>JAWUZG010000129.1:0-1200000 GCA_036785705.1 Acanthornis magna | reverse complement strand
CAGGCTGGACAGAGCATGGAGCAGCCTGGGCTAGTGGAAGGTGTCCCTGCCCATAGCAGGGGGTGGAACTGGATGGTCTTGAAAATCTCTTCCTACCCAAACCATAAAATTCCATAAAATCGTTAATTATGTAATGCAGTTTTTTATGGATTAGTGCACGGGGTCTGGGATGAACCCTGGATAACCACAGCAGATGCCGTGGGAAGGAAGCTGAGGATCGATCCTTCCTTATCCAGTCTTGGGATACAAGCTGCTCAGAGTCCCCCGAGGACCAAGCATGGTCCTGTTGGGATTCAGAGTCGGTCTCTAAAGCCCTTTAACCCTCTTGGTGCTGCTCACTCCATCCCAGGGCATCTATTTATTCCTACCCAGGAGCTCCAGGATAAAATATCTCATGGGGCCATGAGGTTCTGGGTACAGCTCTTCCTTTTGTCCATCCAAATTCCCCAGACACAGCTGAAACTTTAAAATATCCATATTTTATGAATATTATTCATCTTTTCTAACCCAGACTTCAACAGCAATGGAGTAGTTTGGCCAGATGAAATCTCCCTGTGGATGAAGTTTTCCAAATTGGCCACATTCTGTATTTAAAACTCTTTTTGAAGTGGTTTGGACCCTTTGGAAGGGGTTTTCCTGCACCTAATTATTCTCTCCTAACATCGTCCCATTTGGAGAATATAGTTTTAGGTGCTGGATGTTTATACAGTTCTCATTTTTTCACCTGACAGTGACAGCTGTGGGAGTGAGAGATGTATTTAATTCCTAAATTTCTACTCTAATAAGAGATTACTAATGGCAGAGCTGCTTTTTTTCCACCCTTTTCCCAGATGGTTTTCCCTTCAAAGGGTCATAACTTCTCCAACCTTTTAGCAGATTGGACCCTGAAGTTTTCCTATGCCAATTCCAGTGTGGAAGTTGGAATTTAAAAGAAAAAACACCAAAAAAGGAGGAAGGGGGAAGTGGAGCATGGCTGACTGGCAGCTCCACGAGGCATAAACTCCCTGAATTTCTTATTCTGATAAAATTGGGATAAAATTGTGATAAATTCCTTTAAACCTCTCCATGAGCTGCTGCGCTGAGCCGAGTCCAACTGGTGCCAGCATCTGGGCTGAGCTCCGGGCTGTGCCCGGGCAGGTCTCGGAGCTCAGGAATGAGCAATCCAGTTTTTGGGGGCAAAAAAGGTCACTTGGCAAGTGCTGGAGCTTCGTTTTCCACTGATTAATTCTGTCCAGGCTAAGTAAGCATTTAGGCTTCTTTCAGGCCGAAGGATGGATCCATCTGTTTCATCCTGGTGGGGGAAATCAGGGAGTATCGTGAGCTGGAAGGATCATCAAATCCATCTCCTGGCCCTGCACAGGAACATCCCCCCCAAAAAAAAGATATAAAATACTCTAAAAAAGGTGGAAGAAACTCCTGGATTGGAAAATGCAGAGGGATCCTAAATAAGATCTCTGAGAGCTTCACTGGGCAGCAGGATGTGTTTTCCAGGAGCTGGAAAGGGCTTAAGGAAAGGAAAGGAAAGGAAAGGAAAGGAAAGGAAAGGAAAGGAAAGGAAAGGAAAGGAAAGGAAAGGAAAGGAAAGGAAAGGAAAGGAAAGGAAAGTTCAGGGGAGGAAGGAAGGGAGGAAGGGAGGAAGGGAGGAAGGGAGGAAGGAAGGAAGGAAGGAAGGAAGGAAGGAAGGAAGGAAGGAAGGAAGGAAGGAAGGAAGGAAGGAAGGAAGGAAGGAAGGAAGGAATTCGTACATCTCTCCCGTGGGTAAAATTCCGCTCTTGGACTGAGATAATGAAATTTCCAGTTGAGTTTAAGTGTCTGTTGTACTCAACATGGAGAAAAAATTGTAAATATATAAATAGTCATATCCAATAGCACCAAAATGTTTGGAAGATCTACTGGAAGGTTCCTTGCCCATGGCAGGGAGTTGGAATGAGATGATCTTTAAGGTCCCTTCCAACCCAAATCATTCTGGGATTACGTAATCAGCTTTCTCAGTCCCCGGGTGTTTATTTCCTTCTGCTGCCTTGGAAATAATTGGTATTAGCTCATTAATACCGACTAATATCCCTCCTACCAGGTCTGGTCTTCCAGCAGAGCACTGAGATTTCCTCTTTCTACACCCAAATTCTCTGTCTGACAGAGCTTCCTTTGGGATGAAGCCGTAGTATTCCCTCCAAACCTTGGTTTTATTCCGTTAGGGAATGTGTGGATGATGCAGGAGCATCCAGTCTCTCCTTGGCTCTTCCCAGGCTGGATCCTGGCACCTCTGTGGATGGATTTCAGCACGAGGCCGGATTCACCACCGCCCTTGGCACTGGCAAAGCCGACCATCTGCATCCGGCAGCTTCCCTGTTCCTGCTCCGTCCATCCATCCGTCCCCAGGTGCCAGTCAGGCTCCACAGCATCTGCAGCTCCTGCTGCCCTCCGGGCTCGCCTGGAAGGAGGATTTGCAGGAGGATACGGGGAGGTCTGAGAGGTCACAGCTGTTAAAGCTGGGAAAGTGGGAAAAAAAGAGCAGAGGGATTCCCGAAGTTGGCACGGATCCCGCGGCCACCTGTCTGTGAGCAGGAACGGTTTTCCAAGCTGAAATAACGTTTTGATTGCAAATAATTTCCTTTCATGCCCCCCAAATAAGTGGAGATTTAATAATTGCTCCTGGAATTATTGGTGGTGAATCCAGGTCTGTGTTCCTGCCATCCTCTGGTGCATAAAGGAGGATGTAAATGGAGGCAATGAGGGATGGATCTCCAGGGAAACCCCAAAGCCATTCCAGTTCAGGATATTTTATATGGAAAAAGGTTTTATGGCTCAATAAGGAGGAGCAGGGAGTGTCGAAGGCGACATCTCCACTACTTTAAATTCTTTAAACACAAGGATAAAAGGGGGCAAAGGGGAAACGTTGTTTGCGTCATGGGAATGAACTTTGTGGGAGTTGTGGGAGACAGCGGGAGTGTTTTCCTGTTCCCTCCCTCTAATAAATTCCCAGTCTCTTCTGCAGCTAAAGCAATGCTGTTTCAACGCAAATCAGGGTGTGGAGTCCTGGAATCACTGAGGTTGGATGAGCACCCGTGGAGTCCAAGCATTCCCACAGCACTGCCAAGGCTGCCACTAAAACATGTCCCCAAGCGCCACATCCACACGGCTTTTAAATCCCTCCAGGAATGCTGATTCCACCCCTGCTCTGGGCAGCTGTACCAGGGCTGGAGAACCCTTTAAGTGAAGAAATTTTCCCAATACCAAACCTAAACCTCCCCTGGGACAACTTGAGGCTGTTTCCTCTTGTCCTGTCCCTTGTTTCCTGGGAGCAGATGCTGACTCCCACCTGTCTCTCCTCTCCTGTCAGGGAGCTGTGGGGTGCTAGAAGGTCCCCCCGAACCTCCTTTTTTCCAGGCTGAGTCCCACCCCATCTCCCTCAGCTTCTCCTGGTTCTCTAGACCCTTCCCAGCTCCATTCCCTTTGCTGGACACACTTCAGCCCCTCAATGTCTGTTTTTCTGAATACAAAGCTGATGAAAAGGAGGAGGAGAAAAGGCCTTCATTGTACAAGGTGTGAAGATGTGGGATTAGAGCCATGGAATCATGGAATGGTTTGGGTTGGAAGGGACCTTAAAGACCATCCAGTTTCACCTCCTGCCATGGGCAGGGACACCTTCCACTATCCCAGGTTGCTCCAAGCCCTGTCCATCCTGGCCTGGAACACTTCCAGGGATGGGAAGTCCACAACCTCTCCGGGCAATCTGTTTCAGTCCGGCAGGACTGTCCAGATGTGCTGCCCCTGTTTGTAATCCCTGACATTAATCCTGTGTCATCCATGGGTTTGTGGAGGGACAGGGCTGAGTTAGGCAGTGCTGACATTTCCCTGGATCCACTTTCTGGTCCTGGCACATCCCAGTGGGCAGCTCCTCACGGATCTGAGTCGTTCCCACCTGTGCACAGGTGACACCAACCACGTGTGGGGACTCAAACGTGAGGGAGGGCAGGGGTTGTGTTTGTCACAGCCTGGTTCCAGAGCTGTGACAAACTACTCAGGAGGTTGGGATCTGTCTGGGAGGGCATCTCGACAAATTCTCCATGTGAAATACAGTAGGAAGCGCTTCGTGGAGCATCCAAGAATGCTCTGCCTGCCTGGGGAGCGGAGCTTTGGGAGCCTTTTTGCCTGCGTTGGTGAAACTCTTGCCTCCTATTTTTCCCGTTTTTTTTTCCCGTCAGCGCTGCTGAAGCGAGGCTTCCTCGGGCAGGTTTTTTACAATTTGGATTTGATGAGAACAGTCGGTTACGACTCCCCGAGTGCCGTAAAAGTTGATGCGATGGTCGCTCCGCGCCTGTGCTCATTTTTATAATTTTTTATTTTATGAAACAGGACAGGGAGCTTAGTGACTTATTACTATTCATTTCGTTTCAATGCAGTAAATATTGATTCAGTTGGGGCTTTTCAATTTAAACCACTTGCCGATTATATAAAATATTACCGGCCTCTGGAATTATGCTTACGGATCCCTTCGGCTGCTCGTTAACGAAGGAGTGCAATTTTTAGATCCCTTTGCTTTCATCATCCAAATAAATGGGCTGAGCTCCCTCTTCCCAGGGAAGGTGCTGTAGACTCAGCTCGCGGGGGCTTGACAGCCTCGATGGAGCTCTTAATTTGGAGCCGCTTTCAAAGGATTTTGTACGTCGAGTTTTTTTTTTTTTTTCATTTTGAGACATTGAGGTCTATTCCTCTTGATTTTTCAGCTGTGGAACGACAGCTGGGATAAGTGGAGCTGGTTCATCCTGCTCAAAGTGGCCTCTCCCTTCAGTGTGTCCTTGGATGCTGCTTGAACTCCAAGGATCTGTTTGCCCCTGTCAGGAGCAGGATAAGGGGGAAGAAGAAGAGGGGGAATTGAAGCCTGACCAGTGTAATTACAATAGTGGAAGGGTTTCATTAGCTGTGGTCACTTGGAGTCATCTGTGATGGACATTCCCATGGCAAAACTTCCCATGGAACCAGCTCGGACAACTCACAAAGTGTTGCTTCAGTGTTGTGAGGAGGTGTTGGAGCCCATCCTTGTAGGGATGGGGTTAAATAATCCTTGGGAAAATGCCTTTGATGCCACCAGAGCTCATGGTGGTTGGACTGTGGGCTCGGGGTATTGACCATCCTTAGATGAGCACATTTTGGGAGCTTTCCCTTCCCATTTTTGGACCTTTGCATTCCCAGTTTCCTGTTGAGCCCTTTGGAGTGTGATCTCCTTGCTGGGCTCCTCCTGGCATCTCCTCACTAGAAAGACATGAGATCAGGGTTATGAAAATCAGGACAAGCATCTTCTCCAACCCATTTGTCCTGAGGCCAAGGAGAGGTGCAGGGTATTCCAGATGCAGGGGATTTGAAAGAAATAAATCACACCTAAAACAGCCTCCCCACAGTTGAGAATTGTCACTTTTGGGGGTTAATTATGGGGGAAGAAACCACCTTCAAGTGCCATCAGGTGCCATCAAGATGAAAAGAAGGAAAAGTTGGGATTTACTTCAACTTCTTGACCCCTTTTAAACCCAACCAAGAACATGCAATGGGCAGGAGGAGACTCAGAAATCGTCTGGTTTAGCAAGAGCTGCACTAATTGGATCAATGTTAAAATGTGATTTAAAGCACAATGAGGATTTGGCCAAGCACCTGTTTCCAAGGGTGAGTTACGACGTTGGATCTGAGGGTCAAGATGTTCCTCACGTTGTGCTTTGTTCAGTACTTAACCCAGGGTGGATTTCCCCCAAAATAACCCATGACGTGGCCAAAAAGCACCTGGATGAGGCTTCAAATTGGAAAAGGAAGAGCTAAAACTCCACTGCTGTGGAGCCAACTTAGATAATTAAACACTGGTTTAAATATCACTTTTAAGCCAAGTTTAAGGGTGGTAGTAAACCAACTTTACAATAATCAATAGTTTTTAGACTGCCTGCATAATTCAAGCTCACCAGCCCCATTCCCCCCAGTGGCTCAGAGCTAATCTCACCAATTGGTTGCAGTAGGACTGAAGGTGACCTGGAATCCCTTTGTGTGAGTGGATTTTTGTCAGCTAAATTCAAGGAATTTATCCTTTTTAATGCAAAACCTGAGGGTAATGTATTCATCAGGTTGCTGGCTCACCTATTGCCGGAGATGAATGTGTATTATTTTAATGCTAAGATTAATAAGAACTTTCTGAAGTCCTGCTTTAAGTATTCCCTGATGGTATTTGAGGACTTAATTTGAGTGTAAAGATGGGATAATTGTGTGGCATCGCAGCACGTGGAAAGCACTGGGAGTTTTGGAGCAAGACAGAGCTTCCATGGGAGAGTGGCACAAGTTGGGAAAAGGCTTCCCCAGATCCCCTTGGAGTCCCTCTGGGCACTTCAACCACTTCAGGATTTTTAATTGCTTTGTAAAATCAGCAAATCATCAGATGATGTGGGTTGGAAGGGACTTCCAAAGATCGTCTGGTTCCAACCCCCTGCAATGGGCAGGGACACTTTCCACTGTGCCAGGTTTCTCCCAACTCCATCCAGCCTGGCCTTGGACACTTCCAGGGATGGAGCAGCCACAGCTGCTCTGGGAAACCTGTGCCAGGCCCACACCACCCTCCCAGGGAAGAATTCTTTCCCAATATCCCATCTATCCCTGCCCTCTGGCAGTGGGAAGCCAGAACCCTGTAACTCCATCCCTCTTCCACAGTCCCTCTCCAGCTCTCTTGGAGCCTCTTGAGGCACTGGAAGAGGCTTTTAGGTCTCCCTGGAGCCTTCCCTTTGCCAGGTGAACATTCCCAGCTCTTCCAGTCTGGCTGCAGAGCA
Organism: Acanthornis magna; assembly: GCA_036785705.1. NCBI lineage: Eukaryota > Metazoa > Chordata > Aves > Passeriformes > Acanthizidae > Acanthornis > Acanthornis magna. The sequence goes on along the minus strand of JAWUZG010000129.1, from coordinate 1,193,203 downwards.
GAGAGGCTCCAGCCCTTGGAGCATCTCTGTGGCCTCCTCTGGATCTGCTCCAGCAGCTCCATGTCCTTCTGCTGTTGGACCCCAGAGCTGGAGGCAGCTCTGCAGGTGGGGTCTCACCTGATGGGGGCAGAGAGGCAGAATCTCCCCCTCTCCTCCTTCCCATGGTGTGGGATGAGCTTGGGAGGGTTTTCGGGTTCCAGCACATATGGCCAAATATTTGGGTTTGTGGGATCATCCCATTCCCATCACTGCATTTTGCTGGTGTGGGTTATCTCATATGCCAGGGAATCACTTTGGGATTCCTAAAGTGAGGCAGAAAGCTGGAGATTTTCCTTCAGCATTGCCAGCCAGGCAGTTGCTCTCATTTTGCCACCCGGGAGAATTTCTTCCCAATATCCCATCTAACCCTGCCCTCTGGCAGTGGGAAGCCATTCCCTGTGTCCTGTCACTCTGTCCCTTGTCCCAAGTCCCTTTCCAGCTCTCCTGGAGCCCCTTTAGGCACTGGAATGGGCTCTGAGATCTCCCTGTATCCTTCTTCAGGAACACGATCCTTTTATTGTGATGGAGACACGGAGTTGTTTGTCCTTGTTGATTGAGTATTTATGATGGGAGCTCTGGATGGTGTTTCCCTCAGATTGGATTTCAGCAGCTGGCAGGAATTGCTCCTGTCCTCCCCAAAGGTCCCTTTTCTTTCACTTGTCAGGACTCACTGCAGCCTTTTTAGCTGTTTATTCTTGTCTGTTGATTTAATCCCTGGCCGTTGGGGTGGCTGGAACAGCGGGATCTTCAGAATTTCTATAATGCCCTGTATGTATGGATTGGCTTTCTCCTCCTGTTTTATTCTAAATTTTATTAAATCCTTCTCAATATTCAAGGACCGTAAAAACATTCCCCACTTATCATGAGCTGTTATCTCAACGACTCCTCGCCATTATTAATAGTCACTCTCAGTGTCGTATATTGCTCTTCCTTATGGCTCCCGAGGCAAATCGTGGATGCAGGGAAGGATTTCTAATGGTTGAGTTGCAGGCTGGGGAGGAACTGAGCTGTTTTGCCTCTTCCTGAAAGCAGGAGGACTGGTTTGGAGTCATATCTGTGATTCCTGGTGGTCACCTGCCAAAGGGGAACCTCCTGAGCATGGTCATGCTGTGTCCTCCTGCAGATGGTGACATCCATGGAGATGCTCCATGGGCATTTTGGTATCTACCTGGCATAGGGAGGTGTAAATGTGAAGGTAATCCAGGTGCATTCAAGGTGGTGGAGCCCATCCAGTCCCACCAGGGTACTGGGGAACCCCAGAACCTCCCAAGCTTTGGTGTGAGATCTTCCCCCTGAAAGGTATTTGAAAACTGGCATGGGAAGGGACTTTCAATCATCCCATTCCAGCCTCTTCCATGGGCAGGGACACCTTCCACTGTCCCAGGTTGTTCCAAGCCCTGTCCAGCCTGGCCTTGGACACTTCCAGGGATGGAGCAGCCACAGCTTCTGTGGGCAACCTGTGCCAGGGCCTCCCCACCCTCACAGGGAAGAGTTCCTTCCCCATATCCCATCTGATCCTGCCCTCTGCCAGTTTAAAGCCATCATCTAGACCAGTGTGAGGCAGCTGGTTCTGGGTGGCCCTGCTTGAGGAGGGAGTTGGGCCAGACTTGCAGGGATTCCTTCCAGCCTCAGACATTCTGTGATCTCTCCTGCAAACCTCTGGGCCTTGCTGTTGTTGATCATGGCACATCCTGTCTTGGGGCACCAGGACAGATTTGTCCAGAGAAACTGTGGCCGCCCCATCCTTGGAAGTGTCCAAGGCCACATTGGGGCTTGGAGCAACGTGGTCCAGTGGAAGATGTCCCTGCCCATGGCTGGGGGTTGGAATGAGATGATATTTAAGTTCCAACCCAAACCATTCCAGGATTTTACAATTTCACATCAAAAATTAACCCTGGGCAGGTGGTTGGACTCTCCTATTACAAACCTGGAGATGACTTAGCCTTGCATGAACCCTGGGATACCTGAAGTTGCTGGTGGATCAAAGAGCTCCCATTCCCACCTTTATTCTGCCAGACAGATATTTCCAAACCCACCCTTAAATTCCCAATCCATGCTCCTTCTGCTGCCTGGTTTTCACTGCTGGGTGATGGCCCCGAAAACAATGACTCCCCAAAGCTTGACCGATGGGCACCATCCTTCTGGGAAAGGCAACTTCCTCTTTCCTTCTCTGAGTCAGTGATGGGGTTTGTTTTTTACTGTTGTTTTGGGGTTTGTTTTTGTTTTCCCTTTTCCCAGCTCAGCACGGTTCAGCGCCTCGGCCTCACGAACTGGAACGCCCGAATTAATTTGTGGTTAGATCTCTGTTAAGATTGCATCCACTTCCCCAGTCAGCACTTAATTGGCAGTCGCTTGATTTAACAGCGTGGGAGCCGGCTCCGGAAAAATGGCTTGGATAAATCACTGCCTGACGCCAGAAAATAGATATAATCTCAACATTAACTACATTAATAGTAGCAGGAGCCGAATTAAGAAAGCCATAAAGTAGAGGCAGGAGAGTATAAATTACAACCATCTCTCTGTCTTCTTCTCCAGGCTCTGCTTTCCGTCCTCTCCCAGCCGGTGGGATAGGATCGTGCCGGTGTTTGGCTCTGGTTGTGTTGTGTTTCCACTGTGGGCAGGGAGAAGAGCAATTCCCACAATTCACATCATTCCCAGCTCGTGGCCCATCTTTTGGGGCAGCACCAGAGTCTGTCTAATAAGTTTTAGTAGCTTAGTGTTGATTCCGGGGATCCAGAATGTTGAAATCCTGGATTTGATTTCTTCCCTCCGTAGTCCCGACCGTGGCCGTGGGGTCTTTTATGGTCCTCTGGTCACACGGATTTCTAAAACGGTTATTTGGGGTCGGATAAGGGGAGAAAAGACACTTCCTAACAATGATGGAAATTTTTGTAGGCCACTGGTACTTCACACATGGTGAGGTTGCCAGCTCCCAGCTCCTGGAGAACCCTCGGCAGATCCCTCACTTTTGGGTGTCCATGCTGTGGTTCCCAGGGGAAACTGCGCCTTTATTTCCCATCTGTGAAAACCAGGGAAATCAGCTCAGAATAAGCACCATGAGGGCTTGGTTTTCCCGATGCTCTGGACAATGGTGACCTTCACAACTTCTCCTGCTCTTCAGGAGTCCCAGGAAAAGTGTTCCTCCAGCTTTTGTGTGCCGTGGGATGCCAAAAACCATCCCAGCTCTTCCAGCTGTTGCTTTATCCATTTGTGCCGACGTTGACTGTTTATAAATTCAGAAGCACATCTGGTTGGTTGTTTCTTTTTCCTTTCAGTCAAGTGTTAGGTCCAGCCTTGGTTCAGAAGGTGACGTTTTGGGATTTGCTGTGGCGATATTAGAGTGGAGATGCTCCACATGGAGATATTTGGAAGTCCTGGGGTGGAGGTGGAGGCTGAGCAGCTTCGTGAGGGCCAAACTCGCAGTAGGGACATGAGTTAGAGGTGCTGGATTGGTACCTCCCTGCTGGTGAGGGGGATACCAGGGCAGATCCCCTAGAGCATCATAAAAATCCTTTTCCGTCCACTTTTCCATGTAAAAATGTGAAGAGGGGGATGATGATGCCGTGGAAGTCGTGTTGGAAGTTACATCCCACCGTGTGGAGGATTGGGTCAGTACTATGAGTTGGAGGCAAATTTTGGGTTCATTTAGGAAGAAGAATTTTTCCCCATCTTTCTTGCTGGCCTGGAGATTTTTGTGAGGTTTTTGGGAGTTTGGGAATTGCTCTGGGTCTGGTGTCAGCAGAAGGAGACAGCCCTGTAAAAGTTTGGTGTGGGAAAGGCTAATTTGGAGTTAATGAGAGAGCAACAATTAATTTGTTTGGTCTTTGGGCACATGTTGAACATGATGTGCTGAAATATGGAACAGCAGAACCATCAAAATCCTATATAACCCAAACCTTTCCCAAATTTTCCCCACAGTCCCCGATTAAAAACATCTCTGGACTGTTAGAAAGCGCAAATGCAGCTGGGGCTTGTATCTTATTTTATTTATTATTTTATTTATTGTTATATTTAGATTCCTTATTGCTAAATGCTATATTTATATTCCTTACTGCTAAATTTATTTTATTTATTTATATTTATCTTAGAAATTTAACTCAGTATCTATCTCTAGGAACCATCCATATTATAAAACCATGGAATAGTTTGGGTTGGAAGGGACCTTAAACATCCCATTCCAACCCCGTGCCGTGGGCAGGGGCACCTTCCACTATCCCAGGGTGCTCCAAGCCCTGTCCAACCTGGCCTTGGACACTTCCAGGGATGGGGCAGCCACAGCTTCCCTGGGAAACCTGTGCCAGGGCCTCCCCACCCCTCCAGGGAAAAATTCCTTCCCAACATCCCATCTAACTGGCAGTGGGAAGCCATTCCCTGTGTCCTGTGACTCCATCCCTTGTCCAAAATCCCTCTCCAGCTCTCCTGGAGCCCTTTAGGCACTGGAAGGAGCTCTGAGGTCTCCCTGGAGCCTTCCCTTCTCCAGGCTGGACATTCCCAGCTCTCCCAGCCTGGCTCCAGAGTAGAGGGGCTCCAGCCCTTGGAGCATCTCCGTGACTTCCTCTGAATCTGTTCCAGCAGCTCCGAATCCTTCTGCTGTTGGACCCCAGGGCTGGAGGCAGAATTCCAGGTGGGATCTCACCTGAGCAGGGCAGAGGAGCAGAATCTCCCCCTCTCCTGCTGCCCACAGTGTGGGATGAGTCTGGGACATGAGGAATTTCTGGGTGCACACGGCTGGATCATGTCTAACTTCTCATCCACCAGGACTCCCAAGTCCTTCTCCTCAGGCTCATCCCGACCTTTTCAACTTAATTTCCAGCCTTTTGGTTCGGTTGCACCCCCCTTCACCACATCCCGTTTTCTCCCCTGGAAATGGATTTTTAAAAGCGTCATCTTCCAGCGAGTTTTCCTTTCCATCTTGTTGTTTATTAGGCTCTTAAAGGCAAAGCTTGTAATGCATCCATTGATCCAAATTCCAATTGAAGAGATGTGAGCACATAAAATAGTCCCGACCCTTTAATAATGGAGCGATATCCTTTGGAATGTAGGCGATGCAATTAGGACAAGGAACCAACCCCCTGCCCCTTGATGGGGGCCTTTGAATCATTTTTATCCATTCCATATATTCCGAGTCGGAGCTGAGTTCCTTTAAGTGTCTTCCCGGTGAGTATCTGATGGACTGACGCTCTCAGAAGTGTTGGACCTTTCTCTTTTCTTTCTCTTGGAAGCAGATCCAAATTTTTATGGATCTGTATTTATTAATTATTCATCTCTACATTTATAAAATATATATAATATGTATTTTATATGTGGATGGAAATTGGGTGGATGGGCCGAGGCCAACGGTGTGAGGGTCAACAGAGCCAAGTGTTGGATCCAGCACTTGGATCACAACAACCTCGTGGAATGCTCCAGGCTTGTGGATAAAGGGCTGGAGAGATGGAAAAGGACTTGGAGGTGCTGGTGGCAGTGGCTGGACATGAGCCCAGGTGGGCAAGGAGGCCACTGGTCCAGGGCTGTGTCCATCCCCGGTGCTGGCACTGCTGGGGCACCTCCAATCCTGGTGGGAATTTTGGGCCCCTCACAAGAAAGGCATTGAAGGGTTGGAACACGTCCAGGGAAGGGAATGGAGCTGGGAAAGGTCTGGAGCACCAGGAGAGGCTGAGGGAGCTGAGGGGGCTCAGCCTGGGGAAAAGGAGGCTCAGGAGGGACATTTTGGCTCTCCACAACTCCTGACAGGAGGGTGGAGCTGTGTCAGGGTCAGGCTTTGCCCGCAGGGAGCAAAGGACAGGGCGAGAGGAATCAGCCTCAAACTGCACCAGGAGAGGTTCAGGTTGGACATCAGGAGGAATTCCTTGATGGAAAGGGTTAAGCATTGGAATGGGCTGCCTGGAGAGGTGGTGGAGTCCCCATCCCTGGAGGTGTCCAAGGAATGCCTGGAGGTGGCACTCAGTGCTCTGGGCTGGGTGACAAGTTTGGGATTAGTCACAGGTTGGACTTGATGGTCTCGGAGGGCTTTTCCAAACGTAACGATTCCATGGTTCCATATATGTGTATATATACACTTACCCAGGCATGCACAACAATTATATTAATAAATATTTGCTGGAATTACAGAGTTCACGTCAAGGAATCAGAGCTGACAATGCTGCTCCAGTTGTTTTGTGTGTCAGCTCGTAAATGATAAGGAGACCACAATATGGGATAAATCCATGGATATACAACTACCTGCTTTAAATTGGGAGAAATAAGCTTGGAGTCGACACCTGAGTTTGTTATTTATTCCTTAAATTTAATATAAAGGCAGGAAACCCAACTCTTTAGGGGGAAAAATCATTTAAACACTGTTTTCTCTGCCTTTATAGCCAGATTTAATTTTAATTTTGAATTAACTAATAAAATTTAAATTTAATCTTCAGTACACATCGCCATGAATGTGTATCCATCCCTAGTCCAAGCCGTGGGCATGAGGTTTTCCAGAGGCAGCCAGGAGCTGGTGTTTTCCCAGCGGATAATTCCCTTTAGCGCAGCCCTGCTGAACTTCTTTAACCTCTTCCATGCTGAGTGAGTTTCTGGAGCATGGTTTTTCCATGGAATCCTGCTCCTTGTCCAAGATCTCTACTTTAATTAAAATGTATCAGCTGTTCTGGCTCTTCATAGTATTATTGCTGCTTCCTGCGTGAGGAAAAGAGCATTTAAAGGGAAAATATCTTTGGAAAAAGCAATTATCCCAGGTATTTTTGGAAGGCAGGCAGGAGGGAAAGCCTCCAGTGGGATTTGGCTCCGTGTCTGGCTGATTATTGTGATAAATATTCAAAGTTGGAGCCCTTTGGGTTGGGATACGGACGCTGCATTGGAATGATCCTCGGCAATTAGCCTTCCCGGGATATTCCAGCGCTTGGAGCACATCCAGAGCTCTGAAATGGGATTTACAGGGATGAGCAGAGGGAGGAATATCACTTCTGTGCCAGGACAGGGGAAGGCCTAGGACCTGCTCTCGCTTTCCCTCTGGTTTTAGCCCATCACCGAGGGTGGTGGGACACTGTCTGGGAGGGATTAAGGATTAATCCACATGGACACAGGTCCTGGAGCTTCCCAAACGGTGCCACTAAAGCCGGCGGCACCTGCCTGGAGTGCCGCGAGCTCCATTTCAGCTAATCAGAGTTAAACCCTAATGAACTTTGTCCAATCGCCTGAGCTAATGGGGGTAAAAGGAATCTAATTAACGGGACAATAGTTCCCGGTCTTCCCGGTGTAATCACTGATCCGCCGCCGGCATTAGAGCAGCGGGATGGAAAGCTGAGTATTAGGGACCGTCAGCATTTCCATTCTCAGGCTCAGCCTAAGCGGTTTAACGGGACCTTGGCAGGGGGGTTTGGGCTGAGACTTGACCTACCTTGAAAACAGCTTCATGTGGGCAAATCGTCTTCTCCAAAGGGTCTTTTGTCTCTTCTCCAGGGAGGTTTTTTTGTAGCTCAAACTTTGCCGGGGAAGTTGGAAATGTTTCCGAGGATCCTCCCATGGTCAAACCCGGGGATGGAGAGAAGCCAAGAAGATGATTTGAGGTTGGGCTGTCAGGGAGCGGGGAGGACAAGAGGAAATGAGCTCAAGTTGTGCCAGGGGAGGTTTAGATTGGATATCAGCAAGAATTTCTTCATGGAAAAACTTGTCAAGCATCAGAACAGGCTGCCCAGGGCAGTGGTGGAGGAAGGAGAGCAGGGTTAGATGGGATAGTGGGAAAAACTTCTTCCCTGTGAGGGTGGTGAGACCATGGACCAGGCATGGGCAGAGACACCTTGCACTACCCCAGGTTCCTCCAAGCCCAATCCAGCCTGGACTTGGACACTTTCAGGGATGGGGCAGCCATAGCTTTTCTGGAAAACCTGTGCCAGGGCTTTGCCACTCTCACAGGGAAGAATTTCTTCCCAATATCGCATCTAACCCTTCCCTCTGGCAGTGGGAATCCATTCCTCCTTGTCCTGGCACTCCATCCCTTTTCAGAGTCCCTCTCCAGCTCTGCTGGAGCCCCTTTAGGCACTGGAAGGGTCTCCAAATTCTCTCTGGATCTTTCTTTTCTCCAGGCTTGACGCCCCCAGCTCTCCCAGCACAGTTCCATCCCTGCCCTCCTCACCTGGCTGCACCAATCCTTCAGTGCAGGAGACTCTTTCCCTGTTTTTCGTGCTTGGCACACGGAGCTGGTTTTGAATCCAGGCTCTCCATCTCCCGCAGGAATGAATTGGGTTACAAACAATAGCAGGGATTTAGGAAACAGGGTCAGGGAAAAGAGCTCTCCTCTCGCACTGCTCTGAGCTCCTCGAAGTGGTACTGGATCTCCTCTGGTTTTTGGAAGGTTTTGGCAGGATTTCAGTGCTTTCCCTGGGTTCAAGCAGGATCGTGAGCTCAGCAGGGGCTGCCAAGTGCCGTGTGGAGCTCTGGCTTTTCATGGCACAATAGAGAGATGGAAGAGAACAGCAGGATGGAGCTGAATGGCTTCCAGAGGGAAGTGGCAATGAATCCAGTGGGAGGGGAAAATGACACTCTTGAGGGAAGGGATGATGTCCAGAAGGACCCGTGACAGGCTGGAGGAGTGGGCCAGTGGAAACCTCAGGAAGTTCAGCAAGGCCAAGGTCCTGCACGTGGGTGGGACAATCCCAAGGACAGATCCAGGCTGGGTGGAAAATGGATTGAGAGCAGCCCTGAGAAGGATTTGGGGGTGTTGGTGGATGAAAAATGAATGTGCCCTGTCCATGTGTGCTGGAACCCAGAAATCCTTCGTGTCCTGTGCTCAGCCCACGGTATGGGAAGGAGGAGAGGGGGGAATTCTGTCCCTCTGCCCTGCTCAGGTGAGACCCCACCTGCAGAGCTGCCTCCAGCTCTGGGGTCCAACATCACAAGGACATGGAGCTGCTTGAATGAGTCCAGAGGAGGCCACAGAGATGCTCCAAGGGCTGGAGCCTCTCTGCTCTGGAGCCAGGCTGGGAGAGCTGGGAATATCCAGCCTGGAGAAGGGAAGGCTCCAGGGAGACCTTAGAACCCCATCCAGTGCCTAAAGGGGCTCCAGGAGAGCTGGAGAGGGATTTTGAACAAGGGATGGGGTCACAGGACACAGGGAATGGTTTCCTACTGCCAGGGGGCAGGGTTAGATGGGATATTGGGAAGGAATTCTTCTGTGTGAGAGTGGTGCAGTGCTGGACTGGAATTCCCACAGAAGCTGTGGCTGCCCCATCCCTGGAAGTGTCCAAGGCCAGGCTGGATGGGGTTTGGAGCAGCCTGGGACAGTGGAAAGTGTCCTTGCCCATGGTAGGGGGTTGGGAACAAGATGATTTCTACAATCCCCTCCAAGCCAAACCATCCCATGATTCTATGGAATGTTCCCCCTCAGTTTAACCCAAAGTTGCCTGTAAATTTTAGGTCCCTTGGAGAAGCCACTGCAAGGGGTTTGGAAGATTTTGTTCATACCTGGGTCTTTCCAAGTGGAATTATTTAAGGAGAAAAGTTATCATGTCTGTGCAAATATTGGGAAGAGACTTCTGCCTAGGAGATGTGGAAACCGGGAAAAAACCACAAAAAAAAACCTCCACATCCCTTCATTGCAGGTGTAATCCCATGTTCCTGGTTTTTGGGTTTTTATTGAGAAATCTCTGTTCTCATTGGTTGATAACCATTAAATTTATTTGCAACTATTTTCCTTTCCAGGTCAGGGGGATTTATTGGGAAGGTACATCTTTATTTAGGTAATTAAGGAGCTTAATAGGTGCTCATTGAAATTCATAATTTTTCCCAGGTTTTGAAAATGCTAAATGAGATCTGGGCTGGATTATTATTTTTTTTCCTTGAGATTAACATTAAGCTGCATTTGAATGGAAATTCAGATTCAATGGAACCAAATTAAAATAGGGTTTTTTAAAAAATGTTTGTTTCATAATTAGAAGTAATTAGTGAAAGGAGGGAATTGTTTATGGGTAAATTAACGAGTTTTTGCTGGTCACTGTGTATTTAAAACTAATGGATCCTCTGTATTTATGGATGTATGTTGGGAAAAGACACATCCCTTTCTATTTTTAATTTCCAATCACTTTTCCAACCTCAAATATCATCAACAGTGAACTGAATAATTTGAATGATCCCAATCAGGTTCTTGAAATAAATTAAATCTTAATGCAGAAAGTGTTTATTTGAGGTTTGACCTTTTTATTTTAAGGAGAAAGCATTAATGTTGATAAAAATCCCATAAATCTAACATTTTAGTGGAATTACTTGCTTTTAGCTGTGGATTTTGGGTCCTCAGGGATCTGGCGGGTGAGGATAGAGACGGAGCAGCTTCCAAGGGGAAGTGATGAAGCATCTTGGAGCATTCCTGGTGCATTTGAGGAACACTTTTAACTCTAAATCCTGTGCTGTTTGCTAAGGAATGATTAATGACTAAGGAATAAAGTGATTTTTTTTGGTAATATTTCTCCCGAATGAGGATTTTCCATTGCCACCTTTCAGGCTTGTGGTGGACGAGCTCCCTCCTTCCTCACCTCCTCCCTGTTGCTTTCCATAACCATTGCCCCTGTGATGATCCTCTCTTTCCTCGGGATTCAAATGCCAGCATGCAAATGTGATTTCTTACTATGTAAGGATTATTTAAAAAAAAAAAAAAATATAAGCTAAGCCTAAAGAAGAAATCCAGTAGTAAAAGAAAACCATCCTTTAAGAGCCACTTGTATCGCCGCCAGCGCCGGGAAATCCTCTCCGTTTCAGCCGGCTGGAAACGCTGCTGGGATGTTCCTGCTCTGCTCGCGGGGTTGTGTCTAACTCAGAGGCATCAAATACTCTAAAAATTTTATATTTCAAATATAGGGGAATTTTTGCAGGGGTTTGGATGAGATATTTGGATCACATGGTCTTGTGTTGATGGGGGAGTGGGGGTGTTAAATCTGGGCACGCTGGAGCGACTCGTCCTTGTTTTTAACCTTCACTTTACATGTTGGCATGGAAATCTCCCTTTTTATAGATAATTTTAAGAGGGACTTTGTTTTCCCAGCATCACTTGCTGGCTCCTGGCTGAAGTTTGGGTGGTTTTATTCCATTCTGAGCAGTTCTGCTGTGTTTGGAGGCGTGGAAGGTGCCATGACAATTGCCTCCACGTTGTTGTGCTGAGTCCTTTTCCCCCTCTTGGTCCACTTTGTGCTGTTGGAAGAAACATTTCCATTTCCTAAGGGATTTTACTCCAGGAACGTTTGGAGGAAGGGCCCAGCTTTTCCACTTTCCAAGTGATGTGAAGTTGGTCAAGGAGAGAAGACTTGGGGAAATTTTGTCCCAGAAATGGTGTGACCAAAGGACCAGGGCAGTGCCTGTCCCCTGAGCATGGAGCATGTCCGGGGAAGGGAGCAGAGCTGGGAGAGGATCTGGAGCTCCAGGAGAGGCTGAGGGAGCTGGGGGGAGCTCAGCCTGGAGAAAAGGATGCCCAGGGGGGACCTTCTGGCTCTGCACAACTCCTGACAGGAGGGTGCAGCCAGGAGGGGGTTAGGATCTCTTCCCAGGGAACAAGGGACAGGACAAGAGGGAATGGTCTCAAGTTGCACCAGGAGAGGTTTTGTTTGGATACTAGGAAAATTTTTTCATGGGAAAGGTGGGCAGGGATCGTAACATCCTCCGAGGGCAGGAGTGGAGTCACCATCTCTGGAGGGGTTTAACATTGGTGCAGATGTGGCACTTGGGGAAGTGGTTTAGTGGTGGCCTTGGCAGTGCTAGGGGAATGGTTGGTCAGGATAATCTCAGAGAGCTTTTACAACCCAAATGCCTCTGGGATTCTGTGAAGGGCAGTGTTCAATCCTGGGAAATCACACTTGCTCAACACGAGCACCTACAAAGCAGCAGCACGAAATTTTCAGTGAGGCGAAGTTTCTGCTGCTTCAAGAATTGTGCTGGAAAAACCCAAACCTCAACCTACAGAATCATGGAATGGTTTGGGTTGGAAGGGACCTTAAAGATCATCTTGTCCAAGCCCCTGCCATGGACAGGGACACCTTCCACTAGACCAGGTTGCTCCAGCTCTGTCCAACCTGGCCTTGGATGTTTTATCAACCTGGGACCTCCCTTTGTAACATTTTTAGCACCAGACTCTGATTTTCCCCAGAGTCGGCATCGAACCTGCGCCAGCTGCTCCGCCGTTTTTAAACATTTTAATGTCGTTCCTCCACCCCCTCTTCATTAAAAATTTTTCTTCTGCTGTCCACCCCAGGGGTGGGGGAAAGACAACCCTCAACCTTGTGTAGTCAAGGTTATGGCGATAAATTCCGGAGCATTGTCACTTCTATTCGGAGTAAATTGGCCGGCCGCTCTCGGGCTGAAGGGGAGATAATTTGCTGTAGTATTTCAAATGGATTAGAAATGGATTTGAAGGGAAAGTTCATGCCTCCCATTACAAAGGCTAGAAAGAAGACTATCTTAAGGCACTGTTCACACTCTGGCCTTCATTATCCACGCTTAATACCTTTCCTATTTTCCAGCGTTAATGAAATTTCCTGCCGGAGCGGGGCCTTGTGGACGGATGGGAGGACTCTTTAGATCCGCGGGATGCACGGCAGAAAGGGAATTACAAGGCCCTCGTGTCGAGGGGCCCGGTGTATTCTTCAGGTCCTTGGCCCGGCTATTATCTCATTAATTTTATCCTCTTTTGTCAATACAGTTCATTTCCAAAGGCCGTCCTTTCCATTAGGGTAACAATTCCACGGAGAGCTGGGATCCCGCCGCCGATGAAAAGCGAGTGGGCGTTCGGCTCCGTGCCCTCGCCGGTGGCTTTTCCCTGCCACCAGCGGCTTGGATGTCACTAAAGAGGCAGAGGGACACACACCGGTGGTTGTGTTGGGGCCACACAACCACTTGGGGGAAAAGCTTGGATTGAGAGGGAAATGTGGGTGAAGGTTGGGAAGTTGAGCTCCCTCCCTGCTTCTCTGTGTGGGTTTGATTTTTCCATGTAAAACATAATTTCTCTTAAATTTTAAATTTTTTAAAATTTCTTAAGGCTCTTATAATATAATAAATATACTACTTAATATAATCAATTAAAATAGAATAAATATTCTAATAAATAATACTTAAAATATGTAAAAGGTTGAGCGGACACCCCTGCTTGGACATTTCCACCACCCAGAAGGTGGAAATGGAGGTGGCCAGTCCTCCAGTGAGTTCAAACTGAGCTCCTGTTGGGACTGCCCATCCCTGGAAGTGTTCCAGGCCGGGTTGGATGGGACTTGGAGCAGGGGGGTTCAGTGGAAGGTGTCCACGTCCATGGAGGAGGGATTGGAACTTGGTGATTTTGAAGGTCCCTTCCAAACCAAACCATTCTGGGATTCGATAATTCCGTGGTTTCAGTCCGGTGGCACTTGGGGCTTTGGCAGCCTGAGCTGATGTTCTGCAGAAGCTTTGCTTGGAGACCACCCAGAGGTCACTTTTCTCCCTCAAAAATACAAAACCTCTAAATTAGAGGAGGTTCAGCCCCACTCCCTTTAGGGAACAAGATGGCTTTTTTATGTTCTTTGCCAAAATCCTTGAAAAAAAACATAGATTCACGGAATGGTTTGAGTTGGAACGGACCTTAAAAATCATCCCATTCCAGCCCCTGCCTCAGTGGGAATGTCTCTAACAGGCGATATGGGGCCTGTGGTCCCTTGGTTTGGAGCTTGGCCATCCCTAAGGAATTCCAAAGAGGAGAGAGGTGTGTCACCACTTTGCTGGGCTGAGTGAGTGCAGCGAGGCAGGAAAATAAATATCCCAAGGATTTGGGAGATTCAACCAACTGGTTCTTGAACTGGTGCTTAAACCAGTGTGAGTCGGGCTCAGGTGTGAGCAGCCCCTGGGGCTATGCAGGGCTTGGGGTGGGCTGGGTTTTCTTGACCTTACAGCCAAAAAAATTTGAATTTATTATATTATCTCATGTGTGTGTGTATATGTGATAATATAATGTATTCAGGCATATATGTAAATTTATATTCAATATTTATTGAATGTATCTCTGTGGATACAGAATATTAATATATACAGGTACATCTACATATATAGATAGAACTATTATACACTATTTAAAGATATAAAAATATATTTAAATATAATTAGTTAAATATATATATGTCTACATATAGTTTATATATATCTATGTAGCATATCTATATCTCTATATATCCATGCCCTGAGTGCTGCCACAGCTGTGCCACATCCCAGCCTTTCCCTCCAAATCAGAGTGGGGAATTTTGGATGAACCCCTGACTTCTTCCCTGCCCTCTAATAGACTTAAAGAAAATATGACGTATATAATATATAGAAAATTATATATTATATGTAATGCCTATATATTAGTGAATATATGTGATTCAATATATATTTTATATATTCAATAATAGATGAGTAATATAAACTGCTAAGAATAAAAATAGTGTCTGGGCCTCATATCAATGATCTCTAGATATCATTAAATATATAGAATATATCTAGATATTAATGAACATATATAATTCAATATATGTATTCAGTGCATATATTCAATAATATCTAGAGATCATTGATGGATATACAAGGCCCAATGAATATAGGTAACAATATATAGATTAATGTATAAAAGTATCAATATTTATTATTCTATGTAATATATAGATCTTGTATTTTGATACATGTACTCAGGGTATATATATATTCAATAATTTGTGTATCTATATGGAGATAGATGTGTGTGGATATCTCTATATACTACCCAGAGATAACATATAGAGAATATATATGGAATTAGAAGAATTCCTTGAAGGGACTGTACAGCCAGGCAAAAAGGAGCCCAAAATTGGCACTGCAGCTCCTGTGGTTGGAGGTGTGGAGCATCCTGGGGTCCTCCCAGGGATGTGTCACCAGGAGGAGGAGGAGATGGATGGAGCTGGGATGGGTCTTGTCACAACCACGGTGATGCTTTGCTGTTTTGCAATGCCTTTATTAGAATCCTGGGATGGGATGGGATGGGATGGGATGGGATGGGATGGGATGGGATGGGATGGGATGGGATGGGGTGGAAGGGACCTTAAAGGCCGTTCAGTTCCACGGATTCCATGGGCAGGGACACCTTCCACCGTCCCAGGTTGCTCCAAGCCCCGTCCAACTTGGACTTGGACACTTCTGGGGATGGGGCAGCCACAGCTTCTGTGGGAACTCCATTCCAGTGCCTCCCCCCCCTCCCAGGGAAGAATTCCTTTCCAATATCCCATCTAATTCTGCCCTCTGGCAGTGGGAAGCCATTCCCTGTGTCCTGTCACTCCATCTCTTTTCCACAGTCTCTCTCCAACTCTCCTGGAGTCCCTTTAGGCACTGGAAGTTCTCCCTGGAGCCTTCGCTTCTCCAGGCTGAGCACCTCCAGCTCTCCCAGCCTGGCTCCAGAGCAGAGGGGTTCCAGCCCTCGGAGCATCTCCGTGGCCTCCTCTGGACCTGCTCCAACAGGTCCATGTCCTTTCTGTGCTGGGACCCCAGAGCTGGACACAGAACTCCAGGTGGGATCTCAGGAGAGCAGAGTAGAGGGGGAGAATCCCCTCCCTTGCCCTCTTGGCTGTTGGATATTTGATATAATTTTTATTGCCCCAATACAGCCACAAGACCTTTTTCCACATCCTTCAGCCAATGCTGGATGCGTCCTTGGCCTTGCTGGAGTTTCCTGGGATGTGCTGGATGGTCCATGAGTGACCCAAGTGTCCCTCGTGCCATCATCACCTTCACCCAGCAACGCCACTGCTGCGGCTCTTTGCAAGTCACTAAAACTTGATGCTCCTCTCCGGAGCAGTTCCATGAGGAGGAAAACCTGGGGAAGCTGAAAGTGGGGAATTTATCGAATTCCCATCCCCTTCCACAAAAAAACAGGCAGCAAATTCTCCGAGCTCGGTAGCCAGTGGCAACAGCCCTCCGGAATGAATAGGCTGTCACGCTCAGCATTAGGAAATGTAACTATTCCATTTTCCAGCTCTCTTTTTCTTTGGAGCACATGTTCATTTAAAGGAAATGCTCTCCGGGGTTTGCATTCCGCTGATAGGATAGCGGGATCTTAATTTACGGATATTCTCCGGTAATGCGCGGTTTATATACGTTCTGCTAATAGCATTATGAGCATAGTTTGGGCTAATACAAAATTAGAGCTCTAATTTGCATAAACAAATTACTGTTTGGATTAGCGCTAAATGAGGAAGGCGACTGATATTGGAGGAGATTTGATTTGGCTGCAGCGGCTCTGTTTGGATAATGGGGGATGGATGGGAATGAGCTGGAAGGCTCCGCCGTGGGTCAGGAGGGAGGTGGGGTGGTGAGGGAGGTATTGGGTTATGGAGTGGACAAGATTTTGGGTGGCAGAGGGGCCTGTTTGGGACACATGGTCCTTCTGGGACCTTTAGCAAAGACCTCTTCTCCCTGGCAAGCAGTGACAGGATGAGAGGAAATGGCCTCAAGCTGTGCACAGGAAGGTTCGGGTTGGACATCAGGAGGAATTTCTTCATGGAAAGGGTGGTCAGTTGCTGGTGGGAGGTGTTCAGGGAATGCCTGAACATGGCACTCATTGCTCTGGTCTGGTTGACTAAATGGTGATCAGTCGCAAGTTGGACTTGATGGTCTTGGAGTCTTTTCCAACCTAAAAGATTCCAGGATTATGTGATGTTTATCCCTCAGGTTGTACTTCAGAGCTTACTAGTCCTTCAGAATAACATTAGGGGCAACTGTAACGGGGTCGCAATTCCTGATCCATGTCTGTCCTACTGCCTCGATATGGGGTTTGTGAATTTAGGGAGAGTTGAGGAGGCGGGGACAGGTCCCCAGCCCTGCCCATAGGACCCTGCTCAGGTCCCGGCGTCAGCTCCAGGTGACAGATGGGGGATGGAAGTGCTCTTGGGTGACTTGTCCCATGCAGGGATTGAGGAAAATCCTTCCAAGAGCCAGATTTGGGGGCAGAATAAAATCCCAAAGTTGTGGTATCTGATTAGTGATAGGAACAATGATACCAAAATTACAGACTGATGGAATGTTGGGTTGGAAGGGACCTTAAAGACAATCCAGTTCCAAACCCCTGCCATGGACAGGGGTGCTACCCACTGGGTCAGGTTGCTCCCATTCAACCTGGCTTTGAAGCACTTCCAGGGATGTCAAAGCTTGTAGAGCTCCGTAAAATTCAGCTAAGCTCAGTGAAGCTCCCACCTTGCTGATTCTCTCATGGAATTGCATCCAGATTTCCTTGTTTCTGCCAGGGCTGAAAGTGCAAGCCAAGAGTGGGAGAAGTTGGGGGAGAGTCCTCGAAGGTCTTTTTCTGGTGTCAGTCGTGAGGAATGAGAGCTTTTTGTCTGTCAACAGCAAGAACATCCCTGCTTCTTCCATACATCACCTCCATTCTAGCGGGAGCGGTCCCTGCCCATGGCAGTGGGGTTGGAATGAGATGATCTTGAAGGTCCCTCCCAGCCCAGACCATTCCATGAGTCTCTGATCCCATGGTTTGCTCATGAAGCAGCACCTCCTTGTGATGTTCTCCCTAATTTGGGCTGACCTTGACTTTATTTTTCCTGCAGATCCCCGTTGTTAAACCAAACCCGACCCTCACTCCAAGGTGGCAAATCACAGCTCGTGCAACAGCGCTGGAGGAGCAAAGGCTTCCGCTGCATCGGCGGGGTCATGTACCGGGTATCGGCCAACAAACTCTCCAAAACTTCCAGCAGCCCTGTCCGGGCCAGGGACCTGAGTACCAAAACTCCCATCAGAGCAGGTGAGCAGGAATTTGTCCCAATTTATGTCCAAAATCCACCGAGTTTGGTTTTTAGCTGTTTATTCCCAGTGTGTTTCGAATCATCCTCCGGCCTCGTAAGATTCCAGATGTGAAGGTGGTGGACGTCCCATGGTGCCAAGTGCTGTTCTTGCTTTACAGTAGCTCTGAAATAATGTTGGAAAAATTAAAAATTTAAGAAAATTGAGGTTTTTCTTAAGTCAGACTTTATTCAAGCTTGTGGAGACACGCTGTTAAACTTGGTTCTTTTTTGACCCTGATCAAAGTCTTGGGTAACTTCAAACAGCACCACGAGGTTGAATGTGCTTGAGATGCTCATCAAATTATGCTCAATATTGACCTGAAAATCTGGGAGGATCATTCTGCAGATAACCATGGAATGATGCCCCCAGTTTGATGAATTCCCACCTTTACATCGCACTTTGATTAAATTTTTGTTCCAGCTCCTCCTGTGTTTGATGCCTCAACTGTGGTTCTTAAAAAAAGAGCAGATTTTAACGGTGCTTGAAATATTTTCTTGGAGTTTCTCCTTGGTCTCAAATATTTTTGCTCCCTAATTTGTTTGTTGAGAGTTTTTGGGGGTACATGAACTGGGAATGGCAAAACCAAATGGATTTGTGTTGATGTTTTTCTTGGCTGGAAGGACAAAGGGAGCAGAGATGAGGATTTTTGTGGATGATGCTGGAAATGAGGCAATGAGGGGTGGTTTGGACTGGAAGGGACCTTCAAAGTCATCCAGTTCCATCTCCCTGCCCCTTCCACTATCCCAGGGTAATGTCCCTTCTGAGAGCCTTAAAGGGAGGCTCAGCACGAGTTTGGGAATGGTTTGTGGGTGTTTTTGTCACTCAGCTCTTCTCAGGGCAGATTTTTGGTGTCTGACTCTCCTGCAGTGTCCTCCTTGCTGCTGACTCTGGAAATAGAGATGAGCACACTCGTGAGCATGTGTCGTTATGGATTCTTTCGGAATTTGGGGTCCTACCTCATAAATCCTTGTCCTTGGTGCTGTGTCTGAGGAGGAGGAACAAGGATCAGCCTTTGGAGACTCAGAAAAGGCATCCAAAAAACAGCTCAGGGGTTCGTAGACCAAACAAATCCCAGTGTCAGTGACGTATTTTTTCCAAGAGCTTTGATACCTGTGCTGGGATTTTCCAGAGTGCCTGAATCAGGATAATCAGCTGCACAAAACCAGCTCGAGGGTGATTCTGCCTTAAGCACCATTTCTGGGCTTTAAGATATCGCCAAAGGCAGAAAGTACCCTGCTGGAGTGGAAGAAAAAGTGTGAAACCCCCAAGATACAGAGAGGGATGATGTTAGATGGAGCAGAGAATGGATTTCAGGATGGAGTTGGACCACTAGGAAGAGTCCTGGGGAGAAGCGATGGCTGGAAGGACTGGAAAAGTGGAAGATCTGGAGCTGCCAAGCAAGGGAAGGATGTCTCTGTGACCAGGTGGAGCAGCCAAAAACCAAAGGGCTTAAACTATTGGGAGAGTTTTCCGAGGATAAGGATGATGGAATGCTGGAGTAATTTGGCTCTAAGATCTCCGTTATTAGGATTTTTTTAAAGAACAGGCCTCATGAACTTCTTTTTGGGGAGGATATGGGTTGAGAAGGTCTTGCCTTGCAGCAAGAAGGTGAAATTTTTTATCTAAGTGGGAGAAAACCTCTAAATTTGTTTGGAAACAGCAAAGTCCTGTGTGGGCAACTGAGCAAAGGCTGATGGATTTGGAATATCCAGGAATATCCATCACTGGGTTTGGTCCAAGATGAGAAACACCAGTTTAGAGTGGAATTTCTGGAGGAGGGATTGAGCCAAAGGTATGATGGGAAGATTTCTGCAAATTCGGGCATTGGAATTGTTGTAGGGGGTTTCCTGGGGGGAATTTGGGGTGACAGGGCATGGAGGATATGTGATCCCCCCATTTTTCCTTCCCACATCCTTTAGTGAGGTCTCATTAAGAGAAGTGTTTAATTAGTCCTACTTTGGGACAGGAGGTTCCTTCCAGGGTTATTTCCTATAAAATCCCAACCCATCCAGTTATTTTAAAGAAATTTCTTATTTTGCTGTTGCTTCCTTCCCCCTGCCACGCAGCACGTTGGGTTTGTAACCACAAAACCTGAGGAACTGCTGTGGATCTGTATTTTCATGTCATTTTTCATCTCTCTCCATAATTCATCCTCCTTCCCAAGGATGGATTCCACAGATTCCTCTTGCCTTAGGATAACTGGGCCTGGCAGGGCGGAAGATTTGTGTGTTCTCATCGGCTGCGAACGTTTGCTCAACGCTTTGTGTTTTCAACACTTGACAAAGTTTATTTAAAAGATGGAAAAAAACGGCTTTTCCTTTCCCTTCCAGTGCCAGGCGCCGTGTGTTTGGAATAGAGGAGAGATGGGAAATAGTCCTGACAGTTTAATAGCTTGGAGTTTACTTCCAGTGGGTTATAATTCTGCTCTTTCCCTGGATTTATTGGGTTGGGGTTTTATCTCTACAGTACAAAGTCCAATGCTGGGCACTGGGGCTGATCCATCCACACCATCGTAGCTTTCCCAAGTGGATTATTGATGGATGGTGGTGGTGAGTTAAGATTTGGTCCTGGGGATGCACTTCCTGCATCCTTACGCTGTATTGGGATCAATCCTGAGGCTGCTGGGAGCTGTGGGAAGGAGTTTTCCATGGCTCTTCTGCAATTTGCATTGTTAGTGGTGGAGAGACATCGAGGACATGGCTTGGGGACAAGGAAAAGTGTCACTGCAATCCCAGGAAAAGTTTTTGGAGGTGTTTTGAGCATAAAAATCCTCCCTGGAGCAATCACAGCATCACCATGGCCTGTGCAGCTGCTGAGAACTTTGCTCTCATCACACGCGTGGCTCTGCTTCCAAAGGATTTCTGTGCCTTCCGCACTTGTCTCTGGAAAACTGCAAATAAAATATAGAAAAAAAAAGCCTTTTTGCCTTCCCTGCTGGACTGGGAGCTTGGATGTGGCATAATTCGTTACTCAGGCAAGGACGGAGAAGTAAACCCAGAGCTCAAACACTCGCTGCTCATCCCTGTGCAAGACAAAGATGCAGAATCACACATGGAAAAGCTCTGTCTCTTTGGGATAACTGATATTTTGGCACCCATGTTTTTTTTCACTTTGCAAAAGTCTTGGAAAATCGGCAGTGGGATGGTGTGGAAAGCATTTGCTACATGGCAATTAATTAAACAAGCGGAATAATTGGGTTTCTCCGCTCACAAGGAACCTTTCCTTTATTTCTTTCTCCAGCTGCTAAGGCGTTCTCCGGACTCTTGAGGAATTTCCATGAAATCAGGGAGAGAAGCAAAAGGTCCTGGGCAATGTAGAGTTTCACAAAGAAATACGAAAGGGGAAATACAAGATTGAAAGCAGCAGAAAGCAAATTAAGGTTTGACATTGTCCGGAAATCAGCCCTGACCCCAATCTCGGCACGAGCCGCCGCCGCTGCTGAGAGAGGAATTGCACTCTGTGAGCTGGGGTTGGCTCCAGCAGGGTTTTCCAAGAGTCCAGGCTGTTTTTCTGTGGGCAAATCCTCACCTGCACGATTTCTTCGTGCCCTGCTGAGGTTTTAGCTCTTGGTTGGATAAAGGCTGGTGGCTTTGGGGACTCCGGAGGTGGCACCTGGCTCCTTCACCAATATGATTTTATTTATTGGTGTTTTCAATTTATCTCCATGACCACAGATTCCAGAGCCTTGGAGATACCCAGGATTGCTGAGCTCTGAAAGGTGGAGGTTTTAGAGGAGCTTTAAGTCCTCCCGAGTGGGTGTCTCCCATGCATCATGATGGTGGCTTTGATCCCAGAGGAACAAATTATTAATTAAAACATGGTTGAGTTCTGCCTTCCAGAACTGGTGGGGGGTGGGGGGGTGGGTCTTTCCTGGATCCAGATATATTCCCTGTCTCCATCCTGCTGTGTAATGTCCATCCCTGCCTCAGTTTCCCCACTCTGGTGTGACAGTGTCCTAGTGATCAGCTGGGAAGATGGAAATTCATAGAATAATGGAATGGTTTGGGTTGGAAAGGACCTTAAAGACCATCTCGTTCCAAACCCTGCCATGGATAGGGACACCTTCCACTATCCCAGGTTGCTTTATACTCTGTCCAAACTGGCCTGGAACGCTTCCAGGGATGAGGCAGCCACGGCTTCTCTTGGAAACTGTCCCTGGGCCTCCCCACCCTCCTGGGGAAGAATTTCCTCCTGATATCCCATCTAACCCTGCCCTCTGGCAGTGGGAAGCCATTCCCCTTGTCCTGGCAGTCCATTTTTTTGTCCAAAATCCCTCTCCTGCTCTCCTGGAGCCCTTCTAGGCACTGGAAGGTGCTCCAAGGTCTCCCAGGAGCCTTCCCGTCTCCAGGCTGGACATTCCCAGCTCTCCCAGCCTGGCTCCAGCCTTCGGAGCATCTTCATGACCTCCTCTGGACTCCCTCCTCCACTGCATCAGGCTGGGATGGGTTACGGATGCTCCTGAACACGATTTGGGCTGCACTGGGAGAACTCAGAGATCTCCACGGTGCTGGAAGAAAGTGCTCTCTGGCCTCCCTGTTTACCAACTAATTTTAGAAGTGCTGAATGCCACACAAACGCTCTTCGCACTTTTTCGAGGATGATGAAATACTCAGCACCGCTGTTGAGTCACTGCTGCCCAGCGCTTGTGGGAATGATGCTCCCTCCTCTGAGCCTCTTGGCTTTTTACTGAAGGAAGGGAGGGATTTAGGAGCGGAACAGTTCCACCACCCATCCTCTGCCACCTCTGCTTTTAATGTTGGTGTTCAAAGAGGAATTAGAGAAGGTTCACTCCGATGTGCTGGGCTTTACCTTTTCCCCTGGTCCATGGAAACATCTCAAGCTTCTTGTTTGTCCACCGTGACCCACTTCCCTCTCTTCTGTCTTCAACACACCTCGAATGTGTTGGGATCAAGTGGTGGAGAGATAAGAAAGAATTTGGTGGAGGACAGACCAAGACCAGCCCAATGCACTGAGGTGTGAAAGCAGGGAGATTTGGAATGTTGCTTTCCTCAGGTTTCTGCTGGTTTTTGTGTTGCTGGTGCCAGGATCCCCTTGTGCTCACTCCCTTTGAGGTGAATTCCTTGGATTTGGGACTGCTCAGTCTCTTGCCTCTTTTGGAGCTCAAGTCCTTGGCTTCTTCAGGCTCAATCCCTTGGTTTTGGGAGTACTTACTCCCTCGAACCCTTCTATATCCATCTCTTAGTTTTGGGATTGCTCTATCACTTACCCCACTTGAACTCAGTCCCTTGTCCCCTTTCAGAGTCATTCCCTTGGCTTTGGGATTGCTCAGTCCCTTACCCGTTTTGACCTCAATCCCTGACTCCCTCAGTCCCAGTGCTTTTTCTTTGGGATTGTGGGATCCCTTGACCCCTTTTGTACTCGGTCCTTTGTCTTTGGGATTCCTCAATCCCTTCCTCTTTTCAAATCATTCCCTTCTTTTTGGGACTGCTCAATTCCATGGCCCCTTCAATCTCAAGGCCTTTTCTTTGGGACTGCAGGATCCTTTTTCTTGTTCAATCTCAATCCCATGGTTTTGGGATTCCTCAATCCCTTACCCCTTTTGAGCTCAGTTGCATGTTCCCTTCAGTCTCAATGACTTGTTTTTGGGATTAAGGGATCCCTTGGCCCCTTCAGTCTCGATCCCTTGTTTTTGGAATTGTTCCGTCTCTTTGAGCTCAGTCCCTCAATTTCTTTGGGCTCAGTTGCTTGCTTTTGGAATTCCTCCTTCTCTTACCCCTTTTTAGCTCAGTCCCTGGTTTTGGGGATTACTGAATCTCTTACCTCTTTTTAGCACAATCCCATGTATTTTGGGGACTGATGAGTCAATCCCATAACCCTTTCACACTCAATCCCTCATCTTTGGGATTCGTCAGCCCCTTACCCCTTTTTGGATCAGCTTCATGGCCCCCTCAGTCTCAGTGCTTTTTCTTTGGGATTGTGGGATCCCTTGGCCCCTTTGGTCTCAATCTCTTGATTTTGGGATTGTTCAGTCCCTCAACCCCTTTGAGCTCAATCACTTAACCCCTTTTAAATTCAATCCCGTGTCTTGGGGGTTCTGGGATCCCTTGGCCCCTTTGGTCTCAATCCCTTGATTTTGGAATTGCTTAATCCCTTACCCCTTTTGAGCTCAGTTCCATGGCTCCTTCAATCCCAATGCCTTTTGTTTGGGATTATTTAATTCCTGACCTCCTTTGAGATCAATCCCTTGGCCCCTTTTGAGCTCTATCCCTTGGTTTTGGGATTGCTCAATCCCTTTGACACCTTCACTCTCAATTCAATGATTTTGGGATTGCTCAGTCCTTTTATCCCTCTGGAGCTCAATCCTTTAGCCCCTTCAGTCACAATGCCTTTGGGATTGCTCAATCCCTTTCCTTTTATGAGCTCAATTCCTCAACTCTGGAATTGCAGGGATCAGCTCCTGCTCCAGACTCCTTGCCCACATCTGCTCACACAACATCCAACCCAGAGCTGTTTCATTAATTGAAGCTGCTTCATTAATTGAAGTTGCTTCATTAATAAAACACTCGTGACCACCTGACTCAGGGACATTCATGGGATGTGGGGACAATTGGGCAGGAAAATGGGAAAATCTCCGCTCATGTGGTGGCAGCTCATCCCTTCTTTTTCCGTTGTCTTCTCTGGAATGAGGACTGGTGCTGTCCAGTGAGGGAAATAAATGACTCCCAGCAGCTGCGAGTGCTGATCCTCGGAATCCGCGGAACTCACTTAAATGAATAATAATTAAAGAAATAAATTTCCCCGAGTGCAGCCTCAAAACTTTTGGTTCAGCAATAAAGCCAAGGAGAGACTCGGAAAATGAATCGCTCGGCTCTTTGCGAAGGTGGGCGAGGCAGGATGATAATGGGATCTATTAAAGGGGCCGGCGTGGTTTAAGAAAGCCTTTTCCGCATTGTGTGGGAACAGGCTGAGCAGAAGTGTGTGGTCATACTGACATCTGAGGGATAAAAAGACTGAGCAATTCCAAACCCATGGAATTGAGTGTGAAAAGGGCCAAGGGATTGACCAATCCCAAAACCAAGGGATTGCACTCAAAAGGGGCCAAGGGATTGACGCCAAGGGATATAAGGAATTGAGGAATCCCAAAGACAAGGGATTGAAATTGAAGGGGCCAAGGGATTGATGCCAAAGGATGTAAGGAATTGAGGAATCCCAAAGACAAGGCACTGAGATGGAAGGGGCCATGGAACTGAGCTTAAAAGGGGTAAGGGTTGAGGAATCCCAAAGACAAGAGATTGAAATTGAAGGGGCCAAGGGATTGAGCTCAAAAGGGATAAAGAACTGAGGAATCCCAAAGACAAGGGATTGAAATTGAAGGGGCCAAGGGATTGAGCTCAAAAAGGGTAAGGGTTGAGGAATCCTAAAACCAAGGGATTGCGCTCAAAAGGGGCCAAGGGATTGACGCCAAGGGATGTAAGGAACTGAGGAATCCCAAAGACAAGGGATTGAAATTGAAGGGGCCAAGGGATTGAGCTCAAAAGGGATAAAGAACTGAGGAATCCCAAAGACAAGGGATTGAAATTGAAGGGGCCATGGAACTGAGCTCAAAAGGGGTAAGGGTTGAGGAATCTCAAAGACAAGGGATTGAAATTGAAGGGGCCAAGGGATTGAGCTCAAAAAGGGTAAGGGTTGAGGAATCCCAAAACCAAGGGATTGCGCTCAAAAGGGGCCAAGGGATTGACGCCAAGGGATGTAAGGAATTGAGGAATCCCAAAGACAAGGGATTGAGATTGAAGGGGCCAAGGGATTGAGCTCTAAAGGGGTAAGGAACTGAGGAATCTCAAAGACAAGGGATTGAAATTGAAGGGGCCAAGGGATTGAGCTCAAAAAGGGTAAGGAATTGAATAATCCCAAACCCAAGGAGTTGAGCTCAATGAGCCAAAGGACTGAGCTCAGGAGGGAAAACGGACTGAACAATTCCAAACCCATGGGATTGATGAGCAAAACATAACGGGAAGATGGGATGACCCTGTTGTGGTCATCCCCAAGCTGGAGCACTGGCCGGTGGGGCTGATCACCTGTGTGCCATTGCTTGGGCAAATCCCTGGTTGTTTCCCTCTCTGTGCAAAATTTCCATAAATTACCCTTGATTTGGGGCAGTGGAAGCAGAAGGGCAGCAGTGGGCTCAGCGTAGGCTTGGCACTCGTCATTCTAACATCAGCCTCACCCTTTTGCCCATCCTTTGGCCCTGATGCACACAAATTTCTGCATTTCTCCTTTTTTTGGCTATTTCAGTTTTCTACCCTGATTGTTTCCCTCCATGAGTACAATTTCCAT
This sequence comes from Acanthornis magna, assembly GCA_036785705.1. Classification (NCBI taxonomy): domain Eukaryota; kingdom Metazoa; phylum Chordata; class Aves; order Passeriformes; family Acanthizidae; genus Acanthornis; species Acanthornis magna. Next base: position 1,167,082 of record JAWUZG010000129.1, on the reverse strand, counting down.
AAATTATCCGTGATTTGGTGGTGGAAGTAGATGGGAAGCAATGGGCTCAACACTCATTATTCTAACAGTGTTCTCTTGCCCATCTCTTGGTCCTGGCTCATCCCAACTCTGAATTTCTCCCTTTTTCTGGGCTATTTCATTTTCCTACCCTGGTTGTTTTCCTCTTTGTAGAAGATTTCCATAAATTATTTGTGATTTGAGACAGTGGGAGCAGATGGGAAGCCATGGGCTCAACACTCATTGTTTTAACAATATTCTCACCATCTTGCCCATCCCTTGGCTCCACCACACCCCAAGTCTGAATTTCGTTCCTTTTTTTCTGCTTATTTCATTTTTCTACATTGATTGTTTTCCTCCAAGGGGAAGATTTCCATGAATTATCCTTGATTTGGGACAGTGGAAGCAGATTGGCAGCAATGGGGTCGTCATGGACTCATCACTCATTGTTTTAACAACACCCTCACCCTCTTGCCTATCCCTTGGCCCCGACGCACCCAAATTTCTGTATTTCTCCTTTTTTTGGCTGTTTCAGTTTTCTACCCAGCCTGTTTCCCTCCCTGTGTAGGTTTTCCATAAATTATCCTTGATTTGGTGGTGGAAGTAGATGGGAAGCAATGGGCTCAACACTCAACATCACTCTAACGATGTTCTCACCAACTTGTCCATCCCTTGGCCCTGGCTCACCCCAACTCTGAATTTCTCCTTTTTCTGGGCTGTTTCAGTTTTCTACCCTGGTTGTTTCCCTCTGTGTGTAAGATTTCCCTAAATTATCCGTGATTTGGGACAGTGGAATGAGATGGGCAGCAACAGGTTCAGCACCCATCATTCTAATGATGCCCTCACCCTCTTTCCCCTCTCTTGGCCCTAGCTCACCCCAACTCTGCATTTCTCCCCGATTTTTTTTTGCTACATGCAAAATTCCACACCTTTTCCACCATATGAAAAAGCAAATTATTGGTTCAGATGCTCAAACAGACTTTCCGTGAGATGAGGACCTGATCCTTGATCCGTGCCCTAGGAGCAATAAAGTCCTTCTTAAATAATTAAGCAGTTGATAATTAACTGTAATATTTGCAGCCAATTTCTAACGCAAAGGAATATTTGGAATGTTCTTTTCGGGCTGTGTTTGTTGCATCCCAAGCCCTTTGGGTGCTGGGGAGTTGAGCAGACTGGATGGGAGCACCCAGATGTGCATGTGGGAATGCTGGAAAGCACCAAATGTTGCTCCTGAGTGCAGTTCTTGGGCTGCCGAGGGAAATCTCATCCAGCCTTTCCCTGGAGGAGAAGGACCTTGAGCCTTGAGCTGTGTTTTGGGGTTATGGAAAAAAAAAACCAGGATGCAGGAGATGCACCTGGATGAGCTGAGTTTTGGGATTAAGGATATGAAAAAGGATAAGGATAATTAATTTGTGGAGGGGCGCAGCATCCAACCCTGCTCGTTTTAAGCATTTTTTGTTTGACAAGGAGAAATCGTGCCTGTTTCCCTTTTTCCATCAAAAACTGGAATTTCAAGCATTGAGCCGAACGCTGCGGAAAACACCGCGGGACCGCTTGGCTGTGGATTCCTTCCGAGGAGCAGGGAAAAAAAGAAGGAGTTAGGCTGTAGCCCCCGCTATTAATCATAGCTGTAATCATGCATTTAATGAACATGACAGCTCCCGCTCCCTCCGGAGAGACGCGCGGAGTCTCCCGCCTGGGTTGGGAACAACAATCGCTTCTCACCGCGAGCCACCGGAGCCGCAGGAGCTGCCAGCGTCGGGTTGGGATGATGCATTAAGAGCAGCAACCCCCTTTGCACGGGCTGTGGCTTTCCTTACGGATGATGCTCTTCCAAGCGACCGAATCGTCGGGAAAGGGGGAGAGAAATCCACCTGTCCCTTCCGCAGGGTGGAAAATATCCCGGCTGATGCCGCCGTGCTGGGCACAATCACTTAAAAAACCCTTAATGTGCAGTTCTTGATGCTCTCCCTGGCAGCTTTTCTTATTTTCCTGCTTTTTTCCCTCTCTCTGTTCCGTTCCCGCTGCCTTGGAGTGTGCACGGGGGAGGAACTTGCCGTGGCACTTCCTTAAATTTCCATAGGACTTTGGCAACACCGAGGATGTGGGAGTCGCTCTCCCAATCCGACAGCACTGCTTCATCCCGGTAGGTCTCCCGGGTTGGGAAGCAATTGAGGAGAAAAATGGGACAGATCTGGGACTGGGATGTGCCCAGTGTTTTGTCTGGAGCAAAGAAGGCTCCCAAAGTCGAGCCCTGGGGGCATCCTTTCAGCTTTTTGTTTAATTTAGGCCAGACTGCAGCAGATTTCAGCTCCTGATGTTGGAATTTAACCCTTATCCCATTTTCCAGTGTCTTTTGATGTCCCAATTTCACCCCAATTTCAATAAAACACCCTCCACTGCCAAGAATATTTATTTATTAATGTGTTTATTAATGCACAGCTCTTTTAGTCACTCCAGCTGAGAATTCCAAGGTAGCAACCACACTAAAACTCCAAATTTAGGCTCCTTGGACCTCCTGAAAAGTCTGGAATATCAAAACCTATCTCCTGCACTCCTCCCTTGCTGCTTTGATGCTCACAAAGCTTTTACTTGTATTTAAACTTCTTTTCCACAATGCAAAAGCTTCCAAAAATACCCTCATGTCAGAGCCTGAGTTTTCTCCATAAATCCCAGCGGATGGTGAAATGTATAATTACGGAGGTTTCTTGGGTTTGCTCCTCCCAGAGAAATATTTGGGTGGTTTTCTGTAAGTTTGGGGAAAGGATTTGCACGTGGGGTGAATAATTAGGGAGTGGGAAAATGTGGGCGGAGGGTTTCTTTGCCAGGTTGATGCTTTGCCAGACCTGGATTCATCTCACGTGGATTTTGCCATTGCTGGGACCAGCTCTTGGATAGTTAAACTGCCTTTGGGATGAGAGTTAATTCTTGGAATGGGACGTGCACATCATGTTATAGCATGACTTCTTGCTGGAAGATAAAAACTGGGGGAGAAACACCCCAAAAAATCATTCCATGGATGTATTTTTGCTCTATTAAAAGATCCAACCCACTGGAAGGAGGCTGTTGGCCCCTTCATTTATTTATTCTCTTTATCTCTTCAGTGATTCTTTCTTTCTAGCCAAGGTGACCCTTTAAGGGTTCCTAACCATTCCATGATTCCCTGATTCCAAGATGTGGTTGTCAGGCTGCTTTAATGGGAACGTGTTCATCCCTGTGCATCCACTTCTATCCCTGAATATTAAATATTTAGAGGGATTGTCCGCTGCCTTTGGGAGCCAATTCCTGGTCTAGTTTTAAGGAATATTAAACAGAATTCCAGAGGGCTGAGGATGCTCCAGCCCTACCCTAAGGGTTGGATTTTAACTTGAGGCATTCTTCCTGCATCATTTGGGAAGTCAACCTTGCTTTTAACTGGAGATGCTTCAGTGGCATCTTCGGAGCATCCCAAAGTTGACGAATGTTTATTGTAGCGCTAAAAAAATGCTCCTACAGCCCGGGACAAGAAGGAATTCGATAAAATAGGGAAAAAAAACCCTCTCAGTGTTGGCTCAAATGCCCCGATGATGGAATTTGATGTGCAGAGGGAACAGATGGGGCTTTGCCGACGCTGGCAGCCGAGTGACAGCTCGCGGTGCCGCGCTATCAAATTCCACTCGCTCACTTCCCAACACGCCCGGGCTGGCAGGTGAGTGACTGAGCCGCTCTCATCCCACCTGGAAAACTGAAATCCAGCCTTTCTTTCCCATTCATTCTTCCCTGCACCAGTCAAGGATGATTTAATTCCATGCGTGCATGGATGGTAGCGTGCGCTGGGCGTCCCCGCCTGGCTTCAGGGGGCGGAGAAGCCAAGTGGAGAAATTTGTTGGGTTGATAGTGGAAGTGTGGGATTTGCTTGGAGAAGTGGAGAAGAGCTGAGGGGAAAGATTTCTGCAGTGTTTGGGGCTGGCAAGGAGCACTTCTGGCTGGGCTACTCCAGACGTACCGAGAGGTGTGGGAAGTCCCTAAAGAGCATCTTTGCTCTGGGAGCTCTTGCTTAAATAAGATCATGGAATGGTTTGGGTTGGGATGGAACTTACAGATCACCCAGTTCCAACCCTCTGCCAGGGGCAGGAACACCTTCCACTATCCCAGGTTGCTCCAAGCCCTGTCCAGCCTGGCCTTGGACACTTCCAGGGATGGGGCAGCCACAGCTTCTGTGGGAATTCCATTCCAGGGCCTCACCACCCTCACAGCCAAAAATTCCTTCCCAATATCCCATCTAACCCTGCCCTCTGGCAGAGGGAAGCCATTCCCCTTGTCCTGGCACTCCAGGTTCTTGTCCCAAGTCCCTCTCCAGCTCTCCTGGAGCCCCCTTAGGCACTGGAAAGGGATCTGAGGTCTCCCTGGGGCCTTTTCTTCTCCATGCTGAACAATCCCAGCTCTCCCAACTTTTCCTCATAGCAGAGGAGCTCCAGCCCTCCAGTCATTTTTGTGGACCTGAGGGCTGTGGGAATTCCTGCAAAATTTATTGATTCCAAGCAATGATCCATGTTTTTCTCTCTTTCCAGCATTGAGACTGCACTCCACACCCAGTCCTGGGGTTTCTCCACCCGGCCTGAGCAGATCCTCAACGTGCCGATACATCGCCAGGTCTGTACTTGTGCGAAGCAGGAATGACGTGCTCCATCTCCGGAATTGTGCTCAGGAGGGAGTCAGGAGCTTGAGGAGCAGCTGTTGAACTGGATGATGCTTTGGTGAAGCTCTGGCTGCTGCTTTTCCTCACCTTCTACTTCGAGGTGGTTGTAAGCTCAGCCAGGGCCTCCCCACCCTCCCGGGGAAGGATTTCTTCCCAAAATCCCACCTAACCCTGCCCTCTGGCAGTGGGAAGCCAGAATCCTGTAACTCCATCCCTATTCCATAGTCCCTCTCCAGCTCTTCTGGAGCTGCTTTAGGCACTGGAAGGGGCTTTGGGGTCTCTCTGGAGCCTTCCCTTCTCCAGGTGAACACCCCCAGCTCTCCCAGCCTGATGCAGAGCAGAGGGGCTCCAGCCCTTGTAGCATCTCTGTGGCCTCCTCTGGACTTTTTCCAGCAGCTCCATGTCCTTGTGATGTTGGACCCCAGATCTGGAGGCAGTTCCTCAGGTGGGGTCTCGCCTGAGCAGGGCAGAGAGGCAGAATCCCCATTTTCCTGCTGCCCACACTGTGGGATGAGCTCAGAACATGGAGGATTTTCTGGGCTCCTATGGATGGGTCATATGGAGCTTCTCATTCACCAACGCCCTCGAGTCCTTCTCCTCAGGGCTGCTCTCCATCCGTTCTCCATCCAGCCTGGATTTGTGCTCGGGATTACCCAACACACATCCAGGACCTTGCACTTTGCCTTGCACCTCCTTTTAACCCGGGAGTTGCACACAAACAACAATTACAGAGGTAAAAATATGCATTTCCTCTAAAAATAAGTTCCCTGAGCCTGTGTTTTTCATGGATAATGCACTGTGTCCTCTGAAAACTGGAGCTGACCCTGCTCTACCCCTGAATTATCTGCTCAGGTAGAGCTGATGTGCCCTCCATGCTTTGTGTTCAACACTTCCCCTCTTCCACCTGGCCCCACACATCCCTAGAGCTGCTGGATAATTCCCTCTCCAGCTGGAAGCTCATGGAAAACGTGTGCTAAGCAACTTCCGAGCTCCTTAAGTAGCTTCTAGTGGGACCAGGCAATTAAAAAGGAGTTTTTGTGCTCTTTGGTGGTACTTTTTGTTCCTGTGGCCGTCACGTAGGTCCTCGTTCTTTGAGGTCCACAAGCAGGTGCCCACTCGAAGGCCATGAATAGCATCAGGCCCAGCTGGTGGGACACGTGCTGAAGAGCCCTCCAAGTCATTCAGCCTTGGCATCCTGTGCTGCACAAGGAGAGGATGTTTCCTTCCTCGCCATATATTCCCCCAAAAGTGTGGGAAACTCTCTGCACGCTCGTAAAATCCAAGGAGAGAATCAGAGTTAAGGAGGTGGGAAGGGATCTCACTGGTGACATTGGTATTATCTTGCAGATTTTTAATGATTTGGGGTAAAATTGGCCAAAAATTAAAAATACTGAACGGCTTGTGAGCATGAACTCTCTGAATATTTCACTCTCCAAAGCTGGGCTCCTCCGTGGTTTGAGGTGCTGTTGAGGTGTTTTCTCCATGCCATCGTGGTGTTGGAGGTTTTCCCTGACCCTGTCCCTCTTTCTCCTTCAGCCGCGCTGTGCAGCGGAGCTTGGCCATCATCCGTCAAGCCAAGCAGAAGAAAAAAAAGAAGGAATATTGTATGTACTACAACCGCTTCGGGAAGTGCAATCGGGGTGAGAACTGCCCCTACATCCACGATCCAGAGAAAGTGGCCGTCTGCACCAGGTAGGGATGGATATGGAATCGTGGGACATTGGTTGGCTTTGGTGGGATATTCCAAAGGGGAACAAACTGATGACAGAGATGTAGGACAGCAAGGATGGGAGTTCTGGGTCAGGCGTGGGTTCTGCACTCTTGGGTTGGAAGGACGAGGACAAGAAGAGGCTGGAGAATCATGGAATTGTTTTGGTTGGAAGGGATCTTAAAGCTCATTGAATTCCAACCTTCCAACTCCCTGCCACGGGCAGGGACACCTTCCACTATCCCAGGCTGCTCCAAGCCCCGTCCAACCTGGCCTGGAACACTTTCAGGGATGGGGCAGCCACAGCTTCTGTGGGAATTCCATTCCAGGGCCTCACCACCCTCACAAGCAAGAATTCCTTCCCAATATCCCATCTATCCCTGCCCTCTGGCAGTGGGAAGCCATTCCCCCTTCTTCTGTCACTCCATCCCTTGTCCCAAGTCCCTCTTTGGCTCTCTTGGAGCCCCTTTAGGCACCGGAAGGGGCTCCAAGATCCATTTGGAGCCTTCTTTTCTGGGCTGGGTGAGTTGAGCCCCTGCCCTGACCTCACTCCAGGTGATTCCTTCAGCAGCATTCCTCAGATCCATTCGGATCCGTGCAGCAGGTTTGACTCGCTCAGCTTGTGACGTCGTACAGCTCTGAGACTCAGTGATTTATTCCAGGAGAACTGATCCATGTTGGCAGCTCATTAGACCTGCCCAAGAGTTGATTAAACTCTATTATGAGTCATTTAAAAAGTGCAGAAAAGCCAACTCCACTGATGAACTCTTGGAGTAATTTCTCCATAAAATTGCTGCTGTGCTGGAATCACTTGGAAGTTGCTCAAAGCTCGATGAGAGACGATAGAGGAGGGAAAAGTGATTTATTGGTTTTTTAACTTATTTTACTCCTTCTTACTCATTCTCCCATAACAAATCCCATAACTCCTTGTCTACTTTAGGAATTGTGCTCCTTGAGGTCTTTTGGGTCGTCATCCTGCCCTTTTTCCATGGATCACTGGAGGACAACACTGATTTCTCCCAGTTTCATGTCTCCTTATCCTGGTGGCTTCAGCTCCAATCCCATTTTTTAGCTTTCCCTTACCATTTTAAAATTTTCTTAATCTGCTCTCACAGTGGTCAGTCCTAGGAAAACTCTGACTCCAAACGACCTCGTGGGCTTTGGGATCTTGGTTCCTGTTCTGGGCCAATCTTTGCTCTTCCTGGTCGCTGGCCACTCACACCTGGAGCTTCATCCAGCATCTCATAGAATGGAATCACAGAATCATGGAAGGGTTTGTTTTGGAAGGGACCTTCAAAAGTATCCAATCCAAGGCCATGGGCAGGGACACCTTCCACTATCCCAGGGTGCTTCAAGCCTTGTCCAGCTTGGCCTTGAACATTTCCAGGAATGGGAAGTCCACAACCTTTCAGGGCAACTCGGAGCAATCAGGGCTCTAGGAAGGACCTTTTCCTTCTGGGAGCATCATCTCTGAATTTTGGGGTACAGGCATTGCTCTGTCTACTAATGAGCAGCCAAATGTGATGAAAGGATAAAATCTACGAGGAATCATCATCTGCTCTTCTAACAAGAGGGATCTGTACTAATTTAGGGTGTGTTTCTGTAAAACCATGTGTTTTGTGACCCACCTTGTGTCCAACCCTCTCCATCTGCTTTATCTCCAGGTTTCTCCGTGGCACATGCAAGAAAACAGATGGGACCTGTCCATTTTCCCACAAGGTGTCCAAAGACAAGGTCTGTGTGACTTCCCAATGGGAATGTGGCTCTTTTTGTGAGGGGGTGGTTGTGGGAAGGTTCCTCATTGAGTGCTTCCAGCTGAGTTTGGAGTTTTGTTGTTGAGACTCCTAAATCATGACAGAACCATGGAATGTTATGGTTGGAAGGAGCCTTAAAAACCATCTCTTGGCCATGGGCAGGGACACCTTCCACTGTCCCAGGTGGCTCCAAGTCCCATCCAGCCTGGCCTTGGACACTTCCAGGGATGGGGCAGCCACAGCTTCTGTGGGAATTCCATTCCAGGGCTTCACAACCCTATGGTTCTAAAACAAAAGGAGGTCTAGAAAAGACCTCTGAGGTCTTGAAGGTCTAAAAAAGACCTCCAAGATCATCAAGTCCATTTAGTTGTGTCTAATCCTTCTCTACTTTCCTAAGATCACATTTCCCTGGAAATCCCTCCGTAGGTGGGTCGGATCTTGGAGGTATAAATTAAACCTTCTAAAAAGCCAAGCAGCAAAATCAGGTTGAAACCATGACAGAACAACTTTGGAGTTCATAGTTTTCCACCTTCCTGATGTATTTGTAGCTCCGTGGTTTTATTACGTGAGGTGGAAAAATGATTTGGGGTTTTTATTTTGGGTTTTTCAGTGATGATTCAGCACCTCAGCCAGTGTTCAGTGGCTGGGATTTCCACTTGGACGTAGCTTTGGAGACTCCAGCATGGAATCTGAGGTGCCTGAGGCACGTTCCTTGTCCGTGGGGAGCTCATAAATTATCCGGGAAGTCGCTCCGAATGCGACACGGAGCACCAGATGTTTTTTATGTGGATTTCTCTTCAGAGTCACTTAATCACGAGTACGTAAAACAGGGACAGGGACAGCTGCATTCCCTGGCTCGTGGCGTGTCGGAGCAGGAATGGGGATGAGGATTGATAGGTGGGAGAAAGGACAGTTTGGGGTTTTTTTCATCCTGTAACAGAGTCAGACTTCAGAAATAAGCCAAGAATGAAGGAGGCTTTGCAGTGGGCTTGGCTGCTGGTTTATCCAAAATCTTTGTAATTAGTGAGGCCAACAACTTCTTGTCATCCAAGTAAATGATGTGCAACCCTCTGCCTGCACCTCTGAGCCAAAGGATTGAAATTCATCCTCCATAAACTCCGAATTAAATGGAATTTTAGAAGGTGGTGAAGCCTTTTTTGGTCCCAGGGCAAAAACCTGGATGAGACTTGGGAATTGGAGTTGGTGGTTTACCCACCAAAGGATCTGATGGTTGGATGGGGATGAATTTGTGGTCCCCATACCCAGGAATATTCCCTGGTGTGTTTAATTTGATGTGGCCTCAGTTTCCCCTCCAGGAGTGCTGGTGTGTCTTCAATCCCTCAAGGAGGACCTCAAAATTTTTCTTCTGGGCTCCATTTTGGGTGGATAAACAGAGAATGATGGAAAACTAAACCTTTAGCAGCATGTCACTGATTAGGGAAGAATAATAATAATATTGTGGGAATAAAACTGAATTAAAAAGGAATGACCATGTCAAGGAGCTGTTTGCCAACAGAATTTTGGGGACAGATTCCCGGGGATGGGATCCCATGGGATGCAGTGGCCTCAGCCCATGCCACCTTTGTCCTGAGCTAACGGAGCATCACCTAAACTCAAGATGAATCATTAATTAACAAACCAAAATCAAAGCAGGCAGGTGCCAGCTCTGAAATGCTTTCGGAGCACATTTTTCCTGCCATGCTCCGTGGGGAAAGGGGATTATTTTTCACAGGATTAACCACCCTGAGGGTGGTTCAAAGGTCTCCCTGTTTGCCACCTTGTCATCAGTGAGGGCTGGAAGAGAAACAGCCTCCTCCGTGGAGTTCAAACTTGTTCCAGAGTGATTTATTACCACGGGAATGCTGCTTCCCAAAGCGAGAGGCAACTTTGCTTTCCAAGTCCTGGAGATCCCCATTAACTTGGCAGAGGTGGCTTTCCCCTCATTTATCAGAGCAGGGAAAAGGAGGTGAAGGAAGGAAGGAAGCAATTTTCCTCCTCAGCAGAGGAAGAAAGCCGTTTTCCTCCTGCTCCTGGAGTTTTTGGAGCAAATCCCACCTTTTCGTCAGATGAGGGATTTAATTTGGTTGGTTTTTGGCTGTTTGAGTTGAAGTTTTAATGTGATCCATGTTTCTTTTCCTTGTGCTCAATGATGATGTGGTAATTTGGGGATTCCCGATTTTGTTGGTCCCCTTGATTTCACTTTGGGGTATTGGAGAGGGGATACCCCAAAACCTTCTCACTGGAGAAGCTTCAGGTTGGTGTTTTTGTGTATCTCACCTTGGTGGGATTTTACTGGGATGGGGTATCCAATCCAGGAGTGAAGGATCAAGGACTTGCAGGATATGGCTCTTGCTTTCAGGACAAAATTGTTTCTCAACCTTGGTGCACTCCCATGCCTCAGTTTCCCCACTGAAACATGGGAATAATCACTATTTTCTATGGGAAAAATCCCTGGTTTTTTATGGGAATCTGCTTGGATTCAGCTGTCTCAGCAGCAGGGAGCTTTTCCCCATCCTAAGCAGCAAACCCCTCGCTTCAAGCAGAGATTGGTCTCCAGAACAGAAAACAGCTCCAGATGGTCGCAGAGCTTTGCAAATGCTTCCAAACACCAGCAGTTTCCATCACCCTCTGGTGATGGCAAAAAGAGACTGGGGAAGAGGAAAGCTCTTCTTGTCCCACCTCCTGCCATGGGCAGGGACACTTTCCACTGTCCCAGGTTGCTCCAAGCCCCTTCCAAACTGGTCTTGGACACTCTCAGGGATGGGGCAGCCACAGCTTCTCTGGGAAAGCTGTGCCAGGGCCTCACCACTTGAGGAGTTTTGCTCTGCAGGGCACTCAGGCAGAGTTCTTGGTGAGGAGCATCCACTGAGTGACACACAGGGAATTTCTCCACGATGGATCAGAGCCACTGACACATCCCAGCAATGGGGAGAAGCCAGGAAATCTGAAGGAAACTAAGGTTGTGAGAGGCCTGGGACTCGAGCAGCCGCCCACTGCTGTTCCAACAGCTTTTCCCCTTGAGGAACTCGGAAAGAATCAGCATTTTTCTCCCTAATAGAGCTTCAAAACTCAGTTGTGAGCAATTTGGAGGCTCACGTGGAGTTTCGGGTTCATTTAGCTGCTGCCTCCAGAGCTTGTAGAGAGTCAAAGCTGTCGAAGGCGGCCGCAGCGCCCCAGTGCCTTGAATTAATGTTATTGTTATTTGTGTGGACGTGCTGGGGTGCAAACAAGGTTAATTGAAATGAGAGCGCTGCTTCCTCTTGATAATGGCTCGGGCTTGACAGCGAGGAGGAGTTTATTTTTGTCAGAGAGCTGCCTTTATTATCCCTTTTTATTAGAGCTAATTTGGGCTCTATATCAAAAACTACATTAAGGGAATCGTTTACGGTCACACCACCAGCACCGCCAAAGATCGCCCCAGAGCCCTGTCCTTTATGTTAATGTCTGCAGTTAAAAGACAATTAAAAATAAACTCTCCTCTTTTAAAGCACCCTTTGTTTTCTTTCCTCTCGGCCTCCAGCGAGGCAATTTAGTTCAACCCTTAATGTGCCCTTCAGGGATAAGGGATTTTTCCGGATAGCCCCGGCCGTGGTTATTGCAGGATTGTAAATATTAGCTGGGGATGCTTGAGCTGGTGGGACCAGGATGCTACTGGTGAATGGAGGGATCAATACCACGCCGAGCAGCGAGGAAATTTGGGATGCAGGAGCAGGAGGAGCCAGACCTTTGGGAAGCGCACGTTCCCGGCGGCAGCTGCCTGGTCGGGGCGGGAAACGGGAAGCTGCCGGTGAGTTAAGGATGCTGAAATATGGCAGCAGGCTGGTAATTTGTTTTTAATGATAACAGCTGGCAGAAGGTGAAGTTTGCGCTTTGAGGACGATGAGGAGAATCCTTGCTCCGTCGCTTTTCCCCGTCGGCTGTCGCGCCGTGGAAGCTCGGGAATGTGGGATCGGGGATCGGGGATCTGCTCCGTGTGTCCCACTGCTCTCCTCCTCTGATGCCTGGGCTCTCCTCCTCCTTTCCCTCCCTCCTGGAGCATCCCTGCCCCAGTGCATGGGGACAGGCATCAGAGCCCTGGAGTGCTTCCAGGATAATCCAGCCCCCCCAAATCCTCGAGGAGGTGCTTTTTCCCCCTTTCCAGGACCCACCTTTGGAGCCTTTATCAAACCCCCCTTCCAAGCCAGCTCCATATCCACAGAAGAGCCAAATGGGAAGCACCCTCAGGATGCTGTTTTGGCCTTTGTGATGGCCAGAATTCCCCAACCAGGCTGGGTGTGATCCCTGCGCCACTGTTCCCATCTCCATTACTGCATCATCCCCTGGGAAAAGTGTTCCCAGAGTTTTTTGTGCTCCCCCATTCCTTCCCTATGCTGTCCAGAGGGAATTTTTCTTCCTGGTGGCAGTTTCCAGCTTTTCACCCTCTCTCCAGCATCCTGAAGGATGCTGAGACAAGCGCCTTCCCTCCCTGCGTATCCAAACACCGGCAACACGTAATACCAGGGAGCTGCCTTGCAGGAGACCAATGGAAGAGCTAAAAATACCTCTGGGATCAGTGGCTGGTGAAAGATTTCTATTTATTTTACACTTGTCACGGTTTTATTTCAGTTCTGGGGGTTGCAATGCTTCCGAGTCACGGCTTTAGGGAATGCTGACGGATTTCTCCTCCTCTTGCAGATGCCGGTGTGTTCCTACTACTTGAAAGGGATCTGCAGCAACAGCAACTGCCCCTACAGCCACGTCTATGTGTCCAGGAAGGCAGAAGTGTGCCAGGATTTCCTCAAAGGATATTGTCCCATGGGAGAAAAGGTAAAGTGGGATTTATCCCGGCTCTTGTGGGCCAAAGCCGAAGCCACGAGCTGCTTCCTGCACTCGTGGGGAAGAGCTGGAGCTGCTCAGCGCCTGGATGCGATGAACAGCAGTCCTGTGCTTTTCCAAAGGGTGTTGGCAAAGTGGTTTGGTTGGGAAAAAAAGGAAAGAAAGCAGCTCATCAAGGCTTCAGCTCATCCAAGTGCTGGAGTTTCCCTGGGAAGAGCCACCGTGGGGTGTCCGTGTTTGTCCGAACTGGAAGCACCTGCCCTGAAAACCCCTCATGTAAACAGATGAAAAATGAAGCAAAAAGCTGATGATTCCCTGTTTTACCTAGAAAATCTATAGGCGTTAATCCTTCTTTTCCACACTGGCTCTGTGATGGGTTAAAACTTGAGCCTTAAATCCTGTGGCTTAGTTTTAGGAGCAAGACCTGAGCATCCAGCTGTGCCTGGGGGATTCATGGAGCTGCCTCCAGGTCCTGGGGGTGTTCTGGTTTGGATCCATGCAGTGAAGTTCTATGTGGACTTAATGTGCCCTCTGGGGAGAGTTGCAACCTCATCCATGAGCTTTTGGCATCCAGTGTAATGCAGAGCTTGTGGGAGCAGTTTTCCTGGAGCAGGGGTTGGAGGCAGCTGTGATTTGGAATTTGGAACACGTAAAATCTCACCTTTCTGTGTCATGGCTAAGGGAGAGGGTGAGCCATGCTGGTGTTCCCTTGGGAATCCAGGTGACTGCCCTGACTCCTCTTTGCCATTTTCCAAATGGGTTATGGGTTATGGTGTGGGATTTCTGCTCGTCCTTGGACAATTGTGACCAGCAGGAAAGGGGGAATTCTGCCCCTCTGTCCCACTCAGGTGAGACCCCACCTGCAGAGCTGCCCTTCAGCTCTGGGGTCCAGAAGGACATGGAGCTCCTGGAGTGAGTCCAGAAGAAGCCATGGAGATGCTCCAAGGGCTGGAGCCCCTCTGCTCTGCATCAGGCTGGGAGAGCTGGGAATGTCCAGCCTGGAGAAGAGAAGGCTCCAGGGAGACCTCAGAGCTCCTTCCAGTGCCTAAGGGGCTCCAGGAGAGCTGGAGAGGGATTTTGGACAAGGGATGGAGGGACAGGACAAGGGGGAATTGCTTCCCACTGCCAGAGGGCAGGATTAGGTGGATATTGGGAAGGAATTCTTGGCTGTGACAGTGGTGAGGCCCTGGCATAGGTTTCCCAGGGAAACTATGGATGCCCCACAGGGCTCTTCTCCTTTTCTCCGTCCTGGTAGCGCTCGTTGGCAGAGGTACAACTCATCAAGTGAAGCTGTAGGTGCTCAGATCCCACCAGCCTGTCCCAGCATCCAAACACAATGTTGGATGGAATCCTAGGATCGTTTAGGCTGGAAAAGACCTCGAAGATCATTGAGCTCAGCTTTTAACCCAGCACTCTCAAGCCCCACTAAATCCCATCTGGCATCTCCCCCCATTCTTTCCCGAGGAGAAACCATGACAGAGCAAAAACCAGGCAAAAAGAAAGGGAAAAAAGCCAAAAATGAGACTTTTGAGGAAAGCAGGACATCAGCAGCAGTGATGGGAAGCTCTAATAAATTAGTCTGGGCCTAATTACTTTTTGTGGCAGCGCATGGAGGGGGACTTGATGCAGGATAAACATTCAGTGGGAAGGAAAACACAGGCATCCTGCCACCTCCCTCCAGCACAGCGCCAACCACGCAGGCAGGGTCCCGACAATTATTTTTAAAATATTCCAATTTAAATGAAAATATAAAAGAGATATTTAGAATATTTATTCTATTAGGAAAAGTGCTTACGGCGTCACTTTCGGAATGTCGGGAAAGCATTCTCCTCCCGATGATGGATAGCAGCCTGTAATTATATATGGGGAGAAATTGCTGAGCGGGCCATATTTAACTGGGGAGGAGAAATTCCAGCTTGGGCCATTAAGGGTTAATTTTATTCTCTAAATAATATAAAAAGTGCTGAGTCCGTGCCTTTGCTCCAAGTAGAAAGTCCTCAAATGGACCCCGGAGAGTTTATAATATTCCACTGAATCAAGGAAAAATGTTAACCTTGCTTCATAAAACGATGGCTTGTTAAAGATGCACAGTCCCTTTTCTTGTGAATTATTTAGGATGAGAGTAAATCTTCCCTCGTTCTCCCTTTCCCTGTCCGAGGAATGTTGGTTTGAAGCGCAAAGAGCATGGAATGCAAAGGTGTGTGACTCTGGTGGAGCATCCTGGTGGATAAACTCCAAAGAGGATGATCCATAATTAGGAATTTAGGTTGTTTTATGCTGATATTTGACACACTGGGCTCTTCTCCCAGTCATGTTTTCCTCTGTGCTCTCCCAGAGAAACACAATTCCTGATTTTTAACAGCCCTCCATCAAAAATGTCCATTATTATCCATAATTTATGATGTGTCGTTGGCAGTGTTGTCTCTTAAGTACTGCCTAGGATGTCTTGCAGGATTCTCAGGACAAGCTGATCCACCTTTGACCCATTCCATGGGCTGTAATTCCAACTGCTCTTTGTACAAACGATGCTGGGACTGACCTGCTCTGGCTTCACCGGGAATTTAGAATTAAGTGAGAAAGCTTTAATTTTGCATTCCCAAGTCCTTTTTTCAGGAATGTGGACTGTAGAAGGTCTAAGTCCACCCTTGGGGACAGGGGACAGCTCCTGTATGAGACCGTTCATTAAGGGAATGTTACCCCCCAGTATTAATTAATTGGTCAAAAGTTGGATTTGATGATTTTGGAGAGCTTTTCCAACCTAAATGATTCTGGGATTCTGTTTCCAGAGGGGAGCTGGTGGCAGAGCTAGGACCTTGATTTCCAGCATCCCTACAAGTTCCTTGGTCATGGGTTGGGAAGTTTCTCCGCTGTGTGTGCTTCCTAAATGGATCATCCCGAAACACAACGTCATACATGTCCCTCAAAGCCACGGAGCGATTCCCACCTTGGAGATCTCTGTCCAAATTTTCCTGGATTTCCCTGCCCTTCCATGGCACCCTAACCTGGTCATGCTGGGAGGTCCCTCTGGGTGGACCACCTGCGCTGGAGGAAGCCCCGAGAGGGAAGTGGGAAGAGAGGCAGAAATGGGGCCCCTTGCAGGTTCTCCCCAGGCTTTTCCAGAGATGCTTTAATGAGCTGCTTTACAGTCAAAGCTCCTCTATCCCTCCACATCCCTCCTCCCAAATGGGGCCTCATGCAGGGGCTTGGAGCAGGAATTCTCCAGGAGAGGATGGGATGAGGCTGGTGGATGTGAGGGATGAGGCAGCAGCAGTGAGTGACATGTCCATGGTGATGTGACCCCAGGGGCAAGGGACAAGCAGGGGGAGACATTGGATGGAGACATTGTGGACTCCCCAGCCCTGGAAGTGCTCCAGGCCAGGCTGGATGGGGCTTGGAACAACCTGGGATAGTGGAAGGTGTCCCTGCCCATGGCAGGGGTTGGAACAGGATGAGCTTTAGGGACCTTTCCAACCCAAACCAAATCTGATGGCAAATCATGGCTTGGGATCTCCGTGTGGCCAAGGGAGCTTGGAACTCATCCATAGATGATCCCAAGGAGCAGCTGCCTTGGGATTTGCTTTACTGGCACAAAACACAAAGGGGGGTAGATTTAGATGGGATATTGGGAAGAAATTCCTCCCTGGGAGTGTGGTGAGGCCCTGGCACAGGTTGCCCAGAGAAGCTGTGGCTGCTCCATCCCTGGAAGTGTCCAAGGCCAGGTTGGATGGGGCTTGGAGCATCCTGGGATAGTGGAAGGTGCCCCTGCCCACAGCAGGGGGTTAGAATGAGGTCATTAAGATCCTTTCCAACTCAAACCACTCAATGATTCCATTGCTGCATTGTTTTGTATTAAATAATCTTCCCCGCTCCTTGTCCGTCAGCGCCGGAGCCTCATTAAATCCCTCTCTCCCGATTGTTTCCATCGGTTGCCTCAGAGCCTGTGGGTAAATTGTTCCCTCGTGGGAACTGTTAAACAGTAAGACACAGTGAGATTAAACAACGAGGCTTCCCTGAAAAGGTGCTGGGAGATGTGCTGGAATAAATCACGGATAAGAAGGGGATCTGTGTGTTGGTTTGCCACCAATCCCTTTGGAATCCTGACTGGCACATCCAGCCTTGGGATGGTAAAGCTTGACCAGGGCACCTGGGTCGAGGAGCTGGGACTGCTCGTCAGTCTCCTAAAATCCATCTTTTTATTGGACCAACAGCTTTCAGCAGAGCTCTGATTTCTGCCTTATCCGTGTGAAAAATAAGGGGCAGGGACAGCACTGCTTGAGGAAGTGGTGCTTCCCTGGGAAGAATAATTTTCTTCCCCCGTGTGGAGTGTGGTGTTTTTTGCAGTGGCAGCTGCTTGATTTTGGTGTAGAAAATTCAAATGTGGGGTTTTTTTGCTCAGCTGAAGCCTCGTTCTTGTGTGGTTTTTCATGTGTTTGGTTGGTTGTTTTCTCCTTTTCTGGTGGAAGTTCAACAATTTCCCACCAGAAACTTATTTTGTGTGTCTGATATTTTCAATTGAACACATTTCTTTAGAAAAAGCCACTTGAGCTGTGTTACAACAGTAAATATTTAATATCTTTGGAGTCTTCTCATTAAGTATCCAGTGATGGAGAGGGGCAGCCTGGGATCCTTGTTTTCCTTAATCTTTTATCCTGGAAAGGTGAAGTTCAACACTCGTCATGCTTTCCATTCTCAGCTGGTTTTTCTGGTTCAACCAGAATTTTTGTTTCCTCACAACCATCAGATCTTGGTGTTTTTGATCCCCTCCTTTGATCCCAGGTTGACTCCCAATCAATTTGGCTTTTCCTTGAGGAACTCTTGGTCAAAAGGTTGTCCTGCCCTGGCACAGGCTGACCCAGGAAGTTGTGGAATGCTCATTCCTGGAAGGATTTAACAACCCTGTGGGTATGGCACCTGGGGACGTGACTTAGTGGTGACCTTGGCAGTGCTGGGGGAACGGGATTTTTCAACCGAAACAATTCCCTGATTCTATAATAATTTGGAAATAGCTGATGGAGAGCTCTGTCTTTGATAGCTCTTTTATAGTCCACTGCAGCTGTATGAAAATCAACTACAAAAGCAACTTTATTTCATTTATCCTCAATTTTGGCTCTGGTTGACAGATGTTCCCTGGGAGCTTGATCTGGGTTTTTTTTCCCCCCATAATGTTTCGCAGAAATCTTCAGTCACCCAAGTGATGAGTAAGTGAAATTTTTATTTAAAATAAAAAGGGTGTAGTTATAGGGGCTGTTTTTAAGGTCATCAATAGTGTCCAGGATGGATTTGAGCCAGCTGAAATCTATCCAGGCTCATCCCATTGGCCTGGCTGGGAATGTTGACCCCCTGTCCATCTCCCCTGGGCAATGATCTCTGATAATAACTGATAAATCTCAGTCCCGGCGATGGGATCTTCCCATTGGAAGCACTTTGTAGCCTTCAGAAGAGGTTTAAAACCAATCAGGATTCTTCCATGGCCAATCCTATCGGTGTATCTCTATGGAAATCTTGTGGGTTTCCAGTTGTATCTTGTAGTTTGTAATGGCGTAATGAGGGTTCTTATTGCTCCTTTAATTTAACTATGGCGTCTCCAACAGAATTCCGATCCTTACGTTAAAGATGGGCCTTATCAGGACGAACTGGAACTGCTTAATAGCCTGGGATTGTTGATAACAGCGCCAAGATAAATCCCAGGCTGCAATTTTCTCTTACGCTTTATTATCTTTGTAGAAGGAGGCGGGGCACGAAACATGAAAATTGGGAAGTTTGGGGGAAAAGCAGCCACGGAATCACAGCTCTAAAGTGGGAATGTAGTGATGAGGCACAGAGTTCATTATTTCAAACTGAACTTCTGTGGAGATGAACACTAAACCCAGCAGATTTGGTCTTTGCTTCCTGTCTGGAATCTCCCTTTGGTCTGATCTATTCTCTGCTGTCAGAAAATCCCCATGTCCTGTGAGCAGTGGGTGATTCCCAGGATCACAGGAACCTGACCCATTCCTGATTCCCAGGATCACAGGAACCTGACCCATTCCTGATTCCCAGGATCATGGAATGGGTCAGGTTGGAAGGGACCACAGTGGGGTCATCAGGGTCATCCCAGGGCACAGGGCTGTGTCCAGAGGGTTCTGGAATATCCCAAATGAGGGAGACTCCACACCCTCCCTGGGCAATCTGTTCAGTGCTCGGTCACTGCACAGGGAAGAAGTTCTTCCTCATGTTCGGGTGGAACTTCCTGGGCATCAGTTCCTGCCCATTCCTCTTGTCCCATTGCTGGGCCCTATGGAGCAGGCCTGATCCATGCTCTGAGCCCTCCCTGCAGACACAGACAGGGATGAGGTCCCTTCTTAGTTTCTCTTCTCAAGGATGAACAACTCCAGCTCCCTCAGCCTTTCCTCATCAGAGATGCTCCAGTCTCTTCCTCATCCTCATTGTCCTCCTCTGGACCTGCTCCAGAAACTCCATGTCCTGAGAAGCCCAGAACTGGACACAGCACCCAGATGTGCCTCACCAGCACCGGGGAGAGAGGCAGGATCACCTCCCTCACCCTGCTGCCAGTGCCCTTCCTAATGCACCCCAAGATCACGTTGGACTCCTTCCCTGAGCCACCTGGAATCGATCACGTGCTGGAGCCCCATCATCCCTGCTGGAGATGACACTGTTGGGAATGTCCAGTGGGTGTCTGCCTCTGAATTATTAAAATGTGGATACGGATCTAATATCGATATCCACCTGAGACAGACAAAGACTCTCTAACTTGTTAAGGTTAGAAAGTGTGTGTTTATTTGAGCTGCAGGGATAGCTCCCAAATGTACAGCTCCGAAGTAACAATGCAACACAGAACTTATTTATCTATAGCAATAATGCATATTTAAAATACAGATACATATTCATAGCATAAGCGCCTCCCATTCCCCACTTCGGATGGAAATTAGCAAGAAGTCATTAAGCATGGGCAGTTCCTGCAATGGAATTGGGTCGGTGGTCGTGAAATGGGTCTGAGGGCTACTTTTGAGGAAGTAAAATGAGTCTTCCTCACTTTGACCTTCTTACCTCTCTGGTTTTTGACAATGCATTTGACCCTGGAAAACTCCCAATGCTCTCTTCTACTGCTTCTAAGTAGGTTGCATTTGGGCAAAATTTGTAACTGTCTAGGCTCTCCTTTAAACTTGTTTTCTTAAGATTATTAATTGTAGCTGAGTAAATATCAAATAATCAAAGGGCTACTCTGCACTTAATCATTAATTTCTTCCTAGCTGAGTTCTGCGTCTTTTTCTATTCTCGTTGATTTCAACAAAACTAACTTTTATCTAGAATCTCTACATTTGAGTGTCTAAAAGAAAACCCTATGTTTCACCTCGCTCCGCACCCAGCAGCGGTGATTTGGGGTTGGGAATCACCATCGATGGCTTTGAGGTGGGATGGATGGGATGGTGGAGGTTCCTGATCGAAGTGGGGTTCCTCAAAGCAGTGCAGAGCATGGCTGAGTTCCATAGGCATTGCCACAGAGAGATGAGTGCCGGGTTTGGAATTCACCTTCTGGATGGCCATGTCTAAGGAATTACAGCCAATGACTCGATATCCACTGGAAACCAGTGACAAGTGGTGTCCCTCAAGGGTCTGTCCTGGGACCAGTGCTAATTATTCCCTTATTAATGACACAATGGGATTGGCTGCCCCCTTGGCAAGTTTGCAGATGGCACCATGTGAGCGGTGCTCTTGTTTCATAAAATCCTGGGATTGCAGAATCCTGGTTTGGGTTGGAAGAGACCTTAAAGACCATCTCATTCCAACCCCTGCCATGAGCAGGGATTTCCTCCCAGCTGCTTTGCTGCCTCTTAAATAGGATTTTCCCAGTGATTTTCAAAACACCATCCCAGTCTCGCTCCAGTTCTAGAGGTATTTTAGCTCAAATGTTGTTTTATTTTGTGGAAATACCAAAGGAGAAGGTTTATGGATTTGTGGTAGATCCTAGAGAGCTTTTAGATCCCAAATCCCTGTGGTCATAACACCATCAGGAGTCATCGCTTCCCTACAGGCATTTCGCAGCAGCAAACTGTTTTGAGGGCAGAAACCTGTTTTGGAGCAAATTCCTTCAGATAACCGAGCTGGTTAAATTTCTCCATCATTATTCCAGTCTGGATGATGTTCGGATGTGTTGTCCTCCTGGTTTTAATGACAGGGTGCCGGGATTTTTTTCTTTTTTTTTTAAGGCTGTTTCCATCTGCACCCAATTATAAAAAAGCCATCGGAAAAAAGCCATTTACTGGCTGTCACTTCGGAGCGGCGTCAAAACGGCTGCGGCACCTCCAGCCATCACTTCCCAACAGCCACTTAGAAGGACATTAAAACAGCCTGACATCCATCCAGTCCTTTAATCCCGCTGCTCGGCCATGGGGATACCTGGAATGGTTCCAGGAAAAGCTGCAGGGATGCTCAAGAGGGCTTTAAAAAGTAGAAAACACTGGAGTTGGGGCAGTTGAGTTTTGGGGATTTTAATGCTCCCCTTCCCCTGAAGGTGTGGTTGTTGGGACTTGTGTCCATCGTGACGCGGATCCCAAGGAAATGGGAAGATGCTCCAGCTCTTCATCATCTCTTCACAGAATCACAGAATATTCTGAGTTGGAAGGGACCCACAAGGATCATCAAAGTCCAGCCCTTGTCACCTGCTGTCCCCCAGCTCTGGGAAAGGAGCAGGGGGTGAGATTAAGCCCGGAGATACTTGAGAAGTTCAACCTGGGCAAACTGCTGCCCAGGAGCCAGGAATGCCGGGCTGGATGGGATCTCTCCTCCCCACCCCGTGCGGTCAGTGGGTGGCTCTTGGTTGGCCCAGTGACCCAGCTTCACCTCCCACCCTCCTTCCCCTCCTGCCAAGCTTGTTCGTGGAAAATGTTAATTAACATCATTCCCAAGGCTGAGCCAGGACTTTCCACCAGTTGCTGCCTCCTCCTTTGCCAGCTCCGTGCTAAAGAAGGCTGGGCCCTGCAAACCTCCTCATCCCTGTCCCACTCCTGGAGTGCGTCAGGACCCGTTGGACCATTTAAGGCCTTGTGGATCCTTGGCAGCACCTGGAATTTCACCCAAAGCTGCCTTGGCAGCCAGGGAGGAGTCCTGGACACGGGATCTGCCAGCTGGGCACCATCCCAACCCCCGGCACTGCTGCTGGACAGGCTATGGGGGGAACCCCACAGCAGGGAGATTGGGATTGGGACATATCCATGCGATGTTGGTGTCCTCATCAGCATCTGGTGGAGCCGGAGTAGGGTGAGATTTCTCCCTGTGGCTTTTTAGGGATTCCGTGGGGTTTTCTCATCTCTCTGGTGGAAGGGACCGGATTTTTTTTGCTTTTTATGGCCCAACCTGTGGGCTGGCGGGGGTCCCGGGGGGGTATAATTAGCCACCCCGACAGGTGGCAGGGATCGGATGGCCCCCAGCACCACCCCACAGCCCCACTGGGCTTCACCCCGGCTGACGCGTGGCCGGCGGCAGAATTCCCTACGGAAGCCCAGCCCTGGTGTGTTGGATCTGGCAGGAGCAGGAGAGCTGTTGTAAATAAACAGAAGTGGTTTTTCCAGCCTCGGGAGGCGATTCCAGCCTCACCATCCCAGCCCTGGGACAGCGGGGATGGACAGGGCACTACGGAAGAAGTGCCAGAGCGCCGGGAACGGTGTGGAAAAGCCATTAGAAACCCGAGCTAGGGACACGGCCCCGGGATTAGTCGCACACGGTTTGTTTTCTTTATTAAGTATCTTTTTGCCATGGAGCCAATAAACATGGGCTGCTGCGAGGATTCACTTGGAGGTCGGGGCTGAGGAGAGCACGGGAGGTACATCCCGATCCCGGTGGTACATCCTGATCCCGGTGCCCAGCTGGGATCATGGCACTGCCCCACCCCGTAGGGATTTGTAATTGGTGCCCCACTGGGAAGGAACAGCCTCGTTTCTTGGCCTTTTCCCAAAACAGCTTAATTCCTCGGTGTAGCAAGGATGCATCCATGTGGCTTTTTGAGGTCAGGGCTCTGTTTTCCCTGGTCTTCTCCTTTCCAAGTCCATTTTTTACTGGAAACTGCTGTACAGAAGTGGATCTCACATCCTTTTCAAGGATCATCCTGAGCAGAGCCAAGATTTGGACTTGGTGATCCTTGGGTGTCCTTCCCAACTCAGGATATTCTGTGATTCCAGGAACTGGGTATGGTCAGACCAGGACTGGCACCAAAGGCTTTCCCATCCCCACAATCCCATGCCCCATTGGGATTTTCCCTTTGAAGTGGGCTTGGAAGCTCTGCCCAAGCCTTCATCCCAGTCTTCAGTCCCTAACTGGCTGTTCCTTTATTTTTTCTCTTCCGTTATTTTGTTCCATTTATTTTAAAAGAATTTATCAGGTTGAGGGATTTGCTTTTCTGCTCGCTAATATTTTGGGAGAAATTTCTATGTTTGAATTCCTGTCCGGTCACTGCCTTTTCCAAGCATTTCTCTTTGGTCCAGGATGTATCCTGTCTGTCGGTGAAGCAGGAAAGTGAAGAAAATATCCTGTGGAGCTGGGCTGGGAGACTTGGGAATGTCCAGTCTGGAGAAAAGAAGGTTTCAGGGAGACCTTAGAGGCTCTCCCAGTGTCTAAAGGGGCTCCAGGAGAGCTGGAGAAGGACTTTGGACAAGAGATGGAGTGACAGGAGAAGGGGGAATGGCTTCCCACTGCCAGAGGACAGGGTTAGCTGGGATATTGGGAATAAATTCTTCCCTGTGTGGGTGGTGAGGCCCTGGAATTAAATTCCCAGAGAAGCTGTGGCTGCCCCATCCCTGGAAGTGTCCAAGTCCAGGCTGGATGGGGCTTGGAGCAACCTGGGATAGTGGAAGGTGTCTCTGCCTGTGGCAGGAGGTTGGAATGACATGATTTCTAACCCAAAAAATTCCATGATTCTCTTCCAACCCAAAGCATTCCATGATTCCATTTTCCTATAAAACATGGGATTTGGAAGTAACAGCAAAGCCGGGCACTGTTCAGGCCTGACTACTTCCAGGTGGCCTGTTGGTTGTAGACCTACTTCCCATTCAAGCTCCTCAAACAGAGGTAGAAAATCATAGTAATGGGGGTTTAAAATGTTTTTTTTGTGGGAAAGCAGCGCTGTCACTGTGCCGTCCCCCCATTGAGCCCAAATCCGTGTGTCCATGTGGATCCCAGCCCTCCTGCTGCTCAGCACCATCCCAAACCTCCGGCACACGAGCTCCTTGCTCTGCTGCCGACTCCAGTGCTTGGCCCTGGGCGATGGAGCTGCCGAATCCTTCTGCTGTTCAAAGAGAGAGCTCAGCAGGGATCCCGCTTAATCCCAAAGGTCAGCGCGGGGAGCTGCTCCCATGTCCCCAAAGTCGAGTTCCATTAAAAGGGCAGGAGCTGACCTCCATCCCGTGTTGTCGGGAAAATGGATTTTTATAAACAGGCGAGAATGGTGCTGCTGAAACTGTCCATGTATTTCCCTTCCCATGGATTTATCTTGTTTTCCCCAAAATTTGAGTGTCTAGCATGGAGAAATGGGATGTGTGGGCATCCACATTTCTCGTGGAGAAGGTCGGCACGGGAATGGATGTTGGAGTTGGGAATTCTTGTGCTGTGTGTGTCGGATTGAGTCTCCCCATGGGATGCAAAAGCCGAACTGGGTGGGATGGAGTATCCTGGGTGGGATTTGGTCCACATAGACCCAGGAGCTGCTCCCACCATTCATCCCTTGGGGTATGCTGGGATGAGCTCTCTGGATTGCTGGGAACAGAGATTAGAGAGAGGCTGTTCTTCTTCCTTCCTCCAACCAACACTCCCAGCCACCCAGACAGAAATCCCAGCTGAAGGCATCTCCTCTTCCCTGCCTGTATCTCTTCCTGC
Organism: Acanthornis magna; assembly: GCA_036785705.1. Classification (NCBI taxonomy): domain Eukaryota; kingdom Metazoa; phylum Chordata; class Aves; order Passeriformes; family Acanthizidae; genus Acanthornis; species Acanthornis magna. The sequence goes on along the minus strand of JAWUZG010000129.1, from coordinate 1,142,265 downwards.
CCTTCCTACTGCCAAAAAGTGCAGTTTTCCAGTAGAAAGCTTTGTGGGGAAGCTCTGGGACACTGACACCTCACCCCCACCAGCACTGCTGGTGGCTGCTGGGAACCACCAAAATCTGGATCTGGGAGGGCAGGAGCATTTTTAGGGATGAACATCTTGATGCTGATGTTTTGACAGCCCCATTCCATGGCCATGCTGAGCTTTCTTGGATTGGGAGAGCATTAGCCAAGGGCAGAGCAGGATGAGCTCCAGCCCTCATCCATCTTGATCAGAAAGGTGGTCCAGGGATCCCAAAATAAATCCTAAAAGGACTCTGTTCCTGCTCTGTCCTGCTCTTCCCCAAGTTCCCAAGCATGTCTGGGACAACAAAACCCTGTGACTTCCCCAAACCCATCTCCTCCAGCCCAGTTAACCTCCCTGGGACCTCCCTGCATCACCACCATGGGGGTAAATCATTGCTGTTAAGGTTTTGGAGTCCATAAAATCCATAAAATCAAGCACTTGGAAAACCATGGGCGAGTGTAGAGTATCCCAGAGTAGAATAGTATTTTTATTAGTATTTTTTCATGGAATATTGTTTTGATACAGAGAAGGAAACAGCAACACGTCCCTTTTTTCCCTTCAGCAAGGTGTTGGTGCCACCTGAAGGAGGCCAGCCATGGAGTCCTGTGCTCCCACAGGGCTTTTTCTGCCTTTCCCAACTCTACTCCCTCTTTCCCTGGCAGTGCAAGAAGAAGCACACTTTGGTGTGTCCCGACTTTGCCAAGAAAGGTGTCTGTCCCAAGGGTGCCCAGTGCAAACTCCTGCACCCCCAGAAGAGACGTCACCCACAGCAGGTCAGAGATGATGGACCCCACAACAACCCCCCTTCCAAGTGGAGACGGATCCAAGAGGAATCAGGCAGGTAGGAATGAGCTCCTTTTGTTGCATTAAATAGTTTTCTTCCCAACCTGCTCCAGATTTTCCCTTTTCCAGGTGTGTTCTGTCTGTGTCCTGGTTTATTTTAAGACCTTGTTGGTGTGGCTCACTGTGGTGCTTCCTGATGGAGCCACGCTTGGGCTGGGCAGCGTCCATGCTTGAGGTGTGGATTCACCCTTAGGAATGTGCCATCCAGGGCTTTGGCACCTCCAAGTATCTCCGAGGCTTTTGTAGACCTTCCTCTTGGAGATGGAGGAGCCCTGATGGAGATTCTGTTGCTGAAAGTGCGTCCAGGTTATCCATAGTGATGTGGGAAACTGGAAGACATCATCCCTCTTCCTTACGTCCATGTGGGAGAGCAGAGCTGAGCACTCTTCATGGCATGAAGGGGCTGGAGAAGTGGAACTGGGGATGGACACGGAGAGAAGAGGCTTTGGAAAAGTTTGGTGCCAGGTTGGGCCCTTGGTTCATCCTTGGAAGCTCTCTGAGCTCTCCCTGATGTTTTTGGGTGCTGGGATGGAGCCACCGGCTGATGATGGATGTGTTGATCCTCATCCTCACAGGGAGATGGATTTTCCTGAGCTTGGCACATCCTCTGCCCTCACTCTCAAGTCCTGCCTGCAGGACAACTACATCCCAATGGAATTAAAACTAAAGCCAAATGGAAATTCGGCTTTAAAAGCCAAAATCTCCAATTCCCGCTCAGTTGGAGGAGAAAAGATTGATTTGGGTGCTCGACTTCTCTGTGGCTTTTTGCAGTGGGAGGTGGGAGTGAAGGTGGGATGGAAAGGGAGGGACCTGGCAGCTTTTCCAGGCTGGTCCATGCTCCTGGAATCCTCCGTGGTCTGGGCCTGGGCCTCATCCTGGCCCTGCCTTGTAAGGTAGCAGAGGGGGACGAGCAGCTCTGCGGGTTCTCCGAACTTATCCCGGGTGACAGAAGAGCCTTGGAATGACACCCAGCTCACGTTCCCGGTGTGAACGAGGTGTAAAATAGCTCCTTGCTCTTTTTAGGGAAAGAGGAATGAGCGCAGGGTTGGCTGGTTGGGAGGCTCCTGGCGTCCTCCTCTGGGAAGGGAGCACGCCCCAACTTGGAAGCTGCTCCAGAGGGTTTTTTTTTCCTTTATTGGCACCGTCATGGGAGATGTCAAAGGAGCTGGAGTGTCAAGTTAGCTTGGAAGAGAGTGGCAGGGCTGGGAATGAGCCAAGCCCAGCAGGACATCTCCAAGCCATCCCGACTCCCCACGCCCTCCATCTCCCCTTCCCTCTGCTCCATCCCGAACAGGAGCCCAGCAGTTCCACAAGAGTCTGAGGAGCTGGGAACCTTGCAGGGAAAGGCAGGACAGAGAATCCAGCTGGGGAGGGAGAAACTCTGGCTGAATCCATGCCTGCTCCAGGAAAATCAGGGATACAGCATGGCCTTGGATGGAGACCTGGGAGCTCCAAGCCTCTTCCGTTGCATGTGATGCCATGCCCAGCATTGCCAAGTGGGATTGTTTTACTTTTCCTTATTATTTTTCCCATTTGCCTCCTGCAGGAATGATCCAGCTCAGCTCCAGGATGACGGGGAAATTCCTGGACCCTCCGGTGCAGAGCAAGAGGTGAAGTTTTGGAAAGAGGAGGACCCCAAGCCAAGCAGCTGCCTGCAAAAACTGCCATCCTTCATCTCCCTCCGATCCCCGGAATCTCCTGGTTCCCAGGGCTGCAAAGTGGAGAGGGATGAGGACGAGCCAGAGGATGAGCCAGGTAGGAATCACATCCTCTGCTCAGAACTGCTCCGGTTTTCCAAGAAAAAAAATTATTTTTTGCTTCTCTCCATGGGTTTTGGTGGGATCCATGTTGCTTGTGAGTCACCAAACCAGTTAAGACTGGGATTCCAAACTGGGATGGCAGTCAGGATTGCCATCTGGGCACAAATCCTTGTGTCTGTTCTCAAAACTGTGTATGAGGATTTTGTCCCCTTATTTTATCAACTCCTTCCTTATCCTGTAAATTATCCAATGATGAATTGATCAGTCTTGTTCCCATTAGGGAAGTGCAGCAGTGCCCTCTTGGGAGGGTGTTTAGTGGGATGCAGGGATGCTCTGGCTCTGGAGGACCTCTGGACCAGGAAATAGCTTAGAAGCTTTCCAAGAAAAGTGTTCCAGTGGGAGGTGGGATGGAATGTTTGCAGGTTGGAAGTTCAAAGGAAGAACTGTGTTAGTCTGCTTTGGAAGTCAGTAAAATTTTTGGAAAATGCTGTTTTGGGATGAGCAGAACTTTCTGGAATTCCGACATGTGAGAGCAAGTGGCTTCTGCTTCTCCAGCGTTTACCTTGGTTCCTTCTCCTAATTCAGCTCCTCCATGGGAAAATCCCTTAATCACCAGTAAGGGATGGGATTTTGGGGTGCTCCAGGGATGTATCCACAGGAGCAGAGGTGATGGAGATGGAGAGGCAGGGATTGTGCCTGGTTCTGCCCGGCTCTGAGTGGGAGGTCCCTGGCTGGATGATGCTCCACTCTTCCCATCCTTCTCCAGAGGGATGTGCAGCCTCCTCATATCTGGAGCATCACCCTGGAATGGGCTCAGAAATCACAATCTTTTGCGGGAGTAATGATGAAATTCCCACCCCCATCTTGGCTCTGGCACAAGATGTGGCTCAGTGTGAGTCCTTCACATCTTCAATCCCTTCGTTCCGTGCATCCGGAGCAGGATCCCACTGGGAGATGGGATGAATTCAGCTGCAAAAGCCAGGCTGGAGCATTTGCAGGATCATCCATAAGGATCTGCAAGGCTCTGCCTGGCTCGGCCACTTCAAGCCAGGGAGGGCTGAGATGCCTTAACACTGTCGGAAAGAGAATTCCCAGGATTAACAACATATTCCCGAAGTCACAGACGAGTGTGTGCACTGTTGAACCACTGAGTGGTAGAGACAGCAAGGGGACCATTCCGGCTGGGACTGCTCCTCTCCACAACATGGGCTGAAACACTCGGCTTCCCTTTCCAGGGATTTCCTCTCCTTCCTTTTCCTTGGCCCTGGTTTCAACTCCCTTTTGATCTTGGGAAGCGTTCCCAAAGCAGCTCCTTAATCGTGATTTTTATCTCCGGCTGTTGAAATGCCTCGGATTACACTCGGCAGCCTGGAGTAACTTGGGAGCAAGGGCATCCCTTTCCACTTAATTCCAGTGTGTGCATCCAGGGGAGGATGATTCCCAGGCGTTTTGGGTGGGAGGATGAGGAGGAGGAGCTGGTTCAGTTGGGAATGTTGGCAGGAAGGCTGGGCGAAGCTGGCAGGTACGAGGTCAGGCCATTCATCCCTCCGTGCTCCTTTGCCCAGGGATGCTCATGGCAAAGGAAAGGAGAACCAGGCAGGAATCACAGATGGCTGTAAAATCATCTGATGATGAAGCAATTTCCTTGCCAAAGGAATTGCACACCGAGTCTGGACATGGGAATGTTGCTCCATGACTTTGCCCATCCTTCGGTCTCATGTTAATCCTAACCAAGGGGTTTAGGGGCACAGCAGGAACCCAGGCACCCCCAAAACACAAGGGGAGAAGAGGAACCCTGGCCACCATCCCGAGAGGATGCAGGATGAGGCCGCTGATGCTCCTAAAGGACCAAACTCTTGGTGGTGGCCACATCACTTGGACTGAACTCCTCGATCCTTGTGGATCCCTTCCAATATTCCTGTATCCCTTCAGAATATTCGGTGATTCTGAGACTGAGTTTGGAGCTGAGCAGATGGTCAGGATGAGCCCTTGTGTAGCTCTAGGAAGTGGCCGGAGTCTGTGATGGGATTTGGGGGTGGGATTTGGGGATCCGTGCCAGCGATAATGTTGGGTTTGTGCTTGTGAAGCCTGAAGTTGACACCCAAATTATCCGGATGGTAAATAAGGAGGAGGACAGGTTATTATTAAGGAATGAGCTGAATTCCATGGTTAAATGGTCACAATTGGAGAAATTGCCCTTTTAATCCCAGTAAATGCAGGAGGAACAAGTTAAAACACCGGCTCTGTGCACAGGAGGGATAGGGAGGGGGTCTGGAGATGACCTTTAAGGACCAGCGTGGGCAACATCATCAGCTTGCGGGGTCTCAGTGGGGGTCTGGGCTTGGGATACAGCAAAAGGGGACTGGAAAGGAGGGATGTGGTCTGCGTGTGTGGAGCGGAGCCACTGCTGTGTTCCCAACCCACCAGAGGAGCCTGGAAAATTTGGGGTTGGAGGATTAATTTCTTGACAAGGTGATGATCGGGCAAAGCTTGATCTTGGAGGTCTTTTCCAACTTAAATGGTTCTGGGATTCTTTAATTTGAGGGTGCTGGTGCTTTCCGAGCATCCTTCAAAAAGCCAATCTGTGCATCACGGGGAGAGCCAACCGCTCCCAGCTGAGCATCCCAAACGGGAAGGGTGGGCTTGGTGGCATCCCATCCTTCACCTCACGTTATCCACCCGGGAGCACGGAGCTGGAGGGAGAAAAGGCTTCCCTAGCCCTCCGACTCCTGTTTTCCAGGTAATGGGCTTTTCCATATTTCACCTTCCAGTTAAATCGCCTGTGCTGGAGCCTAACTGGCCTCCCCGCGCTAATTGCACCAATGCAAACCATTCCAATCGAGTGCTAATTTAATTAGAAAGCACCCATTTTAGTTAATTTGTTCGAGAAGATCACTGCAAACTCCTGGAGAGAACAGATGTTCCCCTCTCCCCCGATGAACATTCCGGGCTTTGTAAATGGCTCCGCTCAGCCTTGTTTAGGAGAGAAAAGAGGATTTTATAGCCGCAAACGACCCTTTCTGTAAACATTTTACAGCTCTCTGCACGTTTGAGTGACGATAAACCCCGAGCAGCTCGGCGGGCTGCAAATTTGGGACCATACGGCCGTCATTTTATTGTCATATTTCACGGTCGTAACGTTAATGGAAGATGCTCGCTCCAGTCTTTTTTAACGGCTCCGCTGAGCACGCTCAACTGCCTCGGCTTCCGAGGAATTCGGGGAGGTGCGGCAGCGGCTTCTGGGTTTGTTTACGGCTTCCAGTTCTGGAGGGATAAGTTTGGGAATGTGGATTTTCGCCTCTTTTCTCGCCGTGGTTGAGAAATTACTCCAGCGGGGCATGGAACTGTCAATGCCCACCTTGGTGGCGGGTCCTGATCCAACTGTTCCCAGCTCCAGGAATCAGAGAATCAGAGAATATCCCAGTTTGGAAGGGGCTCACAAGTCCGACTCCTGGTCCTGCACAGGACACCCCAGTTTAATTTTGGAGAAATGCAATGCTGCCACCTTCCATGTGGATGTGGCCGATCACCCTTGGCTCCTTCAGTGCTTCTTCTGCCACCTGATCTCTGCTCCAGAACTTTTTTTTTGGCAGCCACGTGAGGCAACCAAGCCTTTGATCAGTGCAAGACGGCAGCAGAAGATGCCCTGGAGCTTTCCAGGGAGCATCTGTGTGGTTGGGAATGGAGGGCTTGGACACAAGGGGATTGTCCTGGGATAACAGGAACCGGCATCACTTTCAGCTTTGACCCCAGCAGGATTTGGTGCAGTTTGTTCCTCTTGGGAGGAAGAAATCAGGATAAAATACAGGGAGTTGGTTTCTCTGTGTGGTCTCAAACATCTCCAGGGTGGTGAGGCCCTCAGGTTTTCCAGAGAAGCTGTGGCTGCCCCATCCCTGCAAATGTTCAAGGCCAGGTTGGACAGGGCTTGGAGCAACCTGGGATAGTGTAAGGTGTCCCTGCCTGTGGTAAGGAGTGGAAGATGATCTTTAAAGTCCTTCCCAACTCCGTGATTCCGTGATCTTGTGCTCCAAGCCCATCCATCGTGGTGTGATCCACTGAGCTTGCTCCAGCGTGTCCATGTCCTTCTGTCAGTCTTCAACCACGACAGCGATTCTTTGAGCACAGCTGAAGACAGGAGGTTGGAAACAAAAATTCCCAATAATCTTCTCTTCTCTAGGCAGAAATTCTGCCCTCCCAGTTCTGTCTCTTACATCCAAGTTACCTTCAGGAGGCATCTGAGCCGCCTTGGACTTCTCTGAGGACTTTGGCCTTCCTCCATCCCCTGCATCCACCAGACACCTTTAGGCTTGGGAGACCATCAGCCTTCGGGGTGCACAGATATCTCAGGTGTCATTGGGGCTGGGGTTGAATCTTCTCATGTCTTGGTGGCTCTGGGAAGCTCCAGAAGTCTGAAACTTCACTGTGATTTAATTTCCTCATTCCAAACTGTCCAATTTAGGACCTGCCAAATCTCACTCTTTTGCCAAGACTGAAGTCTACTTCTTCCACACTAATTTTTTGCCCGTTTTTCATTAAATCCTAGAATGGTTTTGGGTTGGAAGGGACCTTAAGGACCATCTAATTCCCATGGGTAAGGACACCTTCCACTAGACCAGCTTGTCCAGATATTCAGACTCCGTTTTCAGGGTCTCATCCTCCTGTGGCAGAAGGTTTGGGTGGAACAGCAGCAGGATGAATTTTTGGTTCAGGATGTCACCACATGGATTTAGTGCAGGATGGAGCCAAGGAGCTCCAGCCCTCCCCCTCCTCAGCTGCTTTTTCCGTTTGTGGAAAATTCTGGGATGTAGCCCTTGCTGTTGGGCTTTCCATCCCATCTTTTGTTGTCGAGTTTTATTTTAATAATAATAATAATAATAATAATAATAATAATAATAATAATAATAATAGTAATAGTAATAATAATAATAATATATTTTTAAAGGCATCTCCTGGAAAGGGTTAAGGCATATTTTTCCTTTGGGAATGAGGGGGAAAGGTGTATTTAGGGGGAATTTCCCCTCATGGTGTTAAACCTTGAGCATCCAGCAGGGAAATTCTGGGATGCATCTCTGTGGAGGAAGATGCAGGACAGGATGAAACCCTTTGGTGGCATCAAGGGAATGATGGAGAGCAAACATCACATGAGGCTGGAGGTTGTTCAAGAAGGGAAACCAGCAAAAATTCCAGCTTTTCTCCTGCTGGATGGTAAAGTTTGGAAAGCGGCAAGAGAGTTGTCTTTCCCTACATCTCTGCTTTGGGGCTTGGGAATCTTTCACCCCTGGTGTGGGGCATCTCCAGCAGCCTTCCACCTCCCGACCTTGCGGAGAAACCCAATTTTTTAATCCCTCAGGTGTCAGGAATGATGAGAAGGGAGAGGATTTGGGGACCAGGCCCAGACCCACCTCCTTTTACCCTTCATCTGAGGGGATTCCCCACCTTGAAATCCCTTTCAGTGCCTCTCGGATCAGCATCTGGATGAAACAAATTTGGTTTTAACTTCCCTGTCGGATGCAGCTGGAGCCGCTCGGCTCCGGCTGGGGGAAAACCAGGTTTTATTGAAAAATCTAATGGTGCCACCTGAAGTGTGATTTACTGCACTGTCCACTTCTCGGACTTGATAATATATTTCTATTAGATTTCCTTCTTTTCCCTCTTTTTTCCTGGAGAAGAGTGGCAAGTTTCTCCGTCTGCCTGACACCTTCTTAGGCTTAGGCAAAATAAATGTTGATTTCCATCAGGAGGAAGAGCGCTGGAAGTCCTAATTCTCTGACGAGCCTGACAAGCTCAGCGAAAACCGCCTGGTTTTCGATGGAAAACTCGTGATCCGGCCTCAGTTCTTCTCCTTTGGAAGCTGTTCAATCATCGGAATGAAAAAGGGGTTGCTTTCGCTAACTAGAAATTATATACCTGGTTCCTTGCAAGATGGATTGCGCCGCTCCCGCAATGCCGGGAAAGGCGGCGGGGGGAGAGAGCGAAGGAGCTGGAGATGCAACCCGAGATTGATCACGCCATTTGCAGGATCTCCCAAGCACAAAACTGGAAAAATATCTTTTCCTTTGCCGGGGTGGGTGAAGTGGCACCCCTGTTTGATCCAGGTTTTCCCTCCTGGGGGTGTTTTGGGATATCGGCTGCTCCATCTCGCTCTATCCGAGGGGAGAAACTGAACCCATTTAGCCCTCTCACAACCTATTTCAGGTTTATTTCCTCATTCCTGTCTTGATTTTTTGAGGAATCTGCTGGAAATCAAGCATGGATGCTCTGGAGGTATCTCGGCTCTGTGCACTCTGTACAAAAGTTGGGAAGCCAATTACGGTCGATTTAAAAATCACCTTTCTTTTTCTCCTCCAAAAGAGAAATCCGTATTTCTACTTCTGTAATCGTGTTTGCTTTGAGCTGCCTCATGGATATCCTCTAAGGAAGTTTTCTGTGGCTCATCCAAAGGGAATTGAGCCATTCCCACCATTCCCATTGGACTGACGCCACATTCGGGTGGGACAGGTCCATGGAAATGCTGATTTTGACCCCTTGAGGTCACAGCCAGCAGCTCTGGACCCTCATTCCAGCACTCAGGATGGGACTGGGGAATGCCAGGCTGGAAGAACCACCTGGCTGGATGCCAAAGGGAAAAATTGGGAGGGTGGGGAGAGGATGGATGTTTTGCTCCGTGTCGCTGTTCCCAAAATCCAGATTTGGCTGCGTTGCCGGTGAGGAATATCCGGATCCGTCGTGGCTGCCGTGCATCCCTCTGATGTATGGGAGTTATATTAAGGGTGGAAAGGTGCTAAATGAGCCCTCTTTATTTTCCATAAATTAACTCGGGAGTGATGAATCACTGCCAGCGGGGCTTTGACTCCCAGCAAGTTTGTTTATCCAAGTTGGAAAGCAAAGGAAAACTCTTGGAGACTCCCCGTTGTTGGGTCCTCACCTCTCCTGCCTCCCCTGCCCCAAAAACTTTCTCCTTTGTGCTCTCAAGGCTGCTCAAAGGTGTTCTTGGTCCCACCTCCACTTTGGGTTCATTGTTTGGGAAGTGCCATGTGGAATTTTGTGGGAACGTGGGCACCAGAACATCTGGAGGGGGTTTGGGCTGGATTCCCTCCATCTTCTCCATGTCCTTTTCCACCTCCATTAATCCTGAGTGAGGGGGGACTTTTCCCACCAAACCTCATCCTTCAACCAGCTGTGGGTCCCTTTTTTCCTGGGAAACCTTCCCTTTTTTCCATCCTCATTGTCTTCTTTCCCAAGTGGCCACCACTTTCCTTCCCACCCACCACTCTCATAGGTGGAGCTCCATAATCACCTCTCCAGACCTTTTGGAGAGGGAAAATAGGAGAATTTGCAGAAAGGTACTTTCAATCTTGTCATTGAAATGGACAATTCACGCTGTCCTCCTTGGTCCGTGGGATGATCCCGGACTTGTCCTACAAGTAGGTCACCTCCCAGAGGCGCTTCATGGAGTTTTGGCTCTACATGAGCATCCAGAACCTTCTTTGGAGGAAGCACCGTGTTCCAGCAAGCAGAAGTCATCACCTGGAGCATCCCAAAGGGATTCTGGGAGTGCTTGGGGGGATGATTTCTGGTGCTCAGCTCTTTCTGTCTCCACCCCTGCGCCAAAGCAGATCCTGGTGTTCACCTTGTGCTCCAGTGCAAAGGTTTGGAGCCTTCTCAATTCTCTTTTTCATCCATAACTTTGGGAATTTTGTAGCAGATTTGCTGCTCGGTGGTGGGAAGGGACCTTGGAGTGCCTCTGTCTTGTGCCACTTGTAGGGAGCTGAGGGTGCTCAGGGATTTGTGGAATGAGCCACCTCCATCCTGGACATGGCCAAGGGGGACGTGAAGCAGAAGAGGAGCTTAGGACTCCTGCACCTGCATCCCAAGGGATTTCCAAGGTGACCCGAGCCAACCTCAATGACTTTCTCCTCTTTTCTTCCTTTCCGTCCCAGGCAACACCAAACGGAGGAGGATTTTGCCAAGGGCATCCCTGCAGGATTCTGAGAACCCCCATGTGGAGGGTGGCAGAGGTGAGTCTGGTGGGTGCTACCAGGGTGGAGGACCACCCACATTCCCAAATTCCCGGTGCCCATCCCGAGTGCTTTATTCCCAGGAGACACCTGGGAATATCCAGCTGTGTCCTCCCTTCCCACCATGCCCTTTCCCTTTCCTCCCTGCAGGCAAACGGCTGCAGATCAAGCCCCGGCTGTGATTCAATCCCAATCCCGCGGCAGCCGACCAGCTCAGGAACCGGAGAGCCAGGGAACAGCCTGGCACCTACCTCAGGATTGCCACGCCCAGGCGTGGCATCCCCCTCCTCCTCTCGTTTTTCCGGGACGTCATTTGGACGCGGAATCGTGTGGCAGCGTGGGAATACACCACTCGTTCCTGCAGGGAAGCGGCTTTGTTTGGAATCTTTGAATTGACCAATAAATGACCTTTTCAGCTGATTTGTCGAAGGCAAGTCCTGCCACCTCCTTGGATGCCTGTGGGTCTGGGAAGAGTTTCCCATCCCCATCCATCCTCCGGTGCTGTCCCGGACACGAGGTGATAGGGGGACCTGAGGTGGTGACATTCCCACATCCAGGTCAGGATGTGCTGGGGTCAGGTCACTGTGCTGGGATGTAATGGATGTAAAGTCCCCACAGCCCCGATCCTGCCATTCCAAGAGCCCATCCTGCTCCATGCCCTTGCTTTTGGGAGGAAATTTCTTGGAGCTGGGAGCATCCTTAATGGAAATGTGTTGGGAGCAATGCTGAGCTCGCACTCTGCATTTTGGGGTCTCCCGTGGTCTGGTTGCACCTGACCCCCACCTCTCCCTATCCCAGTGGGGGTTTGGGCTCCATTGGGAAACCCAAGCCAACTCTTCAGGGTTTGGGGTATTTTGGGACTCTGCAAATCCAAGCAGGAGCAGAGCACAAGGGTAAGTGCTATGCCACTGGAACTATGGGGTTTTGCATCCATAGGTACAATTTCCAAGGGATTTTGGGGTGGCAGGTGCTGTTCCCCCACACAGATGAGATTTTGGGAACAGTTCCCTTTGCCAAGGGGTGCCAAGAGCCGGAGCAGCCTTAGGGGGTGGTGGGATTTGCTCATCCACAGTCCCTCAGGCAAAATCCCATGGGAAGAAGGCTTCAGCAAGGATTTGGGAAGAACTGGGGCTCCCTGGGGGTGCAGCATCCAGCTGTGATCGGAGATGGGGTGGGAAATGCCAACAGTGGTGGCCTCGCCCCCCAGACAGGTCCCCACAGGGGTTTCCCTTCCCCGAGTGACCCTCATGGAGGGTTTTGTCACCATCCCAAATCCACAGCACCCCCCAGGTGCTGGAGGACCAGCGGGTCCCCACCCTGGAATGTCACTTGTGCCCCAGGGTGTGTCCAACGAGTTGATTTTTAATAAAAACATTGTGGTTTTCGTTGGTATTAAAATGTCTTTTGTTAACTCCTGTGTTTTGATATGTAAATAAAGAGTTTCCTCCCCTGGGATGGAGGAGCCTCCCTGTGGCTTTCCTCTTTTTTCAGCAATGCATGAACATTCCATCAAATATCCATCCAAGTCCAGTGGAGAAATCATTTAAATCCTTGATTTTTAAGTCAAATCCCTTAAATCTTTGCTTTTTTTAATTATTAAAACTTTTTACCCAGAAATTATATTTCTTCACGTGGTGGTTTCCTAAAAAAAACTCCAACTAAATTCCCTAAAAATCACCCTGGAGGAAACAGTGCTGCTGTGAATCCTCAGGGATGGCCGGGAGCTTTGGTTTTCCATGGATCCCTAACGAGGATAATCCTCGTGCCGCACTAATTAAACGAGGCAATGAGCAGCTCCACTCGGAGCCCGTGGCTCCGCCGCCCACCGGCACCGCTGCTCCTTTCCCGGGGAGGATTGGAATTTCCAGCCGGCTGTCGTTAAAGCTCTGCTTGGGGGTGATTAATTTCCAAGCAGGGATAAATGCGGCCCCTGGAGAGGTGGCACCGAACTCCGGTGGGTTCTCCCTCCGTCTCCAACATCCTCAAGTGGGCTCCGACGGGATTTATCCATCCCACCGAAGCCGGGGTGCTCGGTTGGGCTTGGGGACCCGGCAAGGACATTCCCTGGGGGTGCCATGTCTGGAAGGTTGGCACGGGGTGGAGTTTCTGGAGGGCTCCATAAACATTTCCTGGAAAACCCTCCTGCGGCGGGTGCTGCTGGCACCGCTTTTGGTCCCCTGCCGGGGAAGCAGGTGCCGGGTGGACATCACCCGCCGGGATCAGTTTTCTGCCTGTCATCGGGGTGGCTGTTCCTGCCCTCCTCCTTCTCCTCTTCCTCATCCTTCTCATCCCTCTCCCAGCCTCTCCATGTGGATTTCCCCCCCTCCCAAAATTCCTGACCCTGCAGCGACACCAGGTCGTGTGGCAGATGCTGGGGAAACATCACCAAGATGGTGCCACCCTCTCTCCATGGAGTGTGGACACCACCCATCCATAGGGTGATGTCACTGTCCCCAAACCACCGACACCCCAGACTGGGAGCTGTGCACCATCCAGGGAAACTGAGGCAGCCCCAGGCGGGCACCCGGCCCCGCTCCAAGAGGTGATGGGGCACACGAGCTCTAAAAGTGAAAGGTGACGCCATCCCACCGCCATCCCGAGGCCACCAACCTGGTTATGTCACTTGACCGCCTGTGAGTAAACTTAGCTGACGGGCCCAGTGCGGCGGGGAGGGTTGGGGACATGCCATGGGCATTTCCTAAAAATACCCCCGGGGGTGTCGCGGGGGAGCCACGGCCCCGTTGGAGCCTGGCCCGGTCCTAATCCCTTGGTGGCTCCTGTCCCAGTGTGGGTGGCAGCTGCTGGTGGGGGCCGGGTGCCCCCAAGGCGGAGCTGCTCGGGGGGAGGGAGGTGGCACCCCATCTTTTCCCAGTGCAGGATCCCAATATCCCACTGCACAGGTGGGATGGTGATGGATTTAGGGTCACATGGGGAAGCAAAAAGGGTTAAAACCACCCCATGAAAAGGGGTTTTTGTTGTCCCATTCTTTGCCCCCTCCCTCAAGTCGTGGGGGACATTATTCCACGCCCAAGTTTGGGGTGTCCAATGTGGGATATCTGTGTCCAATATGGGATAACATCCAGCATCACCAGGGGATTGAGGGTCAAGTTTAGGGCTTTGCCTGCATCCATGAGCTTTCCCAAGGGGGTCAAATTATCCCCCCCACCCTGACTCAATTAGCAGCAGAAAGATGGATCTTCCAGAGGCCGGATCCAATAATGTGGTGTTTTAATTGCTGGGGTTGCAGTGGGATAAAGGTTTTCATCCTCAAAAACCACCTTTTTTACATTAATTTGACCCTACATCTGGTCGATAAGCAGCCATGAAGGGCAGTGTCCCCTGTCCCCAAGTCCCCCAGCAGCCATTGTCTGGCTGAGGGGAATGTCACCTCCCACATCCCGAGGGATGCAGCAGGGTTGGGATGCAGCAGGGTTAGGACCCAGGATGCATCCTCTGGGTGACACAGACCATCCTGGACCCCGAGGGGATGAGTGCGTGGGTATTTCCAGCCTCTGTGGGATGAAGCTGCTCATCCCTCGGGATTAGGTTGGACCATTCCACGTTGACTGCCCCATGCCTCAGTTTCCCTGTGCTGTTCCTCCCAGGCTGCAGCAGCCATGGGGTGGCAGATGGAGCAGAATGGCCACTTTCCAGCCGGGGCTTCATCCAGGGGTGGGATGAGCACCCCCAAAACCCCCTGACCAGCTGCCACTTGGGTGCAAGTGACACCTTTTCCGTGGTGGTCCTGCTCCTCGACCTGGTGATGCTCCCTGCACAGATGTCACCTGTGCCAGGTGCTGATGTCACCTCCGAAAACAAAGGCACCACAAAGAGGTGCACGTGGCTGCTCCCTGACCACCAACAGTTTATGGAAAATCCCGAGAAATCCCCCAAATTATATTTATTTTACAGTCTAAAAGGATGGAAGTGCTTTGGGAAGGATCCTGGGCTGTTCCTGAGGTGGGGAAGGGGCTGCGCCCCGATGTCATCCAGCAGGATGCTGTGATCCATTAGGTGCTATCAAACCTGATTTGGGCTCAATAATTCCCGTTTCGGATCTTTCCCATTTCTTGGGGGCTAGGAAATTAGAATTTCTTGGATGTTTTCCCCCACTCCACGCTCAGCTCGGAGCGCTGGGTGAGAGATGAAGCCTCACCTTGGGATGAGGGAACCGAGAGGGTCCAGGGGGTACCCGGAGCATCCCCCCCACCACCCCCGGAGATTGACAGCTGCCCTGGGGGCGTTGCTATGGGGATATGCAAATCCACGCGGGCTGTCGGGGTGCTGATAGGCTGGAAGAGCTTAGCCCCGCCCCGGTGGGCGGGCCGTGCCTCTTTTCCCGTATAAAAGGCGGCGAGTTCCATTGAGCGCCCGGCGGCGGCGGCGCCGGTCGCGGGCAGGGGCGGGCAGGGGAGCGGCCCCCGCCCCCAGGGCGCCTCGTCCCGGCGGGAGGAGGAGGAGGAGGAGGAGGCAGGAGACGGCTCGGAGCCCGGGGAGGTGGGGCCGGGGCAGGTGCCAGGGGAGGCAGGAAGGGGCGGGCAGGGCGCTGCCCGCTCCTCGCCATTGGGAACCGGCCGCAGGCAGCGGCGGAGCCCGCCCGGCCCGAGCGCAGAGCCGTGGCGGCCGGAGGAGGGTCCCGGAGCCCGGCTGCGGACCGGAGCCGAGCCCCGACGGAGAGAAGTGTCTGCCCTGCAGCCGAGCCGCGGCTGGGGGTCCCGGAGCCCCGTTCCGGAGCGCGGCTGAACCGCACCGCCGAGTCCCGTCGGAGGCGAGCACCGGAGCGCGGCTGAGCCCCCCGGCAGAGGGTCCTGGAGCTGGGCTGAGCCCCGCGGCAGAGGGTCCTGGAGCGCGGCTGAGCCCCCCAGCAGAGGGTCCTGGAGCCCGGCTGAGCCCCCCGGCAGAGGGTCCTGGAGCGCGGCTGAGCCCCCCGGCAGAGGGTCCTGGAGCTGGGCTGAGCCCCGCGGCAGAGGGTCCTGGAGCGCGGCTGAGCCCCCCAGCAGAGGGTCCTGGAGCTGGGCTGAGCCCCGCGGCAGAGGGTCCTGGAGCCCGGCTGAGCCCCCCGGCAGAGGGTCCTGGAGCGCGGCTGAGCCCCCCGGCAGAGGGTCCTGGAGCCCGGCTGAGCCCCCCGGCAGAGGGTCCTGGAGCGCGGCTGAGCCCCCCGGCAGAGGGTCCTGGAGCCCGGCTGAGCCCCGCGGCAGAGGGTCCTGGAGCGCGGCTGAGCCCCCCGGCAGAGGGTCCTGGAGCCCGGCTGAGCCCCGCGGCAGAGGGTCCTGGAGCGCGGCTGAGCCCCCCGGCAGAGGGTCCTGGAGCCCGGCTGAGCCCCGCGGCAGAGGGTCCTGGAGCCCGGCTGAGCCCCGCGGCAGAGGGTCCTGGAGCTGGGCTGAGCCCCGCGGCAGAGGGTCCTGGAGCGCGGCTGAGCCCCGCAGCAGAGCCCCATCCCGGACTCCGCTGAACCTCCCGACAAAGTCCAATTCGAGCGTCCCGGCTGAGCCCCGCAGCGGAACCCGGTCGGAGCGTCCCAGAGCCCCGCTGAACGCCACAACAGAGCTCCGCCAGAAGGTCCTGCAGCCCGGCTGAATCCCACCGCGAAGTCCCGTCGGGAGTTCCCGGAGCCCGGCTGAGCACCGCAGCGGGAGCCCGGCGGAGGGTCCCGGAGCCTGGCGGCAGATCCCCGTCCGAGGGTCCCGGAGCCCCGCTGAAGCCCAGCGCTGAGCCCCGGAGCCCGGTGGAGGCCAAGCCCGGTCGAGGCAGCCGCTTGCGCCGGAGCCCGCGGGACCCTCGGTGAGCGGCGGTGCCCGGCGGCTCCCGCCCCGGTCCCTCCATGGACTGAGATGGCCTCGGAGCTGGCCATGAGCGCGGAGCTGCCCACGAGCCCCCTCGCCATCGAGTACGTGAACGATTTCGACCTGATGAAGTTCGAGGTGAAGAAGGAGCCGGCGGAGGCGGAGCGGCTGTGCCACCGTCTGCCCGCCGGGTCCCTGTCATCCACCCCGCTCAGCACGCCCTGCTCCTCCGTGCCTTCCTCGCCCAGCTTCTGCGCTCCCAGCCCCGGTGGGCAACCGGCCCCCGGCCCCCCGGCTACCAGCGCCGCTTCCCTGGGCTCCAAACAGCAGCTGGAGGAGCTGTACTGGATGTCGGGTTACCAGCATCACCTCAACCCCGAAGCTCTCAACCTGACGCCGGAGGACGCGGTGGAGGCGCTGATCGGTGCTCCTCACCATCATCATCATCACCACCAAGGGTACGAGCCCTTCCGACCTCAGCCCTTCGGGGGCGAGGAGCTGCCGCCGGCCGCCCATCACCATCCCGGCCATCACCATCATCATCATCACCACCTACGCCTGGAGGACCGGTTCTCCGACGATCAGCTGGTGAGTATGTCCGTGCGGGAGCTGAACCGGCAGCTGCGGGGCTTCAGCAAGGAGGAGGTGATCCGCCTCAAGCAGAAGAGGAGGACCTTGAAGAACCGGGGCTACGCTCAATCCTGCCGCTACAAGCGGGTCCAGCAGCGGCACATCTTGGAGAACGAGAAATGCCAACTGCAGAGCCAGGTGGAGCAGCTCAAGCAGGAGGTGACCCGCTTGGCCAAGGAAAGGGATCTGTACAAAGAAAAATACGAGAAGTTGGCCGGCCGGGGCTTCCCGAGGGAGCCCTCTCCATCCGCCGCCCCGAAAGCCACCGCTGACTTCTTCATGTGAGCCGGGCTGGTGGGATGGGGTGGGATCCCCTTTTTGGTTTTTTCCTCATGCGGGGAGAGCAAACCCGCCGCTTGTATTTAAAAAAAAAACAAACAAACAAAAGAAAAATTAATATTACGAAGTCCCCACTGAAATTTTGGGGAGGGGAAGTTGAACTCCCTCCCTCCCACCACGCACCCACCCTTCGGGACTCGGGGTGGGGGGTCCCGGGGTGGGGGAGTGGGGGGCAGCCCTGCATGCGGGACGTGTACGGCCACCCGCCCCCCTTCCCGGGAGCATCGGCGCCATCCAGGTGGCTTCTCCCCCTTTTTCCTGCGGGTTTTCCCCTCCGTTGGGATTTTTATTCTCCGAGGGGTCCCCACGGATCGGCCGGGGGGGTCCCCGGCAGCGCTGCGCCCTGCCCGGCCCCCTCCGCCCACCCCCCCATTCCCGGCCGGCGAACCTGAGCCACATTTAACTTATTCACCCTTGTAAATATGTAGAAAATTAGTTCGTTTTTGCCTTTCTTTTATTTTTTTTTCCTTGAGCCTATATTTTGCTTGGTGATTTACGAGAAAAAGAAAACGAACAACAAAAAAAAAACCAACAAAAAAACCCTAAAATCCTTTAGAAAAGAGAAAAAAAAAATACACGAGTCTTAAAAGTTTGTATGTAATAGCATGCAAATAATATCCGAGTTAATTTAACGATGTTGGGAAGAAGCCGAATGCACTATATACAGGAATCAATTGGGTGAAATAATACTGTTTTATAGAGATTTAAAATTATCTATGCTCTTAAAGATAGTGGGGAGGGGAGGGAGGGGAAGAGGTAACAATTTTAGGGTGACCTGAAAGGCAATATAGTAATATATGGACTGCAAACGGTTGGCTGCTATCTCACTATGCACCAGATTTATTTATTAACCCTCGGGAAATGGAAAACCTTATTTTAACCTCGATGTCTGGAAAAAAAAAAAAAAAAAGACGGCAAGAAAATGCACATTATTTGTTGTGGAAACAAGAGAAAAAAAGAGGATTAAGAATTCGTGCAATCGTTGGAGCAAAAGCGGGACCGATCCTGCGCGGAGGAGCGGGGCGGGTTTGTTTTTTTGTTTTTTTTTTTTTTTTTTTTTTAACGAGTTGCTTATTTAAAAAAGGAGAAAAAAAACATTAAAAAAACAAATTTTGGGGGGAAACAAAAGGGTCCTGCGGACAAAGCGAGCTTGGGAGCCTGGTGCATTTTAGGGACTGATCGTGCGAAGCGTTTTTAACGACCTGTTGTTTCGATTTGTGACGGTTTTAATGATGTTGCATCAAGATAAAAACTTATATTCAACTAGAGCCTGGGTCGGGTTTTCTCTCAACTTTGGGGGGGGTCCCGCAGCATCGGGATTTTGTTTGGGGGTTGTTTGTTCTTCCCTTTGAATTTGCGGTGTCGGTGCAAAACCTTCCCCGAGCTCCCGCCGAGATAAATCCGGTGCTGAGCGTCGCCCCTGCCCCATTGAACTCTGGCTTTTCACTTGTCCTGCCTTTTTTTTTTTTTTTTTCCCCAGCTGGGTTTTGGGTGTTTTTGGTTTTCTTTCCCGACTGGAGGGTCCTGGAGACCTCTGTCCTTGCAGCTGCTGGAAAGTCACCGGATCCAGTTTGGTCCCAGCTTGTCCGACACCGTCCCGATGAGCCGCTGGCTTGATTTTCAATGGTAATAAATAATTTTTTCTTTCCTCTTCGGCTTTTCCCTCTCGAGTTTTTAATTAAAAGAATGTTTTAAAAAACCCTTAATAAACCAAGCCCACACCCTCCCTAAAGGAAAGCTTTTGGGTTGGTATTTTACAGAGATTTTGGGGTTTTTTTGGGACTGTTCTTAAGGATATTTCTCCCTGTGCTGCAAACCCTGAGCGCGGCCGCAGCTTTTCCCGGACTCAGCGGGACAAATTCCAACATGACCCTTGGTCCAACATATTTTTGGGGCATTTTATATAGTTTTTTAATATTCAGATGTATTTTCCCTCCTATATTTTTGCCCAGCCGTGGCAGGTCCCCCGGCTGTGGCATGTTCCCTCCTGCTGCTTCCATAAATCTCCGCCGTGCTCACGTAACCCCCTGGTTTTCCCGGGATTTGTGGGGTGCCTGTGGCCCCACAACCCTCTGGTCTTGCCTTTTCTGCACCCCTAAAACCTCTTCCCCTTTTTCTTCATCCTTTTCAGCCTTTTTAGTGTCTTATTTTGTGGCCAGAGGGTTTTTGAGCAGCCTGAGCTCGGCTCAGTATCGGACTTGGATTTTGGGATGGGAGCTGGGATGCAAAAAAGGGACATTTGTCCCAGGGCTGGATGAAAAGGGTTGTCCTTTTTGTTTTGGGGGGTTTTGGGGGGTGGGGGATTTTACCCCTTTTTCCTATTTTTATTTAGATCCAGGGTAACTTTGCAAACCTGGCTCTAAATAAAATTCACCCGTGGAGCCGCTCGCAGGACATCGCCGCCTCGAAATTTTTGGAGGTGAATCGCAGCTTCCTGGTGGGTTATTCCCTAATTTTCCTCCCAATATCCCCTTCTCTTGGCATGGTTTTTTGTGGGGGGACAACACATCCAGCTGCCTGGTCATGATTAAAGAAGGAGAATTTGGGGAGAAGAAGGTGTTTGGGGCTGGTGCCTTCCCCAAACCAGCCCAGGGACCTCAGTCCCTGCCATCTAAATCCTCATCCCTGGATCTTCCCGTGATCCACGCTCCCTGTGGGGTCACTGCCCCTTGTCCCAGCTGCGCTGGGGCTGGCTGGAGAAGCAGAGCTGACTTTGGGTTTTTTTGGGAGCGCTATCCCATGGGATGTCACCCCAGAATCCAACGTGGTGCCTGTCGGGTGACTGCGATCTCCTCCCGCTGCAGAATCCTTTCCCCACTTCCTTAGCGGAGCGAAGACAGCAATTTAGGACTCCAAATTTCTCCCTTTGCCCTCTCCTTTTTGTTTTATAGATTTCATTTTTGGGGTGCAACGACCTGGAAAAGATCCCAGATTATTTTGGTGATCCAGGTATTTTCCCTTTTTCTTCATCCCCAAAAGGATCCCCCATTCCCTGTGCCTCTGTGATTTATTTTTTAAGTTCCCCACTGATTTATTTTCTCCCGGAAATCCCCTAAGTGAGGGAATAGCTCGGGCAGGACACAGGGTGTTGCTGCCACCCATTAATGTTGGTCCTCCATGGGGGGCCCCATCCCACAGTTTTTGGGGGACATTTGGGGTTGGAATTTCAGCCTTCTGCCCCATCATTCTGACTTTCTCCAGGCTCCTGAAGCTCCCAGATTCCTGGGATATAGCTGTGCTGAATAAATAATAAAAAATAAAGTGGTCTAAGCCCGAATTTGGCTGCTTTATGACTCGTCTCCTTTTTCGGGCTGAGCCCTCTCTGCACCCCAGGCTCTGATGGGTGTCTGGGTGGTCCCTGCTTGGATTTGCAGCGTTTTTTGGGATGGCTGCGATATTTGCAGGATCATGTGTGTGTATTCCGAGCGTGTTGGCACAGGATTTGGGATGGGGATGTGGCGGGACAGGGTCGTGTGTCGCCCGTGTGCTGCAGGACTGCGGACCTTTGCGGGTGCCACCCTGGCTGCTGCAGGAAGACGTGTGGCATTTTGGGTCACTCTGACCTGGTTTCAGAGCTTTTCCCTCGTTTTTTTCCAATCCCTGAGCAGTGCTGGAGCCTCCTTCTCCATCTTCTTGCTGCTTTTTGGGGTTGCAGGACCTCGGGATGCGATTCCTCCTCTGAGGATCCGCAGCCCCTCCACTCATCCTGGGCATCTCCTGCACCCTCGGCTCCATCCTTACCCTGCAGCCTTTTCCAGGGGTGGAAACAGCAGCCCCATCCAAAAGGATGCTCCTAGGGCTGCCTGCCACTCGGGATGGGGACAAGTCCCTTCATGCCACCCTCCTACAGAGCTCCTTACCCCCATTTCCAAGCTTTCCTTTCCCGCTGAAGGCCCTGCGGGTGTTGCTGGGCTGGGAAATGGCTGGAATTCCTCCACCTTCCCAGTTTTCCATGGGGCAGAGGGGGGATTTTGGGGATGCAACACCCCCAAACACCTTAGCTACAGATGCTCGGGGTCAGTCAAAGCCCTCTTAAACTGGGGTTGGGTGCTCTGTGTCACCTCCAGTTGGGAGGAATTATCGGGATCACTGGAAACGGGCGGAAAACCACGAGGAGCCGATCAATGCGGGACCTCCAAAGTGTCCCTCGCTCTTTCCTCCGCAATTATTGATGCTGCCACCCAGCAGGTTTGTCCCCAAAACTGCTCCGGCGTGTTCTGCACAGATCCCGACATCTCCACCAATCCCGACACCTCCGTAAGGTGAGAACTCCAGTCCTGGGGTTAAATCCCGGGGTGGAAGTGGGGTGGGCTGCTGGACATGGAGGAATTTGGGGTGGCGTTCACTTAAAAAGCAGGAATTAATTCGAATCCCAGCCAAATTAATCCCGAACAAAAGGAAATCTTGGATTTGGCTCCAAACTTGGGGCTGAGCCACTGCAAGCAGTTCCTGGGCTCGGTTTGGAGCTGGAATTTTTTGGCTCGAGTGGATCTTTATATTCTGGCTCGGCCAGAGCTGGATTTTTGCACATTCCATCCTTTCCATGCTCCGTGCCCGGCTGCCTCCTCAATATTTCTGCATCCCTGAGAATCAAACACTGCTCTGCTCACCTTATATAAAAAACACATTTCTATACAAAATAAATTTATTTCTATTTATCACCTTGGTGGAACAGAGCTCTGCCATGGGATCACAACTTTGGCACTGGCATGGCTCACCCTGAGGTCTGGAATTTTTTCCAGCCTTCCCCCAGCCAGCGCATCCCTATTGCACCGATGTCATCCCTACACTCAGCAGGATGTGAACTCCTTCCCAAAAGCCAGGATATGGGAAACCCTCTCCTGCATAACATGAACAGGACAACAACTGGGATTTTATCCCGAATTCCTTGTTTTTTGGTGGGTTTGCATCTCCCAGGGATGCTGCTGTTGCTGTGGGAATTGAGATGCAGGTGGTGGGATGCGGGATATGGGTATGGGATGCAGGAATTGGGATATGGGATACAGGAGGTGGGGTGGAGCAAGTGGGATGTGGGATGCAAGGATGTGGGATGTGAAATGAAGATGGTGGGATATAGGGTGCAGGATGCAAGGATAGAGAAATTTGGATGTGGGATATAGGGTGTGGGATGAGGGACATGACAAATAGGATATGAGAATTGGGATGCAGGATATGGGGCATGGGATATGGGACATGGGATATGGGATGCTCCCTGCAGCAGGCTGTGTGCCACTTCTCACTGCCCCTTGATCCAGGAGGAAAGGGAAGCTCTGGATCGTGAACAAGAAGGAACCTGGCACTGTCCAGCTCACCCTTCCCTGACCACATAAACTCCATCAAGGATGCAACACCGGCAATTCCCAGCAATTCCCAGCAGTTCCCAGCAATTCCAGCTCCTACCCATCACTGCCTGTGTGTGTGCAGGTGGTGGGATAGAGTAGGTGGGATATGGGATGCAGGGAGTGGGATATGGGATGCACATCCGTGTGTGTCCAGGGAAAACAGCTGCACTGCCAAGTGGGAAACATTCCAGGACAGTCTCAGTGCTCAGGTCTGGAGGTGATCAGATCCCACAAGCCAATGCCCTTTGCTGTCCCAGCTCTCTGGGAAGTGCAGCTTTCCTTGGAATCACCATCCCCAGTGCCCGGCAATCCCCTTGCTCCCCACGCAATCCCCACAACTCCCTATCCTGGCTTGCCAAGCTCCTGATTAAGTCATCAGCTCAGTTTTTAATTACCCACACCGTAAAATCCAAAGTTTCCTTGGGTTTTCAGCCCCCTCCAGTCCTCGCTTTCCGTGGATGAGAGTGGAGGGAAAGCAGAGGGAGCATCTTCCCACCCCCAGCAGGTTATTTATTCATGGAAAAGGCCGAGGATGGAGCGCAGCTCCGGCACAGCCCTGGCAGCTGGCGGCTCCCTGGGAGCTGTAATTTGCACAAGCAAAAATAAACTAATTGTTATTTTCCATTTACATAAAGGGAAGGGAAGAGAGGTTGGAAGAGAGGGGGAAGGAGGCTGGGAATGCGAAGGGAATGTGCTGCCAATCCCTTCTGGGAGGGCTGTGCCGAAGTACCGGCTCATTCCCTGCTCCCACGGGGCTCATCCTGCCTGTCTGGTTGCTGGAGGAGTTGAAATCTATGGGGACGATGGTGCTGGACCATCATCTTCCTCACCATGGAGTCAAGGCCCACTTCCAGAGGTGTGAAGCCCATCCCGATGAAGGTGGGGCAGAGAGGACAACCACTTCCATCAGCTGGATGGAAGGAAAAGCCTGCCAGTGTCAGGACAGATTTGAGGGACAGAGGGAGATTTATTTGGAGTTTTCACTCTGGCCGTGGTGTGTGTGGATCCAAAAGAAGGGCCTGGGCATAGAATCATGGAATGGTTTGGGTTGGGAAGGAACTTAAAGATTATCCAATTCCAACATCCTGCCATGGGCAGGGACACCTTCCATTATCCCAGGGTGCTCCAAGCCTTGTCCAGCCTTGGACACTTACAAGGGTGGAGCAGCCGCAGCTTCTCTGGACAGCCTGAGCCAGGGCCTCAGCACCCTCCCAGGGAAGAATTTCTTCCCAATATCCTAACCCTGCCCTCTGGCAGTGGGAAACCTGAGATCTTTGAGACTTTAACCCTTTTCCCAAGTGACCATTGCCAAAGCTCACCTGGTGGGAACATGTTTGTGGATCTGGGCTTGGGATGGAGGTGGGAGTGAGGATAAACAGCAGAGATGGATGGGAGCGCTCCTCTCTCATCACTTCCATGCAGCCCAAGTATTCCTTGGACCAGGGAGGAAGACGAAGAGGTTTTCTAGAGAGGTTATGGATTCCCCATCCCTGGGAGTGTCCAAAGCCAGGTTGGATGGGCTTGGAGCAGCCTGGTCTAGTGGAAGGTGTCCCTGCCCATGGCAGGGTGGTTGGAATGAGATGATCTTTAAGGTCCATTCCAGCCCAAACCATTCCAGGATTTTATGAGGAACACATCCATGACCTCATGCACTGGATGGAGTGGTGACTGGAGATGCTGTCCCCAGCAGCATCAGCATGGGAGAGAGCCCTTCCATGCCACCACGTCCCGGGAACCTTTGTCATAACACTTGGAACAAGACGTCGCGGGCGTTTAATTCCGATTTACGCCGACAGGTCCTGTCCGTTAATTAAATATCCATTGATTGTTCGGAGAACACTTCCTTGGGTTTATCGCGTTTCTCCGAGACAAATCAAATTGCCACGTCATTAACTTCCAGCTCTCCAATCCATACATAATTACTGCCTTATTAATACCTCCGAGTTACGAGGAAGTTTGAGGCAATTAATATTTGTGGGATAGTTTGTATCAAGTTAATTCCGTCAGGGTTATGTTAATAATGCGGACATCTAATAAGCTGGATAATTAACGTCTTTCTCGTTAGCATCTTCTCAGGTGCCAGTTAAATGTCAGGCCAGGCTTTGTGGCCGGGCTATGTTTAATTAAACTCATTATTACAGAGGGATTCATGGCTGTTACATGTGAACAGAACCAGGTAGGAGCAGCACGTGATTCCTGCCCTGCCTGGGCTTTGGATGCAAAATGGGTTTGGGGATGGGATGGAAATGGGATTCAGGGGCTGTTCCAAGGTTGGACACAGGAGGACGGAGCTTTTTGCCTTGCAGGAAGATCAGGATATGCTCCTGGTCAGTGTGGGTCCATCTTGCTTGATTCAGAGCAGGGTTTGGATTTAAGGGATGGTTTTCCAACTGGCAAAAAACATGAGTTCCCTGATGTGGACATGGACAGTGGAGTGGGGAAGGTGCTGGGAGCATCTGGGACCACATTCCCCAGCAAACCCAGAAATGATCCCCATAAAAATTCAGGCAAATTTTAGGCTCAGCTTTAGCCAAATTTTAAAGTTTTATGTTGAGTTTCTTCCTGAGCTGGCAGAAACTTTGCCAGTGCACCCCAGCCCTGGGATCATCTCACTCCACGTTGCTTCCCTGGGGTTTTCCTGCTGCCTCATCCCTTGAGCCGGCGCCACGGAGTTCTTGGCCATCAGAACTTCTCCGGGAGACATCCACGACCTGACTGAGCCTGGATCCCTCCGCCCACAGCCCTCCCTCCCCTGCTGCTCATGAATAAAAGATGGACCCTGTCTACCTGGCCTGTTTGTCCTCGTGAAAAATTCATCAGCTGCTGATTAAGTTTTAAGGAAGGGCCGTGTTGCCCAGGTGGGTCGATGTTCTCCAGCTGCCCAGAGGGGTGGAAGCCGTGGAGTTGGGATTTGCCCCCTCTGATTGCTCTGGGAAAAGAATGGGGAGAGTTTTGACCTTCCCTGCTCCTGGTTGGGATCCCTACAAGAAATCCTTGTGGAATAGTGGGAGGGGGAGGACCAGGCTGGGCTTGGCTCATATTTGGGGAGGTGATGATGTGCAGCAGCTCTGGAGCACACCAGGAATTTTGGAATTCAGGAAAGGAGACAAAAGCCATGACTAGAGAGGGGGAAAAGGCCCCAGGTGACCTGAACGAGGTCCTCCATCCCTGGAGAGTGTGGTGACTGCTGAGGTTCTGCCTCAACAGAGGGACAGCATTGCCATTGGGAAAAAGAGGGAATTAACCAAAATTAAAATACTTTTCCTTTCTGATTATCCCTATTTCTTCCCTCCCCTCCTCTTGTCTCACTCCAAGGGCAGAGAAGAGACACTCAGGAACTCATTTTTAATTGCATTTAGGAGCTCATTTAATGTTATCCCCAAAAATGTTCTTGCTGGAAGTGACTCCTCATGTTCCCTGCTCTGGGAGAGGCTGGGGAAGGAGAGGAGGGAAGGATCCTCCACCACTCCACGTGCAGGGGCCGTGCTCATGCTGCCACCACAAAGTTGCCTCCCTGGTCAGAGGTTCCTGCTCCATAAATATTTCAGGAAGCAGCGTGGGGGTCCCGAGGGTCTCCTGGGATGGGTCATTAGTGCAGGATGAGGAAGCTCCGGACAGACAGCGGAGGAGGAGTGAAAAAAAATGCAATGAAAACCAAGCAAAAGCTGCCAAAGCCACAAGGTCAGGGATGAAATATTCATGGAGCCATCGGTGCTGGAAGGCAGGTGTGGAGGTCCTGGGGAGGCTACGGAAACCCAGCTCTGGCTTGCTCCTCTCCCATCACCAACGCACAGCTCACAAAGTGTGGGGCGGTGGTTAAAGATGTATGAGCCCAGTTGCGCAACAGCTGGACACATCTGGCACCACATCCCCATGCTGCTCCTCTCCTACACTCTGTAAAAGGTGGGAGGTGGGATTGGGAGTGGATTGGGACTTGGTGGCCACTGCGTTGGCTGGACCCTTTGGGAATCACAGGGGGAGATGGGAAACAGCATGGAGGAGGTTGGATGGGAGGAATGGGCAGTGGGATGGAAGTGGTTGAGTGGGAAGGATGGGCAATCAGGTGAAAGATTTGCCAGGAGGGATAGGCAACGGGAGGGATGGATGTGGTTGGGTTGGAGGGATGGGCAAAGGGCTGGGGTTGGTTGTTCTGGGATGGGCTTTGGGGTGGAGGGGGTTGGATGGGAGGGATGGGCTTTGGGATGGAGATGGTTGTTCTGGGATGGGCTTTGGGGTGGAGGGCGTTGGGTTGGAGGGATGGGCAAAGGGCTGGGGTTGGTTGTTCTGGGATGGGCTTTGGGGTGGAGGGGGTTGGATGGGAGGGACGGGCTTTGGGATGGAGATGGTTGATGGGCAAGATGGGAAACAGGATGGAGGTGGTTGGGTGGGAAGGATGGGCAATGGGATGGAAGTGATTTAGGAGGAGGGATGGACAATGGGATAGAGCTGGTTTAGCAGGAGAAATGGGCAATAGGAGGGATATGGCTGAGTTGGAGGGATGGGCAAAGGGCTGCAGTTGGTTATTCTGGGATGGATATGGATGGATGGATGGTGGATGGGTGGATGGACGGATGGACGGATGGACAGATGGATGGATGGACGGATGGATGGAAGGATGGATGGATGGATGGATGGGTGGATGGATGGATGGATGGATGGATGGATGGATGGATGGATGGATGGAAGTGGTTGTGGTGTAGGAACAGGCAGTGGAATTGAGGAGTTTGTGTCGGAGGGATGAGCAATAGGAGGCAGGTGGACTGTGGGAAGAGATGGCTGGATGGGAAGGATGGAGCCTTCAGATGGAGGTTTGTCCCTGAATTTCCCATTTTGGGAAAGCTGTCTGCCCTGTTTGGCCCCCCCATGCCCTGTCAGAGCAGCCCACGGGCTCTGCACGGGGCAGCCTTCCCAAATCCCACCTCCAGCTGGGAAATCAGCCCCATGCCCATGGACCATCACCTTCCTTCCTGGTCCCAGCATCTCCTGGCAACCCCCGACCACGCTGGGGATGAAATTCCTGAGTCGGTGTCGAACTAACTCTTCTTAGAAATAACACCCCATTTTCTTACATAAATTATTTCCTTTTGCCTCCGTGGAAGCTCATTAGAATTCCTAAATACTCCTGGGTGGATCGATGAGGTGCCGGGCCAGCGCACGGCAGTCGATTCCTGTTTTCCAGGAGACTTTTCCTTCCCGTCTAATCAGGGAAGGCAATGTCTATCTCCCTGATTTTTGCTCCGGTATTGGTCCCCCACTTATTAATTTCCAATGGGTCACCTCAGCAGGGAAGGAGGCTCTCCAGTTTAATTAGGAATGGGTAATATGAGTGTGGATTATCCTGCAGCCGTCCAGCGGTTATTGTGGATGAGTGCCAGGAGTCTCAGCCTTTCCTAAAATAAAATTCAAAAAGAAAATACTTGGAATAAAAGGTTTTGTGGTTTTTCAGGGCAGTGTTCAGCTCAGGAGCTGATTAAGCACCCTCATTGCCACCTGCCTGAGACCACAGGCAGCTTATCCCAAGCCTATCCATAGGAAGGTGAGGTCGGGATGCTGTTCCCAAAATGGTGAGTGTCACCAGATAGTAGAGCATGGAAAAACTCTTCACCTTACGGGAATTTATGGAATGGGAGGGCTGCACCCCTGCCTTGCCTCCTGTGTGTCCCCCAGGAGTGCTGTGGCCCTCGGATCCATGCACACACACTCGCTCCCGTCGGTTTTCCCGGCTCCAGGTCTCCTTGCCGGGAGCTGCCGAGTCAGCAGGCTGCACATCTGCAGCGCGGGATCCACCGGAGGACGATATTAATCAGGATTTTTTTTTTTCTCCTGGACTTTGGCAGCTTCCCGGCGCTCGCAGCTGTGCCTGCGCCCTGGGAAATCAGCTCCGGTGAACTCCCGCGCTGCCGGCTGGGAATGTGCCTCGTTCCCGGGAGCTTTTGGGGCCATGGGGACAGATGTGTCCCCTCCGATGGATGAGCTGGAAGGAGGGGAGATGATGTTATTTCCCTTATCCTAGGGGTTTCTGTCCTGGCACTCCTTCCCAGGCATTAAGCAGCTTCATCCCTATCCCTTCTCCTTGGAGCACCTTTGGGTGTTGTTTCCACCAAGGAGAACATTCTGGACCGCGCAGCATCATCCTGGTCCCAAACCCTCCCCACGATGCTCGGAGTGGGGAGTAAAGTGTTACGGAATATAGGATGGGGACCTCCCCTCCAAGTGTGGGATCCCAAGTGCCACTCCTGACATCCCACACTCCTCATGGAATGGGATGGAAGCGGGATGAGGCCACGTGGATAATTAGGATAATGAGTAAGGCAGATTTTAGCCTTGGTGGGAATGGTGGGAAGGCTGGAGGAGAATCTTCTCCCAACAAGAACCTCTAATCCCATGCTTGGAGCACAACCTGTCCCAGTGCCTCAGTTTCCCCGGATGCAAATAGGGCTGTGGGGGATGGATTGGTGACATGGCCCATCCTTAGGGTCATATTATGTGCTCCAAGGGACTTTTGGGGCAGGGACTGTCACCTGCCTGTTCTTTCAACTCTGTTTTCCATCACCTGGATCTCCAACCCTTTTCCCCTGACATCCTAAGAGTGGCTGTGGTTAGGAGGAGATGGCAAAATGGGATGCAGGAGTTGGGGAGGGATTTTGCTCAGCTCTTGCTGGCCTCGCTCCTTTTGTTTTTGTGCTGTGCTCCCTTCCCTACGGACACCGGCTCTCCGCGGGGGTTAGAAGCAGGAAAGGTGCAAGGAAGGGGGGGAATTCTCTCTCTCTTGCCATCCCTTTGTGTCCCGGTGTAATCAGCTCTCATTTATTCTCTTTGATTATTTTTTTTTTTTAAACTCCTTTTTGTTGATGTTATTTTTCAGTTTTCCTCTGTGTCGGCATTTTTTTTCCCCAATCCCTCCCCGGCTCCCCCTTCCCCTGTGATTCACCAGAAATCTGAGACCGGGAATTATTCGGGATGCAAAGGGCTGTTAGTGGGTCACTGGTCTCCTGCGGTGACATCTTCCATCTTCCAAACTGTTAACCCTTCCCAAGCCACAGGAGGAATCTCCCACACATTCCCCCTTTCCCCCATGGAAAAATTCCCAGCGATCCTGAAATCCCCCCTGCAGAAGGTCCAGATGGGATGGGTTCGTGGGAATTTGGGCTGAAAAAAAAAAGGGCTTTGTGGCCATTGGAATGATGGATGCTCTGCTTGGAATTGGTCAGGGGAATTATCACTCCTTTGGGAATTTGGAATACCGGTTGTGGGTGGAATGGGGTTGGAATGGGGATGGGACATCAGAGGATGCTTGGATAGGTTTGCAGGCGGCAGAGCCCTATGGGCAAAGCCAGAGCAACAGGAAATTCTGGGGCTTTGGGAAGAGTTTTAAGCACTGAAATTCTGGGATAATGAGGGAATTGGTGCTGCCCGCAGCAAATCCTTGTGGGATGTTTGGGACAGACTCATGGGCACCAAAATATGGGGGGATATTGGAGCAAGATTTGGGGCAGGGATGGAGATCTGAGGATTTCCAGGGACAGGGATGGAGGTCCGAGGATCTGGGCACCACAGGGAGGTGTTTGGGATTTTTTTTTCATATTTTATTTGCTCATCACATCAGGAATTCTGCCTCGTCCTTCACTTCCATGGAATTTTTAAAAAAAATTTCCTAGAAACTCTGGTGGGATTAGACCCTCTTGGCCCATGGCTGTAGAGGGACAGGGGGTGAGATTTGGGGCACCATGGGAATCCGGGATAAAAAGGGGATAAAAATTTTGGGATGGGGGTTGTGCTGCTGTTATGAGATATTGTGAATAAAGGACCATCCCAGCTGCACAGAGATTGGAAGATGCCACGTTGGAACACACGCTCTGGCTCCCGGATGTCGCTTTGGGACGTCTGTTTCCCGAATATGGGACTGGAAAACTGTGTCCAGCACAGACAGAGAGAGCATCAGGATCCTACAGGTTCCTGCCTCCCATTTGGGGACCCTCAGGAGAAGAAAGATGTCGAGGGGTTGGAGAGTGTCCAGAGAAGGGAATGGATCCGGGAATGGTCTGGAGCAACTGAGGGACATGGAGGGGCTCAGGTTTGCCTACAGCTTTGCCACCACTTCCCAAAATGAGGAGGAATAAATCCATGAGAATATGGAGAAGTGGGAAAAAAAATCCATCACGTTTAAAGACTGTTCTTCCAGTGTTTGGGAGGTGTTTCTCTCCCGACTTCTTTGTCACCCGAGGCTATTGGGAGCACTCAATCTCAACCTTTTTGATCTCCTCCCAAAAATTCATCGGAGGATGCAGAAAAGTGGATCAGCTCCTAAGTGCTGCATCAAGAAAGTTGCAGTTTAAACAGATTTGATATTATTTTATATCTATTATTTTTTATTATTTATATTTTTTTTCCCCCACCAGAGTTTCTAGGAAATTAAGAAAAAAACATCCACGGAAGTGAAGAACAAGGCAGAATTCCTGATGTGATAAGCAAATAAAATGATATAAAATAAACCCCCAAGGCCTCTTTAGCCACCACAGCTAAAATATCCAATTTTTAGGCTTTCCTAGCCTGGATTGTGAGGCAAACAGAGGTGGGGGGACTGGAACATTTGCTGATGGTTTTAAAAGCAGCAAATACTCAGTTTTTATACTCAAGATCCTCTGCACCTCACGGTGACACAAGAGTTGTGTGGCTAAAAAGTCACCAGGGTTGTCACTCTAATGGAGCTAAATTCGCTTGGAAAAAAAAAATAAAAACGGTCATGGAAATATTTAAGCAACAGAAAAAAAAAAAAAAAAAAAAAAGGGAAAAACAAACCTGGCCAGGATCCATAAAGCAAAGAGCTGAGCAAATTGGGGCAATTGTCAAGGGAGGTCAAAGCTGTCGCCTGTCAAGGTTGGCAGTTTCCTCTAGAAAGGACTTGATGTGAATCCTCCCCCCGGAGCAGGGGCGGTGTCCAGGGGCAGCTCTGCTTTCCTGATGTGCATCTTTTCTGTGGGATGAGTTTTGCCTACGCAGCCTCGGCCGATTTTACATCACAGTGAGCATTTAGCAGCTCCTCTCCTGCTCTCTTTCCTGGTTTTGTTTGGATCCAGTTTGGGAAGGGCCACATGGGACGTGGGATCCACGTCTGGTTCTGCTCCAATGTGCCAGGGAGAGGCAGCACAGAGATTAAAACCATCTCCACCCCAAAATGGAGCCGTGTAGTGCCTAAGGGCACCCAAAACTTCCACAAAATTGAATTTTTGAGGACACTGCAGAGATGCTCCGAGGTTGGGTGAGCTGGGGATGTCCAACCTGGAAGGAAAAGGGAAGGTTCTTAGAGCTTTTTCCAGTGCCTAAAGGAGCTCCAAGAGAGCTGGAGACAAGGCTTGGAGTGGCAGGAAAAGAGGGAATGGCTTCCCACTGCCAGAGGGCAGGTTGGATG
This sequence comes from Acanthornis magna, assembly GCA_036785705.1. Classification (NCBI taxonomy): domain Eukaryota; kingdom Metazoa; phylum Chordata; class Aves; order Passeriformes; family Acanthizidae; genus Acanthornis; species Acanthornis magna. Next base: position 1,110,078 of record JAWUZG010000129.1, on the reverse strand, counting down.
GGATATTGGGAAGAACAGCCCCTGTTGGCAACCTCAGCAGATATGTGGAGGGAGGTGGGGGAAGGTAAACAATTCCCCAGTTGCTGGAGATGTTCCCTCCAGGTGAACATCACCAGGGCTCCAGGGATTTGTCCAGCACGTCATTCTCCCTGCCACTGGAATGACCTCAGCTCTCTCTTGGCTGGCGCTCCCAACCTACGGCTGGCCTGCGAGAAAATAATAAAGAATTAATTAAGACCAAGCTCTCGTCAGCGTTAATGCTTCAGAGCCCCTTCAGCCACCGTTCCCGAGCATTCCAGGTGCTTTTGCCTTATGAAATAATCAGGATGGAGATGCAGCCAGAGCGGTGGCCTCGGCCCTGGGCACTGATCCCAAAATGGGTCCAGAAAAAACAGATTCCGAAGATTTCACTCCTTCATTTTTGCCATCATGCTGCTCTTCTTCCTTCCCTACCAACATTAGCTCTTCCTCTTCCTCTCCCCCATGGAATTCTGGTGTTTCTCAGCTGTTTAACCTCCCCCAGCCCAAATCTTCTCCAGCACAGACCTCAGGGTTAACCCTCCCGTTACAGAAAGGGTGAGATTCTTCTGGTGACAACCTCTGGGAGACATGCCCAAGCTCTGATGGCCCTGAAAACCTCCTTCAGGAGGCCACAGCATTCCATCCACAACACCGACCACAGGGAAATCTCACTCCAAACAGACCTCACCCATCACTGGGAGAAACATCAAAACTTTGGAGCTCTTTCTGGACAACTTTGAAGTCACCTGAGCCCTCAGAACGTCTTTGTGGCCCACTGCTTCCATGAGGTCACTGGAGATGGCCTGAGGGATTGGTTTATGGGAATGTGAATTTTGTTGGATCAAGGCTCTTAAAAGATGTAGGAAACTGTTGGCTGTGGATCCAAGGGTGTCAGTGGGAGTAACCACTGGGAACATGGGAAGGGATTTTTATTCCTTGGTGGTTGTTGTGCAAGAATTCCAGCTCTTAGAGGAGGCCATGGTGCTCCAAAGGGTTTTCTGACTGAAAAATATTTTTTCTTTCCCTCTTGGGCATTTAAAGGGAGTTCCTCCCTGAGGAGACCCCCCACAAACACTTCCAGAGGGCTGGAAGGGATGTGGTGTAAATGGATTTGAGACATGGATTTCTTTCCATCAGGGACGGAAAGAAAGCAGCAGATTTGGATTAAGGAATTGTCTGCACTGGAAGTATCCATGTCCTCATCCTGGAATGAAAGGGAATGAGGGCTGGGAATGAGAAGGTCAGGAATTCCGAACTGTGGGGCAAAGCCATATAGTGTTGGATCCAGTGCAGCCAGAGCTGGTTTCTCATCCCAGCAGAGCAAAAAAAAAGGCTCCAGGACCTTGTTTATTCCCACAAGGGACTCCAAGAATAATGATGGAATCAGGCCGTATCCTCAGAAACGGCTGTGTCCGCAAAATCTTCGGGAATATTTAGTGCAGGAGCTGCTGGTGGCAACAGGCAGCACAAAGAAACTCCGTGGGGCATCACAGAACAAGTTGAGCTTGGGGAAATTTCTTAATCTCTCCTTACTCAAAGGCTGGATTTTGCCTTCTCCATCACTCTGGAGAAAGGGGCCCCGAGTGCTGCTGGCTTGGGATGGGACTTGGAGCCAGAGCCTGGTCTCCAAACGAGAGCTCAGCTTTAAGGGGGAGAAACTGAGAGCTGGGAAATGCTAAAAGATCCATTAAATCATCTGCTCCATCCCCGGGAGGGCCAGCGGGATTGTCCGCCTGAGGTGGCTGGCATGGAAATGCTGCTGTTGTGGGGTTTTCATGGAGATCCTCTGGGAACAGCTCCCTGCCGGTGGAGGAAACTCTGTGAAATCTCTACCTTTTGCTTCTCGTTAGTGCAGCCTAATCATTCCCCTTTTCCCGGGGGGATTTCTGCCCTCCAGGTACAGGAGACCTTTTTTCCATCTGCTTTCCCAGCTGTCTGTCTCCCCAGGTCCCTGCAGGTCGGTGCTTACCTGGAAGGGATTTTTCGGAGCCTTTGGGTCCTGGCAGCCCCCAGGGCAGGAAAAGAGGCAGGAACAGCAACTGAGTGATTGGTCAGGATGCAAACAAAGGGAAACAGCATCCGAGGAGGATTGTCCCAGCTTAGGAATTCCCCTGGAACACATCAGGCAATTTCATGTCTCGACACCTGTGAGGCTGCGTCCTCCCGAGGCCAGCACCGCCTTTCCCAAGCTGTGCAGGAGCTGGAAGCCAGGATTGTCTCATTCCCTGCGGGACAGAGGAGGTGTTTATGGATTTGCTTCCCAACAGGCAGCTCGTGCCGCTAAAGGGATCAGGATGCAGAGCCTGTGTCAAAGCGCAGGGCTGGGAATGGGGACTGGATCAGGATGGGGATGGTTTAACCCAGGTTAGGACCTGGGAAAAACTGGGATGAAAAGGTTTGTGGCCAAGCAGGAGAGATGAATTCTCTGTAGGAGAGGAGGGAAAGGAACTGTGAGGCCCCAGGTGAGACATGATGGGGCTGCAGTGAGTTTGCCAGAGGGTTTGGAACTGTGCAGAGGCAGGGGAGCAGGGATGTTGGGGTAACACCTCTGGGACCACATTTTTCCCGATATTGGAGATAATCCAGCAGCCAGCCCTTGTCTGGCTCTGCCCAGTCTGGGGGGGGGAATTTATTGCTAATCAAATCCAGAGTTTATCAGAGCTGGCAGAGGTCTATCCTTTGATGGAAAAGCTGCTCCCATCACACTTGGGAAACGCCCCACATTTCCAGGAGCATTTTGCTTGGGCATAGAAACCATCCCCTGGTCCAGCAGCTCTTGTGCTGAACAAAACCAGCAGCGAAAAGTTCCGCTTTTGGAGCACCGAGTCTGGGAATAAAAACACAATCCATAAATAACCGAGGTGGATTTAGACTGTGAACGTGTGCTGTGAATCCAATTTAAATTGTAAAACGTTTAGGAAGCTGCCTGCTGGTGACAAGGACCTGCCCTGCTCTGCCTGCAGCTCTGCACAGAGCATTCCAGGGCATGGCCAGGTGCTGTCCCTCCACGTGTGACGGGGACAGCAAAAACTGACCAAAGCAGTCATGAAAACATTGGAATGGCAGCTCTGAGGGCTCCAGAGGCTGCTCCTGTCCCGGAGAACATGAATCCAACAGGAAGATGCAGCTCCAAAGACCTGCCTGGTTTGGATCCTGCTCCCATCACTCGCTGGCATTACATTCACCCCTTCCCGTATCCCACGGCAGAGGAGTTGGAACTCGATTATCTTTAAGGTCCCTTCCAACCCAAGCCACTCTACCATTCTGGGATCGGTTTGCAATGGGGGTGAGGTGAGCTGAGGTGAGGCCAGGACGCCGCGGTCGCAATCCCAGAGGACTCCCCACGGCTCCCAGTGCCTTGATCTCAGGATCAAGGAGCTCCGGGGCCACATCTGCCAGCCTCGTGCTGGTGGCATCACGCTGCCACCGAAGCGGCGAGATGGGGCAGCCCGCGGGAGGGACAACAACCCGAAAAAACACCCTGGGACCGAGCACGCTGATGGGATTAGGTCCCCCCGGCTTCCACCACCCCACGGCAGCATTTCCAGCCTCGCAGCCCTCGGGGTTAACCCGGGAGCATCCTCCTCCTCCTCCTCCCTCCCTCCCCTCCTCTCCCCGTCTCGCCCCCGCCGGCAGCCACCAGCCTCTTTCAGGTACCTCGGAGCTTTAATTGAAAGCAGCCGCCGCTGCACACAAAACACGCCGAGACCCGGGAGCCACTCTGAAGCCTGACTCAGGATGGGGACCCTGCCGGCGCGACGCGGGGCGACAGATAATTAAAGTGACAACCGCGCGCGCGGGGGATGCGGCGATGCCACCCCCGAGGATGTCGCGGCAGCATCGGGCGAGTCGTGCCGGGCCTGTGGCTCCTTTTTGGCCACCTCCAGCCCGGCTACGAGGCCACCTCCACCTCCCGAGCCGGGTTTGAAGTCCCCCGGGTGCCGTCGGTGCGGGACAAACAGGCAGGGCTTGATCGCTGGAGGCTCGGGGCGTTTAAAAGCGGGAGCAGGAGCGAGAGTCGTGGTGTGTGAGCGTGAAGACAGATGGGCTAAAATTTCTGAATGCTCATGAAAGATTCAGGGGCGTCACTTGTTAAATTTAATTGGGAGAAACCCGACTCGGTGCCTGACTGCACGGTTTGGTGGCTTTTGCTTAAGAAGTCAAGTGACAAGCTTGTCGTCTGTGTTTTTCCCTTCTCTCCTTCCCTCCCGCCTCCTTTTCCCAGCTCCTGCCATCGTGAATAATTTGGGGAGGATTATCTCCTGTCTCCTGTTGGGGCGAGCATCACTCCAGGGAGGAGAGAGGTGGGATTTTGGTGATGCTGTCAGCTTTGGATGCAGGAGATGGGAGTTCAGGTGCTGCTGGATTTTGATCCACATCCAGGAAGGGATGTAAGGGCTTCAATAAATATGACGCGCCAGCAAAAATTTGGGATGCAATCCCTCTGCCATGGGGCTGGGACACTTTTCTTCCCCACATGAACAGCTGGTGGGAGAGGGGGAGGTGACAAAAGCCCTCTCCTGGGCAGGATCTCCTCTGGAGCTGAGTTTTCCAGAGGCTGGGAGAAAGTTGTGTGAGAACAGGGGTGACAATGAAATTTAATGGCTTCTTCTCCTGGGGGGTTTTGAAAGTGATGGGTGTTCTCAGTGACTGATTCTTCTTTTTCAAAAAAAAGGAGATTCCAGGAGGGAATCATCCCTCCAAAAGCCGTTTTCTCTGCTCATCGTGGCTGCCTCTGCTTCCAAAGAGAAAAGCAGTCCCTGCTGGAGGGTCAATTCATCTCCTCTGAACTTTGATGTCTGCAGAAAAGCAGATGAATCACACCTGAAAATTCCTGCTTCCCCCCAATGACTCCAGGAGAAGCTGCAGTGATTCCCCAAGGTGTTCTCCTGCTCCACAGCCATCCTTGGAGAGGTGGTGTGGACTCTCCCCACTCACACTCAGATGTGTGGCGTCCCGGGCAGAACCCGAACTCAGCGATTAGGGACAGTGGCAGAGCTCCCTAGGGCTGGTGGGTGGGAATGGGAGGTCCTGGATAAATTGTGGGAGCCATTGGAACCGTGCCAGGTGACCTGGTTGTCACTTCACATGCACCAAGGGCATGGGACATGACCCTTTTAATGGGTTTTGTCTGATGCGATCTTTGAACCTAAAGGGGAACTATTCTTGATATTTTATACTTTGCAGAGGATAAAATCCACTCATCTTTCCGTGTGACTGTCCATCCACCTGTCCGTCCATTTATCCATTTAACAATTTATCCATTATTTATCCATTTATCCATCATCCATCCATCCATCCATGGAATGGTTTGGGCTGGAAAGGACCTTCAAATTCATCGAGTTCCACCCCCTGCCATGGGCAGGGACACCTTCCACTATTCCAGGTTGTTCCAAGCCCTGTCCAACCTGGCTTTGAACACTTCCAGGGGTGGTGCAGCCACAGCTCCTCTGGGAATTCCATTCCAGGGCCTGCCCACCCTCCCAGGCAAGAATTCCTTCCCAATATCCCATCTAACCCTGCTCTCTGGCACTGGGAAGTTATTCCTCCTTGTCTTGGCATTCCAGGCTTATGGAATGGGTTTATGGAATGAATATGGCCCCATTCCAGCTGCAAAGAGGCGGTGATTTTCTCTTTAATGTGTCTCAGTCCATGATTCCAGGGCCAAAAGGTGGCTTTTGATGAACATCTGGACATGCTGGAGTGTTCCTGCATGCTGAGGCTTGGACACAGAGCCTGAAGATTGGATGAAGAATTGGATTTTTGCTCGGCTTTAGGTGCCAAACTCTCACGTGCTTTACTGGGAGAGAGACTTGAGGGTACCAAAATCTTCACCCCAGGTTTGTGGGACACCTCAAGTCACCCAAAATTTCATGGGAATGATGCTGATTTGGGTTTAAGTCGTAGGGGAAAAGCTCAGGAGGTGGTGGACACCTCACTAAGCTGCTCTAAGCTGGGTCAGGGGAGGTTTAGGGTCGGTGTTAGGAAAAGGCTCTTTGTGCTCTCCTGGGTCGGACACTGGAACAGCTCCTCAGGGAATGGTCACAGCCCCAGGCCTGCCAGAGCTCCAGGAGTGTTTGAACAACACTCTCAGGCACAGGGTGGGATTTTTGGGATGTCCTGGAGGACCAGGAATTGGTCTGGATGATCCTTGTGAGTCGCTTCCCGCTCGGGATGTCCCACGATTCTATCAACTCTCTTTATTTGTTATTTTTTGTTATTTTCCCTTGAACCCATTCCTTCATCCACGGCACAATTCCATGAACAGCAACATCCTCAAAGGCTCAAGGGACAGAAATGAAAGAGCTGCCTCCTTCTTGCCACTGTTAATTACCCCCTACATGAATGACTTGCATTTCCAGTATCTGCTGGTCAAGCTATGCATTTGGCTCTTGGATCTTTTGCTTTTGGTCTGCTCTGAGATGAGTTTTATCCAACCCAGCTGCCAGTGTGGAGCTGTGTTCCCACAGCTCCAGGACGGCTCAGGTGCAGCTTCACACGGATCTGAGCTCTGGCTTTGAATTTCTCAGGATAAGGATACACATTTTAACACGAGGAAAGGGTGGAATTTATTAATCACAACTACCTCAGTGAGGAGGGTGAGGTTTATTGCTTGTAATTAAAAAATTTGTCTTTTTGTGCTCATCCTGCCACAGCCCTTCTCTCTCTCTGGCACCTCCAGGGAGCCTCTGCGAAATCCTTGGGATGGTTCCTCAGAGGGGAATTCCTGCAGTTGCACTGTTTTAGAAATCTTTCTCTTCTTTCTCAGGGAGAATAGAGATAAGCTGCATTTTTGTACTTTCTTAATCTCTCTGTTTGGTACTAGGTGTTGTATAGCTGTGACCGATGGTTTTAGGAGGTGGATTCCCTGCTGACCAATCGTTGCTAGATTATTAATGGATATATAAAGAAGTTTCTGTAAATGAAGTTTCTGTAAATAAACTTTCTCTTTTCGCCATCTTGGGTCCTTCTGCCTGCTTCCTCTGCCAGCTTCTGTGAATCTCAGGAAATCTAAACCAACAAATTCCCAACACATTCTTGTGCAAAAACAGGGAGGGGACTGAGCCCTTCTGCCCTGCTCAGGTGAGATCCCACCTGGAATGCTGCATCCTGCTCTGGGGTCCCAGCACAGGAAGGACATTGGACCGAGTCCAGAGGAGGCACCAAGATGATCAGAAGGATGGAGAACCTCTCCAAGGAAAGGCTGGGAGAATTGGGATTGTTCAGCCTGGAGAAGACAAACTTCGGGGTGACCCAATTTTGGCCTTCCAGGACCTGAAGGTTCCAACAAAAAAGTTGGAGAGAAACTGCTCACAAGGGCCTGGAGTGACAGGATAAAGAGGAATGCTTTCAAACTGCCAGAGGTCAGGGCTGGACAGGATATTGGGAAGAAATCCTTCCCTGTGAGTGTGGTGAGGACCTGGAATGGAATTCCCAGAGAAGCTGTGGCTGTCCCTGGATCCCTGGAAGTCTCCAAGGCCAGGCTGGATGGGGCTTGGAGCAATCTGGAATAGCGGAAGGTGTCCCTGCCCTTTGCAGGGGTTTGGGACTGGATGATCTTTAGGGTCCCTTCCAACCCAAACCATTCCATAATTCCATAAAAAACAGAGGGCCAGTGAAATCCAGAGCACATCAGGCAGCACCTACCTTTGGAGTCAATCCCAGCAGCAGCCAGGGATGCTCCTGGATTTGGGTTCTGCTGGAGAAAGGGAAGAAATTCTGTGCAAAATCATAAACAAAAAAGCAACTTTGTCTCTTGTACACTGCCAGGGATTGTCTCTGTACCTGTCCTTTGCTTTCATTTTTAAATTCTTTGCCCCTCAAAAAAAGGAAAAACAACTTTCCTCCATCTCTCCATCAGCAAAGGAGGAGGAAAGGGAGGGAAATAATTATGAAAGGAAGAAAAATGCTCCCCATAATTTTTTGTGTTGACAGTGAAATCTCCAAAAATCCCCTGCTTTGCTTTGATGCAGAATAAAAGATTTTTGAGTGACACAGAGACTTTTGTGTTCTTTTCTCCATTTTTCATCTCAAAAATGCAGCAGTAAAGAGCCTCTTATTACTGCATCTCCACCAGGATTTATGGATCTGACATTCATGTACATCTGGTCAGGAGTCAGGGAAATATGGAATTATTTAGGTTGGAAAAGATCGATTCCAACCATTTCCCCCACTCTGCCAAGGCCACCACTGACCATGTCCCCAAGAGCCACATGCACATGGATTTTAAATCCCTTCAGCAAGGAGGACTCCACCACCTTCCTGGGCAGCCAATTCCAATGCTTGACAACCTTTTCCATGAGGAAATCCTTCCTGAAATTGATTTAGGAGCTGCTTCCAACACGGCTGGTGCTTTCCAGAGATGTTTTTCACTCGTCTTCCAGGGCCAACCGCATCTTTTAATTCCAAGAGTATTTGGAATTAAATATTTGGTATTTGGAATTAAATATTTGGTATTTGGAATTACTTTTTGGTAATGGAGTCAGGCTGCTGGAATGGGCTGGTGCCCACAGAGGGAAGTTCTCTTCAGGTCAGTGGAGCTCCAGTCCCCTGCCTGCACCATACTGTTTTCATGGAATCATGGAATGGTTTGGGTTGGAACAAACCTTCAAGATCATCCGGTTCCAAACCCCTGCCGTGGGCAGGGACACTTTCCTCCATCCCAGGTTGCTCCAAGCCCTGGTTGGTCCCAGAATTCCCGGTGTCTCTTGGCCAGCCTGGCCCAGCAGCAAAGGATCCTTCTCCAAGGTTGTCCTCCAAGAAAAGCAGATCCCTGTAGCATTTCTAAAACACTGCTCGTCTTTGCTTCTTTTTTATATCCCAGCTTCAGCCTGAGTCCCTTCTGAGTATTTCTTGGGAACCTGAAGGCAATTAACACGAAGCCGTTTTCAAGGCTGGTTGTGGACACAGGGATGTTTCTTTTCTTGTCCAACCTGGCCCTGGACACTTCCAGGGATGGGGAGTTTCCTACCAAGCTGCAATACTCGGTGTGGGAGAGGCAAGAATCCTGCTCCAGGATGTGTCTGTCTTGGGTTAATGTCCAGCTGAAATTGGTGTCCAGTGAAAGGCAAGGATTCTGCCTCTCTGCCCCCCTCAGGTGAGACCCCACCTGCGGACCTGCCTCCAGCTCTGGGATCCAACAGCAGAAGGATGTGGAGCTGCAGGAGCAGATCCAGAGGAGGTCACGGAGATGCTCCAAGGGCTGGAGCCAGGCTGGGAGAGCTGAGAGTGTCCAGCCTGGAGAAGAGACACCTCCAGGGAGAACTTAAGGCCTGTTCCAGTCCCTAAAGGGCTCCAAGAGAGCTGGAGAGGGACTTGGGACAAGGGATGGAGTGTCAGAACAAGGGGGAATGGCTTCCTACTGCCAGAGGGCAGCGTTAGATGGGAAATTGGGAAGAAATTCTTGGCTGTGAGGGTGGGCAGGCCCTGGAATGGAATTCCCAGAGCAGCGGTGGCTGCCCCATCCCTGGAATTGTTCCAGGCCAGGTTGGATGGGTCTTGGATCAATGTGGGATAGTGGAAGGTGTCCCTGTCCATGGCAGGGGGGTGAGACTGGGTGATCTTTAAGATCCTTTCCAACCCAAACCATTCCATGATTCTTTGACCATCGAGGCTGGGACCTGAACCCTTTTCCCGGGAGCGCTCATTGAGCAGGATCTGTGGAGGGCTGGGAGAAGCTGGCAGGGAGCAGGGCCTGAGCCAGCCCAGGGTCTAGTTTTAAGTTACTGCTGCTTAGGGGCAGAAATAGCTCCTATTAAGTTGCATTTCGGGATTTGGAGCCAGAAGATTGAGGTCACATCCACAGAGCCGGACCTGGTGTTTTGTGTCCTCTGCAATTCCAAGATCTCTCCCCAAGAGCCAGCCCGGGAATGGCATCCTCCTCCCCCTGCTCTGTTGGGACACAACCTCTTCCAGGGGGGATTTTGCTGCCTTGAGTTTTACCTGGAAGGGAAGTGTCCGTGTGGGAAATGGAAAATTCTCTCCTGCCTCAGTTTCTCCTTCTCTAAATGGAACAAGGGAAGAATTTCCTGATCCCTTGAGGGCTGGTGCATCCCATTGGGAGCTGGTGGCAATGTCACTAAACACCAGCATGGAGCTGCCCTTTGAAATCTCCCTGTTCTGCACGGAAGGAGAATTCCCCCCTACGGAGAAGGGCCAGGCATCCCTGGAAAGGGACAAGTTTAAAGGTCAGGGATATGGGTTGGATCCAGACCAAAATCCTTTTCTCTCAACCACCTGCTCTTGTTAGAAGGATAAAAAGTTGTCTCCCTGCCTCCCTGGTTCTCATCCGGCCTCATCCCAGAGCACAATTCCATGGACACCCCGGGATATGTGAAATATCTGGCCAGGATCTTCCTGCTCCTATGTGCTGATTCCTACATGGATGAATCACACTGCAAAAACCCTTCTGGAAGAGCTTATCCCACCTCCCCAGCCAGAAGAAATTATGGCAAAAATTTCCAGGGTTTAAAGGATTCAGGAAAGTCTGATGGCCTCAGACTTTGAGGTTCCCCTCCACAGAGAATTGATTTCAGGCAGGGGTGCAAAGATCTGTGTCAGTGGACAATGTAGCAAAATGGGATACCTTAAAATCATGGAATGGTTTGGGTTGGGAAGGACTTTCAAGACGATCTCATTCCACCCTCTGCCATGGGCAGGGACACCTTCCACTATCACAGGGTGCTCCAAGCCCCGTCCAACCTGGCCTGGAACACTTCCAGGGATGGGGCAGCCACAGCTTCTCTAGGAATTCTATTCCAGGACCTCACCACCCTCACAGCCAAGAATTCCTTCCCAATTTCCCATCTATCCCTGCCCTCCTGCAGTGGGAAGCCATTCCCTCTCGTCCTGGCACTCCACCCCTTGTCCAAAATCCCTCTCCAGCTCTCCTGGAGCCCCTTTAAGCACTGGAAGAGGCTCTGAGGTCTCCCTGGAGCCTTCCCTTCTCCAGGCTGGACATTCCCAGCTCTCCCAGCCTGATCCAGAGCAGAGGAGCTTCAGCCCTCGGAGCATCTCCGTGGTCTCCTCTGGACCTGCTCCAGCAGCTCCATGTCCTTCTGAAGTTGAAGCCTCCTTGATGCTCCTCTGCTTTTTGGGCTGAGGAACCATTTCCCTACAGTCACAACAATGGTTTCCTCATCCAGGTACCCTGGGATCACTTTTCCTGTTTCTCTCTGCTCCTGAAGGGGATTCTGATTTTGTGGAATTGCAGTGCTCTTCCCCCTGCCCAGATTTCTTCTCTGTGCTCTCCCCATGAGACATGAAGAGCATTGAGGATATCCTGGGAACGGCGTCCGTGCATCTCCATGGCCGTGATCGCAGGAAAGATGGATTATCCCTCTCCTAATCATCCCAAGGTGAATTCATGCCATCCACAGAGCTGTGTGCGCCCATTCCATGGTTTTCCAAACCACTTTTGCAGGGAAGGGGATATCCACAGCTCTGGATACTGACGACACCCCTGAGCTCCCTGAATCCTTCCCTCTTCACCTCTCGCCCTCCTCCCGTCCTTACAGCCATGTCAGAGCACTCCAGAGGTGGCCATCCCCGCAGAAGCAGCCACTTGAATTTCCCCCCTTTCCCTCAAAGTGATTTTTCTCCCACTTCCGCGCAGCGTGTGGAGGGAATTTTCGCACCCGTAAACACTTTGCGCCGCTGGCTCCCGGCTAATTGAGTCTGACAGTTCGTGTAGTCAGCAGCTGAATGGTGTCACTGGGAATTAGGCTGCCGGGATAGACTGCCAGGAGCAAATTACTTTGTCACTTCTCAGCTGACTCGAAAATATGGGGCTGTTTTTTCCCTTTTCTTTTTTTTTAATTCTTCTTTTTATTTTTGTTTTTTTTTCCCCCAGGTTTCGGTTTGGGTTTTTGAGGTTTTGTGTTTGAGCGTTTGAAGCCCCCCCCTTAAACCGAGCCTGGTTTGTTTAAGGAGCATTTTCTGGCAAGCTGGGAACAAACTCCTCACCTCCTGAACCCCCCCTGGAATGTTTGTGGAGCGGGTTCTGGAAATTATTTTTAAAGGGGATCCAGGGGGATTGAGGGGAACTGACTCAGAGAGCAGGAAAGGGATTAAACACATCCCTCCTCCTGTCTGTGCTATCCATCCAGTCCACGAATCCATCCCTCATCCATCCACCTCCACCATTTGCTTGTTCATCTTCCTGGCATGTTCCTTTTGCCCTACAGTGTTTCAGGATTGCATCCCATTGCCAACTGGTTATCCACCATCAGGCTGTGGGGTTTCTCTGGTCCAAACCTGGATCTCTCCCTTTGCTGGGTTTATCCCTTTATCCCTTCCCAAATTCCTCCTGTGATGCTGGAACTCTCCAAGCCAGGCAGCGTTGGGGTGGTTGTTGTCAAGATCTCCATCCTCGATGCCCTTTTGGAAAATTCATTGTTGGAAAGTGGCTGGGGAAAGCTGCTGCTTAGATATTCTGCATCTGCTGGTGGCAATGCAATTCCAGCCTCTCTGGAAAAATGGGATGAGTAGGATTTGAGCCAGGCAGAAGCAGGTAATTCCTGAGGTGATGGAACCAAGCCCTGTTTCAATGTCACATCGAAGCCAACCTGGGCTGTCACAAACTCTGTCACCTCTGACAATCATGTCCAATAGGTTGTTTCCCTGAAAACATTCCTCTGCTTCCATGCCAGACCTTGGAATGTCGCCCGGACCAGCTCAAGGCCAGAGGAGAAGGTCATGGAGCAACTTCCCAGCTCCACGTGACTGGAAGTGAAGAAGAGCCCTGGACCACATTCATCCAGCTGGAACATTTTCCTGGGGAAGATGCAGAGTTTTGGTTCTATTAAATTAATCCTGCACTGGAAAGGCTTTTCATCCAGGTGGAAATGAGGGCAGTGTTGGTGAACCTGAACACTGATTTTGGGGGATTTTTTGGTAATATTTTGCTTAAAGAAATTTTCACTCCTTGACGTTTCTGCATCCTCAGACCTGCACCACTCATGCAGTGCTGCTCCTGGGACAATTTGCATTTTTCCAAGTGTGATCCCACCCCCTAAAAATCGTGACTTCACATTTACGGTGACAAAAATCACAATTTTTAAAATGATTATCACCAGAACAACCTCTCCCCCCACTCTGCCTTCCCATCATCCTAGGGCTGAGGACTCTGAGTATTCCTCTATTGGACTCTTCAGTACTTTGGATTAGTGAGTCACTGTTGCAAATTCTATAGGAATCCTTTGTTAATTATTTAACTTAAACTGTCAGTTGAGTCTAAACATTGTTAAACCTTTAGGCCTAAACTGTTGGTCAAGCCCAGTGCTCAGTTTAGCAGCAAGGACTGGTCTGAAGCTTGTGCCTCAGTGGGATGGTTTTCCTTATTCCTTTTTATCCTTTTCCTTTCACCCCCCAACACCTCTCCCTGCTCCTCCAGGGGTTGATTTCCTAACACTCGGTTTCTCCAAAGTCTAAAGCTTTTGGACACCAATATTCCTGACCAGAGAGGAAACCAGAGGCCAGGACCTTGCAGCCAGAGTGGCTGTCCTGCTGCAAGGCCAGAAAAAATGGGATAATCCCACCTGGAAGAGGCTTTGTACGGCCAGGTTCACCCCATATTCCCTGGACACCCAACAGAGATGCTGCAGCAGGTAAATTCCCTATGGAAACACCAACTCTGGCTCTGCTTCCCACCAATAAATCCAAGTTTAATCCTCAAATTGCCTGGGCCTCCCTCTTGCCAGGCTCTGGCTCCTGCACAAATTGTCCATCAGCCCTAAGTAGGATTTTTTGGCCACAAAAAAAGAGAAGTTCCACGGCTGCCATGGAGTGGGGTATAAATACAGGGATGGGGGTGGAATGGGACTGCTGGGCTCCCTCTGGTTGTTTTTGGCTAGGTCCTTTCTCATGAATGCCTTGGGAAGAGGTGATGCTCCACCCATTTAGCCTGGATGAATCCCTGTGATCCTTTTTAGCTGGAGCTGGGAACTCCCACCCCTGTTTTGGGGAAAAAACTGCGATTTCTGTCCATTGCCTGTGGATTGTGGCCTTCTGGCTGGTTATCTGGGGGTTCCAAGGTCTGGAATACTTAAAATCCTCTAATGGTTTGGGTTGGAAAGGACCTTCAAGACCATCCAGTTCCAATCCCTCTGCCATGGGATTTTGTCCTCCCACCTCCCACTATCCCAGGCAGCAAGATCACGGTGAACAGGAATTCCTGGGAATTCGAGAAGGATGAGGGTTTTGCCCCTCTGCTCCTCTCTGGTGAGATCCCACCTGGAATTCTGCCTCCAGCTCTGGGGTCCCCAGCACAGGAAGGACATGGAGCTGTGGGAATGAGTCCAGAGGAGGCACCAAGGTGATCAGGGAGATGGAGAACCTCCAGAAAGGCTGGGAGAATTGGGATTGTTCAGCCTGGAGAAGAAAAGCTTCGGGGTGACCTTCGGACCTTCCAGGACCTGAAGGAGTCAACAAAAAAGTTGGAAAGGGACTATTTATATGGATTTGGAGTGACAGGATAAGGGAGAATGGCTTCCCACTGGCGGAGGGTATGGTTAGATGGGATATTGGGAAGAAAGGAAGTTTGACCAGCAGATGGAAGGAGGAGCAAAGCAGCATCCCTAGGGATTCGTGGGGACTCACCTTGTTCATGGAGCTGCCGTAGGCAAATCCAATCTAACCATGAATTTTGGTGGCATTGTCTAATTCCTCTCAGAAGAAGTGGAAAGAAGTGAGGAGAACGAAGGATATTTCACAAGTCTGACAAGGTTTGGGTGCTCCCCAGCTGCTCCTGAAGAGCAGAACCTTTCACCTTTCCAAGATTCCTTCTTATTTTGGTGGCTACTTTTTCCTTTCCGATGCTCAGGGCTGGAGGCACCTCTGGCTCCAGGGAATGTTGACATGAGTGGTGGGTGCTCAGAGCTTCCTGACCCATGGAAGGGATGGTTTGGAGGTGGGATAACCTTGGGAGGCGATGAACAACTCCAGCCTGTCCAGAGAAGGGCTGTGTTTTTTGGGAAAGAGCCAAAGGAAAACTGATCAACGGAGCACAGGAGACAAAATGAGACACCCAGAATAGCTCTGGGTCTGGTTCCGTGCCTCGCTGGGAAAGCCTGAGCATGCACAGGATCTTCCCTCCTGCCTGGCTGCTCCACCATCCCAGTGAGGGGCTCTCCCAAAATGCCAGGATCCTGCAGAGCCACAGGATATTCCCATCCAGAGGCAGAGCAGGTCCCTCAGGAAGAAATGAGCTCAGACCAAGCTTTTCAAATGGGATTTGACTTATCAGGAGGATTTGGGTGGAGGGCAGTGTGGGATCTGCATCTGGGATTCAAATGTGCCCATCCTTGTGGCCTCCTGCCGCACGGAGCACCTGATTTTCACTCTGCAGGGCAGCGACCTCTCCAAATGGAATTTTCTCTTCCGTTTTTGGTCCATTTCTCTTAAAATCCTTGCACTGCCCTGTACCAGGACATTGCAGGGAGTTCTGGTTTTCCATGTTCTGGCAAACTCAGCTTTCGCAATAAATTTTGTTCCTTCCACTGGGGACCCGAAACAATTCCCTGTGAACCAGGGAGCCAAAAAATTCTGGGAGGGATGAGGGGAACAGGGACTTTGTGGTGTAGTTGCACTGTTTTAGAAATCTTTCTGTTCTTTCTCAGTGAGAATAGAGATAAGCTGCGTTCTTGTACTTTTTTAATCTCTGTATTTGGTATTAGGTATGACCAATGGTTTTAGGAGGTGGATTCCCTGCTGACCAATAGTTGCTAGATTATTAATGGATATATAAAGAGGTTTTTTGTAAATAAAGTTCCCTTTTCACCATCTTGGGCTCGTCTGCCTGCTTTCTCTGCTAGCTCCTGCAAACTTCGGGAAATCTATAGCCACACTGTGGAACAGAGCGAAAATCAACTCTGGATAAAAAAATCCTGCCCAGAAAGCAACAGGAAGTTTTGAGGAACGATCAGAGGAGAAAGCAAAGAACAAACTCCCCCTTAAGCAGGAATGGGAAGCACCCCGGGGCTGGCCGGACTCCTTGGCTTTGTTTATTCCTGGGACTCTCCCGGCTGGGGCCTCCGGGTGATGAGTTCCTCACTTCACAGTTTTGGGAGCACATGTCATGGTTGAGGTTCATTAATCTCCCCCCGCCAGCGTTCTTGATGAGTGATTTTAATTTTGCTGCCTCTCGGGTTACCCTGAGCCGTGAGGAGGTTTGAAAACATCCCTGGGTTGGGACATTTTGATTTTCCTACTTAGGATCGAGGCGCAACATCTCCGAGGATGGATCCTACCCCTTCACTCTGCAGCTGTGATGGCAACACGGGGAGATCCCGGATCCCTGAGAATCAGCTTTGCACAGGAGCAGCCTCGGAGGTGACTTAAAGGTCACATCCGATGGAATTCTGCCCTGTTTGCCGCTGCTGGTGGCTCTGAACATCCCGTTCAGGGTAAGGAAAGGGCTTTGACACACGAGAAGGAGCAGCCTCCTCTAAAAACACGCTGGACCCAGCCTGGTCCCAGAAAACTGCATCCTTAATCCGCCTCGCCGTGAATCCCACACACACACGAATCCCTGTAGGGCCACAGGAACACACGAAAAACCAGGAGCCCTCTCCCCTCTCCTCCCTCTGCTCAAGCATACTCTCGTTTTCCTGGGAAAATCCCTCTCTTGGTGTTTCTTCAGCCTCGCAGCCTTTAGGGGTCACTCCTAGCAAGATTTCCATCATTTCCCTGCAGCCTGACAAGGTGGAAATGTCCTGGGAGAGCCGGCGGAGCCATCGGAACTCCTCGTGTCCCAGGGTGTCTCGTGCTGAGTGTTCTCAGTTTCCTGCCGCTTTACCCGGGCATGATCCTTCCCTTCTCTTCTCCTGAGGAAGGACGCAGATGGAAACCTCATCTTTCCCTGGCTCCAGAAGCCAAAAGATGAACAATCCAGGGTGTTCAGTGCCGCTGTCGTTTTGGGATGAAAAGATTTGCAGCGCCGCTCTGAGCACATCCCAACTTCCATCTCTGCACTTCGCTTGAGAAAGGCTCAGAAAAGTGGGATGAAGTGGTTGGGAATGGGAATAACAGCAGGGATCACGGAGCTTGCCCAACATGACGCGAGGGCAGGGATTTGCCTGCTTTATCCCCTTGGTGGCTGCCATCAGCTGCATCCAGAGTGACGATTTCTACAGTGGGAGAGAACGTTCCTGCGCAGCGGAATTCCATCGCCTGCTCTTTCCCACTGGGCCCAGGCCAGAACATTCTGTCTTCAGGAATTTGGGGTGGGGGTTCGGCTCTGAATAACCTGATCTGGTTGAAGACATCCCTGTTCTTGCAGGGGGATCAAGGTGTTCCAAGCCCCATCCAACATGGCCCTGGACACTTCCAGGGATGGGGCAGCCACAGCTGCTCTGGGAATTCTATTCCAGGACCTCACCACCCTCACATGGAAGAATTTCTTTCCAATATCCCATCTATTCCTGCCTTCTGGCAGTGGGAAGCCACTCCCCCTTGCGCTGTCACTGCATCTCTTGTCCAAAGTCTCCCTCCAGCTCTCCTGGAGCCCCTTGAGGCACTGGAAGGAGCTCTGAGTTCTCCCTGGAGCCTTCTCTTCTCCAGTCTGGACATTCCCAGCTCTCCCAGCATCCTCCAGAGCATCCCCCAGCCCTGCACATCTTCCCCCTGGATCAGCAGCCCCCCATATCCCTCAGGGAATGGTTATCACCCTTGGAGAAACAGTTCCCATCCTGGGAGGGCAACATTCCCACAGGCACAACACTCAAAACAGCCAGAGATCCCCTCCAGCTCCCAAACTTTTGGCTCCAGGAATGCCAGCGGGGCTGTCAGGCACAGAGGGATAGCAGGACGGGTAGAGGATGCAAATCCAGGGCCTGCCTTGGGATCCCTGTTGAATCGATTTCCTGGACAAGCCAAAAAGCCCAAATAAAGGGAATGGTTCAATAATGAAAAATGGACAATTGGATTCTGCAAAGTGTTGGAGTCAGACACGTCCAGAAGCTGCAGGGGTTAGCTCAGGATCCCTAATCGCTCCCAGAGGAGAAGTGGCTGTGGAACAGGGAATGGCCAGGAAAACTGCTGCTGGCACCAGTTTGCCAAGGACATTTGGGGCTGTCCCAGGCCCTGGAAGTGAGGCAGTGGCTCCTGGCAGAGTTCCAGGACTGGCACAACAGCACTGGGGTGTGAAGGTTATGGCAGGAGGGATATCCAAGGGATATCCTTGATGTGGGATACGGGACTGTGCAGTGTGTAGGGATGGGGAGACAGGAGATCCCACAGCCTGGGAAAGGGACAGCCAGCATTTAAAGCCCCACTGCCACATCCCTGGAGGTGTCCAAGGTCAGGCTGGATGGGACTTGGAGCAACCTGGGACAGCAGAAGGTGTCCCTGCCCATGGGAAGGGTCTGGAACTTGATGGTGTTTAAGGTCCCTTCCAAACCATTCCATGACAATTATGTGGAAAGCAGGGAGACAGAAGGATTAGGAGGGATGTGATGAGCTCTAATTCGCTCTCCCTCAGTGCTGAATGACCCTCAGTGCCCCACACAGCCAGACCAACCCCTCCGGATGAGCGATCATCCCCATCCCACAGCCCTGCCTCCCATGCAGAGTGGTCCAATCAGGTGGAATTCCACCGATCCCGGCCCCACCTGTCCCTGCAGGATGAAACCTTAGCTCGGTGCTGGGCCCTCTGGCTGCGCTCGTGTGGAGAATGATAGATTTTGTCCCCTGCCTGAGGAGGGATCCACTGCCCGAGCGCCACACTTCCCCGTGCCAGGTCCCGGCGGTGTAAGCGGATCCCTGCAGCTCATGGCTTGTTATGTTTCCCAGCACAGTCTGTGCCGGTTAATTTGTACCTCCAGGAATTTGGAGATGCTCCTTCCAGCAGGGAGGCCCCTGGGTAAGACATGGCATCTTCTCTCCATGACGTAAGCCCTCCCCGAGCCAAATAGCTCCGTGCCCGTCTGCTCATGGAATCATTTCAGCTGGAAAACTCCTTTAAGAACATCACATTTCCTGCTCCAAAACTGTACCTTGAAACCTTCCTGCCTCTCCGCCCGGGGGATGCACAACTTCATTATGGAGGTGCGGGAATGGTGGGAATGATGGGAGCACACCATAGCTGGGGTGCTTCCCGTGGGATAACTCCACTCTCCGGTGAATCTCCTGCTGCAGGACCGCTGGTAACCCTGGGGGAAGCCCGTGGGTGGGGGCTGAGCTCCCCGCAGGAGGTGGGGATGCATCAGGTGTCAGCCCTGGGTGCCAGCCAAGGTGTCTTCTAACAGCACCCCAGGGACCTGGCGCTGCCCTCGGGGTGAGGGAGCCAAACAGCCCCTGGGTGAGGTGCCCTCGGGAGGGGAGGAACAGCTGGGGGACGGGCAGGGGACATTTGAGAACCAGCTCCCTGCACCCCAGGGGTTCCTGGCCGAGATGGAGCTGCCAAGCAGGTCAGGAAGGATGGACATCTTCCCTCTCCAGCGCCGCGAAAGGACCAAGAGGGTTTTTGTACAGCTTGGATCCGTGTCCAGGAGGGCTCTGGAGGATGGTTTGGAGCAGCTTTCCCTCTCAGGCTAGCCACATGCTAGATTTGGAGCCTGGGTTTCCCTGCAAAACCCCACAAATTTCCCCACAAATCCTGTCTAGGCTCCCACCCTGTTCTTTACAACAATTCTCTGGAAAGAAGACCAGAAATTTCCTCCTTTCACTCTTTTCCCACCATCCCTGACTTGTCTGTGTTCAACAGGGTCCACCTGAGGTGCTGATGTTTCTCTGCAAGGACCTTTCCTGTCAATCTGAAGGTTTTTATCCTCATCCCATGCTCCACTTTTCTCCCTTATAATTCCATGTCTGTGTTCCTGAAGAGGTCCCTCCTCCATGAGATAAGATTTCTGTAGGATCATAGAACGATTTGCATTGGAAGGGATCTTTAAGGCTCATCTTGTTCCAAATCTCAAGCCCTTGTGGCTTCAGTTATTGTTCAGGAAATCACAGAATCATGGAATAGTTTGGGGTTGGAAAGGACCTTAAAGATCATGGAATTCCACCCCCCTGCCATGGGCAGGGACACCTTCCACTATCCCAGGTTGCTCCAAGCCCTGTCCAACCTGGCCTTGGACACTTCCAGGGATGGGGTAGCCACAGCTTCTCTGAGGAATGTGTTCCAGTGCCTCACCACCCTCACAGGGAAGAATTTCTTCCTGATATCCCAATCTAAATCCACTCTGTGTTAGCCATTCCCCCTTTTCCTGTCACTCCAGGCCCTTGTAAATATTTTCTTTCTACCTGTCTTGAAGCTTCCTTTAGGGAACAGCCCTGAAAAACTGCAATTAGGTCACCCCAAAACCTCCTCTTCTCCATGTTTTAGGATCATGCTGACCCTCCCATTCCAGGGTTTCATCAGGGTCAAACCAAGCACCACACGAATCACTCTTGGCTCCTTCTGCAGGGCTGTGCCCATCGTGCCGTCCTCAGACTGGAATTCACCTGGAGACTGTTAATTACAGCTGTAATTCCCTCCGGAATAACGAGTTTTCCCCATCCCCTCACTGTCCCTTTGTGTTCCCACATCACCCTCTCCCCCCAGCAGCCTCCCTCTCCAGCAGGGAAACCTAAAATCCAGGTCTCCTGAGGGAAGTGGAATCGCAAGGGTAATTTTTGCCTCTGCAGATGCTAAATCGTGCTCTGCTGACTGCTGGAAAACCTTTCCCTCCCCCTCCCAATCCATGCAGAAGTTTTGCAACAGCAGCAAATCCCTTGATAACCCTCCTGTGCTGGAAGCAAAGCCCTCCCCAACTCAGCGCACCAAGAAGTGCAGAACATCAGCTTCCGTGATATCCCTCTGTTTCCCTCTTTTCCTCGGGAGCTCCAGGCAAGGGACAGACTTCTGAGCCAGGCTCTTTCTTCAGGTCCTAATTCAGGGCCCTTTGCAAAAGGATTATTTCTGTTTGAAGGGTTTTTTTATGCTCCGGGGTAGGATCCAGGCAGGAGAAGCTGGCTAAGGGAGACAAGAGCCTCACAGAGTCCATTCCCACTCCCTTTTCCCAGTCAAACTGGGATGGGATCAGTGGGAACAGTGTGTTGGACCTGAGGTCTTCTCTCTGCTCTTCTCCGAGGGCTGACTTGGAGCAGGTGAGAAGAAAAGTGGGGGACTCAACATCTCTGTGCCTCACCCACTTCCAGGTGACTTCCAGGTCTCTCCACCTCCTCTCACCCTGCATTTTTCCCTGGATGGGAGTTATCCATCCCCACTGTGGCTTTTCTATTCCCAGCCCCCATCAACAATTCCCTGCCCCGGCATGGTCCAGCCCATTTCGGTGCTGCCAACCTGCCTCGCATCCCAAATCCCAGCGGCTCCATCCACGTGGCCTCTTGGGACAGCTCCAAACTGCTTTTTGGGGACAGCCCCATCCAGACACAGTGCCAGAGATTTTATCCACAGTCCCAGCTGCCCGAGCACCTTCCATGCTTTGCAAGCCAAGCTTCTCACTTTTTCCAGCAGAGAGTGATCCATGTTCTTGGGCACAGCACATGGGCTCATGTTGGATCTCCACGGATCTCCATCCACAAGATTAAATCCAGCAGTGAATCCATAAGTTGATCCAAGGCTTGTTTTTCCTCGTTGGCTTCTGCTGGAAATTCCTGACTCGAAGCCTAGAATCAAGACCTTGCACTGGTTTAGGATAAAGTGTGGCTTTGTTTCCCCGAGGCTGCAGGAGCTGGCTGAGAGAAGAAGGCAGGCAGGTGATGTCAGGATGGCGAAAGGGAAAGTTTATTTACAAGAAGGGTTTTTATACCATTAATATTCTAGCAACTATTGGTCAGAAAAGAAATCCACCTCCTAAAACCATTGGTCACAGCCAAATAACACCTGATACCAAACACAGAGATTAAGAAAGTAAAAGAATGCAACTTATCTATGTTGTCTCTGAGAAAGAGCAGAAAGAGTTTCAAAACAGTGCAACCGCAATAAAGGATTGCAATTCTAAGGATAGCCTGTGGACACTGTATTGGCTGTGAGAAGGTCCAATTCCGTATTTTCCAGATGCATCTTCATCTGGGTTCTGATGTTTAGTGCACAGACCGTTCTTATCCAAACAGAAGCCCGGCAGAAGGGTTTCATGGAGACTGGGATCATCATCCTGGGGCTGAGCTTGGAGGAGTAGGAGGAGAGGGAGACAGCCTCGCTTACAACATTCCCACGGATTCCACAGCAGAGTCCTGCTTGTGTCGGTGCTTTCCTGCTCTTTTCTCCCAGCTTCTCTGTCCTTTCACATTGTCCCAATGACCTCAAGCCTTCCTGATCCCAAGGAGTCCTCCCAAGGAGGGGCACTTGGATTGGGCTGTCTGGCTGCTGTTCTAGCCTTGCCACTTACGGATTTATGGTTGGACTCAGCGAGCTTAGAGATCTTTTCCAACCTGAAGGATTCTGTGATTTCCATGGTGATTCCTGTTTCATCTCCCTCATCCTTCCCAGGTTTTTAGTGCTGGTGGGAAGCAATTGTTACAATCCAGAAGCTTCTCCAGGGCCACCAGCAGCCACATCTCCATCCTCCCACGTTCGCATCCTGAATTCATAGCACAAAATCATGGAACCTCTTGAGCTGGGAGGGACCCACAAGGATCATTGTCCAACTCCTGGCCCTGCACAGGACAGCCCCAAAATCCCACCATGTCCAACTCCATTATTATCCAAATCGCTGGAAGTTTCTGAACTGCCTAAAAAGTGGTGCCTTTGGCCAAAACTGCCTTATACCCTCAGCTCGAATCCCTGCACTGAGTGGCTCCATCAGGTGAGTGTTTTCCCATTTCCATCCTGCCCAAAGGGAAGAGACATCCGGCTTTTATCTTTGAATAAACCTTCCAACACCCTGTGGAATTTCCCTCCCTCCCTCCACAGCTTGTGCCTGGCTCTTCCTGCTCTCCAGCTCCAGCGAGTGCAGCCTTGGGTCAAGTGTAATCATTTTTATAGAGCTGGGGATCAATAACTGCTGGAGAGAAATGTTGTGTGTCAGAGTCCCCTCGGATCCTGGAAAACCAAAGGAGCGCTACATGGAAGAGCACTTACTGTATTACTGCTGCAGGTGGATGGAGCTCCGTGCCAGAGGCTTGGCAGAGCTTTGGAAGTGCAGGAAGGATTCATGCCCAGCCTCTCTGGGACAGGGAGAGCATCCCTGCCCCTGCACAGCCCTTCCTTCTTCCCATCTTTCCCAAAGTACATCCCTGTTTTACACAGCACAACATCTGCAACACCTGAGAATCAGTGACTTCATCCCAAGCTGATGGATAAAGCAAGGAAAACATGGATACACATAAGATTTAACACCATTCTGCCCCGAAACTTTTCTTTGGGAAGATTTTTTATGGTTTATGGTTTTTATTGCCTGTTTGGATCTGCTCTGTTGCTGTGGGCTGCTGGAAAAGCTGAAATTTCCAAGGATAGACACCAAGAGCCCATCCCTGCAAAGCGCTTTGGGACAAGGCGTTGGATAAGTGCTAACAAAAAAACTCTGGGAATACTCTAAGCTGGCTAAAAATTCCCCTGGGATGGAACCAAACTTAATTTGGGTAATTGGTGGCTTGAAGAGGAAGGAAGTGGGGATGAGGTGGAGGTGGCTGGATGGGCACATCAGGTGACAGACGTCCTTTTCCTCTCACGTGACACTTCCTGTGCTGCAGCGTGGTTGGTCTGTGGCTCGTTATGGATGTGTGGGATTTGTCCAAGCATTCCCAGAGCCTTGTCATCCTTGTCTTTTTCCTCCCTCTCCTTTTCCAATCTCTGTCCCCTCTGTAGTTATTCCAATGGAGTCAGGCTCGGGAGCTCAGTGAGGAGGATTTCCAAGAAATTCCTGTTCTGCATGGAGAGGAAGATCTCGTATATCTTTCCCCAAATTCATGGATGTGCTGTCTAGACTATACTGATGGAAAGTCCAGCTTTAGCCCTCCATAGCCTGGTCCAGCTTAATTTGGGAAATGAAAATTGATGCTTGGCCTGGTAAAGATGCAGCATCATCAACTGAATGTAGGAATCCAAGGAATTAGCAATTAGCCATGGATAGGACTGTCACCCATTCCTGGGTATCTTCCTCTCTCTTCCCGGTTTTCCACAGTGGTGGCTTTGTGTTGCTGCCGTGGGAGTCAAGGAACTGCAGAAGCAGAGATCATCTCCAGGGATATTGAGTCTGTTCGAGTGAGACACTGTGGGTTAGAATTAGGATTTGTACAAGAGGAATTTTAGAGCCAAATCCTTTGGAAAGAGAAATCATTCTCCATTCCAAGAGAGATCAGTTTCTGAGCTCTGTCTGCACCTCTCCTGTTGCTCCACACATCAGGGTGGGGACAGAATCCTAAAATCCTGCGATAATTTGGGTTGCAAGGGAACTTTAAAGGCCATCTTGTCTAACCACGCTGCAAGGAATGATGAGATCTTCAACCAGATCAGGTTGCTCAGAGCCCCATCCAACCTGACTTTGAATTTTCCAGGGATGGGGCATCTACCTCCCTGGGATTGTGCCAATAGTTTTCCACCCCTTCCAAGCAGGAAAGCTTTAGGGAGCCTAAGTGTTTTAGGTCTGTCTGAGAACTGAAATGCACTGACAGGAGTCGGGGTGCATTGGGAACCCATCGATCCCATCTCCATCCATTTCTGGAGAGCTTTTCCATTCACCCATCCATCAAACCATCTCCAATCCATCCTCCTGGTGCTGCACAGGAAGGTTTGACAGGTGGAGATGGGAAAGTGCCAGGTCATCACTTCTGTTATTGTTGCAAATGAATTTTATGGATGGATATTCAGATTCGACTTTATGACCGACTGCTTTTTACTAAGGAAAGACATTTAAATCCATAGGAAAGATCTCCAGGGCCATAGTCTTATCAGACAGAAAAAATAGCACAGAACAGACCAGATCTTCAAGCTCGGAATTCCACTGGTTCTGCCTCCTTCCAATGACACCATGCAGCGTTTTTGGAGGAATTTCCACACAGATTCCTTCTTAAGCTTCATTAGCATTTTTGGGCCACAACTGGGAAAGTGCCTCCTTGCTCTCTTTGCCCCCACAAGATCCTTTTAGGACACCTGAACCTTGTACCTGCTCTGACCAAGGCCAGTGTCAGCCATGGATTCATTCCCATGGGATATTTGAGTGAAATGTGCCCTCCCCACTTCGCTCTCTCCTTCTGGGGCTGGCAGGTTGAGGTTGGGTCTGTTCCTCCACCTGTTTCCCTAAAGCCCTCTTTCCACCTGGACAGTGTCTTTCTGAGTCTGAATCCTTCTCCTAAGCACAGGGTGGGTTTCTCCTCCTCATTCCTCATTTGGTCCTGACTCCCTCATCCTCACTGCCAGTGAACTTCATATTCCAACCCATCCTTACCTGGGAGAGTTTGGTTCTACCATGACAGACAAAAAGGATTAAACTTTACCATCATCCCTTCTCCCCCTCCTCGTTGGAGCTCAGCTGATGGACATCCATGTCGTGTCCCCAATCCTGATGGATTCTGGTTGTCCTGAGGAGAGCCAGGCTGTGACCAGGGCACAAATCAGGCTCCAGAGTGAGAGATGGTTTCCCAGGGCATCCTGCCCACACAGCTGTCCCCTCACCTGATGTCCCCAAACCACAGTGGCATTGAGCAGCTCATACAATCCAGCTGTGCTCCCTCAGCATCTCCTCAGCCCTGGTGAGGCACATCTGGAATGCTGTGTCCAGTTCTGGGCTCCTCAGCACAGGAGGGACATGGAGATCCTGGAGCAGGTCCAGAGGAGAACAATGAGGATGATGAAGGGACTGGAGCATCTCTGGTGAGGAGAGGCTGAGGGAGCTGAGGCTGTTCAGCCTCGGGAACAGAAACTGAGAGGAGACCTCATCCCTGTCTGTCCCTGTCTGCAGGGAGGGCTCAGAGCATGGATCAGGCTCTGCTCCGTGGGGCCCAGCAATGGGACAAGAGGAATGGGCAGGAACTGATGCCCAGGAATTTCCACCTGAATTTGAGGAAGAACTTCTTCCCTGTGCAGTGACCGAGCCCTGGATTGCCCAGGGAGGGTGTGGAGTCTCTCTCATTTGGGATATTCCAGAACCATCCAGACACAATCCTGTGCTGTGTGCTGACCCTGCTGGGGCAGGGAGGTGGCACCAGATGATTCCACTGTGGTTTCTTCCAGCCTGACCCATTCCATGATTCTGTGATCAGACATCGCTCCAACATCTGGTATGGCCCAGCAGTGACCATGGCCACACCACGGGTGGCTTTGGAGCTGGTGGGGGAGATCCTGACCAGGCTGTGATCAGGATATCCAAACCCACAACCTGCTCTGGAGGCGCTGGAAGCAGCAGGAAGCTGGGCATGACCTCTCCCCCTCAGGGCCTGCAGTTAAATATTGACAAGGGAGGGCTGTTTTTAAGGGATGACTGATTTTATGAGCAATCATCAAGGAACGCGGGGATGGCACGAGCTCATCCAATATCCTGTCTCTGAGAGCATCCCCTCCCAGCTGCCTGGGAGGAAGGAGTCAGCCCCTGTAATGGACACTTATCCAATAATTTGCCAAAGGGGGCAGTTTCTTGCTAACCTCAAGTGGTTTGTGTTTGGCGTGTGGCCTGAAACACAACCCTGACATCCCTCATAAATATTTATCCCAGCTGCCGGAGCAGCGGAGGAGGTGTTTGACCACGGCCAGCCTTTGTGGGAGTTTTCCCAGCACTTGTTTCAGAGAGCCCTCGTGTGCTCAGGGCAAAGGGCAGCTCCTGAGTCAGCTCCAATCTGCTGCCAGGGAAGTCTCCCGGGAGGAAACACACCCGGGAACACATTGGGGTGCAATGGCTCCTCCGGATTTGAATACTAAGCAGGATCACAGCATGGAGTATTCAGGCACTGTCCCTAATTGTCAGCATGGGGTTTGACACCATTTCCACCCCGAGTGGCTGCTCCAGACCCTGGTGGCTCGAGGACACAGCAGCTGGTGGTGATTTCTCCAGCAGGGGATGATGTCACCGTGCCACCAAATGTCACCCTCCAGGGCTTGGCCTGTGTGTGTCCAGGGATCAGGAGGGGATTGCCCACCAGGACTGGGAGGTCAGGAAACAGGGATCAGGCTGAGGCTCCAAAAAACCCATTTTTCCTATGCTAGAGTTTTTTGGCATGGAGTGGGAACACCCTGGGCCCCACGGCAATGCTCTGTCCTATCCCAGGAGACTGCTGAGTGTTGCAACACCCAGGGTGAGGGATGTGGGACAATCCTCCCATTCCCATCCGCTGACACTTTGTGGGAACACGTTTCTTCTCCCAGTTTCCTCCCTGGAGTTCTCTGAGACCCCCACTCCCTCCCCCAAGGGACACACAGTAAAGACTCACAGCAGAGCCCTGGGGGACCCTGGGCAGAAGCCAGTCTTGCCCAAAGCTGGAGTGTCCCAAAGCTGGAGTGCCCCAAAGCTGGAGTGCCCCAAAGCTGGAGCATCTCCCCAGGCTCATTTGGGCGGTGGGGGTTGAAGGGTTAAGCCCTTGCCCTTTAGGAGAAATGAATTAATCTCCTCACTCAGCCCAGGACCTCCACCCCCGGAGCAGCATCCAAGGAAAGCCTCCCTCCCCCAGCTCCTGGGGGCAGCCAAGCCTGAAGCCCCTCTCGCTCCCCACCAGCGGGAACAATGTTATTCTGCACCGAGGCAATTACCTCCATCTAATTAAATCCGAGGCGCGTGCCATCCCTCAATGACACGGGGGTGGAGGTGGTAGGGAACAAGGGAAGAGCGGGGACAGCTCTGCCTTATCCCCCACCCTTCTCCAGACCTCCCTCCCTACTTCCCTGTGGGACTTTGCTATGGGGCAAAGCAAAGGAAGCTCAGGAAGGTGGGCAGGAGGGAGGGGGAATGGGAGGAGGGATGGAAAATGGATGGATGCCGATGGTTTTGCGGGAGGTGCCTCTGGAGCGTGAGCTCGGAGGGGTCTTTGTCCCATCCTCTCCTCCCACCCCTCCCCTCCAACCTTTTAACAGCCACTCAGCTCCAGAGGCTCTTGATTGACTTTAAATGTAATTAAATCGCAGGCATGCCGAGGATAATTCAGGGAGGTTTCATTGCCCGTCGGAGAGAGCGAGGCCGCGGAGACAGAGGGGTGTTAATAATGCACTTTTTATTGCCGAGCACTTGGAACAGGTTCAGGGAATTTGTGGAGAGGGAGGAGCCTTGGACCAGGCAAGGGGGGATTGGGATCAGGGAGGGGCAGTCTGGGGTTTTTAGCTTTGATCCCAAAAGTCCTCAGAGGGATGGGGATTGTCCCGTGGTCAGTCCTGCGGAGTGTCCCTGCTGCAGTATCCCATGGGATCCCATCTTTGGATCAGTCCCCGTGGGATGCAAAGGTTCTCCCAGGAAATTAGTGCCAGGAGAAGAGGACAGAGCCTCAAGTTGTACAAGGGGGGATTCCAGAGGAATTTCTTCATGCGACAGGGGGTCAGGCATTGGAATGGGCTGCCCAGGGAGGTGTTGGAGTCACCATCCCTGGAGGTGTTCAAGGAACGCAGTGCTCTGGTCTGGTTGACAAAGTGGAGGTTGGTCACAGGTTGGACTTGAAGAACTTGAAGGTCTTTTCCAAGATTCTGTGAGAATTCCCTGAGAAAGGATGGAATTCACCTTGCACAGTCAGGAATGCCCAAAGTCAGGATGAGGATTCCTGTTTCTTTCATGGCACCTTGTTGTGGATCCTTGCTGTGTCCCATCCCATGGGGGGACAGCTCTGCTTTAGGTACTCTGGGTAAACCCAGTTTTCCTGAACACCAAACTGGGTGATATTTCCTGAACTGGGTGATTTTTCCTGAACTGGGTGATTTTTCCTGAACTGATCTTTCAGCTGATGCTGATTTTTCCCACTTGTCTGCTTTATCTCTCTCTTTTTTTTTCTTTATTTCACCAGAAATCACTTCTGCTGCTTTCTCTAGAAGATAAACTGAGCAAATACGTCCCTTGGGAAGAAGTTCTTCCATGAGTTTTGTTGGGCTTCAGGCTACCCCAAATGCAGATCTGACAGCTCCATGCTTGGCTTGATCCAGGGAAGATCTGGAGAACCTGCAGGGCAAGGAAAGAACCGGGGCTTCACTTGGTGTGATTCAAAGGGAACCTGGTGGCACATCCAAACTTTTTGCTGGAGAAGCAAGAAGCACAATTTAGATTTCATCGATATGGAAAAATTCCCAACAGAGCTTGAGTGGGTTGAATGTGACCTTGAGATCCATAAATGTTGGAGGCTTTGCTGTCGCTGCCTTGTTTGAAGATGATGTTGGTTGCAAAGAAGGGTCCAGTGGTGCCCTGGCACCCTCCTATCCCTAACTGGTTTTGCACATGCCTAGATGAGTTCTACGAAGCTGTGCTTAAGACTGGGTCCAGTGAGACCTGAGGAACCGTCTGTTGGTCCACACTGGTGGAGTCTGACAATTGTGTGAGGCAGAACCTCCCCTTCCTCCTAATTTCTGTCATTTTTCATATCAGGCCACATTGGCTCAGTCTGAGATTCATGTGTTTAAACATGGGATGGGGCTGTGGAAGAGTATTTCCTTGGAAAGAGGGCATGGCTGAAAAGTTTGGGAGTACAGAAGGTCTGGTTTTCCACAAGGAGGCATCTCAAGTAGCATTTCTTGTGGTGAAAGCTGGTTCAGGAGCTGTTCCCAGAGGAAGGAACAGCTCACAGTTTGTTGCACGAGAAGCAGAATTTGCCTGGAAGGGGAGCTCTGACGCCCCTGCCAAGTTAGAGGGGTGATGAGACCCAACCAATCCATCTCCTGTCACCTGCTGCTTTGTCCTCTTCCTAAATTCCCAGGTTTGGAGACCTGGCTGGGCCAAGGTCCATCCCTGTGGCACCTTGGGTTGTGCTTTGCTCTTTGCTATGGTGAAATCACCTCTCCACTGCTGTCTTAACTTGGGAGAAGATCCTTAGACCAACCCAAAGCAGTTGAACCCCCTCAAGATTAATTTCCCCTTGATCCTCTTGGTATTTTGTTCCTGTGGCCACCACGGGACCACCGACAGCTCATGGAACAGAGGGTGGGAGCAGCATCTCCCATCTTCTCCCAGGTCCCAGAGAGCTGGTCAAAGGGTCCAGGAAAAGCAATTCCAGGTGTGGAGTGGGTCCCCACGCCTGGTTAGGCCAGGCAGAGCCCGCTGGAGCATCAGATGGGGCGGGGAGGGGGTGGGGAGCGGATTAAAATTCTCGTTTCTTCACGCTGGGTGAGAATGCTACAGTGGATTAGGCCGGGAGCTGCTCCTGGCTGCGGTGCTGTGCTGAATTAGCAACATGTTTGAATGAGATAAAAGGGGCAGCTTTACCCCAGCGCCCTCGTTCCGCTAATCCCACTACAGCTGTGAAATGAAGAGCAGCAGATCCGCTTTACTCCCTTCCCTGACTATTTCCTACCCTTGAGACCGAGGCAGCTCCGCGCGGCTTTACCAAACCTTGGCCCCGCAGGCGAATTCCTGCTCCAGCAGGATGCTCCCTTTGCTGTGCCGGACCCTATCCCAGGACTTCTTGGGATGGGGGACTCTTGAAGAATCAGAGAGTGGGGTTGGTTGCCCTGGGAAGGATGTGTCCACCTCATCAAGCCTTCCAAGATTTGGTGTCACCGCTGTTTGTGGCCACTGATGTGCTGGAGGAGGCAAAACTCACCCCTGTTCCAGCAGGTCACCTCAGAAATGTGGAAAGGGTGGGATTTTCTCCTTCTTTTCCATGGGAATTTGTCAGACAACTAAACAGAGGGTGCTCCTTGGTGCTGCAGCTGGGGCTGCTCCTACCCAACCTCCTCTTCACTGATGATCTTTACCTTGTGGTGGCACCTCCTGCTTGTTCTTGGATCTGGGAGTGGTCACTGCCCTAGGGATGTGAATAACATCTCCTGGTGCTGGAGGTGATCCCACCAGTGCCATTTCATCTTTCAAGTGGGTCCCAGTGTGGTTCCGACCCCTTTTTCACACAAGGATGTTGCCGTGTTGGGATAACGTGGGACCACAAGTCCCATCTCCTCTCATGCAAGGAAAAGTTTGTAGAGGGAGATGAGAAAAGGAGACTGTAAATAACCAGGTAAAGATTTGAGAGGTCTTTAAAAATAATCTTAACAATCTTAAAAAAGGATTTTGGAGGTCTTTTTCCAACCTCAACGATTTGGAGGTGATAGAACTTGGAGGAAGGAGCTGCAGACAGACTTTAGATCTGTTCTATGCTCCCTGAAATGGGTTATCTCCTTCTTCTCAGCGAGCTAGGAGTCACAATGACTGGGCTCCAGCTGAATGTCACTCCCCTGGACCTGGGGAGCTCACAGGTGTCCTTTTCCCAGTCACTTAAAGGCTGGGATTCATCCCTTTTGTTTTGGGAGTTGTCACACAGGTGTGTCCGTCCATGTGGGGAGTTAATGCTCCTGCTTATCCAGGAGTTTAAATCTGTGCCATCCACAAAACGGAGAGAGTAAATTGTCCACTTGGAGTTTTTTTGCTTTAGGAAGAGTGGAAAAAATCCCTCATCTCTGCTAACTGGATCAACTCATTGTCCATCCATGGGAAAGAGGTGTCTCCACTGCAGATACTCCATTTAATCCCATCAAAACACCTTTTATCCACAATTCCACAACACGAGTAGGAAAACACATCTGCTGTAGGATTGGATCCATCTGGGTGCACAAGAATAAAAAAAGATTTGGAAGCTGGATGAAATTTAGTGTGGTTTTCCTCAAAAAATCTGTGTGTGTGGATCCAGCATTAGTTCATCTGGAAATTGTTCTTCGAGAGGAAGGTTCAAGAGATCCCACAAGGAACTGAGATTGTGTAATGGATCTCCTGGAGCTTCATCCTTGCTCCCGCCAGATGAGAGATTTGACCTTTCTTGCATTATTCCTCTGCTGCAATAACTTTGAAATCCAAATTTTTTTTTTCCTGTGTGTCCCACGCTTTCTCCTCTGGAAGGACCCTGCTGCCTTTCCCTTCATTACACTGTGTCTGTTGATCACTGTTTTGAAGTTCAACCACAACACTTTGGGGGTAGGTGGGTCCATCCCCATCCCTGCTTAAACCTTGGCATTTCCCAGCAACATAATTGGGCAGAGAGAATGAATTTAGGTGATCTGAATATCCAGGACATCTCTTGGTGACTCACAGGAGCCAAATCTCATCCAAATCAAATTGGCTCATTTTTCTCCTTCCGTGGGACATTTGAGATTCTCAACCTCCAAATCCTACCTGTGAAGGTGGAAGTTGAGCTTCCCAGCCTCCAAACCAGCAATTCCCACCTGTGAAGCAGAAATTGAGTATCCCAGGGTCCAAGAGGGCACAAATCCATCACCTTTCCTGATCCAGAGCTGGAATTAGTTGATGTTTTTCTGCAGGTGTGGCTTAATTTCAGCACGACGAGCACCAAAATGTTTCCACGGTAAGGAATTCTTGATTCCATCTTCTCCAAGTGTGGATGAGATGGTTTTTAATGGATGCAGCCATTAAAAAACCTCCTCCCAGCAAGGTGAGGATGATGAGGATGATCTGGCCTTGACCTGAGTTTGCAGTTTGGTTTGGATTCGTAAAATCATGGAATCATTGAGGCTGGAAAAGCTCTCTGAGTCCAACCTTTAACTGAACACCATCACATCAATTATACTTCAGCTCCCAAAATTATTTTGGCGGTGAGTTTAAGGCTCAGAAGGTGACACTGGATCCCTTGGGAGCAAGGGATGGTGCTGTGAAGGTGTCCTGAGCAGAGTTGACACCTTTCCCAAGAATCCCAGTTCCTCATCCACTGCTTGGATAATCAGATGAAGGCACCGATCCAAATTTCCATTTTCGTCCCAAAATATGTATCATGTTTTTGTGTGTGATCACCCAAAGCTCTCCTCTGCAGCCCACATTCTTGGGAGAGGTGGAATCCTTCACATCCTCCATTTCAAAGACATCTCTATTAACGGGACAATGGGAGAATAAGCGCTTTCCTTTATTCATTTCCCTGCTGTCTGATAAAATCATATTGATGATAATTTTCCTTTAATGGACCATTTGCAGTAATTATGATGCAGAGGGTGAGTAATTGGAGCTGACGCCCCGATGCCTCCTACGGAACTCGGCAAACTTAATTCACTCCATTGTCTGGGAGGGAGGGAGGGAGAGAAGGGAAACAGGGACAGGATCCCTGTCCAGGTCCTACAGGCCCCTGTCCCCTCCCAAAGGATCAACAGAGCAAATTATTGCTTCTTCTGCCTCTGTAGGATTTGCTTCAGTGCATCAATTTGTGCCTTTCCTGTTCCTTCCCTTTCCTATCAGTTCCCAGTTTCACCTTCTCCATCCCATATTCCCAATTTTCATGCTCCAGAATGATTTCGATCTATATTGTCTGTTCAGTGCTTTTTCCCATCACCTACCAGCAGGTTCTCCTCTTGGATGCATCAGGGAATTACAGAATCCTTTAGGTTGGAAAAGCCCTTCAAGATCTTTGAGTCCAACCATTCCCCCAGCACTGCCAAGGCCATCACTAAATCATGTCCCCAAGAGCCACATCCACGTGGCTTTTAAATCCCTCCAGGTGTGGTGTCCAGCCTGACAGCCTTTCAGGGAGGAATTTTTTCTCTAATGTCCCTAAAAAAAATATTTTTTCCCCAACCTAAACCTGCAATGGCACAACTTGAGGCCATTTTCTCCCCTTTTCCCTGGGAGCAGAGCCCAACCCCCACCTGGCTCCACCCTCTTTTCTGGGGACTGTAGAGAGTGAGGAGGTCCTTCCTGAGCCTCCTTTTCTCCGGGCTTTTTTTCCCAACTCCTTCAGCTGCTCCTCATCAGATTTGTGCTCCAGACCTTTGTCTTCCTTTCAAAAGCCAAATATTCTTGGGATAGGCCCATGCACAGATTCCCTGCACCATTCCCTTATCCTGAAGGTCCTTCCCTTTGGGTCCTTCTCTGCTGGCAAGAGGAATAAGCCTCTGGAAGGCACCTTCGTGGAAAAACACATTTCCCTGCTGTGGTCCAGCCCCAAATTCCATGGGAAAGCTCTAGCTGTGGCCAGAACCAAGAACTGTGCTCCAAGGGAAAATAAGGCAGGGAATGATCTGATTATCTGCAAGTAGAAAGCATCCTTGACTGGAAGAAGGGAACTGGGAAACATTCCATCCTGGATTTGAAGCTGTTGGCCTAAGTCTCTTTGGAAGTGTCTTAACCCATCAATGTCACACGGTCACTTCCTCTATGCCCCCCAACTCAGTGGGACAGGGAGAGAATTAGGAAAAAAGGGTAAAATTGGAAAATTGAGATAAAAACAGCTTAATGGGATGGAAAAGAAAGGGGAAATAATAATAATAATAATAATAACCCTCATCATCATCGAATTCCAGAATGGTTTGGGTTGGAAGGGACCCTAAAGCTCATCCAGTTCCAACCCCTCATGGACAGAAACACCTTAATCAGCTGAAGTTTGGCATGGGATAAAATTGTGGAGGGATGAACCTGGATGCTCTTTGTAATGACTAAACCAGCCTGCCCAAATCCATGGGATCATCCGGTGGGAGGTGGATGATCCCATGGATCAGGGGGAGCAGGGAAATTTGGACAGGCAGAGAATCTGTTATGTTCTTAAAGCAGGGAAAATATAGAAGCGTCAGGTTCATGAGTATCCTTGGAATTGGATTGGGATGGAAATGAAAATTTCTTTATGCCTTCCAGCAGATTGACTCCTTGGAAAAAAATGATGGAGGCCAATCGAGCAATTGGCTCCCAACAATCCATTGCAATATTTTATTTCTGTCAGGAACGCTCCAAGCTGGCTGCAACTTTGGCCTTTTTTAAAAAAAATTCAAGATGAATTTCAAGAGTTGTTCCCAGCTGCAAAATGAAAATGTCTCTTTTAATGAATTTCCTTCTATTTTTAATTTCCTGGAATTAGGAAGGCAACTTAAGCACTGAAAATTCAATGGAATTGAAATGTGGCTGAGAAAT
This sequence comes from Acanthornis magna, assembly GCA_036785705.1. Lineage (NCBI taxonomy): Eukaryota > Metazoa > Chordata > Aves > Passeriformes > Acanthizidae > Acanthornis > Acanthornis magna. The sequence continues at coordinate 1,075,171 of JAWUZG010000129.1, read as the reverse complement.
GCTTTGATATCATTAAAACTCCTTATTTTTTTTTTTTTTTCCTCTAAGAAATTTTTCAGGAGAAAGCTTCTCCCCAAGCTCTGCTCTCTGGGAAATTTGGAGTGATAAATTTTGTAGTTACAAGAGACCAACGGATGTCTTTGTGGAGAAATCTGGGAGAAGAGCAACCCTTCTCCCATCTCCTGATTTCTGCCTCATTCTCATCGAGGAATTGCCTCTGAGTTCAGCCTTATCTCCCGGGTTTATTTCTGGAAATAAGCTGTTAAGAGGAACGAAACTCTTGGATTTTCTCCTGTGTGTGGATCCAACTCTCTGCCCATCCATCTCCCTCCATTTCACAGAGCTAAAGCAGCTGTTTGGTCCAGCTTTCCTTATCCGTGGGAAATAAATCGTGGGAAAATGAGATGTGGTGCTCTTGGAGCCAGTGGTTGAGTTTTGCCTCTGTTTTTTGGGGAACGAATCCTGAAACAAGGAGTTCTGGGACTTGGAGTGGGGTCTTCATGGTTGAGAGAGTTCCTGGAGAGACTGGGCATGGATTAGACATGAAAGTGTCCTTTCCACCTGGGACAAACATTTCCAAAACCTGGATGTCTTGAGGTGGCCAGACTCAACACTTCATCCCTGGAAGTGTTCAAGACCAGGTTGGATGTGGCTTGGAGCAACCTGGGATAGGAGAAACTGCTCAAGATCAGGTTGCTCCAAACCCCATCCAACCTGGTCTTGAGCACTTCCAGGGATGGAGCAACCCCAGTGCATCCACACCTCATGGGAGAGGCAGCAGCTGATGTTTGCTTTCGAAACACATCTGGCGTCCACCATCCTGTGCATGGAATACAACCAGTCCTTCCCAAATCCCAGTCCTTGCTCTGTGGGAATCAGGAATATTTACAAGAATTAATAGGAAATGTGTTCATTAGCCCAGGAATTTGATAGGAATTTAATAGGAATTTAGGCTGATGTTGGATGCCAGTTATTTCCGTCTTTGCCCTTGGTGATGTTGATGGGAAAAGGTGGATCAGGACCCTCTGTATGGCTGAAATTCCATTCAAAACTGGGCATGTGTTGTGCTGGAATAGGATTCCTTTAGGATTAATGGTTATTCCTCCTCTATTTCTCTTTGTAACTGGAAGATTCTCCTTCAGGGAAGGCTGAAGGATACAGCTTTTTCCAAGATTCCTTTGCTGTTCCTGACAGGACTAAAACCAGCCCTTCCTCTACTCCAGAGTAATTTTGAAAACCATTATGGATGCCCTTTATTTTTCCAAATGGGACCAAGCCATTCACAACAGAAGGGATCACCACCTTCTCCCACAGGACTGTGGCATCGGTCCTAAAACCCTGTGGAAGTTGGCAGTGGATATCAGTAATTATGGGAAAATAAATTATAGGGATGGTACAATTATGCCAGAGCCAAAAGCAATAAACCCAGACATGCAGAGTTAATGTGAAACTTTAGAGAAATCCAATATTTTAGGGTGGAGTTTTCCAGGAGCCAAAGAGCCTTTGGCCAGCCCCTCTGGACTTCAAATCACATTTCAAATCATTGGAAACTGGGATAGAATCTGTATTTGTTTTTGGGGGATGAATGGGAATATTCTCCCTCTCTACTCTTTCACATGGGAAAGTCTTCTAAAAATAATTAAATTTAATTTCTTCCCTAATTTTTAGGTTCCTGATGAGGGGGAATTTTGTGTCCAGTTTTTATGTCAAATAATGACAAAAAAAATCCCCAAGAAGCTTAAAAGAATGAAAAAAGTCCTCAAATCAAATAGAGTATATTAAAATTTTCTGTAATTTGGGAGAAAGGACAAACTGGGGGAAGCTGCAGCAGGTGTTTTGGGAAACTCTCCTCGGGTAAGTCTGATTCATTGTCCTATGGAAATCTTCCACCTTGCACATCCCAGGCCGAGACATCTGATTGGTGAACATCTCATGGGAAGGAAGTGGGAATAGGTGGGAAAGGATTAAATGTGGCTGGGAATAGCCTGGAACTGTGGTGAGAGACTCATGTATGTCTTGGGATTGCGATTGGGATCGATTGAATCCTTAATAGTGAATAAACAGAGCCGATCCCATTCCTGGATCCTGAGGGAAATCCGTGTTTGTTTGGCTAAGTCCTGGAGCAGGATGATCCTACCCAATCGGCCAGAAAACAGCATTTTGGGGTGGCTTCTTCAGCTGGGAAAGCCCATCTGGGTGAAAAATTTAATTTCCAGAGTTCTGAGGGAGATGCAGGAGATCCACAAATGTAGGATCCTTCCATCTTTTTGGCCACCACAGCCAGGAGAAACTAGGAAAACAAACCTGTGCTGGAAATGCCAAATTTCCCAGTGAATCCCTTCTGTTCCTTTCCCCACACCAAGGAACCTCTTTTTTCCATGTTTTTGTTTGTTTGTTTGTGTATTTGGGTGTTTTGTTTGGGGGGTATTGTTTATTTCTTCCTTTGGGTTTTTTTTGTCGTATTTTTTGGGTTGGTCTTGATTTTTTTTTTCCATGGGTGTTATTCCTGGACACACTGACTATGGAATATCACACAGTTTCAGTTCCAGCTCTCTCAGCTTTGGCCATTTCACTGATTTCTTTCCGCAGACGAGTGGAAAATCAAGAAACTGACTCTGGGCTAATCCTGGGGTAGCAAATTCAAAGGAAGGAGCCTTATTCCCTTCATTTCTTGTTTCTGAGGAAAATTATCATAGAATCATGGAATAATTTAGGTTGGGAAAGCCCTCGAAGATCACCGAGCCCAACCATTCCTCAGCACAGCCAAGGCCACCACTAAACCATGTCCCCAAGTGTCACATCCACATGGATATTAAATCCCTCCAGGAATGGTGACCCCACCTCTATCTTGGGCAGCCTCTTCCAGGGCTGGGCCACCCTTTCCATGACGAATTTTTTCCTAATATCCAACCTGAACCTTTCATGGTGAAACTTGAGGCCATTTCCTTTTGTCCCGTCCCTTGTTCCCTGGGAGCAGATCCTGACTCCCACCTGGCTCCTGTCAGGGAGTTGTGGGGAGCCCGAAGGTCCCCCCTGAGCCTCCTTTTCTCCAGGCTGAGCCCCCCCAAGCTCCCTCAGCTGCTCCCGGTGCTCCAAACCATTCCCCAGCTCCATTCCCTTCCTGGGACGTGCTCCACTGTGTTTCTCCGAGAGAATATTGCGGAAAATGGCATCAAAAGCTCTCCTAGAATCCAGCAAGTGGATTTTTAGATGTCGATTCCACAGCTTTTCCCTCATCCATTAAATGGTTGTCTTGTCAGAGAAGAAGCATCACATGTGCCCCTTTTTGAGATGCTGGCATTTGGGATGGATTTTTTTTTTTTTTTGGGAAAAGGAGTTGCCTTCCCATGGGATGCTTGCACATGGTGAAGCCTTTTTTCACTCTGGGCTTTTCCTTTGGAAAGAGCAGGATCCTGACTGAGAGAAAACCCAAATCCTCCGTGTCACATTTTATTTGGAACCCTCTCAGAGCTTGGCTGCCTCTCCCTTCCCAAAATCTTCCCATTCTTGCCGTGGCTCTTAATGAGGATAGAGTGACTCATTTGGGATCCTGGATGTCTTTATAACCCAAGCCCACGGAGCTGCTTCTCCTGATGATTTTAATCTCCTCATCTGTCTTTTCTGGTCAATAAACTCCCTCTCGAATCAAATTTTTACCGAACATATCCCGACGCTGATGTCCATCGCGCTCCGGGCTCCAGCGGATAATGGAGTTTGTCATAATTAAGTGTCCTGCCTAATTAATTGAGTGGTCGGGATGCTAATTAGCCAGGTTTATTGAGACTGGAGGAGTATGAAGGGCAATACCGCGGCTCATCAGAAGCGCTGGGTCTAGGAATAAAGTGCGGCTCCCTTCCCTCTCCAGACAAACCCACGGCTCTGGAGATTTATGGATTCCGAGATGGGGATGGGCAGGGTTGTGCTGGGCTTTGTTTCAGCGTGGCCAAGGTTTCCCAGCCTTTGCTCCCATTTTCCACGCGTTCCTGCAGTTCCTCCATCACTGCAGCCCAAACTCAGGTGTCTCCTCATTTCTCATCCGATGCTCATTCCTGCACTCTCTGCTCAGAAAAAGCAGGACTTCCAGAGGATATTTGGGACACCCGATAACTCATATTTACATATGAAATTCCCTGAGTTCATCCCCTTTTCCTGCCCTGTCTGATTTCCAGGCCTCTAATTCCCAATGTTCAAATCCTCTTTTTTTTTGGAAAGCATTAACCTGTCCTGAATCCTTGAACTTCCTGGTTTATCCCCATGATCCATGGCAAAAAGATTTGTCTCCTTCTATCCGAAACCAGCACAGGGATTTTCACAAGGAGTCAAGAAAAGAATTCGGATTGTGCAGCTGAAGGAGGATCTTCAGCTGGGATCCGGAATCAAGTCCTGTCTCTGCCGCTGGCTCTCTGGATTATTTTAGGGGTTTGCTTTAGGGAATTTGAGGGTTTGTATCCCAGTTCCTCAACCAACCAATGCCCAAGAGATCCTTCAGGACTTCTCAAGTTTGTTTGCGTGAGTGGCAGGATTGGGAAGAGAGGGAATGCATTTAGGATATGAAGGAATATTTAATATGGATCTGCAATTCTCTTTTTTTTGCAATATGAGGGCTGGAGCATTCCCAGGGGGATGAAAGTGAGAATCCCATTTTGGAGACACCCAAGGAGAACCAGGCCAAGCTCAATACCTGTGTAGGGAACCATGAATCTTTATTCCAACTTTGCTGTTCTTCGGGAATGTTTAAAACCAGAGGACTGTGGAGACCAAAAATGGGTGTTGGAAGTGCAGCTGGAAATCTGGAATTAATCCTGAAGTCCTGTGCTATTGGGAATACAAAAGTGCCTCGGGATTGCAGCCTGATGGAGGTGGATTTTTGGCATTCCCCTGGGAGATCTTTTTACATAATTCCCTTAATTTCTGGGCTCAAAGGACACAGAGTAAAAAGCCTCTCATCCTTTATCCCGTCTTTCATCCCTTGTATACTTAAAAATGTGGAATGTGCCCCATCAAAAATTGTTTTACATCCCATTTGTACTCCAAGTGATGAGATTTTGGCCCTATTTTGGCTGGAGTAATTTCATTTAAAAAAAAGATCCATCCCTCCTGTCCTGATTTCTGGGGCAGCATCCCTAAAAATCCTAGAGATCCCTAAAATCTTTCCGGTATTTATTTTGGCAGCTTCAGTATCAGAGTCTGGCTGCTCCATGGGAAGAGCAGGCAAGGCTGAAACCTCTGGGAGCAAACTTTCCGTGCTTGGCTCATTTTTAGATGTTTATATTGAGAAATTCCAGGTGGAGAATGGGATTTCTTGCTTGGTTGGGCAAGACCGAGACTTTCAAGGAATACGAACAAAAGGAGGACGTGGAGTTGCTGGAGGAAGTCCAGAGGAGGCCAAGGAGATGCTCCAAGGGCTGGAGCCTCTCTGCTCTGGAGCCAGGCTGGGAGAGCTGGGAATGTCCAGCCTGGAGAAGAGAAGACTCCAGGGAGACCTTAAAGCCTCTTCCAGTGCCTAAAGGGGCTCCAGGAGAGCTGGAGAGGGACTTTGGACAAGGGATGGAGGGACAGGACACAGGGAATGCCAGAGGGCAGGGTTGGACAGGATATTGGGAGGGAATTCTTGGCTGGGAGGGTGGTGAGGCCCTGGAATGGAATTCCCAGAGAAGCTGTGGCTGCTCCATCCCTGGAAGTGTCCAAGGCCAGGCTGGATGGGGCTTGGAGCAACGTGGGATAGTGGAAGGTGTCCCTGCCTGTGGAACTGGATTGTCTTTAATGCCCATCCCAATCCAAACCGTTCCATGATTCCATAATCCTATGTTTATCCCCAATTGTCAGAATATTCCTTGAAAAAGCAATCATCTTCAATTCCTCATAGTGAAAATCCTCACTTTTTAGTAGAACAGCAGGAATTTGGCTCCACGTCCCTGAAAACTGAAGGGATCAGAGTGATCCAGTGATCCAGAACTCACTTATTGAATGGATCTGGGATGATCTGTCTGGACAAGGAGGTCTCTGACCTGTCCCTGTTCCATATATTCTTTCCCAAAATGTCCACAGCCAAAACTCTGGGGGATGAGACAGAAGATTTGTGTATTCTCCATGTGCTAAAAATTAGGGAAAAATTAATTGTGTAAATTAGGAGTCAAGAGGTTTTCTTGCTAATTTTGCTTATTCCTAATGGGATAGGCAAAATGAGGATGTAAATCCTGGTCTTAGATGTATTAATAATATCTGTATTTTTTTATAAATATTTATAGATTTTTTTAATATCTGTTTAGATCTAATAATGCCAAAATGTGGCCAGATGATCCTGATTTAAGGATTTGCCTTAAAATCTACCTGAATGCGTCCTGTTCCACTTCTCCTTTGTGGAAAACCAATCTTAAACAGATTAAAAAAGTAACACTAAATAAATAACATTAAATAAATAATGATAAAAATAGAAATTGCATTAATTAAACAGAGTTTGTAAATCATATTCCAGTGGGAGATTTCCATTGGGAAGGGAGGCTCAACAGAAATTAGGGAAAATCAGCTTTTACTGGACACATCCCTGTATTTTTATGGCTTTTTGAATAGTCAGGAAGGTTCATTTTGATTTTCTGATTTTCAGGCCATTTCAATAGACAGAAATATCAAAGCAGGGATGGCTTGAGGGATATTTTTAGGAATGTGCCTTCCATAAAAATTCCATGTATTTCTATACATACACACCTAAAAATATAATTATAAATACTTTTCTATTTCTCCATATCTTTTTTATAAAAAGAAATATAAATATCTTGACTTGGGATGAAGCAGGAGAGGGAATTTGAAAGTGTGACCCAGCCTAATTCCAAAGTATCTCTTTCTTGATATATTTTCAGTCCTAGATTTAGTAAACCAGCTTATTCCCGGTCAAATTCCTGAGGTGGTACATTTTGGGATTTTCTTTTCTTTGCTCTGCAATTCAGCTCCTGACAAATAGGTTATACCTGGATGCAGGAGGCTGTTGCAAGTGCAGTTCTGGGAGTGTTTTAAAGTGGAATTGTCCCATTCTTAAAATCCCTTTATTTGTTGTAATTGCTTGAAATCAAATCCCAGCCTTATAGGAATATTATTTTGTAAATGGGAATGCAAGATTTCTTTCCTCTCTTTCCAAATTAATGTTTTTTTGAGATAAGAAATGAGTGAACCCAGCAGTAGATTCCTGATATCCCCCAGTTCCCTGCTGTTGGGACAAGATCCTGGTACCAAATCCCATTTTCAGGAATAATTTTGCCACCTGATGGATGCTTCTTCTCCCGGAAAAAGAGAGGATCAACAGCTGATGGGAACACCTCTCCCCACTCCAGGAATCCCTTTGGGATGGCTGGGTTTAAAAACAAATGGAAGAAGGGTGGAATTAATTCCTCCAGAGATGGATTGAGGAAGGAGATTCCACCAGCACACCCTTCCCTGGGGAGATGAGAGCTGCCCTCATGGGAGGCATCTTTTTTTGGGAATAGAGTTGGCATTCTGGGGAGGAATTCCAACGGGATCCTGTCCTGTCCCTCCCCATGCAGGGCGACATTTTCCAGTGGTGCTTCCCCACTGCTGTCACCCCCAACCAAAGGATGTTAAAAGGCTCCGCAGGACCTCCCATCTCCCTCGGATCCATCTTCCCTCGGATCCATCTTCCCTCGAATCGCTGCATTACAACCAAACAGGATTTGTTCCACTCCAATTTGTCAAGATTGGCCAAGGCCTCAAAGTTGGCGGAGAGGTTTATTAAAGGTTTCTCAGGGATCGGAGCGGGAGAGGCAATTTCCTTCCTGGGCACAGAGCTCAACTCCCATTCCTATTCCGTAGCACAGGAGGGATGAGGAGGTTTCTCTTCCTTCTCTGCCAATAAAAATTAGATAAAGTCCCTCTTTTCCATCCCCAAACTGCCACCCAAGAGGGATCAGTATTTGTTATCCTTTTCCAGCTGCAGGAAAAGGGGAAAGGTGATGGAGTGGGGAAATGGGGATGGTCATCGGGCAGGGATGAGCTGCACGTGACACTCCTGGGATGTCTGGGTGCAACCATCCCGAAGTTTTTTATTTCAGGGAAGAGGGAGATGCCTGCATGGAGCCCCTGAGGAGGCAGATTTGGGAATCAGTCAGGATAGTTCTGGGAAGGTGGCGGGAATGAGATCATGGCTCTGGAGGGATGCCAGCCCCCTCGGGATTGGGAGGTGGCATTTTGTGCCAGCCAAACCACTCTGCTCCACTGTGACATCTTTGGGGGAATTCTGTTCCTTAGAGCTCACCTCCCTTCCCATATTTCCTCCCCAAAATTAATTTCCAGGGTTTTCCCACCCTGGGAAGAGTGGGAAATATGAGAATGTTACTCCAGGAAAGAGATTGTGTCTGAAGGAAGGTGACTGAAAATATCTCCTCCTCATCCAGGTGAGTGTTCCCGGGGCTGGCTCATTTTGGATAATCTGGAATAAATCCAGGGAAGTCACCAGGGACAGCAATGGAGCAGAACCAGCAGGAGTTGAAACAAAAATTAACCCTTGGCACGTGCCCCTGGATTTATCTGAAGGCAAAAGATTTTATTACAGTGGCTTAAGTAGGCTTTGGATGGAGCCTCTGGAAAAAGCAGGGAAAGGTTGCTTGAATCCTTCCTGAGCTAATTAATCAAATATATAATAAATAAATCACCTGCAGTCCCAGTCAGGTGTCTGGAATGGAGGTGGAACGGCTTTAAGCAGAATTCCAGGCTTTGTATCTTCGGGATTATCGTTATTTAATTATGTTGGAGCAGCCTTTGGAAGCTGGTGGGCAGCAGGTACCAGGTGAGAGCTCCCTGCTTTATTCTGAGGCAAGATTTGATCTCTCTGTTCCAGTGATGAATTTTCCCTGATGAAATTAAACTTATTTCAAATTAAAGGGGGGGGGGGAGGAAAAGTGTTTTCTATTTTGAGCTGCAAGAGAAGTGAAGAAATAACTCCCTACTGAGATTAATTCTTATCATTTCAAGAGACGATGACAGATAAAAAAGAACTTCAGAGCTGATATAAAATGAGATTCTGAGCTTTGCAGGGGAAAAAGGGCCAATATTTTGGGGGAATTTTCATGGAAATACCTTCCTGTATTTTTGTTGACAAAACATGGATTTGAAAGGCTTTGATTGCCCCGCTCACATCCCACAATTGTACAACTCCCGGGGTTAATTTTTAGGGATTGTCAAGGAGAACTGAAAGCCAAACCCATCACAAGGACAAGAGGGAGAAGGATGGGTTTAACTTCCCCTTTTATTTTGTTTATTAACACGGAACGTTTCCCTCCTTTGGATTCTGGCTGGAGATTGCAATTCCTTTCTTTCTGAGCGCTGAACTCCTGCTGACTTCCAGGCTGAACCTCTTTTCCAGCCTCATTTTAGCACCGCTGGATGCAGGGGAGTGAGGATTAGAGCACCAGAACTGTGAGGATTTTGCTTTTTTGGGTCGTTGGAGGCTGTGCTTTTCCTGCAGGTGGGGTGGCCTCCATCCCTGAGCATCCTCATCCTCATGAGAGTGATTTACGGAATGTCACAGGTGCAGACCCTCTTCCTGGTCAAAATTCCTTAACACTTGGTAAAACTGAAATTACATCCAGGACAGGGTTCCCTCCCTAAGAAGGAATAGTCAACCCCATTTTGTGATTTTTCACATCTTAATTTCACTTCTCAGGTGCTGCTGGGCTTCCTGCTAAAGGAGGAGGGCTTGTCCCATGATTATGGAATCAGTGGGGGCTTAGGAGATTGGATATGACACTTGGAGCACCTGGAAAAGTCACTTAATCCTTCTGTGATGACGGAAAATGGAGTTGGGGCTGAATTTCCAGCAGCTCTGCCGGATCTGAATTTCCCAGCTGCCTGAATTTATCTCTTACCGGTGCAACCAAATGAGGGCAAGAATTTTTCTCTCTTTACAACAACTGCAATTTACAGTTCAGATTAATTACCTGCACCAAAGGTGTGACCTTGTTCATGAAGCATTGTGATCTCAAGGCTCACATAAAATTCCAGGTGGTGTCTAAACCTCTCCATCGCCCTCCACCACTGGAATGAAGACCTGGTATCCCATTAAGTCTCCTCCTGGTATCCCATTAAATTTCCTCTCCCTGGCTCTAGTCCAGCCTCCAGAGGGAATGAGGGTGGGATATTTCAGGGTGGAATCACAGTTAATGGGGCGGTTTGACACTCCCAGGTGAAAGTTTGGCTGGATCCAGGCTGAGAGAGATGGGAATGTCCAGCCAGGACAAGAGACGGCTCCAGGGAGATGTCAGAGCCCCTTCCAGTGCCTCAAGGGGCTCCAAGAGAGCTGAAGAGGGACTTTGGATAAGGGATGGAGTGCCAGGACGAGGGGGAATGGCTTCCCACTGCCAGAGGGCAGGGATAGATGGGATATTGGGAAGCAATTCTTCCCTGTCAGGGTGGTGAGGCCCTGGAATGTAATTCCCAGAGAAACTGTGGCTGCCCCATCCCTGGAAGTGTTGAAGTCCAGGTTGGACAGGGCTTGGAGCACCCTGGGATAGTGGGCGGTGTCCCTGTCCATGGCAGGGGGGTGGAACTCTATGATTTTTGAGGTCCCTTCCACCGCAAACCATTCCATGATTCTTTGATTCTACACTGTCATGCTTTGATCCCAGAGGAGACAGGAGCAGGGTGTACATGTGACAGTCTATCCATTCCCATTCCCATTCCCATTCCCATTCCCACTCCCATTCCCATTCCCATTCCCCAAAGACAATTCCCAGAGCAATAACAAGGAAGGGAAAGGTTGGACAAACATGTGAGGTCAGCTCTCTTTTTCCACCTCTGCTCTTTTCCATGCTGCACAGAGAGTTTTGGGATGAAAGTGGAGGTGATGGAGCCAGAACATGGGAATGACTGAGGCTGAGACATATCCCAGGGAAGATCCCACTTAAACTCTGCCTGTGTTTTCTGCCTCCTCCAGTTCTTTATCACTGCTGTTTTCCCTCTCTCCCTTCCTCGAGCTCCTGGCAGCATTCCTGGCTGCCTTTCCCTGCTGGTGCCGAGCCCTGGCTGGATGAGGTCAGGGACAACAAGAAGGAAAACAGGAGGAAACCAGGCCAATTTGTCCCGCTCATCCCTGTCTCCCTATCTGTCATCCCCAGTCCAGATCCGCTTGCCCTCTTTAAACAAGATCTCAACTGACCGTAAGGCTTCTGTCACTCCACCAAAATCAAACCCCTTCCCTCATCAAATCCCTAATCAGCCGGAACGGCTCCGTTATCCGTGCGAAATTGACTCCTCTCCGCTCCTTCTGCTGACCGCTGCCCTTCAATGAGCCGGCCCCGGCTCTGACTCCGAGGGCAACATCTTGTCTAATTATATTTCCCCTGCCTTTTCCAAATCCTCTCAGGCACCCGGACGAGCCCAGGTATTGAGGAGAGTGGGAGGATTAATGGAGAAGCCAGGCGTGGATTGCAGCGGGAAAATTTGCGGCCATGCGCTCCCGGCTGGCTTGGGAGGGGTGATTTTGGGGCAGGAATGGGAGAACTGCTCCATTGTGGAGGTGGCAGCATAGTGGGACCTTGAGGGTGAATGTGGCAGCCGTGTTCACCCCTCCCCAGGAAAAATTAATTCCCTTCTGGCCACCCAAAAGGGAGGAGAAAGGGATGGAGGGAGGACAGAGAAAGTTTTGTGCTCTAGTGGTACCACACATCCTCCGTTATCTGATTTTCCAAGAGAAAAGAAATATCCCTGTGTTGGCAACCAGCCTTGAAAATGGCTTTGTGTTAATTACCTTCAGGTTCCCAAGAAATACTCAGAAGGGACTCAGGTTGAAGCTGGGATGTAAAAAAGAAGCAAACACGAGCAGTGTTTTAGAAATGCTACAGGGATCTGCTTTTCTTGGAGGACAAGCTTGGAGAAGGATCCTTTGCTGCTGGGCCAGGCTGGCCAAGAGACACCAGAAATTCTGGGACCATAGCAAGGCATGTGAGGATGGGCAGGTGCACAAAACTGGGATGATATTCCAGTCTGTATGGATACCCTCAAATCAGGGCAAGAAGCTCTGCAGAGGAGGTGGGAATGCGAGGGGGGCAACACTCAGCGAATCCAGCAGGAAAAACCCATCCCTGAGTGAGTCAGGATGTATGAAATGCTGGGATTTATTCCATTCTCCCCACTCCACAGGATTTTCCCCGCGATGCCACGTTCCTGCCAGGAACATCTCAGTGTCAGATCTCGGGGCTGCGTTTTTCAGCTGGGAGATGGGAATGGATTAGCGAGGGAGGGGATTGGATTCTGCGGAAATAAACTTGGCCTTTGGAAATGGAATTAGCATGGGATGTTTAATCAAAGGAAAAGATGGATTGGCACTCGGATAATGCCAAGCCCTGGCCACAATAACCACAATTTATGGCTTGTGTTGCCACAAAGTCAATTTGGGTTTAATTTTCCTGCTTTGCTCCGGCTCTGTTTTCTGGCAGCTCTGTATGATGGAGGGTGGGTGATGGGAGACGCCTGTTTTTTTGGTGTTTAGAAATTGGAGGTTGTTCTTCTCTGGGTTATTCAAGATTTTAGCCCTTTTTCTGCTGCCTTTGGGGTGACCTTTTGTGGTGCTAGAAGTGAACATCTCCCCCCCCTCCAGGAGAATTTCCTGGGATCAGAGAGTTGCTCCTTCAGGTGATTTAAGACAAAAGCATGGCCGTGCAGAGCCCACAGGGACGGAGGCTTTATTCCCTCTGTTCAACCCCTCTGGAGAAGAGGAATGGAGAAGGAATGGAGGTAAATGGATGTGTCACCATGGATATGAACCCAACGGGGATGGTGCACCCAGTTCTGATGGGAATTCTGATCCCTGCACCACCCAAGTGTGTTTTTACTCATCCTCCCAGTTCCAAGAGTGGCATGTGCTGGGGACGGGCAGCCACCGTAATCCAGGGAAGGTGTTTCTGGATCCAATCCTTGTCCTAGGATAAACGAGGCTGGAAAAGAGCAAGAGGCCTCTGGACAGCCTCTTCCAGCTTGTGACCACCTTCTTCACCCAATCACTTTGCCTTGTGTCAAGCTGGATCGTCTTCCATTTCAGCTTGGATTTTCTCCCTTGAGAATGGTGACAATGGAACCCAGCGTTGGAATGAGGCAGTGGGGCCAGAACCCATCCCAGTTTCTGCCGTGGGGACCCCCTGGTCATGGGTATCAGCCCTGGCTCTGGCATCTTTCCCTGGCTAATTCCAGAAACTGTGAGCTCTTCTTGAGCCACCGAGTTAAATTTGGTCCCACGTCTTTGGGACTTGCCATAACTCAATTGCAGAATTCCAAGGCAAGAGGATTCCTTCATTCCTTTCCCTTCCGGCTTTTCCTGCCCTGCTGCCCAGCTCCCTGTGGAGAAAGGAAATCAGGTTCATGCCTTCAGGATCTTTTCCATTAGTGCGGATTTGAAAACATAAGAGGACAATAAAGAAACCACTTCCTTTAACTCTGTGGAACAAACCCAGCGAGTTCCAACCCATAAAATTTTATGGACAACAATAAACCAACAACGTTGGCCTCTCTATTGAGTTGTTTAAGAGGCTGCTGGGGGATTTTCCTGCCTTGTCATTCCTGTGCTCCAGAGTGGGAATATAAATCACCTGGAACAAGTGGGAGATGAGCTCACACACATCCCAGGTACAGCCACAGAGGAGCGAAAAGACGGTGCAGGATAATCCATGGTGGGCTGAACGGCTCATGGCTCTGGATAAATTTCTTTGGAAATGAATAAAGAATTTATTGAACAAACATTGAATCAGTTTGGTTTTTCCCTGTCCTTCCCCTGTGGGAATTTACTCTTGATGCTGATCCTGTGGGCGTTGCTTACCTTGATCCAGATCAAGGATTTCTGGGAGCAGGAGGGAATGTTCTAAACAGCAGGAGATCAGGTGTGAGGTTTACCTTCAATAACTGCAATTTCCTGGCAAAAAGCTTCATTTAATTAAAAAAAACCCAAAACAACAAAATCCCCAAAACACCGTCCCCCCAAAAATCAGACCCCCCACACAAAAAACCCAAAACAAACAACAACCAAAAAAAACCCAAACAAAAAAAAAACCCTAAAGACTTTTCTTGACCAGCCCTGCTAAATTGTCCAATATTTTTCACCTTTGGAGCTGAAATTTCTGATCCCACTCTTATCCCAACAGACATGCTCCAGAGCCACTTGAAAAATAAAGATATTTTTGACACAATAACAAAATTAAATGTTTTTTTCCCATCTATTTCTCAAATTCACGTGAAAAATGGAATTTTTTTCTTTTCCTTCTGAGAAGCTTCAGAGTAACACTGGATATTGGAAGCTGTTGTTCCGGGACATCAAAACATGGCATGGGATGAGCCTTCCAGGGGAAGACTTAAATCAATAAGCTTTGAGCCTGGGAAAATAGGACATTCATTGGAGACGTTTACAGCCAGCACAGGTTTTTTTTCCCCTTTTCCGATGTTTTGCATGTGAGGAGGGATTCTTTCATCTGGATTATTCCCTCATTAAAACCAAGGGCTGTCAGATTTTCTGCCAGGATCAGGGCTTGGCTTCCTAAAGTGCTCCCGTGGGAAGCTGTTCCTTTGTGAGGGTTTTAAGGAGGGCTGCGCTGAGATTCCTGACATTAGGGGCACAAGCCACATTTCCCATGTGGATCTGTAGGTTTTTTAGGAAGTTCTACCTCTCAGTCTGCCTGGGACAGAGTGAACCAAAGCCTCCATCCCTGGAAGTGTTCAAGAAATGCTTGGGTATGGCATTTAATGCTCTGGTTGGTGATGGCGAAAGTTTGACTTGTTGATTTTGGAGGTGTTTTCCAACCCTAATAATTCTGGGATTCTTGGAGCACCCAAACTCATGACTTCATTCTGGAAAAACTGGAGGAGAAAACCCAGCTTCATCTCCACTCCTTGGATTTGACAAGGAACAGCAAAACCACCCTGGAGATCTTGCTGCTCAAAGGATCATTCCCATGAACGCACCTGGAAATTTCTCCATTGCCTGAATCTCATTATTTCCCAAACTTTTTAGTGGATGAGGGAAAGACTGTGGATGTGTCTGCCTAGACTTTAGCAAAGCCTTTGATGCTGTTTCCCACACCTTTCTCGTGGAAAAATTGGGTTCATGGCTTGGGTGGATGTGCTGTCCACTGGGAATAAAACTGGCTGTACCCAAAGAGTGGCAGGGAATGGAGTTAAATCCAGCTGGGGGCAGTCTCCAGTGGTGTTCCAGCGGTTTCATACTGGGAATAATCTTGTTTAATTTCTTTATCAATGATCTGGATGAGGGGATTGAGGGAACCCTCAAGTTTGCAGATGACACCAAGCTGGAGCGTTGATCTGCCGGAGGGCAGGAAGGCTCTGCAGAGGGATCGGGACAGGCTGGATCCATGGGCTGAGGCCAGTGGGATGAGGTTCTACAAGGCCAAGTGATGGGTCATGCTCCGGGTCACAACAATCCCAAGGACTGCTCTGGATTTGGGGACTAGCGGCTGAAAAGCTTCCCGTTGGAAAATTGGGAATGCTGGTTGACAGCAGCTGAACATGAGCCCAGGTGGCCAAGAAGGCCAGGGGTGCTTGGCTTGTCCTGTGGCCACAGGACCAGGGCAGGGACTGACCCCCAGTGCTGGCGTTGCTGGGGCACCTCCAGTCCTGGGGTCAGCTTTGGGTCCCTCACGACAACGAAGACATTGAGGGGCTGGAGTGTGTCCAGAGAAAGGAATGGAGCTGGGAAGGGTCTGGAGCACCAGGAGTGGCTGAGGGAGCTGGAGTTGGAGAAAAGGAGGCTCAGGGGGGACCTTCTGTCTCTCCACAACTCCTTGACAGGAGGGTGGGGCCAGTTGGGCTCTGCTCCCAGGGAACAAGGGACAGGACAAGAGGAAATGGCCTCAAGTTTCACCAGGGGAGGTTTAGGTTGGATATTAGGAAAAAATTCTTCATGGAAATGATTGTCCAGCCCTGGTACAGCTGCCTGGAGCAGTCATGGAGTCACCATCCCTGGAGGGATTTAAAAGCCATTGGATGTGGCACTTGGGGACGTGGTTTAGTGGTGGGCTTGGCAGTGCTGGGTTAATGGTTGGACTTGATGATCTTAAAGGTCTTTTCCAACCTAAATAATTCCATGATTCTTTTCTGAGACCACCAGTGAAAGGTTTGTGATGAGATCCTTTGAGAGGTTATGTGGAGAAAGAGCTTCACTGATGGATTTGATGGAAACCTGGCGCTCCCACCTCCCACCCTCTCATCCATGCCTCTCATATCTACCTGGTGCCTGCACATTTTCTCCCAGAGGTAATTCCTAAATCCCAAATCTGCTAAGAACACAGAGTAGGTCCCAGGAATCCTGAGTCACCCTGCTTCCAATGCCCATTTTCTTTATTTGCTCCTTTTCCCAAGATCTGCAAATGAAACCTCGAGATTTTGCATCCCTCTGGGGCCGGAATGGTCGGGAGAAAACCCAGGAATGTTGTCCCCCTGCCCCCATATCTGCAGTAATTATTCCCTGTGCTAAACTTTTTCCCAACTAATTTGAGCAGTTGGCAGATTTTGTGTCTAATGGCCTGTGGAGGGCACGGGCAGTTAAACATTCCCAAAGTGCCTGGAGAAACCCATCCCATCATCACATCGATGGGAGATTAGGGCTCCAGTTAAAAAGAGACAAGGGCAGTGACCAACCACAAGCAGCCTGGATTCCTGAAGAGCTGATTTAGGGAATGATTGAAGCAGGAACGGGGAGAAAGTAAAACGGGGGCTGAAGGAGGGAGTGATCCTATAATTAGGGGGTGGTGCTGTGTGTCTGTCCCAGGAATGCTTAGGGAAGGATTTTTAAGGCTGGAGAAATGGTAGGGAAAAAAATCCTGCAAAATGTTTGCTTTGGAGACACCAGATCCATGCAGAACCAGGATGGCTCCTGCACCTGAGGAAGGGATAAGCTGTGTTTGGTGACAGCTGCTGTTCCAGGATCTCACCTCTTTTGTCGAAACGCACCTCTCTCCTTCCCCCAGGATCAGCACCAGTTTTCCCTCTGTCTCCAATCCCTTTTTTCCCTCACTTTCTCTTTCTTCCCAACCTGATCATGTGCACTGCCAGGCAGGAAAATGCAATGCCCTGCATGGTGAGAAAGCCTTAAACGGCCTTTTTTTTTTTTTTTTTTTTTTTAGGATAAGACAGTGAGAAAAAGCCAAATTTATCTGATGGAGAAGTTGGGAAGAAACAACGTGTGTTTGTAGAGACGTTGGAACAAAGAGCATTGGAAAACTCAAGGGGAAATGAATAATTCTGTTTTCAGATCAGGGGATCATAAACACATAGGAAATAATTGATGGGAGGAATCAAACCTGGGAATATTTCCTTCTTCGGTGGTTGCAGTCCAGGCTCTGAACTCAGGGAAGGAGCAGGTCTGCTCTGGAACCAGGCAAAGCAGGAATTGAAGCTGTCCAGGAAACCTGGGAAGCTGCATCTCACGCACTTGTGAGATCTTGGTTTCTTCATGTTCACCCAAACCTTTGCAGCCTCCCCTGATATTCTTGTTACTCCATACGAAATTCTGGAATGGTTTTGGTGAGAAGGGACCACAAAGATCATCTCGTTCCACCCCCTGCCATGGGCTGGGACGCCTTCTGCTATCCCAGGTTGCTCCAAGCCCCATCCAACCTGGTCCTGGTCACTTCCAGGGATGGGACAGCCACAGCTTCTCTGGGGAGCCTGTGCCAGGGCCTTCCCACCCTCTCAGCCAAGAATTTCTTCCCAATATCCCATCTAACCCTTCTCTGTGGCAGTTTGAAACCATTCGCCCTTATCCTGTCCCTCCGTCCCTTGTCCAAAGTCCCTCTCCAGCTCTCCTGGAGCCCCTTGAGGCACTGGAGGGGCTCTAAGGTGTCTCTGGAGCCTTCCCTTCTCCAGGCTGGACACCCCCATCTCTCCCAGCCCATCTCCATAGGAGAGATGCTCCAGCTCTGTGATTACATTAGTGACCTCCTCTGGAATTGGTCCAACAGGAACATCTGCACCTGCCTCAGGTTCCTTCTGCTGCTCCACGAGACCAAAAGCAAAGGAAAAGTCCAGACAATACCTGCTTGGAGAGGACAGACAATAGGGATATTTCTAGGATGTAAAAAATTAAAGGGAAGCTTCTAAGGGAGGGAAGAAAGTGGGAAAGGCTCAAAAGACAAATCATTCTTGATAAAGATGACGATGATGAGGATGGTGATGATGATGATGGTGATGATGATGATGGTGATGATGATGATGATGATGACGATGATAAATAGAAATCTTCCCAGCTCTTCAGCCCCAACCATGACCATCTGAGCCCAGCATTTCAGAGCAGAAACCTGCCTGGAAAACAGGGATCAACTGAAATGTCAGCCACCATGTGGTTTTCCATGGATTTAGTTCAAAGTTAATCCCACGCAACTTTGAAATACTTGCAATTCACTTATCCAGCATTGTGGGTATTTAACATCGTGGCATCCCCTGCTCATGGAAAATCCTGGAGCAATTCCTGAGATGGGGTTGCATTCCCTTGTCAGGCAGCCTGACTGGCCCATTTGTTGTGTGAATGGGGAGGTGAGTCTGGATATTTCTGTCCCAAAACTCTGGAAGTCCTCTCCTGGCTGAGCTCCATCCAACCTGACCTTGAATGTTTCCAGGGATGAGGCATCATCCATCCTCCAATCCCTTGTTTTACAGGCTCTTGTAAAAGGAATTTACAACCAAAATTTAAAACCAGAATTCCCAGTGCTGGTGACCCTGCAGGAGAGGAATGTGAAGGATCTTCAGGGACAGAACCGGAGACCATGGAAGTTTTCCCATGGGATGCCAAGGGACAGAGAGTTTATCCACATAGTCCTGATGTTCTGGTAGTAAATTGTCCCATCGTGGCTTAGGGAGAGATTTGGGGTTTCCCACCCTGGCAGACCCCAAGGGTTGGGATTTCTGTCCTCACCACCATCACTGGAAGGGAAGCAGGGCATTTCCTATCCCCAGGAATAGCAGCCATTCCTTATCCTCCAGGGATTCCACACCCAGTAAATGGTGGAAACCTGAGGCCGCCATCGAGATGGGTGAATAGCTCCCTGGAAATGCAACTTTTTTGGAAATTCCAGCCCTCACCACAAGCCAGAAGAAGAAGAAAACCAACCTGGGGCTACCAGAGCCCCAGCTGAAGCCCTTGGTGGGGGATCTGCACCTCTGAGCCCATCCCTTTCCCTGGATTCACTCCAACCACAGACAACTCTGCTGTCCCCCTCGGGAATCAAAGATCCTCAGCAGCTGAATCCACGAGTGATGGAGAGCAGCAGCCTGGCTGTCCTGAGCCTCCCATCCCTGCCCGTAAATCAGGGAAGAGGGGCGGATAAATCAATCCCAGAAATCGACAGGCTGGCACTGGAATGTATTGTTGGTTTATCAGTCAATAGCTATTGACCGGGATCACGTTCCCAGGGTGATAATCCTGCCCTCAGAAGGAAGCCCACACCCCCATGGAAATGACAGCTGTAGAAGTTCTGAGCGGCCTGGGAGGAAATTTGGGGAGAGAGGTTGGAAAAAGAGGTACAGTGGGGAGAAGATCAGGCACCTGGAAAGGATTTATGAGAATGTTATGGACAAGGAATGATGGTGGAGGGGGAGAAGAAGAGACAAGGATTTGTAACACATAAGGACAAGGAGAAGAGTCCACACAAGCTCCATACACCTTTTTCCCAAAGCCAATGAGGAACCCAGAAGTCCCAGTTCTCCCAGAACCCTCCAGAGAGATCACAAGGACAGGGAAGCAAAAGCTGGGATTTAAGTGTTGTGTCTCTGCAGGAGGGTCTATACTGGAACTGGTCCCATGCCCTTAAATCTACGATGGCAAACTGCACAATCCCTGCCAAAATTCCCCACAAAAGGCCAGGTCAGTACAAACTGGCTGAAATCTTGCTGGGGAAGGAGCTCTCAGGCCTAAACCTCTGCTTGTTGTCCATGGTTTGGAAGTCCTCTTGCCAGGAAAGAGTGGACATCTCTTTCCAAGAGGAAATGGCCTCTGGGACTGGTGGCATTTCCAGGGCTGACAGAGTCATTTTAATCTCACAGAAAGTTGGTGACATTGCCAGGGTAGAAGACACTTTCCTATTTCCATCCTGGTTGGGGATGGAAGAGAATCCGGTTTTAAATGAACTTCCTGCTCTGATATCCAGAGAATACCAGAATCATTATGGTTGGAAAGAACCTCCAAGTCCAACCTTTGACTTGTCACCCAGCCCAGAGCACTGAGTGCCATCTTTTCTTGGATACCTCCAAGGACGGGGACTCCACCACCTCCCCGTGCAGCCCATTCCATTGCCTGAAAACCCTTTCCATGAAGAAATTCCTCCTGAAGTCCAACCTGAACCTCCCCTGGCACAACTGGATGCCGTTTCCTCTTATCCTTTTCCTTTTTCCCTGGGAGCAGAGCTTAACCCTCACCTGGCTGCACCCTCCTGTCAGGGAGTTGTGGAGAACCAGAAGGCCCCCCTGAGCCTCCTTTTCTCCAGCTAAAGACCAGCAGTGATGGATGAAGTCTCTGAACTAATGCAGAATCGTTTCCCCCCTTCCCTCTCTCTTTTCAAAGGAAAAAAAGGGGAGAAAAAAAAGGGAGTGGGACGAGAGCCTGTCAAGTCATTGGATGTGACACCCCCAGCCCACGTTCACCTCGGCAGATGGCAGGAGATCATTGCTTAGCGCTGCATGTTTGGCATTCCAGTGAAACAGCAAGAGTGAGGTGGTGGATCCGGAGCCGCCGGGAGAGGGAGGCGCAGATTCCTTTCACACCTCCCCACGCACAAACACGTTTTTGGGAAGCAACTTGTGGCACATCTGTTTGTCCCCACCACCTCCTTTTTCTCTCCCGCGGTGACTCGTGGTGGTGGCTGGCGGGCTGGGGAGTGTTGCTCGTCTTGTCACCAGCTCGTGTGACAGGTGAGGAAACGGGGAGTTGAGGAGGTGCCAAGGAGGTGCTCCGGGGCTTTCCCACTTCAGCGAGGGGGGTTTGGAGGAGGGAAAACAGACGAACATCTGTTCCCGTCTCCACTTTGCAAAGAACAGGAAGATGAACAGGGAAAAGATAGTGGGAGAGGGGAGTTTTATGGCCAGAAAATCAGGGAACTTTCCCTATCCAAGCTTCCAAGGGTTAAGGTTCACTCAAGCCAAGAGCGACCTCTCCGTGTCCTCTAAATGTGTGGAATAAGGAATGACCCAAGGACTTTTTGCTCAGGAAGTTTGGGCATCCAAGTGTTGCAATCGGATGTGCAAGAGGTGAGATTCCAGGTGATCCTGTCCTTCCTCTGAGCTGGGATTCCGTGGGCAAAGTCTCCTGCTGGATATTTTGGTGGTGAGGCTCCTGCTAATCCCTTCTTTAGTTTGGAGTTGTGGAGGATGGATTACTGGGAATACTGGGAAGCACACGTGCAAGGAAGCCGGAAAGTCTGGGAGGAAAATGACAAAATCCCAAGTACATGGGAAGCTCTTCCCACCACACAAAACTGGAAGGATGCTCCTCACATCACCTGTTGCTACATGAAATATTCAGGGATAAATCCTGCCACTGGATTATGGGAAACATAACTGATATCACCATGTCCTCCATGGATCACTGCATCCATGAATTTTCCAACTTCTGAAAGGCCGCAGCCACGATAGGCATGAAACATCAACAGTCTTGGATCAAGGATTATGGATAAAGCTTGAATCAAAGGCCTCCATGAGAATTCCAGATCTCCAAACCACACCAGTCCCAAGCTGGAGACCTGTAACTCTGTTCCTCAGCTGTGGATAGGCACACAAGCATCTGGAGATTGTTTCTCCAACTCAGTGCCCAAATTTTTGCATTTTTGTGGGTTAAAACAATGCTTAGAAATGAATCAGAGTGACTGGAAACTTGCAGGATGGAAAGAAGGAAAAGAAAGCAAGAAATGATCCTGAAAGTGTTCAAAGCGAGGTTGGAGCAACTTGGTCTAGTGGAAGGTTCCCTGCCCACGGTAGTGTGTTGGAATGGGATGATCCCGAAGGTCCTTTCCCACCCAAACTATTCCACGATTCCATGAAACTGCCCTAAAACATCATGGTCTTCATACCATGGAAAATCAAAGTAGTCTCTAAATGTCAATTTTCATAAAATCCTCTGGAATTATCCAGTTCAGGAGCTGGATCTGGCTGGTTAAAGGTGATTGCTACTGACATCTGAAGTATCCAAAATCATGGAAGTCATCAGGAAATTTCACAAGGATCACTGGAGACCTGAGTCCTTTGGGAGTGGCAAGTCCACGAGGATACTTTGAGATTTCTCCAAAGACACCTGTGTGGACAAGTGGGTTGAATCCTTAGAAATAAAAGCCATAAAAGCCCAGCAGATGCAATGGGAACAGTGGGAATATCTTCTCTTGCTGCTCTGGGCTGGACAGCTGGAGTAGGATCAGAACAGCTCCAGAGCTTTGGTATATTTGAACCAATCTGCTGTGGTTAAACTGTTCCCAGTCCAGGATGCCAGGATGGAAACTGGTCCCCCAGGATGGCACCCTGTCCCAGTCCTAAATAGTGTCCCAAATGTGTCCCAAATAGTGTCCCAATCTCTGTGCCATGAGTACATCCTGGCTCATTTTGAGATGGGATCAAGGCAAAGGACAGGGTTTCACGGCTGGTATTCCAGTCCTCTCAAAAGCTCCTCAGGTGAGGAAGAGAATAAGAGAGGGATTTGCAAAATGCATTGAGTTTCTCCTTTGTCTGTGCACAGCATTAGGAAAATTCCCTTTTGGCATCAGGAAAATTCCCTTTTAGGCCCCTGATCCCAATATTTCAGAGCCCTTTTCTGCATCCTGCCTTCGAACAGTTGGCACTTCCGAGAGCCTCTGGTTTGGGGAAAATCCCTGGGACACAAAGGCCTCCCGAAGCCATCCTGAAGTGCTGCTTCCTGGGAGAGCATCACGGAGAGGGCAAAAGGACATGGATAGTGCTGGAGACAGGGAATGTGTTTCACAGCTGGTGGGCTGCACGTTCTGCCTCTCCAACTGTGGCTCTGGCTGCCACCACTGCTTGTCCTGGTGCTCGGTGGCCCTGCTGGCCAGGATCTGCTGGGAGGTCACCGCGTGAAGGAGCTGAGGTCACCGAGCTGTGCTCGACTCCTGGAGCAGCTGTCGGTGTTATTTGGTTTGGCAGCCTCTTCTTCTCCCAGCCGGAAAAACTGAAACCTAACCCCTCAATGCCCGCTTTGTTTTGGAATTAGCTGCTGGAAGTGGTGGTTCCTGGGGCTGGTGTGGGATGTAAGCCGCTGTCCATCAGGATGATGGGGCTGGGTGACAGCTTGTCTCTCTCACTGGCACAGGTTGGAAAGGGCTGGAATGCTGCTTCCAAGCCCTTTGCTGTGTGGGAGGGGAAGGATGGTCCTAAGTGTGGTCTCCAGAGGTTTGGAGGAGATGCAGGATGGTGCAGGCTCTGTGCAACGGCCCTGGTTTTCCTTTTGGACTGTCTATTCCACAGGCTTTTTTCAGGGATGAATTGGGATTGTGTAGAGCCAGCGCAGCAGGGTGTGACCATCTGCATTCCATGATCTAATGGGGCTGGATGGGGCTTGGAGCAACCTGCTTGAGTGGAAGGTGTCCCTGTCCATGGCAGGGGTTGGAACAAGATGATCTCAAAGGTCCCTTCCAACCCAAACTGTTCCATGATTCTATGGGAAAACCACATCTTTGTTGTGTAAATCATTGGAAATTGTATCCTTCTGAAGCTCTCCGGAATCCAGAGCATTCCAAGGTCATGGATAACAGATAATCCCATGGGAGAACGTAGAAATCATCCACCCCAATACTCCACGTGAGTCAGTTTTACTGGAGCCTTTACACACAAGGTTTATTCCAAGTGCTGGTGGCACACGATGATGTCTCATGCTCCCAAGTGCCTCACAAAATTCCATGGAAAGGGAGAACACCTAAAATCCCTGTGTAGTGACCATTTCTCTTGCTTAGATAACACTTCCAGCATCCCCTGAAATCCGTATAATTTCTCTTACTCTCAAGATGGAGCATCCATGGTTTTATGTCACTGTTTGAATGTGAGTCACTGACAAGATGAAGTATGGATCAGCAAGCAGCAGTTCCCAAATATCCCAATGACTTTCTCCAACTGGAGATTTTTTTTTTTGTGGGATGGGGAACTGTCAGAGATTTAAGAGTCCATTCATCTGTTCATTCTCTTGTCCACCAATACTTGGAGGATCCATAACTTTATTCTGTTTTTAACTTAATTTTCCAGAGTTTTCATAGAATCTTAGGAGGGATCTTCAAGACCATCCAGTTCCAAACTCCTGCCATGGGCTGGGATGTCACCCACTATCCCAGGTTGCTCAGAGACCTGTCCAGCCTGGCCTCAGTCACTTCCAGGGATGGGGCAGCCACAGATTCCCTGGGAAACCTGTGCCACCCACACAACCACCACCCTCACAAGAAAGAATTTAATTCTAAAATCCAATCTAAATATCCCCTCTGTCAGTTTAAAACCATTTCCCCTTGTCTTGTCACTCCATGCCCTTGTCCAAAGTCCTTTTCCAGCTCTCCTGGAGCCCCTTTAGACACTGGAAGGGGCTCTGAGTTCTCCCTGGAGCCTTCCCTTCTTCAGGCTGGACATACCCAGCTCTCCCAGCCTGGCTCCAGCCCTGTTTCATTTAAATGGTTTTAATTTATCCCCCAGTCTGGCAGAGTATTTAAACTTCTCTTTTCCCTTCCCCACCATGGTCAGAAGCAGAGCTGTAAAGTTGAGATAGGATCTACTTGGGACTTGTCAAACACTTGTTCAGGCAGCAATGGGAAACGCCAAGAACATTTGTTGGATTAAAGGGAATATGAGTCCCAGGAGAGCTTTTCCCACTAAATTTTGCAGTTCACTAAACAATCAATTTCCTCTGCACACGTTTCCTGGATTCCATGGAGCAGGAGCTTGATTCTCCTGTGTTATGTCTTGATTCTCCAACCTCTTAGATCCTTTTCCCTGTGCACCAGGCATTGCTGATGGTCGGATATCTGGGCAGAGGTAAGGATCTCAGCAGGATGTGTTATCCCTGTACTTCTTCCCATTATTTCCCAAGAAATAATCCTTATTTCTTGTTCATGCTTAGTTAAAACCTCCCACCGTGTGGGTTTGGACAGCTGCTCCCTGCATGGCTCAGCCACCCAATGGCCCAAGGAATTTCGGGGAAATTGCAGAAATCAAGAATCAATCAGAAATCAATCATTTTTTTTCCTGAATACCAGTTTCAAGTAACTTTTGCTTCCAGTGTGATATTCCCAGGGAATATTTATCCGCGGCCTGCAGTCAAGGGAGCCTCATTCTCTGCCAGTAAGTGAAATTCCTGTCCCTTCAAGGAAAATGTCCCTCGGGAATGGTGAGGAACTGGCACAGGTTGCCCAGAGAAAATGTGGACACCCCATCCCTGGAAATGTTCAAGGCAAGGCTGGACAAGTCTTGGAGCAACCTGGGATAGTGGATGGTGTCCCTGTCCATGGCAGGGGCTTGGGACAAGATCATCTTTAAGGTCCTTTCCAGCCCAAACCATTCCATGATTCCATGACACTTGAAATTCATCGTCACTGGAAATAAAGTGCAGAGAAAATCTCCTGCAGAGATTTAAGATGTATCCTTTGGGTGGGATGAATCACTCCCTAGAATTACTTCTACCATTGCCCTGACTCCATGGAGAGTGTATAGAGGGGCATTGAACCAAATTCATCCACTCAGCCAAAAAATCCATGCCCGAATCTTTTCCATGCTGCCTGATTCCAGCCAAGACCTGATTCCTTCACCTTGGAAGAAAGGGATGTGTGTGTTGTTACATCATTCCTAGCCCGAGACTATTCCAAGAATATTGAAATGCTCCTGTGATGCTGCCGAAAAAACATGGCCATGCTCTCCTTAGTGTGTGGACTGGACAATGTCCTTCCTCGGAAAGGACCTGCTGGCGTTCCTGCTGGATTTTGCTTTTGCTCTCTTCAGCTCACCTCTTCATCACCTCTCCTGTTCCCACTCTGATCATCCATAAATTTCACCAGTGGTCTCCTCCCTTTTTTCTGCCCCTCCAGATCCTGAGTGAGGCCATCAGGGTGCTGTTGATGTCACACTGAGAGCAGCTGTAGCTTGTGATCCCTTCGTCCTGCTGCTTCCTTCCTTTTTTCAGCTGCCAAGGGATGCTCCGCTGGCTCTGCCCCGAGGCCTGTGTCATCCTGGAGTTCCTCATGAGGTGCAGGGAATGCGGCTTGGCAGCTTTGCCAAAATGGTAGAGGATTAGGGACAATCCAGCTCGATGGTGCCACCAGTCTTTGAGCAGCCAGAACTGCCTCAGGAGGAGTTTCTCTCCTCTTGCTCTTTACTTCCCAAAAAATTCCCGTTGCTGTAAGCTGAGGAAGACTTCCAAACATCTGAATCTTCTCAGATATTCCACTGATTTCCTAAGGAGACTTTTTTCAACTCACAAGATGTACAATCCCCTCTTCTCCAAATGAAGTGGAAAGGATGGGGGGAATGCAGTGCTGTGGAGCAACTTTTGGGACAGCAGGATAGAGCTGGATCGTAGCCTGGGCGGGATCTGCCCAGCTGGGGTTGATCTGGGTCATGGAATAATTTAGGATGGAAGAGAGGGGTGGCATTTCCATTTCAACCCCTTGCACGGCCAGCCTCAAAGTTAGACCAGGCTCAGCTCCTCAGGATCTTGTCAAGAAGAGGATGGAGATTTCCACATCCCCAGGCTGTGTCTCCCAGGGTCTGAGCACTCTCACGTTGGGAATTTTCCCTTAGTGCCGCCTGTGATTGTCTCCCATTGTCCTTTTCCTGTGGAACTCGGAGCAGAGCCTGACTTCATCCTCTCCATGAACATCTCCTTGAAAAAGGTGGGAAAAAGGTATTCCTTTACTTCCCTCTTTCCAGCTGATCTGTCACTTCCTACACTTTGTTCCCCAACCCATCTTGATGTCCTCCCAACACCCATCTTGGTGGCCCCCACTGAACTTGCCATATTTTGTTACTGGGGCCTTGAAGCTGAACTCGTTATTCCAGATTTGTCCTCCCACGTGACACATCCAGGGGACAAATCCTTCCCCTTCCTTCACAAATAAAACCTGGGATGCAGTCGCTGAGGGGGATGGAGCTGATGGAGGCAATTGATCCAAGCTGGATCCTCATCGTGTGCTCCAAAGGACATCCACAGCATCATCTTGTTAACATCTGGAATGAGGAGCCATGAAAATGGATGGGGAATGGAGGATTTTTTTGGGGGGAATATCCTCAGGGGTGTTTGGGACTATGGAGAAGGGGACAGTAGTTGTCATATTCACCAGGTCATTTAGGGGCTGGAAAGGAGCTGCCTTTCCAAGTTTTGTTCTGCTGGTGCTTCTGAAGAACTCAGTTTTTGGGTGATGTTCTGTCATCCTCATCTTCAAGATGAGAGAAGGAGGGCGTTTTAAAATCACATTTCCTAACTTGAGGAAAACCCCTCTCGGGATGTGATGGAAAAATCCAGAGGTAAAACACAAGTTAACACAAGCTGGTTTTCTCAATGTGTTTTGGCATTTTTGTTTTTAGGAGTTTGTTCATTTGTTTGTGTTTTGTTTTGGGTTTTTTTGTTTGGTTTTTTTTTTAATTATTATTTTTTTATTATGAGTATGAACAGCTCGTATGTCCTAGCAAATTGATAATCCCAGGATAATCACCTCTTCCACATGAACTGGATCCAGAAGGTTTGAAGGATGGAGACAAGAGGGACATTTAGACACCCTGAACTGGATATTTTCCCATGCATTTATTTTAATCCAGCTGTGGGAATCTCCTCCTGCCTCCTCCACTGCCTGGGCCAGTGTCACATGTTGTGACAAATACATCCAGGGATACTGCAAAGGAAAAGGGGTCAAGGACGTGGTTCTTGCTGAGGGACACAAACAGGGATGACTTCTGGGTTTGGAGGTAAAACACCGTCACCTGCTGAAGGCTGGTGGCTGGGTATGGACACCTTTCCCTCCTTTAGAGCAGGACATGGATAAATCCAGGACCTTGGACAGTCCAGGACTGTGCACAATGCTGGAGAAACTCCTCAAGGTGTGTTAGATCCCATTTGTGTCTCCTCCCTGCTGGAATTCCTGCACTGCAGCCCTGCCTGAAGTTGAGGACTTGGATGGCCTTGTCACCTTGGGGAGGGGGATAAGAGTTTATTCCCAGGAAAATCCCACTGGTTTTGACCCCTGCACCTTCCAGCCCAGCTCCTGTCCCAAATTTCCTTGGTCATCCCTGCTGGTGGAGACAGGGAATCACTTTTACACCAAAGTCCCCTTTGCTCAGCCCTGTCCTCCCACCTCACCCCCAAGAAGCTGCTCCGGCTCCCGTGGCCTTTTCCTTTTAATCTTCCTGCCTTCTTCCCATCTCGGAGCTGTTGCCAATTAAGAGCAAACCATTTGATCATGCCATAATCCCGACGCCAGCAGGCAGAGCCGTTGGAGCACGGAAAGGGAGGGAAAAGAAGAAAAGAGAGAGGGGGGGAATAATAATAAAAATAATAATAATATAGAGGAGGGGAAGAGAATAAAAAGCAGCTTCTTCTTCTAGCTCTCTGCTCACAAGGTAAAGAATCAAAAAGTCATTTGATGCATAATTGATTGCTTTGGAGTGACTCACAAATTGCTCAGGAGCCTTGATTCTCGGGATAATCAGCACGTGGAAAACACAGGGACGTTTTGACCGCAGGGTTGTGGAGAGGGGGGATCTGGGGAGGAGGGAAAAATAAACACAAAAAGAGCGTGGCAGCACCGGAGCGAGTCCCAAATATTTTAATGAGTGCCAAGAACAAGGGATTTCAGAAGCTCAAGCTCAGGACCAAACAATAAATTAGCAAACAAAAAACGGGAACAAAACAAAAAGGGGCTTTTTAGGATTTTTTTTTTCTATTTTTTCCCCTGACAGAAAAACACAAAAGTGCTGAGCTGGCGGGGCTGGGGCTGCAGGTCGCTCTCCCCCTCCCTGTTCCTCTGGAATGCGTGGATGGGAAGGGGAGGGATGCAGCCTTGAAGCTTTGTGTGTACATTCCCTCACCCTGCCTGCCCCGTCCTGGGCCATCCCATCTCCCAAAATACTCCAACAGAACCTATGGCTCATCGTAAACATCTCTGTGACTGGAAAGCAGAGGTGTTGGGACACTTGGATTTCATAATCCTGGAGATTTACCTCCGAAAAAAGAAGAGAAGGGAAGGGTTTGACTCATGGTTTCCTTACTCAGTCCTTTTCCAAGAGGGAGTTTGTTTTACTGACTGAAAGTTCCCACACCTTTTGGAAGCTGGGAAGTGGAAACCGCAGCCCCACAATCCAAAAGGGAATAAAAAACCTCCAAAGGGTTATCTGGCCCTAAGAGCTTTACACAACCCATATGTGGGATTTTGGAAGCTGCTCCTTCTTCCATCATCATCCAGTCCCTGTTTTCTGCTCGCTATGGATGCTGCGATTGCCTTTTCTTGGCTCTGATCACACCTTTCTTCCGATCACTTCCTGATTTTCTGCTGCAAGGGATGAATCCCTGAGGGTGTTGTCGCTGTGTAGTTCAGGCCCAGATATTGTCATCCTGAAATACCCAGAGGAGCACCTTCCCAGGATTCCTGGATGGAGACTTCTGCACAAGTAACTCATCCCAAAACCTCTAATCATTCCCCAGTTTACTTTTCTTTCCCTGTCGTGGCCCCAGACTTTGGAAGCAGACACAACCCAGCTCTGTTTTCCCCAAAATTAACTCATGGAATGCCTGAATGCACCACAGAGTTTGGAAATCTTTAGGGAGAAAACCTGTTTCCTATGTGCGCGGAGAAGGCTGGAATCCCTGCAGGAACTGGTGGGATGAATCCATCTCCGACACATGGATAAGTGCCTTTTCCTGCTTCCTTGCAGTCTCTCATGTTGGCAAGCAACTGCTGGATGCCATTAGCCCAGCTGGAGATTGGCTTTCAGCTTCTGTTCAGAGCTCTAAATGTGCTGGAAGCATTGGGAAGGGGTTTTTCCATGGATTCTGGGCCTTGTTTGGTCCCTGTTCCCACCACCTCCTCAGGGTTCCTGACATGGAGCCACACCACAGGACATTGCAGTGCTGGAATGTGCTCCAGGCTCCTGAGCACCTTGGTGGGACTTTTTGGGGTAGGAAAAATGGCTGTGAGATAGATGTTCATCCCAGATTTTTTCCTCTTGAAATCTATGGGATGAGGTGAGGCGGATCCTTCGAGTCAGGCAGGGAATGTGAGTGCTCCCAGTAGAGGGTTCAGATGTGTTTGTGGAAGAGACTGGCTGAGTTCAACAGCAACAAAATCATGGAGTAGAAGAAATGACTTTGTGAGCCTTCCCTTCCCTTCCCTTCCCTTCCCTTCCCTTCCCTTCCCTTCCCTTCCCTTCCCTTCCCTTCCCTTCCCTTCCCTTCCCTTCCCTTCCCTTCCCTTCCCTTCCCTTCCCTTCCCTTCCCTTCCCTTCCCTTCCCTTCCCTTCCCTTCCCTTCCCTTCCCTTCCCTTCCCTTCCCTTCCCTTCCCTTCCCTTCCCTTCCCAAACCTTCCCAAACCTTCCCAAACCTTCCCAAACCTTCCCAAACCTTCCCAAACCTTCCCAAACCTTCCCTTCCCTTCCCAAACCTTCCCAAACCTTCCCTTCCCTTCCCTTCCCAAACCTTCCCAAACCTTCCCAAACCTTCCCAAACCTTCCCAAACCTTCCCAAACCTTCCCTTCCCAAACCTTCCCTTCCCTTCCCTTCCCAAACCTTCCCTTCCCTTCCCAAACCTTCCCTTCCCTTCCCAAACCTTCCCTTCCCAAACCTTCCCTTCCCTCTTTTCCATCTCCTCCCCACACAGGCACCAGGGAATGAAAATCATCTGTACATGGAAGCCTCCAGGAAAAGATTCAAGTAAATCAACTTGGGTGGGTCCCTCCACCCCCCAACCTCTGCCCCGTGGGCAGCCCAGTGACATGGGAAGGACAAAAGGGATTTTGGAAGTGGCCAGTGGGGGACAGAAGTTGCCCAGAGAAGCTGTGGCTGCCCCACCCCTGGAAATGCTCAAGGCCAGGTTGGTTGGGGCTTGGAGCAACCTGGTGTGGTGGAAGGTGTCCCTGCCCATGGCAGGGGGTTTGGAATGAGATGGTCTTTAAGCTCCTTTGCAACCAAAACCATTCTGGGATTCCATGATCTTTCCAGCCCCAAATCTTGTCTTATTCCCCTTTGAGGCTTTAATTGGATTTGAGGGCAATCCCAGCAACCCTGGGCGAACACCAACCATGGGAGACCACTTTGCTGTTGGTTATCCCAGAAAATCCCCTCCCGGCTGCAGAAATGAGGAAAGTGATGGGATTGTGACCCTCCAGCACCCTGGGACACCCTGGACACTGAGGGGACAAACCCCATCCTCAGATTTGGTGACAGAACTGCTTTTTCCTGCTCTAACCACAAAACCATGGTGCCTCCCTATGGATGGGTGACGCCTTTTGGGAAGAGGGGTGACACATCCGTGGCGTTCCCACATAAATCCATCCATCCTGGGCGGGATAAAGCGGTTTAACCAACACCACGCTTGGCACACCAGTTGCACACCAACCCTGGAAGGTCTTGCCCAAGACATTATCCCGGTGTGGAAACCTCCACCCTCCACCACACGGAGCTTCCCAAAGCTGCTGCTGGATTCCAGCGGCAAGAGCTCGTTAATATTCCGACAGCTCCGGTGTCGCTCTCTAAACGAAGGCTGCTCTTAAAGAGGGGTTTTTATTTAATTGGGCCCCGGCTCCACTGCGTGTGGCCTTGTCAAACACCTCGGCGGCGCTCCTTGGAAAATAAGGAAAAATTGGGAAAAGCAAAGGAGGGCGGGGAGGAAGGGAAAGGGAAGGGTGGGAGGAAGCGACCCCGAGCCCTGCTTTGAAAGGGAAGCAAAGAGAAGGGACCTGTCAATGGCATCAAGCTGGCGGTGGCCGTGAAAAGCCTGGCAGCTCCCGCTCCGTGAGGCTGGGGAGGGGAAGCAGTGGGAATCCACGGGGCGATCCGTAAGGAGATGAAGGCGGAATGACAGCCCCTGAGGCTGGCAGGGTTTGAAAGGAGAACACACAGGAGCCAAAACCTGCGGAGAGACACTTGCAACTTTTCACTTATTCCCTTTGACAAGACAATGGAGTTTTCTTTCCGTCTCCCCCCAGTCTCCCCCCTCCCTTGTTTTTTAAAGTGGGTCCCATAGGGAGAAGCAGAGAGTTCTCAAAGGATGAAACAACTGGAGTGATGGAGAGGGGAGGAGGGAAAAGGGGAAGAAAGGAGGGAGCAGCAGAGCTCATTTCCACATGGGACTCTGCTTTAGCCGGGAGGAGACGGCTTGAGCTGAGAGGGGCATTTCCTTCCCCTCAGATCCCCAGGATTCCCACTCACAAGAGGGGGTCACAGACTGGGGGGGGAGACACCGAGGTAGGATGGAGCCAGAGGCCTGATTCCGTGGTGATGGGGAGTTTCCCTGATTCCCAGTGAGCTGGGAGCAGGGAAGGTGGCAGCTGGAGGAAGGGGAATAGAGGGATCGAGTCCTTCCCTAAGCTGGTACCAGGGAAGGGAGGCTGAACTGTTTTGCTTGACAGAATTCGCAGGGAAAATTTGGATCAGGGTGCTTGGCAATGCCACCTTCTCCCTCCCAGTCTTCATGCTGTGAAACTGGGAATACTGGGAAAATGCCAGTGAGAACTGTCGGGCTGTGTCCCCTCTGTCCAAGCCCTGCAGGGACAAGAGGTGTGGCCAGCCCAGGGTCAATCCCAGCTCCGAGGCTGCTCCAGGATTTAATGACACTCTGGAGAAACCCTCTGTCCCTCCCTTCATCTTGCTCTTTAGTTTTCCAGGTGAGATTCCTCCCAGGAAGACCTTTAAGTGGACCTAACATACAAAATAACTTCGGGGGAAAGCTTTTTCCTGAGTATTTCTGCCTCAACCTCATCCCCATCTGTCAGAGATGGTGGGGGGGGAAGGATGGGAGAGATCCGGGCCAAAATGGGATCAGGATGCGGCAGTCTTGGATAATTCCAAAAGAAGAAAACTTTGGAAGCTCTTTACTGTCCCACAGGTAAAAGAAACCTTGGCTTTCCCAGAAGGAAAGCATGAGGGACCCACAGCTTGACAAAAAATCCTGGGAAGGACAAGGAGTTGTTTTCCAAGCAGTTAATTACAACCTTGTCTCGTTGTGCTCAAGATGTCTCCAAGGAGAAGAGACCCCTCAGCCTCTTCGGGATCCTGATTACAGGGGAAAAATTCGTTTTATCAGCCATGGCTTCCTATGTTCCAGATTCTCCGTTTCCTCTTGTCTTTCCTCTGTGAGCCTCTGAGATGAGTCTGCCTCTGTCTTCCCTATGCTTTCCCACCAAGGATTAAATGAGTGACACCAAAAATTTGGGAAGCATCAACCAAACAGTTGGAAATGGCCCCATGGCCACATTCCTGAATCCCGAAATCTCACCAGCATAACCAGGATGGAACCACCAGTTGATGGAACCACCATCAACCCTTCCCATCATCTCCAAGCACTGGGGGAAGGAGATCAACACCATTTTAGAGGGATAGGGAATGAAGACATGGAAAAATGAGTCATTGGAAAAGGAGAAACCATGGAGGGACATTGGTCACATCTTCAGGGACCTGTGGGTGAGCTGGGTCCCCACCACCCCTTTGTGGTCAGTGGGGATAAACCCAGAGTGGTCAGTGGGGTTTGTCATGGAATAATTTGAGTGGGAAGAGACCTTAAGGATCGTCTAGATCTGACTTCCCTGCTATGGACAGGGATATTTTCCACTATCCCAGGTTGCTCCAAGCCCCATCCAGCCTGGCCTTGGACACTTCCAGGGATGGGGCAGCCACAGATTCCCTGGACAACCTGTGCCAGGACCTCATCACCCTCACAAGGAAGAATTACTTCTGTAAATTGTACCTAAATTTGCCTTATTTCACTTGGAAGCCAATCCCCTTTATCCTGTCACTCCAGGCTCATGAAAATTGTCTCTTCCCATTTTTCTTGGCTCCTTCAGGTACTAGAAAGCCATGAGTACATCACTCAAAGAGTTCTCTTCTCCAGGCTGAAAATTTCCAATTCTCCCAGCCTTCCCTCACAGCAGAGCTGCTCCATCTCTCTGATCACCTTGGTGCCTCCTTCGGACTCTCTCCAGCAGCTTCATGTCCTTCCTGTGCTGGGACCCCAGAGCTGGAGGCAGCTCTGCAGGTGGGGTCTCACCTGAGTGGGGCAGAGGGACAGAATCCCTTCCTTTATTCCTGGATTGACATCCATGTCCCTCCCTTGGGGAGTAAAATGTTTGGAAAATCAGGCATTGCTGCTTCAGAGTGATGTCCGGGAAGGGAATGGCCAGAGTGGTCTCTGGAATTTTCTGCTTCATGTCTCTTTGAGGAAGGAGAGAAAGTGGGGTCAAATATGGGATCCACCGCAGCATTCATATGATGGGACATTTTCCAGAACCTCTTGCTTGTCCTGGTCTGTCCAGACCCTCCCAAAAGACCTGGTTGCTAATCCCAGGATCTGCTTTCTGGGTCCTTCATGGAACCTTTGCTGGTGGCATCTGAATGTCACCTGCCCAAAGGCCTGAGTCCCCTGGATCCTGAGTGCCAGAGCTGCTGGAGGGTAGGACTGGAAAAGATCTTTCACTTTTCCATTGGGAATGGCATGAGAGGTGGGACACTCAATGGCAGGTAGAGAAAATTTGTCTGAACAAGGTCCCCCCTAGCTGAAATGACTTTACCCCAAAATTCACTTTTTGGGCTAATTATGAAACCAAAAGGGACTCGAGGATGCCTGGTTCAGGTGAAGATGCTACAGAAGCAGCATTCCCATGAATTCCATGAAAAATGGGATCTTCGGTGCTTCTGTTTCTTTGGTGGCTCCGGGAAGGATGTGTCCTCTGCCCTGAAGTGTCCCCAGGTGCTGCTTTTCCATCTCCCTGAGATCTGACCACTTTTCACCCCTTTTTTCTCACCCAGAGCAGTGAGATAACAGCTGGAATCTGATGCAGGTGTTGACCCTACAACTGGGAGCTGCCAAGCTTCCCTCTGCCAGCAGGTGTGGAGAGAGGAATAGCGGGAAGGATATTGCTCTTGGACAGGTGACATTCCAGCCATCGCCACGGCCTCACCTGCAGCTGGGGGCTTGCCCTGGGGACTCTCCCTGGAGAACATCTCAGTCATCCCAGCACCAGGGACCATCACTTTTTGTGTTCCTGTGACACATCCCTGAGTGGGAAAGGTGGATGAGCATTCCCTTGGGATAACTATCCGAGACAGGGAGCACAGTTGGGCTGGCTGGAGGGTGGGAGTCACAAAGAATCCCACCTCCCAAATTCCCCCAATTCTCTTTGGTTGAGAGTGCCCAGGAATGATGGGAATGATCCTTCACCCAACCCTCACCTTTATTTTCTCTCCCTGCTTTCAACCTCCCTCCCTCTCTCTTTGTCTTTGCATTCTCTCCACCCCTCCTCGCTTTGCCACTCCTATTTCTCCCTCTTTTTTCCCTTTCTCCTGCTCCTCTCGGGCAGGCTTGGAATTCACATGGATCACTCCCAGCTCACACGTTCCCGGCGCTTTGTACCAGCTTTGGCCTCCACATTTCCATAGGCAGCGGCTTAATGGGTGCTTAGCGAGGAACTTTTTGTGTTATTTTCCCTGTGTGAATTACCTGGCCCGCAGCGTCACCGCGGAAGATTGGAAATGCTGGAAATGCTGGAAATGCTCCTGCCATGGACCTTTACACGGCACATTTTAGGATCCCCGCTGTGTTTTCTTTCCAAGAAGAAGAAAGACCTGTCAGCATTAAGCAAATCAGCCGCACGTCTCGCCGCCCTGAGCTGTGTCACACATGAATATCTGAGGGCTTTTTTTCCCCCCTCCACCTTCCCTTTCCCTTCTCCCCTCTCCTTTCCTGTTCCCATCCTCTTGGTTTTTAACGAAAGAAAAGTTTAATGCGCTCACAAAGGAGGGAGAGGGAGAAATATCCATAAAACTCCAATTTAAACCCCTTTAACCCGTTCCTTTGCTTTCCCTTTCAACCTGAGAGCAAACCCTTTTTTCTTCCTAATAGGAAGAAGGTTTGAATTTCTCGAGCAGCTGGAGGGGGAGAGAGGAGGAGGAGGAGGAGGAGGAGGAGGAATGTGGAGGGGAAGGAAGAGATTCTGCATGGAGGTTTCAGGGAATGAAAAAACAAGGATGAAGCAGGACAGAATTTTCTTTTCACTGTCTTGCCTTGCCTGCGCAGGCTGCAAATTCAATGCCCAGGTTCTCCCAAACATGGGAAATATGGATAAATAAAGCACCAAATTATTGAACATCATGGAGCTTTTACACACCCTGTATCTCGGGAATAAATTTAGGGCCAAAATTAGGATCTTCCATAGAAAAAGATGATCAGAAACTGCTATGACTCAGGAGTGGGTGGCATTGACACCCAAAAAGGTCCCTGACCAGGACACCTTATTGGAAGTGATGCAGTTGAATTATGGGCTGGCTGGAGCTGTAAAATTCGTCCCCAAAAGGATTCAGGAGTTGGTGTTCCCATCCTGCCCCAAGCCTGGAGCTCTGTGTCTGCCCAGGCTTGGAGCAGTGATGATCCCATGATGTGGGAAAAGGCTGCAAAGCACAGGGATTTGTGCCGTAGGTGGAATTCCTGATGGACATTTCTTTTATCCCTTTCACCAGACCTTCCCCACTCCATTTCCCGATTACTAGGGAATAGCAAATCCAAATGTGCGGACTCATTCCAGCCAGGAAAGGATTGGTAATATCCAAAATATCCACCTGGAAATACACACACTTCCTTGTCTGGGCTTTCATTGGAAAAATTCAAGGTGGATGCACATCTCCAAACCCTTGTCTTTTGGAGCAGGAAAAGTAGGAATGGGTTCACCTTCTTTTCACTTCACAAAGCTTTTCTCAAGCCAAAAAATTGCTGGGAATTAGTTGGGGAGGATGAGGGAGACGAGAGAAGGAATCAAATGTGTCTCCTCATGGAATCTGAGTGAAAATCAGGGAAATCGGGGAAAATCAGCTCCACTGCAAACTCTGTGGCATCTCGGACCTGGAAGAGGCTGGGAGCTGAAGGAGCACCTGATCAGGCCTGAAAAAGAGGAGAATCCATGTGAATCAACACCAGGGAATTTTCCCTTCCGGACCCTGGGATTGTCCATCTGAGTAATTTATTTTCCTTGCCCGTGAATGCTTAATTGATCCATGGCTCTAATTGACTGCATGGGAGACACACCATGCAGAAAGAGCTGGAGACAAAGGCAGGCTCCAAGGAAATTTGGTGCTTTCCTGGATGTGTGGGGAAGCTGGGATGGTTTTTTGGGCTCAGGAATTTCCATCCATTGCTGCAACAAGAGCTCTGTGCTTTCATCTCCCTGGTCCTGTGCTGGTCACCCCCAAGCCAGACCTGTCCCTTATTCTGCATCGCCTCAAATTCCTTATTCCCTTCATGGCTCCTGAGTTTCCTTCAACCCCACACAGCTTGGATTGCTTGGTCTCTCTGTTTCCTGGCACAGATCCTTCCTGGGAACCTTGGGGTCCTCCCAAAGTAGTGGCCAGGAAGGCAAATAGCACCAGGCTTGTACCAGCCACGGGGTGACAACAGAACCAGGGCAGGGATTGTCCCCTCTGCTGGCACTGCTGAGGCCACATCTCAAATCCTGGGATCAGTTTTGGGCTTCTCAGGACAATTGAGGGGCTGGAGCATGTTCACGGAATGCAACGGAGCTGGAGAAGGTCTGGAGCACCAGGAGAAGCTGAGGAGCTCGGGGGGGCTCAGCCTGGAGAAAAGGAGGCTCAGGGGGGACCTTCCGGCTCTAAAACTCCCTGAAGGATGATGGAGCTGGGGGAGGTTGGGCTCAGCTCCCATGAAATGTGGGACAGGATGAGGGGAAACGGCCTCAAGTTGTGCCGGGGGAGGTTTAGTTTGGATATCAGGAAAAAATTCTTCATGGAAATGGTTGTCCAGCCCTGGCACTTCTGCCCAGAGCAATGGTGGAGTTCCCATCCCTAGAGGGATCTAAAATCCCTGTGGATGTGGCACTTGGGGACATGGGTTTGTGGTGGCCTTGGCAGTGCTGGGGGAATGGTTGGATCTTCAGGATCTTTTCTAATGGAACTGATTCTATGATTCCATGACTATTGGGAATGGCCTCTTGTCCCATGAGTTATGGAGAACTATCCTCAAGAACATTTGGGAAACAGCTCATTGGGCTGTTCCATGAAATCCCAGGGACTGCACTGGTGATTGAACAGGGATTGGATCCCAAATTCTGAGCCCATTCCCTGACACAGCCATAACCCCAGTGCCTCAGGAGGTCTGGGAGGATTATTTTCCAGTGGGAGCATCTGAAACCTTCCCTTGCATGAAGCCGAGTGAATGTGCTGCACATCCCATCACAATTCCCTGCCTGGCTGGGGCTGCCTCATGCAATCCCAGCTTCCCACTGTGCCCTTCCTGACTCCCGGGGACTTCCTGCCTCTTGCTTCTGGCTCATCCACGCTCCGGTTCATTCCGGCAGCCTCCAGCTCTCTGCACATCCATCTGCCCCCGCTGACTTCATCCCTCCAGTGCCTGGGACATGCGCCAGGGCACGGGAATTGCGCATCCCACCTTCCCCAGGGTGCACTTCTTGGGATTGCTGAGCTGAGCAGAACCGCGCGGAGCTCTCAACCTTTTCCCTGCACCCCCAAATTTAGGGAAATGAGGGGAAACGCCGGGAGAGCTGCGGTGCCATTGAGTTATCCCGGAGCTCGTGCTGCCTCCCTGCATCCCGGGATGCTGAGAGCTGGGATTTGTGCTGTGCCGTGGAGATGGTGGAACGATTTAGGGAGGCGACGCTGCCTTTGGATGCAACAGGTCCCGCCGGATGCCGCGATGAGCCCTGCAGCAGAACAGAATCCTCTAAACCAACAGACGAGCTCATTAATTATTAATTGCATTGCACACTTCATTCATCAGCTCGTTCCCAGGGCAGCAGCACAGCTCCGGAGTGGGAATGGCATCCCGGCTCCCTTGAGGAAGGAGCTGAGGACTCGGGATGGAATTAGGGTGGGACAACTGGTTGGAAGCTCTGGATTGTCACCCCAGGCACAGAAATATTGTCCGGTGTAGTTCACATCCCATCCAAGGGGATTCTCTGTGCATTCCCCATTCCTGGAAGTGTTCAAGGCCAGGTTGGACAAGTCTTGGAGCACCCTGGGATAGTGGAAGGTGGCCCTGCCCACGGCCTCCAGATCTTTAGGGTCTCTGCCAACACAAACCATTCCAAGATTCCATGATTTTCTGCTGTCTCTCACTCACATTTGGCTGCTGATGAGGGGAAACTGAGCACTGAAACAGCCAAATCCCAGTAGAGACGAAGGTTTGGAAAACCAGTTGCCATCTGACTCCATTTTCCTTGGGAATAAGGGGTGGAGAGAAGATTGGATTTGGGGCTAACAGCTACTTGAGGTGTTTCTCCATTAAAACATTCCCAGTTCCTTCTCCCAAGGCCAATGGGTGAGAAATGGATATTTTGCACTAATCCTTTTACCCTGCAAAACAGGGACACCCTGGAATTTCCCAATTTGGATGCACCTGGAGTCTCTTTTATGGAAGCTATGGCTGGATTTCTGTGGTGAAGCCACCACGATGCACTACAGATCCCTAGCATCTTAACGGAGTGGAAATACATCCCAAACCCCACAAAAATGTGTGGGGAACGAGCCAAACCACCCTGGATGCCCCAGAGAGCATCTCCTGAGTGGAGCGGAGAGGAAAGGTGGGAGCAGGGAGGGGTGGGATGGA
Organism: Acanthornis magna; assembly: GCA_036785705.1. NCBI lineage: Eukaryota > Metazoa > Chordata > Aves > Passeriformes > Acanthizidae > Acanthornis > Acanthornis magna. The sequence goes on along the minus strand of JAWUZG010000129.1, from coordinate 1,035,382 downwards.
GGGAGGATGACGGGGGTGAGCTCTGCACTTCCGAGAGCTTCCCGGGAAGGGCTCTAATGCATCGGAAAGTGGAAGGTTTCCCATCTGATTCTTGTCACAGGCAGCTGGACTAATCGGAGAGATGCCATTTCCAGAGGGAAGGAAAAACCCCGGGAATGGACAAACCACTTTGCTCAGAGGGGCTGCTGCCCTTAAGAGGCTTTTATTGCCGAGGCTCCTCGGCTTGGCAGAGGTGCTGTCATTAGAGTGACACTAAAAGTATCCAAGGATTAGCGGTGACGGACGGACTGACCCGTCCCTGTCAAGCTTGGAGCAGCTGAGGGGGGAGGAAGGGTGAGAAAAGAGGAAGGAGAAACAGCTTTTCCCCTGAAATAGGTGATTCCCATGAAAACCAGGCAGCAGTGGTATCCAGCTCAGATCCTGTCCAGTTATCACCTGCAATCAGTTAATAAATCCCGAAAGATTTGGAATCCACCCTCTTTTCACAGAAATTGGGTGTTTTCCCTGTCTTCGGCAGGGCTGGATAAAGGACAAGCTTCCGGCTTTGAAGATGCCACCCTTTTTTCCACCCTTTTTTCCAGGGTTTTGCAAGGAGAATTGGGGAAAGCCATGGCCTGGCAGTGACATTAATGTCCCTGAGTCCCACAGTCCACAGCAGAGAATTCCCCTCCTGTTCTGTTATCCCTGCCGTGGCAAAGGGCTTGGAATGCGATAATATTTAAAGTCGCTCCCAATCCAAACCAGTCCATGATTCCCTGTCAATCCAGCTCTGATTCTAAGGGGATGTTGCTCTTGTTTATCTCTGGACAGAGCCAAAATTGTCTCCTTCAGTGGCAGGCAGAGTTATCCTCGAGGAGAGCAACCAATTTGGATGAAATCCTGTTTCTTCCCCCTACCATTTCATGGAAACCTCATTCCTTGAGCTTGGAATAGGAGCATCTTTCAGCCCAGATAGAGGTTGTGACTCTCTCCATAGGAAGAGCCCATCCCCAGATTCCCACATAGTGGGAAAATATGGAAAAAAAAAGGCTTTTTAATAGTTTTTGTGTCTGTGGTTAAATTTCTCCTGTATTTCTGCACTCCTTGCCAGGAAATCGCGCCAGAGCCTCCCCCTTGGATTTTGGATTTTGACCTTGGCCAGGACTGACCTGGGAAGATGCCAGATTTGCTGCTGGAGTCCTTTCCCTAATCCCAGCATATCTCACATCCCTGCTCCCTGTTTTACCTCTCCTCCCTGCTCCTTCACAACGGAGCATTTCCCAGCCACAGCTCCATTATTCTGCTCCCGAGGCTGAAATTTTCCTTTTAATTCTTCTCCTTGTGGAAAATGGATCTAATTTCTTTTCCCTTCCACCTCCCCTCCTCCTCCTAAGCCCCTTCCTGGCTGCTTGCAAAGAGAGGTTTTAGACACCAATTTCAAGGTGGATTCAGCCCTGGGAAATTGGGGAATTGAACATCAAGAAGTTGTTTGAGGCTGTGGAGTGGTCTGGGCTCCCTCCTGAGCTGGAGGAGTCCAACAAAACCTTTGGAGTGCAACTCCAGCTAATCAAGCTTTTGGAGAGGCAGGAGGATTCCTGGGGGTGGGAGTGGGGGTTCTTCAAACACAGCTCTTCAGGAAAAGCAGGGAAGCTCAGGGGACAGGAAAAATGAGGGCTGAGGGAAGAGGGTTTGGGATGTGTTGTTTCTGCCATGGGAGTCGCTGGTCAAGTCGTTTCCCACCCTTGAATCCCAATTTTTCCACCTGTTCAGTGATGGTGAGATCCTCTCTACAGACCAGGAATCCCACAGCAGGAATCTGCTATGGATGAACAACACATTGTCCTTAAGGATTGGCTGGCGAAGTCAGGAAATGGTGGAGCTGAGGGATGCCAATAAATCCTAAAAAACTCCCTCTCCAGAGAATCGGTGGATGCCCCGTCCCTGGAGCTGCGGGTGTCCCACTGGACCTGCCAGGGTTGCGTCTAAAAGCTGGATTCTGTCTGGCACAGCTGAGTGGAAACACTTCCAGAGACTTAAAATTGAATCGTGGAATGGTTTTGGTTGGAAGGAACCTCAAAGCCTATCCAATCCATGAGCAGGGACACCTTCCATTTTCCCAGGTTGCTCCAAGCCCTGCCCAACCTGATCTGGAATATTTCCAGGGATGGAGCATCCAGTGCTTCTGTGGGTGACCTGGTCCACTGTTTTACCACCCTCATTTTAAAAAAAAACTTCTTCCTTATATCTCATTCAGGGATCATATCCATAATTTTAGTGGATATGGGAGCTCTACTTGGCTGCATGGAGTCCACCAAAATCCAGGGAATGGCATGTTTTGGGAACAGCCACTTTTCTGGTCCTTCTGCATAATCTGGGACCATCTCAGCTACCTGATGGCATCAACTGAAAGCAAACAAAAAGAATGATTTTTTTCCAAGTCTGGGAATTTAACTCGATGCAGGGATAAAAATCCTGAATTTATATAAGAAAGAGGATTGTTGAAGGGGAAAAATCCCTTTGGTCAGGGGGGGAAAAAAGGATGAATGAATTCCAGGGTGGGAACACAGAATTTGTCTCACTGTTGCTGAAGGATTCGCACCAAACAGCAAAAACTGAAAAAAACTACCTGGGACTATCCAAAAATGCTTTCCTGTTCTGTCCCCCTTAAATTCCAACTTTTCCTAAACTATCCCATGCAGCTGGATAGTGGGATAAACAGCTCAGGACAGCAGGGAAAATTCATGATTTTCCATCCTCTGCCTGCTCAGTGTATGGAAGCAGAATCTGGACGCTCAGAAAACGCCTGATGTTTAAATGGTATTTAAGGAAGATTAAAACATTCCCCAAATCTGGGAAAGCTGGGAAATCTGGGACTATGGGAAGAGCATAATTCCTCCAGGAACAGGCAGGTTTCCCGGCTCCAAGCTAAATGGGAATCATGTTTGTGTCAGGGATCCTTGCTGTGATCATAAATAACCCAAATCCCGATTTCCCACTTTACCTGCAAAGTTCCGAAGGCTTTTCCTTTGCTCTGTGTTCCCTGGAAGCGTTCAGAGCTTGTCCAAGCATTTTTCTGATGTTCCATGAAAAATATTTGCTCAGCTCTTCTGGAAATCACAGGCTCCGAAGAAGTTGAAGGCGAGGGATTCACCTTGCCCTGGGCTGCTGGAAATTGCTTTGCTGCACAGCTTGTGTCGGAAAAGAGGGAGATCAGCATGGTGGGAGCCCAGGAAAGGTCGTGGAGGATGTGGAATGACAGTGGAATTGGGGACACAGGGCAAGAGTGTCCCTGCCATGATCTGAGCACAGCATCTTTCCCAGCAATTCTGTGCTGGGGAGATTTAGGAGATGGAAAAGAGGGAAGGGAGGATGGATGGAAGGAGACGGAGAGCTCTGGAAGTGTTCCCATGTTGTGCCAACAGTGGTGGCCAGAGGCCAGGGGGCATCACTGTACCCTCTTATCATGGAATCGTGGAATGGTTTGGGTGGGATGGGACCTTGAGCATCGTCTCATTCCAATCCCCTGCCATGGGCAGGGACACCTTCCACTATCCCAGGTTGCTCCAAGCCTTGTCCAACCTAGCCTGGAACACTTCCAGGGATGGGGCAGCCACAGCTGCTCTGGGAATTCCATCCCAGCCCCTCACCACCCTCACAGCTAAGAATTCCTTTCCAATATCCCTTCTATCCCTGCCCTCTGGCAGTGGGAAGCCATTCTCCCTTGTCCTGGTGCTCCATCCCTTGTTCCAAGTCCCTCTCCAGCTCTCCTGGAGCCCTTTAGGCACTGGAAGGGACTCCAAGGTCTCCCAGGAGCCTTCCCTTCTCCAGGTGAACATTCCCAGCTCTCCCAGCCCCACTCCAGAGCAGAGAGGCTCCAGCCCTTGGAATATCTCTGTGGCCCCATCTGGACTCACTCCAACAGGTCCATGTCTTTCTTTTGTTGGGAACCTCAAAGGCACTTCCAATAAATCCTTTCTGCAGGTGACACTGCGACTCCTTAGGAAGTCTTTTCCTGCAGCAAGGGATAGGAAAAGGCGGCATTGCTTCAAATTTAAGGGGAGTAGAGTTAGATGAGATACCGGGAAGAAATTCTTCCTGTGAGGGAGATGAGGCCCTGGCACAGGTTCCCCAGAGAAGCTGTGGCTGCGTCATCCCTGGAGTGTCCAAGGCCAGGTTGGATGGGGCTTGGAGCAGCCTGGGATAATGGAAGGTGTTCCTGCCCTGGGGGATGGAATGAGAGGATCTTGAAAGTCCTTCCTGCCCAAACTATTCCATGATTCAATGACAAACAAGCATTGCAGAGCCTCCCCAAAACAGCTGGTGACTCCAATTTAGGAATTCTTTGGGTTAGTGGGGAAAGAGAAGAGGAATTCAGGCAGCTCCAGCCAAGAAACATGAGGAAAGGACGAGGAAATTTTCCTCAGACCCTTCCCTGGAGCTTCCATGCTTTGTTGATTTTCAGGATGCTCCCCATCCTGATCGCTCCTTCTGGACTGTGATGGATGAGCTTGAACCTCTTTCCACCTTCCTGGAATTGCTTTGCCATCGGAAGCTGTGGCCGGGGGGATCCCAGAGGGTTGATGAGTGTGGTTTGGAGGTGGTCGGGGGGAATTTCCCGGTGTGAGGTTGCTGTGGATGGTATTTAGCGGAGTCGGGAGATTCAGCCGCTGCTGGGGAAGCATCCAGGGATTCTTTTTACTCCGGCACTGTCGGCAGGAACATCCTGGAGCCTCCGCAGCACATAAGTAACTACAATGAGTGATTCCTTAATAATTAAAGATATGCAGTGCTTGGATTGTCTCCCAGAGCTGGAGCAGATCAGGGAGAGCAGGGAGGAAAAACTTCCCGTCTTACAGGAAATCTTCCCATGCCGAAGCTCCCCGCGCCTGCCGGGGGATTTGGCTGGAATCAGTTCCCCTCTGCCTGCAGCCGGAGGAAGCTGCCATTGGGATGGTGCCATGGATTAACTAAGTGACCTTGGAGCGCTGCTTCCCTCCCTGCCATGCTTTGTTTTCCCATCCCAGAGCTGGGATGCTGTCTGGAGGTATCCCAGTGTTTCTCGGGAGGAGTTGGATACAGCTGGGAAGTCTCAGGAGATGGTGGGAGTGTTCAGTGGGTGATCGCAGAGTTCTTTGAGACAGTAAATCTGCATTTTTCATGGAATCATGGAATAGTTTGAGTTGGAATGGATCCTAAGGATCATCTCCTTCCAACCCCCTACTATGGGCAAGGAAAATTCCCACTATCCCAGATTTCTCCAAGCCCCATCCAACCTGCCCTCGGAATTATTCTGCTGTTCCCACCTTCACAGTGTGTCCTTAAACCGCTTGGGACTTGAGCCAGCACAGGGAAAAACAACATTCCCACCCTGAGAAGAGCATCCCCAGGATGGGCAGCTGGAGCTGGATATCCCACCCTGCTCCCTGTGTCCAGGACACCTCGGACACGCCACCCGTGAGCCGCCGGGATGGCGAGGAGCCCTCTGGCACAGGTCGCCTTTCCCTGACAGCTCCACTTCATTTCCAGCGCTGATTCCAGGCGACACACGAGCGGATTGATGAACTCCACTCTCCCTCTTTCCCGAGCCGCCGAGAGAAATGGCAGAGCCCGGGGCCAAGGCTAAAGCTCAGTTAACATTAAAGTGAAGGATCTGCCGCGGGGCCGGGGGCGGAGGGGAGCGGATGCGCTTTTCTCTGCAGCCAGACGCGTGTCGGGTTTGCCTTTTTCCCGGGATGGATGTCACAGGCGCAGGGAGGGAGGGATGGGGATGCTGACTCAGCATCCGCCGCTCCATTGCCTGGAAAGACGCGGAACGGCGTTTGGAGCATCGCGTTTTGCGTGGCGGGGCTGTCCCGAGCTTCCTTTGACCCCTCCAGGCGCTGGTCCCGACCCAGGCTGAGCGATGTGACAGGAATTTGTGCCTGGACATGACTTTTGTCATGCAGATTGTGCATAAATCACGCTAATTGACCCTGGAGTCAGGGATGGATTCAAGGTCGGCTTGGATTAGGCTTGGAGTATCGCGGTCTAGTGGGACATGTCCCTGCACATGGCAGGGGGGTTGGAATGACATAAAATCCCCTCCAGCCCGAACAATTCTAGGATTTCATGATATCACAGCGGTGTCAAACGGGTGGAAGAAGAGAACTCCACCTTAAATCCCACTTCAAACCCCTCATCCCTATATTTAAGTTGTTACTTCCCTCTGAGTTGGATTTTAACTTCCCAGGGTGAAAATCCTCATTTATTCCTACAACGAGGATGGAGGGAGAGATCAGGGAGCTGAGGGACAGCTTACAGCAGGATGAGCCAGCTGTGACCCAGCATTCCCATTCCCCTGAATCCCCTTGGCCTCCCTCTGGAGCCCTCCAATTGTTTTATCCCTGCCTTGGCTTGTGCCTGGAGCTAGCAGGATTTTGCCCATATTTCCCGGCTTGCATAAGGTTTTCCCGTTGGGATTAACCCACAGGGACTGCCTGGAACCATAGCCCAGAGCTGATCACCTGAATCCCTGCAAAGTTCACACTGTGGGGACTCAGAGGAAGCAGCAATGGGGCCCTTGGTTTGCCAGAAGCTTTCCCAGGGCTGAGCCAAAGCCTCCTGCTTTTCCTGAGTTTTATGCTCAGCTGAGGAGTCGAAGAAATTTAAATTTACACAACACTTCATTTGACAAAGAAACGTGTCATTCTCTTTCTGCTTGGGGTGACTTGAAAGCAAAGCTTTGCTTGGACACAAAAAAATTAGGGAATCTGTCCTTAAACATTCCAGTTCCTTATCTGCAGGGCTCAGGAGTGAGGATTTTTGGAGGTTCTGGTGGATCAGCATGGACAGGAGGCAGGGCATGGCTCTGGATGCCCCTGCCTCATGCAGGGTAATTATGGATAACCCAGCCAGGGAGGCTGGGGTATTTCTGGGGATTTCTGCTGTTGCTTTCTAGGAAAAGTTTCTTCCCTGTGAGGAAGTGGATGAGGTTGTCCAGAGAAGCTGTGGCTGTCCCATCCCTGGAAGAGTGCAAGGCCAGGCTGGATGGGGCTTGGAACAACCTGGGATGGTGGAAAGGAGCTCTGGGGTGTAGTTGCACTGTTTTAAAAATCTTTCTCTCCTTTCTCTTGGAGAATAGAGATAAGTTACATTCTTGTACTTCCTAATCTCTTTGTTTTGGTACTGGATGTTCTAGAGTTGTAACCAATTGTTATAGGGGGTGGAAAAACTGTCGACCAATAATTATTAGATTATTAATGAATATATAAAGAAGGTTTTGTAAATAAACTCTCTCTTTTCACCATCTTGTGTGCTGCCTGCCTGACTTCTCTGCGAGCTTCCGCGAATCTCCACAAGTATCAGAAAATCGGAGCCAACACTGGGGGAGTGGAACAAGATGGATTTTGGGATCTGTTTAACCCAAACCATTGTGATTTTATGAAATTTGGGAGATACAGACTCCACAGATGCCTTGGAAATGAGCAGCAAGGCCGCTGGGAATTCACTCCTTTCCATGCCTCAGTTTCCCCAGCAGGAGCAATTCCATCTTTCCCTCCACGAGGGAGATGGGAATTGCTCGGGCTTCACTTCTCCCACCTGGGCTGGATTTTCCGAGCTCAGCACTTCTGCAAAGCCAATCCTTGGAGTTGGTAAAGTGCTGTGGGAGTGAGGATGTGCTGGATACCCGAGCCGGGTGGGAGCAGGAATTGCAGACAGCTTTTTCCATGGATGGGCTGATCCCGCAGCCGGGCCGGGGGGAGCGGATCAATACCGCGGATACGGAGAGAACTGGAATAAGCCGAGAGAACTGGAATAAGCCGAGCTTTGTAAGTGAAGCCTGAGCTCTCAGGGCTCCCAGGACACGCCGTTATCTCCAGACATTCCCGGCTGTCTGGATCCTCTCACAATACAGAGACATTCCAACCAGGACATGAGTCAGCTCGCAGGGATCTCTCCCTGATCCGGCCCAATGCCACTTTGCGCTGTTGGCTGACACTGCCTGGTGTGGCTGACACCTCCTTTGGGGACAAGGACCAGCCAGGGAGTCCATCCCTGTCCATCCTTCCTGATTTTGCCTGCATCCCATCCGGAACCGCGGCCACTGAGCTCCCCAGGCATCCGTGTGCTCATCCCAAAGTTATGAGGAAAACAGCCAGGGAAAAGGCACGTGGGTTTATTCCTTAATTTCTGGGCTCTGGGGGTGATTCAAACAATTTTCCTGGTCCACAGGGCTTCTGGCTTTATCCGTGAAACCCACAGAACAGGAGAAGGAACTGGGAAGACCCTCCAGACCAACTGGTTTTTGCACCAACAAAATCCCTTTATAAAAGCACCACAAGGAAGCTTGGAAAAGGTTTGTATTCCCCAGTTTTGCCCCATCCAGGTCTCCTGGCTGCATTCCAATGCTTCCCAGTGGCTCCAGTTTGAGTACCAGCCTTAGTCCTGTCTTACCTGTCCAAATTGGGATTGGGAGAAGAAAACAGCTGGATTTTGGGCCTTAATCCACATCCTGTCTCTGACCAGGAGAAATTCAAGGCAGGATGAACAAGCAGAGAATTCCCAAGGTTTTCTCCCTGTTGCCAACAATTTGTTCTCTTGAACCAGAGATTTTCCATTTGTATTTTGGTAGTGGATGGATTTTTCCTCTATAATGTGCCCATAATCCATGTGAAATTTCAACGTCCTGGAACAAGGGATTCCTTGGATTGGTTGTGGAATTCAACAGCCCATAGGGAGAGGCAGCTTTGCTGAGACCTGGAAAAATCAGTTCAGTTGTGAAAGGGAAAGAGCTGTGAAATCCAAGCCATTTATCCCTAAAATCATTGGGAACGATCCACACAGGTTGTTCCCAAAACTAGGAGCTCTTAACTCTTCCCCTAAATGTTGGTGTTTTGGAGTTTCCACAACATATATGGGAATAAATAAAATCCGGGCCAGGGGATTTTTTTGGCACATCATTCCAGCCGTTTCCCTGCTCCTCCCTTCTCCCCCCTTCCCATCTCATTTCCTCGGGAGCCAAAGGAATCTGTCTGCCTGATGGATGGCTCCTGACAAGCTGAGCAGCCAAAGATCACATGTCAATAGGGCCATAATTAGGAGAATTGAGCCCTGTCAGGGCCTCCCGGAAATTTATCTGGAATCAATGGCCAATAGGGTGGAAGGAATGAAGATGTGGGAGTGTTTGCTTTGGAGCTGCCATGGATTTTTACACCCTGTCTGCACAGGGATCCTGCTGGCCGGGCCTTTCCTGCTGCCTGAAAGAGGGGAGGATTATGGAATTAGCCATGGAGATCTGCCCTGGCACCCGCTGACCCCTCTGGGGATGTGGCCGCGCCCCCAAAGTGGGGATGGCGAGAGAGAAAAGTGGGATAGAGGATGGGATTCAGCATTTGGCTTTTCCTCCCAGTGAGAAGGAGCGTGACAGTGACCCCAGGCATGGGTCCCTTTTGGGGAATAGGGGGGGAATTTGGGGGCAAAAATTCCCTTTTTTGGAAATGTCGCCAGATCCCTCCTCAATGTCCTCAAATCCCATTTCCCCTAACCCCCTCCATGTCCCCAAATCCCTCCCCAATGTCCCCAAATCCCATTTCCCCAACCACCCTGTGTGTCCCCGAATCCCTCCCCAATGTCCCCGAATTGTTCCCCATGTCCCCAAATCCTCCCCCATGTCCCCAAATTGCCCCCCATCCTCAAATTCCCCCGGTTCTCCCCAATGTCCCCAAATTCTGCCCCCATGTCCCTATTTCCCTATGTCCACAAACCCTCCCAATGTCCCCGAATTTCCCCCACATCCCCAAATTCCATCCCAAATTCCCCCAATGGGCCCATTTTCCCATTTCCCCAAATCCCCACTCCACGTCCCACGCTTGGGACTCCACATCAGGATCTCGGATCCACCCAGGGATGAAGGATGGGAGAGGCAGCAGCTGAGGGGACAAGGACATTGTCACCTCCCCTCCTCGGGCGAGACAGGGCTGAGGGTTTCATCACTCACATCTTAGACCTGGATTAAATCTCCAAGTGGAGCCCAGCCTGTCACAGTTTTTCCAGGGATGGTGCTGCCAAAAAAAGTTGGGATTTGGGAATTGGCTTCCTCTGGAGGCTGCTCAAGGCTGGGGCACTGCAGGGATTTTTTTTTCCACTCTCCCCACACCTATAGCACTTTCTGGATGCCCCTGAATCCTAAATTTCCTGTGATATCCTTGGTACTGGTGAAGGATTGGGTGGTTTGCAGCTCTCCCTTGGGCTGGGGCTGAATCCTTTTTGCAATTCCAGGGTTTTCAGGCAGAGAAAAGCTTGGGAAGCCCTGGGAAACCCTTCAGCATCTGCTTTAATGCTTTGTTGGTGCAGGGGTCAATGGCCAGGCCCCAAAGCTGTTGAACGGTGAAAACAGCAGAGGTTAAAGCCCGAAATCCTTTGGAAATGCTTTTGGATATCAGCAGGATGGAGCTGGAATCACACAAGCAGAGGGAAGCAGCAATGATTCTGGGAATGGGATCTGGGGGTACCACAGCCCCCTCCCGGGGGGTGGTTCTACCCCAGGACTGAAATAAACGGTGGGAAATCTTAGGAATTCCAGCCTTGTGCTCCCCATTTTTCCAGGGGATCGACCCCGCTTCCTTTTCCATGGATTTCAGCCCCGGGATGCAGCAGGCATTCCGTGCTCCCCGGACTGTTCACATCCAGCTCGCCCATCCCACAAAGCCTGCTCCTGCTCACCCAGCCTGCGAAATCAAAGCTCGGACAAATTCCCGGGGATTAGGTCTTAGAATCAGTGAAATCATCGATTCCCTGATGGGAATTAGGGATCAAAAAGGCTCTCCCAGCTTGTTTTGGTCATGGAAGGATCCTCATGTTCCATTCATGGCCAAAATCCCAACTTTTCATCGCATCTCAGTGTATCCACCAGTCCCCACAGCCCTTATAGAGATTCATTTCATTCCTGAAAACCCCACAGGATTATATGAAAAAAATCAAGGAAAAGGGGAAGGATCCAGAGCCCTCCAAAGGCTGTGGATACCCCCGGAGCTCCTAATTTATTGCTTCTGTAATTGGGGTTAATTACTGGTGACCAAATTTATCTTCTCGCCTCTCATTAATCCCAAACACAAAAGAACCCTGTTTGCAATCAATTGCTGTTTAATTACAGCACAATAGCTGCCTCCTGAGATCGAAATCCCGGCTGGCTCCAGGTCTTGAGGAGGATGGGGATGGGGAAATGGAGGATGAGGATGCCAGCTGGGATTGGCGTTGTGTATTCCAGGGACTTTTGAAATCCAGGAGGAGCAGTGGGAACTCTCGTTGTCCTGGCTGAAGGATCCGGGAGTGGCTTTTAGCTGAGAAATGAGAGGGAATGGCCTCGGGACCCACCTGGGGAGATTTAGGTTGGATATTAGGGATAAATATCTGGAAAAGGTTGTCAAGCCCTGGAAAAGGCTGCCCAAAGACATGGTAGAATCCCCATCCTGGGAGGGATTTCAAAGCCGTGGAGATGTGGGATTTAAGGATATCATTTAGTGGTGGAATTGGCAGTGTGGGGTTAATTGGACTCATTGGTCTTTAAGGTCTTTTCCAGCCTAAAGGATTCCATGATTCTGGGATTTGGATGGAAAACATGTTCCACGTGAAACCTTTGAGGGAATATTTGGTCCATTTTCAACCTGAGAACAGTGGGAATGAAAATTCCTTCACTTGGGAGAACAAGGAAACAAGGTCCCAGCATTTCCCAGGGTTTGTTGTTTGGACTGAAGGTGTCTGAGGTGACCAGGAGATTCCCCAGAGGACGTGGGAAGTGAGGAAGAAGAGGGGAAAAATGGGAATTGTGGGAAAGCTTTTATTTCTGCAGGCAAACTCTGGTTTCCTATCCTGAATCCGAGCCATTCCTGGGGGCAGAACTCATCAGCCCCAGGACCATAACTAAAATTCCCAAATTGTTTTTATTTTTGCCAGGAGAAACACTTCCTTGGCACTGCTGCCTGTCCTGCCCCCTCATTTATCCTGATAAATGTTCTGGATTAAATAAACTCCCCTCCCAGCCCATCCCTCCCTCCCCATTCCTTAGGATCCATCAATCTCCAGGATTATTGAGCCCGGTTTGGGAGTTAGTGGGGTGTTGAAAACACTCCGGTCTTCCCTTTATCACTTTCAGATCAGTCCATTGGATGGGAATCCATCAGGGAAAATAATGGGAGAGGCTGTGCTGATCTATGGCTCCCTGTTCCCAGATCAATCCCATTCCTTCCCTTCCAGCCTGGGGGCTGTGAGGATCCAGGGCTGGCCATATTTGACTCCCTTCTCTTAAAAAACCCAACATTTCCCATTCCTGCCAGGATTTTTTTCCTGGGATGTGCTGGAGATGCCCTGGATGGGTTAAAACATCCTCTGAGTCCAATGAGGTGGAGGCTGAATTCTTCTTGGGACCTCAATTCCTGGCTGGATCCACTTGCAGACATTTATTGCATTTAAGATTTGAGTGGATTTAGGGATTACGATCCAGCCAAAATCTGGATTGCGCTTGAAATTCATCATATCCCAAAATTTAGCTGCTCCCAGGGTGGCGCTGACGTGGTTCATCCACCTGGGGCCAGGAGTCAAGGCCAGGAGCTCGGTTTGGAGGTGTTTTTCCACCTGGGCATTCCCAATCACCCTCTTCCCGTGCCCTGTGCGGATTCAGAGGGAAGAGCACCACCTACTGAGTCTCCTTCACCTCTTCCTTTCCTCTTTTTTTTTTTTTTTCCTTCCCAATCTCTTTTATTCTTACTCGTGTCCTTTGCTTTTCCCTGGGAAAGGCGGGAGCAGGTTTGACTCCCAGAAACCCTCCTGATCTCTCCAGAATGTTTCTGCTTGCTCTGATTTTCTTGTGTTTAATGAGATTTCCTTGGGATCTTTCTGCTTCCTGCCTTTGGGAATTAACAGCACCTCCGGCCTGTTGCCTCCCCAGATCCCGATTTTCTCTTGGAGCGTGTGTGGGAAATGAAATAAATTAGGTACATTTTGCCTTGAAATCTGAATTTAAGCCAAATATTGGAAGTTTGATTTGTAAACAGATGCAGGAATATTTTCCTATCTATGGATTTTTCCATATGGGGGTGTCCATATGTAGGAGCATGTCCCTGGATGTGTTTTGGCCAAGGATTTAGGGAATTAGCTGAAGACTTTCACGTCTGGGTTCAGTTCCCACGGTGGCACAACCTTTTTATTATTGATTAAACACTGAAAAATTCCTCGAAAACAGATTGGGAGAAACCCAGAGAAATCCACTCTGGTGTTTCCTGGATATTTTTAATTGGGAGACGATCCAACTTTTTAAGGATAAGACCTCAGCCGTGTTATCCCAAAGCCCCTCCTTTGCATCCAGTGCCAAATTAGGCTCATTAAATGCCCTTTTGTTATTTCTCCCTGTTTGGTTTCTCTGTTTGAGCCAAAATGTTTGTGTTTCTCCCAAGGGAATTGGGCTGGGAATTGCCATTGGATATCTTCTAAGGATTTACAAATCCCTGAGTCCCATCACCTGCTTCCAAAAGTCTCAACATTGTGGAAGTCACAAGAAGAAGTTGGTGGGAAGTGGGAATCAGGAGATCCAGCTCCTTGTCAGCCCACAACATTCCCTATTTTCTGCTTCGTGTTCCATGTGAAGCTGAGGGACTCCAGATCTTTCCAGTGAGGAAAAAAACTCCAAACACGGCATCCCTACGGATCAAACGTGGTCCGTGAGGAGTGATTGGGAAGAGAGGAGATTGTTTATCCCAGAGAACGAAGGGAGATGGGATAACTGCCTGCAATTATGTAAAAGGCTTCTGGAAGAAGGGGAGGGACACGTTTCCCTGTGGATAGGACAAGGAATAAGGAGCTTAAAAACCAGCAAAGGAGATTTAGAGCTGTGGGATAGAGAAGGGCTGGGATTAATTGCTGGGAGGAGGGGAAGGGCTGGAGGTTTGGAGGACAAATGTGTCAAGAAGGGCTTAAAGAGTGTGGATTCGTCCATGGGACAGGAGACAGGGAAGAGAAACATCCACCTGGATGTTTTTCCAGTATTTTCTGTGGCTCTCAAGGCAGCACGAGTGAATTCTGGGATTTCCACAGTGGGATGGGGGGGTTTGGCAGCTCAGGCGTTTCTGCTCCGTGAGGCTCCTGCTCATTCCTTGGAATGAGCCATGTGGTGCCACATGGAGCTGCCTCTTCAAACATTTCCCTGCCATCATTTTTCCCAGCTCCACAGATCCTACGGTGACCTGGCAATACATGTTCATTGAATCTTGGAATGGTCTGGGTTCTAAGGGACCTTAAAGATCATCTTATTCCAAACTCTGCCGTGGGCAGGGACATCTTCCACTATCCCAGGTTGCTCCAAGCCTCATCCAATCAAGACCTTCTACACTTCCAGGGATGGGGCAGCCACAGCCTCTCTGGGATGATATCTCAGCCTCTCTCCCATCTTTCCCGTGTTTCCACCTTGACCTGCACCTTGGGAGCTGGAGATGGCTTTTGGGAGGAAAAGCTGAGGTGATCCCATCACCCTGAGGAAGTAAATCCGCTGATGGAGCAGAAGTCAGAAATAACCCAGCAAAAACTTGAGACAGCCCTAGCTTCCAGTAATTCCCAGGGAGAGGTGTCAGCCATGATTTCTAGGAGCCACACGCAGCAGAAAGCAGGGAATTGCTGGTAGCACTAATGAAGTTACGGCCATCTGGTGATTGGGTTAGGAAATCCTCTGGGAGCGGCCGGCGAGGTGATGGACGGAAAGCAGAACGGGAATTAAATTGCATTTCATTTCAATTTGGCCATAAATTTGATGATTTCGTCAGATAAGAAATAAAGGGGGAGGAGGGGGAGGAGAGGAGAGGGAGGGATCTGTGGGCAGGGAGCGAGCAGGACACGAGGAATTACATCGTCCCAGTTTGTACCATTGTAGGTCATCCATCAGAAGTGCCAAAGGTTTTATGGATAGGATGTAAATCACCTGCTCCCTATGGATTATTCACTCCAGTAATATAGGTTGGGAATACAGGTTATTGACCCGCCCCGGGATTTATGGGAGAGGATGCAGTGGGTGAAGAGGGGAGATGGACACTGTTGCCACTCTGATGGGATGACCCACTTGGCAGCAGTGGTTTGTGTCACCTGAGTCACCTGGACATGTCACCAGGGGTGGAGACACTGTCAGGCTGCAAGTCATGCACGAGCCAATGAGAATTTCCTGTTCTGGATGAATCCAGAGGGACCTGGACAAACTTGAGAAATGGGGCCATGGGAATCGCATGAGGTTTAACAAAACCAAGTGCTGATGTTGCACCTGAGTGAGGGTCAATCCCAGGATGAATCTAGGCTGGGGATTGTAGGAATTTTGGTCCCGGTTTTGTTTCGGATGGTTGGGACGGAGACAAGAGATCTCTGAAGTCAGGTCTTAGAGCATGAGGTTTATTGTGAAAGGGCATGGGTGTAGGGGAGCTGCCAGGAGCTGCCAGACACAGCTCAGAGCAGGTCAGAGAGGTAAGAGAGGGAGCAAGAGAGAGTAGAAAGAAGATCGAATGCCGTGGTTGCCGTTTACAATACAATAAATCGTCTTCTGTGCTGAATATTCTAATTTTCATTAACCAATCTAGAACAAGCTACAAATCCTACAACATTTACGTACAGCCTATGAGAGTCATTGCATTACCATACGGTGTTAGATTTTAAACTCTAAAAACTGCTTTTTGGACCCTCTGCTAAGTTGGTAGGGTCTGCTCTAACCCTTGGACCTGTCTGCAAGCAGAGGGGATTGTTTAATCAAAAGGGGAATTGTTTAATCAAAAGGGGATTACCTTCAGTGGCCATACCATTGTTTTCCAGTTATTTAGTAACTCGGGTTTGGAATCTCAAAGCTTGTCTTCATTTCAATCTCGCTTATAGTTTCCATATTCTCAGCATCTTTTGCCGGCTAATAATATTTATAAGTCTTTCCTATTTCATCTTCCCCAACAGGGATGAGCAGATGGAGCAGCCCTGGGTAGAAGGATTTGGGGAAGTTTGTGGATGAGAGGCTGGACATGAGCTGGCCATGTGCACTTGGAGCCCAGGAATCCAGTTGTGTCCTGGGCTCATCCCACAATTTGGGCAACAGGAGAAGGGGGAATTCTGCCCCTCTGCCAATCTCAGGTGAGATCCCACCTGGAATATTTCATCCAGCTCTGAGGTCCCAGCACAGGAAGGACACGGAGATGTTAGAACCAGTCCAGAGGAGGCACCAAGATGATCAGAGGGATGGAGCAGCTCTGCTGTGAGGAAAGGCTGAGAAAATTGGGATTTTTCCACCTGGAAAAGAGAAGGCTTGGAGTCACCTATCTGGGGCTTTCCAGAAGCAGTAGGAGCCAACAAAAGAGATGTATAGGGACATTTTATAAGCGTCTGGAGTGACAGGACAAGGGGGAATGGCTTCAAACGGAAAGAGTAGGTTTGGATTGGATATTGGGAGGAAATTCTTTCCTGTTTGGGTGGTGAGAATCATGGAATGGTTTGGGTGGCAAGGGACCTTCAAGATCATCTCATTCTAGCCCTTCCACTAGACCAAGGTTGCTCCAAGCCCCATCCAACCTGGCTTTGGACATTTCCAAGGATGGGGCAGCCCTGGCTTCTCTGGGGAACCTGTGCCAGGGCCTAACCACCCTCCCGGGAAAGAATTCCTTCCCAGACAGAATCAAACATCTCCAGCACTGGAGTCTGATCCTGGACACCTTAAAGAAATGATCATGGGACATTCCAGTTTGGTGACACAGTGATTCTAGGCCCTGACAAAGACATGAAATTAACTCCTGGGAATGACAAACATTCCCACAACAATATTGCTCTGGAACTCTCTCATGTGCTGAAATTTCCTTCTGGATATTGGGATATCACCAGGTCTTGGTACAAGGTGTCATTTTTAGGCCAAAGTCATGACGTAATTTTGCTTCTGACCTCTCAGCATTCCAGCTGGGTGTGTTAAGGCTTCCATCCCAAACTGGTGACATCCTTGGATATCTCAGTAAGTTTCAGCCTTACTTTGCTGTGCCTTGCAAGTGGGGAGATTTTCATCATGACTGGATGAAGGACTTGCTCAGGGGTAGGACTGGAAGCACTTTCGGTGGGATACCTGGCTATCCCATAATTTTTGGTAAAATGATGCCATTGTGCACAATTCCTAATTTCCATGACCAAGAGCTTGCCATTCCTTGAAAAACAATGGATGGACTTCAAAGGATGGGGCTGGATATGAAGCGTCCAGCTCCAGGTCAGTATTCCCCATTTCAGACACGGGAAGCTGAATCAACTTCTGATGGAGACTTTCTCCATGGATCCTTCTCCTGGTGAGAGTGAGTCTGAGACCTTTTGATTCCAGGTTTATCCCAGAGCTTCAAACACTGACTGCAGCTTCACAGCCCTCTGGGCCTTTATTGGGTGACTGAACACATGGAATCGGCAGGAATATTTTCTCCTGTGGAGGTTGGATGGTGAAAACATTGGCAACACAACTCAGGGGTGTGGTAAAGAAATTCCAGTGGGATGTTGTGAATCCTGCCAGGAGGAGCTGAGGGAGCTGCTCACCACATTCCCACATTCCTGCTGCATCTGGCTGCCCTGGGAATGGGACATGGATGAGCTGTGCTGAGCTGGGAGCTGTTTTGTGCTGGTCCAGCAATGCCAAATGTGACAGGAGCTTGGCCTGCCCTTGAGGCCAAAGCTTTTAAACTCGTGTGAGAGAGAGGCCAAAGATATTTCCCATCAATCTTAACCCTGGAGCTCCGGCCGCTGCAGGGATGGGAAGGAATTGGATTCCAGCAGGAGTTTGGCAGTTTTGTGGGCATAATTAATACACGTCATTGCCAGGAATTCTCATGCACTCGTAGAGATTTTGAGCCATATTTGGGATATTCCTCTGGAGAGAGCAGATGGGAATCTGTTTTAAAAGGAATCTGTGGTGGAGCTTCCACGTGTTCAAAGTGAGGGATTACAAGTGTTTCCAAAATAATGACTGGGAGGTACAAGGGGAAAAAATGCCGGAATCTATTTCACATGCACAATAATTTACTTTTAGATGTGCAGTAAAGATTTTATATGCACAATAATTTACTTTTACACGTGCAATGATGTTTTTACACATGGAATCATTCATTTTTATGGATAAAAGCCGACCAATTAAAAACCCGGGTGTTAAACATCCCTCCCACCAATCCTGAAGGATTTGTTTTGGAGTAAAACTTCACTTAGGCCTAACATCAACACTTTCCTGCAGGATTATTGTTGATTTTCCAGCTGGTTCCATGTGCTGCTCCTGATTCTTTTCCAGTTCACCCTCACGGGGAGTATGAGCAGCTCCGTGGGTTGTTGGGAAGGGAGGTGAGGGCCACATCCCCTGGATTGTCACCTGCTCTTCCCTGTGATCCATCCTGGTCAGCTGCCTGAATCTATGGGAGGAGAATCAGCCCCAGAAGGAAAAGATGCGAAGACATTTTTGGGATCATGGAATGATTTGGATTGGAAGGGATTTCCAAGATCATCTAATCTATGGGCAGTGACACCTTCCACTAGACCAGGTTGCTCCAAGCCCTGCCCAACCTGGCCTTGAACAATTCCAGGGATGGGGCAGCCACAGCTTCTCTGGGAATTCCATTCCAGGGCCTCACCACCTTCACATGGAAGAATTTCTTCCCCATACCTCATCTTTCATTTCAAAGCTGTAGTGGTGGGCTTTTCCATCAGTGGAGCTGAGTAATTCCAAAAACAATTTAAAAACTCCAAAGGGTCCATACAGCTCAGAGGAAAAGAGATAAGGACATGAGAAATTCCAGCTGTTGAAGGATCAACAGAAAAACTTTGTTCAGAGACCTCAGATATGCTTCCATCTTTTTTTCTGTGAGTCTCTTCACTTGGCACAATCAGATATGGTTGGAGCTTCCGTCCCTCAGGTGAATATTTTGTTCAGACAACACAAGTTTAGGGGTCTGTGTTCCCTCAGTTTCCCCTTCATATTTAATTCCATATTTAAATGGAATACAGTTTGGTGCCCTACACCCAGGATGTTGAATAAAAATGGAAACGTCTCCTTGTTTTTTCTGAGGCTTCATCCATGTGGAAAACCCCCTGCAGCAGTGAATGGACAAATTCACTGGCCACAGTTAATTCCAGGATGATCAGAAGAAATAAATAGCTCCCAATATATTTGGAATCTTGTGGATTAAATGCCCCAGCTCAGGCCAGGGGGTCACCTCCAAGCAGGGCTGTCCTGGTCACGCTGAGCCTTTGCCAGTGGCGACTCAGTTATTTTGAGTGGGAATCTCAAATTACTGCAAACCTGGCGGATTCCAGGGAAGAAGAGGTGGAAGGGACTGGAAATAGAAGTAATAGTCCCCAGTCTAGGAAAAAAGAGATTCACAGGATTTTTTTCTTTGGACAATTTGGGTGAGGAGGGAAGGAAATGAGGAAGGTGGATGGTCAAGTGTAAAAAAACAGCATAAACTGAAACCCTTTGCCTTGGAGAAATCATAACCCTGAAAAATAAACTGATTTTGAGTTCATAAATGTTCAGTGGGAGCCTGATGCAGCAGGAAGTGGAAAAATCTCTTTTCATCCAAAATTTCTATTTTTGCAAGAAAAAAATATCCTTCCATGCAAACTTCTTTTAGAAGATACTGTTCCACCAGCTTTAAACCACTGGAGTGTTCAAGGCTCTGGTTGTGGGGCATTTTGAGCATGGAAATGGTGGAAAATGGGTGAAAGTGTCAAGCCATGGGGAAATCGGATGGAAAAATGATCTGGAATTGTTGTGGATCAATGCTCAAATAGAGGGGGTGGGAATTCTGCTGGTTGGTGGTGTCTGCACTTGACAACACTTCCCACACAAAGGGGCTGAGCTGCACCTTAAGGACTTACCTGGAAACCATCCTAAAAATCATCTCATTCCAACTCCCTGCCATGGGCCGGGATACATTCCACTATCCCAGGTTGCTCCAGGCCCCATTCTGGAACACTTCCAAGAATGGGGCAGCCACAACTTCCCTGGGAATTCTATTCCAGGGCCTCACCACCCTCAGAGTTAACTCGGAACAGCTCCTTGGTTATTTTTCAAGGTTCATGGAAAACTAAAATCTCCTGAAGGACAATTCAGCTGGTTTAAAAAAAAAAAAAAAAAAAGAGGGAATGGGAAAATGAGAATGATGAGAGGGGATGGTTTAAAAACAACAAAAGTGCCCCCAAAACGGTCATTCCCCCCCACCAAGAGTGACACTGGCTTGAAAAACTGGCCTAGAGGCAAAGGGACAGTGACAAGGGACACATCAAATGGGAAAAAAAAGAGGAATAAAGGACATTGGATTTGCACAAAAATGGAGAAAATCAGTGAGATGAGCAAAAAGCCAGGAGAGGCTCTGGCCGGTAGAGCTGAGGCCAGCAAAGAGTTGAAATACTTTGGGAACAGAAGGAGCTATAATAACCCCAGTATTGATTCCTCCTTGGAAGGGAAATGTGCAAAGCAGGCATTTTCCAGGGATATTTGTTTTGTATTTGGAGGGAAAAGCAGATTTGTTCCTGATTAAAGGGAAGGGATGGTTTACAGGCCGGCATTAAGTGGGGAACATTCCAAATAGCCCCTCTTAAAAAACACTCAACCTGCTGAAAACAGGGATTAACTCTATCCAAGTGTTTTCTAGGATGTGGCCGAGAATCAGGGTTGGCTTTCAAAATCCCAAGGCAGGGAAATCCAAGGGACAAGAGGAAAACTGATGTCATGTCAGCACATGATGGAATGGGAATGACTTGGTTAATTATTGCCTGCCATTGATTCCAGGCAAAATGAGGGAACACCTCACCAGGACTCGATTAATAAGGAATTACAGGAACATGATGCTAATCAGCAGGGGGTTATGGGAAATCGGTCTTGTCAAATTAAGCAGCTTTTATAAACGCAATTAGAAGAGGGAGGATAATTAACGAACTTGCAGAGGGTTGGGGTTGAGTCGCTGGGGGAGATGTTGAAATCCAGAAGTTTTTGTTCAAAAAACGCCACTTGTGAAGTGGGAAGAACAACAGGAATTGTGGCCATTCCTGCAGTCTCAGCACTTTAATCACAACATTCATGAGGCACAGAGATATCCAAGTAGTCTCCATGCACCTTGTGATATCCCAAACCTTGGAAAAGTGGATCACAGTAGGATGAAGAAATAAACTCTTATGTGGATCCTCATACCAAAAGCAGTAGACTGGAACATGTTTTGATATTGTAGGTTTTCTCCTAAATAAATTTAGGATAAATTGGCTTTGTGTTGCCCTCCTGTCCCTGGTGTCCCACCACCTCAAGTCCAGAGGAGGCCACTCAGCTGTTTAAAGGGCTGGAGCCTCTCTGCCATGGAGCCAGGCTGGGAGAGCTGGGAGTGTCCAGCCTGGGGAAGAGAAGGCTCCAAGGAGACCTTCGAGCCCCTTCCAGTGTCTAAAGGGACTCCAGGACAGGTGGAAAGGGACTTGGGACAAGGGATAGAGGGACAGGACAAGGAGAATGGCTTCCCACAGCCAGAGGGCAGGGATAAATGGGATATTGGGAAGGAATTCTTCCCTAGGAGGGTGGTGAGGCCCTGGCACAAGTTTCCCAGAGAAGCTGTGGCTGCCCCATCCCTGGAAGTGTTCCAGGGCAGGCTGGATGGGGCTTGGAGCAACCTGGGACAGTGGGAGGTGTCCCTGCCCATGGCAGAGGTGGAACTGGATGATTTTTAAGGTCCTTTCCAACTCAAGCCATACCACGATTCTATGACTGAGCTGTTGGAGTCTGCTTTGGATGGTGACTGACAGGGTCCCCTCTGTGTTGTTGGGCAATGTCCCCTCAGACCATCCCAAATGGAAAGGCCTCCTTCCCATTTGGGATGAAAGGGTGAATGCATTCCATAAATTTTAACCTCAGACCTCCATATTTTGGCTGTGGGGAGAAGTGGCTGCTGACTGCGCTTCCTTCTTGGAATCATGGAATGGTTTGTGTTGGAAGAGGCCTTAAGGATCATCAACTTCCAACCCTTTGCCATGAGTGAGGGACACTGGTGCCACTCTAGAGTTGGATGTGACTTCTCGACCACATCCTAAGGGATGAAGCTGATGGGGAAATCAGGAATGTCAGGCTGTGTCCCTGATTTCTGATCGACCTGCTCCATCCCCTCTCCTATTCCCATGCATCTTCCCCTCCCGCACTCCATAAAACGCCTCCTCTCAATTGAGATGCTCTGGTTTATTTGGGCTGCGAAATCCACTTAAACCTTTTTAATTTGTCTTGTTTGGATATGGGCATCATTTGGATCGTGTTTTATGGGCACCCGGATCATTTTCCTTCCTGTAAATCGTCCCTTTAGTTACTGAGGCTTCTGGGAAGTTGTAAATCCTCCTTCCCATCCTTTCCATGGAGTTTACGTTGTTTTACAGCTTCATTAATAGGTTCTCTCCCGGCGAGGTTGATGAAAGTTATTGACCTAATCATAACCTATTAATTATGACAGTAAATCCCACTCTTGGAAATGTTTTACTGAGCAAATGTTACTTGGAAAATCTGCGGGTTAAACTGCAGATCCAAGAACTTTAAATCTCCCCCTCACTGCCCCAGTCATGGAGCCTTGGGAGAAGCTTGTGGAGTCCTGATGGCTTGGGAAAGTTCTCATTTAGGGAGCGCTCAGTTTTCCTAAATATTGGCTCTACATGTTTGGATCTAACCTGGCCACTGGGGTTCATCCCGTTCTTCTTCTTCTTCTTAAAATTGTGGAATCCTTTAGGTAGGAAAAGACCACCAGGATCATCAAGTCCAACTGTTCCCTCAGCACTGCCAAAGTCACCACTAAGCCATGTCCCCAAGGGCCACATCCGCACGGCTTTAAAATCCCTCCAGGAATGGTGACTCAACCACCGCCCTGGTCCAGTTCTTGGTAATCTTTTCCTTGAAGAAATTTTTCCTGATATCCCATCTAAACCTCCCCCACTGCAGGCTGAGGCCATTTCCACTTTTCCTATTGTTTTTGACCTGGGAGTAAACACAATTAATAAGGAATTTAATGACTTCTGTCCAAGGCCCATCAGAGGTAAGGGAATAGTCCAGGTATCTGCCCAGAAAAGCTGTGGATTCCCCATCCCTGGAAGTGTTCAGTGAGGTTGGTTTGGAAGTTTGGAACAATGTGGGGTAGTGGAAGATGTCCCTGCCCATGGCAGGGGATGGGAAAGAGGTGATCCTTAAGGTCCTTTCCAACCCAGAATATTCTGGGATTCCATAATCTTCCACAGTCACACCCAGAAAAGGTTTTTTTCTTGGAAAAACAGAGCTCCAAAAGATAACACCCCTAAAACTGGACGGGGATCCCCTAAAATCAGGCAAGAAATTTTTCTCTTCCCTGAATCTCCCTTCCAGGAGCAGCTTCTGCCCCATCGCCCCTGTTGGAATCGCTCCTTTAGGATACACTCCCTGTAGCTCAGCTGCTGAGCGAGCAGCTCCCTTCTGCATCCTCAAATCCCTCGAGAAAACCACTTTGCTTATCAGGCAGAGAGAGAGAGGTCTCCTGGGAATCCAAGTGCTTCCATCAGCCTTTCGGAGTAGCCATCCGTGGTAGGAACTGTGAGAGGTCCCAGCTGGGTTCCAGGGTCTGGATTAAATAAGCATTAAAAGTTTGGGTATGCACATGGAATTTATTGGAGAGACACACATGGGTATCCATTTATCCAGAAATTTCCAGGATCCCACCTCTGCGTCCCTGTGTGTTCTGTGTTCCTGCCCCGAATGCACAGGTAAAGGTGATAAAAATGCTCAGAGGGCTTTTTCCTGCTGGACACCCCAAATTCATGGATGAATCAATCCCATTGTGCAGGGGGAGCTGCGAGGAAGTGGCTCAAAGGGAGGAGGAGATGGGAATAAGGGACAGATACTGCTCCAAATCTCACGGCCAGGTGGCAGTAGCACTGATGGTTTGGATGGGTAATTGGGAAGAAAATTGGAGAGGCCCTGGCACAGGTTTCCCAGAGAAGCTGTGGCTGCTCCATCCCTGGAAGTGTCCAAGGCCAGGCTGGATGGGGCTTGGAGCACCCTGGGATAGTGGAAGGTGTCCCTGCCCGTGGCAGGGATTGGAACTGGATGGTCTGTAAGTTCCCTTCCAACCCAAACCATTCCATGGTTTTATGATTCCATGGAGATCAAGAAGCAGGACATGAGAGAGGATGAGGAAGGGATGCAGAGGAAAGAGGTGAGGTGGAAACAGGAAGGTCCTCTCCAAGGCTGAGCATGGAAACATAGAGAATACTGCAGAATTTTTTTTATTTTTGGTCATTTTTAAATAGTTTTTCAAGTTTCCTGGAGAATTCCCATAATTTTTATATCTTTTGGAGTAACAAACTCACATGGCCACAGCAGTTCAGCTTCTCTTACTTCTTGCTGTAACCCCATTTCTATTCCTGCCATCCTTGGTATAAAAATCCACCTTTTCCACAACTTTCACAATTTTGCCTCTTAATTCTCACTAAAGCTTCCAAGAAAAATTCCTTTTGGCCGCTGCCTGGTGCGGACACTAAACTATTTGATTTTTTCTGGAACTGACCTTTGTTTCACACGCTCTGGACCAGTTTCCAAACACATTTCTGGGAATTTTGGGTCTGTTTCCATGATTACAGTTGGAATAACTCCATTCACACACTTCTGGAATTCGATCTGTCACAGCCACGTTGGGATTTCCATACAAAGCATGAGGCATTTGGATCAACCTGGAGAAACCTCTTCACTTCCAGCCATATTTTCCATGTGTCCAACATAGGGAATAAGACCTAGTCAGGCACGTAAATGCCAAGAGGCATTTTGGATAAAATTTTTGTGGGATATAAAGGCCTTATATATTTTGAAAATGCTCCATGTCCTTCAGAGGTTTTGTGGAGATGTGAAACAGGGCAAGGGATATTGAATGCTCTGGACACCCTCCAAGCTGGAAAAATTTGAGTTTTTGGGGAAATGATGCTTCCTTCTGTAATTAGAAATTACTTCCAACCCCAACTTTAAGCTCTCCCACAATATTAATTAGCCTTTCATGGGTTAAATTTTGAATAAATTTAAATTAATAATTTAAATAAATAATTATAATAGTTCATATCCTCAAATAGAGAAATTTCTGTCAAGGTGTTTTAGGAGATGCTGCAGTTCTGCACTGAGCTTCCTCATCTTTTTTCCCTCTGGATACCAAGGGTTGGAAATGCAGTCCACGCCTTTGGAATTCTCATAGCAATGGCAAGGGCAAGATTTGGCCCCAGGGCACCACAAGTGCCAGTAAATATTCCAGGATTGTCATTTTTAGGGGTAGAGAGAGGGAAAAGCAAGCTCAGCAGGAAGGGATCAGGTGCTCCAGAGTAGGATTCAGGTCTGAGGGGTCTGTGGATGGAAAAGGGAAAGGGACAAGGTGAGGGTGGACAACAAGGTCCGGGGTGTGGAGGCTGGGCAAAAAGAAGAGGCTGAATTCTGCTCTGTTTTCTGCCCCCGGGCTGACACCCACACGGATCATTGCATATAATTCACAAAAAAATAGCTGGATAACACTGAGATAAAGAAATTCCTTGTGAATTCCTAACTAACTGTATCTCCAGCACCTCTGACAGCTCCTCCTGGCCCTGCAGGATGTATCCAACAGACTCCACCCATGCCAAGAGACCCTGGTGGGTGACCAGGAGGGAACAATTCAGTATTTTCCACCCAGCATCCAAGGGAATCTGAGGCTGTGGCTGGAGGTCATGGCCGATCCTGGTGCTGATGCCACGGAGATGTGAATTCCCGTCCCGGTGCCGCCGTTCCTCCCCGCGAGGCTCATTCCCTTCCGGAAGCAGGACCGGCCGGCGCAGCCGAGCGCCAGAGCTGTCGAGAGATGAAATCAGAGCTGACCCAGCTTGGGTTGCAGGGACGGCTTTCTGTTCCCATTAATAATTCAGGGATCCCCTGGGGGCGCGAAGATGACATCATATCCCATCCTATTCCCATTGCCACCCTGCCTTTCCCTTCCGTCTTTCCCTCTTTCCTGTCATTTCTCTGCATCCAAAGAGTTGGGGACACCTTGGCACCACATTGTATTACCCCCAAAGACAGCATCTCCTAGAAAAAATTCCCAATCCTTTTTAGCCAAGGGTTTGGTCCCCTTCAACCATCCAAGGAAGGAGAATAAACCCTGGGAATAATTTTTGCTCTCCAGCCTTTCCCTGGGGAGTTTGGTCATCCCAGGATGGTTTTACCAGGTCAGTGAGGGAAGTTTGGTGTTGCCTCTTTTTAGAAAGGACTGTAGGGAAAAAATGGAGAAAGGTCCTAGGGAAATTCTGAGTAGAAACAAGGCCTGAGTTTCACAGAAGAGTGGCAAGGAAGGATCCTCCAGTGTGGAACGATGTTGGAAGTTTCTCCTGCTGGCTCATGATGGGAAAAAAGGTCATGGCTGAGGTTATGGAGGTGGAGGTTGTCACTGTGAGGGTGACACCTGTCACCACTGAATGAATCCTTTCCTTCAGTTCCTCCTTTCCTGCAGTCCTGGAGCTCAGCCATCCATGCAATCAAACCTGAGGGAACACGACTTTTTGGGAGCAGCCCCCCATGGCCCTTCTTCCACAAGTTCAGTGAAATTCAGAGCCTTTGGTGTCCAAGTCCACCCTCGTGGTGGTATTGGCAGTATTGGAGGGAGATTGGGGCTGGAAAATATCTTGGAAGGATCGAGAGAAAACAATAGACCATGGAATCATAGAATGGCTTGAGCTGGAAGGGACTTTAAAGATCATCTAATTCCAACCCTCTCCATGGACAGGGGACCTTCCACTAGATCAGGAGCCCTCTCCAGCCTGGTCTTGGACACCTCTTTAGATCTCTAAATATTTTTTGCCAGGATTGTGTGAGGAACACAACAAAGAGGGAACAACAGCTTTCCCGGGGGAAGGCCAAAAACCCTCTTGGGAGTGACTTGTGGAACTCTTCCTGCACCTTTTGGGACACTCAGATACCCCAAGCTTACTCCTGACTTTCCTTTTTTCATTTTTTTCCCTCTCTGCAAAGTGCATTTTTCATGAGGAATCATTCCTGGGGAGCTTTGGGATCAACCTGGATCGGTTCAGTCCCACCATAATCACCCGGCAGAAATTTCAGCCGTGGCCAGGTCTATGGTAGAGCACAAGGCACAACGTCACTCATTCAGAAATTCCCAGAATCTGGATTTGCCGCAGGAGATGGATCTGAAGGATGGATTTGATCCAACCCCACCATGTGCACGGGTTGTGCTCATCCCCACATGCCGAAATCACCCACAGTTGAAGGGTCATGGGGATTTCAGCTGCCCCAATGTCTCTGTTTGTGTCTCAAAAACAAGGATGAGGAGTTCCTCTGGATTTGCAAAAGGATTTGGAGCTTCCCATAAACACCCTCATCCCTTCCTTCCCCAAATCCATTCCTTTGGAACTTTATTCAGGAAAAAAGAGCTTTTCTGGACCTCTGCCATGAAGTGTCTCTACCCCTCTGTCAGCATAGCCCAGAGAAATTCCCTGCAGCCTCCAAACCAGATGAACATCCCTAATCTCCTCTTACACCACGTTATTCCTCTCCTGAGTGTCTCCTTGTTTGGAATTTTTCCTTTTTCCCTGTTTTATTACCCCACCTCCCCCCTTTTTTTTTTTTTCCCTCAGGGATTCCAAGTGTTAACACAAAGAATCTCCAGCTGAGCTGTCTGATTTATCCATCTCCTCACCTTGACTTTATTTCCTGGTCACAATTCCAAGTGCTAATGTTACATTCCTGGTTTAAGTGTCTGATTTATCCACCCTCACCTCCCCCCTTACTTCATGGTATGGGTTTGAAATGTTAATTTTAATAATAAAAGTTTTACGCCCCCGGTGCTTTCCGCGCTAACACGGGAACATTATTTCCTAGGATGAGGGTTTTAAAACCTAATGTCCTAATGCTGCTTTAATTGTGGGATTTATTCCTGCTAAGGCAGATCCTGGAAGTACATGGGGGTTGGAGGAAATCCGTGGCCGGTGGCAATGTCTTGCCTGGTGTTTGGTGGGAAGAGCTGGATCCTGAATCCAAGTTTGAGAAGGAAAAGTGCTGATTTTCCTAAGGATGTTTCCAAGGCTTCAGAAAGTGCCATCACGCTTCTAATGCAAGAGTGACCTGATGGGAGAAGACAGAATCATGGGATTATAGGTCCATTTAGGCTGGAAAAGTCCTCTAAGATCATTGAATCCAACCATTTACCCAGCACTGCCAAAGCCACCACTAAACCATGTCCCCAAGTGTCATGTTTATGTCTTTTAAATCCCTCCAGGGATGGTGACTCCACCGCTGCTCTGGGCGGCTCTGCCAGTGCTGGACAACTCTTTCCATGAAAAAATTTCCTGATATCCAGCCTAAACCTCTCTTGGCACAGCTTGAGACTTTTTTCCTCTCATCCTGTCCCTTGTTCCCTGGGAGCAGAGCCTGACCCACACCTGGCTCCACCCTTCTCTCAGGAGTTGTGCAGAGCCAGAAGGTCCCCCTGAGCTTCCTTTTCCCCAGGATGAGCCCTCCCATCTCCCTCAGCCTCTCCTGGTGCTCCAGACCCTTTCCCAGCTCTGCTCTCTTCCCTGGACACATTCCAGCCCCTCAATATCTTTCTTGTCATGAGGGCCCCAAAACTGATCCCAAAATTCCAGGTGTCAGTGAAGTCCCAACGGTGCAGATCCAACTTCTCCTGGGTCTCTCTTGATCTCTCCCAACCTCTTCCAGGGGAGCACAGCTCCATGGACCTGGCACAGCTCCAAGGCCAAACTGTAGTGGGGATGTATTTTGGGACATGGCTGGGCAGCCTGTCCCAGCTGGAGATATGGAAAACACGTGGGAACTGGAGGGTCTTTCCCAAATCAGCTGCTGCCAGGTTTATGGGATATAAGGAGGGTTTGGTCTCCATGGGCAGCACCATGGCAAAGGTGGGGCCAGCACAGTCAGGCAGTGCTGGAAAAATCTGGTCTCCCTATGGTGTAGCTGGGATGAGTGGAACGAAAATTCCCGGATATTCTGCACCACCTGAACACCAATGAATGAAATCTGAGGCCAAGGAGAAAATCCACATCAAATGGCTGTCAAGTTGTGCATTATTATCTGTCCTTCTGGACTCACAGCCCTATTGCAGTGTGGGATAAAGGTTAGGGTTTCATTAGCTGGGATTTTAGGAATAGGTTTCTCATCCAGAGGGTGGTTGGGCACTGTAGTTGCACTGTTTTAGAAATCTTTCTCTTCTTTCTCAGGGAGAATAGAGATAAGCTGCATTCTTGTACTTTTTTAATCTCTGTATTTGGTATTAGGTGTGACCAATGGTTTTAGGAGGTGGATTCCCTGCTGACCAATAGTTGCTAGATTATTAATGGATATATAAAGAGGTTTTTGTAAATAAAGTTCTCCTTTCGCCATCTTGGGTTCGTCTGCCTGTTTTCTCTGCTAGCTCCTGCGAATCTCAGGAAATCACTAACCACAGGGCACTGGAACAGTGGAGGTGTCACTGGAAGTTCCCCAGGGAAGTGGTCACAGCCCCAAGCCTGGCAGAACTCAGGAAGCCTTTGGCTCTCAAGCACAGGTTGGGATATTTTGGGTGTCCTGTGCAGGGTCAGGAGTTGGACTCAGATCCTTGTGAGTCCCTTCCAGCTCAGGGTATTCCATGAGACTGTGAAATACAGAGTTCAAGATGCAGTTGGGACAAAGCATGGACTTGCTGGGCTGGGGATTGGGATCAGCACTGGAGGTGTTGGTTGGTGACAAGACTCGTTCACCTTTAGTGGCTTGACCCAACGATCTTCTCCGGAATTGCTGCTGAGGATGATTGGATTGCTCTGACAGGAACTGGGAAGTTGCTGATGCAGGGAACAAAGGTCCTAAAGCTGCAGTGGCAGCAAAACGCCATCCTGATGTGTCACAGGGACAACCCCGGCGGCAAGGAGAGCTCCTGCCTCCCCATTGTCACCCCGGCTGGAGATCAGGCTGGGGACGACCTTTCTGTGCCTCCAAATCAAGCCTGGATTTTAATTCCATCAAGGGGAACGCAGACTTGGTCTGGCCTGAGAGCGGGGATGAACTTTAACACCTGTGGTGTTTTTGGGAGTCCAACTCATCGCAACACCTCAGTGGAAGGAGAAGGTGTGGCGTCCACTGTGTCCACTGTTGTCCTGCTCGTGGGCCCCTGAGGACGACACTGAACCACCTGGATGTGACCTGAGTGTGTCACCTGCTCCAAAGACCTCACCTGGCCTTTTGTTTGCTGCCGTGGGGACACAAAGGCCACAGGGGGGTGGCAGGAGTGCAGGTGTGTGAGCACCTGCAGATGTGACACCACAGAAAAGGACTTGTGCTCCTTCCTCAGGTGGCACAGCCAGACCCTGTGCCTGAGCCCCCACCTGGGCATCAATAAATTAATTAATGGAAATTAAGCCTGAGCTCTTTGCCTTCCGGTGACCTCTGCGTGTTTGCTGTCAGCTTTCCTTTGGATCCGATTTCTCTTTTTCTTTGTTTTCCCTTGGATTAAGAAATTCTCCCATTACAGAAGTCACTTAATGTGGAGGGAAAGAAAGTGAAAATTCAATTGAATAAACAGCAAGGGCACTTTTTTTTTTTTTTGCTATCTGTAAAACAAGGAAGAGCCCAAACAGCAGAAATTAATGTTCAATTGAATAAATACCAATAACACTCCTTCTTTTTGGCTCCTCCAGCTTATGGTGCAAAGATAGTGAAAATTCAATTGGATTTTAATAACAACGTGCCCCATTCCCAAAAATACAACCAAGAGGTGAGAAAGGGACCCTGACTTAAAATCAATGATAGAAAAGATAGGCAACATCATCAAAATTATATTAGCCTTAATAGTCAATCAATTAATGAAATCTCCCAGTTGTTTAAAAAAATAAAAGCCTGTGGAGGGTTTTTTTTTTTGCTTTCCTGATGAAGTTTTCTGGCGGGATCTGAAAGCTTTTTGTCCCACCTTCCCTGCCCACCATTAGGGGCCGTTTATTGAAGTGACAGTTCCTTTATCTGGGGAGGAGGGGGGGAAAAGGGAGAGTGCTGAGGCCACTGGGAATGAAATGTTGCCGAGATATGAATTTTGATAGGTCGTCAATACCCTCTGTCCCTTCCAATTAAAAAAGAACAGCAGCCACCGAGGGCAGATGGGCAACATTTCAGAGCCCATAAAATCAAATGGGGGGGTAGAGGAGAGGTCCAGCTGGACTCCAGTCTCCTCTCCCTCTTTTCCTTCTGGAATGGGGTGGTTTCTCTTAACACTTTGCCTGCTGGGCCGTTCTTCCTCCAGCTCGATGCTCTTCACTGCTGAGAACCTCTTGGATGGGGGTTTTGGGTGTAGATGGACCTGCCTCTGAGGTCTCTGTGTGACACCAACATGTCCTTGTGGGGACACTCAACGTGGTTGGGAAGCCTGTCCTTGTCTGAATCCAAAGCTCTTTGCCAGAAGATGCTTTAGAATTGTGGGATTGTTTCAGTTGGAAAAGCCCTCCAAGGTTATGGAGTACAGCCCTCCCCCAGCACTGCCAAGGCCACCACCAAATATTGTCCCCAAGTGTCACATCCACGCAGCTTTTAAATATCTGCAGGGATGGTGACTCCAGCACTGCTCTGGGCAGGCTCTTCCCGTGCTTAACAACCTTTCCTATGAAGGAATTTTCCCAATATTCAAACTGAACTTTGCGTGGTGAAGCTTGAGGCCATTTCCTCTTGTCCTGTTCCCTGTTCCCTGGGAGCAGATCCCACCTGGCTCCCCTCTCCTGTCAGGGAGTTATGGAGAACCAGAAGATCCCCTCTGAGCCTCTTTTTCTCCAGGCTGAGCCCCCCAGCTCCATCAACTGCTTCTGGTGTTCCAGACCCTTCCTCAGCTCCCACCTTCCCTTCCCTGGACATGCTCCAGCTCCTCAATGTCTTTCTTCTTGTGAGGGATCCAAAAGATCTTCCAGGACTGGAGGTGCCCCAGCAGTACCAGGACAGGGGGACAATCACTGCCCTGCTCCTGTGGCCTTCTTGGCCACCTGGGCACAACTGGACTCATGTCCAGCTGCCGTCATCCAGCCCCTCCAGGTCCTTTCCTCATGGGACACTTTCCAGCCACTCATCCCCAAGCTTGGAGCTGCAGGGTGTTGTTGTGACCCAAGGGCAGGACTTGGCCCTTGGCTTTGTTGTCCCTCATATCATTGGACTTGGCCTCTCAATCCAGCCTGTCCTGATCCCTCTGCAGAGCTCTCCTGCCCTCCAGGAGATCAACATCCCACCCAACTTGGTGTCATCTGAGAAATTCCAAGGGTTTGCCCTTGGATTTCCTCTCTCTGTGCACTGCACCGCTTTAGATCATTCCACCCACACCGGGAAACACTTCCTGCTTGACACCTCCTGAGCCTCCCACCAAAGGCCTGACTCAAAACAAGGTGGAGGCTTCTTCATCCTTCTCTGATGATTCCCAAAAAATCATTTAACCCTTGGTTGTCCCACTTTTCGAGCTGGTGGGGCCATCAAACACTAGGTCAAACAAATGGCTGGAGTTTGCGTGACCGTGCCGGATGCCACCTTGTCCCTCCAGCCCTCTGGATCCACCTTCTTCTTGGGCTGCTCCTCACCCCCTCCTCCCACAGGAGAAACCCAATCTGGCCTCCTCAGTGTCACCTGAAAGCGGGGATCTACTTTCAACCCCATCCCTGTTCCCGACAGCGGCGCGGACTAAGTGGCTCTGTCGCCCTGCGGAAAACCTCAGCAGGATTCCTGGCTCCAAGGGAGCTGCACCCAGAGGAGGCCCTGGATAACCATGGAGGAGTGTTAACTCTTTGGGATCCTCCCTGCGTGTTCCCAGAGGAAAGTCTGGCAGGGAGATGTGGTGAATGTGTTGGAAGAATGATGGAAAGCAGTGGGGAAATCCCTACAGAGCAGAACATTCCGGCCTTAGAGGGAAAAAGGAGAGGGAAGGACACCTCAAAACCAAAGATGGGGGCCCGGGCGGGTTTATTGGAGTGAGAACAATAAGAAAATGTAATTTAGTTTTAGCAGAAGATGCTCAGAGTAAAGGAGGTGAGGGGATTGTGTCTCACCTGGCTGGAGAGGACAGTAACTTTATCTCCAGCTGTTTGAAAAAAGATCCTATGGAGTGAAATTCCTCATTCTTGGATTCTGGAGGATTTCTTCTTTTCTTGGACTAGAACAAGCATTGCACGCCTTCATCCAAGGATTCCAGTTAACCCCGTGGTGCAGGTGTAGGTTGTCCTGGGGATCCAAAGCAGGATTTGAACCCATCTTGCAGGTGAGACGGGAGCCTCAACCAGGATCCACTTCAAAACGGGATGCAAACTGAATGGATGAGTCTTTGGGAGGTCACAAACCAGCTCACCAGGATTTCTGCAAGGGACTAAAGTGTCTCTGCCTCCCTCTCCGTGCCATACCCAAGGTCACTGAAACCCCGGTCCACCATGCCATGCCCAGGGTCACTGACACCCCGGTCCACCAGCCTTTGGAATCCTGATTCCTCATCCCAAGGAGCAAAGCAAGAGGTCTCTGTGCAGGTCTGGGATGTCTCTACCCAGGAGATCATGGAATACGATCATGCAATGGAATCATTCAGGTTGGAAAAGATCTCCAAGATCATCGAGTCCAACTTGTGACCCATCCCCACCTTGTCACCAGACCAGAGAACTGAGTGTCACATCCAGTCCTTCCTTGGACACCTCCAGGGATGGGGACTCCATCACCTCCCTGGGCCCATTCCAATGCTTGGCAACCCTTTCCATGGAGAAATTCCTCCTGATGTCCACCCTGAACCTTCCCTGGCACAGCTTGAGGCCATTCCCTCTTGTCCTCTCCTTTGTTCCTTGCGAGCAGATCCCGATCCCAATCTGGCTTCACCCTCCTGTCAGGGAGTTGGGAAGAGCCAGAAGGTCCTCCTGAGCTTCCTTTTCTCCAGGATGAGCCCTCCCAGCTCCCTCAGCCTTTCCTGGTGCTCCAGACCCTTCCCAGCTCCGTTCCCTTCCCTGGACACACTCCAGCCCCTCCATGTCTTTATTGTCATGAGGAGCCCAAAACTTCTCCCAGGATTTGGGGTCCCTCAGCAATGCCAGCACATGGGGATACCCCCTTTCCAATGCCCCCTTTCCCTGTCCTCCTGGCCATGCTGTTTTTGATACAAAAAATGGCAGAAAAATGAGCTGATTATCCCAAGGAATTTAATCCAGACGTATGGAATTCGATCTCCATATCCACCCAATCCTGGGAAAGAGTAAAGAGCTGTCAGTCACATCTTGTCACTGACAATCTGGACAAGCTGTCAAGATCCATCGAAGACCCTTTACTGTCAATTGAGCTGCTCCAAGGATTTGCAGTGGCTTCTAATCTTGGCGGTCCAAACTCCTCCAAGACCCCCTTTAGTATCCAAATTATTGTTTTTGGTGTTCATTCCAACTCCCCAAATATGGCGGATGTGGATGGCAATTCCAGGGAGGGCAGGTTTGGGGTGGGGGTGTGCAGAGCCACTGGGTTTGGTGGGAATTTTCATTGTGGGTGCAGTTTGAGGGAGAACATGAGGCAGTGGCTCCTGCAAAGGGACAGCAGGAATGGACATCCAGGAGCGCTCACAAGGGTGATCTGAAGTATCCCAAAAAGTCCTATCCCATTTGTCTGTTAAACTGGCCTTTCCGAGGGATGTGCAACTGGATTTCCAGCTGGATTATGGGATGAATCCAGGATGCAGAGCACAGCTGGAACCTGTGCTAGGATTCACCCTAAAACAGAAACAGGGATAGGCCCGGTTTGGGAGCTTCAAGAATTCCCATGTCCCACAAGTTAGGAATAACGGAGGATCCCAGATGGAAGAGGAAAAACAACCCCAAAGCAGCAAGAAAGTGTTGACTCACTCAGCACAGTGAGTGGATTTTTCCATGGAGGATTTCTTTTGTTCATGGAATTATATTGTTGTGGATATTCCTGGATATTTTTAGCCGGAGTGTGGTGCAGGTGTGGGGTTAAGAAAGCTCAGGATGCTGCCGTGCTCATCCTGCAGCCTTTCCCAACCCAAATACTCCAAGGATAGGAGGGAAAACAAAGATGTGCCTTGGCTTTGGGCCTGGAAATGAGGAAGGGAATTAACTCGGATGTGTTGGAGGCAGGGGCTGGCACAGGGAATTTTGTTAAGTAGTTAATGGACACAGAATTTGGTCAGATCCATGGCAGCGGCTCCTGCTAACTCAGGGATTTTAGGAACCCTGTGGGATGCAGGCTTGGATAGGAGTGCTCTGAAAGGAGAAACCCTCTGGATGAGCATCAGGATGGGTGTGGGGAAAACCTGGCTGCTGGAGGGAGCAGAGTCCCCTCGCTGGGAATTCTGTCTGCTCATGGCAGCATCCCTTGCTCCACAAACTTCCCACTCCTGCAGCATCCTTGGCTGGCATCCCTTTTTCCTCAGTCTGGGAGAGCTAATGAGGTCACAGCCCTTGGTTGGGAGCTGATAACAAGCGAGAAATTCCTTGGATCCCGACTCAGCAGAGCTTGGTGTCACTGGGAGAGTGACACAGTTCAAGGAAAGCCCCATTTGTGGCCAAGATTTTTAAGGATTCCCCAGTCCTTCTTCGCTCTCCCTCCTTATCTCGCTCTGCCCTGAAATTCCTAACATGGAGCAGCTGGGGACTAACAAGTGAACCTTCCCGGTTTGGTCTCCCAGGCTCTGCTGGAGGCTAAGTGAGGTTAACAACCGAACATGCTGGGAATTATTGAGGGAAGAGACCTGGGAAAAAGCTCTGTCCCTGATCTGATGGTGATAAACGATTGGAGCTGGGATATCTGATTCCTTCTCTCCTGTGGTCCCTGCAGGAACAGCTTCCAGGCGAGCGTGTCAGGCGTTCATTAAAGGAAAACAGCGAAGATTATCCCTAATATCTTGAAGATTAGTTGGATAAATACACATTGGAGTATGCAGGTCCTGGGGCTGCTGGGAAAGCCTCCGGCTTCATTGACTGAGTTTATCCAATTTGCATCCGCCAGCATTTCCGAGGCTGATCCGTGGTGCTCGGATGTGTTTGTAAACACAGCGGGGATGCACTTGAGGTGCATCCTCAGGACTCCTTTTGGGATTAGAAAATGTTATTTGGGAGCAGAAATGTAAAGTCGTTTTCTAAATGATTCCCAGAAAAGTCTGAGGGAGATTGGGAATCACACAGATGAATGTGTGAATCCTGGAATGATAAAATATCCCGGATGGAAGGGACCCACAAGGATCAGTGAGTCCAGCCCCAGACCCTGCACAGAACATCCCAAAAATCCCACCATGTGCCTGAGAGTGTTTTCCAAACATTCCTTGAGCTCTGGCAGCCTTGGGGCTGTGATGATTCCCTGGGGAGCTGTTCCTGTGCCCGGCCACCCTCTGGAGGAAGAGCCTTTTCCTGATATCCAACCTAAACCTCCCCTGACACAGCTCCAGCCATTCCCTCAGAGGTGAAAAGTCATCCAGGATGGTTGCTCGTGGAAGTTCTCACCTGGAGAACTTTTGGATTCTTGAAAATATTGGGACGCTTCCAAAATCACAGAACAGGACTGGAAAAATTTTCCTATGAGAATTACAACTGAAAGTCCTCTGGAATTCTTTTTTAAACTGAAAATTCCTTCTTTTTTTTTTTAATACGTAAAAAAAAAATTCTGAAACTGCAAACAATTCCTCAAAGCTGCCCCTTTTTGAGGACAGGGGGGATTGGAGCAGAGATTTCCAGAGGTCACACCCAACCTAAACCACTCCAGAGAACATGAGCAGGAAGTTTTGCCGCGGAGAAGCTTTGGGAAAGACAGGAATTCCCAGCCCCGAATGTCAAAAATAGTTTTGTCCTCTTTCAAAATGCGAAGGATCCTGGAAAGGAGCCAGCCTTTGGAGCTGCCATTTTGCTGTCTGAGGAGAATCCAGGGGGAAAAGCTCCACCCTTGCTCTGTCATTTGGCTCGGATTGCTGTGGGAAAGGCAGGAGTCCAGCCTTGCTCTGGGCTCACCTGGATTTGGGATTCGATGCCCAGCACGGACCAATCCAAGATATTTTTTCCCCTCTCCATCCCTCTGATCCCAAAGGAATGTCCTTGGGAGAAGGGGACATTGCTACGGCCATTTTGAGCTGTTAAATGATGGAGAATCTGTGGACTAAATAAAAAATTTCCTCCAATAATGGGATTGGTTTTTTAATTAGAATTTTAAAGGTCCTTTCTCCCTGTTTTCTTTTTGGCTCTTCCTGCCTGATCCTCCTTGGTAGAGGAGCACTGGAATGCTGGAATGCCTGGAAAATCCCATTCCAGGAGGAGAGCAAGAATCTGGGATGGCCCCACATCCACGTGCTCAGGGCAATGACTCTGTTGTAATTTTATCCTTCCATGTGATGACGAAGTATCCTAAAAATCCAGGAGAAACCATGGAAAGAGGAATTCTATCCTGGCCCACCCTGACTTTAAACCCATCTTCCCCAGGACACTTAAATATCCCAAAATTACTGCAACACCTTGCTGGATTTCTACCAAATCCGGGAAAAGGGGTGGGAACTGCAGGGAAGGGAATGGTTTTTCTGCCAAGTTCGCAAAAAAGAAAAGGGATTTGGGACGGAAGAAGGAGAATCCAAGGGCCTTGGAGGGCACTCGGAGACATCCCAGGTGCAGGGAGGATCCGGTGGCCTCCAGGGAATTAGAACTGCTCCTGTGCAAGCACAAAAAAATCCAGGAAAACAAAACAAATTCACCTTTCCACAGGAGGAATCTCCACTGGAGCTGGCAGGGCTGGAGTTAACAGGAGAGAAAAGACCTAAAAAGAAGGAAAAGCCCTGAAAAAGGAAAAACCCTGAGAAAGGAAAAACCCAGCAATATTCACATGAAATAAGGCAGCTTTTAACTTTTTTTTTTGCCCCCACACATCCTTTTTTTTTTTTTTCCTTTCCTCAGTTTTCCTCCCGTGGAATAAATAGGGATGGCTGGAAAACAAAGGGCTGGCTTTGGAATTTATATATTTATATATTTATACATTTATTTATTTATCTATCCATCCATTAATTTATTTATTTTCCCACCTCTGCGTTCAGCTGGAGGTGGGAATGCTCCTCGTCCGCGGGATGAAATCCAGGCCAGGCGGGCGGAATTCAGCCGCCCTCAGCAGGAAAGAGGAGCGGGAATGGCGGGATGGAAAGGAGCTGGCGGAGATGGGAAAAGAAAGGATGTGAGGAACTGCACACTCCGAGTGCCACCTCCAATTCCCGGCGGAATTCCGGGGCCCTGCCGCAGCCCTCAGAGCTCTGCCGAATTCCCTGGATCTGTCCTGCCTCGGGATGTGATACCGTCAAAAAAAATCTGGAATAAAAATCCAGACTAAAGTCAGGCTGTTTAATATTTTTTTTTTAATTTTTTTTTTCCTGGAGATATGATAAAATCGTGGAATGATTTGGGTTGGAAGGGACTTAAAGACCATCTCCTTCCTGTCCCACTGTCCCAGGTTGCTCCAACCTGGCCTTGGACACTTCCAGGGATGCAGGGGCAGCCACAGCTTTTCTGGGAATTCCATTCCAGGGCCTCACCACCCTCACAGGGAGGAACTTTTCCCAATATTCCACCAAAATCTTCCTTCCTTAAGCTTAAATCCATCAACTTCAGCTTTTCAGATCCCAACTCAGCTTCTGGAATCTTGGGATTTTCCTTGTCTTTCCCTGACCTCCTGCCTGTGTGTGTTGTTACCTTCCCAGCTAGCAGGAAAAACAGTCAGCAAGGTGGGGTGGGAAATTTTGGGACTGCAGGGTTTTCCTGCAATTTTTACCCTAATATCCATTTTTTCCTGGTGAATTAGGTGATCCCATACCAGAACTGCCAGATCCATGCACGATTCCTTTTTTCCTATTGATTTTTGCCTTCTGGCTTCCCTCCAGAGAGCCAGAAATTCCCTTTTCCTAGCCCAGTTCCCTTTCCTTTGCCTTTCCAACCCAAAATTTGGATGCAGCCCTGGCATTTGCATCCAGAAAATGAAGATTAACAGGGAAACTGAGGCAGTCTTGGGAGCATCCCAGGAATCTGCAGCTGGAGGCTGGCAGGGATCCTTGGTTTTGGCTCATCCATGGTTTTGGCTCATCCAGAGTATCCCTGGAGATCTGTCCCAACCCAAACCCTCACCCTCCTCTTCCCATGGATTAATTTTCCTCAATTTTAGATTTGGGAGCTGTTCCTTTGTTTTAAGCAGATTTTCCTGCTGCAGCTCCTCAGTCAGATCCCAAGTTTTTTTCTGGCTCTCATCTCTCCATGCCCTAAATCCCTCTCAGGTACCTTTGCCCCCTCCCTGGAGCAAAACCTGGGAATTTCTTGCTGTCAAAAAGATGCAGTTTAGCCCCAGCTCCGTGTTATTTGAAGCTGTGCCTTTGTGATAATCCCACAAAATGCTGGTCAACACTTTTTGGAGAGTGGAATTTTCAATGGGAAAACATATCCTTGTCGAAAATAAAAATAATTTTGGACAAAAATAATATCAGGCTGCCTGTGGGATTTTTTTTTGTGTTTTTTGGGGGGGTTAAAAATGTTGGAATGAGTTGTTTCAAGCTTCTCACAACAAAATATTTTGTAATTTCAGGGGAAAACTTCCTTCTGCTGCTCTGCCTGGTTTTTCCCAGTGTTTAGACTTAAACATTGGATTTGGCAATTTATTGGATTAGGAAGTCAAGATTCCTGCCGTGTTTCATTGCTTGGGAAATGGAATATTTTAATTTGACTGAATTAAACCAGTGTAACATCAGATGATAATTTTCCAGGTGGATAAATCCCAAATTCTTCCCTGTATTTTTAGTGTCAGAATTCCAACCCCATTTCCAGGTGCCAGGGTTTTCAGGCAGAGGAAAATGTCATTTTCCAGCAAAATGATGGGCTGCACACTTAGGAAACAGCTCCAAAAATAATTGCATGTTTCTGTGAGGGTTTTTTCCTGTTCTCTCCCCATTTTTTAGGTTTTTTTTCCCCATATGCACTTTGGGATAGGAAAATAATCCCATGGAAATGTGATTAATGTTCATTAAATGGTTTATTTGGTAGAAATGCATCCCTGCTCCTTGGGAATCTCAGTTTTTTGGATCCTGTAGTTGCTGTCTCGGGGATCTTGGACACCAAAATTCCTGGGTGGAAGTAAAAGGACTACACGTTCCAGAGGGTTTGGTGTCCTCCTGCCTTGCAAAAAGAAATTAATCTTTTCATATTCCTTCAGAAGGGATGTCAGGGATTTTTTTCTCCTAATATATCTAAATTCCAGGAGTTTTCCAGAGGTGTGCAGGTTATCCCTGCCTGTGCTAAAGGAGAATGTGGGAGGCACAGTCAGAAACCAGCCCAGAACTCCATAAGAAAATAAAATCTCTTGGGATTCTGCACCTAAAAGAGCTGGAGCTGGAGGAAGGGATGTGTCCCTCACTCTGTGCTGTTATCCCGATGTCCTCTGGAGCCAAACCCGCTGAGGGAATGGAAAATAAGAGCCAGACCCTGCCTCAATTCCCAGGAATCGATTGGCACTGGCATTATTTCCCTCCTTGGCAGGACAAATCCGATGGCTCTTCCCAGGGTTGTCACTTAAAGTCCCCGAATGTGGGTGGGAGAAGGATCCGAAGGATTAAAAAAAAATGAGCCCCAAAATCAAGATGTTCTTTGAATGTTGATCGCAAATCCTCTGGAAAACCTGGTTCCAGTGGAATGTCAGAGCCCAGAACTTTGCTTTTTTGGGGTGGGAAAACCTGGGTTTATTCCTAAGGCGTGGATAATTTTATTATTTCAGTGCAGGGTGGGGAGTAGGATTTTTTCCCACCTTCCTTCCTTAAAAATGAGAGGGAGACAAAGATTTGGGACAGATTTTTCCTTTACCTGTGATGCTTGGGATTTATTCCAGGTTTTCATGTGTATGTTTATTATCCAGGGTGTGGGGATGTGTGGAAAAAGAAAATCAGTATTTCTCTGCACAAATTGCATATTTTTACTAAAGGCTTATTTT
Organism: Acanthornis magna; assembly: GCA_036785705.1. Taxonomy (NCBI): domain Eukaryota; kingdom Metazoa; phylum Chordata; class Aves; order Passeriformes; family Acanthizidae; genus Acanthornis; species Acanthornis magna. The sequence continues at coordinate 994,434 of JAWUZG010000129.1, read as the reverse complement.
ATCTCCTTAAATTCCCTTCCCGTGACAGCACAGTTTAAAGGGAAGTGTTTTCCTGGCAGTCAATCCCTGTTTCTACGAGCGTGGCTTTGATGGAATCGGGGAGCGAGGTCCTCCCAATTTCCAGCCACTTCTCCTTCCTTTTTTTTTTTTTTTCCCAGCCACGAAACATTCCATGATTTAAAAGGCGAAGGGAAAGGTTGGATATCAGCATCGCATTCCTAAATATCCCTTCTGGAGCGGTGAGAGACGCCCTGCTACGCCGGGGGAAAATCGGGAACGAATCCATCAATGTCAGCACTTTTCCCATCCCTATAAAGGGATCCGGCTCAGCTCCAGCCCAGCCCCCTCTCTCCCTCTCCCTCTGCCCCTGGAATGCCGAGGGAGCAGGAATTTTAAATCATCATTTCTATTAAATCAAGTTTATTGCACTCGGCGGCTCCGGAGTGCTCCCATCTCCTCCAAACCCGACATTATCCCTTTAAGATTCCAACTCCCGCCTAAGTTTTATTTAAGGACGGAGCCCGTGGAGCTTTTTTTTCCAGGTGTTCCCAGCCTCTTTCCATCCCTGCTTCCCTGTTGATGTGCTGATCAATTACTCATCAAATCTTAATGAGCGCTTTAACTCAACTGTGGCATCTTAATCAGAGCCTTTGACTGCCAAGTGTCAGCTCCATCGACTTGGGAGAGCTGGGACAAATGATCCCAATCGACTGGAATGGGCTCTTCCCAGGCTTGGGAAGAGCCTTTCCTGAGCATCATCTGCCGTCTAGTGGCTGCAAGGGAAGAGGACGAATGGAGAGGGATTTTTGGGGGTGGAAGGGCTGGGAAAGGCTCTTGGCAGTGTGGGGTGGGATCCTCACCTGCCAGATTCCCATTAGGAGTGGATTTAGGGGGAGTTTTCCTTATGGGAAATGTGTGTGGGAGTGGAGGCGTTGGAAAATGTACCAGTTTAAAAATTTTGTATAACTTTAGTCAAAGGCTTTGTTTGTCTGTACCCCGGGAAAAGGAATTTTAAGTTTCTTTTCAGGGCATTGTTCTGCCAGGTGAGGCCTGATGAACTCAACATCTCAACAGAATGGGAGCAGCCCAAAGATATCAAAAAAATTAAAGACCATTGATGGAACATCGGTGGCCATCTCCAAACATCCACCCCAGAGCTGCCTCTGACAGAGCTGAAGACATCTCGCCCGGAAAGGACTGATAAGAAAATTGAAAAATGAAGATCTAATTTACATCAGAGGTGAGGGGATTCGGATCCAACGGGAAACTGAACACTGAGGGTTGCTCAACTCTGGACCAATGAACTTTGAAACAATGCATCTCTATGGGTCTGACTGTGTAAAATTTGGGGGAAAATCCTGTAAAATTTGTGCATCATGGAATGATTCTCTCTGCACAGCCGAGCTATGTGTGGATGAGATGATTTCTGTGGCACACCCTGGCCAGAACAACATCCTGGCCAGATAATAAAGTAATACCTTGACTCTCTAACATTAAAAATGTTGTTGGAGGGTTTTTGTTTTTCCCACAGTTTTGGTGACAGAGGCTCCTGGCAGATTCTGTAGGATGTCAAAGTGTCCATATGTGGCCCTACAGGACAGTGGGATCCTGGGAAAGGATCAGGGACAGGTTCTCCCTGGGACTGGGAACACAGAGCAGGGATGGATATATGGGAACAGGGAATTCGCTGTGGATGCTCTGGGACCTCATCCCACAGCAGAGTCCAGCCTGCTCTGGGCCAGTCCCCACAGGCCTTGCAAACCTTTCCTGGGATTTTTTTAGCCATTTTTTTTTTTTTTCCCCTCAACAGCATCAGTTGGAAAAGCTGCTTAAAGGAACAACAAAGAAAAAGCTGACACAGACCTGAGACGGAGAGAGGGAGCAGGTCAGGATCGCTGGAATCCTCAGGGATGTTTGTATCCAAGCTTTTATCATGTTCTAACGAGCCCCGTGCCCTCCAGACACCTCTCTCCGAACCTGGGTCCCTTTTTTGGGGACAGTGACAACCAGACAGCAGATCCACATCATTCAAAGGTGCTGGGAGCATCCCCTATAAGCAGAAAGCAGCAGGAGGATGTGCTGGCTTCCTGCCCGAGCCTCTCCCTTGGATATGGAATTAACTGAGGGCAAAAAGACTTTGGAGTCAGGTATTCCAGCTCAGTGCCGACGAGCAGGAGGGGTGTCTGGGATTCTGGGGGGTGTAATGCCTGGAAGAAGGATTTATTACCTTTTTTTAAGGCGGAGATGATCCCTGTGGGATGTTCTGGGGAGATCACGGGCGAGGCAGCTGCTGCTTCAATCCAGAGGGGTTTATGGGATTGGGACAGCACCGTATGGACATCCCTGTGTCCTGTCTGGAGCCAGGAGAGCCCTGCAGGAGGCTTAATTTTGTTTGCATGGATGTTCCAGACCCAGTTTTCAAACATTCCTCGCTCCTTTTGACTTCCCCAGCACCCAGGACTGAGGTTATCCATGGGAATTCCATAGGAATATTCCTTTTCCACCCACCGTGGTCACCTAAGAAGGTGGAACAATTCCTTATTCACTGTTTTAAACCATCCCATGGGATTTTTCCTGGAGTGAGGCTGGCAAGGATGTGGGACAGTGATGTGGGTGGAGGGAAAAGAGGGAAAACCAAAGAGGGAAAAGCAGGATCCATTTCAGGGAGCTGCAGGTGATGTGAATGATGCGAACTTGGGGCCCACCACCAGCACCAGGGTCTGAGCATTCCAAAGCCTGGGAATTTTCCCTGTGGAGCATGCTTTGAGTTCGAGGATCCATTTGCACAACGAGGGGGAGATGGAAAGAGTTCAAACTCTCAAACCACCACAAACCAAATATTTTCTACGCCCTCGTTGATCCACTCACCCCACAAAAACTTTGGGAAAGGGAATTAGGCAGAGGAGATCCTGCCTGGAGCTGACACGGAAGGGAAACAAATCCCTTCGGATGCCTTGGGCTGGGGCTTTCTTGCTTCAATGAGATTAAAGCAGTTCTGATTTGCTGACTCAGATTCCCAACTCCCCAATCCGAAGGGCTCGAACTCCTGCTAAAATCAGCTTTAAGTGGATGAGAAAATGATGTCAAAGGGCCAAAAGGCAGTGTGGTCATTCCTGACACTTTTCCATGGCCTTACCACATCACTGATTTATCATGAGAATCTCAAAATCTCAAAATGGTTGGGGCTGGAAGGGACCTTAAACATCATCTCATTCCAACCCCTGCCATGGGCAGGGATGCCCCACACAAGACCAGGATGCTCCAAGCCTCACCCAACCTGGCCTTGGACACTTCCAGGGATGGAGCAGCCACAGCTTCTCTGGGAATTCCATTCCAGGGCCTCACCACCCTCCCAGGGAAGAATTCCTTCCCAATATTCCATCTAATCCTGACCTCTGGCAGTGGGAAGCCATTCCCCGTGTCCTCTCACTCCAGGCCCTTGTCCAAAGTCTCTCTCCATCTTTCTTGCAGGATTCCTTCAGGCATTGGAAGATCACAATTAGGTCACCCCAAAGCTTCTCTTCTCCAGGTTGAACATTCCCAACTCTCCCAGCCTTTCCTCATAGCAGATTTTCTCCATCCCTCTGATCACCTTGGTGCCTCCTCTGGACTCATTCCCACAGATCCATGTCCTGGGGCCCCAGAGCTGGATGCAGCATTCCAGGTGGGATCTCACCAGAGCAAAAAGGGTCAGGACCCTCTTTCTAATGGTGTCCCTAAGCTCTTTTAATGGAAAAACTGTGGAGAGGCCAAACCTTTCCTAACAATCTCCCAAGCTCCAGCTGCTGTTATCTCAGAGAATTTCCTGCACCTGCTCTCACTTGTCTATGGAATAACCTCCAGCAGATCTCTTTTCCAAGGATGTGATCAGCTTCGCCTTGAAACTAAATCCACAATATCTGCTGGGAATCGGTCCCACAACTCCATGATCTGGGATGTCAGGAGAATCTTCTTTGTGTTTATTGGTAAATTTTTGAAATCCTGATGATTTTTACAAGTTCATGTTCCAGACCCAGTTGTTTAATTGACCTAATTTGGAATAAACACATTAAAATATGGAATGTCCAGACTCAAAGTCAGGAAATAAAATAACCATGAGCTCAATATTTATTTTCTTTTGTAAAATATCCTGGTTTTTAGGTAGGTTCATGATTTAGAAAACTTAGGCACTGTCTTTGGACCATTGATTGGGTTTTCAGGACTCTCTGCTGGATTGATTGGCAGCTTGGGATGGTGTTATCCCAAAAATTGTCCCAGGGTCTCAGATCCTGCTAATCAGGGAAAGGGAGAGATTAGGAAAACTGCTCCACGCAAAGGCAGGTTGTACCTGCAATCCTAAGGGTAAAAATATTCCCCTTTCTCCCGGTTTTGTGGTGGAAAACCCTCAGGAAATGGCCATGATGGCATTTGGGATCTCCATGTCTGAAAGCTGCAGGAAGAGATATTCCAATTATAAAAAGGAAAAAGGAAAATAAACAAAAGCCCCACAAGTGGTCAGGCAAAGGAAAAAGCACTCAGAGAGGGAACAGACCCCACTTCCATGGATTTTTTTTTTTTTGAGGACTTTGTTTGGAATTAGAGAATCTTTATGGTCCCTTCCAACTTGAACCATTCCAGGATTTGTTTGGATTCACATCAGAAGATGTGGATTCGGGAGGGAAGTCTCCAAGTTTTTTCCATAGATGTCATCAAGCACAAAGAAGCTCTGGAAGGAGGGTGGAGCCAGGTTGGGGTTGGGATCTGCTCCCAGGGAACAAGGGACAGGATGAGGGGACGTTGTCTTAAGCTGTGCCAGGGGAGGTTCCGGTTGGAGATCAGGAGGAATTTCTTCATGGAAAAGGTGATTAGACATTGGAATGGGCTGCCCAGGGAGGCGGTGGAGTCCCCATCCCTGGAGGGGACCAAGGAATGCCTGGAGGTGGCACTCAGTGCTCTGGGCTGGGTGACAAGTTGGGGATCACCCACAAGTTGGACTCGATGATCTTGGAGGTCTTTTCCAACGAAAATGATTCTGGGATTCTGGGAAGCTCTTCATGGCTCAGCTCAATCTCTGAAGATTGAGGTGTCCAGAAGAAAGCTGGAGAAGAATATTGAGGGCAAGAAAAATTCCACCCTGTGGAAGGACTTCAGATATGAACACCCTTCTCCTGGGATGGGGTGAGAAAAGCAGGATAAAACTAGGCAAATGGAAGAAAGATCCTTTTCTTGGAAGAATATTCCAAGCAGAGCAGAGGTGCAACAATTCCACTGCTGTAGATCCTATTCAAAATGGAATGGGAAGGCACAAACCAGGAGCAAGGGAAGAAAAATCCCACACTGGTGACCTGTTCCCTGACAGCATTCCATCTCTCCAGCTCCCCTGATAAATGGGATTATTCCCCTGATAAATGGGCCCCTCGGAGCCATTGTCCGGAGCCATTCCGGCAGATGGATGTCTCCCAATCCCAGCCAAAGAGCTCATTTCCTCCTGCTATAGATCCTGGAGGCTCCTGGCAGCAGAGAAGGATAAGTGCACTCAGCAGGGTCCTGGGCTGGCTGGGGTGGAGGGGAGGCACTCAGGATGCTCCCGTGGGAAAGCAGCGATGGATCTGGAAGGACTCCAAGTGGTCAACGTGAAAAGCCTTTCCCCATGGGAATGGACCTGCACTCCTCATCCAAGGAGACCTCGCCGCTCACGGCCCATGGAAGAAGGGAAGCAGGGAAGGCAAAATGGTGGGATGGCGACTGACTCTGTAAGGATCTGTGTGTCCGAGCTATCCGTATCTCCGTAAATCAGGGAGTCACGGAATCATTTCGGTTGGAAAACACCTCTGAGATTGTCGAATCCAACCTGTGGCCAATCCCCACACCAGAGCACTGAGTGCCACCTCCAGACGTTCCTTGGACACCTCCAGGGATGGGGACTCCACTGCCTCTCTGGGCAGCCTTTCCAATGCCTGACCACCCTTTCCGTGAAGAAATTCCTCCTGATGTCCAACCTGAACCTCCCCTGGCACAGCTTGAGGCCACTTCTTCTCATCCTGTCCCTTGTTCCCTGGGAGCAGATCCCAATCCCCACCTGGTTCCACCCTCTTGTCAGGGAATTATGGAGAGACAGAAGGTCCTCCCTGAGCCTTCTTTTCTCCAGGCTAAACATTCCCAGCTCCCTCAGTTCCTCCTCGTAGGACTCACTCTCCAGACCTTTCACCACAGAATATTTTGGATTTGAGGAAAAGGGTTCGGTTTTATCCAAGCAACAGTGGGAGAGGGGAAATTCCCTGTGAAACTGGACAGCCACACACCTGCTTGACACAGATGGAAATACAAAGAACAACAGGAAACCGGGATTCCAAGGGAAGTGTGGAGATTGCCTGGCGTTCTGCAGGGAGTTCAAAAGAACTTTGTTCCAGAAAAAAAGAGAAAAAGATGGTTTCCACTCTTTTTTCCAAGGAAAAAAAATCAATTTTCTTCCCTCTGTTCAGGTGTTTTGTTTTCCCTGAAGCTGTGAGGTCCCTTGGGTTGACAGGACAAGTCGGGACAAATAAATTATCAAACCTTGCTGGGTGATCTGTTATTTGCATTAGCAAATCTGCAGGGCTTTTCCCAAGTATCCATCAAGTTCCCTCTCTGGACTGATGGAATATTGAATAGCTCCTCCTCTTTGTTTCTCCCAAGCTCTCTCCCTTCATATCCTCCTCTCCTGTTTTTAGTTGGTTCCTTATCTTTAACAATCCTGAGGGGAGTTCTGGGTGGGATTTCAACAGCAGCAAAGCTCCCAAGATACCCGGAATTCCCAAATTCACCCCAATCGGAAGGACCCCATCCGTTCCATCAGGAGACACTTCAGGACCTCCCACCTCCCCCCACTCAAACCTTCAAGCTGCTGCAATTAACAGGACAGCTTTTAATTGGCAATTGCAATTCCATTAAGCCGGCGCTGGTGGATCATTGGATCTGTCAGAAAAGCCCTGAGGCAGGGAAGATTGGTGGATGGATCTGGGATCCTGCTCCGGAGCTGTGGAGGAAAAAAACAACAAGAAAGAGCCAAGGAATTGGAAAAGGACTTGCTTGAAATCCACTTGTGTTCCTCATCCAGGGATGGCTGCATCCTAAAGAATTCCTTGGGATGAAAGCTCAGCAGCACCAGGGATGAGGGAGGCAGGGATCAGATCAGGGACAATTTCTAGCACTGAGAGCACCTGGAAAAAACAGAGCCTGGACCTCCTGGTTGGAAGGGAAAAACACGTGGCTCCAAGAGAATTCCATTGCCTGAAGGTTTGTGATGGTTGGATATAACATCAGGAACTTCCCAGAAAACAGAGCCTGGATCTCCTGGCTGGAAGGGAAAAACATGTGGCTCCAAAGGAATTCCATTGCTTGAAGGTTTCTGAGGGCTGGACATAACACCAGGAACTTCCCAAGTCCTGTTCCCAGCTTTTCTGTGGACACTGGTGTGGTTTTTATCCTCTCTACCTGCACTGTTGGGAATTCCATTGCTTGGAAGGTTTGTGAGTTCTGGATATAACACCAGGAACTTCCCAAGTCCTGTTCCCAGCTTTTCTGTGGACATTGGTGTGGTTTTTATCCTCTCTACCTGCACTGATGGGAATTCCATCCTCAGCTTGGCACAGCCGATCCTAGAAAGGCACAATTCCCAAACCAGGATTTGCAGCACCCTGACACTGATCCTGCCGAGCTCCATGGATCCCTCTGATCCCTCTGCCAATGGATCCACGTTCTCCTGGCTCTCCCTCATCCTCATTCCAGGAATATGTTCCATGTGTCACCGGCATCAGCCAACATATTATGAGTGACGTCTCTGAATAATTTGAAGGGATGACTTGGAATAAGGTTCAAAATCCTTCAGGATTTTTCTTTAATGACAAATATCCCATTTCTTCTATCTATGTACTGCCAATTTTTCCTTGGGTAAGAGATTTTTCCTACAAATTTCCTGGAAAAACCCAGATGTGATCAGTTTTTAACAAACCACGTGAATATTGCCCATCCAAACATCCCCAGGGCCTGGGGAATGCCAGAGGGAAATCCCATTCCAGATAGACTTTTCCAGCCAAAACAATGATTTAAGGGAAAGGTTGGGAAGAAGAACAAATCTTAAAGTTGGCCTTCAGGGCTTTTGGGACAAAGTCCATCTTCATGTGGAGACTCAGGAGAGTTCTTGGCATATCCAGAAGGAGGGAGGGGTTTCATTCCCAGCAGAATTTGTAGGAGACAGACAGGAACTGGTTGTTTTCACAGGATTTATTTCCCTGTTGGCCATTCCCAGCACCCGTAAGCACCAAATTCCCAGATTTCACCAGGAGTGACAGGAAAAGAGGGCTCTAAATAATTGAATTCCTGAAAAACTTGCAAAAATGTAGAGCAGGGTAAGAGTCTGGAGGGCTCATGGAATTAAGGCTGGATGGACAGAAAGGGATTGGAAGGAGCAGGTTGGAAAGTAGAGAGACACCCACGGCCACATGGATATTCCAGACTCCCAAAAATCCCAGCAGGAGGACAGAGACCCCAGAAAAAAGAAATTGTGGGACTTTACATCAATAAGTGACTCTCTCCACAAAGGCATCCTGGTCCTGGAGCCTCTGGACAGAGTCTTCTTGCTTTATTTGGGATCCATTTGCTGCATCAGCTCCTGATTTTGTCTGTCTGAGCTCTCAGTCTGTCTCCATCTCTCAATCACAGCCAGAAGTTCCCATCTCCGATGAACCCCGGAGTGGGATGTTATTGCTCACGGAGCAGTTTTCCATGCAGACGGATTGATGCTTTCCCAGACTCGGATTAAACCTCCCATGAGCTCCTCCAAAGTGACTTCTCTGTGTTCTTTTCGTCCCAGCATCAATTTTTTCCTTTGATGGGATATTTTGAGACTTCCCTGATTATTTGAGGTCTTCACACTCCACACATTTACGCTGTTGCTTTGACCTTTCACACCTGGAATTTTCTTAGTGCCGGAGAAGAATGAAATCCCCATTTTCTCTTTGCTCCCAGCACTGCTGTCTCTCCATGCTGGAATATTCCCATGTTTAGATCCAAATAAATAACACCACCAATGATTTTCTCTGCTGCTGGCAGCTCTGACTCCAGAGATGGATGGAAGCAGAAGTATTGAGTAAGAATTCCATTTTAATCCCTCATCCAATAATTCTGGGTGTCTCTGGCGCTTCCTCACCTCTCTGACACAAAATTGTGCATTCCCAACCTTCGGATAATATCCGAATATGCAGATTTTATTGACTCCTGCTCCAGTCAGTTTGGAGATTTATTGACCTGGGAAGGGAATATTGACCTGGGATGAAACCGAGGTCAATGTAAGAATCCCAGGGGAGCATAAATTTCCAAATTGACCCAACAAACAGAAGTCAATAAAGGAATGGTTCATCCAAACATTGTCTTACCAAAATTAATTCCCAGGGACGTGGCTTCACCTGCAATTTTGATGGAGAAATACGGGAGGCGAGATCGAGACGAATGGGAGTTGGTGTCTGATTATGGAGAGTAATGAAACTGCTGGGAATGGGGGGAAAGGAATTGGATGTGGTGATAATTTAATCTCCAGTCAGTGATGGAGCAGCCTCTTGTTTGCTGGGGATGACTCTGGAATGTGCTGGGCAGGATCAGGTGTAATCCTCAGGGGTGAAGTTTAGGGAAGGTGGCACCTCATGACGTCGGTGTTGGGGCTCTTCATCTCCACAAAGCTTTTGGGGGATCCTTGAGTCCTTTCAGTGAACTGGGATTAAGATCCTAATTTGCAATTTGGCTCCCGATTTATCAATTTTCCAGTCTTAATCAGGGTGGGAAGGGGAACAGAATGTGTTTTAGGTCTCTTGATATCAATTTGGATATGTGGGGTGGGCTCTGCAGGATTTAATGGCCTCAGGAACACGCTTGAAATCCTTTGTTCCTAACCACGAATTCCCTCCCAAATACATCCTGTGTTTGATTCCAACATGAATTTTCCACGTGAGCGTTTCCAAGTGGTTTTTGTTCTACAGAAATTACTTGCCATTTTTTTTCTTTTATATTTTATTTTTTAAGTTTCTGTTGTGGGAAAACCACAGACTCGACTTCTTCACCTTCTTCCCCTTCACCATCTTATCATCTCAAACCTCTGCCTGTGAGCTGGAAAATCAGCTCCTGCCTCAGAGGACAAAAATCCTCTTTCCCTTTGGAATCTCATTAAGGTACAACCACATTTTTGAGTGTGTGAATGCTGATAAATTTGGTGACAAAGGACAACGTCAAGAGCTCATTTCTCTTTTGAGTTAATGGAGAGAAAACCGGAATTTTGATGGATTGTCTTGTCCCACTTGAAAGGTCTGGAGCACCAGGAGAGGCTGAAGGAGCTGGGGGGCTAATTTTGGAGAAAAGGAGACTCAGGGAGGACCTTCTCACTTCCACAACTCCTGACAGGAGGAGGCAGCCAGGTGAGGGTTGGGCTCTGCTCCCAGGGAACGAGGGACAGGATGAGAAGAAATGTCCTCAAGTTGTACCAGGGGAGGTTTAGTTGGATATCAGGAAAAATTCCTTCACTGAAAGAATTGTCCAGCCCTGGGCAGGGGTGGAGTCCCCATCCCTGAAGGGATTTAACGTCCCTGTGGATGTGGCACTTGGGGACATTGTCTGGTGGTGGCCTTGGCGCTGCTGGGGTGACAATTGAACTCGATGATCCTAATGTTTTTTCCTAACCTAAATTATTCCCTGATTTTAACAAATTATCCCTGAGATGTTTCTGAACCACAAAACCACAAAGTCATTTTTCCCTGCAGAGGAATCTGGGATTTGCTTCTCCATGGACAGATTTTAGGTCAGGCAGGACCCAAAACTCATCCTAACATCTCTTAGTCTCTGCTAACCCAGTCTGGATTTATCCTGTCAATATCCCTGCATCCCACTCCACCTAATCCCTGCTTCATCCCGACATCCCTGGAGACTCTCCGTGCAAAGTGATGTCAGGTCCTCGGCCTTCCAGGTCTGCAGTGCGCAGCCAAATTGAGCTCATCCATCTTCCCCTTAAATCGCTGTCCACGTTGAACTCCTTCCCAATGTTTAAACCACTCCAAGGATTTGTATTTAAGAGGAACTTAAATTATTCAAGCCCTTAATGTTCGGGGCTTTTTTTTTTTTTGAAGATGCATTTTGGAGCTGTCAAGCGAACAATCTTAAATGACAGATTGATGAATTCATTGTCCCTTCCCACGTTTCCAAGGGGAGAGGGATATGGCTCCCAGGAAAAGAGGCTTTGCTAACTGAGATAGGAGTTTTTCCCTGAATTCTCAGCTTTTTGGGACATTAACACCCTTCTGCTGGATGTGGAGTCAGCAGAGCAGGGTCGACATCATCCATGGACTCTGATTTAACTTGGATGAAGGAAATACTGGGAATTTGCCTGGTTTTGTAGGAATGGGGTCAGGAAAGCCAAGGTGCAGCCAGAGCCAAACGTGGCAAGGGATGCAGGGAAAAATAATAAGGATTTCTACAGGGGTATCAGCCAGGAAAAAGTCAAATGAAGTGTTTCCTCCTGAAAATTGGTAAACTGAATGAAGAATGAAATAATCAACTTTTTTTGCCACAGTTTTCATGGGAAATTCTCTTCCCAAACCTCTCCTGAGGGTGGATGACAAGGTGGGGATGAGAGGAGTAAAATCCTTCCCACCTTCCCTCTGAGGATCCCAATTTCTGATCCTCAGATCACAAATTCCTGAGGAATCTGGATGTTCATAAGTCTGTGGGACCTGATGGGATGCATCCCAGAATCCTAAAGGAATTGGCTGATGTTGCTGCCAGGCCACTCTGTGGTATTTGAAAGGTCATAGCAGGGAGGTGAAATTCCTGGAGACTGGAAAAAGGGAAATGTTGATTAACCAACCCAGTGGCTTTTTATGGTGGAGTGGCCACAAGGAACAAGGGAATGGCTACATTTATTCCTTTATCTGGAATTCTGTAAGGCCTTTTATGGGGTCTCCCTGATAAACCCAAGTTCAGATCCACACAAAACCATCGTATCCTACACAGCATCCTAAAATCCTGGGATAATCAGCCCTTTCCCTAATGCTTCCCAGGAATGAGGAATTGTGACCAACCAGCAGCCATTATCACCACAGAGTTTGTAGAATTCTGGGATGGTTTGGTTTGGAAGGGACCTTAAAGATCGTGGAATTCCAAACCCATGCCGTGGACATTTTGGGAAGGGATTTCAAAAGTGCAGCTGGGGTTGTTCAGTGCTGGTCCCCTCTTGGGAACAAGGGGAAAATCCAGGCACATTTATTGTATAAGCACAGACTTAAAATCTGGGAAAAACCCACGTTTGTCTTTTTTTTTTTTGGCAATTTCAGCTCCTACTTCAGGGCAGAGCCCCCTCCCACAGCCTCCTGGAAATAACAAACAGCAAAAAGATCCAAAATCCCGGAGGGATAATGCAGCTCCGACGTTAATGCACATGGAAAGTTGTGCTCATCCCTGGCCTTCTCCTTCCCAGACAGATTTTGTCAGACGGCAGCGAGTTCATCTGAGAACAAATGACTGAAGGCTGCAGGGATTGATTTCCAAGGGCAGGAGGAAAAGAGCTGAATCAGGACAGCCGGGATCCAGACGTGATGTGACAGCTCCCGAAGCATCCGAAGGGTGGAAAAGCTGCGGAAGCAGTGGCTTTGTGGGAAATGTCTTCATTGGGATCTCGCAGGCTGCTCGCTGTCTGTTAAAGAAGGGCCACTGGATCGTTCCCAGGGTTTTGAGGGTTTTGATGGCTTTAATAAAGTGGGAATTGCAAAGGTAAAGGGTGGAGAAATCAAATTCCCAGGTGGAAGAATTCCCAGCAGCTTCTTATTCCTCACAGAGCTCTGGGATGAAGTTTTGTGGGTGCAAGCAGGACAAGTGACAGACTTGAGAAATGTCTAATATGAGGATAGCTTTGCAGGGGAATGTTCCATTCTCCCAGTTTTCCATAAATGCCAGGCTGTGAATTCCAAATTCTTGGTAAAACAGGGAATTGCCTCTAGGAAATTCCTAGGTCTGATCTGCTACCACTTTCCCCTCCTCCTGAGGTGTGGAGTTAAAATTCCCTAACTTTAGGCGCTCAGCAATCCATTATCATGGATTAGGGGACTAATCCATGAATTAAACTCTGTGGTTTGAGTTCTCAGTGGGCATCAGGATGTGACAATCTCATCCCCGAGCTGGTGCCTCCTTGGATCAGAGGACCCCTGACCGTATTCCACTGACCATCCCGGCAATCCAGACCACTCACATTGCACGTGGGCATTTGCATTCCTTAAAATTAGGAAAGGCAAATCCAAACCTCATCCAAGGAGAAGAAATTTCCTCCAACAGAAGGAATCCCTCTTTTACCTGGATCACATGGCTCAAACCTCTCTTTAGGGCATCCTCCCTATTTCCCTGCAGGATTAGGAATCAAGAAAAGGAATGAGGGCTAATGCTGGTCCCTGGGAGAGGGATCAGTGCTGAGGTTGTGACTGACTTCCTCATGGATCCGTGGATTGTGCTGGATCCTTTAACAGCACGGAGAGGGTGCTAATTCCCTCTCGAAGGTAAAACTCCCCTCCCTTTTTTCCCTCCTCTATCCTTAGCTCATCCCCAGGCTTTAAAGAGAAGCCACCTGGCCGTGCTCCTCTCCAGCACCTGCTTTTCCTTGGATTACATATCCAGAGCCGAGACGAGGGTAACTTAAGAATGTTCCCTAATGGAGCCTGCGCTTTCCTTATCTCCCTGTGATAAAGGAGGGAGAGGGATGAAATGTAATTCCCAATTTGCCGCCAGTGTGACCAGACCCTGCATGGGACCGGGCTGGTGACAGCGGGAAACTGCTGACACACATGAGAGCCAAGGGCATCCCGATTTGGAGCTGTCTCCAGCTTTTAAAGGACCAGGAAGTGACAGCAGCTCCCTCGGGCTCGGATCGCAGGGAAATGAAGGCTCCTGGTATTTCTGAGCTGTGTTTTCCAAGCCTAAAGGACACCCAGCTCCTTTCTGGAATAATCCACTGTTGGTGCCTGGAAATCTGTGTCGAAAAACAGAGGAATGGTTGGCTTGACCTGTTTGTAAAAAAGTCTGGAGAGTTTTTCCTGCTCCAGAGTAGTGGTGCTCGACTTGTCCGAGATGTCAACACATTTTGGAACAGAAATTCCTTATTTCTGAGACACCAAGAACAAATGAGCAGCAGGGGGCCAGAAACTTGGATTTTCTGTTGTTGTCCTGCAAGGAAAGGCTGAGAGAATTGGGAATGCTCAGCCTGGAAAAGAGAGGTCTTTGGAGTCACATAATTGTGGCCTTCCAGTATCTAAAAGGGCTCCGAGAGAGCTGGAGAAGGACTTTGGATGAGCGCCTGGAGCGATGGGACAAGGGGGAATTGGTTCGAACTTCCAGAGTGCAGGGATAGATGAGACATTGGGAAGAAATTTTTCCCTGTGAGGGTTCCCTGGAATGGAATTCCCAGAGGAGCTGTTCCTGCCCCATCCCCTTCAAGGCCAGGTTGGATCAACCTGGGATAATGGAAGGTATCCCTGCCCATGGAAAGGGGTTGGAATGAGATAATCTTTAAGGTCCCTTTAAACCCAAACAATTCCATAATTAATTGATTTTGTGATTCTCTGATGTGTCCTCAAGTGTACAATTTATCCTGCCCACAACTCCTTTTTTGGGTAAGGATGGGGGGAATTATCCCATGAACTCTGGATTCCACCTGTTCCCACAAGAGTTGTGAGTATCAGTTCATTGTCCAACCATGAATTGCTTTCAAAAAAACCCAGAGCCCTTCTAAAAGCTCATCTCCAGCTCACTAAAATCCATTAAAAACATTTTATATTTGATTGGTGCTGAGATCCAACATTAGGAAAGGCAACCTGGCCTTTTCCGAGCCTGGAACTGAAGAGGAAATGCACTCCAGGTGAGTTCCCTGCTCCCTGTTCCAACCACAGCACGGGATTGATTCCATTTACATCCCCACGATGAATCCTGGAGATTCTGGACTCTCCAGATGCAGAGAGAGGCTCTGAAAGTCCATGTGGAAGGGCCTCAGGTCTATTTTCAGCACTTTAGACTTGACCTTCTTGACTCTTTTCTCAGCCTGTCTGTTGCAAAGAGGAATTAAAGATGGGATTAGAGTGGGAGCTGCTTTTCCCTCAAAAATCCATTGCCCAGATCACCTTCAGATCCATTCATTTTTGCCTCAGTTTGGCTCAGAGCTGCCAGCTGGAAGTTTAGGGAGCAGAGGTGACATCTCCTGAACCTTGGACTTGCTGATCCTCGCGGTCTTTTCCAGCCTTGATGATTCTGTGGTCCCTCACCAACAATTTCCACGGGGATTTTGAAGGGATAAAGAAGTGGGAGGCTTGTGGCACCACCAGTGGCTGGGAGGAGGATCCTGATTTGGGGTCAGGTGTTGTTTTTGGAGGTTTAACTTGAGGCAGCTCAAATGTTTAAGGGAAAGGTGAGGCTTAAGGCTCATCACAGAACAGTTTGGGACATTAAAGTCCATCTTAAATTTCCAAGTGCTTAAACCTCCCTGTAATTCTACCCATCCTTTCTCCCTGACTCCGTCCATCTGTCCATGCATCCATCCAATGTTGTCTCCATCCCTTCCTTGTTAATTCCTGAACTTGTCTTTGCAGGAGCTGCTTTTAGGTTGGGTCAGCCCCGGACCTGACCTAAGCACAGTCTGATATTGCAACACAAACCTGCTCAAAAACCAGATTATTCCTGGCTTCCCACTGAAACAGGGTAGTTTAGATGGGATATTGGGAAGAAATTCCTCCCTGGGTGGGTGGGGAGGCCCTGGAACAGAAATCCCAGAGAAGCTGTGGCTGCCCCATCCCTGGAAGTGTCCAAGGCCAGGTTGGATGGGGCTTGGAGCACCTTGGGATGGTGGAAGGTGTCCCTGCCCGTGGTGGGGGCAGAGGGGTGGAATTCCATGATCTTGAAGGTCCTTTCTCACCCAAATTATTTTATAATTCCTGGACCCAACCCATTCCTCTCCTGCCTGCCAGAAGCAGCACAGATCCATTCATTTCTCCACCTGATTTATCCCATTTTCCCCACTCCTCAAGCTCAGTCAGTGGGACTGCAGGAAGAGACCTCAATGCTGTGCCTTCTCCTATTGCTGTTCCGCTTCTCCCTCATCCTAAAATCCTCCAAACCCCTCTTTTCCTTTCCTTTCCTCCTCCTCATCACCCTCATCCTCTCTTTCCCATGCCATAGGGCAGGAGGAGTGTGAGGAATGTTAAGGGAGACCTGGAAAAAGCAGAAACAGTCTCTCCCCAATCTCTTTGGAATCTCATTTCCGACCTCCAGGCTGGGATTTCTCCCATTCCTTTTGCTCCAAGCAGGGTCACTGTGGGGAATTTGCATCGCCAGCACCTGTGGAACACCAGGTGTGGAATTTAATGATCACTATGGAGAGAGAGGTACAGTCTCCCCTCCATTCCCTTTTCCCTTTAAGGGAACATTATCCAAACAAACGCGCTCGGAAAGTGCTGAAGCGCAGGCAAATAATGACACGGGAGCAGGAGCCAGGCATTAAAAATTCATGGGGCTGGAATATTAAAACTTTTTACTTCATCATGTCAAGGCACCAGGCAAACGCAAACAAATGAGCCCCACTGAGCGCTGCCT
Organism: Acanthornis magna; assembly: GCA_036785705.1. Classification (NCBI taxonomy): domain Eukaryota; kingdom Metazoa; phylum Chordata; class Aves; order Passeriformes; family Acanthizidae; genus Acanthornis; species Acanthornis magna. The sequence continues at coordinate 977,814 of JAWUZG010000129.1, read as the reverse complement.
GCGTGGGCCAAGACAGGGACGAGCCACTCCCCCGGCTGGGGACAGAGCTGCAGAGATGTCAGGCTCCGAGGGGGACGGGGAATCAGTGGTCCCTGTCGCTCCCGAGATGTCAGGCTCCGAGGGGGACAGGAATTCTGCGGGATCTTTAATTGCTCGGTGTCTCTAAACGAGCTCTGCAAAGTGACAACTCCGCCGCGTGAAATGGGAGTGGGGATGTGGTGCCTGGGAGAGGCCCCAGCCCTTCCCGCCTGCTGGGCTGTCAAAACCTGGGGAATGGGGGGAAAAACATCTGGCGGGGGGGGAATTCCAGCCCCCCTCGTTAATTTGGGGCTGTCTTTGCTAATTAAGGCACCAGGCCCTGTCTGCTCCTTGCTGTGCTGCTGACAGCAGGCTCTTTCCGGGGGATGGGATGGGATGGGATGGGATGGGATGGGATGGGATCAGGGATGGGATGGGATTGGATCAGGGATGGGATGGGATGGGATGGGATGGGATGGGATGGGAATGGGATGGGATGGGATGGGATGGGATGGGATGGGAATGGAATGTGAATGGGATGGGATTGGATCAGGGATGGGATTGGATGAGGGATAGGATGGGATCAGGGCTGGGATGGGATGGGAATGGGAGGGGAATGGGATAGGATGGGATCAGGGATGGGATGGGATGGGAATGGGATGGGACGGGGTGGGATGGGATTGGATCAGGGATGGGATGGGATCGGATGGGATGGGATCAGGGATGGGATGGGATCAGGGAGGGGATGGAATCCATGGGATGGGATGGGATGGGATCAGGGATGGGATGGGATGGGATGGGATGGGATAGGATGGGATCAGGGATGGGATGGGATGGGATCAGGGATGGGATGGGATGGGATTGGATGGGATGGGAATGGGATGGGATGGGATGGGATGGGATGGGATGGGATGGGATGGGATCAGGGATGGGATGGGATGGGATTGGATGGGATGGGATGGGAATGGGATGGGATGGGATGGGATGGGATCAGGGATGGGATGGGATCAGGGATGGGATGGGATCAGGGATGGGATGGGATGGGATCCATGGGATGGGATGGGATGGGATGGGATCAGGGATGGGATGGGATGACATCCAGCCAACTCCAATCACGAGCTCTCCTTGGGATCCTGGAGGTGATGACTCCACGGGCTGGGGTTTGCAGGCTGCGGGAACAGCTGGAATCCCCTTCTGCACACGATCACGTGGAAGAGGGATCTGTTTTCTGGGAAGGTGAGCACAACCACCCACTCCTCCCTTGAAACAAAATTCTGAGGTCTCCTGCTCCCAGTGTAGATTCCAGAGCCCTGTTCTATCCCCATCCTCTGCTATTTTTAGTCCAACTCGTTTCTGCAGAGACACAGATCATTCTGGAATTGTGGAATGATCTGGATTGGGTCCTGAAAGATCATCCTGCCCCATCCCCTTCCAGGCTGCTCCAAGCCCCATCCAACCCAGCCTTGATTTTCCAGGCAAGGCGTGAATCAGGCTGAGGAAAGTTGGTGGAAAGGGCTCCTCAATTAATCTGTTCCAGCCCCATCTATCATTAATTAAGTCATTTTCCTCGTTAAAATGCACACACTTTTAACGCACCCTGTTTGTTTAATGACTCCTGTGATCCTCTGAACACAATTACTGGGAATAAGGAGGAAAGGATTAGCCCAGGAATCTCTGGCTGGATGAGGCTTTATTGGAAGTGCAGCAAGCGTCACATTTGGATTTTTAATAGATAACTCCTCTAAGTAATTGATTAAGTAATTGATTAATCATAAACTCCCAGACTGCCAGAGCCAGACTTAATTTTATGGCACTTAAAAAAAAAAAAAGGGAAGGATGGAGATGATGTAATAACCAGCAATCGAGAGGCAAATAAAGGAGGGGAGTGTTTGATTAAACATTCCATAGATCTTTATCGCTTTGTGTGTTGTGGAAGTGCCTTCCTTGGGAAGAAATATTTTAATATCAGCCGAGGTTTTCAAGGAGCTTTCCATGAGCAAAATGGTCGGGGAGGTGTGATTATGAGGAATGTTTTAAATCCCTCTGCCACCCAGATAAGCTGTGAAAAATGAAGCTTGGAGCAGGATGTGATTCCATGTCGCAGGTAACATTCCAAAGCCTGGCTCCCAACGGTGGTGGCTCCAGCCCAGAATTCGGCAGCTGGATGCCCTGCGGAGTGTCCTGACCAAAGTTTCCTGAATATTGGACAAATAAATGTGGAATATTAACCAAGGAGTTTTTGATATTTGGTGTGAAGTGGCCCTGCTTTGGTGATAAACGGCAAATCATGGAATCATGGAATGGTTTGTGTTGGGAGGGGCCTTGAAGATCATCTCATTCCACCTCCTGCCAGGGGCAGGGACACCTCTCACCATCCCAGGTTGCTCCAAGCCCCATCCAGCCTGGCCTGGAACACTTCCAGGGATGGGGAGAGACCTGACAGCAAAGCTTCGACTTCATCAGCACAGACTAATTAAGGCTGAAGGATTCCTAGGCCTGTCCAGAAGAACTCTGTGAACTCTCTGGAGAACTGGAAATTAGGATGAATCTGGAAAATAGGATTTTTCCTAGACCAGGCAGGTGCAGGGATGGAGTTTGGAGGGCACAGATGGGATTTTTCTGGGTTTTAACTTAAAACTTTCAAGCAGGAATGATCTCCCTCACGTTGACTTCAACAGGCCACAGGTGAATCCTGTGGTGAACTTCCATGATTATATGTATTTCCCACCAAAAAAAAAAAGAAAAAAAAGAAAAAGAAAAAAATATTTTGAATAATTCTCCTCATCTCTGGTGCTGTTGTCTCAGAGCTCAGGTCCTCGATGTCCACATCTGGAGAGAGAAGGATTCAGCCTTGCCCCAGTTGGTGTTGATGGAAATGAGGAGCCCTAAAGGTGTCATTCCAGCCCCACATTCCAGTACTGCCAAATCCATGCACAGAACAGGGCAATTCCAGCCCGAACCATCTTTCAACCTGTCCATATGGTTGGAATGTCCATAGGATTTTCCTGGCTGGTTTCTGATCCCTGGTGTGGTGGCAGAGGAGCTGAAATCTCACCAGTAACTGCCCTGCACAGGTAACAAAGTCATTCAAGGCTCCTGGCATTCCTCTTTTCCCAGGAAAATAGTGGTGGGTCAAGGGAAAAGGCCTCAAGTTGCACCAGGGGAGGTTCAGGTTGGATATCGGGAAAGATTTCCTCACTGGAAGAGTGGTCAAATCCTGGAATGGGCTGCCTAGGGAAGTGGAGGAATCACCATCCTTGGGGGCATTCAAAAACCCCATTTCCAGAGGGCAGGGTTAGGTGGTGTGTTGGGAAGGAATTCTTCCCTGTGAGGATGGTGAGAGCCTGGAATGGAATTCCCAGGGAAACTTGGGCTGCCCCACCCCTGGAAGTGTCCAAGGCCAGGTTGGAAAAGGCTTGGAGCAACCTGGGATGGTAGAAGGAACTGGATGAGTTTCAAAGGTCCCTTCAAACTCAAACCTTTTTATGATTCCATGATCCTATAAAGAATGAATAAACAAGGAGTGGATAAATTTTCCCAGTAATCTTCTCCCACCATTGAGGGCAACAGGTTCAGGGTGACGGAATTCATTAGTTCAAGTGAGAATTAGGGAATAGATCATGGATATAGATCATGGCACGTGGAGTTTTGCTCTTTCTGTACCAAAATTCCTCCAAAATCTTTCATTGAGTCTGCTCCTCACTTGGAAAGACACTTTGGAGGGCTGGACATAAAACTGGTCCCAGGTCCTGCAATGTCATGTTTTTAACCTCACACCACAGCTTTGTGGGTACATCTGATTTTCTTCAGGAGCCTAACCCAGCCAGGATGATAAAAAACCTGGAAAAATCCAGGGAGCTACAGGTAGGAAAACAGCCCGAGGCAGAGGGAGAAGAGTTAAGGATGGGGGTGCAGGGGGAGAGAAGAAGGGGCTGAGATTGCAACACAAATAAAAGATAAATCAAGCAGCGGGAGAGAACTCCTCCAGTGCCAGTTTATTTATCATTGTTTTCCCTGGACACTGACAGGCCCGGGAATGTGGGGTGGGCAAACGGCAAATCCGGTTTGATGGATGAGGCGTGGAGAGGGAAGGAGCCTCTGCCAGGCCTGGGAGAGGAGGGAGGCAGGAGGCAGCAGGGCAGGGATGCAGGGATGAAATGAGGAGTGCTCCGTGCTTGGCACTGGGGGGCTGTTCTCCTTCCCAGCCTCCGTCAGATCCATGGAAAAGGGAGCAGCTGGTGCATCAGCAGAGCCCAGGAATCAGATCCTTGTCGTTCCTGGAGATTTCTTGCAGGGCCGTGTCTGAGTTGGAATTGTCCTCAGAGCCAGGAGCAGCATCCTCACCCCAGGGAGGGACTTGGGTTTTCTTATATCTTTGCTGCTCCCCAGAACTCTTCAGCCACTAAAATTCCTTTCTTTCCAAGACATTTTGTGACATTCCCATGAAAAAAAAGTGCTGTATTTAATCTTCTGTCTGCTGAGAAAACACAAGATCCCAGATCCCTAGAAGTCCTTAAATCTCCTGTGGGAAAACACAAAGGTCCATTTCCCTAAAAGTCCTTAAATTCTCCCGTGCTTTTTGTGGATATTCCTCCACCCCAGGCTTTTCCAGAGCTCAGCTGAGCTGCCATTTGAATCCCAAAATCCTTAAATCCCCAATCTCCCAACACACTTTTCAAGCTGCCTGAGCCCTTGCTCTCCAAAAATCCTTGGAAATCTAAAATCTGCTTCATCTAGGAATGGGCCACCGGCCTGTGGTGAAGAGCTTAAAACTGGACAACGAGGGGCATTCCCCTGGAAATCCAGGCGTGGAACAGGGGCTGGAAAAAGGTAGGAGGGAGAGGAGAAGGAACATGGATATAGCACTGAGGGTCCTGACTGCTTGGCCTCCTCCATGGCAGGAGGCTTGGAATGAGATGATCTTTAAGGTCCTTTTTACCTAAACCATTCCATGACTCCATGAAATGCTTGGGATGCATAAGAAATGATCTGTCTGGAAAAATCCGTGAGGATTTCACCCATTACCTCTTGATGTTTGTTAAGAAGAAGCTGTGTTTTATCTGTGTCCGTGTTCATAAAATCATGGAATGATTTGGGTTGGAATGGATCGTAAAGATGATCTTGTTCCAGCCATGGGCAGGACACATTCCACAAGAGCAGGTTGCTCCAATTCCCATCCAGCCTGGCCTTGAACACTTCCAGGGATTTGGCCAAACCTTCCTGGGACTAATAAATTCAAGCTTTTATCCAAAAGACATTGAGGCTTCCCGAGGCGGGAGAGGCAGATCCATCCCGGTCCATAAGGAGCAGGAAGAGACCCCATTTCGTTTTTATCAGCCACAGAAAATCCTCGGTTTTCCCACCCATTTTTTCTTGAATGTAGATGAAGATGAGCTGATTCTGTCCCTCCAAACCCCTCTGGTGAGATCCCACCTGGAATGCTGCCTCCAGCTCTGGGGTCCCAGGACATGGAGCTGTGGGAATGAGTCCAGAGGAGGCACCAAGGTGATCAGAGGGATGGAGAAAATCTGCTATGAGGAAAGGCTGGAAGAATTGGGAATGTTCAACCTGGAGAAGAGAAGCTTTGGGGAGACCTAATTGTGATCTTCCAGTGCCTGAAGGAATCCTGCAAGAAAGATGGAGAGAGACTTTGGATAAGGGATGGAGTGACAGGACACAGGGAATGGCTTCCCACTGCCAGAGGTCAGGATTAGATGGAATATTGGGAAGGAATTCTTCCCTGGGGGGGTGGTGAGGCCCTGGAATGGAATTCCTAAAGAAGCTGTGGCTGCCCCATCCCTGGAAGTGTTCCAGGCCAGCTTGGATGGAACTTGGAGCAACCTGAGACTGTGGAAAGTGTCCCTGCCCATGGCAGGGGTTGGAATGAGATGATGCTTAAGGTCCCTTCCAGCCCAAACCATTCCATGATTTTTTATTCTATAAAATACGGAGATACTGGCTCACGACTGTGGCCACAAATCCCAGTTTTAGAGATAAACCCCAAGGGATTCACAGCTCCTTGCACTGGCTCAGAGAGAAAAGGTCTCCATGCCCTTATAAACAAAGACAATTTTCCTTCAGATTCTGGGATTTTGTCACTTTTGTCTGTCTCTGTTTTCAGACCCCACAGAACCAAACCAAGCCCTGTAAGGGACAGTGGGAAGGGATGGGATTGGGAATACAGGAATTTTATTGAGAAGCTTCCAGGCTCTTCCACAGCTGGGACGGGGCGGGGTGGAATTTATTTAGAGCAATTCCTTTCCCCCAGTGCAGCTCCCTGGGATGCATTCCTTGGCTCTGTTTGCCTTTCCTACATTTGGGAGGGAAGCAAATCAGTGCAATCCTTCAATGGAATTAAAAATAACGAAGAACTTTCTTTTAATGTCCCATTAAAGACCAAGGCAACACTGCCTGATTTGCTTCTATTTTTTTTTTCCTGATTTTTTTTTTTTTTTAGCTTTCTGGTCAGCTCTGAGGGAGCTTTGGGAGCGAGGAGGGATTTCAATAATTACCTCCTGATTCCGCCCTGGATACGGTGCCCTATCCCTAAAGCGCAGGCCCTCCACGCCTGCCCTTCATCTGCAACTCCAAGGGAAGCAGTTTTACATGGAGCCACATTGATATTCAAATAGATTCTCATGGAAGCAGCATTCCAGCCAGGAGCGTGTGAAAGAGCAACTAATGGATTAGTATTTATGGTCGGGTATAATCCACATTTTAGGATGTTGCAGCTGGAAAGGGATAGATGATGAACTCCTTTTTTGCAGCCCCCCTCCTCCTCCTCCTCCATCCCTGTTTTACCCACTCCATCTTTCCTTCTTTTCTGCATCCCCCTCCTCCTCCTCCTCTCCGTCCGGGATGCAGCAGCCTTCTGGCACCGCTGAGCTTGGCAAAATTGATGACAGGACTTTAGGATCCATTAGAAAAACAAATTCTTAAACAGTGTCTTCTAAAATCAATCACTTTTACCTTTAGTGGGATTTATGGCTGCCCTGCCGGCCCTTATTGCAAAGATCCATGGCTGCCAAGAAGGAAAAAAAATTCCAAGTGGCTCAACTCAGGGCTGGAGGCTCTGGACTCTCCTCTTCTCCCCATGGAGGTGACCCTGAGTGAATCCAAAGGGAATGTCTGGGTTTGGGAGGGAATAGATCTGGTTTGTGGGGACAGAAATCCTAAGGGAGAAGTGGAACTTCCCTAAGCCAGGCTCTGCATGCAGAGCTGGGAACCAGGAGTGCTCAGGAATGAGAAAAAGGTGCTCTAAAGGTTATAAAAATATAGAGGTGGGGACTGAGAAACAGAATATTAAACATGGGAGGACTGGGAGCATTTCTTCCTGGATTAATCCCTGCTTGAATCCAAGGATTATTTTGGTGTGAGATGTGTAGGAGACACACAAAGGTGTGGAACCACATCCCTGGAAGTGTCCAAGCTCAGGCTGGACAGGGCTGGGAGCAGCCTGGGATAGTGGAAGCTGTCCCCTGCCCGTGGCAGGGGCTGGAATGAGATGATCCTTCCATCCCAACCCAAACCATTCTGGGATTCAACCACTCCATAGCACCAGGTGATGATTCCACGGGGAAGGAAAACAAGAGGTTAACCAGAGTAGGATGGGTCAGAGCAGCAACGAGGAGTTTCCTGGCACTGGGTGTCATTCCAGGAGCAGGAGCACATAGCGGAAAACTTCAAACAGGGAGACACACCCAGCAGAGGAGAATAATCTCCCCAGGGATGGATTGATGGATATCCAGCAGCACAGGGATCAGCTGGGAAAACACATGACACCAGATCCCTAAAGAGGAGAGAGGATTTTAGAGGTGTTGTTATGGCGTTCCCCTGAATTGGTTTTTTTTTTTGGTGATAAGAAAAGTATGGAAAAATCTCTCCCAGGGTCCTGTTTAATAAAATATGGAAAGCTGACTAAAAGCATGACCTCTTCTTGGAATTTTTAAGGGGCTTGGTAGGTTCTAGTGATCCCAAATTTCTTTTAAATTGGATTCACAGAGAGAAAGGATCGGGAAAACTTTTTCCACAGATAGGTTGTGTCCCCAGGTGTTTAATCCAAGTTGTCACAGATGAGAGGAGAATTCATCTCTTGGTTTGAACCTCCTGATGCTTCCCAGAGTCTCTTCTCCTCACTTGGAGGAGACTGGGCTGGAAAATCGAGGAGGTAAAAGAGGGATAAACAGGGAGGAAAAGAGGGAACGATGCAAGAAGTGAATCCAGGTCTCTGAGCACCTTCCCTGCCTTGGCTCCAGGGCCAGGAGGGGCCGATGCCAGGACATGAGTAAATCCAGGGAGAAGCTCGTAATTCCTATCGATTCTCCAGCAGGCAGCACGAGGTGGATAAAAATGCTTGTTCTATCATTTAGAAAAATGGCAATGTTATGATAGAAGGGATTGATTTTCCTCTTTAGGAATATTCATAAACACCGGTTCCAAGAACTGATAAATCCTTCCCCTGCGCCGAGTAAATCATACCCAGGGCTTCCCAGAGTGCCGGGGGCAAGGGAGGATGTGATTTTGAATTCCTTCTGGAGGAACGAATTTGGTTCTTCTTTTTTTTTCTTTTTTTTTTCTTTTTTTTTTGTGGATGGGGGGAGTCATGCACAGCCAGACTTTTTTTTATGGGGGGACTTCAAAATCCCATCTCTGCCATTATTTTCCTGGCTGGGAAAAGATGGGAAAAGAGGTTTAAGACTTCCCTCGGCTGGGAGGAAACTTTGCATCCCACTAAATGAGCTGAATCCGGGTCTTTTTTTTTAACTGCAAATTCCAGTTTCCTCCCTTTTTGTGCTGATATGGAAATGTGACCTCCAACTGGGATGTAAATCCTGATCCCTTCAGGAATTTTCCCTGGGATAATGCCACCTTCACCGTGGCCTTTATTCCTCCCCTTTAGCCATTCTCAAGGACAGGACCACATCCCTCATGTCTGGTGTGAACCAATCCTCGTTTCCTTCCCAAAAAGGGCAGATAAAATTCTCCTGTCCAGGAAATCTGCTCTGACCCCATCCAGAAAACCCTGGGCACAACTGGCCTCCGATTCCCACTCGCCACTCCATGGATTTATGTCACCTCCAGGCCACTGGCATCATCCAAACCCCACAGTTCGGCCTCTGGAATGGTTAAGAAAAGGTGGAGCCACATTCCAGGTGCATTCCCACCTCTTAAGGCTGTCCAGGAGCTCACCAAGGAGTGCTCACACCCCTGGAAGTGCCCAAGGCTGGGTGGGATGGGGTTTGGAACAACCTGGGATGGTGGAAGGTTGCTCACGGCAGGAGTTGGAACTGGATGAGCTTTGAGATTCCTTCTAACCGCATCGGTGTGTAAGAAGGATTTATTCCAAGAAAACCTGGAAAAGCCTGATCCTGCTGGACAAAATTTGGTGGATTAAACTAAATTAGCTTGGAGTGGCTGAGGTGGAGCTTGTCCCTCCTCTTCCCTGTGGGAACACTGACTGGGAAATGGATCTTCTTCCTGCTGATTTTTCCCGGATTCTCCTGGCTCAAGTGCCTCTGGATGTGGCCGCAGGATGCCCTTAAATCCCTACATTTCCCCGTCATTTTTCCCCACAATCACCTGTGGTTATGATCCAAGAAGCAAAACTCCTTGGAGATATCCCTGGAAATAACCCATGCCAGGATGGAAAGAAGGAAAAAAGCAATGATGCAAATGAAAAATTCCTACCTGCCTTTCATCCAGGTATTTTGAGAAATAGAAATTTTTATTTCATAGGCCACTCGATACGATTAATAAAACCAGGAATATTTTTCCTGGAGACTCCACAGGAATTCCACCTTTTTCTGAGCTTTAGCTCATCTCACATCTCTCCATTGCCTGTGGAATTTCCTAGAACCACAAACGACGGAAAAGGCAAAGCATCCTCACTTGTCCAGGTCACTCCTAACATCTTGCCTGGAGGGAAATACTGAAAATGTGGATATTTGCAGGATATTTGGATACCTGAGGAGGAGCTATGTCCACTGAAGGGAAAAAAAAAAAAAAAAAAGGAAAATCCATGTGTGTCCTGATAAAAAATATTAGCTATTTTTATTACCTTTTAGATTTTACTCCTGCACTAATCCATTTTAATGAGGTCAGCCTGCCTGGCTCCAGGTACCCGGACTAAGTGGAGCAGTTTAATGTCGGGATCAGGGATGAGGAACACCAGGAAGGGGGGTCTGGATGTTGGACTTTATATCACCCAAAATTACGGCGTAAAAATTGACTCAGTTTGCACATTTTTAACTGGATTTGAAATCGACACCATGTGTAATTATAAAAAGGGATATATCTGCTGGGAATGGGATGAAGCACAGGATTTTCTGTAGGAAAAATTTGCTTATTAGTGCACAGGGAAGATTTATGGGATGATATAATTATTTATTGGGATGTATTTTGTGGAGAAGGGCCTGTATTATCCGTATATTTCCTGCATTATGGCTCTGGACAGTCAATATTAATATTGCTGGAATTTATGATTGGATTTTAGAAAAGCACTTTTCCCTCTGTTGTTTCGCTCCTTTAGGGAGTAGTTACATGGATTGGAATATGGGAATATAAGAAAAGTCTTCCAGAAAAACTGTAAAATTACAGCAAAAAGGTTGGAGACAACCTGGAGACAGAGATTGGGGTGAGCTCAAATTGTTCCCATGAGAGGAACACGCCTCTCTTCTGGTCTGGGACATGAAAAATGATTCACAGAATCATGGAATGGTTCGGGTTGGATCATCTTGACATGGGCAGGGACACCTTCCACTATCCCACGTTGCTCCAATCCCCGTCCAACCTGATCTTCAACACTTCCAGGGATGTGGAATGAGGATCAGGGCATGTCAACAGTTCTTCTGTGGTTGAGAGAAAAATCCAAGCTCCTCTGAGGGATTCCCCCTTCTTCTTCCTACTCTTTCGTTCCCAGTTCTTGGAATTACAACTCTTCAGGGCAGGCTTGGCTTTGGGGACCACCTTGGGATTTGGGGACCACCTGAGGCTTTCCAAGCAGCTTCTCTCAGACCCTGTGGGACAAGAAGAGGCTTTATTCTCATTGCCCTGTGATATTTCTTGATAAATTAGGCTGTTCCTCACCATTGGTTGATGTTTTGTAGGAGGGAGGGAGCCTGACAGGCATCAAATTTGATAGGGAAATTGATAAGCATTGATAGTGGAGATGGGAAAAGGCCTGGAGGGAGACCTGAGGATGGATAAATATGCTGGGGAGATGGATTTGGACGGAGCCCATCCGTCTCAGATAAGGATCAATACATCTATACCTCTTTTACACCCATCGGTTGTTATCAATGAGCACCCGACTTATTTGATCTTCTCCGGTTTGCAGGAAGAAGGAAATGTTTTCCCTGGATCCACACACAGGAGAAGGGAAGGGAGAGCATCGGATATCTGAGAGATTGATGCTACAGAAGCCCCACATTGCATCTTTACCCCCTCTCCTGTTTGCTCTGAAAATCACCCTGAAATTCCACAGTCAGAGAGGTCCCCAAATCCTGGGATTGAGAGATGGGATCCATCTGTGCAGTTTTATCCAGGATTCTCAACCCTGGCAGCACCAAGTCTTGTTTTTCCTGTAAATCCCACGTAATAAACCCCTGGGAATTGTGCAACAAATTGCTTAAGTTGCTGTTTTCTCTCCAGCCTCTCCCCCCTCCCTATCTGTGATCCTCCCCCTGGCTTTGGCTGTTTATTGCCAGCGGAATCGATTTGGGATGGTTTCCCCCCCCTCCTCTTCTTCCCTCTGCCCCCATCTCCCACCCTCTCTCCTCGCTCCCATCACCTTTCCCCCCTCGCTCCCCACCTTCCCGGAGCTCCGGGGAGCCTGGTCAATCCATCACCGTGTCCCAGGTGTGTGACAGCCCCTCATAAATGCACCACAATGAGCCCAAATCAGCACCAGCCCAACCAATTTCGCAGAGCAGGAAACATCTGAGGAGCTGAATCCCGGCGTGCCGGAGATTGGAATTGGGAAATTGGTTCTACTCCTCTTCCGCGGTGCTTTTTAATATTTTTTTTTTAAGCTTACCTATAGATTCTCTCCCTCTTTAGATACATATTTAAGGTAATTCTCTCCCACTTAAATCTCCAGTGCTTATTCCACACGGACAGCTTGGCCCAGTTGCTCTCTCCCTCTCTCTCTCTCTTCCCTCGATTAGGAGAGGGTTTTATTGGGAAACTTGCTTAGGCTGCAGGAATGTGCTGCCTTCAGCAGATTGAGGCTGCGAGCGGGGCTGGGCTCCTGCTGCCACGCTCAGCTCCCCCCGCAGCCATCCTGGGAGTCTCTGCTCTCTCCTTTTGGGGGCTCGGAATCATGGAAGGCCACTTTTCCCATGGGATCGGCCCATGTGGGGTGTGAGCGCTTATCCCCACCCGGAGAGGGGAAAGAATGGAGTTAATGCACATCCTTATGGAGTTGTGGATGTGTGACCTCACTCTGGGAGCACTCAGTAGCCAAAGGGCAGTGATTCCGCGGGGATTTTGTCATCCCAAAGAACATTTGTCCCACTCGGATGAATGATGACCTGAGCCCCGAGGACTCCATTGCCATCAGCCATAATGGCATGGGTGGACATTCCCCCTTTTTGCAGGCACTTAGGGGACACGAATCCCACATGGAATTGGAAGGGACAGCTTTGCAGAGCTGGGATGACCTTCTGAGAGCGTTCCTGCAGTGCCTGGCAGGTGTCACCTTCTGGTCACTGTCGGTGGGTGACACTCGTGGGTTTTGTGGTGCCAGACTGGGAGATGTTCCCTGCTCATAGCACAGATGGGGTGCAGATGTTTGGGTTGAGCCAGCAGAAAGGTGGAAAAGGAAAATCACGGGAAAACTGTCTCCAGTCTTGATTAACCCACCCCTGACACCTTTCCTCAGAGGCAGAACTGCCCGTCGGCTCTTCCAGTGAAGGGATGTGGCAGGAAATTGGGAGAAAAAAGGGTTGGAACAAAGCAGGAGAGCAGAGATGGAGCTCCAGACAGCACACAGTTAATGTTGGGATGCTGTAGGTGCTACACCTTCACACAAGAGTTAAATAAACAGGGAAAAGAAAAACTGGATGGACGAAGCCGAGAAAAATCTGTGAAGGGCTGCGAAATACGAGACTGCCTTCTGGCTCTGGAGTTGCAAACTGGGCAGTTTGGAAAACAGGGATGGTATTTTGGGGAATTTGCATTTGTTTGTGAGATCCTGGTGGGAGGTGAGCTCCCAGGCTGAGCTGGTCTGGCCTTTCTTGGGATATGATATAAATGCCGTGAGGTGTCTGAGGTGTTTCTGGAGGGATCTGACAGGAAAGAGAGATAATTTACAGGAGCCTGGAGCAACTGGAAAATGGGAGAATGGCTTCCCACTGCCAGAGGGCAGGGAAAGATGGGATATTTAGAGGAAATTCTTCCCTGTGAGGCCCTGGCAGAGGGTGTTCAGAGAAGCTGTGGCTGTCCCATCCCTGGAAGTGTCCAAGGCCAGGTTGGATGGGGCTTGGAGCAATCTGGGATAGTGGAAGGTGTTCCTGCCCATGGAAATGGATGATTTTCAAGGTCCCTTCCAACCCAAACCAAGATTCCATGAGTTGTATCCAAAAGAGGAATTAACACGCATGGAAAAGCCTCCATCCAGGTTTCCCCCCAGGTGCCTGGCACCAACTAAAACCAAACCAAACCATTTTGTAAATCATCCTGGGAAGCTGCTCCCAGCCGGTGGGGACAAGGACGAGGATCTCCTCAGATCCTGGCTGACACCTCCAAGCAGATTCCTGACCATGCACCTCTTTAGGTGTGATCATGATGGTTTTCCAAGTATATTTTCCTGTGACCTGCGTGGTTTTCCAAGCACATTTTCCTGTAACCTGTATGGTTTTCCAAGCACATTTTCCTGTGACCTTCGTGGTTTTCCAAGCACATTTTCCTGTGACCGTGGTGGTTTTCCAAGCACATTTTCCTGTGACCGTGGTGGTTTTCCAAGCACATTTTCCTGTCACTTGGGTGGTTTTCCAAGTATATTTTCCTGTGACCTGGCTGGTTTTCCAAGCACATTTTCCTATGACCTGCATGGTTTTCCAAGCACATTTTCCTGTCTCCTGGGTGGTTTTCCAAGCATATTTTCCTGTCACTTGGGTGGTTTTCCAAGCACATTTTCCTGTGACCTGGCTGGTTTTCCAAGTATATTTTCCTGTGACCTGGCTGGTTTTCCAAGCACATCACGACCCCAATTCCAGAGCAGCCTCTCACCCAAACTGCCGAATATTCTTCCTTCACCTCTTGCCACTTGAGCCATTACGCTCGGAGCTTCCCTGAGTGCCCGAGGGCCTCTCCCCGGTGATCACTCATCCTGGGAAATTGTTACGAGGCAGATAATTAATTGTTGCGAGTCACTAAAAAAATGATCATTCTTTGCAGAAAATTACCCCGATGTTCTGCAGAAATGTTAATGCTCGCAGCCATAAAATGAATGGGAAGATACAGCTCCAGCTGCCAGGAGAGCCGTGAGTTATAATCCCACCACTGGATGCGGAGAGCCTGAGCTTCCAGACGTTTCTGGAGAGAGGGAATGCATTCTCACTGGATAACAGTTTAATTTTATGATTATTTTTTCCTGCCCCAGAGTCCGCAGTTGAGTATTAATGACTGAAGCAGGGATAGGAATGTTTTGCTGATCCCAGCTTGGCGTGGAGAGAGGCTTCATATTTATTTCCCCATCTGGCTACTGGGATTTTACTCCAAACAGTTGGATAAAAGGACTTGGAAAGTCATGGCAAGGCTGGTCAGGCTGTTAGGGCTGTATTCCATTACCTCCCAGGGATAAAGGGCTAGGATTTAGGAACAGCAGGGTGAGAAAATGAAAATTAACAGGTTAATTGCTGAGAGTTAATCACCCTTTATTTGCTCTCCAACCGAAATCCAGTTGGGATAGCTGGTCTGGACATAGTCCTTCTCCCCATATCCCAGTAAATCCAGCCCAGTGAGGCTTAAGATCTCTAAAGGTTTGGCTTGGGAGTCAGGATAACTCCTGACGTTGCATCCAGCAGAGCTCCCGTGGCTCACAATGCAAACGCTGCTGATTCCAGAGCCCAGCTGAGGTGGGCAGGTGTAAAGAAGGACACGGAGTGGTTTTGGAAGGAATTTCTCCCATCCCTCTCCGAGATAAGACCTGACATTTTTATCGATTTCCATTTGTTCTGGAGCAGCATTTGCATCACTCGCTCCACAAATGGAATTGAGGAGATGACTCAGATCACAGCTACTTTCCCAAATGTGGTTTTGGGTTTGTTTTTTTTTTTTGTTGTTGTTCAAGAAATGTGCATTTCCCAAAGGATCAGCTCTTGGCTTTCTTCTTCCTTGCTTGAATTCCAGTGACTTCACCTCCAAGAAATGGGGTGGGTTTCCCGGCTGCAGGGAAGTCAGCAAATGAGGCAAACACCTCCTCCCTTCTCCCCCAAGCTTTTGTTTTCCCTGCTTTTCATGCAGCTGGGTTGGAATCCATCTGTGGACAGCAGGGTAGAAGAAAATGAACTTTCTCTTGCAGCAGGAGTCCAAGATCCAGCAGATCCGTGTGACATTCCAAGGAAAGTCACTAATCAGGGTGTGTTGTTGGTTAGACAGAATTTGCTGGATGGAGGTTGAAACAGCACCTGAGATGAAAAAAATACAGGGAGCAGAAATGGTAATGAAGAATCCACTTTGGGGCAAAGGGGATGAATTCCAAGACAAGCAGCCAGAAACAGGGAGATTCAGGGAATTCCTGCAGGAATCCTGTTTTCTTGGGTTTTTTTTTCTGGCTAAGAGAAGAAATCCAGCCTTCAAATCCAATAAAAGAGCCAGAGGGAGGGACGGGTTTGCTGTCTCCATCCCTGGTGGGGAGGTCTAGAAGATGACACAGCAGGAAAGATTTGCGTTGGACATTAGGCAAAGGTTCCCAAATAGAATGTCTGGGAAGGAGGAGGATCTCAAACACTGGGAGAGTTCAGGACCAGGTCAGGCAAAACACCTTGGAAGAGCCACATGGATTCCTGTTCCTACCCTGAGGAGAAGGAATGATTCCATGTACTCATGGAATGGTTTGGAAGTGACCTTCAGGACCATCCAGTTCTGTGGGCAGGAGCACCTTCCACCATCCCAGGGTGCTCCAAGCCCCATCCAACCTGGCCTTGGACACTTCCAGGGATGGAGCAGCCACATATTCTTTGGGAATTCTATTCCAGGGCCTCCCCACCCTCCCAGGGAAGAATTTCTTCCCAATATCCAATCTATCCCTGCCCTGTGGTATTTTGAAGCCATTCCCCCTTTGCTTGTCCCTCCATCCCTTGTCCCAAGTCCCTCTCCAGCTCTTTTGGAGCTCCTTCAGGCACTGGAAGTGGCTCCAAGTTCTCCCTGGAGCCTTCTGGTCTCCAGAGCAGAGATATTCCAGCCCTCTCCATGACCCTACAGTGCCTATTCCACCCTCTTTTCCAGTGTTTTCCCAGGCTGTATTTCCATGTAACTACAACCTGACTAGAAAACAGCCTTCCCACAGTCACACCTTGGGTTTCTGCTGATCAAAGCCAGGCTCAGAGGACTGATGGAGCTTCCCGACTCCAGGGCTTATCCCTCCTCAGTGCTTCCAGCTCTAATGAGCCACCTGGGAAGAGGAAAGGGAGGCTTGAAGGTGTTTTGCCACATTGAGGTGACACAAACTTGTCACTGATGCCTCCTTTGATGGCCTCTCGCCTGGGGATGTTCCACAGGGATGCTCAGCTTGTTTGGGATTTGTGTTTTCCATCCCTCATCAGGCTTTGATGTGTGACAGCAACTGGTGTCACCCTCTGGAAAGAGAAATCATGGAAAGCCACACTGGCAGAGGATTAAGGCAGCAGGAAGCCCCCACAAGATGGTCTTGTGATCCATCCAGCTTCATTCAGAGCAGGCAGGAATGCTCAGGAAACAGGAATGTCATCCATGGCAGCCAACTAAAACAGATCTACCAAAAAAGGAGCTTCTCCACTCGTCCCGGTCTCCCTGTCCAGATCTCTTCCCAGATGTGGCAACATTCCCTGCAAATGTCATATCCCACTCCCCCTCCATGGATCCATTGATATTTTCCAACTCTGGACACAGAGTTCCTGCTCCAGTCTCTGTCCAAGGACAGAGATTCTTTTGGGAGTTGAGGTCATGTCTTCCATGAAGTCCAGGAGAGAAACACTCCCAAAAACCCAGGACATGCTGTGTGGAATTCCACCTATACACCAAAAGCATTTGATGGTGAAGGTGATCAGATGTTGAACCAGGGAGTCAGAGAAGATGCGGGATCTCCATCCCTGGAGACATTCAGATCTCAGCAGGAAAATCGCAGGATCATTGAGGTTGGAAAAGATCTCCAAGATCATAGAATCCAATGTGTGACTGATCCCAAACTTGTCACCCAGCCCAGAGCACTGAGTGCCACCTCCAGGCGTTCCTTGGGCATCTCCAGGGATGGTGACTCCACCACCTCTCTGGGCAGCCTTTCCAATGCCTGACCACCCTTTCCATGGAGAAATTCCTCCTGATGTCCAACCTGAACCTCCCCTGGCACAGCTTGAGGCCATTTCATCTGTTCCTGTCCCTTTTTCCCTGGGAGAAGAGGCCAACCCTGAACATCTTGTTCTAAGTCTAAAACTGAGTTTATCTTCAATATTGAGATGTTTTAGGCAGAGCTTTGGACAGGAGGTTGCCAGAGGTTCCTTCCAAATCTCTTTGGATTTCATGATTCAGACAAAAAATGTGGAAATTTCAGTTGGCTTTTAGATTTAGAGGATTTAGAGGATTTAGATTAATGAGGATTTTGAGTGCTGGCCACCCATGGATATCCTGCCTATCCCTGTTTAAACCCCATTCCCAAAACTCCTTCCCACCTCCACGTGTGATTCCATTCATCAGTTTCCATTCCCATGGGATGCAATCCCATTTTATGAATTTTAAATTGCCCAAATAGTCATTACCCTCTTAATTGTCTTCTTAATAAAGACCCTGATCCCCAAGGGCTTATTGAGGCTTATCTATTCCTGGGTGACCTGGTGGGTATTGATTATTTGCTCGTTAGGCTTCATTAAGGATGGGTTTTAATCAACCATTGGAAGATAATCCAGAAGCCAGCAGAAGTTTTTCCGGGGAGACATTGCTCACTTCCCTCAGATAGGACATCCCCAAAAAAATGGTGTTTATCTGTCGGTCTTCAAGGGAGAAAATGGAATCTTGGATTTGATTTCCTGAGACTTTATGATTCCAACTTGTTTCTGCTTTATGGCATCCACCAATGTGTCCAAATCAGGAAAACATCCTGGATCTTGGAGTTGGAGCCTCTCAGAAAATTCCACTCATTTTCCCTGGGTTCCCTGGGTTTTCCAGGCTGAATGTGACCAGAAGTCACCGATTCCCTGTGTCCACAAGCTCTGCTGCAGTATTGAGGGAATATCAGTGCCCTCTGTCCCAGGAACGTTGTGGATGTAGAAAAATCTCTGCCCTGGGAGAAAAAAGGAGCTGCTTTTCTGGTGGGACAGGAGCAGCAGCCCTGAATCCGTGGGATAGGCAGGCAGTGATGATGCTGGATTGGATTTGGGATGAGAAACTCAGCTCCTGCCTCTGTTTCTCATCCCCAAGGAACCTCTTCCCTTTTTTCCCCCCAGGATTCTGGTGTGGGCTCCATACAGAAACATCAATCTGGGAATCTGGGACACCATCCTGAGGCTGCCAGATGTTCTACAGGATCTGGAGGGAATCCTCTCGGGATCAGAAGCTGGAGGTCAGGCTGGGGAATGAGACTTTGCCCAGGTGAAGCTGCACCTGGGTTGGTGTGGAGGTGTCATCAGAGCCTTGCTGAGCTTGTTTTCCCACCTGGAAGAGCCAAGGATTCCTGGAATGTGAGTTTTCCACTTTTTCGTTCCCAATGGGAAGCACTGCCTTGCTGCACGGGGGTGCTTTTAAGGCAGAATGATGAAAGGGTGGGGGAAAAAGAAAGATTCCTAATTTTCTTGGGGGCCAAATTAATGGAAAATCAATCCGACCTCAAAAATCCATTAATGGCGATAATGCACTGGTGACGTAGCAGGAAATCCAATAGTGCGAATTAAAGTGGGGCTCTCCCACCTTCCTGCAGCCACGGGAATTTGTGGGGATCGTGTTGGGGGCAGCAGATCCTGAAGAGCACAGAAATCACTTCACCTCTTTCCAAGATGTCCTGGATTCTCATCGTGGCTTCCTGTGGCACCTCCCTCCTTGCCCGGAGCCATTTGTGTGCGTGGGTGAGCGAAGATCCCTCAGGAATTTTTATTTCATGGGTCACTCAAGGGAGGATGTGATTCATTTTGGGGGAAAACCTCTTGATGGATGCACCAGGATAGAGACAAAGCCATCCTGCCCTGAGTTTGGGGCTCCTTGGAGTCTGTCACAGGCTGGATCCAAGATCTCACCGAGTCCCAGAGTACCCCAGGCACCCTCAGGGAAACAGATCCTGGGCTGCCTCTTCTCCCCTGCTTGGCTGCCTTCCCTAGGGCTTGGATGCAACTTTTGGAAGGAAAAAAACCCTGGATCAGGGCTGCCCCTCTGCAAAGAGGTGAAACTACACAGGGAAAAGTCAAAATCCATGCCAGAAATCTCTGGGATAAAAACCACCTTGTGGTGGGAATTTCCACCCCTCTGCCACTTTTGGGACCACACGGATCAGTCCCGTCAGGGGTCACTGGGTGGATCACTTTCCTACAAAGCCAAGGTTTGGGAAGACGAGGTGGCCTCTGGAATCTGCTCTTGGATCTTTTGGGATCAGCCCCCGCAAACATCACCTCCACATCCCCACTCTCTCCATTGCTGATGGCTCGTTCCTGTTCTGTATGTAATGGAAGCTGCCTGGCAGCTCCATCCAGACCCACGGAGGTTCCCCCTTTCCCCCTCCTTCCCCCAGCTCCGTCCGCTCCCCCACAGCCCTCAGATCCCGGGATTTATGAGCCAGCCTTGCATTATGAGGTGAGTGACTTATCGCTCTGTCAGGGCCGGCGTTTTAAGACAGAATTATATGGGAGAGGGAAAAGATTTTTACCAAATTAATGAAAAATCAATCCGGCCTCAAAAATCCATTAATGGTCATAATGCACTGGTTCCAGATAGAGAGATAGCGGAGAATCCAATAGTTCCTGTTAAATACCTCTCCTGGAATGGAGCGCCTGGGATATAACTCATTCATTAGGCTGCCGATGTTTACTTTTTAAAGTGACACCAATCCCTGTCCCTGCAGGATTCCATGAAGAATTTATAAGCCCACATTCCCCCAGTGCCCATCTCCGGGGCCAGCCTGGAGGAATTGATCTTCTGTTCCCTTTTCTCCCCCTCCCCGGGACAATCCCTGCTGAGGCAGGGCTGGGATGACTCCGTTCCTACAGCTGATGGTTTCCAGCCTTCCCTAAGCACAGGCTTTCATCCCAAACAGCTCTCCCGGGCTCTGACCTGAGCTGGGGGTGTCTTCTCTCCACTTTCCAGGTCTTAGTGTAGAGCTTGGCTTAATCTCCCTGATGCCGGTGATTTTTGCATTTTCTTTTTATACTCTTTTTATATATTTTTATATTTCCCTTCCCTGTTACCCTCTAAACACACTCCTTGTATCCTGCACAAATACTCCTTGTACTTTAGCCCTACATGTTTATAACCCTTGTAGTCTGATATTTAGCTTAGTTTGGGGTCCTGCAAAGCGAAGAAGACCAAACATTCACATTATCTCAGAACTAGAGGCTCCAACCTGTTCTCTCTTGGAACATGTTTTTGTAAACTAGGCTGTAGTCTCATTTGGGGGGGTTCATTAGAATAGGGGGCAATTATTCATTTATTAAGTTTCTTATTGGGGGATTTTAAGTAGATATGCTAATTTTGTGAAGCCCATAAAAATCCAGTATGCATTGTACGGGGGTTCCGGCTCGTCATTCGTTCCTTGGTGTGTTTTCCACCTTTGATGAGTCTGGGCACCGAGGATCCTATTAAACCGAGGTAAAATCCCTTTTCCTTGTACTGCTGTGTCTGCTTCATGTTTTCACTAGCCTGTTTAAGGCATCATCGCCCCTGCACATCCTGGGACTGATCCTGCTCCCTGCCCAGTCTCGTCCAGCTTTGCAGAGCAGTGATGGCTCCGGGAAACTGGGAATTGGTGCTGGCGCTTCCCCATTTCCCAGCTTTCTCAGACGTGGGTTCTCAGCCAGGCTGAATTAGGATTGCTCAGCCAGGAAAAGAGAAGCTTTGGGGTGACCTAATTGTGGTCTTCCAGTTCCTGAAGAATTTACAGGAAAGATGAGGCAAAACTATTCCCAAGGGCAAGGAGTGACAGGAAAAGCAGGAATGGGTCCAAGCTGAGAGTAGGTTTAGTTTAGATCCTTTGAAAAGGTTCTTCCCTGGGAATGTGGAGAGGAACTAGAACAACAGCAAAACCCTTGAAAAATCACTTCATGTCATTCCTCCTCCATTGCTGACTCTCCATGGAGCGGCCCGGTCTTCTGGAGGGGCCTGACTGTGGGAATTACATCCCACAACCTCATTGTGGTGTGTCCTGGTGTCTTCAGGATGTTCAGCAGCCCCAGAGATGGATGAGAACATGTTCTCCTTCTGCAAAGTGCCTGATATTCCAAGGAGAAAACTTGTCTAAGGCATTGCTCAGCATGAGGGGGGTCGGATGAACCCAACGTGTCCTGATCATGCACTGGAGTGGATGGGAATTCTGCTTTTCCCAGGAAACTGAACCAGAGGTGCAAGCGTTTGGCAAAGTGAGGTCAGACTCTGAATTTACAGCATCAACCCCAAAATATTGATATTTAGCTCATTTAGGAGGATCCTTGGAGATCATTGGATCAAACACACCAGCTCCAGCACCCTGCATCCGATGTTCCTGTTCTTTATCAGGCCTGGAAAAATCTCCTCTTCATGGAGAAGTGCAGGATGTTCAATCTTGTCCACGAGCCACAGGTGAGTTGTGCTTTTGGAGCTGCTCCAATCTCACCTCCCTTTGCTTTTCAGCTTTCAGAATCCCTGGGATTCCTGCACTGCCACCTCTCCCTTCCTGATTTACACCGGGCTCAGGAAAGGTGGGATCGGGACTCGGCACGTTGGGATGCGATGCCTGGATAGAGTCAGCTCCAAACATCGACCCTGCTAAATGTCATAATGCACCAGGCTTTTGTTTCCTTGGAATCTTTTAAAAAGCAATAAAAGGCCCCAGAATCCTGGGAGCACCAAACATCCAACAAAGTGACAGCCTGTCAAAGCTGCCTTCCCCAGAAACCCTGGGCCCAGCAAATTTTAAGCAGGAAAATTTATTCCCATGTCGCTCATCTCTCCGAGTGAAAAATGGCCAGGGCTCCTCTTTTGCATGAGGGCTGGAAAACTCCACGGTGCTCAAACAAGCGGAGCGGCCTCCAACAGGACCATTCATCATCTGGAAAAGGCGGCGGCGACAACTCCGACACCAAAAAAAAAACGGGGAAAAAAAATTAAGTTGTGGGTTTTATCCAAGCTTAAATGATCTCGGCCATTAATATGACACGACAGGCAGAGCACCACGCTTCCCTGGCTTCCCTGCTTTCCTTGGGATCTAACAGAGGTCTCCAGGACAGCGGCTCTATTAGCTGGTCACCTTTGCTGCTGCAGTTTTCCAATTCCAGGGAGTTTTTCCCGGGGATTTTGGGCCTGCTGTCCAATCTTTGTGCTGGGCTTGTGTGGATTTCTAGAATGGGCTCAGAGCAGGAGGGGAGGATGAGGAGTGGAGAGGATGTGGAGGGAGGAGATTCTGAACGGAGATTTCCGCCCAGTTGGAATGGATTTTTCTGGAGATGGCTTGGAAGAGGAAGGTTCCAGATTTGCTAAATTTTTTTTTTTTTCCACAAGCCACACTTCCAGCTTGACTTTTGTTTGATTGTCTGCACTTTGGGATGGTCCCTGGAAGTGTTCCAGGCCAGGCTGGACAGGGCTTGGAGCAGCCTGGAATAGTGGAAGGTGTCCCTGCCCATGGCAGAGGTTTGGAATGAGATGATCTTTAAGGATCCTTCCAATCCAAACCATTCCATGATTCTGTGAGTTCTTTTGAGCTTGGAGGACATGGTCCCTGTAAAGCACAGACCCTTCTTCTTTCCATGTCTGTATCCCATGGGATTAGTCCAAACAGTTCTAGATCTTCTCTCCAAATATCCAGGGCTGAGATCCTTCTTTTCATCTCGTTCTCTACTCTCAAGATCACAGAATCCTGGCGTTATTTAGCTTGGAAAAGACCTCCAAGATCATCGAGTCCAACCTGGGACCAATCCCCACCTTGTCACCAGCCCAGAGCACTGAGTGCCACATCCAGGCATTCCTTGGATACCTTCAGGAACTGTGACTCCACCACCTCCCTGGGCAGCTCCTGACCACTTTTCCATGAAGAAATCCCTCCTGATATCCAACATGAACCTCCCCTAAATGACCCCGTGATTCTGCTTTTGGGAAGGTGAACACAGAGCAGGACTTTTCCAGGAGGTGACAATGACACAAGCAGATGGTCCCAGCTGCATCCTGAAGGTCTGACCTTCCCTCTGGGCACAGGTGGGACTCTCCCTCCTCCTGCCCTGCTGGGACTTTTCCACGTCCTCACATGGGATCCATCACGTGGAGCACATCCGTGACCACCTGTGGAAAAATTCCAGGGGCGGCAGGAGGACAGGGATCAGGTCTTTATTTAGAAATGCTGATGGATAAGGAGCTTAGATCCAGATCTCGTGGATTTTAATCCCCTGGGAGTTTGAAATGAAGAAGCAAAATCAAAACCAGAAGAAGAAACTTTCACTTTCTTCCCTCTCCAAGAGGTCTTTAAATGGGTGGGATTGGTCCCTTGCCAGCACAAGGGAACTGAATTGATGGGAATTTCTGGTCACTCCGTGTCACCCTCACCCAAAAGGTGTCATCAGAAACTTAGGGAGACTCCAATCGACCTTCCTGGCCACAAAATCTGTTCCCAATCTTTCCTCACGTGATTCCCTGGCTAAAATCAGCCCCGAGCTGTGCCTGAGGTTGCCCAAACTCTGAGTCCTGCCCTTGTGACAGAGCCCTGAGGGGCTGGCAGGGCCTGTCACCTGCAGGGCTGTGTGCAGGGCATTGCTGGGGACGTTTTGTCCCCGAGCTGGCTTACCTGTCCCACGTTTGCAGCTCCGTGTGGTGATATCTCCCCTTCCACAGCCCCACGTGAGTGTAAGGCGCTTTCAGAGACTTGCAGGAGGATGAAAATCCCAACAGGAGCCTGAGGATGAGTTTTCCCACCAGGAAAGTTTCCTCCCCGTGGGTGCAGACACTCCCCCACCATTCCAAGCATTTGGCATTGCCACTTCCTCAAGCCCGAGGAGATCCTGCAGAGGTACAAATGTTGCAGCCCAAACCTTGATGAGTCCCTCACAAGGGTGGGAAGAGAATCATGGAATGGTTTGGGTGGGAAGGGACCTGAAAGATCACCTCATTCCCACCACTGCCATGGGCAGGGACACCTTCCACTGTCCCAGGGTGCTCCAAGCTCCGTCCAGCCTGGCCTGGAACAATTCCAGGGATGGGGCAGCCACAGCTTCTTTGGGAATTCCATTCCAGGGCCTCACCACCCTGATAGGGAAGAATTCCTTCCCAATATCGCATCTATCCCTGCCCTCTGGCAGTGGGAAGCCATTCCCTGTGTCCTGTCCCTCCATCCCTTGTCCCAAGTCCCTCTCCAGCTCTCCTGGAGCCCCTTTAGGCACTGGAAGGAGCTCTGAGGTCTCCCTGGAGCCTTCCCTTCTCCAGGCTGGACATTCCCAGCTCTCCCAGCCTGGCTCCAGAGCAGAGAGGCTCCAGCCTTGGAGCATCTCCGTGGCCTCCTCTGGAATTGCTCCAGCAGCTCCACATCCTTCTGAAGTTGGAGACCCCAGAGCTGGATGCTCCAGGTGGGTTCATCACAGGTTCCAGCATCTTCAGGGCAGATCTCCAGATCTCTCCCTCCCATTTCCCCAGACGCCGTAGCTCAAACCCATGAAGGATTCTCTGCAGTTTAAGGGCTTTTCTTTCTCTGTCCTGGTCTTTGTGAATCCAAGTATTCACTGATTGCTAGGAGGAGTGGACAGGGAGCACTGGGAACGGCATTGTGATGGGGTTGCTTTTACATTTCTCTCCTGTTGTCATAGTGCACATTAAAAAACCCCCAGAACCTACTCCAGGCTTTTATTTTAAACCAAATCTCTATGCTGGGTTTAGCCAGGCCTGAGAAAAGCTTGGAATTTTCCTGTAAATCCCAACTTGAGTGTTTGGCAAGGCAAGAGGAAAAGGGAAAAAATCAAAAGCGTCTTACTAAGGTTTTTGGGAAGTTGAGAACAGCCTCTTTCCCCATCCATATAAAATAATTCCCTGCATCTAATTTTAGGAAATTTTAGGCCGTTTTGTGTGGAATGCTTGCAAAAAAAAAATTAACGGGTGTCTCATGAAAGTCAAATCAAGTCAGGTCTTTTTCTTCCTTTCTTTTTCTATTTTTTTTTCTCCTTTTCCAAGATGATTTTCCCCTTTGGATTTTATGGATTTTGGTGTTCTTCCTAAGGGAAGTGGGGAACAAAGTCCTTGGGAGCAGAGGGAGCTTGGCTGAGCTTAAATGTGAAGAAGAAATTAATGTAAATATAGATATAAATATAGATATAAATGTGGATATGGATATGGATATGGATATGGATATAGATATAGATATGGATATAGATATAGATGATATAGATATAGATATAGATATAGATATAAATATAGACATGAATATGGATATGGATATGGATCTGGACATAGGTGTACGTATGTGGGCAAGTGAGACTTAAGACAGGGCTTTGCTTTGGCCTAAAATTTTAATATTTAAGCTGATCCACCCTTAAATTCCCAATTAAATCCACTTTAGACACAGAGAAACTGAGGCACAGCCACTCTGCCCACATTCCCAGCGATCCTGCTTGCTCAGCTCTTGGCTTGGTGCATTTTGGGCAGGGTCCTGGTCTCCTGGAGGATGAGCATCCTCCCATGGCAAGGAACAAACCTTGGGAATGTCACGAGGCAGAGCCGCTCGATGACGCCGAGCCCACCCCGGGAAATCCCCGTGGCTCCTGAGGTAATTTCTAAGCAATTCCCGACCACTCAAGCATTTAAATCCTTTGCAGACTCAATTAAAAGGTTTTAGGGGAGTTGCTGGGTGTTTTGGGAGGTGTTTTTTTTCCCCTAAAAGCCTTTTAAACACCACTAAAAAAGTCTTTCCTCATTTCCGTTGCGGGATTGGCGGAGCGAGGACAAGGAAAGCCTGGGGTCATTCCGGGAGTCATTAATCCTGCTGGACAGGAGCTTTGTTGGCAATATTTCCCTCTCCAGCTGGGTGAGATCCCACTGTTCCTGACAGCCTGGAGGAGTCAGACCCAGCCTTGGGCCCAGGCTGGAGCAGCAAAGCTTAAAGTCATTGTAGAGCACTAAGCTGGGCTTATCTTTATCTCTTCCCGTGAGGCACGAGGGGGTTGAGACAGAAATTTCTCCTTGCTGAGGTTTTCTCCTCCCTTCATCCATAGCTGGAGCAGTCTGGGATCGTGGGAAGTGTCCCTGCCCATGGAAAGAGGCAGAATGAGATGGGCTTGAAGTTCCTTCCGAGCCAAACCATTCCATGATTTTAAGACAGGGCTCTTGCTGTCGCTGGTTTAAGTGTCCCCCAAAAATTGGATCTTTCAGCTGCTTCAGTTTTCCTCCCAGGCTGTCACATCCACACGGGACATTTCCCACGGGCCGAAGAAGGCAGGACACACATTGGGATGGATCTTCGCTGTGGCCAAACCTCTCCTGGCTGGAGAGGAAGACAAAATTTTCCCAAATCCCTCCCAATCCATCCTGGCGAAGAAGGTTGCTCCTCCATCCCCTCCTGGGATCAGTCTCGGAGCACCTTCCAAGCACTGGAAAGATGCCCTGAGTTCCACTTTGCTCCCTCTTTCCCTCTCAGGATCGTTCCTTGCACTCCTGGCAGGTTTAGAGCATCTTTAGGAAGAGCAAAGCTTGGTCTTTCCCCTCTTTCCCTCCAATCTTTCCAGGATTCTGTCCAGGGCAACTCTCATCCTTGTCAATACTGCCTCGGATGGCCGGGTCAATCCAGTCAGAATTCACCCTGGAATAATTTCCAAGGGTCATTAGTGATACAATCAATCAATCCATGAATGACTCATTCCTCCTGCATCCCATTGTGATGCGACTTTTTGGAATAAATTAATTTTGCCCTTTTCCTTGCTCTGCCTCAATTTCCCACCCTCCCTTTCCCTTCAGACATTCCCATTTCCCATCCCAAGCCCTGGAAGGTGCCTCGAAGGAGCCAGCTGGGCTCCGTAAGCCCTTAAGCAGCTCAGGGCCATGCCCATGTCACCGAAGCCACCGCTGGCATGGCCTAGGTGAGCAGGACAGATTTTCGGGAGCTCATCTCCCACCGGGATGCTCCGAGGCTGGGACAGACGTTGGATTGGGGTTATTATCCCTCTCCAATTATAGCAAAGCCTAATCCAGGGATGATGCTTTTGACAGGTGGAGATGAGTGACGGATCCGTCCCTCCTGACATTAAGGAGCTTCCAGGGGCTCTGGCACCGTCCAGACTTCCCGTTAGCCACAGGGATCCCAGCAGGTGAGGTCCTTGAAGGACTGCACCCCGATTGCTGGGATAATGAACCCCTCTGATCCCCAAAAAAAGCTCGGGAAAGAGTTTCTGGCAATGTCCAGATTTGCTGTTATCCACAGGGATCCCAGCAGGTGAGGTCCTTGAAGGACTGCACCCCGATTGCTGGGATAATGAACCCCTCTGATCCCCAAAAAAGCTCGGGAAAGGGTTTCTAGCACCGTCCAGACTTGCTGTTATCCACAGGGATCCCAGCTCTGCTCCAGGCGAGGTCCTTGAAGGAGTGCACCCCGATTGCTGCTGGACCCTCACCTTCAGCTAGGGATAATGAGCCCCTCTGATCCCCAAAAAAGCTCGGGAAAGGGTTTCTGGCAATGTCCAGGTTTCCCGTTATCCACAGGGATCCCAGCTCTGCTCCAGGTGAGGTTCTTGAAGGACTGCACCCCAATTGCTGCGATAATGAACCCCTCCGATCCCCAAAAAAGCTCGGGAAAGGGTTTCTAGCAATGTCCAGACTTCCTGTTTTCCACAGGGATCCCAGCAGGTGAGGTCCTTGAAGGAGTGCACCCCAATTACAGGGGTAATGAACCCCTCTGATCCCCAAAAAAGCTCGGGAAAGGGTTCCCAGCAGAGCCAATGTTTCCAGCAGAGCCAAATGGGAGGGATCATATCCAGGCCCTTTTCCCTTTGGGGAAAGTGGCTTTGGGACGGCAGCTCCAAGGATTTTTCCTTTAGTGCAGCACCTGACGTGGCACTTTTGCATCTGTGTCCTAACGAAGCAGTGATTAATTATCACCAGGATCTTCCTAAAGGAGCCAGCACATCCCAAACCTGGCCCTGAGTCCCCCGGAGCGGGGCTGGGCTCTCTCCTCTCCCCCTTCTTTGTTTTTCCACTCTGCCTTCCCTCTCCCACTAAATTAATCTCCATTGCTCCAAAGGTCTCTCTGGCACACGCCGCTGACCCAAGCTCAAATTGATTTTTTTCCCTCACCCCTCACCCCTTGCTGTTTTCTGCCAGCAAAGCACAGCGAGGATTTTTTTTTTTTCCCCACCTGGAATTATTTTGATTTTTTAGTTTTGGAGGGACTAAACTTTGACCCTTTCAAGTGAAAAGGAATTATTTCCATGCAGGGAAGTGGGGAAGGAGCCTGAAGGGTGGGGGCCCTTTTTTATGGCTGTTTAAGGGGTGAAGTTATTGAGGCAGCTCCTGGGGATTTCATTTTTCCTGCTTGTTCCCTGCTTGTCCAGATCCAGCTGTGGGTTAAGGCCACTGATTCCTCCTGTTCCAAACAAATCAGGGGAAAACCATCCTGCCCTGTGGCTTGGAGAGTTCTGGTGGCCCTGGGTTTCCCATTTTTGGGAAAACCCTTCGAATTAGGAAGAAATTCCTTACTCAGAGGGTGGTGAAACCTTGGACCAGGCTGCCCAGAGAAGCTGTGGCTGCCCCTGGATCCCTGGAAGTGTCCAAGGTTGGGCTGGACAGGGCTTGGAGCAACCTGGACTAGTGGAAATGTCCCTGCCCATGGCAGAGGGTGGAATTCCATTAATTTGAAGGTCTTTTCCAACCCAAACCATTCTCTGGTTCCATGATTCACCCTTCACCATCCAAATCCTCTTGCTGACAAAAATGAGGCTGCTTTGGCAAATCCCTGCTTTTGAGGAGATTTTTCAAACCTCTGGAAAGAACTGGAAATGTTCCCTGCACGTTTCCCTCCAAAATTCCCACGTCTTTGTGACAAACGAATCTGAAGTTTCCTGTAAAAGAAGAAATCTTCCTGCAGATGTGGAGCAGGAAGTTGATCCATCTCTACTTCCAATTTTTCCTCTTCAGAGAGGAAAATCCACCTGCACAGGCAGGAAATGTCTGCATGGAGGAGAAGGAAATGTAATTGTTATCCCTGTTCCATAAATCAGGGATGAATTAGAGGAAAAGCAGGTTCATGGTGTGCAAGAGAATTCTCAGGACACCCCCACAGCACCCTCCAAAAATTCCTTTGCTGCCCTTGGGAACACAGTGACAGCCAAGGGCAAAGAGTTGGGTGTAGGGAGCAGGAGGAGCAAGAAAAATCGAGGAATTACTCTGATCCAGTGGCCTCCACCTTGGGATTGAGGCACCAGGGATTTTTCTCTCCTGGGAAGTTGGAGAAGGGTAGAGATGAATCTGGGTCTGATCCAGCTTTTCCTGCCTGGGAAAAGTGCTGGGAGAGGTGTCAGAGACTGAAGGAGTTCATGCCTCAAACATTGATATAAGTTTTGCTCATTGTACCAAAAACTGTAAAAAGAAACTACAACCAAAGGAGCCTCGGTGAGGATACCTGACTGGGATTTTGGGCTGAGAGTCAAACTGCAGAGATTAGATAAAGGGAAACCTATTGTTCAGTCATCTCAGGCTGGAGGAAAGGTATGCATCCACAAAGCCAAAGGCACCAGCGGCACTGAGAATCATCCCAGGCTGAGTTTGGGGTGGGGGAGAGCACAGCTCCCAAAGCCAGGTTTGCACAGACTCCCCCCAAACTGAGGGGAGGATGAGGTTTTGGGTGCATGGCATAACCTCTGGGGAGAGGCAATAAACGCCCATCCTCCCTCACACAAACTGGCCCAGCTGTGGAACCCCCAGGCCCACAGGCCACATCCACGGGACTTTCACGTGAGAGGCAGCAAAGGGGGTGTCATAATCCATCACAGAGCCCCCAAAGTGCTCGGCCTTGCCCCACAGGACTGCACGTGATGCCAGCAGAGTCTGCTGCAAGAGACTGTGCCCTCCCCCGGGGGACATGGCTGGACATTGCCACCTGGCCTGAGTGGATATTAACCCTTGGGATTCTGTGCTTTTGGGGGGACCACCACCACCAAAAAGACCAAGCTGGAGAGGATCAACGCTACATCGTTGGGATCCACGGATGGTGATGTTCTTTTATTCTGTCTCTGTCACTCTCTTTCTGTCCCCCCCACCTCTTTTCTTACTTCTCCTTTTCTCTCTTTTCTTCTCTCTCTCTCTCTCATATTTACTATCAAACAAAACCCATACTATTGACTGGCATACGGTCTCGTTTGCACCTTAATTGGGGCAGAGGTATTTCTAAAGAACCTTAATAATTGGATCATAACGAGAGGGAGCATGGCTGGATCTGCCCTGCAGGGATCCTCCCAGGAATTCCCCCTCTCTTGGGGGGTCTCTCCTCCTCTTCCCACTCCAGACACGCTGCAGGATCACGTCTCATGGAGAAGCACGCGGGAGCTTTAATTCTGGATAAAACATTCCAAAATCCCACTAGGCACGGCAGGGCCTCGTCCCTCTGTGCACGGCGTTCCCAGGCTGCTCCTGAACGTGAGGCAGAATGTTTGGGAATGTGTTCCATGGAAAGAGAGCGCTGTTCTCAGCCCTGTCCTGCAGATTAATTTTGGCCAAAACCCAGGAAAATGGGAGCCTGTGGATCTTCTCATTCCAGAGCTCGGACAAGGAGCCGCTGATGCTCTTGGCAGAGGCACTGAGGGCAGTGTTAAACTGCATCAAAATCCAAGGAACTTTGTCCAGGGAAAGGTCTTCCTGCTTTTCCTTGGTCCAAGTGGGTCTGAAAAAAGAGTGGGGATGTTTGAAAGCTTGGCCTGATGTCACCACGGGATTTGGGAACAGCATCCTGGCAGGGACAGGACACTCAGCATCGTTCCAAGGGTCAGCCTGGTGTTGGATTTCAGCTTCCAGAGCCCAGGTGGGGAAGCTGCTCCCAAAAATTCCTCCGCACAGCCAAGTCAGCAGCTTGGGAATTGGTTCCTCAGCAGGATCTGGGGGATGTCTCAAGGACAAAGCTCCTTCAGAGGGCACACAGGGCTGGGGACACACAGCCTGGTGTGACCAGGATGTGACAAGAATGGAGTGTAGGGAAGAGAGAAAGAAAGAATCGCATGGAATTTTGGATGGACTCGTCCCTGAATTTGCGCAGGAGGAAATCTGGGATAGATGGCGCTGGGTAAGTGTCCTCTCTGGAAGTGTCCTGGGGACATCTGTCCATCAGGCTCCCGCTGAGGAGCACCTTGGGATTGAGATGTTCAGGACACCCTTTCCTATGTCCCTAAAGCAGGAATTCTGGGCACAGTCCCTGGTCCAAGTGATCTCCCAGAGGGAGAGAAGTGGGACCTTCAGAAGGGGAACCTTGGGATCAGCCATTCCCTGAATTGTGCTCCTTGCTTGGAGCTGGAAAATCCAATTCCTTTTCCTGGAGTTCTTCAGCGTTGGCATTTCACAGCCCGGAGTCTGGTGGTTTTGGAGAAGGGTGGAAACATAAAAAAAAGTATTTTGGGATTCATCTCCTGGACAAAACAGATCCAAGTGGGTTTGTGGTGTCCTCAGAGGCTGCTCAGGTTTCTTTGGCTTTGCTGGGACAAAAAACCCTGGAATGGAGGGCAGGAAAAGAGAGAAGGGGTGGCTTGGGAGGACGATTCCCGGCAGAGCAGCTGAGAAATATTGGGATGGAAATTCCTGTGTAATCCTGGCCTGCAAATGAGGAGCTGGAGAAGGTGGGAGAGGCTTCAGGGAAGGATGGAGGCCAGGAGCTTCCCATGGGATACGGTGAAGTTGGAGATGTGTCACCCTCAGGTTTTTTGGGATGTGTCACTATCAGGTTTTTGGGATGTGTCACCTTCAGGTTTTTGGGATGTGTCACCATCAGGTTTTTTGGGATGTGTCTGTGTCACAACTCAGTGTGGGCAGTGTCCACCTACCCTGGAATGATCAGAAATAGACACAGCCCTGCTTCCAGAGCCTTTGGAAAACTGGGAAATGGTAGGAATGCAAGGTTAGAGCCAGGCCAGGAGCATTGGAATGATGTTGCAATCCTGGAGGACATATCCATGAAGGCATCCCCTCCTTGGAACAGGATTTCCAGGGAATGGTCACAGCCCCAAGGCTGCCAGAGCTCGGGAAAAGTTTGGAAAATGTTCTCGTGGTGGAATTCTTGGAATTGTCCTGTGCAGGGCCAGGAGTTGGATTCAATCCTTCCAGCTCGGGATGTTCTGTGATTCCATGAAGGTGATCAGCTGGAATCAGGTCAGGAATTGGGGTGATGGAGAGACGGCAAAGAGTAGGGAATTCTCCAAATGGAGAATCCACTGGAAACCTGTCCTTCCATCCCAGGAGAAGACGCCTATTGCTCCAATCCCAAGGATCCAGGAAGCCCCAGCCTTCCTGAGCTTTTCCATGCCCTCATGGCTTTTCCATCACATCATGAGGATTTTTCTGGGATGGGTCTCCTAAACTTTTGGGGACGAGTGGAAGCATCACCTCCCGAATTGGTCTCATTCCCAACCCACCCCCAGCGGCTCCAGGGATTTTGTGTCCGTTCTGCTGAGCTGGTTGGAATTCCAGGTGTGAGCTGATCCTCTGCAGGATCACATGAGCAGAGGGAAAACTTTCCTCTTGGGTTTAGGATGGAAAAACCCAGAGCGGATCGACAAAAAAATTCCCCCTGCTCTGAGGAAACATCGCTTTGGATTTTAATCCCACCGGATTCCAGGCTGGATCAGGTCAGCCCCATTTTCACTCCTGAATTAATAAAAAATCCATTAATGAAGGCACAAAAATCTGTGGATTTGCCTCAGGTGTTGTTTTCTCTCCCTTGTCTTTATTTTTCCCGAAGTTCTCTGTGTTT
The DNA here is from genome assembly GCA_036785705.1 of Acanthornis magna. Classification (NCBI taxonomy): domain Eukaryota; kingdom Metazoa; phylum Chordata; class Aves; order Passeriformes; family Acanthizidae; genus Acanthornis; species Acanthornis magna. Next base: position 944,522 of record JAWUZG010000129.1, on the reverse strand, counting down.
TCCATGAGAAAATGAAAACACAAATCCTCGATTCCCAAGTTTTTCCTAATTTAAAACACTTCCTAAAAAGCCGACAGAGGAAACCACTTGGTTTTTAAAAAGGACACAGAAATAATATCCTGGAATCATAATATCATTGAAATATCTGTGGAATTTGGGCTTTTAAAGTCCATCCAAACACCACTTTTTCTGGAAATTTCTGTTAAGTAACAAATTCCAATTCCCAGCTCCCTCTTATTCAAGTTCTGGAGGGTTTTCCACTTTATTTCCATTTCTCTTTTCCCATTTAAATAAAAAAAAAAATCATCTTTTCATTGGATATTCCTGAAGGAAATCCACCATGAATCCACCCAAATTCCACCATTTGTGTGGGGCTCAGCAAGAATTCCGCAAATGGACTCCCGAGGGGAGGTGAAAATCCTAAAAAAATATTATCCATGATTCCCTTTCAGTGGAGTTGGAATGTTTTACACCCAGGAAGGATCACGGAGAAAGTGTGGGATCAGGACCTCATTGACACTCCATAAATATAGGATTGGGGAATGTGGCTGGGATTGTTCCAGCTGTGGATTGTTGGGATTGTAGGAATAGGAGCTTGTGGTGCTTGTATGGAGATTTTGGGGAGCATCATCCAGGCTTTTCCTGGCTTAATTCCTTGAAAATCTGCTCAGGCCACAAAAAACCTTCCTGGTTATCCAAACTGAGGATGGGCACGAGGAAAACAATCCAGGGGAGGGGTCAGATGAGGCACGATTTGAGTGGGAATGATTTGGGGAAAGAGCAGGATTTTGGGATTCATTTCCCAGACTGGAAATCTTCTCCCGCTGCTGGGAATCTCTGGGAAATCTGGGATTCATCCCTACCTTGGGCCTGAGTCCCAGGAAGGATTTCAGACTTCTGGGATTTGCTGCAGGACACAGACCCCTCCAATCTCCAAAATCCTGGATTTTCCCACTCCGAAGCTGCTCCCGAAGAAAGGCAGCCCCGTGGGGTGGGGCAGACAGGGAATTTTGGGAGTGTGCAGATCCCCAGGATCATTCCTGTTCGTTCCCACCCTGCTGAGCTGGACCTCACTGGTTCTGCGCCTCCTGATCTGAGTCTTGCATGGGAATTTTATGATTCCAGGATTCCAAAGGTCGAGGAAAGGGTTAAGAGGATCGGGAACTGCTGTGGGGCTGGGAGTGGGAATGGGGGCTGGGGGTTAAATCCCCATTTCCAGAGGCTTTTTCCAAGCTTTATTTACCTGTTCAATATCAGGGAACAATTCCCACTGCAGCCTTAACATTCCACGCTCCGAAATGCCAACTCCACAAAATTCCCGTTCCCTCTTAAAGGAGCACATTCCGTAACCCCTTGCATCCCTCCGTGGGGCATCCATGCATCCCTAAAAATGCTCCATGAAGGCCCATCTGCACATGGATTTGCACACACAGAACTTTTCCAGGGAATTTGCGTGCTCAGAGTCGGATCCAGCCCCGCTCCTGTGGGTAAAAATCCATGGAAGTGAGGACTGAGCAAACACACAGGGAATTGGAGGGGATTTTCCTCAAATACTGCCTGGGTGGCTCCGAAGTGCACATTCCAAGCCCATCCCACTCTGAAGGTGTCCCTTGGAGGTTTTTCCAGGAAGGTGTGGAAATGGGATAGGGAAGGGAGGGAAAAGCAAAAGATGACAAAGAAGGGGCGAGAAGAAGAATCTCAGAGCTCTGTGGGATTTTTCAGTAAGATCTTGTGAGCTCCAGGGAAAAAAAAAGGGGCTGGAAAACCACTGCCAGGATGAGGAGATGCCCCAGGGTGGAGATTCCATGTCCCCAGCAATGTGTCCATGATCCATAGGGGCAGACAAGGTTCCAAAGGCCTCACTCAGCCCTTTGGGAATGCCATTCCCAAAGCCTTTGGGCATCCCAGGGGCCCTTGAGCCACCAGTGGGTCCCAGTGTCCCTGTCTGTCTCCATTTCCTGATTGCATCCACTGGGATGCAGGGTGAAAATTCCCATCCCATCCCATCCTATCCCATCCCATCCCATCCCATCCCATCCCATCCCATCCCATCCCATCCCATCCCATCCCATGGATCCCATCCCATCCCATCCCATCCCATCCCATCCTTGATCCCATCCCATCCCATGGATCCCATCCCATCCCATCCCATCCCATGGATCCCATCCCATCCCATCCCATGGATCCCATCCCATCCCATCCCATCCCATCCCATGGATCCCATCCCATCCCATCCCATCCCATCCCATGGATCCCATCCCATCCCATCCCATCCCATCCCATCCCATCCCATCCCATCCCATGGATCCCATCCCATCCCATCCCATGGATCCCATCCCATGGATCCCATCCCATCCCATCCCATCCCATCCCATCCCATCCCATCCCATCCCATGGATCCCATCCCATCCCATCCCATCCCATCCCATCCCATCCCATCCCATGGATCCCATCCCATCCCATCCCATCCCATCCCATCCCATCCCATCCCATCCCATGGATCCCATCCCATCCCATCCCATCCCATCCCATCCCATCCCATCCCATCCCATGGATCCCATCCCATCCCATCCCATCCCATCCCATCCCATCCCATCCCATCCCATCCCATCCCATCCCATGGATCCCATCCCATCCCATCCCATCCCATCCCATGGATCCCATCCCATCCCATCCCATCCCATCCCATCCCATCCCATCCCATCCCATCCCATGGATCCCATCCCATCCCAAGGTGGGATCCTTGCAGCAGCTGCAATCCTTCACTGCAGCTCTGTTCCCCAAACAGGCACCTTTTCCCATGAATCAGGACAATGCCTAGGATTTTCTGGGACAGGGGATGGGAAACACCTCCCATTCCTGCTCCGAGGCCAGATGTGCTCCACAGCTGGTGGCTCCAGCTGCCGGTGGCTCCTCGCCTCATGCCGGGCTGATGGATGGATTTTCCTGGCAGGAAACTGCTGGCAGCAGCTTGGCTGATCCATCAGCTGCTCCTTGCTCACCATTTTTCCCTTTCCCAGGTGAATTTGGCATCCGTGGCCTTTCCCCAAGGCTCAGAAAGCCTGGGAATGGGGACAGAGCATGGAAAGGAGGAGCTGCTCCCAGGAAAGTGGGAAATCCTGGTGGGATTCAAGCTCCCCAGGGCTTGATGTGGTTTTGGTGCTTCCAAACCCACCGGGGATCATCTTCACATCCACATTTTTATTCCCAGATTTTGGATGGGAAACTCTTCCGAGCAACACCGCACTCGGGATGGGTTTTGCTTCCTTGGAAAGTTGGATATGAGGGGAGAGTTCCGGCTTTTCCCTCCATCCCAGGGGCTGGAAAAGGGGTGGTCGAGAGGGACAGTGGGGCTGGAGCAGGGATCCTGCTGGGAAGCTGCTCCTTGGCAGAGCCTCAGGATTAATGCTTGTCCTTGCATTTCTGCTGGAATTCTGTCTGTTCCGGAGGAGCCGGCTCGCCTGGTACTTTTCCTGCCGGAGCCGGAATGCTGGGACAGGGAAAATCCTGCAAGGTGAGGGGGAAGGTGCTGGGGCTCCAGCTTGGATTTCTCATGGCATGGGAGAGCAGCTCTGGAAGTCGGTGTCGTGGGAATGCTGACCTGGATTTGGACAGGGAAAGGGAAAATTCTTTCATTCCAAGGAAAAATGTGGGAAGGGCGGGATGGGGCTCTGTATAACCTGACCTAGTGAAGGAATCGCTGATTATTGCAGGGAATTGGACTGGATGACCCTTAAAGCTCCTTCCCAAAACCACCCTGAACTCAGGGAATGGAGATTGCACAAAATTCCAGCCCAGCTGAGCCAAGACCCTCCTGTTCCCTCTGGATGAGGTTTAAGAGCCCACCTGGGCTTCCCAGGAGCATCCTGATGCCTCAGGAAGGGTGTCCCTGGACAGGGGACCCCTGGGATGCTGCACCCACACGAAGATCCCTCTTTTCCACCTTCTCCCGGCACTGGGATCAATCAATACCTCCGAATCTAAGGAGCCGCAGGAGCAGAATCCATCTGGGTTTGGGAAGGGTAACGGATGGGAAAAGCCAGTTCAGCGAGAGGAAAAATGGGGAAAAAAAGGAAGGAAAAATCAATGGGAAAGATTGGGATGACATCATGGCACCATTATGATGTCATCAGCCCTGCTCCGAGGATTTATCACTCCATGATTTTCCTTGGAGCCTCCTGCCCTTCTCATTCCAGAACTATCCCACAGCAGATCCTGCCTAAAAAACCAGGGAACAGGGACATTCCAGACCTTGGAACATCTCTCCAGCCTCCCCATCCTCTGCAGGTGTTCCCACAGGGATTTGAGAAAGCAGCGCTGCTGGTTCTTCCCTCTTTTCCTTTTCACCTTTCATCCTTTGGGAGTGAGCCTTGGAAGCTCCCTGAGCCTGATCTCTTTTCTCCCATCACGTTTTCATCCTTTTCCTTCTTTTCTGTGGAGAAAAACGTGGAAAGCAGAACCCAAACCTCTTGGAACAGGCAGGTTCAGGGATCAAAGCCCTTCTTTCCATCATCTCTTCTACCTGTCCTGATATCAGGATAGAAATCCAGCTGGATGAGCTTCCCAGTTTCCCAGCCTCTTTCCCCATCCCTTTTTGCTGAGTTTTGCTGGAAAAAACATCAGGATGACACAACACCTGCAGCGTTTCCCTGGGAATAGAGAAGGGAAAAGGCTATTTTGGGATGCCAAAACCACAGGAATAATCGTGTTTGCCTCAGCCTGATTTAAAGGAAAGATTAAAAAAAATATATTAAAAAAAAAAAATCAGGATAAAGTCAACACATCCCAAATTGGGTAATTAAGAATTCCAGGTCCCTGTAGGATCATTATCCAAGCAGCATTCCACATGGATGGCAATTTTTAATGGCTTTTTTAAATGGTATTTTATATCCACTTTAATATATTTGTGTCTTCCAGCACATGGAGCCAGGGCAGAGAGGCTGATTTGGGCTCAGCAAGGATTAAATGATGGGATTGTATCCCATAAAAAGCTGAGGAAACACCTCCCATCCCTCAGCCTGGTGATTAGGGAAGATAAAAGATAAGGGGCGGCAGCACAGCTGTCCCCATGTGCCTCAGTTTCCCCTCCCTGTGGAGCAAACCCAAGGGATTTAGGGGCTCCGAGCCAACCAGACATGGAAAAAGTCAAATTTTCAGGGTCTGAGTCCAAGGAAAACCCGCCCAGACTCAGATCCTTGCAAGGATAATCCGCCTCCCTATTTTTTCTGAGCTTGGAGTCACCTCCCAGCCCAACCAGTTCCCACTGTGGGAGCAGGCACTGAATTCCCAACCCTCCCAGTCCAACCTGCTGGAAAATTTTGAGCTTTGCCTGGTTTTCCTCACATCCCACACCATGGGAAAAGCTCCGTTGCCTCCCAGTTAAGCCTGCATTTATTCTTTGATCCTGAAAATTCAGCACTTCCAGGTTGTGGAGGGGTTGAGGCTGCACCTGATTTCCTGCAGGCCTGGGCAGCATCCAGATGTGCTGGGCTGGATTTGGTATCCAGCTGTGCCAGGTTCTGGATTCCCACATAGAACTCATCACTCAGATGTGCTGGAAGCAAATTCCAGCTGCGCCAGGCTCCTCATTCCCATGTGAGACTGAGCGTCAGCCCAAGCACAGCTCAGGATCAGATCCCACATCATCCAGATGTGCAGGGTTCAGCATCCAGCTGTTTCAGAGCCATATCCAGCTGTGCCAGGCGCCTCATCCCATGCCCAGCTCAGCATCCAGCTGTGCACAGCATCTGGGCACAGCAGGGTTCCGCCTCCAGCTGTGCAAGATTGTCCCAGGGCATCCTGGCCCTATGAGGCAACAGGTTTGGAATTATTTTGGACATTCTCACTAAAAAATGACTCCCGGGAGAGGCGGAGACAATCCACAGCTGGTGACTGACAGGGATTCGCTCCAGGGAAAGGGCAGGGAAAGTTTTGGCAGAGTGGGAATTTCTCATCCCTGAGATATCATCAGGCTGAGATCTTCCCTCAGGGAATTTTTGTTTAACAAAACATTTCCAAAGAGCTTTTCCTTGTCGGGAAGAAGGAATTACCTGCGTGTTACGCGAGTTGCAGTTTGGTTTTCCTTCCAAAGGTTGGGATACTCGGCTGAGCTGGTGGCTGGAGGTGACAATGCCACCACCCTGCCCTGTCCCCCGGCTCCGGAGGTGTGAATTTCCCCAGGGCTCCGCAGCACAAGGTTATGGACTCCGTGATTTTTAATTAATGCCATTGACTCGGAGTGTGTGGGGAAAGGGGAGGGCCTGGAACGGGAAATTGTCCCTTGGAGGGACAAAGCCTGACAACCTTGTCATCCCCAATTAGCGGCTAATTACCTCCATGACGAACATCTTTATTAATCCAATTAATAGCGCGGGTGGCGTGACCTCGGCAGAGCTGCTGACTCAGGGTGGGGCTCACCAGGAGCGGGGGGGGGGGGGAGGAAGGAGTGAATTCCTCCTCTCCCAACTCCTCTTCCTCAGTAATCAGTGGCTGATTCCCACTGGAATGGCTTGAGCAGACAGGGATTTCTCCCAGCTTTTTCCTCTTTCATTTGTCCTTTCCATCCATCTGCTTCTTGTCTGCTTGTCCCCTTGTTCATCCATTTTCCAAAAATTTTTTTGGGAAAAATGACCCAATTTCTGGGTGTTCAGCCCTGGATAATGATTATCCAGGACATGGGGATGTCTCCCAGCACGGAATGGTGTGCTCATCCCTGGTGACCTTCAAAGGTCTCAGTGTGCAAAAATACCCTGGATGGGGATGAGATGGAGAAATGGATGGATGGAGTGATGGATCAATGGAAGGATGGAGGTGGGTCCATCTATGGATGGACGGACTGATGGGAAGAGAGATGGATGGATGGATGGATGGATGGATGGATGGATGGATGGGTGGATGGACAGGGATGGATGGATGGATGGATGGACGGACGGATGGAGGGATGGATGGATGGATGGATGGATGGATGGATGGATAGATGGAATGGATGGATGGATGGACGGACGGATGGAGGGATGGATGGAGGGATGGATGGATGGATGGATGGATGGATGGATGGATGCAAGGACAGATGGATGGATGGATATATGGATGGATGGACAGACAGACGGATGGATGGATGGATGGATGGATGGATGGATGGATGGACGGATGGATGGATGGATAGATGGATCGATGGATGGAATGGATGGATGGATGGACAGATGGACGGACGGATGGATAGATGGATGGATGGATGGACGGATGGATGGATGGGCAGATGGATGGATGGATGGATGGATGGATGGATGGATGGATGGATAGATGGACAGATGGATGGATGGATGGATGGATGGATGGATGGATGGATGGATAGATGGATGGGTAAATAGGGAGCTAGATAGGTGGACAGATAACTGATGGAGGTAAATTAATGGATTGCTGGATGGATGGATATTGACGGGACTGGAGCAAACGGATTGATGAAGCCAGTGTGGATGGGATCAGGTATCCAATGGGATTAGACACTGAGGGGTCACTGGAAGGCCACGTGCAGGTCAGACAGGCGGGATGACATCAGATCCATCCCCCAGGCCATCCCTCCAGTGAGACCAGTGCTTCCCAGTTTGGATGGAGGCGCTTCCAGCACATCCCTCTGGGATCTGTGGATCCTCATCCCCCGTCCCGCAAAGGGAACATCCAGACTGGGATGTCCCCTCTCCTGCAAGGCACAATCCCAGAGAGCTGCTGTTGTCCCCCAGGGAGGTGCCACTGAATATTCCACATTTCCAGGGCTGCAGGAGCAGGGGAAGGCAGAGTGAGGGTTTGTTTTTTTCTTTTCAATCTCTCTTGTGGAGCGACCTCTCCTCCGCCTTTCCCCACAGATGGAGCCTCAATTAAATTCGGGAATCCATTTTTTAATAGGACTTTCACCTCAGCTCCCTGCCGGGCCATTAAAGCCATTATGGCAGAGTTAAGTAAAGAATCCTGGGAGCCTCTGGAGCTGTCATCCCATGTTTATGGCCCAGGCAATGTTTGCTTTATTAAAGATTCAGGAGCCATTTCCGAACGCCTCCGTTCTGTCCTTCCCATTAAAGGCCGGACCCTGGCGAAAGGGTGACTGCAGGGAAAAAGAGGATTGCCCCAGAGACAGGAAAAAAAATAGGATGAGGTTGTTGGGAGAGTCTAAGGGCATGGCAGGAGTCAGAGAAAAAGGGAAGAGGAGAGGGGAGTTTCATCCCAAAGCGCTGCGGGGTGTTGCAGATGAAGCTTTTCCCGCTGCAGAAGGGTTTGGTTTTCCCTGGTTTCCAGGAGTTGAGAAGGATCCAAAGGCAAATCCCTGCCTGGCCCAGCCACACAGGCTGCCCAGAGAAGCTGTGGCTGCCCCTGGATCCCTGGAAGTGTCCAAGGCTGGTCTGGATGGACCTTGGAGCAACCTGGGATGGTGGAAGGGGTCCCTGCCCATGGCAGGGGTTGGAATGGGATGAATCCGTAGCCAAACCATCCCATGATTCTGTAATCCAGCCATGCAGAGGGAGGTGACACCGTCTGGGCTTTTTCCGAGCCATGACGGGGTCCCCACTGACTTCGAGGTCTCTAAAATTCCCTTCTCCCCACCACAATCCCCCATTTCCCCATTCCATGACCCTCCTCCATCCTTGTTTGGACTACAGAGCACAGACCCTTCAAAACACAGATATCCCACAGAAAACAGGGGTCAAAGGAGATCCCTCCTCCATCCCTGTCCCACTGCCAGGCCAGGTCCTCCTGGGCCAGGCCTAACCTGCTTCCATATGGGACAGACTTGTTCCCATCCATGGGAATATGATCGAGCACTCCCCAGGGATCACACATGGGATGGGATGGGATGGGATGGGATGGGATGGGATGGGATGGGATGGGATGGGATCCATGGGATGGGATGGGATGGGATGGGATGGGATGGGATGGGATGGGATCCATGGGATGGGATGGGATCCATGGGATGGGATGGGATCCATGGGACGGGATGGGATGGGATGGGATGGGATCCATGGGATGGGATCCATGGGATGGGATGGGATCCATGGGATGGGATGGGATGGGATGGGATCCATGGGATCCATGGGATGGGATGGGGATGGGATGGGATGGGATGGGATAAGGGGTTATTCCCAGGTTATCCCACTTGTTCCTGTGCATGGGAAGGTGATCAAACACATGGGATGGGAAGGGAGAGGATAGGATGGGACAAGGGGCCTCGGGCCAGGAGGGGACCTCGGGCCAAGAGTTGACCTTGGAAATCTCAGAGAGAACCTTGGCAAAGCTTTTAGGATCAGTACAGGTGAGAATTCCCTCTCTGCTGCCCCAGAGGGGGATGAGGGATGAGCTTTTAGGAGCAGGATGGTGCTCCCAGAAAAATTCCACCCCCTTTTTAATAGGATGGACTGAGTTTGCTACAAGCTCAGGGTGCAGCTGCACTGCAATGCTTGGCTTCACTCCTTGCACACTTTTCCCAGCAGGATTTTGCAGGAGATAGGGATTAAAACTGCTATTTACGGCTTTTTTTGGGATGCACTGGACTCCAAAGCACCCCGGTGACAGCTGTGCCCACCCTCGGGTGCCGGTGCGGGCTGGGGGGGTCAGGCTGGGCAGATTTGGGGGGGCTGTGGGCAGGGGGTGCATTGCACAGGATGCTGCTGCCCTCCAGTGGGCTCAGGCTGGAGAGGAGGCTGGAATTCCATCCGGATTCTCGGGAAGGCAGAAATGGGGCTGAGGATGTGCCTTCCCGCGGGATAGGGCGAGTGCCGGATGAAGGAATCCCATGGACAGAGCAGGAGAAATCCTGGTTTGCCCCATCCCGCTCCTGACGTGATCCCACTGACCTTCTCCTGGGAGCAGGAGTGGTTGGAAGCAGCTCCAGATGCTGCTCAGGGTCTGATCCTTCTAAAAAATTCCCAATTTTTTAAAGAGCAGTGAGAGCGCCTTGCCCGGCTCATGTTCCACCGCCAATCCTCATCAACCTCGTAGCTCTTTTCCCTCTGATATCCCCAGGGAAAGGGGAGTGTGGATTTGGGGCCATCGTGGGTCACGATTCCAACGGGATGGGAAGGGATGGGGACATCACAGGGATCTTCTCCTCCTGTGTTATTAACGAAGGAGGGAATTAAACCTCCTTCCCACCCCCCTGGAAGGGCTGATCCGTGGGACGGGAGGTTTTTATTATGGAGAGTGAAGCTCCAAGAGGAGGACAATCAGGAAATTTGGGTGAATGCCTGTGGGTTTGCTGGGCTCTCCAGGATGGGATTTCCGGGCTGTTTTCTGACTCGAGAGCCCTAGAAATCACCAGGGATCAAAAAAAACCCCAAAAAATCCTCTTTCCATCTCCTCTCTGGTCATGAGAACTGGTCTCAGTCCGGGATATCCAAACATTCCTTGATTCCTGAGCCCTCCTGGAGCTCCTCTCTGCAGGGACAGAGAGACCTCAAATTCTTGGTTATTGTAAATTATTTTTGCCCTATTTTTTGAGCTTTTTACCGAGGTTGGCCCCCACCACAAACCCCTTCCCACCACACTGGAAGGGTGGATCCATGGGCTGGGAGATTTTTATTATGGAGGGAGAAGCTCCAAGAGGAGGAAAATTCAACCTCAAGGACAGGAAATTTGGTTGAATTCCCAGGGGTTTGCTGGGATCTCCAGGATGGGATTTCCAGGCTGTTTTCTGACTTGAGAGCCCTAGAAATCACCAGGGATCAAAAAAAACCCCAAAAAAATCCTCTTTCCATCTCCCCTCTGGTCATGAGAGCTGCATGAACTGGTCTCAGTCCAGGATATCCAAATATTCCTTGATTCCTGATCCCCCTGGATCTCCTCTCTGCATGGACAGAGAGACCTCAAGTTCTCGCTTGATGTAAAGTTATTTTTGCCCTACTTTTTGTGCTTTTAACCACCCTACAGGACCCCCTTGCTCCTGGCCAAGCTGGAAAAGACAAGCATGGATAGATCCAGCCCCATGGATTTCAGGAAAGAGGGAAGGAGCACCCGGCTCTTGTTGATGGAGCACAGATCCCATCTGAGAACACATCACCGGAGGGGGAGGCGACCCCGGCTCCGGAGTCACGAGTTTCCCACATCCACTGAACGTGGGTGGGAAAAGGATCTTCTGCAGCAGAACTTCACCGTGGGTGGTTTCCAAAACCTGGCACAGGAGGTCTGATGGAAGGGGGAACTCCTTAAATTCCAAAATTACGTCCCCCAAAAAAAGCTGGATGCTGTTTTAACCCCAGCTTGGTAGACGGGACAAAACTCCCACCACGTTCCATATATAAATCCAATTTTGAAAGTCCTGATCCTGGTTTTTTGTTGTTTTTTTTTCCCCATTTAAGGTGGTTTAAACACATCTTTCTCCTGTGGGATGCATGTTCCTATAACACAGCCCCAAATCTATGGGCGTGGTCATCCTCCCAGGATGGTGGGGACGTGGTGTCCGGATCCCAAGGGAAAATAGGGGTCCCGTGCCAATGATTTGCTGTTTTCCAGCCAGAATTCCCATTGAGCTCTTCCAAACAAAAAAGGGGTTGGAAACCCTTTATGGAACCCAAAAGAAAGCAGATCAAAACCTGCTGTGTGCAGCAAAAATTACTTTCTTGACCAATTCCCTCTTTTTTTCCAGGAGAAAAGCCCTCATGAGATCCAACCCGAGCCCCACCCTTCACTTCCCGTGTGACTTCCATGAATCCATGCGACAAAGCCACCATCTCCCATTGCACCACACTGGAGGATGCTTGGGACATTGGTTTGCCTTGGAGCAGCCCATCCTGGATCCAAAGGATCTCTCCCAACCTCAACAGCTCTGGATTTGTGTAAAAATGACCCAAAATTGACTCTTTTGGAGGATCAACCAAGGCCGAAAGAGCTTGCTCCCCTTCATGGGTGGTGCACCCATAATTCCCAACAAAAGTGCTACAGACCTGATTTGAATCAGTGCTTTTTAATCCATAAAAGGTGAGAATCCATGTACAAATTAAAAAAAAACAACAAACAAACAAAAACCCAACATAAAACCCTGGAATTAGGGAAATTATCTCAATCCCACAAGACGCAACCCCTTCGCCAATGCCGGGGTCGGGCGACGCGGGCGGAACGTGATGGCTTCTCCTAAATAAATCCCTCTCCAGCCCGGAGACATCGGCGGTGGCATCCCACATTTGGGATGGTGGGGAGACGCTGCTGGGATGTTTTAAGGGCAAGGTGGCCTTTTTTGTGACCCCACCCCCTCCTTTCCTTCCCGCTCCCACGCCAAGCAGCCGGGAAGATGACGTGGGAAGTCTGGCTGCGCCAGATGGCCCCGTGGGATCCAGAATCCGCTGTGGTGATGGCTCAGGCTGTGGAGAGGCCTCTTGGCCAACAACAGAGCTAAAAACCCTTCCTTTAGCTCATAAAATCCCAGGATGGTTCGGTTTGGAAGGGATCTTAAAGCTCATCCCATTCCAGCTTCTGCCATGGGACACCTCCCACTATCTCAGGTTGCTCCAACCCTGTCCAACCTGGCCTTGTTCCTGGAAGTTTTCCTTAAATAAAATCAGGGTTAAGACCTTGGCAAGTGGACAAGAAGCCTCCTAGAGGAAGTCCCAAGCCCAGGGGGTGCTGTCACGACCCGCTGCTCCTTTAAACCATCCCTAAAAATTCCTTAAAAAGTACAAAAATACAACCCCATCTCTCCCAAGGGAATTTTAAACCTCCCAAAATCATCCAAGCACTGAAGATCAGACAGCTCCTGAGCCTTCAGAAAAAATAATGCACCAGGCAGAAACGGGGTGGAGGAAATTTTGCCAATCTGTTTTGTGGATTTGGAGTCTCCCAGCATCTCCAGGACAATTACCAAGATGCCTGGATCCATCAGGCCAGCCCAGGAATGCTGACAGCAGTGTTAGGGAATTAGCAACGTGTGCAAGATCCAGTAGTGGCACAAATTTAGGAGTTTAATAATCTGGAGGAGCTATCTTCCTGGAATTTTAATCTCCTCCCAGGAAAAAAAACAACCCCAAGGCTCTTAGCTATTAATCTCCTCACAGAATATTTAGGGCAATCCACCTCTCCTGATTAAAAAAGCCAGACAACAACTGCACGTTAAGCCCTTCCCTTTTCTTCCAAAGAATGCAGCTTGGCAGCTGGGCTGGGTTTGCTGAGCCAAGCTGGGGGTTCATTCCCCCAAAAAACCACCCCAACAGCACTAAAAATGGTCAAACCATCCTAATTTGAACCCATTTTATTGGGACATTCCCAACTGGGAGATCCTGCCTGTGTTGGACCCTGTGTTGGGATCACCACAAGTCATCGATGCCCGTGCTGCCCCCTCTCCCGAAAAAGGGGAGTTTGGAAGGATTCAGCTGAAGGATTCAGCCCCTCCAGCAGCTCTTGGTGGATGGTGGCAGTGGTGCCACCTTGTACCTTGCAGAGAAAGCCCAGGAGATGCTACAGAAGGTGACACTTTTGCTTTAATGGCTGGGGCTGGCTTTGGCCGAGCAGAAGACACAAAAAACCGGGCCCTGCTTTAGCACAGCTCCCCTCAACCCCCTTAAGAGCAAAAAAATAATCCCAAAATTAACAATGAACCCGAGTTTCCCCCAGATCGAGAGGATGGTTGGATGCAGGAGCTGGGAGATGGAGGTGCCTCGCTCACCTCTCGGCGCGGATCCGACCAGCGGCGCATTCCCGGGCTCTGGGAGTCCTCGCAGCCCAAGCCAGGCTTGGGAAGCTTCCCGGGCAGCCAGTCCTGGAGCTCAGGGGACACCAAGGAGCGTGGTCAGTACATGGCCTCATTGTCCCCCACGGCGGTGAAGGGGACACCGCTGTAGGTGCTCTTCTTGCTCCGCTTGCTCTTCTTGCTCCACACCAGGAGCGTGCTGGCGCTCTTGCTGTTCATCAGGCTCTTCCTGCTGTTCTCCTTGTTGCTCTTCAGCATCCCAGGTCCCGAGGACATCGCTGCTGCCTTCCTCTCCGCCTGCTTGGGAAAGGTGGAGAGGAGAGTGGAGCCAGGGCAGCACCCAGAGCTCCAAGGAATTCCGTGGTTTCCCGTGGGATGTGACTTACGGCTTTGGGACATTCCGAGCCCTGCAGGGTGATGACCCCGATGTCCACCCCCTCCTTCCCGGTGCTCTTCAGCAGCTGCACAACCTCGGCGTGCTTGGACCACTTGCAGTCCTTGCCGTTCACGGAGATGATGTAATCGCCCTCCTTCAGCCCAGCTTCCTGCAGGGAATGAGGGAAAATGTGCATGCATGGTCACAGAATCATGGAATGGTTTGGGAGGGACCTTCAACATCATCCAGTTCCACCAGGGGCACCTTCCACTATCCCAGGAAACATCCAAACTGGCTTTGGACACTTCCAGGGATCCAGGGGCAGCCACAGCTTCTCTGGGGTTTCTATTCCAGGGCCTCACGCCCTCATAGGGAAGAATTCCTTCCCAATATCCCATCTAACGCTGCCCTCTGGCAGTGGGAAGCCATTCCCCTTGTCCTGTCACTCCATCCTTTGTCCAAAGTCCCTCTCCAGCTCTCCTGGAGCCCTTTAGGCACTGGAAGGGGCTCCAAGGTCTCCCTGGAACCTTCTCCAGGCTAAGGAGAGGACACAACTCTGCTCCAGATATGGACCACATCTGGTCCATATCCCAATTTTTGGGAAGATTTGAGTCTCCCAAAGAGGGATGTGATCCTGCTGCTGAGGAGTGTTGTTCTGGAGGTGCTGGGATCTGGACGGATGGTGCTGAGGGTGCAGGGAGACCTTTTGGGCATTCCACCAGGATTCTCCAGCATCTTCTGCTGGAAAACAGCTGCCCCTGTTTTTTGGATGTGCCATCCTGCTCCATCCACTGCCACATCCCAAAATGAGGGATAATGGCTGGGCTGCCAGCAGTTAAAAACTGAGCAAAATTCCATGTTTTTTCCTTAGCTATCTCCTAAAAATTAATCTTAATCATTCCACGACGCCCACCTGCAAACCCCAGGCTGAGCTCCAGCAGGGATGAGTCTCCCCCTGAGCCGTTTGAAGACCTAAAAACACCTGGAACCTCTCAAGGCAGCTCCCTTGCAGCATTCCCACGGGAATAGCAAGGAACTGGGATACTCACGGCAGCGCAGCCCCCTGGGATCACCCCGGCAATGAGCACGGGGGAGTCTCCTCGCAGGGTGAACCCAAAGCCGTTCTCTCCTCTCATCAGGTGCACTCTCCGGGCTGGATACCACTTGTTCTTGGCTGAGAACACGGAGAGGGGGCCCTGGGATGAGGGAGAAACATGGAAAGCACCTTTTCAACTCCCTAGAATTGTGCAGCCTTGTAAAAATCCCAATTCCAGCGATGGGGAGGGGGCAGGGATTGTTTTTCCTGTCTATTGCAGGAAAAACAACTTCGTCATCCAAGGAGGGATGATGGGGTTGATGCTGTCTGGATCTGGGCGATGCAAGCAGGGATTGGTCCAGGAGGAGGGTGTGGGGTGGTGGGACAGGTTAACTCTTCAGGGTCACTTTCCCCCCCAGTTTTCCCTTTTTTTCCTGCTTTTCCATTCCCACAGGAGCAGGATATTCCTGCCTGCCCTGGGGCTGAGACGCAGAAGCTCTCCCTGGGGTGCCCAAGGGATGATCCCACCACAATCCTGAACCCTACTCCTGCTCCCCAGGACCCCAAAAAACTAAAGAGGGCAGGGATAAAGTTCCAGTGGGATCTTCCTGCCGCCTCCTGCCACCAAAACCCTTCCTCTCAGAGATCCCTGGGGAAAAGCCCACCCAAAATTCCTGTGCCTGCTCCCCTGTCACCGGAGGAGCCTTGTGACCCATTTAGGTGTCACAGAGACAGATCCCAGCCCTCCTCCCAGGAAAACTGAGGGAGAGAGTGACCAGAGGCTGCGGGAGGAAGGAATCCAGGCAAAGAGAGCATGCAGGGGAGGAGGAGATCTCTGCTCCCTCGGGATATTCCCATTCCTGGAGATGTACGTACCAGCTTGTGGAAGAGGTCGGTCACCTTCACCTGGGAGAAGTTGGGGGATTTGATTTCTGGTTTCTGGTGCGTTTTGGCTGATGGGAGGGAGAGAAAAGCACAGACAGGGCGTGACCTCGGGCAGTTGGGGCGGCTGCTGCTGTCCCAAAGAGGGACAGTGCCACCCCGTAAGAGCCAGGACCTAAAATCCTGGAATAGTTTGGATTGGGAGAACTCAGGGATCATCCAGTTCCAACCCTCCCTCCACAGCAGAACTCCCCATGGAGTTTTCCCACCCACAAACCCCCTCCCCACCCACAATCCCAAAAAAACCCCCACTCACGATGGATGTCCGGAGCCTCTCCCGTCTCAAAGAAATCCTCCTCGTGGTCGATCTCGGAATATTTGCTCAGGGAGCGTTTGTGGGCAAAGGACAGGACCTCCTGCAGGATATCCATCTTCCTCAGGATCTTGCACAATCCGTGGATCCTCATGGCTTCCTCGTGCTTCATGATGGCTTTTTTGAGGTGAGCTTTGCCTGGGAGGGAGCAGAGGGAGCTGAACCCGACGGAGCAGCAGCTCCGGCGCCGTTCCCGCTCGGCTGCCCACGGATTTCAGGAGCAGTGCCACCACCCTGCTGTGACTCAGGGACAGCCCAGTCACGTTCCCAGCCCTAAATGGGGTCGGTCCCAGCCGATGGAGGGCTGGGAAGGGACCTTGAAGGGTGACCTACTTCGCTCCCCCGGTGCCGGAGCTGGCAGATGTTCCTGAAAAACCACCCCCGACGTCCCTCCTCACGCTTAACCTCAATCTCCTGAGCAAATTAACTTCTCTCCATCACCTCGGATCCCTCGGGAATGGGAACGTGGAGAACAACCCAGCCCCGTCCTCCTTGGGAAGGTGCAGCACATCCCTGTTTTCTAGGCTAAGCCTTTTCCTCATCCTGCAGGTCCTGCTCTGTGTCCTCTGCTCTTTGCTCCTCTCCACTTGCCTTCAATGTGTCCTGACCCTCGGGAAATGGAAATGTTTGGGAAAGAGGAGCTGAAATTCCAGTGACCCACGGATATCAACGCGAGCATCTCCTCTGTGGGAAACTGCAACCAAGGCAGCCGTATCCAAGGCTAAACTCCCAAAAAAGCTCTCTCCATGTGTCTCGTGGAAACACGTGTGCCTGTGGCATTTCACGTTCAGGACACACGGTGGCAACAGAATCCAGGGAGATGAGGTTCGTTCCAGACTCCTGGAATTCACAGCCAGAGGAACTTATAACTGAGGGAAAGTTTTGGGGTTGGATGGAAAACAGAGAGGAAGAGATTTCCCCCACTCCTCAAATTTTTATCAAATCCATAAATTGAAATTTTTATCAAATCCATAAACTGTGAAATGGGGAGGAATAATAATAATAATAATAAATAATAATAATAATAATAATAATAATAATAATGGGTTAATGGAATGGTTTGGGTCAGAAAAGACCTTAAAGGTAATCTCATTCCAATCCCCCTTCAGAGGGAGGGAAACCTTCCCCTACCCCAGGTTGCTCCAAGCCCTGTTCAGCCTGGGCTTGGACACTTCCAATGGAATCCACAACCTCTCCGGATTTTTTCCCTTCCTGTAAACCAAATCCAAGCTGAGCTTGGTGTCTGCACATCCATTTTTCACCAGGAATGTTGAACGGAGCCCATTCCCCCCAGGAAAATCAGGCAGAGCCGGAAAAGCTGATGCAAACCAGGTGACAACAGCTGAGGGTGTCGGGGTGGTGTCACCATAAAACCCCTGGATTTTGGGGTTTATTTGGAGGTTTCCACTTCCCATCCCCAGCAGTGAAATCTGGCTGAGCATCCTGAAGGATTTTGCTGAGGCCGAACTCATTCCTGGTGAGATCTGCCTCCTTCCACACGTGTGCAAGGAGGGAAAAGAGCTCCTGGGGGAGGTAACACCCCAAATTCCAAGTGCTGAGTCTGCTCTCGAAGCAGCCCCGTTGAGGAGGGGCTGCCAAAACACGACTTCAGCTGAATAAGCAGCGTCTGTTCTTTCCCTGGAGCTGAAACTCCGCATGGGAAGAAGTTCTTGTCTCCCACGAATTTGCTGCAGCTCAAAAATCCACCCCCTGAGCATCTGCTGTGTCTTGTTTTTGAGCCAAGTCAGCCCAAACTAAGGAGTTTCCAGGATCTCTGTGTCCCTATGGATTTCTCCGTAGCGTTGGGTGACGTTACCTGGCTCGGAACACCTGGAATTTTTCCTGTCAAACGTGGATGGACAGGTTGGGACAAGCACCACGAGTTGGTCCTCACACCCTAAAGGGGATTCTGATGCTTTCCTGGTTCCCAGGAGAATAAATCTCCTGAGAAATTCCTCTCTGCATGGAGAGATCCCCCTAAAATCTCATCATTTGTGGGAATTGTGATGGGATCCAGAAATTTGTGCTCACCCAACTTCCTCCTCTCCTCGGGATCCTGCAGGAGGACATGGAGTGAGGGCCCCTCT
Organism: Acanthornis magna; assembly: GCA_036785705.1. Taxonomy (NCBI): domain Eukaryota; kingdom Metazoa; phylum Chordata; class Aves; order Passeriformes; family Acanthizidae; genus Acanthornis; species Acanthornis magna. Next base: position 926,105 of record JAWUZG010000129.1, on the reverse strand, counting down.
GGCATGGTGACATGGAATTGCAGGAAAGCCTTCTCCTGCTCCAGCAGCTCAGCATCCGAGGGAGCTGTGAGAAGCAAATGGATGGAGATGGGATTAGGGAGAGATCAGGGCCACCCAAACTCCCGTGGCAGTGGGGACAAGGGGACTAGGAAGCCACATCCACATTGAGCAGCACCTTCCCTTCTCCCAACCACAGCCTTCAAGGAATCCTGGATGGGCACAGGGATGATCCCAGTCAGGGATGCACCAGGATTGGAAGCTGAGGGCTTCCCTTGCTTCTTTTGCTCCAATCTGGGAGCAGGATTGGGAATGGAGAGCCCTGGGATTTCCACACCTGGAGGTCACTGACGTGGAGACAAACGACACAATTAAGTCATGGAATCATGGAATGGTTTGGAAGGGACCTTCAAGACTCTCTAGTTCCAACCCCTTTCCATGGGCAGGGACACTTCCACTTGGCCCCAAGCTCCATCCATCCTGGCCTGGAACACTTCCAGGGATGGAGCAGCCACAGCTTCTCAGGGAATTCTACTCCAGGGCCTCACCACCCTCACAGCCAAGAATTCCTTCCCAATATCCCATCTAATCTTACCCTATTCCAGTTTAAAGCCATTCCCTGTGTCCTGGCACTCCATCCCTTGTCCCAAGTCCCTCTCCAGCTCTCCTGGAGCCCCTTTAGGCACTGGAAGAGGCTCCAAGGTCTCCCTGGAGCCTTTTCTCCAACCCACAGTGCAACCAAGAGGGTCATTCCATGGAAAAAGAGAGATGGATAAAGCTCTCCCAGGCTCTCCAAATCCCCTTTTTCCAGCCCAAGCTGTTCCTAATCCTCTTTGGCTCACTCAGGGTTGCACTGCAGCCTCCTTCCCCGGACACAGAGTGGGACAAGAAACAACCCAGAAGATTCCAGGGAGTTTTGTTGCTCCAAACAGATCCCAGAGGGCTGGGAACTGGCAGCTCCAGGGCTGGCTCTCCCTGTGCCAGCTCTTGCCATGTCAGCATCCCTGAGGGACTAAACTGCAGCGTAAGGAATTTATTCCCAGCTGGTTATGGAAGCAGAAGATTTGTCATTCCGACAAGGGAGTCAGGGAGAGGAGGGAGCAGGAATGTGAGATCCCAACAGCAGGCAAAAAAAATCCCAAATTAGGCATCTCCTGCTGATTTCTGCTTCCCTCAGGGCCTAAGAACACCCAAAATTTTAGGGGAAAGGTATGCCCTGCCCCTTGGAACCCCGTGGAATGCCTTCTCCATCACCACCCTCTCCTGTTTGGGTCTTTAAACAGTTCCAGCTCCACGTTATCACTCTCTCTCCCATCTCCTTGCTCAATTCTGCAACGCCCACACGGCACAAGCAGGATTTTGGGCAGGCTCTGGAGCGGGGAAGGGTGTGAGGACAGTCTGGCAGCCACTGGCATCACTGTCCCAGCCCCGGTTTTGGCAGCCATCCCTCAAAAAGCCTCCTCAGCCACCCACCAGGTGGCACCAAAGGTCCCCAGGTGGCACCAAAGGTCACCGGGAGCATCTGCTGCCCACCCCCGGATCCTCTGCTCCATCCCCAAATTGCTCCCAGGGTGTCGGTGGTGGCACAGATGGAGATCGAGGGTCACATCTCGAAGCCACACTCCTAGTGACTCCATGGAACCGTGTGTACCTTGCTGCTGCCACCCTGAGATTCCCAGGACGTCCATCCATGAGGCTGGAAGTTAAGTCCGAGGGATTTTTGGGTTGATTTTGGATTTTTGAAGCCCCCAGCTGGCCCAACACAAGGTGACCTGAAGGATGTTGGGCTGAGGACACTGGCAGGTGAGGCCAATTTCCCCCACCCAGCCCCAAAAGGGACAGCAGGTGACATCCCTCCAGCAGCTTTTTCCTCCCCTTCTTAAGACTTTTCCCTGTGGAAACCAGAAATATGGGAAAATCTGCCTTGGGGACGAATCGCTGAGTCCACAACCAAGATCCATAGCTCACAGCATTCCAAAAACTTCAGGTGTTGTACTCATCACCTCTTTTTTTTTTTGGGAATCCCTCCCCAAAAAGCAGGAAACACATGGAATCAGCACTCGGATGAGCTGGAAGCTCCCTCCAGGTCGCACACTCACCGGGGCAGTCGCAGAGGGCGATGGCAGCGAAATAATGGGAGAGGGCTTTGAAATGCTCCGACTTGACGTGGACCATGGTGGTCCAGGAGAAGGGAACGTAATCCTTGACGTGGGGCTGGCTCATGGTCTGGTACACCAGGGAATAAACATCTTCCACCTGGGAAGAGTGAATGGGATAAGAGTGGAGATGTGGGATGTCCCCGAGGAGATGGTGACAGCAGGTTGTGCTCTCCCAGAAAGTTCTGCCGACCACAAAATTCCACCAAATCCACTCCTTCCCCAAATCCTCACCCTTGCTGCCTCCTGAGCCAGCTGCAGCCGGGCCAGGAAGTCATTCTGGGCACGCAGCAAGGTCATCTTCTCAAAGACACACTCCTGGACCTGGGCCACCATCAGCCTCACCAGCATGGTCAGCGAGGCCGCGCTCATGTCCAGGCTGGGAGCGTTGGAAAAGTTTTCCTTCAAGTAGTTAAAGGCACCTGGAGGAGGGAAATGCTCCTGGAAGTTACCAGGCTTGTGAGGAGGAGGATCTGACTTTGGGATCACGCACGTTTCCCCCTCCAAGGACATCAAACGTCTCACCACCAATGGTGGGTATGAAGATATGGGGTTCAACCCTTGCCATCTAAACCATCTTTGAGTCCAATTTCTTCTCCAAAGCCCTGGGTGATCCCAGTTCCAGGCTCCCTTTTTTTCCATGGGGAGATGGATCAGCATTCTCCTCTCCTCTCCTCTCCTCTCCTCTCCTCTCCTCTCCTCTCCTCTCCTCTCCTCTCCTCTCCTCTCCTCTCCTCTCCTCTCCTCTCCTCTCCTCAGCTGGGACATCCCTTTGGGTGGCTGTTGGATCATCCCAATTCCTCTTCCCACCCCACAGAACCAACACGGAGCCACCTCGTGCTCCATTTGTGGCCCCTTGGAGCCATGACTGCTCCCACTCCTCCCTGCCCTTCTGTGGATTATTCCCACCCTTGGAAAAAGCTTCCTGGGAAGCGGAGGAAGAGGGGAAGCCACGTACCAGCTGCCTTCTGGAAGGCATCGATGGCCTGGTTGAGGCCGGGCAGGGAGGCGCGGTCCTGCCGCGCTCCGATCTGGGTGAGCAGCGCTCCGAGGTTGAAGAGGACACTTCCCTTCTCGAAGGCCAGAGCCCTCTGGTGGGATGGGACCCCCGTCAGGGAGTCGTACCTGGAGAAGGGAAGAGCCAACAGCTGCCCATCCCCTGGTCATGGTCCCCAAAGTGTCCCTGTCAGGGTCCACCAAGTGTCTCCGCTCATGGAAGAGGGGTTGGAACTGGATGATCTTGAAGGTTCTTCCCGACCTAAACCACCTCATGATCCCCACGGATGCAGGAGGAGCCTGGAGGGTGCTCAGCCACCAATCCCATCATGGCTCATCCCATGGGATTTGTGTTTCCCCCTCCCTCCCCAAAATAACCCACCCAGGCCCAACAGCAAATCCGGATCCCGGTATCCACCAACCCCCGCAGCAATTCCGTCACAGGAATTTGACTCCAGACTCCCTCCCCGCCCAGGTGGGATGGGGAAAGCTGCACCCACCAGTGGAAGAAGATACCCAAGGTTTTGGAGGGAGGGAAGAAGCGGCTGTCGAGGAAGTAGAGCTGGTTGTAATATTCCATCAGGAGCTCCAATCCGGCCTCGTTGCGGCTCGGGGTGCGCATGGCCTGTGGGAATGGGAGAGGAAACATGGATGGGAGAAGAGGAGGAAGCTCAATGGGACAGGTTGAGAGTCCTCAAAGAATGACTGGGAGCTGGAGCTGTCCAGCCTGGAGAAGAAAAGGCTCGAGGGAGGCCTCAGAGTCTCTTCCAGTGCCTAAAGCGGCTCCAGGAGAGCTGGAGAGGGATTTTGGATAAGGACATGGAGTGAGAGGACAAAGGAGAATGCCTTTAAACTGGAATAGGGTAAGATTAGATGGGATATTGGAAAGGATTTCTTTGCTGTGAGGGTGTTCAGGCCCTGGAATGGAATTCCCAGAGAAGCTGTGGCTGCCCCATCCTTGGAAGTGTCCAAGGCCAGGCTGGACAGGGCTTGGAGCACCCTGGGATGGTGGGAGGTGTCTCTGCCCATGGTAGGAGTTGGAATGAGGTGATCTTTAAGAACCTTTCCCACCCAAACCATTCCACGATTAAGGTTCAGCCATGGGAAGATTTGGGTGCTGGGACACCCAAATCTGGAAGCAGCAGCCTGGGAGTCGTGCTGGAGAAACTCATGGAAATTCGATTTCATAAACGCTAGGAAAGAAATGGGATTTATTTTTCCTTCTTTCCCAGATTTCTTTTTATTTCCTCTTCTCCGAGGCTTATCTGGAGAGAGTGTGGAATATTTTAGAACCTATAAACCAAGGCCAAGGTGCTCCAGCATGGGAATCCTATTCCTTGAAACACATGGATAAATGTGGAGTTTGGAGAGAGGATGAAGGGACCTCCCAGAGGAAAATGTGGCACCTCCAAGGATTGATCCTGGACAAGCCAAACTTTGGAATCCACGGGACACCAACCTGCCGCAGCTCCATGAACTCCTTAATTTCCTTTTCAAACAGGACACCCTCCTCTCCATAGTGTTCACTGATGAAATCCTGGATGGGGAAATGAGAAAATCTTGATTTTTCTGATTTAATGGATTACTTCGGGCAATTCTGTATAAGGAATTTACCATTTCTGCCCACAGGGAAACCTCCACCAGGGAATCATCTCCTCCCTTTCCTGCTCTCCAGCATCTCCAGACCCTCATCTCCCACTTTCCCAAGTTTTAACTCCAGTTCCTCTCCATGAATTTATTTTTTGGCAGCTGTTCCAAACTTCAAAATGAGTTTCAGCTGCTTCAGCATCGATCAACCAAACCCCAATGCTCACCTTGAGTGGTACCAGCAAATCCAGCTCCTTGGTCTCCTTGAGTCCCAGAGGGATCATGGGAACGCTGATGGATTCACTGCAAGAAGACAAGAACAGGTTTGGTGGTTGGATTAAAAATCTCAGAGGGATGCTGTGGGCTGGAGATTAAAAGGAGCTCTTTGCTCAGGGCTTGTGCTGCTCCTGTGAAGAAATTCCATGTGGAAAAATGCTCTTCCCAAAAAGATTTGGGAATGGCAGCACAAAGAAAACTTAAAATCATCGCTCTTATTCCTTCAGCTCCTCCTTTTAAGAGGAATCCTGGACGTTGGGTAGGTCAGGCAGGATCCAGCCCTCATCAACACAACAGCCCCCCTCATTACCCCCAAAAATCGCTGATAACTTGTTAATTAATCATTAATTGACGAGGAAAAGAGGCAAAAGAAGTTATGAAAATCAGGAGAGCTGGGCAGGGAATTTGCACCCACATTTGCCTGGGAACAAACAGCTCCAGGAGCTATAATTAGTGCAGAAAGCCATTACTGCTCATTGCCTAACGAGAATTCCACTGGAATCCAGTGCCTGGAATAAACAAAGCGGTTTTTGTTTGGTCTGGGCAGGGTTTGGGGTTGTTGTTGCTGCTCCTGATTGCTTTATAAACCAGGGCAAGCAAGTGGCAAATTGGGAAAACTGAGCATCCCTGATAGGGAATGTGCCTGGAAAAGCACGTGGATGGACAAAGAAACGTGGAATGATTTTGGTTGGGAGGAGCTTTCAAGATCATCTCATTCCAACCCCTGCCATGGGCAGGGACACCTTCCACTATCCCAAGGTGCTCCAATCCCCATCTAACCTGGCCTTGGACACTTCCAGGGATGAGGGAGACACAGATTCTCTGGGAATTCCATCCCAGGGCCTTAACACCCTCGCAGGGAAGAATTCCTTTCCAATATCCCATCTAATCTCACCCTATTCCAGTTTAAAGCCATTCCCCCTTGTCCTGTCCCTCCATCCCTTGTCCCAAGTCCCTCTCCAGCTCTCCTGGAGCCCCTTAGGCCCTGGAAGGAGCTCTGAGGTCTCCCTGGAGCCTTCTCTTCTCCAGGTTAACACCCCCAGCTCTCCCAGCCTGGCTCCAGAGCAGAGGGGCTCCAGCACTTGGAGCATCTCTGTGGCCTCCTCTGGAATTGCTCCAACATCTCCACATCCTCTGCTGTTGGACTCCAGGGCTGGAGGCAGAATTCCAGGTGGGGTCTCACCTGAGCAGGGCAGAGGGGCAGAATCCCCCCCTCTCCTGCTGCCCACGCTGTGGGATGAGCCCAGGGGAATTTCTGGGATGTGAGCACACACAGATGAGGCATTTCCAGCTTTTCATCCCCCAACACCCCTAAATCCTTCTCCTCGGTGCTGCTCTCAATCCCTTCATCCCCCAGTCCGGATTTGTGCTTGGAATTGCCCTGTCCCTCATACAGGATCTTGTACTTGGCTTTGTTGAAGCCAGCGAGGTCCATCTGGAGCTCATCCAGGTCCCATCCATCCCAGGGATGCCATCCCATCCCTCAGCCATGTCACTCGCACATTTCATGTTGTCATCCAACACCATCCACCTCAGGAAAAGGGGAAAAAAAAATCCCTGAATCCCAGAATCATTTATGCTGGAAAAGACCTCCCAGATCATTGAGTCCAAGCTATGACCAATCCCGCCCAGCCCAGAGCACTGAGTGCCATGGACAGTCATTCCTTGGACACTTCCAGGGATGGTGATTCCCAACACCAAAATATCTCATTTCATCTGTTGGGAAGAGCTCTGGTGGGATTCTCAGGAAAGGGGGACAATGCAAGGGAAGATGGTTCTTTTTTCCCTATTCCTCTGCTATGGGACATCAGCATCCAGAGGATGTTCCATCCACCCATCCATCCCCAGGAAAAGCTGATTTTTCTCTCCTTGCAGCTCTAGAAGGAAAACACTGACATTTCCAGGATGAAAACTTTTCAGGAATTCTCACCCATGCCCAAATCCTCTCCTATCCTCCAGCCACCACCTCATGGTCCCCGGTAATGGAAAGGTTTGGGATTGAAGGGAACTTCTGAAGGTCATCCCAACCCTCTGCCATGGGACAAAGCAGGGTGGACAAGGCGAGCAGAGCCTTGCTCCTAGAAAAATTCCATCATAGCAGGAAAAATGAAATCCCAAGGGAACAGGCTGCTCTTCCCAGACCCACCTGTCATTCTGGTACACGTCCATGCTGCTGTTGAGCTCTTCCAGCTCTTCCTTCAGGAGCTGAAGGTTGGAGTTGACGTAGCTCAGCTCCAGAGCCACTGTTTCCTTCACCTTGTGGTTGCTGGTGGCCCTGCAAGAAGCCAATGGATCAAAATTCCCTCTTTCTAGCCATGAATTTACTTTTCCGCTCCAGATTGAGTTATGCAGCAGTGCAATCCACATGCATCGAGCCAAACCTTCCCACAGGATTGTGCCTCTGGTTCTCCATGTGATGATGGAAAGGTTTGGGTGGAAAGGGAATTCTGAAGGTCATCCCATTCCAACCCCTGCCATGGGACACCTTCCACTATCCCAGGTTGCTCCAAGCCACATCCAACCAGGCCTGGAACACTTCCAGGGATGGGGCAGCCACAGCTTCTTTGGGATTTCTATTCCAGGGCCTCCCCACCCTCACAGGGAAGAATTTCTTCCCAAATCCCATCTAATTCTGCCCTCTGGCAGTGGGAAGCCATTCCCTGTGTCCTGTCCCTCCATCTCTTATCCCAAGTCCCTCTCCAGCTCTCCTGGAGAGGGCTCTGAGCCCTCCCTGGGATCTCCTCTTCTCCAGGCTGGACATTCCCATCTCTCCCAGCCTTTCAGGATTATGGAAGTCAGAACATCCAGGCAGAAGCTGAGCCCAGGCAAAACTCCTTGCAGTGCTGCATGCAGGAATTCCTGCTCCAGAGCCACCTTCCCCATGCCCATTCCTGCTCCCACCTCCAGTGCAGCTTCAACTTCGACTGTGAGCCCTCCAGGTGCTCCCCATCCCAAATAAATGGTAGGATTTGAGGAGGAGAAACTCATTTTTGGGTGCAAAGAATCCTTCTGGGAGAGAAGGGATTTGCTGAGTTCCCGTCCCCCTTCCTTCCCCTGCTCCCAGCAGGAGCTGTAAACACCAGGGATTGATTCCAGCTGCCTGTTCCCAGCAGGACAAGCTCCCAGGCTGATAATTCCCTGCTTATCTGCTCCAAAGGAAAGCATAGAGAGATAACCCAGAGCTGAAAGGGGGTCTGGCTGCTGAACCACGCTGGGATCCAGGGAAAACAACACGTGAATGAGCTCTGCTCCACCAGGAAACTGCTTCCCTTCAGCTTTTCCAGAGTATTGCCTTTGACGTGGATTTTTTATGGATTGAATCCTCCTGGATCTTGCCCTGCCCTGGCTCAGGGCAGGAGGAGCTCCAGTGTTTTCCTTTGAAAATCTGGGGGTTCAGAGTCTCTTCCTGCCTCCCCTTTGCTGGGATTTCCCAAGAGCAAGGAATTTTTTTATTCATAACAAAGCCAAACCACAGCACATCCAAAGATCCCCACGGCTGCCTCCATTGAAAACTCCTTCAGCATTCCTGCAATTCTTGAGGCATCACCCCTCTCTTTCCATATAAACCAGGATTTAATCCCTATAACCCGGGTTTTAATTACTATTTATCCTCCACACATCCCAACACCTCCAGGGTGCATCGCCACTGTTGGTACAATTTTTATCCCATATGGATTAAAGGGAGTTTTCCCTTCTTGTTCCCAGCTGGAAACAATTTCTTTGGCTCTGAGAAATCCTCTGATTATTTTCCAGGTGTCTTAGCACAGCTTCCAGAAGGATCTGCTCCAGGATTTTGCCAGGAATCTCTCACCAGGTAAAGGTTTCCTTGGGACACTTTGCAAGTGCCACACACAGAATAATCCTGGAATGGTTCAGGGTGGAAAGCACCTCCAGGGCTGGAGGCAGAATTCCAGGTGGGGTCTCACCTGAACAGACAGAAGTGCAGAATTCCTCCTCTCCTGCTGCCCACACTGTGGGATGAGCCCAGGGCATGGGGAATTTCTAGGATTCATTTTGTGATTTCTTTTCTTTCTTTCCAAGAACGTGGATATTTTTATCTCCCCCATTGCTTTGCTCAATCCCAGTATTTGAATAAGGAAGGAAAAGGTTTCCTCTGGCTCTTCCCATTTATTTACCCAGGAAACAAATCCACTGACAAAACACCACATGGATTTTTTTTTTCCCAACACCCCATTCCTGCCAACTTTTCCAGGAAAAGACATGGAAAAGCTGAACAGGATTATTTTTCCCAAGCACTGGGGGAGTTTGTTTTTAATTTTAGAGAGAAAAATCCCAGCAAATTCAGCTCCAAACTTCTCCAGGCTGCACAGTCCACAGCTTTTTTTTAACATGTGCCTTCAGCACCAGACTAAAGATCCAAAGGAATTTTATCCATCCAAACCAAATCTTTAATGTTTAAGCAATAACCTTTAGATTTGCAACATAATCCCCCCCTCCTCCTCAGTTTTAATTTCAGGGTTGATTATTCCTTCCCTCCCACCCCAGATTTCCCAAATTTCATAAGCTTGGAGCACCGGAATGCCGAGAAATGAACTTTATTACTCAGCTGGATTTGTGGGAGGGAGGAAAAGTGGCTGCTCCAAAGGACACCCAAAGTGCTGAGCCAGCAAAAAAAGAGCCCCCTCAGTGCATTTTCCCTGATAATTAAGATGTGTTTTGCATCCCATTTTTCCTCACTCCCCCTTCCCACAGCTCCCATTCCTGCTGTTTGCACCGAAAACCAGCCTGATTTCTGCTGAGCCAGCACATTTCCCTCTGTTTTTTTTTAATATAACACGGAGGAGAGGCAGAAGTTGGGATTTCATGGCTTATTTTCCTTAATTAAACGAGGCACAACAAAGGATGGAGCAGTGGGATGTCCTCATCCCCCAGGAAAACACAATTTTTTTATGGATCAACCATTATCCCCTTCTGCCAGGTGCAACAGGAACACTCCACTGGTGTTAAATCATTCCAGTTCAGGAGTGGAAAGACAATTTTATTTTATTTGGGATAAGAAAAACTTAAAAAAAAAAAGAAAAAAATTCTGAAACAAATGTATTTTAAGGCAGATTTATGGTATTTTTTTAATATTAAAGACCTGTATAGCCTGGAATGCTCCACAATATTAAGGAAAAATAAACTAAACACAAGAGATGTTAAAAAAGGTTATCATTGGGTTAAAGTCCCTGTGGATGTGGCACTTGGGGACACAGTGGCCTTGGCAGTGCAGGGGGAAAGGTTGGACTGAAAGGGATTCTCTGACCTATTTTATGATTCTAAAGCTGGATTTCATGGAATGGTTTGGGTTGGATCTTCAGGAGCCATCAGTTCCACCCTCTGCCATGGGTAAGGACATCTTTCCCTATCCCAGGCTGCTCCAAGCCCCATCCAACCTGGCCTTGGACACTTCCAGGGATCCAGGGGCAGCCACAGCTTCTCTGGGAATTCCATTCCAGGGCCTCACCACCCTCTCAGTGAGGAATTCCTTCCCAATATCCCATCTATCCCTGCCCTCTGGCAGTGGGAAGCCATTCCCTGTGTCCTGTCCCTCCATCCCTTGTCCAAATTCCCTCTCCAACTCTTCTGAAGCCCTTTAGGCACTGCAAGGGGCTCTGAGATCTCCCTGGAACCTTCTCTTCTCTAGGTGAACATTCCCAGCTCTCCCAGCCTGGCTCCAGCCCTTGGAACATCTGGGCTCACTCCATGAATTCCACATCCTCTGGATCCACCTGCTGGGTTTTCAGGCAGGAGCTCTGCATTCCAAGCCCAACCTCAGCCCCACACTCATTCCCATTATTCCATCTTCTCCCATCGTGCTTTTTAACAATTTTCCACCAGCTGAATCTTGGATATCCAGACTGTATTCCCGTCTCCAACCAAATTCCAGGGTCAGGGGGACGCTCAGGGGATCAGGACTCACCTGAAGAGGTTTTCTGCTCCCGCTCTCATCCTCATTTCCTTGTTGATCTGCTGGTTGATCCGGGCCCGGCGGTGCTGCAGTTTGCTGCGCTGGGTCTGGGCAAAGGGGTCACAGCCCTGCTGAGAGACAAGGGCAGGGGCTCAGCCCAAATCCACATTTTGGGAGTCAAAAAATCCATCAATTCCATGGATTGTGCACTTTCAGGGTGCAGAGTCACTGAATGGTTTGGGTTGGAAGGGACATTAAAGATCATCTCATTCCAACCCCTGCCTTGGGCAGGGACACCTTCCACTATCCCAGGTTGCTTGCTGCAATGTGGCCTTGGAATCTTCCAGGGATGGGGCAGCCACAGCTTCTCTGGGAATTTCATTCATTCCAGGGCCTCAACACCCTCACAGCCAAGAATTCCTTCCCAATATCCCATCTAATCTCACCCTATTCCAGTTTAAAGCCATTCCCTGCGTCCTGTCCCTCCATCCCTTGTCCCAAGTCCCTCTCCAGCTCTCTTGGAGCCCCTTTTAGGCACTGGAAGGGGCTCTAAAGTCTCCCTGGAGCCTTTTCTTCTCCAGGCTGGACATTCCCAGCTCTCCCAGCCTAGCTCCAGAGCAGAGAGGCTCCAGCCCTTGGAGCATCTCTGTGGCCTCCTCTGGAATTGCTCCAACATCTCCAAATCCTTCTGCCGTTGGACCCCAGAGCTGGATGCAGAATTCCAGGTGGGGTCTCACCTGAGCAGGGCAGAGGGGCAGAATTCCCCCTCTCCTGCTGTGGGATGAGCCCAGGACATGGGGAATTTCTGGGATGTGAGCACACACGGCCAGGTCATGTTGAGTTCTCATCCTCACAGACTTTCCGCTGCCTTGGAATAACCATTTTATTCCCCAGCCCCACACGTTCCTGACAGGAATTTCATTCCCTGAGCTCTTCCCAAACGCAGCCATGAACCAGAATCCCATATCCCCTTCCCAAGCTCTGGACATGAGCCAAGATCCAGGGGGGCTGGAGATGAACTCAAAAAAACCCCAAAGCTCAGGAACAGATGTGATCCCAAAACTATCTCTGGGATATGAAGCACAGGGAGTCAGGAGTTCATGGGGATGAAGGAATGAATCGCACACGGCACTAAATTGATTCCATCCTTCCCGCGGCTCTGGCTCGGAATTTCTGCAGACAGGGAAAAAACGTTGAATTCCCAACTTCAGGAAATAGCAGCCGGCAAATTTCCCTCTGGCTCACAGGGGCAAGGGGTTATTATGGGATGCCCCAGGGAATGGGGCTGCCACGAGGAGCATTCCCAAATCCAGCAGCACAAAAGCTCTGCCCAAGCAGTGGTGATTCCCATCGTGCAAGGGAAGATTCAGAGGGATGGAATGAGCCTCTGGAAGGTCCCTGGCTGAAAAAAATCCCTGGTTGGGGAGTTTAAGAGGATGAAAATTCCGAGCCTGCAAAGCATGGGGAGATCCCTCCAAGAATCATGGAATAGTTTGGGTTGGAAGGGACCTTAAGGATCATCTCTTTCCAACCCCTGCCCTGGTGCAGGTTTCCCACAGAAGTTGTGGATGATCCTGGAAGTGTTCCCAGCCAGGCTGGATGAGGCTCGGAGCAGCCTGGGACAGTGGGAGGTGTCCCTGCCCATGGCATGAGATGATCTTTAATGTCCCTTCCAATACAAACCATTCCATGATTCCATGGAACACTTGATCACCTCTCCAGTGGGATCTGGCAAGTAGGGAATGGAAAATTTTGCCTTTTCACAGAATTCAGCTTCCTTAAAATGAATTCCTCACACCTGAAAGTCCACCAAGTGCTGCCTCCTTTGGAAAAGGGTCTGGGATTAACATTGGGATTTTCATTTAAGGGAAAGATTGGAGCTCCTAATTGGTACTTTGGAGACTGAGCAATCACAGTGACTCCAGCTGGTCCATAAATCTGCAGGATTAATGCTTCACAGCAATCCATGAATTTGATGGAAGGAACAAGGTGGAAGCATGAGATCCCAAATATTCTGGAAAAGCAACGCAGTGGGATTTGAGGAAAATACCACAATAGCTGTGGAAGTCTTGGATTTGAAATACTCAGGAGCAAAACCAGGGACGTTTGATCCAGATGTGTCACTTCTGGATCTGTCCTGGAGGGAATCTACCCATCCTGTTGTCTCCCTAGGGGAGAAAAAAAATCTAGGAATCAGAGGAAAAAAAAGGAAAAGGATGAGGAAACCAACCCAAGATGGAAAGAGCAGCTCATTAAAATTTTAAGGTTTAATTTAAAATTTCAAGATGAGATCTCTGAGAGCTTGACAGATCCAGACACAAGTGCATATGCAAATACACCCAAATATATGCAAATGAGAAAGTTCCAGGCTCCCTCCCTTTGCCTCAAATCCATGCAAAGCTCCACAGGTGGGAAGTTTCTCTGCCTCCAGCTCTTCCTGCAGGAGATTCCAGCACCTTGGAGTCCTTTTCACCTCTGGTCAAGGTTTGTTTGGAAGCAGCCAGAGGATTTTAAGGGATTTTTTTGGGGGAAAGAAGCAAAACCCACCCGGATACAGAGAGAAGAGGCCTGGGAAGTGCCGGTGGGATGATGGAAAAGGCACAAGTGGAGGGATTATCCAAACCCACAGGGAAGGTCCTTGTCTGGAGGGAAAACACTGGGAATGAAGGGAGGAAAGAAATGGGATGCAGAACACACTGGGATGGCTCCACAAGATATTCCAAGAGGGTTAAAACCTCTTCCCTGCAGGAGTCATGAAGGGATTTAGCAAATTGATCTGACTCCTCCTGCTGGGAGCACTAAAGCTGTTTCTGGAGCTATGAGGGTTTTTTCCCTGACTTCTCCATCAGATTTAATGGGATAAATTCTCAATCCCTATCCAGGCTCTTAAGCCAGCAGCAAAAAGGTGCTGGAAAACCAGGAGAACCTAATATAAACCCAACACCTCGTGAGGTTAAGTCAGGAATTCAAGATCAAGGATTTCCTGCGATCTCCACACATTTTGTTTTCCTCAACATCTATGAGGCTGGAAAAGTGCAGAAATATGGGACTGCTGTGCATCTTCCCTCAAGAGGCTCTACCTTGATCCCAAAATATTATCCCTGGTTGGCATAGGCCAATATAGACATCATCCCAAAGGCACCGTAAGGTGGAGCATCACAGAAATGCTGGAATTCCACAAATCTTGGAGCAAGAAGAAAATTTGGCTCCAGGAAAGCATAAAAGGCCATCTTTAAATCCAAATACAGATAAGGAAATTAAGGAGTCAAAGGAAGAGCATTCCACCTTCCAACAGCTTGAAGGATCCCAAAGCTTTTCCCCTTTGAGTTCCAAAAAGTAAAAACCACGGGATGAATTTCCAGGGATTTAAACATGACTTGCATAAGGGGGAAAAAAAAAAAAAATCCCACCAAAATCCCACTGTTAGGTTCCAAAAGGGATTTTCCTCACTTAATTCTTCTTTGCTCAAGCTCTCGAGGTCACCCCTGTAAGATCAGGGGAAAGAGGGGTTCTTTCATCCAGGCTTTGGGGTGCACCTGGGGACACCTGGAAAAGGGAATTTAGGGGGTTTTAAGACGTGGCTGTGGAGAAAAATCAGACTTTTCCTTCCTGGTTTAAAGGTTTTAAAGGAAAAATGAGCACAGAACTCTTCCATAATTTGTGTAGGAGCCAGGGAAGAGGAGTTTTCTTCCCACAGAGAATGATGGATCAAAAATCCATGGAAATGAGTAAGGTGTGGCCAGCCCTGACATTTATCACCTGTGACAAAGCAGGTCTAGGGTCAGGAATTGGACTCTGGATTCCAGTGAGTCCCTTCCAACCGATAACCCACATGGAAAAAGGTTATTTATTCCCCAAAAAACTGGCCAATTCCCACTGTACCCAACCCTCAGCACAGGGAGGTGACAGTGGAACCAAAAATGCTCATCCAGGGTCTCCACATGAGGAAAAAAGATTCCAGAGAGAATCAAGACCAACAGCTCACCTTGGAGAGACATCAAGGATTCTCCAACCTTATCTCGGCAGGGAACATTTGGAATGACTCGAGGGCATTTTTCACTTCCAGACACCTCTCCTGGTTCCAGAGGGTGTTAAACAGGGCAATTCCGAGTCCTTAGGGAATGTTTGCTCAGGGAATGTGTACTTTGAACTTCCCATCCCCAGGAGATGAAGCCTTGGGTGACTCCTGGGTGACAGCCACACCCTGAGAGTGATTTGTGACCCCGGTGACAAAATCCAGGCCTTGGACTCCCGGTTTTCCAGCACCAGCAACAAACTGAATCACCTGGAGGAAGATGTGGAGGCCAGCAAGTCCAAAGGGTAATTCCATGACTAAGGAATTGATTTCTGCTCCTTTGTAGCTGGAAGCAACAGAGGAAAATGAAAATGAAGGGTATTAAAGGATCAAATGCAGGAAGGGAAAACGGGATCCTTGGAAGTGCTGATGAAGTTTAAAGGAAGGGAGAAACGGAGATTCCAAGTCCTGAAGAACTGGCAGGGATCAGGATTGTGCTGGTAAAAGTGGATCTTCCCAGAGAAATGAGGAAGGGGTTGGTAAATTGGAGTTACAGCCCCAGCAGGAATTGCAGGAAAAACTCCTGGAAATAGTGGGAGAAACTGCCTGGATGCCAGAAGCTGCTCCAGAGCTGACCAAGCTGGGCCACGTCCAAGACCAGTTTTGGCCACAAAAGAGTCACCACCACCAGGATTGTTCCCAATTAGGGAGGCCTGGGAATGCCCAGAGAGAAACTGAGGAAGTTTAATTTGCAGGGAGACTCGAGACATCCATAATGTGCGGAGAGGAGTCATCGCCTGGTGCTGAGCTCAGCTCCACAGCCAGCCCCACCTCCAGGGAGACTCCTTCCCGTTCCCAAGGACAGGGAATGAGGGAGAGCAGGAATTCAGCCAGTCTGGATCACTGCCACGGGTGTGGACAAACACACGGAGACCCTTTGGGCCAGGCAAAGGGATGTGGAAGGGATGACACAAGCATGGAATGGTTTGGGTTGGAAGGGACCTTCAAAATCATGGAATTCCACCCTCTGCCACAGGCAGGGACACCTTCCACTGTCCCAGGTTGCTCCAAGCTTCATCTGAATGGCCCTTGGACACTTTCAGGGATGGAGCAGACACAGCTCCTCTGGGAATTCCATTCCAGTCCCTCACAGGGAAGAATTTCTTCCCAATATCCCACCTAATCTCACCCTATTCCAGTTTGAAGCCATTCCCTGCGTCCTGTCCCTCCATCCCTTGTCCCAAGTCCCTCTCCAGCTCTCCTGGAGCTCCTTCAGGCACTGGAAGGGACTCTAAGGTCTCCCTGGAGCCTTTTCTCCTCCAGGCTGGACATTCCCAGCTCTCCCAGCCTGGCTCCAGCCCTTGGAGCATCTCCATGGCCTCCTCTGGCCTCGCTCCAACAGCTCCCTGTCCTCCTGAAGTTTGACCCCAGAGCTGGACCATGATCCAGATCCCAACCCCATTTGTTGGACCCATGCCCTGTGGCTCCAACCTCAATCCCATAAATTTCTCCCAGTAAACACCTACAACATCTCCCACTCCAAAAAAAACCCCCAAAAAACAACAAATCAGGGATTTATTTCCATCCCCTCTCCCAGCAGCACCAACATTTCCCAACACAGAGTTTTTCCTCCAAACAGGAAGTTTCCAAGTGCACGGATGATCGAGCAGCTGGAAAACCTGGAACAGGATAACTCTGAGCACCTGTTTTATTTCCAGAACCGCACTGATCCCTAAATTATTTTCCCCAGAGTCAGAGCTGTCAGCTGGAATTTTTAGCCCTCTTTGGAATCCACAAGTTTTTGAGTCAGGCCAGCACACGAGAAGTGGCCAAGTGACCCTGCTTTAGTCCCATTATCCCATGGGATAGAGAGCAAAACAAAGGCCAGGGAACCACTCCACACACAAAAACAGGCTTGAAAATTCTCCTTTTTTCCCCAGGATCATCCAGAATTTCCTTCCTTTTCCAGCCAAAAGCATTTAAGAAATTAATATGAGCTGTTACAAGGCAGGCAGGAGGTGACAACAAGAGTTTTTACTCCCTGAAAATCTATTTAGATAGGAAATTCCCTATCATGGAATTAATCTCATGGAGCACCCTGGCTCCAAGCTGGGTTTCTGTGGGAGACAGGAGCAGCTAAAACCTCTAAAACCTTTTATTGAGAATATGGTTACATCACAGAGCCTTTGAACAAATGAGGGGAGGATTAAGGTTTTAAATTTCCCAAGTGGCCTCATTGGTGGTTCATGCAGTCAGCAAGAGGAAGGAAAAATAAACCCGGGGGTGGGAAGAAAAAATCTGGGGGATTGGGGGTTTTAAACAGCACAAACTGCAGCTAAAAATGGAATTTTAGGATGGTGAAAGTGGTCTGGGGAGGTGGGGGAGGCACCGAGTCAGGGCAAGGTGCCAGCAGGAAACAGGTGGATTAAATCTTCACTCCTAGGACAGAAAACTTGGCCAAAAAAAAGAATTTAAAATCACTTTTTTTCAGCAGCATTCGGAATCCCCTGCAAGGAAGAAAATAGGGATCCACACTCCCGATGTTGTCAGGGTGATCAAAACAGCAGGAAAAGGTTGTATTGATAATTTCTCTTAATTAATAATAACAAAAACAAAAACAAACGAATAGATTTGATCAGGTGTTATGCTTTAACTAAAAAATAATCATGTTATGACAGAGGCTGCTGATCCCCTGCCCAGCTCCCCCTCCAAAACTTGGCAATATTTTCCATGCTATTCTTTGTGCTCTCGATCCAAACAGAATAAAATGGGAAAAAAATCCCAAATCCCTCCGGTTAATCTTCCCTCACAAGCAGCACCTGCTCTTTAGTCAAGGCCCTGAGTTAAACCCCGACCTGGTTTAAGGTTGCAACCTCTTGAGCTGCAGCCCAGGCTCGAGTGACTCCAGATCAGATTGATCCAGAGGAAAAAAAAATCCCTTCCAGAGAGTGGCTGTGTTTGGCTTTCTTGGTTATTTGTGGGGTTTTTTTTGGGGTGTTTTAGGTGTTGGGATTTTTTGTTCTGCTGGAAGTGAGGGATTCGCAAAAAGAGCTCAGATTATGGAGTGAACTCACTGCTGGTTTATCCCATTGGATCTCCAGGGGCAAAACTAATAGGAATGACACTTAAATAGACCCAAAATGAACATTTCCACATTTTTTTACTCCCTAAAACCCCAAGAGATCAGGGAGAGTGGCAGCCTGAGGACAATTCCCACTGATTCCATCCCACTGTTCCTAATTAAACAATGACACCAGCAGAGCAATCAGCCCTATCCCTCCCCAAATCCCAACTTTCTTGGGGAGCAGCTCCCGAGGGAAAAACTCCTCAGGAAGCACCACCTGTGGGAGTGAGGGGAAGGACATCTCCCTGCAGGCAGGAAGGAGGAAAAAAATTCCCCGAAATATTGGGGAATTTGGTGAAAAGCAGGTGCTGGGAAGCTTGGGGATAGAGTGAGGGGAAAGATGGGATTCAGGAGTGGAGTTTTAGGGATGAGGAGCTGTGAGGGAGTTGGTTAGGGCTGTTTATGGGGCAGCAACAATTCCACCCCCAGCAGGGCTGGACGGCCAGGATGTCCCTGTGTCCCCATCCATGGGGACAACCATCCCTACGGATAGGACAGGGATATGGAGCCAACTCCATGGAGCAGCTGAGCCCATCCCGTGCCCACCACGGCCTCACCTTCCGTGTGCTGCCGCTCTTCGGGCCGTGCAGGAGGACAAGGCCACTGTCCCTGTCCCCATCCGGGCTCTCCTCCTCGGGGGGCATCATCTCCAGGGGTGCAACATCCACAGGCTGGGAATGGGGGGCTGCAGCTGGGGGGCTCCTGCTGGGCCCCACAGGGGGGTCTGGGGGCTCGGTGACCCCTCCTTTAGTCCAACACTGGTCCAGATCCCAGGCCTGTCCTAAGTGGGGGCTTAGACCCCCCCAAAGCCTGCTCTGTTGTGCTGCAAAGCTCCCTGCGCTTCACATCTGGCCAGATGTGAGCCCACAGCTTCCCCCTGGCAGGGATAACCCAGGAAAAAGGGGGGACACACAAACCCCCCAGACCCCCTTTATAAAGCTACTCCAGATGGGGGGGATTTTAAATCCCACCAGAGCCTAAATAGGGGAAGTTTAAACCCCCAAAACCTGCTTAGAACAGCTACTCTCAATAAGGAAAAGAGGAAGTTTAAGCCCCCCTAACTTCCCTTGCAGAATAACCCTAAATAGGGGGATGTTTAAACCCCTACAGACTCCCCTTACAAGAGTTACTCTAAATGGGATGAGGCAGTAAAAACCCTAAACCCACCTTACAGAGGGAGTTAAACTCTCTGAAAAGCACTTTACAGCGCTACCCCAGATGGGGGGAACCCCCCAAACCCCCTTTGCACAGCGACCCTAAGTGGGGGGGAAGTTTAAACCCTTCCAAAACCCTCCTGGCAGAACTATCCCAAACAGAGAGGGTTCAAACCCACCTTGTACAGCGACCCCAGACAGGGTGGGGGGGTTAAACCCCCTCTCCTCGCAGCGTAAACACCCCAAAAATCCCCTTTTTAGAGATGCTCCAGCCAAGGGGACCCCCCAAACTCCCTTCCAGAGCCAAACCCCACCGCCCTACAACTCCACAGCCCTTCCCCGTCCAGAGCCCACCCCGGGGTGCCCCGGGACTCCCGGCCGTGCCTCCGCTCACCCCCGCTGCCCCCTCAGGCCCCGGCGGCCCCAGAGCGATCGCGGCAGCGCCGCCGAGCGCGGGGCATAAGCAGGGCGAGGGGGCGGGGCTTAGCTGCCAGACAGCGAATGGAAGAGCGGGCAGCTTTGATGGACGGCAGCGCTGTCCAATGGGAGCGCGGGATCGGGAGAGGCGGCGGGGGGGGAGGAGCGGAGGGGCCGTCGCCCGTGGCAACGGTGGGAATTAGAACGCGGGTGACGTCACGAGGTGGGCGTGGCTACAGGCCACGCCCACAGGCACGGCTGCACGCGGGGCCCCGCCCCCCCCTCCACATCTGGGTGGGCTCCGATCCCAGTCAGGACACATCTGGATGATCCCAGCTAAAACGAGGGGCACCTTCCCCATCCCGGACACATCTGGAGCACCCCCAACTCCAATCAGGCGCCCCTCCCACCCCCCCCAGTCCGGCCACATCTGGATGACCCCCACTTCCAAACAAGTGCCCCCCCCCCAATCCGGCCACATCTGGACGATCCCCACCTCCAAAAGGGTGCCCCCCCCCACCATCCCAGCCACATCTGGCCAAGTTCCCACTCCCTGCCTCACATCTGGGCGCTCATCTGTTCCCAACATGGCCACATCTGGATGACCCTAACTCTCCCAGGGAGTCCCCCCCATCCCAGCCACATTTGGGGGGCTCCACGTCTAACCAGGTGTCCTCCTTCACCCCCCCCCCGGCCACATCTGGGCGGTCCCTCCCTCATTCTGCTCCTCCAATCCCTGCACACACCTCCCCCCCGGCTCCCCCCTCCTCCCCTCAACATCTGGGCTGCTGTGCCCTTGCCCCGGATGCTGCTCCTGTATAAACTACAGTTTGCTGTCAAATATAATAAAAATTAATGAAGAAACTAAATCAAATCAAATCCACTTTATTACTTTCTCCAGGAAAATCCTGCCTCATTTTCCTGCTCTGAGCTGTTGTCACCATCTGCGCAAAGCTCCCTTAGTCTTTACCTGGGCCACAGTGAAGTTAATGAATGATAAATCCCATTCATATCAACAGGGAATTCCATGTGGATCCAGCTGCTTATTGAGTGGAAAATGTCAGCCCATGATATATTAAATATTTTATGGGGTGTGAATTATTTTATAACTGCATTTATCAAACCACTTCCACTTCTCCCAGTTGTTTTTTCTCATCAGGGCTTCGAGGATTGTGTGATCTCAGGGAAGGGCTTTCTTCCCCTCCTGGATTTCCCAATCCAAAAGGAACATCTGGACTAGGAAGGTGGAATTACTGGTAAATCTGGAATATTGTCACTGATACATCGCCAAACAGTACAGGGATCCCATTCTGCTCTGGTTTTCCCTAAGGATGAGCCAAACCCTCTTTTTCTCCATGATTCCCAGGGAGAGCTCTGGATGGAGCCATTCCATCCCTCCCATTCCAAAGAGCATCTACAAAGGGAAAATCCATAAAAACACACAAAACTCAGATTAATTTTTAAGGGGTTTAATCCAGATTATGCTTGGAAGGGAAGGACGAGCAAACTGGAGCTGCTCCAGGCTAGGACATGTTTTTTGTAGTTGCACTGTTTTAGAAATCTTTCTGTTCTTTCTCAGGGAGAATAGAGATAAGCTGCATTCTTGTACTTTTTTAATCTCTGTATTTGGTATTCGGTGTGACCAATGGTTTTAGGAGGTGGATTCCCAGCTGACCAATAGTTGCTAGATTATTAATGGATATATAAATAGGTTTTTGTAAATAAAGTTCTCCTTTTGCCATCTTGGGTTCGTCTGCCTGTTTTCTCTGCTAGCTCCTGCGAATCTCAGGAAATCTCTAGCCACAGTTTTTCCCAAATCACATCCCTGCAAAGCCCATCTTTTCCCATCACAGACACAGAAAACTCGGGAGAAACCTTCCCCAAGCTGAATAAATCTTACAGAATTCAGTGAAAATGGGAGGAATTTGAATCCAAGCCGTCCTTGGAAGGAGGCGGCCAAGGGCGAACAAGCCCCGGCTTGAAGCTGTCCTTCCCTGCTCCCTTCCCTGGGGCTGCCTCCCATCCCTGGACAACTTCTACTCATCCAGCCAGAAAGGTGGCTTGGATGCATTTTTCCCGGGATGGTGCAACGGGGATCAAAGAGGTTTTCCCAGAGCCAGCCCTTCCTCCGGGGTTTCCGCTCGCGGTGCGAACCGGGCGGGACCTTCCCAGGGGAACGCGGGGCCCCGCTACTTGTCCCGGCTGGGGATTCCACATGGAGCAGTGCCCTTTATTGACCCAAATCCCAACTTTTCCTGGAATTCTGGGATGGTTTGGGTTGGAATGGGCTTGAGAGATCATCCAGTCCAGGGGGCAGGGATGCCTTCTGCCGTCCCAGGTTGATCCAAGGCCCATCCAGCCTGGACTTGGACAATTCCAGGGATGGCCACAGCTTCTCTAGGATTTCTGTTTCAGGGCCTCACCACCCTCTCAGGAAGGAATTCCTTCCCAATATCCCATCTAACCCTGCTGCTGGCTGTGAGAAGCCATTCTCCCTTTGTCCTGTCACTCCATGTCCTTATCCAAATTCCCTCTGCAGCTCTCCTGGAGCCCTTTAGGCACTGGAAAAAACTCTAAAGTCTCCCTTATCAAGGTCTCCCTTTTCTCCCACAATTTTGAGGAAAGTTTTTTTCTATTTGTCCCTATTCCCCTTCCCAGGTGTGCTCCTTGCACCTCGTTTGGGATGGATGAGGATTTTGGGAGGCTCAGCTGAGATGAGGTTCTTGATGACACCAGGGGCAGATGAAAACAATGAACTCATCCCATGAAAAGGGCTGGGGAGGAGTGGGATGGGGAAGGTTTTCGGGATGGGGAAGGCTTTCAGGATGGGGGTTATGGGTATTGGGGTTTTGCACTCAGACCCTTCCAAATCCAACCCCAGAGCGCTGATGGATGAGAGGCAGCTGAGGAAAGATGGATTTGGGGATTAATTTAATGATTTAATTGAAAAGGAAGCATCTCCTGCACAGCAGGTTTTTCCAAACTCTTAAAATCCATATTTTTGGCCCCATTCTCCACCTCAATGGCCTAAAGAATTTCCCTCCTTCCCATCTCTCCTTGCTGAGGAGTTGTTAGCTGAGGGACATTCCCAAAATTCACTTTTGGGCTAAAACTTCATTTCCCAGGGTGCATCCTGGGCCGGGACCCTCCAATCAGGCTGAGGGAGGCTTTAAAGAGGTTTCCTGGAGAGGGGGCATTTCCCTTCGGGAAGCAGCTGGGGGAGGAGTGAGGTCTTCTCCAGGCTGGCTGGGGTTGGGAATGTCCTCCTGGTCCCAAGCACAGCTCCAAGTGCTGCCAGCCCAGCAAAACCTGGTAAAATGTGGAGTTTTTCCAAGTGTTTTCTACTCTTAGGAAAGTTTTCAGGGTGTTTCATGCTGGTTTTTACTTCTCTCCTTGAGAAATCCTGTTTTTTCCTCTACATGGAGGTTGGTCTTGGATAGAGACCAGGAATAGGATTTTTATTTCTTGCATTCTTTTGAGGTTTTTGGGGAGAGCAGCATTTTGGGAGAGTCTGGCTGCTCCAGCCATGAGAACAGGAGAGGGGAGAGGTGATGGGGGTGCTAAATATCTCAATTTACCCCATTTCTCTGTTGTGCTTAATTGTTATTAATTATGGTGGTGGAAGCTGGGAATTCCTGAACACTTTGGGGGAATTTCCTCTTCTTTAATTTTCTTTTATTTTACCACCTTCAACAGAAGTTCAGGGACTGAACTTGAGGATTTTCCTTTTTTTCCTCACCTGGGGTCCTCTTTAAAGCTGAACTTGACCCTGTGGGATCCAAACTTTGGGATTGAGATGTTTGGGTTTCCTTGGAGAGCAAAATTGGAGCGGCACCAACCCTGTGCTGTTTCCATCTTGTTCCAGTGACCATCCCTGGGGATTCTGCCGTAACATTCCCAAAAAATTGTGGATGACGGAGCCATGGCGATCTCAAAAACCAGTGGGGTGAAGAGCAGCAGCAGCAGGTGGGTACTGTGGGGTGTGGCAGGGGATTTTGGGAGGCTCCAACTTTATCCTGCTGGTTCTCCTGGGAATTTCAGTGCTCAGGCAGAGAAATTCCCCCAAAATTCCTTTTGGGAGCCTATTTTTGGTGCTGCTGGGCATAAGGATTAGGAAGTGTGGCATCGTGCTATGGTTTTTTTTCACCACTGTGGGTTTGGTTTCAGTGGGCTCAATTTTTCCTTGTCCCAGGAAGAGAAAGAAGGAGCTGGAAAAGGGGCAGGATGAGCTAAAGGGGCTCCCGGTGAAGAAGAAAAAGAAGAAGGAGGTGAAAAACACAATGAAGGTACCAACTTCCCCTCTGTGCATTGGGGTGACCCTTGGGACTGTCCCAAAAATTTTGTGGGAACCAAACCCATGGCATGAAATTATTTTTCCTCTTCCATTCCTCTATCCTGGTTCAAAGCCTTCCATGGTAAAAGGAAAGAAGAAACCATCACAAGTTAAGGAAAAGCCACTGCAGGAAAACATCATCAGCAGGTAAATCCTCGGATTGGGGTGGAGATGGGATCTGCAGGGCTGGGCTTTTCCATTTGGGTTTATCTCAAATGTGCATGAGAATGCCCCACCCAACTGTGCTTTCCTTGTGCTGCTTTGACTATCAAAAGGGTTTTTTAATAGGGGAAAACAAAGGCAGGTAGTGATGGGAAAAGGGGGAATGCCCTTAAACTGAAGGATGGAAGGTTTTTGTGGGATATTGGGAAGGAATTCCTCCCTGGGAGGGTGGTGAGGCCATGGCAGAAGTTTTCCAGAAAATTTGTGGCTGCCCCCTCCCTGGAAGTGTTCAAGGCCAGGTTGGATGGAGCTTGGAAAAAAACCTGGGGTAGTGGAAAGTGTCCCTGCCCATGGGAGCAGCTTGGAACAACATGATCCCTTCCAACCCAAACCATTCCATGATCCTAAAAAATGTGTGTCCATGGAAGCAGTTTGCAACAATGTGATCCCTTCCAAACCATTCCACGATCCTAAAAATTGTGTGTCCTTTCTCTGTCCCCTTTCTGGCCGAGAAGCTCCCTGAAGCAGGAGGCTGCAGATGGGAAAGGCTCGAGCCTCGGGAATGGGATCCAGGCTGAGGAAGGAGTTCCATCCGGGTTGGTACGTGCTGGTCACTGTGCTGAGGGATTTGGGAGCGTTCCCGGGGTTTGCTCCCAAGGGAGCTGGGAGGGTGAGGTCCGGTGGTTTGGTGCAAGGCCCTAAAAGGAGCTTTGGAGCATTTTGGATGAAATTAGGGAATCAATTTCTTGGGTTTGGGGCTGAATCCGTCCCATTTTGGTGCTGGCTCAAACTGGCTCCAGTGGGGAGCACCAGGACAGAGGTGACTCTGGCCCTTCCCAAGCACAAATTTGGGGTTGGGCTGATCCTGACAGCCTCCCTTCCTCAGGAATTTGGTCTTTGCTGCTTTCCTTGCTCATGCTCCATCCCTAGGAGTGTCCAAGGCTGGGCTGGATGGGGCTTGAAGCAACTTGGAATAACAGAAGGTGATCCCATGGCAGGGATGGAATGAGATGATCCTGAAGGTCCTTTCCAACCCAAACCATTCCATGATTCTTGGCTGATGCTGGAAATCACAAATCCCAGCCCATTCCCACTCCATTTCCCTCTTCCCATATGAACAATTTATCCTCTCAGTGTGTAAATCCAGCAGAGATGCTTTTCTTCTTCCCCCCTCTTTCTGACAAACAGATCCCAAATATCTGCAAACTCTCCTGGATGGATAAAATTCAAGGAGCAGCCTTGAAACCCCACAAGGGTGCCTGTGGTATTCCCAGAGCAACCCTCAGGCATTTTCAGGCAGGATTGCCTTTGGAAGGTCACGGCTGTTCCTGAATTTCCCAACGTGGTTTCTGAGGGATTGTGAATCCAAGAGCAGCCATATTCCCAGGGAATGAAAGTTTATGTGGACATAACTAACCTGTAATTAACTCAAGGATTTTTTTTTTTTTTTTTTCAATTAATGAGTTCACCCAGCAGCTTTCAGGAAAAATCCCTGTGTGGTTTTGGCCTCCCTTAAAAGCCTTGGGAAGAGAAACTTGAGGAAGTCAGGATGTAGAACGAGAACCTGAGTGCTTGGCAAGCCCTGGATGAGGCTGGGATGGGTTTTGGGATGCCTTGTGTGGTCAGGAGCAGGAGAAGATGATTCCAGCTTGGGAAAAAAGTATAAAAACAGTGGGATAGGATTTCTGGTGGCCTCCATATGTTACATTTTAGGGCTCTGTTTGTATTTCCTCTGAGCTCATTTTCTTTTTAGGTCCTATCCCCATTTTCCCTATATTTTGATATTTTTTTTCCCCCTTCTCTGGGATTTCTGGTGACTTCCAAGATTTAGATTTTAGGGCTTTGTTTGTGTCCCCTCTGAGCTCATTTTCTTTTAGGTCCCATTCTCATTTTCCCTATATTTTGGGGTTATTTTTTTGTCTTTTTCCAGGATTTCTGGTGACCTCCATGGGTCCCATTTTAGGGCTCTGTGTTTCTTCTGAGCTCATTTTCTTTTAGGTCCTATCCCCATTTTCCCTATATTTTGTTTTTTGTTTTTTTTTTTTTTCCCTTCTCCAGGATTTCTGGTGACTTCCAAGAGTCAGATTTTAGGGCTTTGTGTCCCCTCTGAGCTCATTTTCTTTTAGGTCCTATTCTCATTTTCTCTTTATTGATTTTTTTTTTTTCCTACTTCCTCCAGGATTTCTGGAGGCCTCTGTGGGTCCCATTTTAGGGTTCTGTTTGTGTCCCCTCTGAGCTTATTTTCTTTTCGGTCTTATCCTCATTTTCCCTATTTTTTTTTGTCTTGTTTTGTTTTTTTGGTTGTTGTTGTTTTGGGTTTTTTTGGGGTTTTTTGTTTTCTGGTGGCCTCCATGGCTCAGATTTTAGGGCTGTGTTTGTGTCCCCTTTGAGCTCATTTTCTTTTAGGTCCCTATATTTTCCCTATATTTTGGTTCTGGGATTTGTGATTTTTTCCCCATCCCTATTTTCCCTATGTTTTGGGGTTTTTTTAAATTTTTTTTTCCTTCTCCAGGATTTCTGGCAGCCTCCACAGGTCACATTTTAGGGCTGTGTTTGTGTCTCCTCGGAGTTCCTTTTCTTTTAGCTCCCATCCCCATTTTCCCTATATTTTGATTTTTTTTTTTCTTTTTTTCCCCTTCTCCAGGATTTCTGGTGACTTCCAAGAGTCAGATTTTTTGTGTCCCCTCTGAACTAATTTTCTTTTAGGTCCTATTCTCATTTTCTCTTTATTGATTTTTTTTTTTTTTTCCTACTTCCTCCAGGATTTCTGGAGGCCTCTATGGGTCCCATTTTAGGGCTCTGTTTGTGTCCCCTCTGAGCTTATTTTCTTTTCAGTGTTATCCTCATTTTCCCTATTTTTTTTTTTGTTTTGTTTTTTTGTTGTTGTTGTTTTGGGGTTTTTTTGGGGGTTTTTTGTTTTCTGGTGGCCTCCATGGCTCAGATTTTAGGGCTGTGCTTGTGTCCCCTTTGAGCTCATTTTCTTTTAGGTCCCTATATTTCCCCTATATTTTGGTTCTGGGATTTGTGTTTGGGTTTTTTTTTTTCCCCCATCCCTACTTTCCCTATATTTTGGGGTTTTTTAAAATTTTTTTTTTTCCTTCTCCAGGATTTCTGGCAGCCTCCACAGGTCACATTTTAGGGCTGTGTTTGTGTCCCCTCAGAGTTCCTTTTCTTTTAGCTCCTCTCCCCATTTTCCTTATTTTCCCTTTTCCCTGCTTTCTGCTCCCTCTCATTGTATTTCCCACCCTGTAGCTTTGCCCCCCACCTCTTTTTTCCTCTTGCCATCTGCTTCAAGGGTGATTTCATCTTCCAAGCACCTGGAATTCGATCCATTTTTTTTGTTTTTTGGTTTTTTTTTTTTTTTGGAGCTCTCCCATCCCTTCTGTTTCCTGGATTGCTCTCCAATGAGCAGGTGGTTGAGGAGGGCTGGAAGTTTTCCTACATTTATCCATAAAACTCCTTTATTGTGCTGTCGGAAGGAAAACAGGGATTTCCTAACCCCATAAAACCTCAAAAACTTGGAAAAGCCTGGGATTTTGGGCTCCTGGAGGTGGCTGAGGGAGGGAGAAGTGGTGCCAATTTGGGGGTGATGCTGCTTTGGGGTACCTTTGCCAGGGAACCTTTCCCAGATCCTTTATATTTTCCAGGAGGAGACCAAAGCAAACCTCCCCCAGGGGCCATCAGTGGGGCTGGAAGACTCTTCCAGGTGAGCTGGGTCATTTTTTGGATGTTTTTTTCCCCAGGGAATTGGAATTTTATCCTTTTTCTTCTCCCTGTGGAGCTGCACAATCCTGTTTTTTCCCCTCCTGGATTGCTGATGCCTTCCCGGAGCAGCTTTGGTGTTTTCAGTGACTCTAAAGCTTCCCAAAAACATCCCAGGTGGAATTTGAGGCTCCATCCTGGGGTTTAAGGGTGGAGAGGGAAGTTCCAGCCCCATCCACCCTCCCTAGCCAGCAGGGTGTGACCCTTCAGGTGCACATTCCTCCATAAATTTGGGGAAGTCCTAGTGGGAGCCACCACCCTCCCAAATCCTGGGAAAAGGCCGTTCTTTCCCTCTAGATCTGGGCAGAGATAGGAAGCAGAATTCCTAAAGCTGCTTAATCCTCTCTGCCTTTTAAAATTTCCCGGCGAGAGGCCTTTAATAAAACCTTTGGAGGAAAGAGCCGATCCTAAAAGGGTCGGGATTTTGCCTCCTGAGTCCCGGATCTGCTCCCTGCCGATGGGATCGGAGGGGCTGAGCGTGTTTTGCAGGATGATTTTCCCTAAGGAGTTTAGTGGGGATTGTGTAATATGTGTTCCGGGGTGGAAAAAGCATCCGGCTCCTGGTTTGTTTTTTTTTTTTTTTGGGAACTTGTTTCCATCCCAAGCCCGCTTGAAGGCTTTCTTGGGTTGCTTTGATGTCCCATGACTCAGGAATTAAATATCAGCCTAAATGAATTTCTAGAAAGGGGCCAAAACTCCCACTTTCTGTTGCAGAAATTTCAGGATGTTTTGGCTAAAAGCAGGAATTTTGGCTCTTTTCTTTGGGCTCACCTGGAAATCCAGGAAGAGATTCTTCTTCTCCCTGCTTGGGAGAAGGAAACTGGATTTCCAATTTTTGTTTTTTTTTTTTTTTTTTTTTTTTTTTGTTTTTTTGTTTTTTTGTTTTTTTTTTTTTTTGTTTTTTGTTTTTTTTTTGGGGTTGGATCAGGGCAGCTGGCTGTGCTTCCAAAGAATTCCTGCTGAGGGATTCTAGGAGTTGGGAAAAGCAGGGAATGGATCTGATCCATGGCTTGAGCTCAGCTCCAGGTTTATTAGGATGCACCAGAGGATTTGCTTGGGAGGTGCCAATGACCCAGAAGGAAAAGCCCCAGGTTTCCCTGGGGGAAAGGAACACCATCACCTCAACATGAAACTCATGGAATCCTCAAAATGTTGGAAAAGACATCCGAGGTCATCAATTCCAACCTTTAACCCGGCACTGACCCTGTCCCAAAGCATCACATCTCCAGGATTCTGGAACTATTCCAGGGGTGGTGATTTCACCTGGACAACTTCTCCCAGTGCTTGGCCACCCTTTCCGTGGGGAATTTTTTCCTAATATCCCACCTAAATCCATCCTATGGAGTTGTAGGCTCAGCCTAGGAGATGTAAGCGTGGTTTAGGCTGTGCTGCTGTTCCCTTACTCTTATTTTTGCCTTGATTTTTTTTCTGGAATATGAACAGCTCCAAGATGAGCTTCCCAACCTCGTTCATGGCTTGGAGAAGCCTTGGGATAATTTATAAGGCCAGGGTGGTGCTTTATAATGTTTGCAATTCCCACGGAATTCCCCAAAATTCACCTGAGCTCTCTGCCGAGCAGGGAAACATTCCTGGATTCCTCACCCCTATGGATGGCAGAGGTCATGGATCAGGACACTCCTTGTCCTGTTGTATTGATGAGGCTTCTTCCTGCTTTTTCCCTTCCCATTTCCCTCTGGAATCATTTCCACAATCCCAGAGTCTGTCTCCTTTTCCAGTGTGTCCACGATAATCGACCCCATCCCATCTTTTGTGCTCTTGGTGCTGCCAAACCTTTTCCCCAAAGCTTTCTCTGGGAATATTTGGTCTGGAAACCTCACGGTCCTTCTCCTTTGAGCTTTGCCATCCCATAAAATCCAGCTTGGGCTCATTCCCTGCTGCTTTGGGATGTCTCCACCTGTGGTGCTGCCGTGGTTGGAGGGAAATGAGGGCTTTTTTTGGGGAGCAATTCCCTGATTTGGGATGGAAGAGG
Organism: Acanthornis magna; assembly: GCA_036785705.1. Classification (NCBI taxonomy): domain Eukaryota; kingdom Metazoa; phylum Chordata; class Aves; order Passeriformes; family Acanthizidae; genus Acanthornis; species Acanthornis magna. Next base: position 896,225 of record JAWUZG010000129.1, on the reverse strand, counting down.
GGAATGCTGTGGCTGTGGTGTCATTGTAGGTCCCAGGACAAATCCCAAAGAGCAGGACCTGCCGTGGGAGAGCAGCTCTTGGAGACCCAGAATGGAATTGAGGTAGGAAAACTCGGGGGATCGTCACCCCCTGGACCTAATCCTTCATCTCCTCCGTTCCCTTGGGATTTGGGATAACCTCTCTTCCTTTCCCAACATTTTTTCCCTTATTCCTGCTTCCCACAGGTCCCAAAGCTGAGCGAAGGTGATGCTGGTGGGGTTGCATCCCCTCCTGGAGATCCTTTGGGGCTCACAGCTGGGAGGAAGAGTGAGGAGAAGGAGCTGGACCCTCCTATCCCTCAGCAGGAAGGGAATTCCCAAGCCCCGGCAAGAAAAAAAGGGAAGAAACAAGAGGAAAAGAAGCAGGAAAAGGGATTGAAGAGAAAAAGAGGGGAAAAACAAGAGGAAGAGGGTTTGAAGAGAAAAAGGGGGAAGAAGCAAGAAGAAAATAAGCAGGAAATGGGATTGAAGAGAAAAACAGGGAAAAAACAAGAGGAAAAGGGTTTAAAGGGAAAAAAGGGGAAGAAACAAGAGGAAAAGAAGCAGGAAATGGGATTGAAGAGAAAAACAGGGAAGAAACAAGAGGAAAAGAAGCAGGAAATTGGATTGAAGAGAAAAACAGGGAAGAAACAAGAGGAAAAGAAGCAGGAAATTGGATTGAAGAGAAAAAGAGGGAAGAAACAAGAGGAAATGGGATTGAAGAGAAAAAAGGGGAAGAAACAAGAGGAAAAGAAGCAGGAAAAGGGATTGAAGGGGAAAAGAGGGAAGAAAGAAGAGGAAAACATGCAGGAAAAGGGATTGAAAAGAGGGAAGGAGGATAAATTTGAGGATTTGATGGATGACATGGAGGAAGAGGAGGGTGGGAATGGGGCAGGAGGACAGGGAAGAGCCAAACAAGGGAGAAGCAGCAGCAACCAGGGATGGGGAAAAGGGAATAAAAAACAGGAGAAGGGGAAAGCAAAAAAGAACGAGAAGGGGAAGGTGAAAGGGGTGGAAAAGGTGGGGAAGAGGAAAATAAAGAGGGAAAAATTGCTGCAAGAGGAGCCAGAGATGGAGCAGGATGGAGAGAAAGGAGTGGGAGGTGAAGTGGAGGAGGGAGAGAGGGTGGGAAAGGGAAGTGGAGGTGGAAAAGGAATAAAGGAGGAGGAAAAGTGGAATCAGAAAGGGGAGGAAGGATTGGGATTGGGAGAGACTCCGAGTGCAGGGATGGGGCAGGAGGTGAAGGAGGAGGAGGATGAAGGGAAGGGAGATGAGCCAGGGAAAGAGAAAAAGCAGAAAAAAAAGAAGAAAAAGCCGGAGGGTGAAATAAAAAGGGAGAAGGAGAGTGAAGAAGAGGAAATCTCGGGGAAAACTGGGAAAAGGAAATCTAAGGAAGGAGGAGAAGAAAAGAAAAATGAAGGAAAGAAAAATAAAAAGACGAAAAAACAGGAGGAGGAAGAAAAAGAGGCGGAAAACCAATGGAAATGGTATAATTCCTGTGTGCCTTTGGCAGGTCTAACTCTGGGATTGGGGTTTTAATTTTATTCTGTGGGGCAAACCGGTGAAAATCCCATTTTCTTCCTGTTTTTTGCCTCTTTCCTTGTATTTCCTCGAGCCTCGAACTTGCTGCTCTTGGAAATGGGTGAGAGATAAGGGGCGGTCCTGAATGCACAGCAGGATTTGTATCGTAATTGTTTTTATTTTTGTAATTATTTCTAATATTGATTTCTTCTCAAACGATTTTCCTGGTGCCCATCCCAGGAAGGGAGATGCTTATAATTATTGGAAGGAGATAATTATAATATAATAAAAATAATAATAGAACTAATAATAATAATATTAATAATAATAGTAATAATAATGTTAAAAAATTTTCAAGACAGCAGCACCTCTATCAGGGAGCTGTGGAGGGGCTGAATTCTTTCCCCACTTCCTTCTCCATGAGTTTTGGGATGATCCAGGCAGGATTTTGTAGGAAAGGATGTGGAATGTGGCCGCTGGATCCTGGATTATTTTTGGGAGTGGAGCTTTAACCGCACGGTGTCACTCTCTCCCAGATCTCCCCAAGATCTGGGACAGAGCAGGAGGATTTTTGGGATGCTTTTTTTTGGGATTCTGTGGATCTGTTATCCCAGACAGGGAAATCCACGGATACCTGGAGCTTTGGGGCGGCTCTTGAAGGATCCAGGGAGAGGTGAAAAGTGGGATTTTAGGTTGGTTTGTTTTGTTGGGGTTTTTTTGTTGGGTTTTTTTTGGTTTTTTTTTTCTTTTTTTTTTTTTTTTTTTTTTTTTTTGGGAGGGGGGTTTTTTGCGTTTTTTGTTTGGTTTTTTTTTGGGGCTTTTTTTTGTTTTGGGTTTTTTTGTTTTTTTGTTTTTGGGGGTTTTGGGGTTTTTTGGGGGGTTTTTGGTTTTTTTTGGTTTTTTGGGGTGTTTTTTGGGGTGTGGTTTTTTTGTTTTTATTTTTGGGTTTTTTTTTGTTTTTTTGGTTTTTTTTTTTTTTTGTTTCTTTGGGGGGGTTTGGGGTTTTTTTTGTTTTTTTGGTTTTTTGGGGGGTTTTTTGGGTTTTTTTGGGGGGGGTTTTTTTTGTTTTTTTGGGGGGGGTTGGGTTTTTTTTTGTTTTGTTTTTGCTTGTTTGGGTTTTTTGGTTTTTTTTGGGTTTTGTTTTGTTTTTTGAGGTTGTTTTTTTTTTTTTTTGTTTTTTTTTTTTTTGTTTTGTTTTGTTTTGTTTTGTTTTGTTTTTCCCAATTGTTTGGAATGGCTAGACCCTGACACGGTAGGTAGGAATTTCATCCCAAAACACATCCAGAACTCCGTTTCCCATGAGGCTCCCATTCCCGTGGGTCAATCCCTCCCTCCTCAGCCTCTGGATGAGCTCAAGGGGCTGTGGGAGGTGAGCAGAGCGTGGGGGATGCTCTGCCAGGATTTGTGATCCCAGAATTTTGGGAAGAGACACAGATCCCTGGCAGCATCACAAAATACTCCTGACGCTGCCTTTCTCCCATGCTCTCACCCCATATTCCCGGAGCTCGTTGATTTTCCGTGAATATTTTATTTCCTCTGTTTTTTTTTGTGGCAAAACACACCTTTGGATACTGTGGATTTATTCCACTCCACTTCCCGTGGGGAGGAAAAAAAATTACAAATACTTCCGGGGCACTGCTGAGGGAGAAACGGGAATTTTGCTATCTCCGTGTGGAACCTCACTGTGTTTTCCCGGGAATCCTTGGCTTTTTTCCTTTTTTTTTTTTTTTTTTTCCCTGGAGGTGCTGGGATTGAGGGGACAGTGCCAGCCTGGGACACAGATCCTCTCCTGTCCCCTCCTGTTCCTCTGCCCCTGATCTGGGTTTTTTTCCCTCTTTTTAAAGTTCTGCTCCTGTTTTTCTGGTTGGATTTTTTGACTTTTTTTTTTTTAATTTAAATTTTATTTTATTGGAATTTTTGTTGCTGTTTTTTAAATCCTCACAGGTAAAACTTGCGGTGACTTTAAAATCCCACTTTACTCTTGCCGGGGTGGGGAGGGGAAGATTCCTTAAGATCTTTTTTTGCATTAAAATCAAAGTTATAAATATTCATGAGGCATAGATTTCCCAGAGAAACTGTGCCTGTCGCATCCCTGGAAATATTCCTCGGATTTTATGGGGTTTGAGGCAGCCTGGACTAGTGGAAAGCGTCCCCATGGAAAGGGTTTGGAATGAGGTGGCGTTTAGGATCCCTTCACTCTCCCCTGAATTGTTCCATGTCGCCACACCAAACATCCCCACTCCTCAAGCCACTTTTCCCTGGATTCCATTCCAGTTTTCCTTGTTCCAAAGGACAGAGAAACTGAGGCAGCCAGCAGAGAAAATGGGATTCCACCCGGAGTTTGTGCTGCTCAGAGCATCTCCCCAACGCGACCGTGGGGGACAGCACCAGACCCCAAATTTGGGATGTTCTCATGGATCCCTGTGTGTCTGTTCCAGGTGGGAAGAGGAAAAGAAAGCAGATGGAGTCAAATGGATGCAGCTGGAGCACCGCGGGCCCTACTTTGTGCCCCCCTACGAGCCCCTGCCCGAGGATGTGCAGTTTTATTATGATGGTACATCTCTGGGGGGGAGCTGGGGCTTGGGTTGGTGTCCTCTCCTTATGGAGGAGGAATATCCCGTTGGGAAAGCCGTGGGTTAAAGCTGGAGAACCTTGGTTGGAGTTTTGGGGTTTTTGGGGAGCTGACCCTGATGGTCGTTTTCTCTCTGAGCTGTTTTTTCTCCTTAAGCTGCATTTTGGGTTTGAGCTTTGTCAGCTCATCCAGGTTTTCCTGAAACGCCAGAAAAACCAGGATTTTACTCACCCGTGGCCTCAGTGATTGACACATCCCTTCCAAGATGCTGAAGGATTTATCTGGGCTGCTCCGAGCTCCTGATGTCCCCAGGGTCACCTCCCATCACCTTAGAGCCACTCAGGGTGTCACTGGCAGGGCACACCCAGGGCTCTGCTGGGTTCTTTGTTTTCCTGCCATTCCTGCTGCGTTTCCTGCCATTCCTGCTGCGTTTCCTGCCATTCCCTGCCCTCAGCTTCATCCCTGGCCTCATTTCTGAGGGATCAAGGGAATTGGGCCATAAGGACATTGGGGCTTGGCCAAGGGATCACATTTCCTTGGTGGTCCTCAGTTCCCTGGGGCTTCCCATGGCTGTTTTGGAGTAGGAAAAATGACAATTTGGGAAAAGGAGGTGCCTGGCAGCACCCGAGGGCTCTGCTGGGACATCCGTGGGGCTGTCAGGGATTTTGGCTTCATGAGGAGAAGTCCTGGCAAGGTTTGGACCTTCTCTGTGTCCTCTGAGTTGTTGGGGACACCTCTGTGTGTTGTGTGGATCTGGGCTGGTGGCTTTGGATTTCGGGATCTTTGATGTTGACTTGTTTCCCAAAAAATGTCACCGTTCCTGGATGGAAAAGTGTTTGTGGAAGGAAACAACCCCAAGTGGGAAGGGCCCGTGGATGAGCTGGTGTGTGTAGGTTGTCGTGGGGCTCCTCCAAGGCTGTGATCCACCATTCCCTGCAGCCCAAAAATCCCAAAATCCAGTGGTTCAGGTAGGATTCAACCATTCCCTGGATCTTTTCAGGATGCTTTTTCCTAAAAAAAAAAAAAAAAAAAGCTATTTCCAAGGAATTCCTAGGATGAGCCAAGATATTCCTTGGTTTTGTTGTTATATTTCTCCAGCCAAAGAGCTCAGGTGAGTGTAGTGACTTTGCCACCTCCAAGAAATGATCCAAGATCCTTAGAAAATCGAAGACATGATCCAAGATTCTGCCCAGAGAAGCTGTGGCTGTCCCATCCCTGGAAGTGTCCAAGGTTGGACAGGGCTTGGAGCCAACCTGGTCCAGTGGAAGATGTTTCTTCCTCTCTTTTCCCAGGAAAACCCATGAAGCTGAGCCTGGCCACAGAGGAAATCGCCACCTTCTATGCCAAAATGTTGGATCACGAGTACACCACCAAGGAGATCTTCCAGAACAATTTCTTCCAAGACTGGAGGAAGGTACCTTCCCTGGGATGGCTCCCTGAGATCCATAAACTCCATCATCCCCAGGCTGTGGTGTGGGATGGAGGGAATAGGGATGGGGGGGATTTATTCCTTGTTTATGAGGTTTGAAATCCTGATAGATCTCCATGTTTGCTATGGGTTTGGGCTGAGATTTGCTGTCTGTGCTCCCTCCGAGTTTTAGTGATGGAAGGAGGTGGAAGGTTTGGAAAACCAAAATCCAGTTTGGGACACATGTCCCACTGAAGGAATGACTTCCTGATCCCCAAAAACCCTTCTAGGGAAGGTTTACACCTCCCTAATACCTTTGGTTCTGTCCCTGCAGTTATGGTTAGGGACTTTTTTCCATATTAGGTTTTTCCACCCCAGAACTTGCTGTCTTTTTTCCAAAGAACTGGAATGTGGAACTGGAGTTCCAAAGAACTCTCTATTCCCTTTTCTGGGAAGGAGAGGCCCAAGCAGCAGTTCCACATGGAATTAGTTTTTTCCTCCTGGCTTTATCCAGCTCTTCTCATCTCTTTGCCAGGAAATGACCTTAGAGGAGCAGGAGATAATCAAGGATCTGGACAAATGCGACTTCACGGAGATCCACAAGTATTTTGTGGATAAAAACGAGGCCAGGAAAGCACTTCCCAAGGAGGAGAAGCAGGTGAGGGCTGGTTCCTATGGTGTGTTTTGGCTCCAGCTTTGCGATAATTTGCCTCTTCCGTGTTGTTTTTTCCTGCTGTTGTGGCCTGAGCTTGGACTTCCTTAATCCAGCTCTGTCTCCATGGCCATCACCCCTCTCTTTATGGATTTTTTCAGCAGATCCTGCACATTTCCTGGCTTTGCAGGGTGCCAGTCATCCTTGGATCGTGTTTTGGAGTCCTTCCCTGTCCAGAGGACTGTGGTCCTGGCTGGGGGAATGATGGCACTGAGACTTGTTGGTCGGAATGTCAAAATTCCCTTCCAATCCAACCCATTCTGATTTTGTTGTGGTGTCCTGGTGCTCGTTTCAGAAGCTGAAGGAGGAGGCGGATAAGATCCAGGAGGAATATGGATACTGCATCCTGGATGGGCACCGGGAGAAGATTGGCAACTTCAAAACAGAACCTCCAGGGCTCTTCCGTGGCCGTGGAGAGCACCCCAAAATGGGGATGCTGAAGAAGAGGATCATGCCAGAAGATGTCATCATCAACTGCAGCAGGTGGGCTGTCCTTGGAAGAGCTGTGGGGCTTCCTTTGGGATTGGGGTGAACTGGACACCTCCTCTGCCCAGAGCTGGGGTTTTTCCATCTCCCACAGTCCTCATTTTCCATATCCGGAATGTTTTTTCCCTCTGAGTTGTGTGGGATGGACTGAGCCTAAGCCACTCATTCAAAAATCTTGATTTGAACCATTCCCCACCAGTCTGGAAAGTTTTCCTGTTTTTCCCAGCATCCAAATGATAAACACCTGACTGTGGGAAGGAGCAGCTGAGGGAGCTGGCGGGGAGCTCAGCCTGGAGAATAGGAGGCTCAGGGAGAACTTTCTTGCTCTCTGCAACTCTGACAGGAGGGTGGAGCCAGGTTGGTCTCTTCTCCCAGAAAAAAAATGATAGGAGAAGAGGAAACAGCCTCAAGTTGTGCCAGGAAAGGTTTAGGTTGGATTTTAGGGAAAAATTCTCCACAGAAAGGGTGGCCAAGTACTGGAAGAGGCTGCCCAGGGCAGTGGTAGAGTCACCAGCCCTGCAGGGATTTGGAAGCTGTGTGGATGAGGCACCTGAGGACATGGTTTGGTGGTCCTGGCAGTGCTGGTTCGTGGCTGGATTGGATGATTTTGGAGGACTTTTCCAAATTAAAGATTCCATCTTGTGGAGCAGTTTTGGGTGGGCTCTGTTTTCTCCAGGTGGTGCTACAGTGTGGTGGTCATCCTTGGCTCACTGAAAACCTCTTTCTTCATGGTCTGAGGGCTCTAATCCTGCTCTTCCCACAGGGATTCCAAGATTCCCGAGCCCCCAGAAGGTCACAAGTGGAAGGAGGTGCGCTTTGACAACACAGTCACCTGGCTGGCCTCGTGGGTGGAGAACATCCAGAACACCCCCAAGTACATCATGCTGAATCCCAGCTCCAAGCTGAAGGTTGGAATGATGCTCTGGGTCAGGTGAAAAGATCTGGGAAAGCAGATGTGGAATATCAACAAAAATTCTCCTTTTTTTTTTTTTGGTGTTTTTTTTTTTTTTTTTTAAGTTTTTTTTTTTTTTATTTTTTGGCTCTTTCGTAAAAAGGGGATAAACAAAATGGTGAGAAGCAAAGGAGAGATGATTAAGCTCCAAACTTATTCCAGGGAATGGGTTGCTCTGGGGAGGGTCATCCTGGTGCCACATTCCTCATGATGTGTGTCCAGGGATGGCAGGGGCTGAGAGGATCCCTATGGACCAGAGCTGGGTTGAGCTCATTTGTGCCAGGAAGTGGAGGGTAGGAAGAGGTGGGATTGAACAATGTGGGAAGACAAAGAGGATTTAAGGCTAATTCCAGAGCTCAGAGAAAGTGGGAATGCTGCCCAGAACTGAGCAAGTGCTCTGTCCATCCACACTGGTGTCCAAAGAGCCTCCTTTGGCCATGATTTGACCACTTTGTCCTTGCCATGCTCTGGTTGGTGAAGCACATCCTGACTTGGCTAGGATCCAGGTCCAGCATGGCCAGCAGATGGCACAGAAACCCTGGATGAGCTGCCTCTGCTCCAATTTACTCGCTTTGTGGATTTTTCCCAAGAAAACAGTGGGGTTTGAGCAGGATTTCAATCCCGCTGGAGGTGTTTCCAGAGCAGGACTTGACTGCTAGGGGTGGCATAAAGATGGGGCACGGGATGGAAAATATCCTGGTTTCCCATTCCAGGGGGAGAAGGACTGGCAGAAATATGAGGTAGCTCGGCGCCTAAAGGGTGTTGTCCACAAAATCCGGGCTCAGTACAGAGCCGACTGGAAATCCAAGGACATGAAGACGCGGCAAAGAGCAGTGGCCCTCTACTTCATTGACAAGGTATCCACAGCCTCACCCCAGGTGCCCCATCCACGTGGAAGTTCGGAATTCACTTCCCTGATCTACCCTACCCTGTAGTTTTTGGTGTTTTTTGGTTCTACCACCCGGGGGGCTCCGCATGAGGAATCTGGGGATGATTATGGAATCCTGGAATGGTCTGATTGGATGGGACCTTCAAGATCATCTCATTCCAACCCCCTGCCATGGGCAGGGACACCTTCCCCTAGACCAGGTGGCTCCAAAACCCATCCAGCTTGGATTTGAATGTTTCCAGAGAAGTTGAAGGTGGAAGTTGTCCCTAGCAGAAGGTGTCCCTCCCTATGGCAGGGGCTTGGAACCAAGTGATCTTGAAGGTCCCTTCCAAATCATTCCGTGAATTTATAGATGGAGGTGTGTAGTTGCACTGTTTTAGAAATCTTTCTCTTCTTTCTCAGGGAGAATAGAGATAAGCTGCATTTTTGTACTTTCTTAATCTCTGTGTTTGGAATTAGGTGTTCTATAGCTGTGACCAATGGTTTTAGGAGGTGGATTCCCTGCTGACCAATAGTTGCTAGATTATTAATGGATATATAAAGAAGTTTCTGTAAATAAAGTCTCTCTTTTCGCCCTCTTGGGTCCATCTGCCTGCTTCCTCTGCCAGCTTCTGCGACTCTCAGGAAATCTAAACCAACAGAGATGATCTACTCTCCTCTAGTCCCCATCCACCTGAACAACCTGGGAGAGGGGAATTGAGGTGGGATGGGATGGAGAACTCCGTGTTTTCTTCCAGCTGGCCCTGCGAGCTGGGAATGAGAAGGAGGAAGGGGAGACTGCGGACACGGTCGGCTGCTGCTCCCTGCGTGTGGAGCACATCCAGCTGCACCCCGAGCTGGATGGGCAGAAGCACGTGGTGGAGTTTGACTTCCTCGGCAAAGACTCCATCCGCTACTACAACAAGGTGTCTGTGGAGAAGATGGTGAGTGGGGCAGGAATGGAGCCAGTGGTTGGTGTTCTGGGTTCACTCAAGATTCCCCAGTCCCAAATTTGCATCCAAAACCTCTTGCCAAGGTTTTGGATGCCTCCTGTGTTTTAGCCCTGGAGAACAGGAGAAACTTTGGGATAGAACTTCCGAGGTTGTTCTATCCCATGAACCGTGAGGGAGAAGTTCCCCCTGCTCTTGCTGGAGCATTTGGCTGGTGGGTGTCAGGAGCTGAAATGTCTCCATTTATATTGAATTCTTTTATTTTGCCCATGGGAAAGAGGATTTTAATGGTGTTTGTGGGGAAATTGGAACGTTGGAGATGGGAAAGGTGGCAGAAGACACCCATGGCACCTTGAGGATGAGAAGGTTGGTGGGATGTGCCAATATGAGGCTGAATCAGAGTCCATCTGGAGGAGGAGAGAGATGAGGGAGATGTCTGGGAGGAATTTGTTCCAGGGCTGTCCTTTCCTCCTTTTCAGGTGTTCAAGAACCTGAAGCTGTTCATGAAGAACAAGGACCCCAGCGATGACCTCTTTGACCTGCTCACAGTGAGTTGTCACCTCGAAGCTTTTCAAACAGCACTGGTGGCCCTGAGGGAGGAGAAGCCAAACCACGACACCCCCGGCCACCTTTGGTGGTCATCCCTTCGCCTGGTTTTAACGCTGCTCTCCAGGGACACCGCTGTCACTTTTGGTGGGGCTGTGAGGTTTGGAGGGGCTGAGCAGCTGGATTTCTGCTCCTTCCTCCTCCAACTCATCCTCTTGGGCTTTTTTTAGCCTGGGAAGGTCTGCCCACGTTTGGGGAATTACTGGAGGTACCAAACCTCAGCTTTTTGATGCTTTAGCACCTTACCAGGGCTCCTGCTGGAGCACAGGGTTGCAGGTCCTGGAAAAATCTCCATCTTTTCCTTCCTCAGGATGGGATGTGGGATCCACGAGCAGCCTCATGTGCTCTGTAGAACAGGGATGTGATATTGGATGTGAGATCAGGAATCATTAAGGTTGGAAAAGACCTCTAAGATCATCCAATCTAAGACTTAACCCACCACTGCCAGGTCCACCACTAAACCATGTCCCCAAGTGCCAACATCCTCTTGGACACAGATGGGCAGAAATTGTTGACTTGCAGAGATTTTTGTGGATTTAGGTGGAATTTTAGGCCAGTTTTGGGTAGATGACCTGACCCCACAAGTAGCTCTACAGGCTGCAGGATTTAAGTTTTTTTAATGCCTAATTTTGGTTGCTTATGCAGAAGATGGTCTGAAAAGGAGATTTGTCCTGGTTTTTGCTTGTTCTATCCCTTCTTTTTCATGGAATCATGGAATGGTTTGGGTTGGAAGGGACTCTAAAAACGGTCAAGTTCCAGCCCCCAGCCATGGGCAAGGACACCTTCCACTATCCCAGGGTGCTCAGATCTCCATCCAACCTGGCCCTGAACAATTCCAGGGATGGGGCAGCCACAGCTTCTCTGGGAATTCCATTCCAGGGCCTCGACACCCATCAAACCTTCTGTTGGTTTGAAGCCATTCCTGCTGTGGGTTCCCCCACACTTTTCCCTGTTTTCCCTCCTCCAGACATACTTCCTGAACAAACACCTCCAGCGCCTCATGGATGGTTTGACGGCCAAAGTCTTCAGGACCTACAACGCCTCCATCACCCTGCAGGAGCAGCTCAAAGCCCTCACCAACCGTGAGTTCCAGTGGTCGTGGTGTCATTTGTGGTGTCACCAGCTGCATCGTGGGACCAAAGGGCTCAGGAATGTCCACCCATTGCCTTGGGGTCCCTAAAACTTCCCATGTCCCACCTGGGGCAGGTGATGCTCCATGTAGTAGGGTGGGAGTAACTTATGGGGGTGAGCAGCAGGTTGGGAATGTTGGGAAGTGAGAAATGGCGAACTCGGGGATTCTCTGACTAACTGATGGCCAAGATGGGAATATTTTTCCCTCTTTTCCTTATATTGCTGGATGGTTGCACTATTTTTGCCTCCTTGGGAATGTGAGGGATGAGTCACAGCATTCAGACTGTGGCGCTCAATTGTTTTTCCCCAATTTCCGCAACCATTACTGCTCTCCCCGGAGAAAGAATGCAACAGCAACTTGTTTGCCTTTCCTTCTGCTGTATTCCCTGCTTTTCCCAACTCCTGGAATGGAGACAGAATCATGCTTTCATTTCTTTCCAGCTGACGACAATGTTGCAGAAAAGCTCCTGTCCTACAACCGAGCCAACCGAGCCGTGGCTGTCCTGTGCAACCATCAGAGGTCTATACCAAAAACCTTTGCCAAGTCCATGGAAGTCCTCCAGGAGAAGGTGAGACAGACCCAGCTGAGAGATCCCAGACCTAATCTGGCCTCTGAATTTTATTTTTGGGCTGGGGTGATGTCTGAAGGAATCACCTTGGTCAAACACATCAGGGAATGCCCTGGGAATAGTGGATTTTAATCAGTGCACACCCAGGGGTGGAGAGGGGTGTGGTGACCTCAAATGCTGGGGGAAGCACACTTAGCACAGAATTTGGATGAGTTTTTATGAGTTTGGGGCTTTTTTTATCACTTGGTGTCTTCAAACCAAGCTGGGAGTATTTTGTGATGGCACAGCTCTGGCACTGTTGGATCAAGATCAGGGAAATTGCTTTTCCTGTCAATTTACAGGAAAAGCAGCTTGAAAATACCTCAAATTACCACTTTTAATTATCCTCAGCTTTTGCTCACACCCCACTGATGGACTGGGACTTTTCGGAGGGCTCTGGTGCTGTCACAAGTCCCTCAGTCTCAGGCAGGTGCAGAAGATGAACAGATTTAGGAGCTGTGATGGTATTTTAGAAAATGCTAAAAAATGCTTGAGCCCACAAAATGCTGCAGGGACAAGTTGGGAAGTAGGGCTGCGAAGAAATTGAGGAATAATGTGGGAAGGAAAAGAGGGAGGAAGCTGAAACCTTCAGGGAGTTTGGAAGTGTTGTCTGATTTTATTTTCACCTTTGCAGATCGATGCCAAGAAGAAGCAAGTGGAGGAAGCCCAGGAAGAACTGAAAAAAGCTGAAGATGAGTTCGAAGACACAAAAGATGCCAAAGCAGAAGCGTGAGTGACTCTTCCTTGGAATCCTCTCTTGCTGAGGGATCCAGAGGGCCCGTGGATGGGGACGATGTGGCCCAAAGACAGAATAGAAATGCTAATGTTTGGGATTGGGACCTTCTTGTCTCCCATGAAGGTTTTGAAGATGGTTAAGATCTTGTGGATGGTTCCCTTCAGGGACACCTCCCGCTATTCCAGGTTGCTCCAAACCTCGTCCAGCCTGGCCTTGGACACTTCCAGGGATGGGGAAGCCACAGCTTCTCTGGGCAACCCATTCTGAGAGTTTTCTCTGGATTCTGGATTTTGTTGGTCCATCTTTGGTGGTGGAAATAACTTTTTTTTTTTTTTTCTTTTAAATATTACAAAAACCCGTTGTATCAGGTCCAAATCTTTGGGAAATAGGTTAGTCCTGAATGGCATCTTTGCCATTCTAGGATATTTCTGGGCTTTAGGACATTGTGTTGTTCCTCCTCTTCCCTCAGGAAAGTGGAGAAGAAGAAGAAGCTGCTGAAGAGGCTGGAGCAGCAGCTGGCCAACCTGAACGTCCAGGCCACCGATAGGGAGGAGAACAAGAAAATAGCTCTGGGCACATCCAAGCTGAATTACCTGGATCCCAGGATTAGCATAGCTTGGTAAGGATTGTGAAATCATGGAATGGTTTGGGTTGGAAAGGACCTGAAAGTTCAGGGGCACCTTCCACTCTCCCAGGTTGCTCCAAGGCCTGTCCAGCCTGGCCTTGGGCTCTGCCAGGGATGCAGTGCAGAGGACACTGTTGGGTAACTGGTCCCCACTGGTGTCTTGTGGCCTGCACAGGTGCAAGAAATTCGGGATTCCCATCGAGAAGATCTACAACAAGGCGCAGAGGGAGAAGTTTGCCTGGGCCATCGACATGACTGACGAGGACTTTGAATTCTGAACTGGTGCCTTCCATGTTAAATCCTAAATCCTGTTTATTTGGTGCTGTTGGGGAGCTTTTTTTTTTTTTTTAATTTGCAGCTGCTGAGGGTTGTCTGAGTTTGGTACTTTTTTTTTTTTGTATGGAAAAGCAAACATGTGGATTTCCAGTTGAAACAGGTATTGCTGATTGTGACACTCAGCCTGCCTGCAGTGACTTTGGGAACTCTTTGGGAGTTGCCAAGTACTTGGGATTTTTTTTCTTTCTTCTTCTGGAGTCTTGGAAGAAGATTAAATAAGAGCCTTAATTGTGCTGATAAATAAGATCAGGTCTAATCCTGTCTCCTTGGGGTGTAGTGGAGCTGTCCTTCCCTTTCCAGACTGTCTGAATGGGATGGATGGGGAAACATGAGGTGATGACAGCAGGAAAACAGGGAACTGTGATATAAAACCTGGGACTGGATTAGGGATGCACTGCAGGGAAAGGAAAAACCTCAGGGTTTTACATTTCAGAGGACTTTGTGCCCTTTCACCTCCAGGACAGGAGAAAGTTGTGCAATGGAAGGGACATAAAATGGAAAATTGTGGGAGGGAATTTGTGTCATGGCAGGAGAAGCTGGAAGGGAAGATGTTGGATTTAAAAGCAGTTTTACCTTGCAGAGGATTAAAATTCACCTTGTCAGGAGCAAAGTGAATTTTTACCACTCCCATGTGGTTAAATTTTGGTCTGGGAGAGGATATCTCACTTTGAGCCGTGTTTATTCCCATACTTTATTCACTTGGCTCTGGCTCAGCTCCTGTATCCAGAGCAGGAACTGAACTGTCCAGCCACAGGTTTAGGAAATGGGAAATTTCCTGGAAAATAGGCAAGAAGAGAGGATGATGCTGGGCCAGGCATGGTGGGATGTGTGGTGGGGAGTGGGACCAATATTCCTGGAGCTGCTCCTGTGTTGGGATGACACCTTTGGAATCATCCTTCCCACTCTGCTCCAGCTGGGAGTGGAGGAGGCAGAGATCAGCAACATAAACTGGTTGTGTTTACTGCTCAATTGGCTGCTTTCCACATCCCCAAAAAAAGAGAATACAGCACATTCCTGGCAGCATTCCCACATCCCAGTGAACCCCAGGTGAGGGCAAACTGTGGCATTGGCAGCAAAACCTTCTGGCACCTCAGGGCTGATGTTCAGGGCGCTGAATTCCAAAGCTCCTGGTGCTTCCCATGTGTTTGTTTCCACTTGTTCTCATGGTGAAACTGTTGCTGTTTTGGCTGGAAATCGAGGGCTTGGAATTAATTTCATTAGAACTGGGAGTGATTTTTTTTTTTTTTCTGAGTATCCATATCTGGAGGCTTTTAGGCTTTTTGCAGCTCATCCCAGGTGTGGTTCTGGATGTGTCTGGAAGTGTCCAAGGCCAGGTTGGATGGGGCTTGGAGCACCCTGGGATAGTGAAGGGTGCCCCTGACCATGGCAGGGAATGGAACTGGATGAGCTTTAAGGTTCCTTTCCATCCAAACCATTCTGTGATCCTATAAAATAAGGGAATGGTTCCAGAAAGTCTGGGTTGTTGCTGTCCCAAATGGTCCTGTCCATCCTCACCCTATTTTTTTTTCTGGAGTCCTCCAAATATTTCTGGCAGTATTCTGTAGACCTTCCCATGGCCTAATTTTTAATCTGATGGGGGTTTTCCATCAGGACCCTGTGGAGCAGGACCATGCTCCCATTCCAGAGAGTAGGATCCCTCTCCCATCCCAATAATTTGGGGTTATTTGATGGCTCCAAGCAATCCTGGTGTGCTCAGATGACCTGTCCTCACTTTGGCCATTCCAGGCATTCATTCAACTCTGTTTTTGCAGTGTTTTCCTGAAGTCTCCATTCCTGGAAGTGCTCAAAAAACCTGCAAAAATGTCACTTGAGGACATGTTTTAGTGGTGAATGTGGTGGTGCTAGGTTGGTGGTTGGACTTGATGATCCTAAGGGTCTTTTCCAACTTTCTATGATGTTGTTGGCAGAGGAAAAAAAAAAACCAATCTGTGTTTGAGGCCTTTTGGTAACCCAAAATCAAGACAATGACAGCGTTCGGTGAAATTCAAAGTCAGAAGTTTAGTATTTTTCCGTTGTGATGGCTTCCTTTTTTGTATTTAAAAAAGGGAAGTTGTGGTTTGTGACAAAACCAGAAGTGACACCTTCCCCTGTGACCTCTTGGTTGCCTAATTTGCTTTTCATAAAAGCCTTTTGTTCACTCTGGGTGGGAGGAGACCTCACCCAAAATCTCCCAGGGACAAAGGTGACTGCTCAGGCTGGTACTGGATGAGCTTAGAGCTGGTTTATTTATATAATGGAGCTTTAAAAAAACAAACAAAAAAACCCCACCTCAAAACAAAACAAAAAAAAATTAAAAAAGGGAGTTGGAAAGTTTGTCCCCTGCCTTCAGCCTGGCGATATCCTGCACTGATGGCCCCAGGCAGTGGTGATAGAAGGGCTGTTGGAGAAAATAAATTTAGGAGTGGGAGGAGGTGGTGAGAAGGTCCTTTTGTCTTGCTTTAGTATCGCCTGACCTGCCCAGGTTCTTCCCAGAAATCCTGGGTTGGGGTGGCCCCCGGAGGGCTCGAGTTCAGCCTTCTCCTCAAAGGAGGGTCAGCTTTGGCTGCGTTGTTCAGGGTTTTCTCAAACCTCATTTGGGTGTTTCCACAGAGGGAGATTCCTCCGCCACGTTTCAGGGTCACTGTTTTGGAGATGAATCACTTCCCTGGCAAAGCTTTTCCTTCCTCAGATCTGGGTGGAATTTCCCTTGATGCATCTTGGACCCAGCTGCTTGTCCTTTTTCTGGGCAGAGCCAGAGCCAGATCATCCTCGGATGTCATCTCCATAATTGTCTTCTGTTAAAGGCAACAACTCGAACTAGGTGGGAGAAGACCTTTAAGGTAGAGTCCAACCTACGACCTAACACCTCCTCGTCAACTAAACCATGGCTCTGAGGCCATGTCTGATCTTTTTTTAAACACACCCAGGGATGGTGACTCCACCACCTCCTTGGGCAGACGATTCCAGTGCCCACTCACTCTTTCAGTGAAGAATTTTTTCCTGATGTCTAACCTAAACTTCCCTTGGTGCAGCTTCAGATTGTGTCCTCTCGTTCTGTCTCCCAGGTTGTTGCCTGGGAGAAGAGAGTGACCCCCACCTGGCTCCAGACACCTTTCAGGGAGTTGTAGGGTCACCTCCTTTTTTCCCGGCTAAAAAACCCCAGCTCCTTCAGCCGTTCTTCATCAGTTTTGCATTCCAAGCCCTTCACCAGCCCTGTTGCCCTCCTCTGGACAACTTCAAGCATCTCAAAGTCCTTCCTAAACTGAGGGGCCCAGAACTGCACACAGCACTCGAGGTATTGCCTCACCAGTGCCGAGTACAGGGGAAGAACGACTTCCCTGGTCCTGCTGGCCACGCTATTCCTGACACAGGCCAGGTGCCATTGGCCTTTTTGGCCACCTGGGCACACTGCTGGCTCATGTTTTTGATCGGTACCCCCAGGTCCCTTTCTGCCTGGCCACTGTCCATCCACTCTGTCCCCAGAGCACTGCCAGGGGTTATCGTGGCCAAAGTGCAGGACTCGGCACTTGGATTTGTTAAACTTCATGTTGTTGGACTCAGCATCTATCCAGCCTGTCCAGGTCCCTTTCCAGAACCTTCCTACCCTCCAGATCGACACATGCTCCCAGCTTGGTGTCATCTGCAAATTGACTGGTGGAGGACTCAATCCCCTCATCAATGAAGATATTAAACAGGACTGGCCCCAGCCCTGACCCCTGGGGGACACCACTGGTGACTGGCCACCAACTGGATCCGGCACCGTTCATCTCCACTCTCTGGGCCCAGCCTCCAGCCAGTTCTTAACCCAGCAAAGAGCAGCTGTCCAAGCAGGGGACAGCCAGCTTTTGGGGGCTGCCAGCTTTTCCAGGAGGATGCTGTGGGAGACGGTGTCAAGGGCTTTGCTGAAGTCCAGGTAGACAACAACCACAGACTTTCTGTTGATCTCTTCCATGATCTGGTCCATAATCTTGCTGGGCACCAAGGTCAGGCTGACTGGCCTGGCGTTTCCCGCATCCTCCTTCCAGCTCTTCTTGTGGATGGACATCACATTGGCCAATTTCCAGTCATCTGGGACATCACTGGACAAATATCCAAATCAGTTATATTTGCTTTCCATTGCACAGATTTGGTTTTTATCACCCTGTTTGACAGTCTTTTACAAAGCTTCTAGGAGTTTTAGAAACCCCCTCAGCCTGTCCTGTGGGCTGCCAGCTTTTCCAGGAGGATGCTGTGGGAGATGGTATCAAAAGCTTTGCTGAAGTCTAGGTATACAACATCCACAGCCTTTCTGTTGATCTGTTCTGTGATCTGTTCCATAATCTTGCTGGGCGCTGAGGTCAGGCTGAGTGGCCTGGAGTTTCCCAGATCCTCCTTCAAGCTCTTCTTGTGGATGGACATCACATTGGCCAATTTCCAGTCATCTGGGTCCTCCCCACTGAGCCAGGAAAATGTATCCAAATCAGTTGTATTTGCTTTTCATTGCACAGATTTGGTTTTTATCACCCTGCTTGACAGTCTTTCGCAAAGCTTCTAGGAGTTTTAGAAACCTTCTCAGCCTGTCCTGTGGGCTGCCAGCTTTTCCAGGAGGATGCTGTGGGAGATGGTGTCAAGGGATTTGCTGAAGTCTAGGTGACAACATCCACAGCCTTTCCTGCATCCACCAGGTGGGTCACCTGGTCTTAGGGTCAAGGAGATCAGGTTGGTCAAGCATGACCTACCTCTCCTAAACCCACATGGGCTGGGTCTGATCCCCTGACCGTCCTGTAGGTGCTGTGTGATGGCACTCAAGACGATCTGGTCTATAATCTTGCTGGACACTGAGGTCAGGCTGACTGGCCTGGAGTTTCCCAGATCCTCCTTCAAGCTCTTCTTGTGGATGGACATCACATTGGCCAATTTCCAGTCATCTGGGACATCCCTTCTGAGCCAGGAAAATGTATCCAAATCAGTTATATTTGCTTTTCATTGCACAGATTTGGTTTTTATCACCCTGTTTGACAGTCTTTCACAAAGCTTCTAGGAGTTTTAGAAACCTTCTCAGCCTGTCCTGTGGGCTGCCAGCTTTTCCAGGAGGATGCTGTGGGAGATGGTATCAAAAGCTTTGCTGAAGTCTAGGTATACAACATCCACAGCCTTTCTGTTGATCTGCTGCATGATCTGTTCCATAATCTTGCTGGGCGCTGAGGTCAGGCTGAGTGGTCTGGAGTTTCCCAGATCCTCCTTCAAGCTCTTCTTGTGGATGGACATCACACTGGCCAATTTCCAGTCATCTGGGTCCTCCCCACTGAGCCAGGAAAATGTATCCAAATCAGTTGTATTTGCTTTTCATTGCACATATTTGGTTTTTATCACCCTGTTTGACAGTCTTTTGCAAAGCTTCTAGGGGTTTTAGAAACCCTCTCAGCCTGTCCTGTGGGCTGCCAGCTTTTCCAGGAGGATGCTGTGGGAGACGGTGTCAAGGGCTTTGCTGAAGTCTAGGTGACCAAATCCACAGCTTTTCCCACATCCACCAGGTGGGTCACCTGGTCGTAGGATCAAGGAGATCAAGGAGATCAGGTTGGTCAAGCATGACCTACCCCTCCTAAACCCACATGGGCTGGGTCTGATCCCAAGACCATCCTGTAGGTGCCGTGTGATGGCACTCAAGATGATCTGGTTCATAATCTTACTGGGCATCAAGGTCAGGCTGAGTGGCCTGGAGTTTCCCAGATCCTCCTTCCAGCTCTTCTTGTGGATGGCTGTCACATTGGCCAATTTCCAGTCTTCTGGGAAATCGTTGGACAAATATCCAAATCAGTTATATTTGCTTTTCATTGCACAGATTCGGTTTTGATCACCCTGCTTGACAGTCTTTTACAAAGCTTCTAGGAGTTTTAGAAACCTTCTCAGCCTGTCCTGTGTGCTGCCAGCTTTTCCAGGAGGATGCTGTGGGAGACGGTGTCAAGGGCTTTGCTGAAGTCCAGGTAGACAAATCCACAGCCTTTCTGTTGATCTGTTCCATGATCTTTTCCATAATTTTGCCAGGCACCAAGGTCAGGCTGAGTGGCCTGGAGTTTTCCACATCCTCCTTCCAGCTCTTCTTGTGGATGGCTGTCACATTGGCCAATTTCCAGTCTTCTGGGACATCGTTGGACAAATATCCAAATCAGTTATATTTGCTTTTCATTGCACAGATTTGGTTTTTATCACCCTTTTTGACAATTTTTTACAAAGCTTCTAGGAATTTTAGAAATACCCTCAGCCTGTCCTGTTCCAGGGGTCATTTTCCCCCAAACCTGGGACTTGGAACTTAAAATGAAAGAATCATGGAATGATTTCAAGATCATCTTGTTCCAAATCCCTGCTGTGGCCAGGGACACCTTCCACTATCCCAGGTTGCTCCAAGCTCTGTCCAACCTGGACTTCAACACTTCCAGGGATGGGGCAGCCACAGCTTCTCTGGGAATTCCATTCCAGGGCCTCACCACCCTCCCAGGGAAGAATTCCTTCCCAATATCCCATCTATCCCTGCCCTCTGGCAGTGGGAAGCCATTCCCTGTGTCCTGTCACTCCATCCCTTGTCCAAAGTCCCTCTCCAGCTCTCTTGGAGCCCTTTAGGCACTGGAAGGGTCTCGAAGCCCTCCCTGGAGTCTTCTCTTCTCCAGGCTGGACATTCCCAGCTCTCCCAGCCTGGCTCCCGCTCCTGGAGAACCTCTGTGGCCTCTTCTGGACTTGCTCCAGCAGCTCCATCTCCTTGTGCTGATAATCCTAGGGTTGGATATAGCTCTGGTGCCCCCAACCCAAGGATGGCTGGGGCTGTACAAGCAATTCCTTTTCCCACAGAAATTGTCTGAGCAGCTGGAAGCTTCAGTGGGATCCATCCCTGATTGTTCCTTCTGCAGCAGAATCCTGGAGGTGTGGGAATATAAATCCATGGGCCAGAGCTGTGCGCATCACAAACCTTCCCACGCTGTGCTCTCTCCTGGGAGTGAGTCAGGCTCTTGTTCTGTGTCCAACAGATTATTGATCCTCCTGGATGACAGCAACTCATCAGCCTCCACTTTTCCAGAGCCAATTTCCATAGTTTCAGGTTGGCAGGGCTCCTCCCCTCCCCTGACCCATCAGGTGATCCCAATCACGGAATCATTTAGGTTGAAAAAACCCTTTATGTTCATCAAGTGCACCCGTTAATTGCCGCGTTTCACCACGCGACAATGTCCCCAAGTGCCACATTTCCATGTCTTTTAAGTCCCTCCAGGAATGGTGACTCAGCCGCTTCGGGGAAGGGAACTCATCAGATCTGCTTGGCTGCTCTTTCATCTGTGTAATGACAGGGCTTTCAGACTTATGGAGAGATGGAATTTTGGCTGATTTATCTTAATTGGTGCGGAGAGGGAAGGGGAGGTGATGGAGCCTTTGCTGCTTCTCCCTTGCATCCAATCCCTGGAGTGAGGAGATGGAAGGGGAAACAAACCAGCTGCAGCCTGGCTGACCTGGGAAAAGTGGGAAATCCCTTTGGGGATCTGAGGAAGGGGAAGGTGGAGGGTTTCCAGAGGGGTTTTCCTGACGTTGCAAAAATGAGGGGGAAAAAATGGGAAATGTAGAACAGAAACATTCAAGGGAATGTTTTGTTGGCTTGAAAGGGGAAGAATATTTGAGGCTGTGCCTGCTGTGATTCAGATGCTGTCTTTGAACTCCTTGAACGGAGGCATTTCCTTTTCCAACCTTTTTTTAGTGGGAGACAAGAGCGTGGCTGTGGTTTGGCATAAATAAAACATGTGCTGAAGGCACTCCCTGGATTTTCTGTCCCTTCACACTCAGCTAGGCTCAGATGGATGGAAAATCAGCCCAAATTGGAGAGCCATTACCCCATGCTCTGTGTTTGGAAGTGCTAAGGAAAATGGCTGCAAGGAAAGCAAGCCTGGGAGAACTCAGATCCCTGGGATAAACCCAAGGACTGGCTGGTAAGGGGCAGAGGAAAGGCTTCCAAAGAAGGATAAAAGCTCCGGGGTCTGAGGTTTGTGCCCTGTGAAGGAGAGCTGAGACTTGTTGTGGGATGAGGATGGCTGCAGATCTTGGGTATCCCACTGGGAATGAGTGAATAACGTCCCTCCTGGCTCTTCCTATTTTTGGCCAGTGGACACCTTTTGTTATTCAAAACAAAATGAAGAATCAGGAAAAACTCAGCTGCGTTATCCCAAACTCTGTGATTGGCTTCTCCAGGCCTTAATCCTGAGCCAGTGCAAGCTGGAGCATGAGAAATCCCAATAAATGATTTAGTTAATATTCTTAATCGGAGCTGGGATTAAGCTGCAATTATGATTTGATTGGCTTGGCTCAAGGATAAGCCTTGGGATAAAGGCTCTCCCAGCTGCAGGGAGGCTCCTAAATTCCTTCTGCTGCCGTGAGCCTGGAAGGGGAGGGATCATAGAATTATGGAATGGAATGGGCTGGAAAGGACCTTTGAGATCGAATTCCATCCCCCTGCCATGGAGGGGATTGCTCCCAGCCGCATCCAACCCAGCCTTGAGTTCTTCCAGGGCTGTGACAGTCACAGCTTTTCTGGGAAACTTGTGCCAGAGCCTCCCCACCCTCCCAGGGAAAAATTCCTTCCCAATATCCCATCTAACCCCACCCTCTGGCAGTGGGAATCCATTCCCCCGTCACTGAAAATTGGGAAGAAAATAAAAACCCTCTAGCATTATCTTTGAAGTGATAGAAAACCAGGCATTACTTTATTTTCTGGCCAGGCTGTGCCAAGGAAAATATTCCAAGCACACGTGTTTTTATGGTATTTTCCCCTAAATTTATACAGTCAAAACCCATGGAGATGCATTGTTTCAATGTTCATTGGTCCAGAGTTGAGCAGCCCCCAGTATTTCCTATTGGATCCGAATTTCTTTGCCTCTGATGTTAATTAGGTCCTCACTCTTTGATTTCTTATCAGTCTTTTCTGGACTGGATGTCTCCAACTCTGCCAGAGGCAGCGTCTGGGGTAGATGTTCATGGATGGCTGTTGATGTTCCCCTGATGTTCTGTTGATGTTTGCTATTTTTTTTGGGTATCTTTTGGGCTACTCCCAGTCTGTTGCTATGTTAAGCTCATCATGGTAGAGTGGTGCTACCTCTCCTAAAAAAAAATTTAAAATTCACAGGCAAACCAAGCCTGATTAAAGTTGTATAAAAATTTTTAAACTGGTGTGTTTTCTATCCCATTCCAGCGTAAAATTCCCTCTTACAGGTGCCGTGGTGTCTCTCCAGCCTGTGGTAATTGCCAGAGGTTCCCTGGGATTGCCCTGTGATGCCTTCCCAAAAAAATGCCGTGTTTCCGGGTGGGTGGGTGGCATTCAGGCTCCCTCTCCTTTTGGAAACACGGCAGAAGATTTTCCTGCCAGCGTGGGATAACAAGGAAGTCTCTAATCCCTTCCCAGGGTCACCTGGGGTTGAAGGAGCTCATTCTGTGTAATCTCCTCCATCTCTTTCTCAAGCTTTTGTTGGGATCTTCCAGCTCCTGGGGGCTGGATTTGGCAAAGTGGGAGAGAATGGAGTGGCAATTAACTCGACCAGCTTTAATTAGGGCTCCTGTTCCAATCTTGGTCACCCCCAAGCAGAAACAGATCCTGACTTCCCCTCCTTTATTCCTGGTGCAAGAAGCAGCCTTCAGTTTCAGGGAACACCTGGAGGGGTTAAATCTCCACCTCCTTGGATCCAACACTGGATTTTTAACAAAAACGGGAATGGACTGAACTTGAATGTCCCCAAACCCAAATTTTGCTGCTGCTGGGGCTGAGATGTGAAGGTGGGGAGGGGAGATAAACTGGCCCAGGAAGGTCTGGCTGCTCTTCCAAGCCCAGGAACTCAACACCATCCCTTTGTTTTTCTAATTTGGCTTCTCTTCCTTTGGCTGCAGGATCCTATATTGGATGGCTACAGCCATAATTTCATTCCATTTTCCTTCCAGACATTTGGACAGGCTTTGGGGTGTGGCCCTTTAAGCAAAAATGGGGCTGAACTGAGGCTGCATAACCCCTGACTCCCTTTTGTGATAAAAATAAAAAAAGTATTTATTTTATATTTACTTTGTTTGATTTTCCTCTATATTCTCACATTTGACGGAGCTCCTCCAAGGGGCTGTGCTGGGTCATCTTCACAGGGCCTTCCTCTGTGCTGGGAAAAATAAAATAACTGAAAAGTGACAAAACCAGGAGATAAAATTCCAGAAATAGAACAGAGAATTGTTATGTCTAACTCTTCCTCTTTGAGAGTCTAAGACAAGGTTGTTTGTTAACCCTTTAATTTGGTATTTTCTGTGGATGCTCCTCTGCCCTAGCCAGATCTGTGTCCAGATCTGGGATCAGAAGGCTGTGGAGCTGCTGGAGCAAGTCCAGTGGAGGCCACGGAGATGCTCCAAGGGCTGGAGCCAGGCTGGGAGAGCTGGGAATGTTCACCTGCAGAAGAAATGCCTCCAGGGAGAACTTAAGGCCTGTTCCAGTGCCTAAAGGGCTCCAGGAGAGCTGGAGAGGGACTTGGGACAAGGGATGGAGGGACGGGACACAGGGAATGGCTTCAAACTGGAATAGGGTGAGATTAGATGGGATATTGGGAAGGAATTTCTGTCTGTGAGGGTGGTGAGGCCCTGGAATGGAATTCCCAGAGAAGCTGTGTCTGCCCCATCCCTGGAAGCGTTGAAGCCCAGGTTGGACAGGGCTTGGAGCACCCTGGGACAGTGGAAGGTGTCCCTGCCCACGGCAGGGGGTTGGAACAAGATGGTTTGTAAGGTCCTTTTCAACCCAAACAATTCCATGAGACACTAATGCTTTGGGTTTGTAAAACCTCTGAATCAAAGCTGAGCTTGTCTTGACCTGCCTGGGGCTTTTTTTTTTTTTTTTTTTTTTTTTTTTTTTTTTTTTTTTTTTTTTTTTTTTAAATCTTGGCTGAGTGGGAAGAGCAATTTTCCTAATTGACCAAGTGGTTCTGGCTAATTAGCTCTGCTTTTGTTTAGCTTTGTATGCAGCAGCTGTAGATTTGTATAAATAGCAGCACCAAGCCATAACTCAGTGCAGGATGAAGGGTTTGTGCCTCCGATCCAAGGACACAGAGTAGGGAAATTCCAGTTTGGAGGTCGTGAGGAGGGGGAAGTGTGGGATGTGATGGAGAGAAGGGCAGGTATGGGGTGACTGGATGGGGTAAGGCCCTGGCACACACTGCCCAGAGAAGCTGTGACTGCCCCACCCCTGAAGGTGTCCAAGGCCAGGCTGGACGAGGATCTGAATAACCTGGGATAGTGGAATGTGTCCCTGTCCATGGCAGGAGTTGGATTGAGATTATCTTCAAAGTCTCTTCCAACCCAGACCATTCCATGATTCTATGAGTTGTCTTCAAAACAGGAATTAACATGCCTGGAAAAGCCTCCATCCATCTTTTCCCCCATTGTTCTGCATAGGATTAGTCTTTATTTTCTCGGAGTAGGCAGGACTTGTGTGATTCTTGTGCATCATTTCCACCTCAGAATTTTCTGTGCAGTCACATGAGAGAAATCCACGTGGCCACAGTGGGAATAAGCCCTTCCCAAGGCTCCAGGATTGACCCCAACTGGGCAATCAAAACTGGGGTCTGGTCCTCACAGAATGGTTTCTTCTGGCTGCACCCAGAGAAATTCCCTTTTCTCGGGGCTCAATGCATGGCATGGAAATCCCGGAATCCCCATCCTGTGGTATTTAGGAAGTCAGCAGACAGGGACATATCAAAAGCTGGGATGGAGGTTGGTTTTCCTTCTTGCTGTCACAGCTCCCAAAAAAAACTTGACCTGCAGAGTTGCAGTGCCTTTGGAAGTTTCTCCCATCCTGATTCCCTAGAATCACGGAATGGTTTGGGTTGGAAAAGACCTTAAAGCTCATCTCGTTCCATATTCCATGGGCAGGGACACCTTCCACTATCCCAGGTTGCTCCAAGCTCTGTCCAAACTGGCCTTGGACACTCCCAGGGATTCCATCTTATGTGGACAACCTGTGCCAGGGCCTCACCACCCTCACAGGGAAGAATTTTTCCCCGATATCCAATCTAAACATTCCCTCTACATCCACTATTTAAAAAACCCACAAAAACAATTCCAAGATGTTTATTATTTATTCTCTTTTTATGGAGAGCTGACTCATAGGAGAGCTTGGGGTTGGGAACAAGTTGTTCGTGGAATTACACGGGGAGAAAAACAAATGGAAGTGAGTAGGAGGAAGATCCAACCCTGATCAGCACAGTCCCAGCTCTCCGTGTGTTTCAGCCAGATGGAAAATTCAGAAAGTTTATGGAAAAAAAATCTTGAACAATAATGATATTTACTTCTCCAGTGGTATTGTTCCAGCATCCTGTCTGGAGAAGGTCTGGGATTTTGGATATGAGATTTTCAGGGATGGTCCTACTTGGTCAGGTCAAAGCCACGCTGAGGAACACATTAACAGTGAAAAAGTGTGGGCAACTATGGGATAGCCCTTGGAATTGTGCGTGGACTTTCTGTGTATTATTGGCACAGATCCCATGAGAGCTCTGCAGTGATTCCAGCCCCAAGGAAGTTGGAAGGGCTCCCCCGGAGCTGAACATCACTGTTGGATCGCCCCATTAATGTCCCCAGTTCCAGGTGCAATCCTTTATGTGACTTAATCCAGATCCAGCTGGGATTTGGGCAATACAGGAGTCCCACAGACACCATAAAATCAGATAATATCCATAACCAGGGATTTGGGATGGCCCTGGGGCACCATTTCCCTGTGCTGCTTGGAAGAGAGGAAGCCAAAGGGCAAATTCTCAGGATTTCACCGCCTTGATGAACCCCAGCCCCAGGCTGCCCACGCTTGGTTCCTGACCCTGAGTGTCTCTTCCCCATGGGGATAGACACCTCCAGGGGAATGTGTGGGAGATTGGCAGGAGCAGCCACAGGGACTGAGTCCTTCAGGGTTTGACATGCAAAGGTTTTAAACCTGGGCGGATCCAAGATCTTCTTGGTTTCCGTGGAATCTGAGACCTGCGAAGGTCTGAGGTGAGGCCAAATCTGTGTCAGGGGGTGATGGTGGCAGCTCACCCTGGTGTCCTGATTTTGAGGAGGTCACAGTCAGGAAGGATGCAAAGAATGAACCTTGCAGGATGAGGACAAGGAAATCCATGTGGAGAACGAGAAAGATGGAAAAAAGAAGGAAAAATCACTATTCATTGTCATTGGAATTGAGGAAGGGAAGAGCTGGAGCTCCCACTCATCCAGGAGGTGCTCAACCCACAGAGTTCCTCTTCTCCCAGGGCCATGTGTCCTTCAAAGTGTTGTCATCCCTGCCAAAAGGTGGTGCCATATCCAACCTCTTCCTCCCTCAAAAACTCCACAAAAAATGAAGGACGGGGAGCAAGATTCTGCAGTTGCTTCACCGGGTTTTATTTAGGGCTGGAATATCCCGGGAGCTGAGAACCAATTTCATCCTGCAACCCCTGGTGCACTAGAACGGGGTGGGAAATGGCAAAACACAGATTGGGATGGATGGAATAATCTGGGAATCTTCTGAGATGCTACCTGAGAAGGGTTGAGGCAGGTGTCACACTCTGACCGCAGGGAAAAGCTTCAGGAAAAATAAAAGTTTCCATGAGGCCAATCCGTGTTGTTCCTGTCCTTCTTTATCTGTGATTCCCTGTGTCGATGCTGATCCCAAGGCCATTTTTGAGAAGAACCCACTCTAAGTCTCCCAAAAAATGAGCAGATCCCATTCTGTTCCTTGACTTCTGCTCCTACATCCAGGAAGACTCAACAGTCGGAACATTCCAGAGGTCAGGCAAACAAATCCACATTTACACGGCCAGGAGTAAAATCTGGGACCAAGTTCTCATCCTGAAGGATGTGATTCACATGCCTGCAAGGGCCTGATCTCCAAGGATGAACCCAGGCTAGGGAAATAAACAGTTGCTAGGAACGTCCCTGGCCTGAAACATCACCCACAACATTTAATTAATTTGTTTAATTTGTTCCTGGCACATTGCCTGGCAAGGTTCCAGCATGGATTAACCATCCTTACTCCATGGGGATATCTGGAATAAAACAGAGGTGATGGCATAATATATAAAATAAATATAATAAATATAATAAATAAAATGAAACAAATTAAGGACTATTCCCAAGAGGCTGATATCCACCTCCATGCTTGAAGTAGTCCCAGAAAAGTTGAATTTACTGACACAGCTGTAGCCTATGGATACTGGGACACCTTGTTTCATGGCGCTCTGCCCTGATCCAGCCAAGCCTTCCATGCTCCAGTCATTTTCCTTCCATGCGTTGGCCATCCAGGGTGACACCACCATCCTGAGGCTCCTGAGGAAATGCCAGCCATGGCAGTGCCTCACCTCACACGTGCATCACACATATCCGAGGAGAGGATGGTAACTTCCCAAAAATCTGGCTCAGTGGGTCACCGGCACCCCCCAAAATGGGAACTGACCCATTGTGAACCTTTGTCCATCAAGCCACTCGTGCCAGTGGAGCTGTGGTGGACCACTTCCCATGGCCTTGGAGATCTTCTTCCTGCTGGCAGTGAGGAGTAGATTTGAATCCCTGGAATTGTTTCTGTGTTGTGCAGGAGATGTTCGTGCCACCAGTCATTGGAAACGAGGGAATAAACCTTGCTAATCATGGAATGGTTTGGGTTAAAAGAGACCTCAAAGATCATCTTATTCCAACTTCCTGCCATGGCCAGGGACACCTTCCCCTAGACAAGGTTGCTCCAAGCCCCATCCAGCCTGGCCTTGGACACTTCCAGGGATAGGGAGTCCACAACCCAAGTCATACTGAAGACCAACACAATTATTTTTCCATGTTTTTCCTCAAAAAACCACTCAAAACTGGTTAAAATAAGGGCACAGGGCTTTTCCATGGTGCTCCTGCTGTTGCAGGATGCCGAGCCTTGGCTTCCCAGGCTGATTCCCAGACTCCCCCAAAGAGTCATCCCTGATGCCACGGTGAATCACAGTGGCCAATCCTTGTTCCCTGGAACAGGTCCTGCTCTTTGGTCACTGCCTTGTGACACCTGGCAGCACTGACACACCTCCTCCGGCATCCCCGAGCCTGGCAGAGTTCATCTCTTGGGCAAGAGATGTGGTTTATCCTCCCCACGCCCAGGTGTAGATCCATGGCAGAGGAATGGCTGGTGCTGCTGGAGTTATCAGGGATGACTTGCCCATCCTGTTGCTCCAGTTTTATGTCAGCAGAGCTGGTGGTGTCACAAACCTCCAAAATATCTGCAAACCGAGCAAAAAAAAGCTCTCTGCAAGAATCCCCCCTGTTGCTCTGATTTTCTGATATTTGTGGAGATTCGCGGAAGCTCGCAGGGATGTCAGGCAGGCAGCACACAAGATGGCGAAAATAGAAACTTTATTTACAAGAACTTCTTTATATATCCATTAACAGTCTGATAATTATTGGTTGATAGTTTTTCCACCCCCTATAACGATTGGTTACAATGCTAAAGCGTCCAGCACCAAAACAATGAGATTAGAAAGCCCAAGAATGCAACTTATCTCTATTCTCCATGAGAAAGAAGAGAAAGATTTTAAAATTTTAAAATTCTTAAAAAATTTTAGAATTTTTAAAAATTTTAGTGCAACTACACCGCCCACCTTTTGTTTCCTTGGAAAGGAAGATTTGGTGGGTTTTGGTGTCTCTTTGAATTATTTCTGGCCGTGCCTTCATTGTGATCAGTGATTGATCCCATTGGATGCTCTGAATGTCTTGGATGAGCATCACCTCCCCTTCAGGGAACTTTGCTCATCTCACTTGGCTCCTGCCAAGAAAATCATGTTGGCCCCCAATCATTTGAACCCTCACCTCATCCATCTTTCTTCCACATGTTTTTGGACCCTCTGCCTCTTCTCCTTCTGCTTCTCCATCTCCTAAATCCCAGGCTGTGTGTTTGCAGGGGATCTCTGCTCTCTTTTCCTGCAGGATGCAGAAGGAAGGGATAAGCAGACACCTGATTTCCCAAGCGGCTTTTCTCCAAGGGGCTCCTCCTGCTTCTCCCTCTCTGCTCTTCGGTGGCTTGGTGATTCATGGAGATGTCTGCTGATATCCAGCACTAGACATCCTGATAACTCCTTCCTCGGAAGCACGAGAGGGACAGGCAGTCAGATGGAAGCCCCAGAAGGGATGAAGTTATCAGCTCCAGCTCCACCCAAATTGTGTGGAGAAATCGTAAAGGCTGATAACATTTTTGTCTGACCTGTATCCAGCAGGACTTTGAGTGGATGTTCTGTGTAGAAGGGGGATGAAGATGTCTTTAACCCTTGCTGGAAGTGTTCAAAGCCAGGTTGGATGGGGCTTGGAGGCATCTGGAAGGTGTCCCAGTCCATGGCAGGGGGCGGAACAAGATGATCTTTAAGGTTTCTTCCAACCCAAACCATTCCATGATTTTATGGTTTAAAACTTTGTAGGTAACAAAATTATGCATTTCCTGTCCCTGTGAATATCCAGATTGGCTTACCCTGACTGCAGATGTTGGGAGTTCTCCAGGTCTAACCTTGGAAATGCACTTGGCATAATCCACTCAGACAATTCCATTAATTTATGCCACTTGTTCCCATTTTCCTTTGACAAAAGGAAACAAACCCAGCCACAGATGTGATGATCAGGACAAAACCCCCACCCCGACATCAGCAGCACTGCTAGCCTGACCAGAGATGAATTAAAGGATTAATCCCAATAAATGTCGTGAATTCCCAGAGTGCTTTCACTGCTCCCTGGAATCACCAGCCCAGCCTGAAGGCAACGCTGAGGTGAGAAAACAACCCACGTGCATTCCTGGCCTCTCATCTAATCCATGATCCCTGCCCACTCTTTCCAAATTGTTGGCTTCATCATCACTCGGTCCAAAGGCAGGGAAGGTTTATATCCTGTCCCCAGGTGAGGGTGTTTTTCCTGGGCTGCGGAGACGACCGGGAGAAGATGAAGTTCTCCTTCCTTGCGGTGCTGGCTTTGGTCCTATTTGCAGCTCAAGGTGAGGTTTGCTCCTAGATAATGTGTACTGAGGGTTTTAAAGGCAGGGAGGCCTCATATCCAGGGAAAGAAATAATGGGAGAGCGTTCCTCAGCTCTTGGAATGGTGCAGCTGAAGGGCACGGTGCTCGTTTTGGGGGTTTTTATCTGGAATCTCAGTCTGGGTGTGCGAAAAGTTTATTTTCCGACGGGAAGTTTCCCTGTCCTATGGGATTTTTATGGAAACAAGACAGAAAAAAGGGAGGCAGTTCCCACTGCTCTGCCTTTGAGAGACTTTCCAGGGAGTTTTCCTGTCAGGGTGGTGCAAGGCTGTGGTAATTTCTAAATTTTGATGGAGACAGCACAATGCTCTGTGTTCCTGGTCCGTGAGGACAGGGCCACACCTCCAGCACCTGGCCTTGTGCAGCTGTTTCTACCCATCCCGAGACCCCACAGCTTGCTGGCTTCAGGGATTTTGGGACAAAGTCAGGGAATTAGGGAGAAGTTGGGATGTGGACTGAGTGGGTTAATGGTGGTGGGTATTTGCACAGGAATTGTGTTACAGATTGCGCATTTTGTTTCATGGAGAGATGATAAATTAAATCAGAGCCCTTTTAAGGAATATGATCCTGTATCCTCTATGGACCAGAGGGAATAAACCTTATCCTCATTTTGGGGAACGGCACAGGCTTTGCCAGCACTTGGAATTGTGCCACACGTCTGGTGCAGAAAAAGAATTCCTTGGAATAGTTATTTCTGGCTCATTGTGGCCTAAGAATACCTTTCTGCTATTTAGCTTTGTTCACTCACCAGAACAGTGATCCTGACAGATTTCCAAGTGTTAACAAGGCCCGGGAGACAGGGAGATTGTCCTCAGTGCCAAAATGAAGCCTGGCCTAATCCACGTTGGATTATCCAGGCAGTAAAAATTAAGCATTCACTGCACGAGTCTTAGGGCTGAATTCCCACAGCAAAGAGCAAAAAATCCTTCTCCTCATCTTCTTTTTCCTTTAAACCAGGTTCTGGATTTATTTTTGGGGGCATTGATGTCCCACACAAAGACAAAGGCGTGGGAGCCTGACTTTAGGCTGTGGAGGTCCCAATTAACCCTCTTCATCTGTCAGTGCTTTCTGCCTAATTAAGCTGCAGTTTCATAGTCCCCAGCAAGTAAAAAAAGGTGACCCCAGGCCTTGGCACATCCTTGGAAAACCTTCCAGGGACTCCCTGCCCTTCCCCGCTCCAAGCATCACATCAAACCTGGCCTATCAAATCGAAAGAGGAAAATTTAGATTGGATAAATGGAAAAAATTCCTCCCTGTGAGGGCAGGGAGGTCCTGGCACAGGTTTCCCAGAGAAGCTGTGGCTGTCCTGTCCCTGGAAGTGTCCAAGGCCAGGCTGGATGTGGCATTGGAAGAGTGAGTTTGATCTTTCAGCTCCATGGCTTTTATCAGACCTGCACCTCGTGCATTTGAGACTCAGTGAAAAGAAGGGGATGATTTTTGCTGCCAGGACCGGTGGCATTTCACAGAATCTCAGATTCACCGAGGTTGGAAAAGACCTCCAAGATCCTCGAGGCCAACCTTTGACTGATCACCACCAGAGCTCTGAGTGCCACGTCCAGTCATTCCTTGGACACCTCCAGGGATGGGAACTGCACCTCCCTGGGCAGCTCTCCCAATGCCTGACCACCCTTGCCATGGAGAAATTCCTCCTGAAGTCCAACCTGAGCCTCCCCTGCGACAACTTGAGGCTGTTCCCCCTTGTCCTGTCCTTGTTCCCTGGGAGCAGAGCCTGATCCCCCCTGGCTGCACCCTCCTGTCAGGAGTTGTGGAGAGTGGGAAGGTCCCCCCTGACCCTCCTTTTCTCCAGGATGAGGTCTCCCAGCTCTCTGAGCTGCTTCTGGTGCTCCACACCCTTCCCCAGCTCCGTTCCCATCTCTGGACATGCCCCTCCATGTCTTTCTCGCCATGAGGGGCTCAGAAATGGCCACAGGTGTGACCTCAGCACAGAGGGACAATCCCTGCCCTGTCCTGCTGGCCACACGATGGCCTCTCCCACGTTTTGTGTCTCCTCCTGCAGCAAATGCCCTGTACTGCTACACCTGCAACTGGGAACAAAGCAACTGGAGCTGCCTGAAGGCCGAGAAGTGCTCGGACAAGGACGAGTACTGTGTCACCAACGTGGCCTCCGTAGGAATCGGTGGGTGCTGGCTCTGGATCCTCTGGTGGGGACTCAGGAATGGGATGTGAGGTTTGGGCTGGATTTGTTATGGGCTGAGGAGACATTGGGAAGAGCATGTGGGAGGTGGAGAATTCCTAACCCAACGTGGCAGTGCTGGAGGTTGGGAATCCTCTTCCCCATCACTCACTGAGGTTGTCCTCTCTAGCTGTGGTTTTATTCCTGTAAGGAAAATCAGAGGCATTGAGGGAAGAGGAAGGATCCTCCAGAGGAAGAATAAATAAATAAATTTGAACCTTGATGTTCCCTGGGAGCAGAGCCTGGCCCCAATTTGGCTGCACACTCAGGGAGTTGTAGAGAATGAAAAAGTCCCCCTGAGCCTTCTTTTCTCCAGGCTGAGCTCCCCCAGCTCCCTCAGCCATTCCTGGGGCTCCAGACCCTTCCTCAGCTCCATTCCCTTCCCTGGACATGCTCCAGCCCCTCAAAGTCTTTCTTGCAGTGAGGGCCCAAAACCTGATCCCAAAATTTGAGGTGTGGCCTCACCAGTGACAAGAACGGGGAAAAATCACTTCCCTGGTCCTGCTGGTCACACTATTCTAATCCAAGCCAGATACAGAGGGAAACGAAATTATTTCCCTCGAGCAGGGAAACCTGGAATTGTGTTTTCAATCCAGGAATGAACGTTGTCATTGTACACCTAAAAACGTCTCGACATGAGGATCCATGCTGGGAAGTGCCGTGTGGGATTTGTCCCTGGTTCTGTTTTGGACGGTCGGGATGGAGACGAGAGATCTCTGGAGTCAAGTCTTAGAGCATGAGGTTTATTGTGAAAGGTGTGGGTGTAGGAGACCTGCTAGGAGCTGCCAGACACAGCTCAGAGCAGGTCAGAGAGGTAAGAGAGGGAGCAAGAGAGAGTAGAAAGAAGATCGAATGCCGTGGTTGCCGTTTACAATAGAATAAATCATCTTCTGTGCTGAATATTCTAATTTTCATTAACCAATCTAGAACAAGCTGCAAATCCTACAACATTTACATACAGCCTATGAGAGTCATTGCATTACCATACGGCGTTATATTTTAAACTCTAAAAACTGCTTTTTGGGCCCTCTGCCAAGTTGGTAGGGTCTGCTCTGACCCTTGGAGCTGTCTGCAAGCAGAGGGGATTGTTTAATCAAAGAGGGGAATTGTTTAATCAAAGAGGGGGATTGTTTAATCAAAAGGGGGAATTGTTTAATCAAAAGGGTATTTCCTTCAGTCAGCCATACCATTGTTTTCCAGTTATTCAGTAACTGGGGTTTGGTATCTCAAAGCTTGTCTTCATTTCAGTCTCACTTATAGTTTCCATATTCTCAGCATCTTTTGCCAGGGAATCATATTTATAAGTCTTTCCTATTTCATCCTCCCCAACAGTGCCGGGTGCCCAGCATGGGTATGGAATGCCTGGTGGAGGAGGTCACCAGCAATTCCTGGGTTGTGGTGGGACCAGGATGGGCCTCATGCTGATCTCTGGGGTCGTGGGGGGACAATGGGGGACTCCTCAGCCCAACCCCATCCTGCACGAGGAGCACCCAAAAAATCCTTTTTCTAATCCCATTCTCTCCCTTCTCCGGGCCAGGATTTTTGTCTTTCTGGAAGAGAATCACCAAGAAGTGCTCCGAGACCTGCCCTCACCACAACTTCAGCCTGGGCCTGGCTTCCTACACCTCCTACTGCTGCCAAAGCTTCCTGTGCAACCTCAGTGCGTGCCCAGGTCCCCGGCTGGCTCGGCAGTGAGGGAGTCCCATTCTGTCCTTCTTCACCTTCTTCACCTGCTCAGCTGGGAGAAAAGGGATCCTGAAGGACTCGAGAGCCTGGCCAGGCTCCCCCAGGAGGGTGTGGACATCAAATGTGAGGAGTAGATAAAGTATTGTGGTCATCATCTTGTCCTGTGGTGTCTCCTGACCTTCTTCTCGTTTTCTTCTCAACCCTGTGGCTCCAGCATCCTCAGCAGAGCTCTGAGTGCCACGTTCGGTCATTCCTGGGATGCCTCCAGGGATGGGGACCCCTTGGGCAGCCCTTCCAATGCCTGACCACCCTTTCTGGGAAGAAATTCCTGCTGATGTCCAACCTGAACCTCCCCTGCTACAACTTGTGACCATTTCCTCTCATCCTGTCCCTTGCTCCCTGGCAGCAAAGCCTGACCTGCCCCCGGCTGTCCCCTCCTGTCAGGAGTTGTGCAGAGCCAGAAGGTCCCCCTGAGCCTCCTTTTCTCCAGCTGAGCCCCCCCAGCTCCCTCAGCGTCTCCTGGGGCTCCAGACCCTCCCCCAGCTCCGTCCCCATCTCTGGACACGCTCCAGACCCTCAATGTCTTTCTTGTCATCCTCTGTCCTGCAGCTTTGGGAAGGACATGCTCCTTCTGCACCTCCTGCACCTCCAGAGGAGTTTCTCCTGGAATTTTATTTTATTTTGGGTGCTGTTGGAGCCACAGAGTGGCAGCTTCTGGGCAAAAACAACAACCTCTCTTCCCTCCACATCTGTGCACATCTGCTCGTCTCTGTCCCCACCTCCACTTCCATCATCCTGGGGAATCCCTTCCTTCACTTTGCTTTGCTCTTGTTGGAGCCACACGACCTCACCTAGGGCCAGCAGTGCCCTGGAGCCGCAATTCCTACCGCTTGGAATTGTGTTTTCCAGCAATCCGCTCATTCACCTTTCCCTCTGGCATCCTCCAGAGCAACGGCAGGACAATCGTGGAATGTCCTGAGCTGCAAGGGACCCACAAGGATCATCAGAGTCCAACTCCTGGCCCTGCACAGGACACCCCAACAATCCCACCCTGTGCCTGGGAGTGTTTTCCAAGCACTGCTGGAGCTCTGTCAGGCTCGGGGTTGTGATCACTTCCCTGGGGAGCTGTTCCAGTGCCCAAAGACCCTCTGGATGAAGAACCTTTTCCGAAAATCCACCCTAACCCTCCCCTGATGCAGCTCCAGTTGTTCCCTCAGGTCCTGGGCACCAGGGAGAAGAAATCAGTGCCTCCTCCTCCCCTTCCCCTCATGAAAAGCATTTGAAACATTTGGGTTGAGCTGCTGAGGAACCTTGGAGAGGTTTATAAGGAGAGCAGAGATCCCAGGGAGGCCAAATATTTCACGGAGGTGTTTCCAGAGGCTGCAGAGGGTAAAAAGGAGCTGAAGAAATGAATGAGAGTGCAGAGATTTTTCATTGTCAGAGGTGCTCTGAGTGCCTCTCTTTTCTCCCAAGCAGCTCTTTCTGGAGGAATTTTGCTCTGGAAAAGTCATGGGAATGCTTTAACTCGAGTCAAAGCTCCCAAATCTGCAAAACATTCCTCAGCCAAGGCATGACGCTCCCTGTTGTGCTTCCAACCCAGTCCTGGTAAACAACAGGGACAAAAAGGGCTTTGAGCTGTGCTGAGCGGGGCTGGATTGAAGGATTTCTTCCCAAGTGCTGCACAACAAGGAATTTTCTGGGATGTATCTCTTTCATTAATCCATTTCTGCTTTCCTTCACCCCTTCCTTGTCACGGTTTCTGTGTGAAGGAACTTGGGTGATTCCTTTTCCTCTTATTTACACCACAGTCTCTTCCCAACCCTCTTCAGGAATTTTTATTTCCCAGCCTGAAGCACTCCAAGCCCCCTCCCTTCCCTCAAACCCAAAGCTCTTAATTTACTCATCACAAAATATTTCCTCATAAAAAGAACAAAAAACAACAACAAAAAAAGGGATTTGTGTGGTTTTTTCTCCTGCGTGCCAGAATCTCTTCGCTCTCTGAAAGCACCGAGGAGTCCCAGTTGGACAGACTCTAATAATTAATATTTCATTGGGTTGGATTTATTCCTCCTGCAGCAGTGGAGACAGAGGCTCCCCCAGCCTGCAGGAAAACACAGTCGGGAATTTTTTTTTTGCTGCTTTAAAGCAAAACTGGTTGGGTTTTTTTTTTTTTTTTGCTTGATTTGCTGTGCCTTTGCTGCAGAAAAGCTTCCTTGTATCCATGGATAAGAGAAAGGGAAATAAATCATCCTGGGCATGGCTGAAGAGCAAAGGGTTATTTTTTAACAACGTGAAAAAATAAAGTAAAAGAGAGGAGGTTTAGATGGGATTTTGAGAAGAAATTCTTTATTGGGAAGGGGGTGAGGCCCTGGAATGGATTTCCCAGGGAAGCTGTGACTGTCCCATCCCTGGAAGTGTCCAAGTCCAGTTTGGATGAAGCTTGGAGCACCCTGGGCTCGTGGAAGATGTTCCCACGGCAGGAACGGGAGGATCCTGAATGTTCCAAACCATTCCACGATCCTGTAATTCCCACTGCAGCTCAAGGATATGGAAATCCCTCCCCCTGTAATTCCAATCAACCCTGGCGGCAATTACTCCTCTCCGAGACATCCGAGGTGTGCAGGGAGGAAGGAGAGGAGGGTGTGATTCCCAACCACTAATTTTGAGCAGGAATTAAGGCCAATTGGGGACCACGGAAAGATGGGAGTCATTAACACACGGATGAGGCTGCCCAGAAAATGACCCTGAGCTGTGTCGTGTAAGGCCAACACCCACCCCTTGGGTTGGGAAGGTGTTTGGAGGATCCTAAAAAAAAAAAGGGTTGGAAAAAAACCTTTTTTTCCTCACTCCAAACTGCACTGAGCTTCTCTGACTCCATCCAAAGTGGTGAAGATGCTCCAGAGGCTCATCCCGGCGTTACTGCAAGAATTTAGGGAGGGAATACCTGACCAGATGGACATGGGGACACAGGGGAGAGGGAGATATTGTCCTCCAGGGCATGGAAAAAGGTCCTTGGAGGGAGAATTCCCTGAGCAGGGCACTGAAAGAGGCAGCACAAAGCAAACACAGAGCTCTTTCAGCAGCTGGAGCCAGCAGGATCACGTGGAATTGAGATGGAGCAACAGCTCCAAATGGAATAATAAAGGCCTGCTCGTGGATAATAAGCAGTTTAAATACCTCAGGGACATGTTGGATGGAGTTGTGACGTGGTTCCTTCGGCTCCAGGACAGTTTGTCACCCTTCACCTTTGCTATCAGAGCCACCGCCAGCCAAATCCTGGGGAGAAATCCGTCCCTGTGCCAAGCCACGTGCGGATGAGGGAGGGAGGGGGAATGAGGGATCGAGCCATAAAACCTTCAAAAAGAGTGGGAATTGCCCAGGGATCCATGGCAGAGGGAACATCAGATGGCGACATGTGACCAGTGGCTACCCCAGTGTCCCCCTGCCACCCCCACCATGAGATGAGGGCTGGGCCAGGCAGGAAAACCCCAAACCTCCTCTGGGAGGCACAGCAGCCCCAGAGATGTTTCCCAATTCTCTGTAGGGTTCAGGGCAGGGGGTGAGGTCCTCCTTGGGTTTGGGGGGTGACCATCGTCACTGGGATTCCGGGCTGACCTGCTGGATCACAAAAAACAGGCAGTTTTGGAGAGGGGAGAAGCGAGCTGGCTGTTCCCAGCAGGTACCAGGGGTGGGCAGACACATCTCAGGGCTTGTGGTTGTTTCCTGCTGGAAGCTCGGGTGGAAAAGCCGCAGGAAATTCAGCTTTTGGGGAAATTCCAGATTTTGGGGCAACCAGGAGCTTTCCAAACCAAAATCTGAAATCCCTGGAGCTGCTTGGGGTCAAGGTGGAACAAAACAAAAAATCCAATATGTGGCTTTAAAAATTTTAATACTCTTTTTTTTTTTTTACTTTTGACTTCATAAAACACATTGGATTTCCAGCATTCCAAACCGAAATAACTTTTGGGGATTCATGTCCTGGCTTTATCTAAATGCTGGATGCCTCAGTCTGTGCCTGCCCCCCAAATTTCAGATTTTGGGGTGAATCCCCCCTCCCAGGACAGGACCTGGAGACCCCCAAATCTTTCCAGAGGCCGTGGGCAAGTGAATCGAAGGGACTGATCCTTTCCATGCCTCAGTGAGTTGCTTTGAATCCCAGACTCGGTGAGGAAAATAAAATAAATTAAAAACAAGGTGGCAAAACTAAAAAAAGAATAAAATCCCACCCGCCTACGAGGTGGCATTTGATGGAAGTTGGCTGTTTTCCATAAAATTTCCGTGTCTGGGGCACTAATGCATATTTTGAGTTGCGGGAGGGGAGACACAATGATTAAAAAAAACCCACTTTCTTGGGAAATTCTGGCGGATTTCCAGCACGAAGAGCAAGACAAAGCCCACGAGAGGGAGCTGCTGCCTCTGTCCCAGCCCACGATCCTGGAGCGATTTCCAGGGAAAAAGCGAGCAGCCACGCCGCTGAGAGATGAGCTGGCTGCCTTGGAAGAAGGATCCATCCAGGCTGTGGTCCATCCTGCCGATTCCTGGCCATTCTCCGGTGTCTGCTCGCTCCCACACCAGCGGCGATCCGGGATGAGCCTTGCTTTGGACTCCGGGATAATTCTGGAGCATCCCAGGACACATTTCCGTCCAAATCCCAAAGCCCTGCAAGGTTTAAATGCAGAGCTTGTAACCATGGGCAGCTCGGAAGGGTGTGGGACCCTCTGTCCTGTCCTCTCTGATGGCTGCAAAGCTCTTGGGAATCTCCCAAATTGTTGGGATGGGCCTGGCAGCATGAAGAGAACTTTATTTTCTTGGCACCTATGGAGTTCTGGGGAGTAAAGCTGGGGATCAAATGGGATGGTGTTGTGCCTTTTTCCCCATTCTGGGAGACTTTTCCTGATTTTCCTACACATCCCCTCTTTGCAAGGACTCCTTGAGCATCTTCCCGCTCCTCTGAATTCCACTGGCTCCCTCCAGGAATGGTCACAGCCAAAACACAGGGCCAGCACCTGGACTAAAAATGGAAATTCTGCTTTTTTCCCCCCTCACCTCTGAGCTTTCAACCTGATTCCTTTCGCAATTCCAGGGAAATGGAGCAGGGAAGAAATTCTCTGAGTTTTTTTTGGGAGGTCCAGGTGGGCCCTCAAACCAAGCTTTTCCACCACTTCCTCGTGTCTGACCTTGGGAGAGTCACTCGGTGTCTGATTCACGTGATAAAAATGGAGATAACAACCCCAGGTGACCTGGAGGGGCTCTTTGGATCTCGATCCCTTGGGAATATTTCATCCAGGGATGGAACAGGGTGGCCCAGGGGTGACCTTAGAGCAGGATCAGTGCCCACCCACAGTGGCTGTGCCTCTCCCAGGTCCCTGCAGCTCCGTGCTGCTCTCAAAGGTGCAAAGGATCTCTCCTCCTCCCCAGAACCTGTTGTGGCAACGCTGGCGCTGCTCCCACGTCGCTCCCTCCTCCGGAAATGCTGTTCCTTGACTCACTGGGGAGCTTTTGTTGGGAGTGTTCTTAGGAACTGGGCCTGCAGACAAAGCAGAAAGACATCCCTGCCCTCTTGCCCACCACAGAGGAGCTCGATGGAGACACAGGGGTGAAGACAAGGGTGTGGCCATTGCTCAGGGCCTCGGTCACTTGGCCACTGCTTGATTTGGTGTCACCAGGGTGACAGGGCTCACATGGGCTGAAGCTGCCCAGGAGATCCAGGAGCCCTGGAGTGTCCTGATGGTGTCAACAGAGGAGCTCTGAGACCAGGATTTGGTGCCAGGGTGAGACGCAGGGTCCTGTATCCTCAGAAAACCTTGGGAAGCTCCACGGATCTGCCTCCCCCTCCAGCAGCTGTCCCCTCCCCAGCGCTGTCACAGCACAGAGGACAGCAAGGAGGAGCTCAGGGATGAGCTCCACCCTGGAAAAGTTGGAAAACCGGACTGTCTGCTCATCAGCCAGCTCCCAGCTGGATGCCAGCAGGGAATAAGGGAGGTGGTGCTTCACCTCCTCCCCATGGCAGGAAAGCCTCATGGAATCCCAGAATGGTTTGGGTTGGAAGGGACCTTAAAGTCATGCAGTCCCACCTCCCTGCCAGGTCAGGGACACCTTCCACTATCCCAGGGTGCTCCAAGCCCCATCCAACCTGGACTTTGACACTTCCAGAGATGGGGCAGCCACAGCTTCTCTGGGCACCCTGTGCCTCCCCACCCTCACAGAGAGGAATTTCTTCCTAATATCTGATCCAAATCTCCCCTCTTTTAGTTTAAAAATGCTTCTCTTTCCCCTCTGTTTATAATTCAAAGCTTTTCCTGGACACGGAAAGCCTTTGCTGCAGGCTTGGATTATCTGCAGACAGATGCTCTTCCCGAGGTTTGCTGCCTGCTCTGGGGCTGGTGGCTTCAGAGGAAGCAGAGCCTGGTGGTTTTCTACACTGAACCACATTTCATTCCCCAAAATACCTCCAGTCCCCAAGGTTTGGTGGCAGAAACACAGAGCTTCCCCGGGATGCTGTCCTGCTCCCGAGGAAATCGGCAGGAGTGGTGTTCAGGCATTCCTGGAATGGTCCTTCCTCTTCTCTGGAGCCAGAGGGAGCTCAGC
Organism: Acanthornis magna; assembly: GCA_036785705.1. Lineage (NCBI taxonomy): Eukaryota > Metazoa > Chordata > Aves > Passeriformes > Acanthizidae > Acanthornis > Acanthornis magna. Next base: position 855,199 of record JAWUZG010000129.1, on the reverse strand, counting down.
TGGAGGCTGTCCCATCAGTGACCCCACAGACCATGTCACCTCCCACCCCAAATCCTCCACCCTAAATTTGGAAGGAACGGGAAGAAGCAAACAGGTGAAAGATCCCAAGGTTAAACCCTACAGGTAAACAGCACAGGGCAGGGGATGTCCCCCAGCTGCGAGGACACGTGGCACGCTGTGCTTGTGGCACCTTCCCAGCCCCAAAACACATCCAGATCTGTCTCCTGGGCATGGACTGGGAGGAGTTTCTTGGCACGGGAGTGTTGATAGTGGGAAAATGCCAAGTTTTGGACTGATTTACTGGTGTAGAAGCTGATTCGCAGCTCTTCTTCATTATCAGAGCGCTTTGTGAACCTGCCCAGGACCCCCAAGTGGCTGAGAAACCCAAAGGAAGCAATTCCTGGGGATTCCTGGGGATTGCTTGGATGATGTGGTGCATCCTCCTCTTTTCTGGCCCAGGGGAATGAGGTGGATCAGGACCAGGTGGCAGTGGGGACAGAGATGTCATGGCTGGAGTTTGGCTCTGGAAGTGCCACTGGAGGAGCTGTGGAGGAGAAGAGATTCCCAGGACATCGCTGTGAAAGCCATGCCCAGGGAGCAAGGGCAGAGCTTTCGGTCTCCTGGTGCTCAGCCAATCCCAAATTTGTTTCTGTTGGCACTTCCTTCATCCAATCTCCCTTTCAGCTTGAAGGAAATTGGTTTTTTTTTCCCACATGGGGAGGCAGGAGAGTGGCTGGGAGCAAAACCTGGCCAGAAGTGGAAGGGGAAGTTTCTGGGAATTTTCATGGATCTCCTTTTCCACTGGAGATCCTCTTTCCTTCCTCCTCCCCTGCCCCTTGAGAGGAGGGAGACCAAGGAGCCAAAACCACCACTCTCCCATGCCCGCGACTTTGGGAACGCCTCTCCCTGCTCAGACTCGATTTTAAGGCTCTGGAATTCTTTGCTGAAATATTTTAAAGTCCCCTCAAGACCTGGCTGTCCTTCTTCTGACAGTTTAATCATTTGGGAATGAGTCCAAGGCCGGAACGCGATGTGCACAATCGACACAGGGCGAGTCGTTCCTACCGTGCCCTTTCCTTGGCAAGCAGGTGGTGCCAAGGTGGATTTTCAACCCTTCTGCTGCTCCCTGGATCGTGTGGGTGGATTTTGATTCCCATGCCCCTCCCAGGCTGCCATCCATGAGGTTTCCAAGCCCTTGTTTGTGAGCTGGGCTCCGAGAGGATGCTCTGCCAGTGGCTGGGGTTGATTTTGGCACTTGAGCTGCTCTCACTGTCCCCCAGGGGTGGTGGGAAGAAGCCAAACCCAGCTGAAATGTGCGGGGATGCTCCTGAGCTGGACTAATTCCTTCCCTCCTTCTGTCCCACCCTGACAAAACCATTCCCTTCCTTCCCAAAATAATAATAATTACAAAAACCCAAAGCCAAACAACAACACAGCCTCGAATTTTTGGCTAACCCTGCTGGGAAAATGCCCATCGGCTCTTCCAGGGATGGCCACGATTGAGCTCTCAGATAGGACTGTTTGTTTCTGGGCCCTGGTGGCCACACCCGTGGGGCTGGGATGGTTTCTGCCAGGATTTTTCCTGGCTCCGGAGCTCCTCCGCCAGCGTGGGCTCTCCCTGGGGACAGCCCTGGCCATGGCTGGGGAGGTTTCAGCAGGGTCATTACACAAGGTGTGACAAGTTTCTGGACGTAACAAGGACCAGCCCAAGCTCTCGTTCTCACCACCCAATTGGGCTTTCGATGCCATGCCCGGCTGGGGCAGCGGGAGTGGGGCAGGAGAGAAACCGGAGCATCCGGATCTTCCCACGCGTGGGCTGAGTTTTTCCACTCTCGTTGGGTTTTTCTGCCCTCAGTTGGGATCTTCTTGTGAAAAAAACAGACCCAGAGAAGGACAAATAAATGAAAAGTAGTGATAAGGTGAGGGGGAGTGGATTAAAACTGGAAAAGGGTGGGTTTAGATTGGATATTGGGAAGGAATTCTTCCCTGGGAGGGTAGGGGGACCCTGGAATGAAATTCCCAGAGAAGCTGTGGCTGCCCCTGGATCCCTGGAAGTGTCCAAGGCCAGGTTGGATGGGGCTCAGATCAACCTGGGATAGTGAAAGGTGTCCCTGCCCATGGCAGGGATCTGGAATTCAATGATCTTTAAGTTCCCTTCCAATCCAAACTATTCAGTGACTCCATGAAGAGTAGGCAGATTTTCTATGGAGCTCATCCCACATTTTCCACAGATAAAAAACCTTACCTATCTCATTTGATTCCCAGCTTTCACCTAATCTTGGAAATTCCAGCTCTTGGCTGCAGAGCAGAGGATCACTTCCATGTCTGGAACACCCATCATGGAAGGGATGAGTCAAGAACCCAAAGCCCATTAACATGAGTAGACATGGAAAATGCTGATTTTTATGGAAGATGATCCAAATGGACATTAAAATGAGTGGACGTGGAAAATGCTGATTTTTATGGAAGACGATCCAAAATGGACAGGTAGATTAAAGCCGTCTCGGAGGCCCTGCAGACACCTGGGGATGCCCTCAAAATGCCACCACAGCTGTGTCACACCGGCCTGGCAGGTTCAAGTGACAGGTCCCTACACCACCCTGGGTCTTAAGAGTTTAATTGGAAAACACCCACAAAACAAACACAGAACCCCCACAGTGCTCACAGAGATGTTGTGAAGACAAACACAGCAGCTGCCACCTGCTTTTCTTTTTCAAACCCTGGCCAAAAGATTCCGTGGCAAAGATTTTGGTTGTCTTTTTTGTAAATATTTGTCCTGGCATGGCTGAGATTCTTATCACAGGCCGAGATTTCCAAAGAGGGATCAGAGCTTGTCAGGGCCTGTGGGATCATGTGGTGCAGGGACGATCCCATTTTAGCTCCTGCACGTTGACTCCCCGTGTTGTGAAACAAGATAGGGAGGGCTGGACTTGGAGAAGAGGAAATTCCGATTTTCAGTGGAAAAACAATGACGGATATGGGATTTGTTAAGGACAGGGGTTATTTCTTCCCAAATATTTTTGCAGCCAGTGGTGTCCTCCTTGAGGAGGACTGGAATTAATTATTTCTGGGGAATTCCAAGAGGACACTGGTTGTTTTTTGTTCTCTTCTCCCTCCTCCCAGTCGCCCTCTTCACTGCCCTTTTCCTCAGACCCCGCAGGTCTCCAACATTCCCATTCCTGGCTGCAGAGATGCCACCACCTGTAGTTGCACTGTTTTAAAATCTTTCTCTTCTTTCTCATGGAGAATAGAGATAAGTTGCATTCTTGTGCTTTCTAATCTCTTTGTTTTGGTACTGGATACTCTAGAATTGTCACCAATCGTTATAGGGGGTGGAAAAACTATCGACCAATGATTATTAGATTATTAATGAATATATAAAGAAGGTTTTGTAAATAAAATCTCTCTTTTCGCCATCTTGTGTGCTGCCTGCCTGACTTCCCTGCGAGCTTCTGCGAATCTCCACGAATATCAGAAAATCAGAGCAACAACCACCGAATAACAAACCTTGGCTCCACGGAGGATGATTCACACCCAGAGTTCCCTTTCCTCCACAAACAGGGTGGTGACATCCAAGTGGCTTCCAAGGAGCAGCCCCATGCCAGGGCACCATCCAGGTCGGGGTGTGCCCAAGCCACGTTGGTGGCCCGATGGCTTGGGTGGCGTTGGGGCCCTGTTTGATGACAGAGTCTGGACGTGGCCTTTCCATCAGGATTTTGGTGGGGATGTGAATCATGGAGGTTGACTCTGGGCATGATGGTGCTGTTTGATGTCGCTCCAAGCTGATGGGGCTGAAATATCATCCCTCAGGATCTTGGAGGCTGAGGGAATGTGACGAAATGGCTTCGGTTCCCTGTTGGCTGCAGCCCCAAAGGACTCAAGATCCTCAGCTCTGCAGATCAGCAGGAAGGCTCCTGGTGGCCATCACAGAATCATGGAATGGTTTGGGTTGGAAGGGATCGGAAAGGTCATCTCATTCCAACCCCAGCCGTGGGCAGGGATCTCCCACTACTTCATGGTGCTCCAAGCTCCATCCAGCCTGGCCTTGAAGCCAACCTGAATCGCCTGGTGGTGGATTTGGGCTACTCCTGTCCCTCCCAGCTGGAAGTTTGGGAATGACCTGAGGAGCTCTGTCCGGTTGTTTGGAGCATTCCAGAACAGCTGTGCCAGATGTGCTTTGGGAAAGGGAGGAACAGAGCAGGCTGCCTGCAACAGGCCTCAGGTGGAAAAGGCAAAATGTCGCACTCAGGTTTTCTTCTTTTCCAGGTGTTTCTGGATCCCGTGATTTCCCCTTTCTTCACCAAACCCACTGCAGGTCCAGATGAAGCAACCCAGCCTTCCCTGACCCTCCAAGGAAGAGGAAAGGATGGGAGCAAATCAGCCTGAGGTTGTCTGGAGTCAGGCCGGACCTCTTGCACCATCTGTGTGACTCGGTGACACAGGGAGCAGCATCCATGGCTTCCACCTTCCCACCTTTTCCATGGCCTCTCCTTTCCCTCTGGAGGCTGCACTTCACAGCCCTGAGTCTCCTCCCTGCACCACGGAGGGGAGCTGAGATTGGAGCCACCCTCTGGAGACAAAAAGGGGGAGAAAATGGGAAGTGTTGACCTTTAAACATCCCTGGTTCTGCCTCCATCCCACCCTTCCATCCCAGGTTGAAACCACGCTTTGTCTGACTCGGGTTACACAAAAAGGCCTGGCCTTGCACAAGGCATTCCCAAAATCTGGCACAAACATCCTCCATGGCTGCCAAGCCCCAAGTGGGTGAAGGTTTCTTTTTCCTAAAACTCCCGGGCCCCGTTAACTGCTTCATTGCCTCTGTGACACCCACGGGGTGACACCCATCAGGTGACACCCACCTGGCCCAGTTTCTGCAGCGAGGTTCGCCCTGCTGCCCTCCCCTCACCCTGATTTTTTCATGTCCCTGGGAAATGCTTTTAACACCTCCCCGCTGCGTTCTCCTGGCACCATCTGCACTCCCACTCCCTCAACTTCTCTTTGCCCTGGATTTTCCTCACCCCTTGCTTGGAAAAACTGGATTCTGCTTCCCAAGGCACCGTTCCCCCAGGGCTGTGGCGCTGCTTGGAGCCCAGAGCCCTTGCAGTGGCCCTGGGCGTGACTGCAATGCCAACAGCGCCCAAGAATTGTGTGGATTTGGGACCTGGCCAGACCCTGGGATGCCTCCCAAAGCCTTGGCATTCTCCTCCAGGGGCACAGGGCTAGGGGTCAGGTGATGCCCTGGATGCTTTCCCCATCCAGATCGCACAGGAGTCCCCAGTGGTTGGTTAAACTGGGAATTGGGGAATTCTGCAGCTTCCCAACCCCTTGAGGGATGGTTTTGAGCACCTGAACAGTGTCTGCACATAATAAAATGTACATTTTCCACACAGGAGGGTCTTCCCCCCCATCCCATCTAATTCCTCGCCCTCACTCTGCCTGTCTTTAATTATTTTCCCCCAAGCTTTGTGTGTTTGCCTTGAATTATTTTGCTTTGCACCAATATTTCTCCGCTCCCTCCTTCTCTCTTTCCACTTCTGTGTGAAATATTAATCTTGTTTATTATTATTATTATTAACCTCCCCTCTCTCTAATCTATTTAAAAGCTTTCTCACATTCCCACTTCCCACAGCCCATTTCTCACTTGACTTTTTTTTTTCTATTCAGCTGCACTTTGCTTTAACAGCCTCATTTATTTACTGCTCATTTATTTGTTTTAATTCCAAAGCTTTTCTTCATGCTTGTTGTGGGCTGTGTTCAAGCCTTGTTCCCTCTTTCCTGCTGAGGAGCTGCATTTTTCTGCTCGATTGGCTCCGAGATGAGCTGGATTTGGGGTGATAATTCATTTTCATTCTGGGATTTTTGATGGGATGGAGGGGAAGGAAGTTTCATTTTCCATTTTTCCAGCTGCCTGAGAAAGCCCTGCTGTTATACATTAAACAAACACGTGGATTAATACCTGTTTTTTCCCTCCCTGCTCCAGCAGATCCTGTTTCCTGCCTGATGTTTTTCATGCCTGTATTTGTAAGGAATCTTGCTCAGAGAGAATGTTTTTCTCCCCAGATTATTTCTGAAATATTGTTGCTGCATTATCTGTCACGTGGGCCTTTCACATCCTCCCTAAAGGATGAAACAGTTCAAGATTCTTGCTCAAGGTCAGGCTAGAGAACAGAATGGAAAACTTGGGAAAACTGTAGGCTCATCCCCTCCACCCTCTGGACACTGAGACAGAATCACTGAGCACTGAAGCTGCTGCAGAAAAGGAGGAATTGGGCAAAGGAAAAAGGATTGGAAGCAAAAAACTCCTAAATGGGGTTGGGAATAGGTCTGGCTTCCCAGGAATTTGCAGGCAGGTGGGCAGAGGAAGAGACTGTGAAGTGACTTCCCAAATTCCCCAGGGAAGTGATCATGGCCCCAAACCTGCCCGAGTTCCAGGAGTGCTTGGAAAAAGCTCTCAGTGGGATTTTTTGGGATGTCCTGTGCAGGGCCAGGAGTTGGACTCACTGATCCTTTGGGTCCCTCCCAACTCAGGTGATTCTGTGATTAATTTGGGGAAAACGAAGAGCACCTGGATGTTCCTTATTCTGTTTTCACACCATTTGTGACCTTACAAACCTTGACCCTGAGCTCCCCTTGGCCATTTCTCTCTCCAAAGGGTTCTGCCAAGACTTTTTGACCAGGATTTCTTGTATTTCTTGGCAATTTTCACTCCCATTTGTAGATTTTTAACTCCTGCAGGTGCTCCGGTGCACTTTGTGCCTTTCCTGCACCCTGAGTCAAGAGGTGCTGAAATGTTGTGGGAGCAGAAGGAGGGAGCCCAGAAAGACTGGAAAGGTCGTGAGGGACTGGAAAAACCTGACAGAGCCCAGAGCTGGTCGCCAGGGAGCAACAAACATTGTCACCTGGAAACCCTGGATGGTTCTGGAGGACAGGAGAGCAAAACAAATCATCAGACCCCATCCCTGCCTGGACCACTGGAGCCTCTGAGGGAAACCTCGAGGCACAAATGGTGGCATCAGGGGTGGAAAAAGAGGATCTTTAAGGTCTCTTTCACCCCAAACGTTTCTATGGTTCCATGATTGCAGGAACGCTGTTGTTTTCTGCTTAAAGCACATTCCTTCTCCAGCGGAGATAATTCTGAATGGCTCTGGACAATCCAAAAATCTTTCCTTGCCTCCTCTCCCACTTCCCAGAGATATTAAGCTCCCATTCCACGGCAGAGAGAAAGAATGGAGGACGTCAGCAAGCAATGAGCCACCGCAGGCAGGCACAGCTGCCTCTGACTCGCTCCAGGTTTCGTGGCTCAGCCCAAGAAGGGACTCCCATGTTTGGATCAGATCAATCACTCCCCAAATTAGCCATGCAGACAGGAGTAGGCCTTGGAAAAAAAGATTGGATGGGAAGGAGAGGTAAAAAAACATCGCTATCTGCAGCCTCATAATAGGTTCCTACGCACAAACACACCCAGCACTGATCACATCTTGGGTGCTGGCACTGCCCAAACCTCAAATTATTGCAATCAAAGGAAGTCAAAGTCGAGGCAGTGCTGGTATAAAACCTTCCCTGGTGCATCATCCCACACTGCTCGGGCTCTGAAGGCTCAAGGACCAACCATGAAGGCGTTTCTGGTCGCCCTGCTGGCTGCAGTGCTGTGTGCCCAGCAAGGTAAGGAGGCTGGCAGAGCCAGGAGGAGAGGATGGCAATAAAAAACAAGGAGGTAAATGAGGGATAAGAGGCTTTGGCAGCTTTTATTGCAGCTGCTGAGGTCTTGGTAGGGCTTTTTTGGCGTCAGCCACAGCGACAAATATTTCGTGTGGTTGAGTCCTCGCTCCTGGGCGCGCTCTCTGCAACCCAAAGGAGATGAATTCTGGTTTCTCACACCCTCAGATATCCAGCTCCGACCAGCCACAGCTGAAGACATGACCCGAAAAATGCTGACAGGAATCGAGCAGGGCTCAGAGTTTTGCCGTCGGTTTGATTTTTCCCGAACGAAACTCGAGGAGCTGTTGCGGATGAAAGCGTGGCTGGTCTTGGCACCGCATCTCCTGCCAGCATTTCCCTTTATTCCCCAGAATTCCAATTAAGTAATGAGGCCGCTGGCAGACATTTGAAAGCCTCAGAGCTCATAGCTTCTAATTTGGAAGAGCTTCTCTAAGTGCCTGGGAGTGTTTGGAATGGGATGCACAAAGCTCTGCGCTTTAAAGGGAGGTGCAGCCATACCTGGATAATTGTGGGGGAATATCCAGTTGGGAAATATTGGCTCTGGGCATGAATTTGCCAGCCCGAGGAGCACAATTTGCACCGTTCAGGCTCTTTCTGGCTGCATTTGCAAAACTCCAGCTAATGGAGGGTGGAGGGCAGACGCAGCAAAGGTTTTAGAGCAGCTCTAATGGCTCGAGCTGTTATTGTTTCCTGGCTGGAAGGGATTTTCCTGGGATCACTTAGGGAACATCAGCGCTTTCAGTTGCTTTCAGGCACATGCTGAGGACTCGGCTCCATCTGCAGCAGGAAGCGGTTTGTGAAATTTGGCAGAAAAGCAGATCAGGGAGAGCTCCAGGGTCTGTAAAATGCAATAATCCTCGCCGTGTCTGGGTTTTGCTTGCCTGCGAAAGGACAGGAGCCCCCAGCTTGGGTTGGGGAATCTCCAGAGGAGAGGCGGGAGGCTGAAAATTCCCGAGTGATGGGGAAATTGTGAGAGCTGTAAAAGAGAACTGAAATCCAGTTTGCAACAAGGTTGATTTTTCCTCCTGCTCTGGAGAACACCTGAGCTTGCAATGCCTGGCACTGGAAAAAAGCATGGAATCAGCAAATGATAAACTGATTTGGGTTGGAAAGGACCTTAAAGATCATGAACTTCCAACCCCTGGATGGGCACGGACACCTTCCACCATCCCAGTTTGTTCCAAGCCCTGTCCAACTTTCCTTGAAGCATCTGGGCAGGTTTCAGAGCAAGTCAATCCTGTGCTGAGACACCCAGAGCTTCCCAGATCACAGAGGGGAGGCCTTTTCTTCTCCTCCTTAGGGTATTTAGGGACTAAAATGGCTTTTAATTGTCTTTTAAAACTGCTTCTGGAATTGTTTCAGCAAGGGTCACGGGCAGACTCAGATGTGACTTTGAATCAACAACTGTTGGGCTTTGGGAGGGGTTTCCTTGCTAAAAACAAGTCCAAGTTCGATTTTAAGTTGCTGTTCTGTGTAAAAAGAGCCTTCCTGGGCTGAGAAAATCAGGAAAAACAGGACCAGGGAAATCTCAGCCTCACGTAGACCCTCCCTGGTTTATAATTTTTGTTCACCTTCAGCCAAGTGCTCTTCACTGCAGGTGACAATGGAGCAGGATTTCCTGAGAACAGCCCAGGTCCCCCTGTCACCCCTGCCCTGAAATGAGGAGCATTCCTTGGAATTTTGGACAGAAGGGAAAGTTTCCACCAATTGTGAATCCACCCGCAGGAAATGAGAAGGCACATCTGTGTTCTAATGGCCAGCCTGGAAGTTTGACACAATTTACTTCAGTTGTGCCCAATAATATCCCACTTTTTTTTTTTTTTTTTTTTTTTTTTTTTTTTTTTTTTTTTTCTGGCTCTGTGATACACCTGGCTCAACACTGAGGAAAAAATACCACGGAGAACACCTTGTTCCAGGTGCTGATAGGAATAATCCATCCATTGTCCAGGGCAACCTCTCCCAGGGAACTCCCTTTATTGTGGTGCCTCAGTAATTTAGCTCCCAGGGGTGTCATTAGGCATTAATTAATTCATGTCTGGGCAGGGTTTTGCAGATGTAGAGTGAAAATATTTAAAATTGATCTCTAAAATTGTGCCAGTTCCTCCACTCCTCGCCAGGAATTTGCTTTTGGAGTTTGGCTATCAACAAGGCCAATGTGGATCCTGGGGAGAAGTAAAAATCTCCTGAAAATGCTGCTCAGCCTGAAAAATGTAAATTTAACCCCCCAAAAATCTCCAGTCCAGAAAGAAAACTTGATTTGTTCTCTATTTTTTTTTTCCAGCTCCATTGATCAAACCCAACCATTTATTTCACATGTTGTGAAAAGCTGTTCACACCGGACTTTCCACCTTGTATTTTCCAAGGTTTTTCACACTTTTCTCCCAGGAGGGAATTGCTGGGAACCACTAATCTGTGTCGTGTGTGCATTTTCCAGCTTCCTCCCTGTTTTGCTACGTCTGCGACAACGAACATTCCAACTGGAACTGCCTGAAAAGCTACAAGTGTGAGGACCATGAGAAATACTGCACGACCACGTACAGCACTGCCGGCATTGGTGAGTCCCAGAAATTGGATTTTTTTTCCTCCAGAGATGTAGCTGGGCAATTTTTTTTTTAAAAGGAATTGATTGGTTTTGTGGGAAAGAGGCGATGATTGATGTTTAAGGGTCCCAAAGGGATGTGTGTGGATCCCTCAGTGGTGCTTTGAGGTAGAAAGGACCTTCAGGATCATCTCATTCCAGGGACACCTTCTGCTGGACCAGGTTGCTCCAGCTTGGCCTTGGACAATTCCAGGGATGGGGCAGCCACAGTTTCTCTGGAAAACCTCTGCCAGCCTCTCCCCAGCCTTGTGGAAGGGCTGGCTGGAGCACACAGATTTCAGGAGATAGAGCTGAGATGCTTAGGGATGGAGGATGGGAAGGGGTTGGATGTCAATAACGAGGTTTTAAAAGCTGGGAATATGTTGGAATTACTGTCCTATAGGAGTTATTTAGGCTGGGAAAGACCTTCAAGATCTTGAGTCCAACCTTTAATGGTCAGGCTGGCGTGGGTTTCCATCAAGGACTTTGTGGTGTTTCACATTTGAGCCAGGGGATGTGGATTCACACCCAGCCCTTGTCAAACCCCCCGAGAGCTTTAACTGCTGCGTGGAAAATTAAGCAAATTGCAAATCCACCTCCTCTGCTCCGCTCTTCCAGAAGAATCCTAAACCTCAGCTCTCCTTTATTAACCTTCCTCCACCCAGGCAAGGACGCGGGACACCGCATCACCAAGAAATGCTCCGCGGACTGTCCCGAGACCAACGTGAATTTCGGGGTGGCCGCGTACTCCACCAAGTGCTGCAGCACCTCCCTGTGCAACTTCAGCGGCGCCAACAGCATCCGGATCAGCTACTCCCTGATGCTGCTGGGAATCCTGGGAAGCTTGATCTGCGTCCTCAGGGCAGGATTGTGATCGGGGGTGGGAGAAGATGTGACCACCCAAGAACCCACAAGGTATTCCCCGACTGAGAAACCTCAGCCAAGCGTTTCCGAGAGCAACCCTGTTTTATTCCAAGACGTTGCTTCAGATCCCGACATGACACGGCAGTGTAGCTCCTATTTTCCCCCCTGTTGTTTTATACTAATTTTTCCCTGGAAAAGCTCTTTTGATAGCACGTGTGTGATAATTGTCAGACCAAATAAAGATTTGTGTTATTCTTGAGTGTGTTTGTTGTATCCGCACCAGGACCAGCCTGAGAAATCAGCTCTGCTTCGCATTGAATTCCTCTTTTTAGCGCTTGGGAGTCTTCTCCAGGCTGCTTTTCCCAACTTTCTTGCATCCAGCGGCTCCAGACACTCCACAAAGCCTGACGTTCTTCCTGATCCCTCAGAGATAAGGAAAGGGGTCAGTCTGGAAAGGTCAGACACGTTTGTGGCGTTCTCATTGCAAACATCAGCAGGAATTGTTTTGTAGATGCTGAGACAGGACCTGGGGTATGGCAGGAATTCATCCTCCAAAGTTCTCCTGGGATCTCTGCGAGGTGGGTGGCTGGCTCCAGCTTTTCAAACAGGTAAAGGTCCCTCCCCAGGATGCTGGAGATGCCCAAGGTAAGGAAAATGCTGCTGGAATTTGTCCTCATGGAAAGGAGACCCCTGCGCCTGCTTGGAGATGATGCTGTTGAGTGATTTCTCCTGATTTCCATGTGGGAAAATGGGTGGGAGGACCCTGGGAGAGGTGATGGTGTCTGAGCTGGTGGGGAGCTCTCTGCTCCTTCCTTTTCCAGGAGGTTCTGCTGCGATTCCAAGGCTTGGGGATGGAGGAGATGGGATGGAAGATCCCCTGAATCTCTTGGGATGGAAGATCCCCTGAATCTCTTGGGATGGAGATTCCCTTCTAGTCTTGGGATTGAAATCCCCTTCTGCTCTTGGAGAAGCAGAACCACAGCTAAAACAGGCAAATAAAAGAATCTTGGAGCTGGAGAGTGCGGAATTTGCACCTTAAAAGTGCAGCACTGAGGTTTGGGAGGGTTTTTATAGAGGCGCCTGGAAAAAAGGCCTCCAGCCCAGTTTTATTTGAGGGGAATCCTGCTCTGGATTTGAGGGGAATCCTGAGCTGGATTTGGGGGGAATCCTGAGCTGGATTTGAGGGGAATCCTACTCTACCAGCACTGCAAATTCCATGTGTTTCCGTGCAATGGAGAGGAACCCCAGTGCTGGGTGAAGGTTGTGAAGATGGGATTAGGTTTAGTCATCCCATAAAGATTTCATTTCTGGTCAAGAAGGGTGTTCTGGAATTTATTTCAATGGGATTAACTGAAGTGGAAGTGTTGTAACGTTTCTGTGGGGAATATTTCCCCAGAAACTTGGGGATTTGCAGTTTTTTGAATCACTTTTCCCAACACTTTTCCCCTATGTTAATCACAATAATTTCTGGAATGATTCTCAAAGCTTTCGGCCAACTTGAAATCCCACATTTAGTAACAACATCTGAATTTCACAGCTACTTTTGCATTTCAGCCCTTGTTTGATGAAAATTGCATTTTCCCCCAAAATAAAGAAATCATTTGCCTTTCTCATGTGATGATTTCAACCAAGTTTAGCACAAGATAAGCAAAATATTCTTCTCTTTTCCTTCTCCACTCCACTGTCAAGGGAAATAAATCTTTCCACCTCACCCTCCACCTCAAGTTAAATCCCCTGTAACTCTTTCCAAAATTTTCCTGAATTGCATGCATTCCAAATCCTTGCAAGCTGGGATTTTATCTTCTTCTCCTCAGGCCTTCTCTTGTCCTCTGTGTCCTTCCTGCCCTCATGGGCTCCTTTCATTCTGTCACCTGGCAAGGGACAAAATATCAGAGGGCCATATGGGACCAGCTGGAAGACTTCAGGAATATCTCACGGAAAATCTGTCAGGAATCCTGCAATAAAGCCTTTCAGAAACCCAGCCTCGCCTTCTCCAAATCTCAGCAGCTTGCAGGAGACAGCAGATATTTTAGGGTTTGGCTTGGACGAGGTTTTGAGGGAAGTGAAAAAAAGCAGTGCCTGAGCTGCTATTTCTGAAGCTGTCAGGGGATGCTGCTGGAGATAAATCCCAACGTGGGCTGGTTGTGGAATGGAACAGCATCTCCTCGGGATTGGAGCCCCCTGGATAGGCCCCAGTGAACATGGATTTACCACTGAAAACTCATTAAAGCTCTTCTGGCTTGGGGAAAAGCAAATATTTCGCAATATTTTGCACTGGCATGGAGGGAGCTTTGTTTTCTTCCTGCCGGGTGCCTTGAGGAGGCCGAGGGAGCCAAACCTCGCCCCTCCTCGGAGCTTTTTTGGGTAATTGCTGCCTCTGTTCCAACCGAGTTTCATGCTCTGCCTATTGGGAAAGCCAAAATTTCCTCACCTTACTCACGCAGGGCTCCGGAGGGACAATATTTACAAGCCCAATTTGTAGATGTTGGAAAAACTGACATCACCTCAGGAACCCGGCGTGTTTTCCCGCTGAGGTGACGGCTGGAGGTGGGTCACGCCGGAATCCCAAAATATTCCGCGGGAGACGGGAATCTGAGCGAGGTGGAGATAAAAAAAAAGGGGAATGGAGCAGATGGAGAGCAGCAAGGGGCAGAGGCTTTGGGGCAGCTCCTGCAGCTCTGAGGGTCACGTGGAAAGATCCAGCTGGATTTTTCCTGGGATTGTGCCTCTCTTCCCATGATTTGATGGCAGAAAGGCAACAGTGGGAGGGAAAAAACAACAGCAATCCCGAGAAGATGGGAAAGGTGCTGACTTTATACAGGATGAAATATGATTAAAAAAAAAAAAAAGGAGGAATGAAGAGCACAATATGGAAATCCAATGGAATAGTCCTTTTTGGCATTTCACGTGTTTTTTTTTCCTGAAGACTTACTGAGTTGAGATCCTTGGTCAGTCAACCCCTCCTTCTCCGTGTTTTAATTGGTTTGTGTTATTCTCCCTGGCATTTATTTTCTTGTGAATGTGTGAAAAAAATCCCAGCTTGTTCAAAGCGATGGGAGTGGGTGTTATTTCTATTTTTTAACTTAAATGGTCATTTTCTTTGCCCAGCGGAATTTATTTTCTAATAAGATAACATTTTCTCCTCATAAAAAGTATCCCAGAACCACTTCTGATTTTGAACTGCTGCCCTAAAAAGGAGGCAGAAAATGATGCCTGGTCCCCTATGAAAAGCACTGGAACTATTCTGCTCTTCTGATCTTACTGTCTTCACAATCCTGGGAGGCATTTGGGAGAAGTTTCCATCCCAAATTCAATTTTAAATTTAAATTCCATCCATTTCCATATGTGCAAGGGCACGATCTCGGAGGATGCAGCCTGCTCTGAGACCCAGGATGGAAAACCTTCCCCCTTTTTCCAGGGAAATTGCTTTGTTTTCGTGTTTTGCTTTCCCCCTCCGCCTCTCCAGAATTAGAAACTGTTCACAGGGTTCACATCAGCTGAAGCAGATGCGTTGTGAAACAACGAGGAAAAGGAGAAGTTGTAGGGAAAAACACACCCCCTCCAGATTTCCAACAAAACGCCCTTCTCCACACAAGCCCGGACACGCTCCTCCCAATTATCCATCATCTGACACAGCAGCCTCTGGTTATTATCTCCGGATCAAAGCAAACACTGCAGAGGTATAAAACCTGCCCTGCCCGAGTCCTGATTATTTTGGAGGCTGCCAGACCTCTAAAGGATGAAGCTTTTCCTCGTGGTCGTGCTCGGCGTCGCCCTGTGCACGGAAAGTGGTGAGTCCCGAAAGGATTGCTTTGCACTAAACCCTCCCAGAGCTGGGGGATGCCTTTGACATTCCAGGATTTTGCAGCGTGGATGGTGAAGCTGAAGGGTCCTGAAGGTCTAGGAGTTACTCCAGGATAATTCCAGTTGGAGGGATGATGAGGAGTGGGGGGTGAGATTCCCACCTCGGATGATTTGTGCAGACTCAGTCCTGCTGAGAGCCCTGGGGGCAGCTCCATGGGAATAGGGAAATCCACGAGGGATATCCAGGGCAGTAAAACTCTGGATTTGACACTACAGCCTGATTTATTTCTTTTTTAACTCACTTTTTATCCGTTGCACCTACAAGCCATCATTACCTGAATTAACAGAGATGGTTGAGCCACAGGAAGGTGCAATTCTGGCTCTCAGCTCTTCCCTGTTGCTTCTGGGTGAAACTTTGCTGCATCCCAGAATCCCTAAGGTTGGAAAAGACCTCGAGAGTCTGACCCTTAACCTATAGGGAAAAATTCAATCCCTGAAAGGGTGCTCAAGCAGTCAGGATGCCCAGGGAAGTGGTGGAATCCCATCCATGGAAGGGAACTGGGAATGCAGCCTGGACTACGCCTTTATTTCAGGGGAATGGTTGATTCCCTCAGCTTGGGTGGCTTTTGCATTTTTGCAAACTGAGTTTTTCCCTGTAGGATTTGACCTGCAAATTCCTGGCTATTCTGACCCTGGACTAACAGACCACTTTGGCTCCCACTTAATTTGAGGATGGAAATATTCCTATTGTGGGATTTCACAGGCTTGAAACTTAGAATTGCTCAAGTTGAGGATGTGAAGGAGAACAAAAAGGATCTTTTCCTTCAGCTTTATTCCCATTTTTTAAAAAGATCACGGAATGAGACAGCAAATTCCTTGAGGAATGTTCCTCTTCAGTTAGAGCAGAGGTCTTGCTGAGTGTGGAGACATCCAAAGGCATCCTGAATTAACTCCAGATTTGCATCTGGAAGAAATAAATTTCCCTTCCCCTCTCAGCCCTCGTTTCAACAGATACCTCACAAAATTAAACAAAGTGTTTTTCTGTAGCTTGACCAAAATTGTCCTCCCTGACTTCAGGGTGTGCCAGTTTAGGAGCCCATCCCAGAGCCATGGAGAAAACGGTGAGTCAGAAACCTCTGGAGCACAGAGGGAGGTTGGAAAATTCTCCCTTGGATGGTGCTTCCCACTTCTCCTGCCAAGAAGGCTCCCAGGGCAATGAGCCTTTGAAATTCGGAGTTTTGGGAGGTTGGGATGAAACAGGATTTGGGCAAGTCATCAGCTCCACTGTTTCCTGCACTGATTCAGGAAGTTTTTCTGGGAGTGGGCTTGGATTAAAGATGCTGCATTAACTAAGGATTAAAGTGAGCTCTGCTTCTGGAAAATCCAGTTTGGGGACTGAGTATTTCTGTGAGCAAAGAGTGGTTCCCAGTGAGGTGGAGCTGAAATCTTCCTGTATCGAATTTGCACGAGAAAAGAGAACAAAGCCTAAAAAAATCTAAAGGAGGATCCCAGACTTTAAAAAAAAAATAAATGTGGGCCTGAAGGGTGAGGACAATACTAAAGACAAGAGTCAGGTGGCACAAATGGAGGTTCTGGACATGGGAATGACCACATAAGGAAGCAAATTGCAAAAGTCTGGATATGAAGTCAAAGAGAGCCAAATCTGAGGTTTTTGGAATGACTGTGGGATTGGTGGGAGATGGGATCTGGGTTTCTTTGGTGGCCTCTGCTCAGTGCCATGCTGTGAGGAAGAGTAGGGAATGTGAGGATTATGGAGCACAAAGGAAAGGCCGTGGAAAAGAAGAGGCTGTTGGTTGGAGTGGGAAAAGAAGGCAGAGTTTCCACAGAGGCAGAGGAAGAACAGAGACCTAAAAGGCATTTTCTTATGATCCTGAGGTCATGCACTGAGCTGGAGTCAGATCTGGGCTAGTAGGACACTTAAGGAGCCTGTTTGGGCCAGAAGGACTTGTCCAAGGTCAAATGAGGGCAGTGACAGGGTTGGGACATTGCTGACAAAAGCACAAAGAAACCTGGCCAAGGGAGAGGAAAATGAAGAGCAAGGAAGGCAAAGCTAAAGGACAAAGCTGCTACAAGAATTAGCTGGGCATTAACCGCCTGTAGCCAGGGATATTCTGGAGATGAGGATGAGTTTAATCCGCGGAGGGTGACATTGCAGCCAGATAAACAGATGAGGAGGAAATTCCCCTTATCATGCAAAGAATCCTTCCCCAAGGATCTCTTTACTCTCAATGATGCTTCAGCCTCCTCAAGTGCCAGCTGTTCTCATTCATCGATTCTAGCACAGCACTTTGCAGATGCAGAGTGCTCCAGATGTGCAGTTTTTTGTGCAGCAAGGAAGTTATTACCCATGGATGGCTGGAAAAAGGAATCTGCTGCAGCCAAGGCAGGGATTTGCTGAGCCCGGCCTTCCACAGATCCAAGGTTTTCCTCCTGGCACAGGAGAGCTCTGAAAATGAACCCAATTCATAGAAAGGTTTGGGTTGGAAGGGATCTTTAGAACCATCTTGTTCCAACCCCCTGCTACGGGCAGGGACACCTTCCACTATCCCAGGGTGCTCCAAACCTCATCCAGCCTGGCCTTGGACACTTCCAGGGATGGACCAGCCACAGATTCCCTGGTCCAGTGTCTCCATACAAGAACCAGTGGTCAGAAACTGAGGGTTGGAGAAGCCAGGTTGGAAAGAAAACCCAGGAGCTCCACACTACAAGTGGTGGGAGACTGGGCTGCTCTTCCCAAAAACACAGTGGAGCTGCCAGATGTTTTAGTGGATTCAAGGGAGAGTTAACTAAAAATCCAGAAGGAAGATTCCTGAGGGTCCCTAAATGAGCAAACCACAGCTGTGGCAGCAATTTGAGCTTAATCTGACTCCTGGAGAGTCATTAGGGCCGAGTTTAACTCGTGCAGCAATTTTTTGCCTGTGGCCGCTGTGCTTGGCAGATCCTCCATCCATCCCCAGTTTTGAGCTCCTAAGGATATTCCCAGAGGTGTCTGATGGATGTTTTTGTGCTTCTTCTGCAGCTTTCTCCCTGACCTGTTTCTCGTGCAAAGATGCAACTTCCAACATCCATTGCCTCAGTACGACCAAATGCTCGGAGAACGAGAAGTATTGCCTGACAACCTATTCCAGCACAGGAACCGGTGAGTGCGGAGCTCTCCCAAGGCTCTGAGGACAAGGTGGGGTTCAGGTTGGGTTGAGAGTTGAGCCTCCTCCCACCAGGAGGTGTGGTGGAGGAATTAATGAGGATTTTAGAGAACAAATCTTGGGTAGGTGGGAACTCGGCGTAGCCCAGCTCTGTTGCGACATATTGTAAAAATACTTCTGATTAAACTCGATTAAAATGAAATACTGCTGATTAAACACACTCAGGAAAGGGATTTTTTGGAATAAAAGTAATTATTTTTGTTATCCGTGCACAAACTCCTTGTTCAAGTTTATGCCCACGAGGAGGTGGAAATGGAGAGGGCCGGGTGCTGAGGAAGAAGCGATCCCAAGGCACAGTGCTGAGGTTTTGCAATCTCGCATTGTACAAATAAGCCCCAAATTCTTGCCCTCAGCTGGCCCTGAATCCAGCAGAGGAGTTGTAAGGCCTGGAGATGGTGTCCATAGGTCACACATACACAAATAATGACGGAATGTGAGGAAACCCAAGGGGAAACCAACAGCATTAAGAGCAGAATAACAAATTCCCTACGGGATTGCACCGCCAGGCTATGATCGAAACCCGTAAAAAAGAGATGAAAAACTGAACTTTTCCTGTTTCTTCTCTCCCTCCCATCCAGGCAACGACCGGAGCCAGCGAATCACCAAGAAATGTTCTGCATTTTGCCCAACAATTGACCTGAACATCGGCATAGCTGGAGTTGCCACCAGCTGCTGCGAGACCTCCCTGTGCAACATCAGTGGGGCCAGCAGTGTGAAAACCAGTTCCACCATCATCACCCTGGGGGTCCTGGCCAGTCTTGCCTGCATCCTCAGGATGGGTTTTTAAGGGTTTTTTGGGGAAAATGAGCTGCTTGGCTTTGCATGGCATGGCTCAAGCTGTGGTGGGAATGCTGCCCTGTGCCTCCCACCTGGAAGGTCACATCCCATCAGGAGATATTTTCGCTCTTTCCACGCTCTGGTGACAACTCAAAACGATGTTTCGGAGAGAAAGGGATAAAACGGAGCCCTGCATGTGCAGAATGGCCCCATGTGGTCGCCATCTCTCCTCCTCTTGGCATTTATAGCTCCGTGCATTTTTTGCCTTTCATTTTATCCCCGCCATTCTCTCGTGCCATTTTTTTCCCATTTTCCGCCCTGTATCATTTTGCTCCGAGAAAGCCTTTAATATTCCAGTTGTTAAACAGAAACTGGGCACAATAAAGTGTTATTTTATTCTATTGTGTGGCTGCGTGGTGTGGCACATTGGGCGTAGCTGCTGGATGCATCCACGTTTTGGGATAAAAGCGGAGGCGTTTGCCTGCGAGTTGAATGGGAATAATGCTGAAATATATTAAAATTACTTTGCATTCACTTCAGGAAGCCTCTCCCCAGATTTTATTTTTCTGCATTGGCAGAAATGGCATTTCTGTGACTCCTTTTCGGAATAAACTGAATTCCATTTAACTTCCTTTCAATTACTCTTCTGGGGCAGCTGCCTGGAAGGAAATGGCTCTTGAGCTCTCCAGGAAACAGAGGGGACAAGGCAGGGCCTGATGGGAAGGGCTCTTGAGCATTTTCTTTAAACTGGTTTAAGATCCTCCAGTGGAAATTCCTTGAGAAGCATTAGGATTACTTAGAAAAAGGAGAAAAATATCTTACATGGTGCTTAAAGGAAAATTGTAGGAAAAGACAGATGGTTTCTGGAAAGAAACCTGGAATTTTTCAGACTCATCTCTGAAAAGATATTAACACTGAAAATAAATCTTTCATGTTTGCTCGTCAAGTTAAGATTGAAGGGACCCATTACCCTCCTCTGACCTTCCTTGTGGATAATCTTAGGAATGAGAGGTTTGCTCGCTCTGACCCTGAAGGAGCTCTCCCCCAGGATCATCCCAAGGAAGATCTCCCAGGGTAATGAGCTGGGTGCATCTCACACAGATGGTTTTCCCTCCTTGCACAGCTCCATGTTCTGCTCACTCCAACAGGAATTTTCTGGGAGCAGAGGAACGACAATGCTCAGGAACGGTCACATCTTTACTTCTTACAACAGCTTTAGAGAGGAAATGTGGGATTATGGCTCCAGTTTATCCTGATCTGCTCTGACCTCTTCCTGCTCACCTTCCTCCCATCCATATCCAGCCCCAGCTCTGCATTCCTTGGTGTTTTCTCTCCCAGACTTCCTCATTGGCTTCTTCATCCAGTCTTACTCTGGGTTTTTCCATCCAACCTCTATTTCCTTGCCTCAGGTGTAAATGTAAGGTCGCCCAAGGATATTCCATGTTTGGCCATGAGTCTCTCAATTTTCCCCACGGATTTTATTGCCTACCCCAGCTGAGCTGGCTCCATCCATCTGCCCAATTTATCCTCCTCACCCTGCATCTCCTCCTGCCAAATTTAGGGATATTAAAGTGACACAGATCCAAAACCCCCCAAAAAGCCAATTCTGTGGCTTTGGCTGTCCATATCTGCCCCACGCCCAGATCATAACACGGTAACAACTGAACTATTTGGAACAATCTCCATCCTGTGCTCTCCACAGGTTTAGGATTCCTTAGGGACAATGGCTGGCACAGCGAAAGGCCAAGATGGGGCTGGTACACCCTCAGGTCTTGTTCTGCTGAGCTTGGGAGTCCAGACCTGCCCTTGGCAGCCAGGTTTAAAATAAGGTCATGTTTTGAGCTGCCTGAACTTGGCAGGTGCCTCTGTTTTGGGATGGGAAGGATCCTGGCATGGCAAAGGGGACGGGAGCACGTGGGACAGCCCTGGAGTGTTTCATGCCCTGGTTATGGCTGTTGCATGGAGAAGTTATAAACAGCACTGGGAATCCAGAAGTCCCATCCCTAAGGGAGCAGCTCCATCCTGGCTGGCTCCTTCTTGCTTGATTTCCCCCTGATCCCGTACGTTTTTCCCTAGTGCCCAACAAAATACATCCAAAGCTGGCCCACATCCCAAAGTCCTCATCTGGGGGTGGGAGCAGCAACTTCCCTGAGGCACACGAGGTCCTAAAAACATGAGAGCTCCCATAGTGAACCCTCCCTTGGAACGTTGTGTAAGAGGAGACTCTGCCAGCCTGCCTGAGAAATCCTGATGTGGCACCTCCCACGCAGGTGCTGCTCCCTAATCCCAAATCCTTCCATCACCTTGGGTTTCTGGTGCCTCCCATGGCTGCACACTCCTCACGTGGGAGCGTCGAGCTGCCCAGCAGAGACATCTGTGATGCCTGGAGGGCTTTTGGGAAGGAGATGGGAGTCTCATTCCAATAGTTGGGATTGCTCCTGGGAGGTGACTGCCTCTCTCTCTCCCTGTGGATTATATAAAACTCATTTTTCAGAGCTCTGAGTCACTGCACCAGGACCTGCATCAGCCAAAGAGGCCTTTCCCTGCCTAAATGAGGCATCTGCAGGAGGTGCTTTAACTTTGGCCCTTCTTTGCCCTCCCTCAGGGCTTTCCCACAATTGGATTTGAAGGATCTGTGTTGCCTTGTGCTCTCCTTGAATAATTCCCCTGCCTTTTCCCTCACAACATGAAATTTCCCCCCCTTTTCCCTGTTTATTTGCCCAGATCCAACACAGTGCCTCAACGCCAAAGCAAGAGATATGAAGGGCGCAAAAGATCAAAGCAAGATCTAAAGGGTCTAAAAGGGTCTAAAAAGGCAAGGGTCTAAAAATCTTCTGGAAGCCACCAAAAGGGACAAAAGCAACCTTTTTCCCAAAATTAACTGCTGCTCTCTTGTCGCAGAGCCAACGCATGGCTCCAATTTGAGTCCATTGCCAACTCATGGCTCCAATTTGAGATCCAATTTAATTTTCCCGAATGGATAATGGTAAGATTACTCCAGAGAGGTGACTCAGCTTCCTTGGGGATTTTTTTTCCAGTCTTCCTCAATCTTATTCCTGATTTGGTGTCCCTCCTCCAAGCTGTGCTCCCGGGCTGCAGGAGACACCCTCTCCATGCTGGATCCTTGAGTGATGCCCCTGAGTGCTTTGGAGTTTTTTAATCTGTCCTATTGGATAATAAATCTCTTTTCCAGCTCTCCACACACCAGGAAGAGGGAATGCTGCAGCATCGATCCACCAAGGTACTAAGGAAGACATTAATGCCCTGGAGACAGCTCCCAGATAAGCGTTTGACGCAGAAAATCCCATTTCCAACCCAAATTTCCCTCCTTAGTGCATATTTGTTGGATGTGCTGTGAATGTTTTAGCCTCACTGCTCCCTCAAAGTCCAAGTCAAAGCTGACTTGTGCTGATCCTATTCCCAGAAGGTTCATGTAGGAATAAAATGGATGTTGGGAAAAGTCAGCAAGGCCAGGTTGGACGGGGCTTGGAGCAGCCTGGGACAGTGGAAGGTGTCCCTGCCCATGGCAGGAGGTTGGGACAAGATGATTTTTAAGGTCCCTTCCAACCAACCCAGTCTACGATTCTACGGAAGTCAGCAGGAAAAGGGATATGGAAGGGGAAAGGAATAAACATAGCAAGTCTGTGAGATAAATAAGACCAAAAATAAGGAAAAGAAAAAGGTTCCTTCCTTTCGCCCTCATTGCAAAATGGCAGCAAGAAGCCACACCCACTAATTAGGAAGAAAAACCTGTTTATAAAGCAGAAGACCAAGTTGTCCTGTGTGAAGCACAAGGCTCGATTTGATCATCACCTCATCCCTGCTGACCTCACCAACCTCCCAAACCAGGGAATGTCCCTTCGGACACAGGGCTTGAACAACTCTGGAATTCACCACCTGACGACGTCATTCCAGGAGCAGATTAGGAGGGCCTGAAAAAAGGGTCAGGCAATCACATGGATCAGGAAATCATCCAGTGTTGGGATGATTCATATTAGAAACAGACAAAAATACCCCACTGATGGCTACATGCAGGGAATTGCCTGTTAAGTTATTCCATAATTGCCAGAAAAAGCAGGGTTTGACAATATTTTCTTTCTGCTGTCCAGGACTAATCTTGTTTTAGAAGAAGCTCTGCGGACTTGGCAGCTCTTGCAAGATGCATCTTGAACGAGGGTCTCTATCCCGGAGTGTTAGAAACAGATTTTAAGGAATTCAGAGGAGAGGAGCAACAGAGAGGAATAAAAGCAAAAGGACTGATTTAAGGGGAGAGATTGAAAAAAATGACACTTTGAGGGATGGCTCTTTCCAGAGCAGAGCTGCAATTCCAGGGTGCCAATTTGCAGGCTTGGAAATGGAGGTCTGATTTTGAGAAACTGTTGGGCGTGGAGAAAAGCAGCTCCTCTAAAGAATCCCTGGACAGCAGCAAAACTTCATTAAATCAAAATTGTACAAGGTATTTGAGGATTACAAGCAGGAGAAGAGCAAGCAGAGGGATTAACCAGAGGAAAATTGATAAAGAAATGAAGACTGACGTGAAAATTTGAGGGAAATCTTCTGTTTAACCAACCATTAGCTAATTTAATTTAGTGTAAAACACACTGATTTTATTCGAGGTAAACCAGCTTAGGCCAGCTCAGAGGCTCAGTCTGGTGCTGCTGAATAATTAAAGGCAATGAACGGTACAAACCCTGGAACATCACGTGCTGTCTATCCGAAGGGATTAGAAAAATTCATCCCTAGGACTATCTCCCCGTGCCTCCGGGCTCTGCTTTCATCAGAGCAGCGGCTCTGGAAGGAAGGAAAGGGAAAAATTCAGAGGAGGAGAGAGCAGATCCCGACTTCCCATCACTCACACGACCGGAGGAGCAAGAAAAGCGTGGCTGAAAGGGCTTTTCCCCAAGGTGCCAGCCTGTTCCGAGGGCTCCAGCGTGGAAAACTCCCACATGAGCATTCCACACCCTTGGGTTGATTTCATGTCCACCCGCGAGCCACCGGGAACCTGTAAAACTGCTGCCATTGGGCTGGGGTATAAAACCTGCCCTCCAAACAGCTCCCCAGCCCTGCTGGGAGGATCTGCTGGAGATGAGGACTCCTCTTGTCACCTTGCTGGCTGCTGTCCTGTGTGTGGAACAAGGTGAGCCTCTCATGCTGCTCCTACTTAAAATAAGGATTAGAGGGACGGTGGTGACAAAAATTTGGAGGGCTGACACCAACTTCGTGGGGTTGTCATGGTGTCACCAATGTCCTTTTGCGCCTTGATGAACGATTTGATGAAGAAATAAGGACCTGATAAATGAATTATTTTTTTCCAGTGATAGAGCTCTAATTGTACAGTGCTGGACGCCAGGTTAAACCCACACAGTGATCTCTGGGATCTTCCAAAAGGAGGCAAGCTGGAAGTGATTGAAAGCATAAAAAATGGTTTACTTCTCAGTAATTTCAGTTTTTGAGTATTTTAGAGACTCTTCTGTCCTGCTGCTTCCTCCCTTGTAGTGGTTTGCCACATCTCTTCCTAGGAAATGCAACAGTGGGAATTTCTGTAGATTAAATCAGCGGCAGAGGTCAAAGAACTTTTCATGTTAAAGGCATCCCGCTCCCAAAGGGAACTCTGAGTGCTGTCCTCCTTCTGGGAGTGAGACACACGTGTTGCTCCATCGCCCCTGGCACATGGGAATGATGACCAGAGTGCCAAAATTTCCCCCACACCTGGTGGTTTCCCAGAAACTGTGATACGAATCTGGTTGAGAAAGAGGCATCTAATTAATCAATTATCACTGATGTATCAACCCCCTACTCCTACATCCTTTGGAATGGTTTTCCAGCGTGCCCGGAAAAACAGGAGCTTTGGTCAGTGCTGGGGTGGAAAAAGGACTATTGAATTCTTTAAAAAAAATTGCTTTTCTGTCCACAATTCCAAAATGAAGCAACACAAGATGGACAGAAGAAAGGAATTTTCAAAGGTGACGTTCTCCATGTGACCCAGGATGAAGTGGAAAGGTCACAGAGATCCAAGATTGTAAGCACAGGTTCATCGTGGGATTCCTTGCTGGTGACATTTCATATTGGCATCAGATTCCCAATGGATTGGATTTAAGGATTTATATAGCACCAGTCTAGATCAAGAATAAGAGATTGGAGCTTTCTGGCTTAAAACTGGGACAAAAGAAAATGTGGAAACTGTCATTGGATCCTTCTCATGCATCCTGGGTTCCATCCAAGACCCTAATGACCAAATTTCGGTCAAAACTCTTGATCTCTCAGCTGACCAAAGAGGGTCTTTTGCCTTTTCCATCCTCAAACTCACTCTTACAGATATTTTGTGCTCCGCAAAAAATGTAAAAGGTCTTTATCCTTTACATAGAATCACAGAATTATTAATGTTGGAAAGGACTTCTAAGATCATCAAGTAATTGCTGCAACATTGGACAAAACCAGGCAGATGTTTGTTTAAGGTGCCCCCGGAAGTTTCCAACAAGGAAGATTCCACACCCTGGAATTGCTCAGACGCTCCCATCCCTTTAGGAATTTAGTTGTAATATCTCTTAGCATCTCTTTTTGTACTGTTCTCCCATATTTCTACCACGGGGCACATAAAATATTTTACTACTTTCTTCTTTGCTGTTTCTTTTTTCTTGCATGAAGAAGATTCCTGTGATTTTCTTCCTTCCTCATATTCTCATTTTCAACAAACAAACTCTGCCCTTCCAACCTTTTCTATGAGGTCACACTTCCAAGATCTCTGACCCTTTCTCCTCCCTCTCCTCTGGTCCCTCTCCAAATGCTCTGCATAGTTTTGGAAGTGCTGTGCACAGATTTGGGCACCGGGGTTCCAGCTGAGGCCTTGCCAGAGTGGAAAGGCCACTTTGCATATCTTGCACATGACATTTCTGCCCGTGTCCCCTTGGGTGACGTCTGTATCCATGGCTGGAATGTGACACTGTTGACTCCTGCTGTTGTCACTGTGGCTGTGAATTGTAATTGAACCAGTTGTTTGTCACCTTGCGTTTAAGTGTCTGTTTTATCTATTATAATTTATTTCTCTTTATGTAATTGCATCCACTCTTTTTTTCCACTCTTATTTCATCCTTTTGTCAAAATCACTTAAAATCACAGAATCATGGAATGGTTTGGAAGGGATCTTAAAGATCATCTCATTCCAACCCCAGCCATGGACAGGGACACCTTCCACAATCCCTGGTGGCTCCAAGCCCTGTCTGACCTGGCCTTGGACACTTCCAGGGATGGGGCAGCCACAGCTGCTCTGGGAAAACTGTGCCAGGGCCTCCCCACCCTCACTGGGAAGGATTTCTTCCATTGCTCCAGTTGGTTTGACCAATAACTTTGGGAATTGCCCTCTGAGGGTGTTTTCATGCCTGGCTTTGTACCCATTCCCTGACATTTTCACCACCTCGTGTTTCCTGGGCTTGCACATGAACAACATCATTCAAAGTTGTGCCAAAAATTCTTTAAAACTTCCTTGAATTTCCTCTACTCTGCATATGAAAATTCAACTTCTTTCAGAGGTGAATGAAGCAAAAAAGCTGCACAGGATCGACAGTTGATGACTTTTTCCTTCCCTTCTATCAGAAACTTCTCACTTCACGGTGTGACCTCCATCGTCCTTCCACTTTCTCACTGCCAACTCCTTATCGGGCAAAGCTGCGCTCACAGGGAAGTGTCCTTTAGTTGCTTTTGCCCTTTCCAAAGTGACAGACTGTCCCCAGACTTAGCAGGAACTCATCCAGCATTTGGGTTTGTTTCCTTTCAAAAATTAGCCGTGTTTTTAAAGGAACTCATCGCAAACCCCCGCGCTTCGCTCTGGGCGATTTCACGAGTTCAGAACTCAAGCGCCACCACAAAACCTTTCAGTCTGCCCAGCTGGGGAGTGCTCTGCACACATCTGGGTGTGTTTTATCACCCAGACTCTGGTTTTGCTCTTCTTCCTTTTTTTCCCCACTGCTTTCTAGAGGTCTGTCCCGCCACGTTCTGGTTTTGAAGGCAGGAACGGATGTTTTTGGCAGGAAAGACTACCCAGGACCACGTGGCCTTCCTGCCAATCACCTGCCACAGTTGCAGATGTAGGAATTATCTCACCAAATCTGCCTTTAGCGCTTAAACCAGGCTTTTGGTTAAGATTTTTCATCCATTCCCTATTTTATGCTGAAAACAGGAGTCTGACAGGGCATCTGAGCGCTCTCACCAGACTTCCCAGAACTGAGGTTAGGTCAGTTCAGTGATGTTCAAGCACGAAAAAGGAGATGTGACAGCAGACTCTGAGCCAGATGAGAGAGAAGTAGGACACTGGGCATTGTCCACCTCCTCGAAATGTTCCAGGGAACTTTAAATTCTCCCTGCCAAGCCCTGCCCAGGAGAAACCCTGAGCAGTAATTGGCAATTCCCGTGGCCGAGCCCTCAGAGCTGCTATGGCTCAGCAATAATCTCCATCATAAAAGCCCCCAAATCCTTGAATTCCACTCACATCTCCTGCTCCCAGGGATTGCAAACAGATCGATAACACTCCGCAGCCTGAGCCAGAGGAGACAGAGAGGGATTTAGCACGGCTGCCACAGGTCAGGGGATAAAGAAAGTCACTGGTCATTCCCACACAAACATTCCTCAGGCTGTAAGGAGGAAAATGGAGATCTCTGCACTGGATGTTTCATGTTTTTTTAAACCTTGTAATGTGCTTTTTCCAATTTTTTCCCCCTAGTTTATCCATTCATGTGCTACACCTGCCAAGAACAGGAGTCCAACAAGGACTGTTTGACCATTTCCATGTGTGCCGAGAAGGACAAACACTGCGTGACCATCCGGAAGGACATCGGGACAAGTAGGTTTGGGAACAGCTCCTTGTTTGCTGTGTAGGAGAGCAGTCCCAGGAATGGGATTTCATCCCAGGATGAGAACAACAGGCCTTGATCAACTTTTAGGAGACATTGGCCTTGGTAGCTCACTCCTGCAGTCACTGCAGTGTCCGGAAACACTCAATATTCCTGCTGGGAATTGAGGAAATGCTGAGGACACTTGGAGCAGCACCAGGGAGTGGATTCAAGCCTGGGGCTGTGGATGTTCCACTCCCAGAGTTGTTTTGAGAAGTGTTTTGGCCAAAGTGCGCCATGGCTGACTCCGTGTACCATGCACAATCCTTCAGGTCTGTCCTGGGGGCTCTGTGCCCTCAAAGACCTCTGTGTGCTCTTATCCCAAATCAGGTCATGCAGAACATTTCCCCTGGATTTAGGGTGCAGGAAAAACCATCCTGGAGGGAATGACCCTGCCTGAGCATCACTTCAGGCAGCTGGAACTGAAAGCCACCCCCGGGTGCTAATTCCACTTCAGGATTGACAAAATATGGAGCCCAGAGTGGTCATGGCTGGACTTGGTGATCTTCAAGGTCTTTCCCAAATTTAACAGTTCTAGGACTCTATGACACTGTGGCTTCTCCATCCCTGGAAGTGCCCAAGGCCAGGTTGGACAGGGCTTGGAGCAACCTGATCTGGTGGGAGGTGTCCCTGCCCATGGATGATCTTTAAGGTCCCTTCCAACCCAAACCATTTCACGGTTCTATGATTAATTCCATGAAATTTGCCTTGAGGGTTAGTGCCTGGTCTTCCTTTCCTCACCAAAACAGATTTAGCCACGAAAATATTTAAACAATGCTTTTTCATCCTCCTTTTTCTTCCCCCCGCCCCTTCTCTTCTGCACTAGAGCCCAACAAGCCTAAATACGTCATCTCCAAGATGTGTTCCCCGACGTGTCCAGCGTCAGATCAGCAACAAATCCAAAGCTCCCAGAACGTTTCCTGCTGTGAGAAACCCTTGTGCAATGTGAATGGAGTCAGCAGCAGGCAAAGCAGCCACGGAGTGATGTCCCTGGGTGTCCTGGCCAGCGTCACTTACATCTTTGCATATGGATTGTGATGGGCGTGAAAGAGCTCCCCACGATGGTTGAAATAAAAGTGTTGTTCTGGGATAATTTCTGCTCTCAAAGATTCATGTGTTGTGGCTGAGCTTCCCCTGGGATTTCTGAGAGAGCCCAGATAAGTCAGGTGCTGAACTCCCATTGATTTCCTGAGCCTGCTTGAATCCAAAGTGTCCCCAGACATCCAACTCACTTAAGAAAACACAGAAAAAATGGCCTTTTTGACATGTTCGGGCCTCAAATCATTATTGCTCCGAGGCGATCCTTGAAGGCATAGTTTTGTCTTTTACTTTCTCTGTGAAGAATAACATCCCACCCTGCCTGAAACACAGGAAATGGCTCCACAGTTGTGTCAGCGCAGCGGGGAGATCAATGTTTTTGTCCACAGCGAGTTTGGTTTCAAACATCTGTTTACGAGCAAGCGAGTGAAGGGAAAGCTGATTTCTGGCAGTGTTGTGGACATTTCTCCAGCCTCAGTGGGCAGCAATTTCTTGCTCCTCACTCTCTTCGCTCCCTTGGTTCACATTTTGAAATGAGAAAGACAAAACGGGGAGAGGCAGAGGGAAAAATGTGGCTGAGGGAGGAAAGGCAGAGAAGGTGGGAAGGACACACTGCCTCCCCATGGACCTCATCCAGCTGGAAAAGGCATCCCCAGATCTATTCCCCTCTTTTTTTCCAGGGCCAAACCAACCTCACAGCTGCTGCCAACGCCTGTCACTCCGAGATTGTGAGAGGCTTTCTACAGAGCCACGTTCCTGGCAGAGAAACCATCGATTGTGTTGAGCTTTGTTTGGTTTTGCCCTCCGAGCTCTCTGCTCCCTCCCCTCCCCGCGGGAGCTGCAGCTGAGGGGAGACAGAAAAGCTCTGTGGGGAGGGCTGGGGGTGTCACAGAGGAGAAGAAAGGCAGCCAGCCAGGGACTCACACAGAGCTTGGGTCACAAGCTCCCTTTCCTGGAAAACACACCAAAAAAAAAAAAAAAAAAAAAGAGAGAAAAGGAAAAGCTGGCAGCATCCCTAGCTCAGCTGTGTCCTGGGAGAAACCAGAGCTGGTTCAAACAATTGAAGGGTGTTGGTTTTTTGTGTTGTGTTTGATGGTCAAATGAGATCTTTGCTTTTTTCTGAAGCACTGCCCTGGAACTCTGCTGGGTTTTGGTCGCACATGTGGAAGGATGTGGATTTTTGAGGCATTTCACAGTGCCTGGATTTTGGAAAGCCACCGGTTTTCCAAGAGGATGAAAGATTCCACATCAACTTCATGTTTTTTGTGCTGTGAGCTCTGGATCCGAGGACTGGTTTTAAACATTTTATTTAATGGATGGAGGGGAAAAGAAGGAAATTAAGGAAATGAAAGAGGTGACACCACAGTGGTGGGAAGGGACAAGAGGACACTGACACCTCACTGAGCAGACCTGGCGAGCTGTGCCTGGAGACGACATCTGTCAAAAAACCAAACTAACAGCAGAACCTGCTGTTAATTTTCTCTCACCACAGCCAAGGCCAAAAGGGAAGGAAAATTAAGATGGAGATGGGGAAGAACAAGAGTTTCTAAACCAAAAAGAAGGAAGAGATGTTCAGCTGCTCAGGACAGGGGCTGGCAGCACTGCTAGAGCCGTGGTGGCTGTGCTCCATCCCAATTCCACAAGCAAGTACTCCACAGACATCCTGCACAGTTTTTCCCTCCAGTACCTCGGGTGCTTTCGAAAAACTCCAGGAAAGTTGGGCCCTGGGCCAAAGCCGTTACTGTTTTCCCACCTGTCATGTTGGCACGAGAAAGAGGAAGTAGAAGGAGCAATTTACATCTCAACCAGTTTCGCTGGACATGAGAAAGCAAAAACCTGGTGGGGGAGACCATCTGGAGGGGAAGGAACAAGTGGAGGGTTGAGATAAAGCCACTGAGGGAGCGGGGAACCAGGATGGGCAGGGTTGAGGAGGGAGAACAAACCTTATCCAGCTCTTCTGCAGACCCTTATTCCCTCCCTCCTCACCACAGCAGTTTTAGTGCTGCCAGAAGATCAAATGACAGAGGGGTTTCCTAGAATTGTCGACGAAGTTAGAGGAAACCTTTCTTTTCCTAAAATTTCTGGATGCCAAAGCACCTGAACACGCCAGGATTACCCTGACTGATTCTCTGGAGGTGAAGGGATGTATTTAACAGGATTTATCGGTCGTCTCGCTCACCCACCTGGTTCCTGGACTGAAAGTTCCCAGTGGTGGGAGCCAAAGGTCTCGGAAAAATAAATATGGAGGTGGGATTTCTGTATGGACTTTGTCAGAGCTGAGTCTCTGAGTGGAAAATCGCTGGAACTCTTTCAAATAAAGAAGGGAAAGGGACACCTTAAAACTGTCCTTTGTTGGAGGTGAGGAATAATTTTGGGTTGATCGTGAGGTCACAGCTCCTCTTCCACACTGGCACCTCCTTTCCCTGGGCTGGAGGTAGAAGATCGAGGCTCCTGTGGCTCAGCTTTAGGCCCAGAGAGCCAAATCTCCTTTTCCCCCACGGATTGAATCACTCCCATTTCCCTTTCCCAGTGTGAGGGTTGGGTTCTGGTGCTCTCCAGAAGAAGAGAAGGAGGGAGAAGAAATCCAGGTGATTCTTGGAGGCACCACTTCAGTGCAGGATTTGTTTCCCAGCCTCACAAGAACTTCGAGCCGCACTTGTAGAGTCAGGAGATGAATTTGTGCTTCCACATGTGGGCTAAGAGGGAAAAACAGGTGTGGAGACACAACCACATCTAACACAAGAGTGAGAAGCATTTTGCTGCTACAGATATTAATGAGATGAACTAATTAACACATCAAAAGTGAGTAAAATTAGTGTTTTCAGTATGAATATGCAAATCAGGGAGGGCTGTCAGCTAAAGTGATGTCCAGGCACAAAGGAATTTGGGAAAAAAAAAATCATCACAGCTACCAAACCCAGCCTGTTTTTCCTGCTCCTTCCTGACAGGGAGATCTGGGATATCAACAACTCCCAGACTCATTTAGGTTGGAAAAGACCTCCAAGGTCACTGAGTCCAACCTGTGACCAATCCCCACCTTGTCAACAAGCCCAGAGCACTGAGTGTCACATCCAGATCCTTTCCAAGAAGAAACGTGGAAATAATCCATTACTATAAAGGGCACAGGGGACACTCTGGGGACACACAGAGTTGGAAAAAGACCAATCCAGACTTGAAGAAAAAGCTCTGAAATAGATCTTCAAACAATGGTGTAGGGGCTATCAAGGAGATGGGTGAGCAGCAAGAATTTCGTGACAGGTGGGTGTTATCCCCACCTGTGACAAGATAAAATCCGTGAGGGTAAAAGTGGTACCTGTCACACAGCTCAGCCTTAATAAAGCTTTTGGCACAGCGTCACATGATGGGCTCAGGAGCGAAACCAAGAAAACCCAGTCGGGCTGAAATCACGAGCAAATCACAGCCAACAATTTGCTGTCAGGCTGGAATGATCCATTAAAAGGCTCCTCTTGGCTCCGGGATGACGCAAAGTTTTAATTGCTGGTTTGGATGACGGATTGGGGAATAAATTCACTGAGCTCACGGGTGACAAACCGAGAGAAGCTGCGAGAGGGAGAATTCTGGGTGATTCCAGTAAATTTAAGTGGTAGGCTGAGAAAAGAGGGTGTAATTTAGGAAGGACAAGCACAAAGCTCTCCAGTTAATGTGGCACAAACATGGGATGAGGGAATCTCCCTTGCAGCAATCTGGCAGGAAAAGAAGTTGTGCTGGATCACGAGTTTAACACATGTCAGACTTTGGGGGAAAAAATGTGAAACAAAGCCTTGTTGGGACTCTGCACTCCATGGAAAAACCTTACACGTTGCACTGGGAAAGTGTAAAGTGGTGTTTGATGGGATGAGAACCTTCCAGATCCTCCAGATGGAAGGCTCGGGCTGCTTTGCTCTTCCCACTTTTTGTGTTAGTGCTCACACAGCAGCAAAGAGGATTTTAGATGGATCAGAAGGGATTCCTGGCTTCTAAAGTCTGGTGAGGAGCTGGAAAACTTCCTCCAGAACCAGCAGCTTTAGCACTATAATCAGGATTCATCAAAGCATGGAAAAATTCTGGCCTCAGCACCTCCTCAGTGTCTCCCCTGCGGCTGGAGAAGGAACTCATTCCTGGTCATTCCCATTCCCGCTTCTCTTTGTCACCTTTCTGTCATTCCCATGACACCAGAGCAGAATTTTGGAGTTCAGGGCCGGCTTTGCTTTTTTCAGAGAACCGTGGGATGTTTTGGGTTGGAAAGGACCTAAAAGATCTCATTCCAACTGCTCTGCCCATGAGCAGGGACACCTTCCACGAGATCAGGCTGCTCCAAGACAAAGATAGAACAGCAAAAGTGACCCAAAGCTCTTCCAGTGACGTGGAAATACCTTCCATGCAGGAATTTTCACTCCAAGGGATGTCTGTTCAGCTCCAGGGCTCCCAGGATTTCAGCTAACATTAAAGCAGTGCTGAGGCAGAGAGTGGAGAGAGCTCTGCACAGGAATGATGATTTTCCCATTTTCCTGCTGATTCCTTACTCAGGCAAGTCCTGAAGTTCCACACAATCTGGGAGTGCCAGGGGTACAATTTTCCATGGTCCAGGAGAGGCAGGAACAGGTCCTGGCTCTGAGCCCAGTGCTCACAACAGCTCACCTGGGACCTGCCTGCAGCCCCAGGACGCAGAATTAGATGTTAATCAGCAATTAGATAACGAGCAGACCCCGCTCCTGGGAATGAGGAAAATCCCTTCTGCAGTCACAGGAAATTGGAGGAATAAAACTCCCTGCGAGATCTGACAGGAGAGTGATTTGATAACACAAAAATCTTGGAGAAAGTGGATTTTGTCTTTCTTCCTTATGGTTTAATTGCATCTCAAGCACCAATCTGGGTGTGCCCAGATCATCTGGCCCTTGTCACTTCAGTGCCACCAGTAGCCAAAAGATGAAAGCCCCGCAATTCTCCTCGTACCTTTGAGGCTGAGCACAAGGTGAAGGCAAAAGGTGAAAGGCAGAGCACAAAAACCTTAATTTTTGACCTGTTTTTACAGCTTCCAGAGAGAGGATGCTGTCTTGACTCACTTTCTCTTTCGGTTTTCCCCTTTTAGATGAAATTCTGGAATATTCCAGTCCCTTTGTTTACTTTATCTGGGTGTTTTATGGCTCCCACCCTGTTGTTAGTTCTTTGGAATTTCTTATCCAAGGTCAGTTTGTTCTTCCTCTGCTTTTGAATGAAGACAGGCACCGCTGCTCCACGGCAATCAACAAATGCTTTTCCTTTTAACCCTTGCTCTGCTGTTTCCTCTCGGTTCTTCCACACCCTGGAACATGCCCATCCCTACGTTTTTTACCCCAATTTAACATTTCCAATATAAATCCCCACAAGTCCAGCACCTTGCCTACAGCTTCAGCACATTTTGTGCCACCTCCCCAGAGCCTGGTGGATTCCTTTTTTATAGAGAGATTAATTTTCTGGTGGAAGGAATAGGGAAAGGACTGAAAAGCCTCTTTCTTCCCCAAAAAAACCCTGGAGATGAGCCCCTTGTTTCAGGACAGGAGATGCCCCAAGGCACAGGAACATTTGCAGGTGGTCCAGAACCTCTGATGACACAAAAAGAGTCCAGGACTAGGGAAAAAAAAAAGCTACAAAATGAGTTTAGAGTTCACACGGAGAAGAGAACCATGGAATATCCTGAGAGAAGAGAATCATGGAATATCCCGAGAGAAGAGAATCATGGAATATCCCGAGAGAAGAGAACCATGGAATATCCTAAGATAAGAGAACCATGGAATATCCCGAGAGAAGAGAACCATGGAATATCCTGAGAGAAAAGAATCATGGAATATCCTGAGAGAAGAGAATCATGGAATATCCCGAGAGAAGAGAATCATGGAATATCCTGAGAGAAGAGAACCATGGAATATCCCGAGAGAAGAGAATCATGGAATATCCTGAGAGAAGAGAATCATGGAATATCCCGAGAGAAGAGAAGAGAATCATGGAATATCCCGAGAGAAGAGAACCATGGAATATCCCGAGAGAAGAGAACCATGGAATATCCTGAGAGAAAAGAATCATGGAATATCCCGAGAGAAGAGAATCATGGAATATCCCGAGAGAAGAGAATCATGGAATATCCTGAGAGAAGAGAACCATGGAATATCCTGAGAGAAGAGAATCATGGAATATCCTGAGAGAAGAGAATCATGGAATATCCCGAGAGAAGAGAATCATGGAATATCCTGAGAGAAGAGAACCATGGAATATCCCGAGAGAAGAGAATCATGGAATATCCCGAGAGAAGAGAATCATGGAATATCCTGAGAGAAGAGAACCATGGAATATCCCGAGAGAAGAGAATCATGGAATATCCTGAGAGAAGAGAATCATGGAATATCCCGAGAGAAGAGAATCATGGAATATCCCGAGAGAAGAGAAGAGAATCATGGAATATCCCGAGAGAAGAGAATCATGGAATATCCTGAGAGAAGAGACTCATGGAATATCCCGGGAGAAGAGAACCATGGAATATCCCGAGATAAGAGAATCATGGAATATCCCGAGAGAAGAGAATCATGGAATATCCTGAGAGAAGAGAACCATGGAATATCCTGAGAGAAGAGAAGAGAACCATGGAATATCCCGAGAGAAGAGAACCATGGAATATCCTGAGAGAAGAGCATCATGGAATATCCTGAGTTGGAAGGGACAACACGGATCAGCAATTCCAACCCTAAAGGTGACAACCTGAGGCCGGAAAACAGAGATGGAGACAAAGCAGAGCACATGGCCGAGGTCCATCCAGGACGTGGCTGGAGATGGGGACACCCACATCCCCCAACCCACATCCCCTAAAAGGTTAGGCTCAGTTTAAAGGGGGTTCCTTTAACTTTAGCCATGGGCACAGTCTGAGGAGGGCCTGGGGAGACTGCTCAGGGCAATTAAGGTTTTTGCCTGAGCTCTTTTCTTAAAGCATCGCAGTTGTTTTCCTGCAAAAAAGCCTAAAACAAGCACAGGCTGAGAGTGAGTCATGCAGACTTGGGAAGGAGGAAGTGTGAGAATTCCAACACCGGCTGAGCATCACCAGGCAGCAAAGCACTTTCACCTTAGGCTCGGGGAGAGAACGAAAAAGGAAATGTGGATGTCATCCAGGAGTGAAAGTTTGTCAGTCTGCCAGCCAGATCCTGACTGCAGGCTGTGGTTGGAGGAGGCAGATGAAGGTTTTATTCTTTTATCTATTAAAAATATATAATAAATGGCACGGCCCAAAGACGCATCTGGTTGGGCACCTTTTTTTCAGGGATTTTCAGGAATCTCAGCAGCTACCTGAGAGCGATCCCAGGTGTTTCCCCATGGGATGCAGCAGAGGTGGTGGAGGATGGTGACCTGTTTGGCACCAAAGCAAAGAATAACCTGCAGCTTGGTTTGTCATGGAAAATCTATGTCTGGAGGATCCCTGCATGCTCCAAATATGATCCTGAGGGTCTTCTGGGCAACTCTGATCCTGAAAAACCAGAAGGGACTCCAGGAGGAGGAACATCCAGGGTGGGATGGAATATGGAGTCAGCCCTCTCTCAGGATGGTGTGAGCAGGAATTCCAGGATGGTGCATCCCAGCTCCAGCATTCCATGGAGGGTTGGAAGCTGTACCAGCACCTGGGGCGGGGAGGGCCTTCATGCCATGACTACATTGCAGCAAAATGCTCTGCACAAAGAGAATTTTCGGGATGAGAGGAAGCAGAAAGATGGAAATCCTGGGTTCCGGCTCTCTCATGTCTTCCGAGTCCTCTGCCAAACTGATTATCCACATTTTACCATGACATGGTCTTGCCAGCTGGGACAGGAATCTCCCACAGAGCAGTTCCAACATTCTCTGGAAAAAATCTGAACAATTCCCAGCTCCAGTGGACGATGCAATTACCGGAAAAAAAAAAAAAAGGACTTTGTCCCCTTCCTGTGTCATCAGAGCAAAGCGGTTTGAGCAGTTCTGCTCCACTGACATGGGAAACGTCTCATTTGCAAATTCCTCTGGGGTTTAGGTGCCTCACGTGCACAGCCAGGCCCAGGAAGTCTCACACAAACCCTGAAACAGAAGCGTGGTGGGGAAGGAACCTCTCTGTGTCCCACTCGGCTCCACAGAAGCTGAGCAAGCTTTTATTGAGCCTGAATTTCAAGCTTGAACTCCTCAAGTGCCTGTTCAAAACCAAAGCCTCACAGGCCTAGTCGAGCTAGGTTTAATTTCCGCACCATCTCTGCTGCCCTGACCCATGAAAGGACTTGCCATACTCATCATTTCCTGATTTTAACAGTACCCATTCCTCCCCAGAATGACACAACCACGAAATATTTACCCTAGCACTGGTTTGCTCTCTGATCCGGCCACTTCCTTATCTCCTTTTCCCTTGAGCGTGTTTTTTTTAGCTGTCTCCACCTTTCCCCAGCAAAAGCCACATTCCTGGTGCTGGACTCTACCCCTGCTGCCTCTCTTATTTCACCTTTCTTTTTGTGGAGAAACATTTTTTGGCCTCGCACACACAACATGAGGCCAATGGTTCAATAAAGTCCTCCAGCGACCTCCAAACTTGCAAAGAAGAGGCTGGAGCATTCAGGGCACTGTTTTGTGGCTTGGTCTGGAACAGAAATCTCCAAATTTCCAAATCTCAAAGTTGCTGCGTTGAGCTCTGCAGTCCGTCCTACACAATTCCTTGGAAAGGAGGTGAGACATGAACTTAGACCATAAAATATAAAATATCCTGAGTTGGGAGGGACGCAAAAGGATCATTGAATCCAAGCAAGCCCTCAAAAGGGCTTCCTTCTGCACCTGGTGCAACTTCCACCACAGCAAACTGGTCCCTGTGGCTCTGGTCACCTCTTCCTTTTGCAGCATCCTGTAATTAGTGCTGGTCCCGCCCAGCCATTCCAGCAGTATCGGGATGACTCCAGATCCCGTGGTGGGTTGTGCCCTCTGTGACCTCTAGGTCCTCTCTCTCCCTTCTTATCAGCAGACAGGCCCTCTCCAGGAAAACATGGGGCTGATAATGTTAAATTCATGTGTGGGAGAAAACCAGGAAACTGGAGATCCTTTTACTCTTCTCCTGGGGAGGAGGGGAGTGTATCAGAATCCCAGGTTTGGGTTGGAAAAGACCTTAAAGATCATCGAGTTCCACCCCCGTGCCATGGACAGGGGCACCTTCCACTATCCCAGGCTGCTCCAAGCCCTGTCCAACCTGGCCTTGGACACTTCCAGTGTTGGGGCAGTCACAGCTTCTCTGGGAATTCTATTCCAAGGCCTGCCCACCCTCCCAGGGAAGAATGTCTGCCCAATATCCCACCAAAATCTACTTCCTTAGTCTGTATGAGACACGGGTTTTCTAAATGTGTCTGAATTACATTTTCTCAAGTTACCACAAAGCTGAAATTTCCCATTAGGTTTAGCATTTGGTTTGTCAGCCAGAGAATGAAACAGTCCCAGCCGCCTGCTCCAGTGGAAAGCATGAGACCACAGAAACTGCTCGGAAGTCAGTTCCTGCTAGAATACCTGGCAGTGACAAATAAAACTGAGCCACAGGAAAGAAAAGGGAAGCAGGGGTTTGTAGGCATGGGTTTCCTTCCCAAGCAGAGTGCTCTGAATGCCTCCAACAAGACAGGAGCCGGAATTTCTTCTGACAGACGCATTTGCCAAGAAATGCTGACTCTGCAGAATTAAACCCATCTGTGGCACAGAGTTTGTCAAGCCTGCTTGTTTCCTGCTGGCTCGCCAGCCATCTCCTCCATTCCCAGGCTTTCCGGAGAGCCAGCTTCGCAGGGGCCCTCCCCCACTGCCCCTCCTGCGGCTCCTTTTCTAGAGGATTTAGTTATTTCCATGGGACCTACTGAATTTGGGACACTCCACCATCAGGGGACTTATTTACACTCTGAAGGCTCATCCTGCCAAACAGCCCAGGCTGTCCCATGCCACCCCAGCTGCTGGGCTCTTCAAGCTTCCCAATCCTGTATGTCTAATCCAATTTAGGCCCTGCTAAACAGATGGGGGAGTTGGTTCTTTATGTGCTTGGCTCTTGAGTGGGGGCTGTGTGTGCAGAGGGGTCAGACATGGAGAGGAGGTGTTGCACTCAGGGATGGGTTATGTATTCGCAGGGGGGTCTCGCCTGCGGGAGATCCATGCAGAGAGCCCTGAATAGAGGGAACGTGTGTTTACAGCGTGGTTGGGAGTGTGTGGAGGAGGATGTGCGTGTGCTCAGGGGATCTGTGAGTGGAGATGCACGGAGGAGGGAAGGAGGGAGGTGGGAAATCAGCAGGTCCTGTGGGTAGAAGGAGTCACAGAATCTCGAAATCACAGAATAAACTGAGCTGGAAGGACCGCACTTGGAGGAGTGGGATCCGGCATACAGCTGCCCCCTTACTCCTTCCGCGAAACAGAGGGGACCCGAAAGGGGGCTGGAGAAAGCCTTTTGGGGCACGGCTAGGGGAGAGCTGGCTCTGTTCCCCCCTAGCCAGCCGCTGCCAAGCCCACACGCTCTTCCCCCTGCCCCTTTCCCGGCCCCGGTTCTCCCGATCGGGGAAACGAAAGCAGGCGCGGCCGGGGAGGCGCAGGGGGGCGGCGGCGCGGGGGCCGAGCCCAGCCCGCGGGGCGGAGCCGCCGCCCTTTCCCCACCCCCGGCGCCCGGCCCTGCCGCCAGCCCTGCGCTCCGCCAGCCCTGCGCTCCGCCAGCCGCCCTGCGCATCTCTCCGGACACATCGTCCGCACCATGAAGGCGCTCCTGCTCGCTGTGCTGGCCGCGGTGCTGTGCGTGGAGAGAGGTAAGGGAAAGGGGGATGCCCCCGCCGGCATCGCCTCCCCCTCGACGCCCCCCCCGCTCCCTCGCCAGCGCTGCGTTTGAGAGCGAGTTGGGGGGGTAGGGGGGTGATGCGTCTGGCAGGGTGGGCTGTGGAAGTTGGAGCCTCGTAGGGGGTGTGAGGGTCGGAAAGGCTGGGGGCACAGCGCTGAGCCGTGTTAAGGTTTGGAGCGGGATGCGGGGGTGTCTTTCCAAGACCTGCCTCGCAGCAGTGTCCCTCTTGAAGCAGGAACTTCGGGGCTTCCCCGCCTGTATGAATAGGTGAGCATCTCCGGCTGTGCGGGTGGATATCCTGGAGCTTTTCCCAGTTGCAGCTCGAACAAAGAGCAGGGCCGGCTCCGCTCCCCCTTTTTCGGCGCAGCCAGCCGGGATAACGGCGCTGGGATGGGCTGAGATGCAGCCGAGGGGAAGGAGGGTGGAGGGGAGAGGCAGCCCAGCCCCGGCAATGGCTGATGGAGCAAAGTCAGGGCAGAGCCACTCGTGATTCTGGCTCCTGCCGCCCCTCCGAGCATCCTTGGGGGCTGGCTGCGGTGGCCGGTGCGTGGCGCGGTGACCCCTAAGGGACAATGCCCCGCGGGCCACGTCCTGGGGCGGCCAGCGGACCCGGGCAGAAGGTGGTTCCTGTTGCTGTGTGTCGAACTGCCAAGTTGCCCAAGTCGCAGGGCCTGCCATCCTCTCCTTCCCCTCGGCTCCATTCCCGACTATCCAAACTCCACGGGGCCGTGCAAAACCGCGTATTGTTCCCTTATGTCGCTGCTTGCAGGAGCCAAACAAAGAGCAAACAGGAGAGTTGGGAGCTCTCTCCGCTCCTGCTCGGCACACTGGGTTCCTTCTTGCCTTTTGAGGGCAGCGGTGAGGAGAAACTGCTGTGTGCTGCCCTTGCCATTCCCCCCGCCCGGTGGGATCCGGGAAGCCCCTGGCAATTGAAGCGTGGAGTCTCGGGCAGAGCCCAGCTGGCTTGTGCTCGGTTCCAGCTGGGAGGATGGGCTGGCCAGGCCAAGGCACTGAAAGGTTTCATTCCCCCCCCCCCCCCCAAAAAAAAAAACCCCACCAAAAACCAAACCCTCTTTCACCTTTAAAAGTAAGTTTTTATCCAGGCAGAAGGGTCTGTTGCAGGTGGTTTTATCCCCAAACACTTCCAGCGTAGCCAGGGGGGATTTCACAGAAGAGCTTTACCCCCTGCTTAAAGATCTTGCCTGTGGATCTCGATAAGGATTTTGCCTACGAGAATGGAAAAGCACCATCGGGACTGAATGGAAAAGCTGCTGAAGCAACAGCATTTTCCCGGTGCTGCCGAGCTCCAGAGTGGGTTTTTAAATGCATTTTCCTCCCCCCTCTGCAAGAATGATTCAACCTCTTATCTGAAGGAATTCCCCCAAAAGCTCTGCTCTGTTTTAGGAGCTCTTTGTTCCTCCGAGAAGCTGAGCAGCAAACAAATAAACACATAAATTCTTCCACTGGTGAAAACGAGGCTTCCCTTTTGCATTGTTCAGTCTTGGGATTTTTTTCCCCCTTTTTTCCCTTTTCTTGTAACCTTGAGCTCCAACTCTTTGCTCTGTCTCCAGCTGCATGAAATTAGTTCTGCCACCCCTCTTGTGTCTTTTGGCTGAACCCCTCAGCCTGTTTGTGCTCTCACAACTCTGCAGCGAGTGTTTTTTTGGGGGGGCAGAAAGTGACTGAATATTTCCTTTCTTAAACGCTGCCTCTCCTGGATGGATTTTTTTCTGTTAAGACAAGGGGTAATGGGTAGGTGTGGCAAAGAAAAGCGTGGGGACACAGGTAGGAGATGCTGTGGCAGAGTCACGTGGCAGAGAATTTCATGCCCAACAGCACTTTTATGTCATGTCCGAAGATTTCTGGTGTGTTTGCTCCTGGAACCTTTAATGAACAGCATTGCACCACTCAACACAGTGAGCAAATACATATGGGGACATCTGTCCTGCCAGAATGCCCACAGGAAGCCTGTAATCCACTTCGTTCCTGATTGCAGAAGATTCCTGGGATGAGTCAATTTGCCTCCTCGGGGTGGTTGCGAGGTGAAGGGTTTGGGACAGGTCACCTGAGACTTGGGAGCAGAGCTGTGCTTCGCTCCGAGGTCCCACACTGAGCTGTGGCCAGCCCAGGAAGGGGCAATGAGTCCATTTCTGGTCCCATCCTCCTCCCCCTCTCCTAAATCGTGAGATCCACTCTGGAGGAATCTCTCCTGGAGGTTCTGACTCAGCTGGTGGCTCTGTAATCCTGGTGCTGTCGTTGTGGTGTCTGTGAGCTCAGGTAACCCGGATTTGTTGTAGGGATCGCTGCCAGAGTGAGGATCCTTGGAGGATATGTGAGACAGTCCAGGAAATTCCTGCTTGGGGGGTTGTGGTGTTGGCTTCCACTCCAAAGCAGAGGTTTGGCTGTTCTGCTGTGACATTCAGGATCTCCCACTAACCCACTTTAATCTGTTTCTCTGAGATTATGTTTTGTTTTCTTTCCCTTCCTTGGCTGTGGCTGCTCAAAAGTCATTCCTCTGAGAGCAATTGTTATTTTTTTCTCATTTTTCTCGTAGAAACCTTTTATTTTCCTGAGAGAAACAGGAATGAGAAGGACCTCGAGATGTCGTGCAGTCCCATGGCAGAGGGGGACAGATGCTGAGCAATATTTGTCCAAATAATTCTTCAAAATATCCGTGGCAGGGACTGCTGAGCCTCAGGGAGCTCTCCCAGGGCTTCTCCTGCTTCACCTCCTTAGGAAAATACTTGAAAGGAGCCTACAAGAAAGCTCGGGAGGGATTTTTTTGCAGGGATGGGACAAGCAGGAATGGCTTCAAACTGAAAGAGAGTAGGTTTAGCTTGGATATTAGGGAGAAATTCTTCCCTGGGGAGGGTGGTGAGGCCCTGGAATAGAATTCCCAGAGGAGCTGTGGCTGCCCCATCCCTGGAAGTGCTGAAGTCCAGATTGGACAGGGTTTGGAGCAACCTGGGATAGTGGAAGGTGTCCCTGCCCATGGCAGGGGGTTGGAACTGGATGATCCTGAAGGTTCCTTCCAACTCCAACCTTTCCACGATTCCTTGACAATCCATTTGTGGTGGGGCTGAAGGAGGTGGGAGCAGGGATGGTGCTGCCTCACACTTCCCACCCTGAACCAGCCCCCGCTCTCTTTTGCATCTCGTAAACACAGCAGGGAAGAGGCAGTGCCTCGTGGAAGGGCTGCCTGGGAGCTCCAAAATCCCGAAT
This sequence comes from Acanthornis magna, assembly GCA_036785705.1. Taxonomy (NCBI): domain Eukaryota; kingdom Metazoa; phylum Chordata; class Aves; order Passeriformes; family Acanthizidae; genus Acanthornis; species Acanthornis magna. The sequence continues at coordinate 812,281 of JAWUZG010000129.1, read as the reverse complement.
CCATGGAACGTTGGGAACAGACCTGATCCGTCTGCCTATGTAGGTCAACAACTGCAGTGTGGCTGTGATGTTCCTGTATGTAAAATGCAGAGATCAAAGTGCCCATGTCCCTGCTGAGTCACTGGTCCAGGCTGTCTCCACAACCAATTCCCACCCCAAATGCTGTTTTCCAATCGTTCCTCCTCGTGAAGGATGAGGGATGGGAGCCAGCTAGTCCATGCTGCTCGTGTAGGATAAGCCATAAATGGCCTCACGTTGCTCCGGGGGAGATTTAGTTTGGAAATGAGGAAAAATTTCTTCACTGAAAGGGTGGTCAAATAACAAAACCGTGGTGGAATCGCCGTCCCTGGAAGTGTTCAAAAAAATGTGCAGATGCATTGCTTAAAGACTTGGTTTAGTGGTGAATTTGGCAGTGCTGAGTTAATGGTTGGACTCCAAGATCTGAGAGGCCTTTTTCAACTTAAATGATTCCATGATCCTATGATTTTAGGGGAATTGCCGTGGAGGAAAACACGTAAATTAATGCTCCTGCTCCAAATTAAAAAGATTGGATGAATAAGCTGCCTTTATAGCTGTGACTCCCTCGGTAGTGGGACAGTGCAAGTCTGTGCAGGTCTTGAGCTTTTTTGCAGCTGAGAAATTGTTTCCATCACATGCTCCAGCTCAAGCATGGCCTGGTCTTGGTGCCCAAAGGCAGGTCATGGAAAGTTTGAACTCGTGGTCACACCTGGAGCTTTTCCCATCAGTGCCACAGAATCATAAAATCAGAACGGTTTCGCTTGGAAGGGAACTGAAGATCATCCAGTTCCAACCCCTCTGCCCAAGACAGGGTCACCATGTCTGTGGTGGCTGAGCTGAACGAGCCCAAGCCTCAAAAATTCGCCTCTGGAGTCTGGTTTCAACTTGGCAGGTGTAGCTGGAACATTTTCTTGGTGCAAACGGGGGTGACAGAAAGTGCCAGGCTGTGGTTGTATCAGCTTTAGCTGATAAGAGCTTGAAATGCATTCCTTAAGCTTGAACCCTCCACTTGGCCAATTTTTTTGGGGGAAAAAAAAACCTTATTGCAGGTTGATAGAGCTGAAACAGTGTGGCTGTGGGCAGATGCGAGACGTCCCGCGTGACAGAGGTGGGGACCTCCAAGTGAGGAGATCTTCCCACCAGCCCCTAACTGAGGTTTGCCTTTCTCCTGCAGCCCACACGCTCATCTGCTTCTCCTGCTCGGATGCCTCCTCCAACTGGGCCTGCCTGAAGCCTGTCAAGTGTGGCGAGAATGAAAACCACTGCGTGACGACGTACGTCGGAGTGGGACTCGGTGAGTGGTGACAGCACCTCCTCCTGCCCCTCCTGGCTGCCCTCCTGGGTCACCTGCTGAGCTGCAGCAAGGCTTTTCCTTCCTCTGGCTGGGGTGCGGGGGGGGGGGAAAAAAGGAAAAGTTCTGCTTAGCAACTGAGTGTTGGACCATCCCACGGGAATTCTTACGAGGGACGCGCTGCCAGGAGGAGTCACGTTAAAGCCCACGTGCCTGCACCGATGCCCGCCAGTCCGGGGGGAATTTCAGGCTGGGGGCGGGGAGTTTGCTGATGAATAAGTGAAAGCGTGGAGGATGCTGCAGGCTTCCTGTGTGGGAAGCTCCAGGGTTGCTATTCCTGCTGATTTTTTGCCTGGTGTTTGGGTTCTGAGTCCCTGAGTCCCACCCTTGCTTCGCTTTCCGTGGACGAGGAGGGAAGGGAGGTTTGCCAGGTTTTCTCCCTGAGTGCCTGGAAAGATTTTGGGGGTTCTGGATGCTCTGGCAGATATCCTGCTGCCTTTGCAGGGACCAGATCCCATCCTGGCTCTCCCTGGCAGGAGGGGGGGAGTTTCATGCCCGAGTGTGTGGCCTGAGGGTGGGTTGGGTGTGCACAAACAGAGACTGGGAGATTTTATAAACTTCCTTTCTTAGCCCAGTGCTAATAGTTTCCTCTTTCCTGCCCCTTAATGAGGGCTGTGCCTCTCTGGAAATGCAGACTTGGCTCACGAGTGTCTCCCCAGTGCTCTCTGTCTCCCTCGAGGAGTCCTGGAGTGAAGCTCGAGAGGGATTTCTGGGATTCCTCGCAGGAGCTGTTGTGGCTGAGTGTTGGCTGATCCAAAGGGTGTTGTGTGGCCTCTGGGGTCTGTCTGGGAGCTTATCACGGGTGATCCTTGATGAGATGGGCTGGCTGGGATTCCTGTCTCCGAGAACCACTTCATCCTCTCCGGAGCACTTCATCCTCCCTGTGCTGCCTGCGCTGCCCCAGCTCTTCCAGTGCTGTAATTCCTTTGCAGGGCAGGTGACCAGAAAGCCAGAAAACCATCCTAAACCTGTCTCTTTTCCTTCCTCTCCACCCCACCCCAAATCCAGGCGGCAAATCCGGCCAGTCCATCTCTAAGGGATGCTCTCCCATCTGCCCCAGCGCCGGGATCAACCTGGGAATTGCGGCCGCCTCCGTTTACTGCTGCGACTCCTTCCTCTGCAACATCAGCGGTTCCAGCAGCGTCCGCGCCAGTTACACGATCCTGGCCTTGGGAATTCTCGTCAGCTTCATCTACGTCCTCCGGGCTCGCGAGTGATGGGGCTGCCTGAGGAAGAGCCGCCTCCCACGGGTCTCGTTAGCCAATATCTTCTCTGTTGCTGTCTGCAAGGAGATCTTCTACTTCTCAGCAGGCTTCCAAGGTGATTGTTTCCCAGACTTTGTGCTCTTCCAAGCGTCGGAGACCTGGGCGGTTTGGCCGAGCTGTTCTCCTCCTCCTGTGGACGTCTCCCACTGCACTCTCACTCCTCCTTGGCCAAGGTGGATAATTTTGGAAGGGTTTTCTGCTTTTTCTACCTATTAATAACCTCCCCCCCCCTCCTCATTTCTAAGGTTGGTTCAAGCCAGGCTGGGACTCGCTGAGAACAGATTGACCCCAGGCACCACCAGGTCTGCTCCAGCACATGGGTGGCATGGGCAGCGGGAATGTGGGATCCAAAGGGAGACACATTCCCAGCCCCTCGCAGCTGCAGCCTCTTTTTATAAAATAGTCTCGTTTCTTCTGATCCTGGGCTGATTTTTCTGGAAAACCAATGCCGTGTACCTTGTCCTTCCGAGTTCTGTAAGTGCCAGACCTGAATAAACTTGCTCCTGTTGTTACCTGAGATGGGACGTGTGTGTGTTTCCTTGCTCCAGGGATTCGGAACTCTTTTATGGAAAATCCCAGCATTGTACCCAGCACGAGGGTCCCTCACCCTCTCGAGCAGCTTTTTGGGTGCTTTATCTCCACATCTTTCCAGCTGTGAGCAGCAAATCCATCTCCTGCCTGTTGCTGTCCTTCCTGATAAACACCTCTGGGCCAGCTTGTTCCACCTCCCTCGGGAATGGCTTTTTCCAGGTGCATTTTAGCGATAAGTGCCAGGTTTGGGGGTCTGAGTCAACCCTAATGGAGCATTCACCCTGGGAGCAGGACTTCTACAAGTGAATCTGCATTTTTCCAAGACTTGGTGCCTCAGTTTCCCCACTTTGGACTTGCCATGGTGACAGCAACGACGCCGATACCTGAATGAAACAAGTCTGCAAAATTTGGTGAAGTCAGAGGAGGTGTCAACACTCAGATCTTTAGGTTCAACCTTCAATGCCTGATGGTGCCCTTGGACTGCTGAAGGTGACTTCACCACCCAGCCTTCCACTTCTGCTGTCCCTCAGCTGCCAGGACCTTCCCAGGTGTTTTGGCAAGGTTTTTTGCTAGAAGTTCTTGGCCATCCCATGGGAGATGTGTCCTCCTGCCATCTCTGTGTCGTCTGTCCTGCCTACTCTGCTTGCCTGTGGACCTGCTCGACACAAACCAAGCCAAAATTCAGCCTTAAACTGCCAAGTTCAAGCTTCTTGTCATTTCCACTGATGGATCAGAGGTGCACTGGGCTTTTTTTTTTTTTTCCTACTTCTAGCAGCAAAACCCAGGTGTTGGCACGTTTTAGCCATGCCTTGTACCTACTTCTCCTATTTTGTGTCAAAAACCAAACAAAAGCTTCACCAACCTTCAGTTCCACCTCTGTCCCCTCTTCGAGGAGTGATAAATGAAGGATGGGTGCAGATGTGTAGAAATATTTGCAACAAAACTGGTTTTATGCTCTTTTCCCCCTCCTCCCTCTCCCCATCTTTTAATTAAAGTGACGCAGATGTTAATGACGGCTTTTCCAACAGGAGGGGTGGGTCATTGGGATGTGACCTGCGATTTAGTGGTTAATTTGGGAAGAATGCATCACTTGTGCTGGTCCTGGGATGTGCCTTCCTTTGGGTAATGCATCCTCCTGGATCTGCTGGGACCAGGGGGCTCGAGGTGCCCCACAAACCTCTGCTATGCACGTGGGGCACAGGGAAAATTGGGGAAAAGCTTCCTAAACTGAGGTGGCTATTCCCCAGCTTCCCTGTGCCTCAGCCTTCCTCCCAAGAGGGTTCAAAACCTCGTTTTTTGGGTTTATTTTTCCCTTAGCACTTGCTGTGGCACCGAGGTGGCACCCTGAGCCCTCTGCCTTGAATTTACGGTGCTGTGTCTTTTCTGGCAACTGGGAAAAAGGTTCTGGGGTTGATTGGGACTCGATTGCCCTCAACACCTTTAGCAAAGAGCTGAATTTCAAAGCCACCAGCTTTGTCCTGATGTCCTTTATGAGGATCCTGAGAATGCCACACTGGACAACCCCATGGGCTGAGGACCTGGTTGTCTTTTCCTCCAAGGGCCCTGTTGTCCCCTCCAAGGGCCATCTGCTTCCTATCTCAGCATGGTGCCGAGGATTTGGGTGTGCCAGGGAGTAAAGGCCAGTGGGAGGAGCATTCAGAGGCTGCTTATCCCAATAAATAATGAATTATATTCATGGAATTGCCAGGGGACTGAGCTGAGGGTTGGTTGGATAAATTGGGTATGGAGATTTGTTTTTCCTCCACACTTTTTTTTTCGTCTCTGCTTTTCTGTGTGTTCTGCTCCTGTACCCTTGGAATATGAAAAAAGGGATATTTTCAGGTTTTCCTTTCCTGGCAAAGATCTCTTGGATGGATCCATGTGTGTTTGAGAGAGGGAGGGGGGTGACAGCTTGTCATAGTTTAATCCCAAGCATTTTCTCGTCAGTTGTGCCAAGTCTCACTATTCCTGGTCCTACTCTAGGTTTATTTTTGCCCCCAAATCCCCAGAATGATGAATCTGGTGAGAACCTCGGCTGTTGTAAAACCCAGGCCTAGAAATGGACAGGTGAAATAATTAAAACCATTAATAATAAGACAATAAGTAGGAAAAACGCAGGATTTATGAAGTGTTCAGACTGGTGGGTTGTTCTAGCAAATGCTGGATTTGGAGTTTGAGGGCTGTGGTGGGACAGCCCTGAAGTGCTTTGGATGTGTTTATGTGGACTGTGGAATTAAGAGATCAAAATCTGAGCAGAAAACTCAGATATTCACCTGTTCTGACAAGAGGTTACGAGGGGAGGAGGTTTGGCTCCGTGGAAGCGTAAAATATAAATATCCTGGAATGTTTGGTTTTTTTTTGTTTTTTTTTTTTTGAAAATAAGAGCTGAAGTGAGATACCTGCCCACTTTGGAGCATGTTCCAGAGAAAATGGGTTCAGTGCTTCCATCCTGGAAATGGCTGTAATTCACCAGCAGCTGCTGCCATCTCCCACTACACCGCCAAGGGCTCGAATTTTTGTGGATTGTCTAAAAATGCTCCAATTTCATGGTGGCATCAGCCCTTCCCACCCAGGATCTGGGGGGTTGCTGTTTGCCCAAGAGGAGGACTTCAAAATGAACACAGTTCTTCCAGCTGGTTTTGGGAATTGTCTTTTTTAAGGGCAGAATTTCTTTTGGGAACCACAAATCTGATGTGACTTCTTTGCTCCAACCCAACAAATGATCCGTTGCTTAATTATTACTCCAAGGATCCACTTTGATACTCCAAGAATGTCCTGGACTGGTGTTGATTTACTCAAGTTGGAGGTTGTTGGGAGGGATTTGTCTTATTTGCTGTGAGAAAAGGAGGCTGTGGGAAGATCTGGTGGGGTCTGTGTGTCCATGGAATGAGTTATAGGGCCCGTGCCCTCTGGGGAAAGCAGATGTGGTGCACATCTGGATGCCTGGAGGTTTAGGACCCTATCCCAGGTCTCTTGCTGCTGCGGGTCTCTGTTTGGGATGAAGGTAGCTCTGGATCCTTGATCTTGAAGGGGTTGTTTCAGCCCTGTCTGAGGCTGTGGAACGGGAATGGGAACAGAAATGCCCAATTTTGCATTTTGGGAATGCCCATGGTGCCCAGGCAAGCGAAGCCCTGGGTTGGTCCTGCCACCTGCTGGCTTTTGCCAGACTTGGTGGAGTAACTTTGCAGCCCAGACCTCCGAAATGAAGGACGACGAGCTGCCTTGAACCGAATAATTGCGCCCAAAGCAGAGAATCAGCAGCAGCAGAGGCAGATTGAGGGTTTTAATTTGTCCAGCTTTGCTCTGAGAGTGGAAATTGAGAAATAAAAGGCTTAAGAGGCTTCCCAGCTCCACCATTTTCCATGGGAACACTTTTTTTCCCAGCCCTAATCCTCCCGTTTCATCAAATGAAAATATATGAAGCCAATAAAATGTTGCAGGGAAAAAAAATGCTGACATGTTTTATTTCAGCTTTGTTGGACGATCTGAGGTGGTTCCACTGAAATGTTGATTTTACTAATCCATATCTGTGAGATTTGTAACTGTGTATTATCTTTATTGTAATGGGATAAGTGGGATAAAGAAGCATCCATCCCTTTAAATATATTAACCTAAGTATAAGTGAAGTGTATGTTCCATCTTGTTTCTTATACTCTAATAAAAATATATGGAATTAATAAAAAAAAAAATTCACTTGGAATGAGACTTTTGGGTGGTTCTGCAGATATTCCAGATATTAACTCTTGTTTTGTGTGAAAGTGCTTGGATTGGATTCCAACCCTCAGGGCTGGGGGTTACGGGCTGGGTAAAAGGACAGCCTGAATTTAGGGACTAAAGGAGGGTTAAATTCCTACATTTCATCTCAAGGCCATTGGAATCTCGTTCTGGGCATGGATAAAGAGCAGGGATTGTCTTCGCCTTCAATAGCTCATAAATATCCTTGACTTACCCGTGACCCTGCTGGGAATGGAGATGGGATTTGGCCTTGGAGCCTGCGCTCTTCCTTGTGGGAGAGGGCAGCTATTTTGGGATCATAAAGGGCCCTGTGTGGGTGTCCGTGGGCAGCTGCTCCTCTTCCTGCACTGCCAGGGATCCGACCCCGCTCCTGCCTCCGGACAGATGCACACTCGGACACACGGACACGGGGCTGGCTGCTCGGGAGACGTCCAGCTCTGCAAAGTTGTGTCATCCTCATTTTTGTTCAGAGATTTTATGGGGATCCCGGTTGGATCCCGTGGGAGAAGGGGATTGTATTCCCTGGGGAATGTAAAACAAATGTAGTGTAACAGCGATGGGCTCAGGAGTTTCTTTGAAACAAAGATATAAAAATATCTTTCCTTCTCTCTGGAAAATCCCAGCCTGGACTATCTCCTTCCTCATTTTCACTGCTCTCCTTCCTTGCAATCCATATTTTATAGCCTGACTTGCAAGTGATTTTTGGGATTGGGGGTGTTTTGGGGACTGGAGGACATTGCACAGCTGGGGGTCGCAGAAGAAGCCTGCACCTCCCTCCTGCCTGGCATTCCCAATATTTCTCCTCACATTGTCACCCATGCCCCAGCTCCTGTTGCTCCCTGAGGATCTGCCTGTCTCTGCACAGGCTTTTCCATATTTCAGGTGTTGGGAGAGTTGAGGGAAATGGTGCCACGTCTCCTGTTTGCTCTGCAGATGTTCCTCACTGGCATCCCAAGGTTGTGCTGGACCTTCCCAGGCTGGGAGACACCAAATGGGTTTGAAGTGGGACAATTCCAACCCTCTCCATCATAGGATCCTGGAATGGTTTGTGTTGGAAGGGACCTTCAATATCATGGAATTCCAGCCTGTCTGCCATGGGCAGGGAAAACTTTCCCTATCCCAGGTTGCTCCAAGCCCTGTCCTACCTGGCCTTGGACACTTCCAGGGATGGGGCAGCCACAGCTTTTCTCAAATTCCATTCCAGGAATTCTCAAATTCCTTTCTCAGCATCTTCACAGGGAACAATTCCTTCCCAATATCCCATCTAGCCCTGCCCTCTGTCAGTGGGAAGCCATTCCCTGTGTCCTGTCCCTCCATCCCTTGTCCCCAGTCCCTCTCCAGCTCTCCTGGGGCTCCTTTAAGCACTGGAAGGGCCTCTAAGGTCTTCCCAGAGCCTTCTCTTCTCCAGGCTGAACATTCCTAACTCTCCCAGCCTGGCTCCAGAGCAGAGGGGCTCCAGCCCTTGGAGCATCTCTGTGACCTCCTCTGGACTTGCTCCAGAAGATTCCTGCCATTTATGTGCTTATGACTCCAGACCTGCAGTATTCCTGATGGGATCTCATGAGGGCAGAGTAGAGGGGTTAATTCCTACCTTTTGCTGTCTCTCTTGCCATGACCCCTCTCTAGCCAGGGCAAATACAGGTTTAGGAGTAGTAAAAAGCTCTGGAGCTGAAGAGGAGCTTCCGAAAAGCTGATTCATTGGGGAGTTTTGACCTGGAGGAGTCAAGAAAGGTGTGTAGGAAGAGAGTTTTGAATTTAAAATTGGAGTGGTGCTGAAGGGAGGCAAAGAACTGACTGAATCGAGAGCTCCACCTTCCTGCCAATGCTGACCCTCTCCACTTTCTTTCCTCCTGCTTCCTTTCCTCCCCAGTCCATGGATTTTGAGAGATCGTGGGGGCTAAGGGGAGAGATGGCACCTCCAGGCTGCAGGAGGCTGGAAGGATGAGGGGAAGCTGGACAGATGGGAGGAGGCTGGGAAGATGGGAGGTGCTTTATGTGGCTGGAATGTTCCAACCTTCCTGCTTATCACCTCCCAAAAAAAAAGAGATTTAAGGTGTTGCACAATGTGCCTGATCTGACCTTTCCTGGGACACAGGGAGCACTTGGCCACCCGAGCTGACTTCAGTAACTCAGTTTTTTTGTAGGAATTAAGGTTGCATGGAAATGCGACACAAACAGCTCCGAACTCCTGGGGGAAAAGGTGTGAGCAGCACCAAACTCATGGAGAAAGAGGTGTGAGTAGCTCCGCGCTCCCCTGCTCCACTCCGATTAACACCAGCGACTGGGTGGATGGAATTTCGCACGGATTCTTGTCACGCTTTGTCACCTGGAGCTAAATCAGGTGTTTTCCACAGGTGTTCCGGGCTCAGATTGCATCTCTCATTGCTCAGATTGTGGGGATTCACTCACCCGTCCTCGCTCCAGAGGCTGAGTTTTGCACCTGAGCTCAGACCAGTTCAACCTGCTGGTCCCGGCAGCAGAAACCATTAAGTGCCGCAGTCCAAATGATGAAAGATAACAAAAAATGTGAGCGCTCAGGAGATAAGGGCTGGTGGCACCTTGCCTGTGACCACTTTGCAGTGCTCAGGGTCTCTGTAAGGACAAGGTGTCGGAATTCCACTGGTGGTTTGTTCAAGGCAATTTAAATTAAAAAAAAAAAAAAAAAAAAAAAAAAAAAAAAAAAAAAAAAAAAAAAAATTCCTCCTTATTTTATTTTCACGTGGAGGTTTCTCGTCCCAAAGCTTGTTGGAATAAGTCACAAAACTCGAATTTTGGGAACGGTGAAAATTTAAAAATACCGAAATTACCCTGAAAATTCCTTCCTTTCCCGGGAAATGGGCTGGGAGGAAGGATTTGCACTTTCCTTTCTTGTCAGGAGGTGGCAGCGGCAGGTCCCAGTTCTGCCAGTGCCTTCCCTCGGGATGCACTGGGATGGCAGCGCTGCCATCCCAGGACCCCAAGCCCCTTCTCCTAAGGGACACGACGGAGGCAGGAGTTCATTTGGAACCTGTGGACCAGGAATAAATCCAGCCCAGACCTCCCTCTGACCCTTTTCCATGGCAGATGCTGTGGAGCCCCCTGAGCCCTCCCTTCCCAGCCTGTTTTCCAGGCCGAACAAATCCATCTGTCTCATAACTCCGCGCGTTGCCTGGGGTCGAATCCGTGTTCCAGTCCACACGGAATGCTGGGATCACAGGGACGTGGTGGGGCAGCTCAGAGAATCGAGTTCTACCGTGGCTGGGCTCTCGTTGGGCAGGAAGAAGGGGTGGATCAGGACAGGTGATGCTGTTGTGGGTATCTGATAAGAACCACCCGCCCAGGTGGAATTAGATAAGGCCTTTTCCAGAAAATTGGAAAAAAGCCTCACATTCCCAACTGCCTTCTTTTATTTGAAGCCATTCCCTCTTGTCCTGCCACTCCATCCCTTGTCCCAAGTCCCTCTCCAGCTCTCCTGGAGCCCCTTTAGGCACTGGAAGGGGCTCTAAGGTCTCCCCAGAGCCTTCTCTTCTCCAGGCAGAACAATCCTAATTCAGCCTTTCCTCATAGAACAGGTTTTGTTTTCCTCACCTTTCCCAGGGAGAAATGCTCTGGGAGCCACAACTTTGGGGTCAGAAACACCTTTCCAAAATCTTCAAGCATCTGCAGGCCAAACCTGGGCTGTTTTTTGGTGCAGGACACACTGAGCCTCTCACCTGGGCAGTGGAACCTTCGCTTTGGTTTTCTGCTGGTTTGTGCAGCTCCCAGCAGCCAGAAACGTGGATATTTCCAGCTTTAATGCCAAGCTCTGCAGGATTAGAGGGAGATGAAAAGGGCCTGGAGGCAAAGCTGGTACTTTTCAGTTGGGTTATTTAGTGTTTTACACGTGTTGTCCTTGTTCTTCCCTTCTGGGTCAGCGAGAAGTGACTCAGGTAGGAAAGTATCTCCTGTTCCTTGGATTAGGTCTGGAATGAAGGCAGGGGATAATTAAGGCACATGACAGCTACACTGAGAGAGTGATTTACATTCCTGCATCATTAACAATGCCTTGGAAAGGCTGGATGGAGCAAATCATCTCCAAACAAGTGATTGCTGCCTCAGTCAGAGTTGACGGGAAGGGAAAATTTCTCCGCTTGGAAGCAAAAAGAACAAAAGAGAGCTAGAAAATTGATAGGGAAGGAATTAAAATTCCTACTGGTTATAAATATATGATCAATCCTTTCTCTGCACATCATAAACACACTCTAGGAATTATTAACTCCTCTGAGATTCCCCCATGGGATCACAGGCCAGGGAAGTGATGGATGGGAAGGTCTCACCCAGAAAAAGTTAAGAGCTACACAGAGGTTAATCTAAATAATAACCTAGAGATAAGAGGTACCTGCATGGAATTCAGAGAGGGAGAAAAACAGGTTGGGAAAAAAATAAAAACGCGGGTGAATGATTACCTGGAGGCAACAGGACTCCTTATAAAAATAAATCATGTTGTTCCTGCCTTCTTGTCCTGGGGAACATCCAAAGCATCACCGAGCCTCTGTTCAGCTCAGAGCACACGGCTGGGGCAGAGAGGGGGATCCAGCGAGGTCTGGTGGGAATTTGGGATGAGCAGCAGAGTTAAGGATCCCTTTGTGGGGTGGTCTCACCTGTCGGTCCCAGGTCTGGCATTAATCACATTTCCTCAGGTCTGTGTTGGAGCCAGGAGCCAACAGAGCCCTGGGATGAGCCAAAAGGAGAGTGACCAGCAGGTGAAGGCATGGCATTCCCTCCTTGTCCTCTGCTCCCTGTAGATCCCACCTGGAGTTCTGTGTCCAACCCTCAGGGCCTCAGAGGAGGCCACGGAGATGCTCCAAGGGCTGGAGCTCCTCTGCCATGGAGCCAGGCTGGCAGAGCTGGGGGTGTCCAGCTGGGAGAAGAAAAAGCTCCACGGAGACCTCAGAGCCCCTTCCAGTGCCTGAAGGGCTCCAGGAGAGCTGGAGAGGGACTTGGGACAAGGGATGGAGTGCCAGGACACAGAAAATGGCTTTCCAGTGCCAGAGGTCAGGGTTAGGTGGGGATATTGGGAAAAAATTCCCCACTGTGAGGGTGGTGAGGCCCTGGAATTCCCAGAGGAGCTGTGTCTGCCCATCCCTTCAAGGCCAGGTTGGACAGGGCTTGGAGCCCTGGTGTCCCTCTCCATGGCAGGATATGAAATTGGATCTTTAAATTCCCTTCCAGCCCACATTCACGGGATGACCCTGAAGGTCATTTCCAACCCAAACCATTCCATGATTCCTGGTCCCATTTCAGCGCCAAGGTGGAAATCGGTGCCGAGGGAGCTGCCAAACCTCCTGGATCCATCTGCAGATCCAATCCAGGCCAGACCCACCTGCTCCCAGGTGTGAAAGCCACAACTCTGCTCAGCTGCGTCCTCTGAGCCTGTGGCTTTGTCACACTGAGGGGACACATGTCCTTCCCCTAAGGGCACCTTCCAGAAGCTCAGTTATGGGAACCACCTGAGCTTTACACGCTCCAGAGGCTTGGGTGAGGGATGAGATGTCTCCAAAGCTGTGCCGATGTAATGGTTTTAAAGCCAGGCAGAGACACGTTGGATCCTGGCCATACATTGTAGGGAATTGTAGTAAAATCAATTAGCAGGAATAAGGCTGCTGTGACTAATGAGCTAATGAGTGGTGCCTTAGTGAAAATGGCTCTAAAGGAGCTGCAGGGTTGGATTCCTGTCTCGTTATTCATAGGGATAGGCCAGATTCAGGCTTGGCATTCTTTATTTTTTACTTCTCTTTTCCAGGTTTCTCTCTAACTTTTAAAGACATTCCTTATTAGTGGAGGAGATGGAGAAGAGCAGGGATACCTCTTTAATTCCTCTCTTTCTTGCGCGAGAATCTCACCTCTGGAGAATTTTGGTTTCTGTGAGGGACAGGTGGGGACTGTGATGTCCCAGTGGTGAAATTCACGGTGATTTAATCCCTGGCGTCTGTGCAGCAGCAGTTCAGAGCTCAGAGTAACTCACCCTTGCTGTTTTTGGGAGTGCCTTTCATCTCTGACCCGTGGAGCTGCTGGAGCGAATCCAGAGGAGACCCTGGGGATGCTCCAAGGGCTGGAGCCCCTCTGCTCTGGAGCCAGGCTGGGAGAGCTGGGAATGTCCAGCCTGGAGAAGGGAAGGCTCCAGGGAGAGCTCAGAGCCCCTGCCAGTGCCTAAAAGGGTCCAGGAGAGCTGGAGAGGGACTTGGGACAAGGGATGGAGGGACAGGACAAGGGGGAATGGCTTTCCAGTGCCAGAGGTCAGGGTTAGGTGGGATATTGGGAAGAAATCCTTCCTTGTGAGGGTGGTGAGGGGCTGGGATGGAATTCCCGGAGAAGCTGTTGCTGTGCCATGCCTGGGAGTGTCCAAAGCCAGGTTGGATGGGGCTTGGAGCCACCAGGGATAGTGGAAGGTGTCCCTGCCCATGGCAGGGGTTGGAATAATATGATCTTTAACTTCCCTTCCAGCAAAAGCAGTAGGATGTGACAATTCCATGTCAGCACCGCTCCACCCTTAAATCCCATCCCATCTTTTGCTCCTGCATCTGCCTGCTCTGGAAACTTGGGATTCATAGGAGATACATCAGGAGCTGATTAGAATAATGAATACGGAGAGCTCAAAATAATTAAGTCAAGAAGGCTCTCAGTGCCTACAGCCCTTGGTCCCTGCAACTCTGCCCTGGAGGTGGATTGGAACTTTTAGGAACTTCCCACTCAGCCAGGAATTGGGCAGCCTGGAAGGCTGTGGGATTTGGAGATTTCCAGGCTGGATGCAGGTCTGATGAAGATGCCTCCAGCCTGAGACTGCCTCAGCTGGCGAGGTAGCACAGGAAAGGATTTTGGCACAGGATTCCCAGGCTGGAAGTAAACACTTGGCTGAACTTCTCCTTTTATTTATGACAACAAACTCATCTGAAATGTGGAGCGTTATTGTATTATTTTCCTTTTGAACAGAGACACTAAAAAATGTCTTTTTTTTTTTTTTAATACATCTTGTGATGAGGCAGATTTATGCAGATTGTGTCTTTAAATTTTTTTTTTTCTGTAATTAGCGGGAACCCCCCACTACAAGAGGTTGCGTCTTCCTGCAAAACAATAAAAGAAATCCAACAAAACAATATTTAGATGTTCCCATTAGTCTTTGTTATTTTATGGGTGAGTTGCCAGCGCTGCAAAGCAGCAGCACAGGGTGTGCATAAAAGAGGAAACATTTCAGGACTCAGATAAGATCAACTGAAACCATAAACAAGGTGTGTTGACACCCCCCAAAACCACCCTCCGGAGCGAAGGAGGGAAAGGATTTAGAGCAGGGTGGTGGCAGGGATTCTTCCATCCAAGATTTTCTAAGGCGAGGGAGATCACATTTCAGCTGTGCAGGTGAAACCACTCATTTAGCACACATTGTTTGAGGCCACTTAATACCAGAAACCAGAAGCCACACCCCATCCATTTTTTTAATTTTTTTTTTTTTTTCCCTAAGAACAAGGCAAACGTCATCAGAGGATTTCGCCCTTTTAATAGGATTATAACATTTTCTGCTGAACATGAGGAATGCCAGGCTCTGGGAATATACCTAAATGTCTTCCCCTAGGTAATTTTGGGGCTGGAAATAACTGCTTAGCTCTCATAATCCACATAATTACTGTGTTAGAGAGGCAACTGTGAAAACAATCCGTCGGAATTCCTGAGGATGGACGTCACCCAGAAGTGGTTTGGAAAAAAAACAGGGATTGCTGAAATATTGAGACCACCTTTAGACTGGATATTAGGGAAAAATTCTTCCCTGTGAGGGTGGTGAGGCCCTGGAATGGAATTTTAGAGAAGCTGTGGCTGCTCCATCCCTGGAAGTGTCCAAGGCCAGGTTGGACAGGGCTTGGAGCAACCTGGGGTAGTGGAAGGTGTCCAGGGGATTGGGACTGGATGGTCTTTAAATTCCCTTCCAACTCAAACCATTCCATGGTTCCAGAGCTTTAGATGTGGAGAGATGAGGATTGTGTTGTTTATCCAGAATTCGAAGAAAATCTTTTAACATTCCAAGGCAGGAGAAGGCAAATTGGCCTCAAGTTGCACCAGGAAAGGTTTTAATTGGATATTTGGAAAAGTTTCTTTACAGAAAGTGTTGTTGGGTATTGGAACAGGCTGACCAGGGAAGTGGTGGAGTCACATCCCTGGAAGTGTTCACAAACCCCATGGATATGGCACTGGAAGAGGTGCTGAGTTGACAGCTGGATGGGATGGTCTTGACATCTTTCCCAGCCTTAATGATTTTGTGATTCCAAGAGTTCAAGTGAATAACCCTGAATAAAGTTCTTTAAATGGAATAACAAAGGTGGTGGGAATATCTCCAAAGCCGTCTTGGATTCAGCTTTTCCCCGTTAGTGAAAATCTGTGTTGGGAAGGCACCTGGCACAGCCACCACAAGGCTCTTCCTTCCCAGTTTTTGCAATTCCACACTCCAAATTGCTTATCCCATATTGGAGGAGGATTTCCTAGCCTGGAGCTGGCCTGAGGTGTGGGAAAATCCGGCAGATGCCTGAGGCAGCAGGGTTGGGAATGGGAAAAGTGTTTGGGAAGCAAAAAATCACGAGGTTGGAACCACACTGGGAGAAGGTTGGCTCAGAGCAGAGGGGATTCTCCATTCCATCCTTCCTCAGGATAATGAGGGATTCCCTTGGCCCAAGTTTTCAGGTCCTGGTCCTGTTTTTTTCCTGGTGCTCCATGCTTTTTGCCGTGGGTAAGGGATTGAAAGTCAGATTTCCACTTCAAGACCTCGATGAGAGCTAGAGCAACCTGGTTTAGTGGAAGGTGTCCCTGGCCATGGAGAGGGTTTGGAATGAGATGATCCCTTTGAATCCAAACCATTCCATGATTCTCCTCCTCCTGATAAACTCTGGTTTATCTGAAGGTAAAAACTCTGGTTCACTGAAGGTAAAAACACAGAGGAGAAAAATCTATAAGCTTCAATTCCTTGATATTCCCAGCCACCAATGCTTTCTTTTTCCCCAAGATTTCTTGAAACCACTCCAAAAAAAAAATGAGAGGAAATATCCCCAACCTGCAAAACAAGACCCGGACACCAGAATTATTTAACACCTTCCACATCCTGCTTGGACACAAAACACTCGGCTTAACCAATCCCAGCCATTGTCCACCTTGTGAAGCTGAATTTTCTTCTTCAAGGAACATGAAAAGAGATGACGGAGTCGCAAGAGGTGGGGCCTGCTTTGGAGCTCCTTCAATTCGTTTATAGCTCAATGAGACTCGTTTTTCCAGTCGATTTGGATCTGGGGACGGAACCGGTACATGGCAAAGCACCAGGACGTGTGACACTGGCAAAGAGTGGTGACAACCCAGAGAGCAGGCAACGAGGACTGTGCAAGATGAAGGTGTTTCTGTTTCTTCTGTTGGCTGCTGTCACTTGCATGGATTTCGGTGAGTTCCTGCTGGGATTTATCCAGATTCCTTCAGGAGATGTGGCATGATGGGATAGGATGAGCCCTATTCCCTCTGAAAGTCACGTCACCCACTTTAGGCAGCTTTCAGGAAAAAAAAAATCAATCTTTGGGATATTTCTGGATGTTCAGGATGGTGATGGTGTCATTGGGATTGTCAGGTCAGGCTCTTTGGGAGGTGTCACAAGGCAGAGGGTGATTAAACCATGTCATTCCTTTAAGGCAAATTTCCACTCTCACTTTTTACATGTTCGTGCTCAATCTCACTCTCCTTTTTTTTAATGTTGTTTTAACTTTCTATACCTTTTTCGGTACTTAGCCCTGGAAGTCAGTTCCATGCAGTGTGTGTGGGATCTCTCCAAAAGTCTGTTCCATGTGTGATTTATCCGATTTTAGCCGTTAGAACTGGGGAGGATGGGCTGGGACACTGCTGGTGGTCCAGGTACCACGGGGTTGATGTTTGTCATGGAATCATAAAATGGTTTGGCTTGGGAGGGACCTTAAAAATCACCCAAAGTGAGGCACTGGAACAGGTTATCCCAAAAAGCTGTGGATGCCCATCCCTGGAAGTGTCCAAGGCCAGGTTGGGCAGGGTTTGGAGCAGCCTGGCCTCATGGAAGGTGTCCCTGCCCATGGCAGGGGGTGGAATGAGGTGATCCTGAAGGTTCTTTCCAACCCAAACCATTCTGTGATTCTATTCCATGATTCCATGATCGTCCCTCCATCCTCTCTATCCCTATTAGTCCCTTCCTTTTGCCATCACAATTTCTTGGGCAAAACCTGATGATCCCAAACTCCGTTGGTGTTCAATGGATGTCCAAGGTAAATCCTGAGTAGGATCAGACCGGGATCTCTGACTGTTCATTGGGATATTCTCAGATCCAGACAGTGCCAGGTCTGATTTTATCTGTGCCTGGCTGGGATGTGGAGCTATGTTGGGATTTTTTAATTCCTATTTATTTCCTTCTTATGCAAGGACATTTTCCTTCCTCCCTCCTTGCTGAGCAGATTCTGCAGGGGAGGAACAGGTGGTGGCCTGTTTGGTTTTCTTTTCAGAGAGGAACACAAATCCTGTGGGTTGGATTTGTACAGGATCATGAAATGTGAGACTAAAAACGATGCTTCCTCCTAAAGATGAATTTCGCAAGTGTCAGATGTGGAATTAATGCAAACAAAGCATCAGGTCGCAATGGGCAAAGCAAGAGAATGAAGTTTGCTTTGAATAAAAGCAGGAAAATCGCTGTGTTTGTTTAGAAAAGGGCTTTATCTGGCTAATTAGTTAGGATGGTGTCTATTTTCATAGGGTGATTTGTTTGCCTGAGCCTGCGGAGATCTCGTTGGAGCTGTGCTGAGAGGAGCTGAATCATTTCACCTTTTCAGTGGGATTTGAGGGAGTTTGTGCAGGAATGTCACACAGACAGGGTGACAAGGGCTTCCCAGACCAAAGAGGGGCTGCTGGGCTGTGATGGCACCAAAATGCATCGCTGTGGTTGTAAAACACACCTTGAGGTGTGTGCTGGGAGTGGAAGAGAGGACCCAGAGGAGACAACCCAGTTCAAGTGTTGAGTTCCTCAGAAAAACCCACAGAAAACAAAACGTCCTGAAAACTTGTACAAAAATCGCTTTTTTTGAGCATAGGAAGCACCAGACACTGTTTTGATTTTATATCTTTAACTTGGAGTGCTCTGTGTCACAACAATATGGGCTCTTTAGTGTTTTTTCTCTAAAATTTCTCCATCTCAGAAGACTTTAGGCACTGAAAGATTCAGGCTATGGCTATTCTGTGGTTGTAGGAGCTGAGAGTCACCTGCAGCTCTCAAGGGCTTTACAGCTTAACAGGGATGAGGAACATCTCTGAACTGGTGAGGGACGAGGCAGGAGGAGCTGGATCAGGATGGATTTCGAGTCTTGAGTGCCAAATTTTGTTTCTGTGGTCTCTGTCTAGAGCAGAACATGTCCCCATGCAATTCATTTGTGGGGTTGCTGTCAGGTTTGATTCTTCTCTGTCAGGGTGGTGAGGCCCTGGCACAGTTTTTCCAGAGAAGCTGTGGCTGCCCCAACCCTGGAAGTGTTCAAGGCCAGGTTGGATGGGGTTTGGAGCAACCTGGGATAATGGAAGATGTCCTTGTCCACGGCAGGGAGTGGAACTGGAAGATCTTGAAGGTCCCTTCCAAACCAAGCCATTCCATGATTTAAAATAACCCCTCACATTCTTTTCACAAACCAAGAATCTTGGCACAAGGGGAAGGGTTGTGCTCAGTTTGCTCTTGCAGCTCAGTGGATTTGATGGAGACAAATTCCTTCTGTCTGGGGCACATTCCCAGCCTTTGGAAAGAGCTTGCAGAGTGGACAGCACCAGAGGAAATTCTTCCTGCTGCAACTCCCATTCTAGTCTGACTTTTTTGTGTGTGTATCCAGACCCTTCACCAAGGGGATAAACCTGGCCAAATAAACCTGACCTGATAAACTTCTGTGATAAAGTGTCTGAGCTGTTAGACAAGGGATGAACTGTGGATATTTTCCAACTGGGCTTCAGGAAGGACTTTGATGCTCTCTCCTATAAGATCATGGAATCAGGGAATGGTTTGGGTTGAAAGGGACCTACAAACCATCCAGTTCCACCCTGTGCCATGGGCAGGGACACCTCCCACTATCCCAGGTTGCTCCAAGCCCCGTCCAACCTGGCCTTGGACACTTCCAGTGTTGGGGAAGTCCACAACCTGTTTGGGAAACCTGTTCAGAGATCGTCATGGACAAGCAGTTGAGCAATGGGCTGGATGAACACCTCTCTTCCGAGGAAAAGCTGGGACTGCTCAGGCTGGAGAAGTGAAGGCTCAAATTGGGAATCTTATAAATGTCTATAAATTCCTGAAGGGAGAGAGCAAAGAGGATGGAGCCAGGCTCCTTTCAGCAATTCCCAGTGCCAGGACCAGGGAAAGGACACAAATGGAAACACAGGAAACCTCAGGAAACACTTTATGACTGTGAGGGCGAGTGAGCACTGGCAGAGGTTTCCCTGGACAGCTGTGGAATGTCCATCCTTGGAGACATTAAAACCCCACTTGGAGACACTCCTGAACAAGAGGGTTTAGCTGGTCCTGCTTGTGTGCAGGGATTGGATTCGAGGAGCTCCAAGTGCCCCTTCCAACCTCCGTCATTCTGTGATGCTGGGAGTTTGGGAGTCTGGGATCTCTTTCTGATGCTCTACTAAAGTCAAGGACAGAAGAAGATCCAGAAAAGAGAGAAATAAATCAGCCCCGAGGTCTTTCCTGTGTCACGGGGTCCCCTCTGTGTGTGGCTCTGTCTTGTTTGACTCATCACAAGGGGTGAGAACCCAATCTGAGGCTGTGCTTTGACCACCAGACTTTTGTGTTTCTCATTCCCATCGGTCCAAACACATCCTATTATTGCATTATTTTAGAAAATCCCTCCCAAGAGGTACCTGGGGGGGCACAGACTGAATCCACACTGAGGCTGTCCTTATGTTTTCCATCCTCATCTTTTCCATCCTCCCGTTTTCCCTCCTCACAGGACACTCCTTGCAATGTTACACGTGCAGGGAGCTGACCGCAGTTGAGAAGTGCCTGACAATTGAGAACTGCACAGCGGATGAAATCATGTGCAAGACTACCATGTATTCCCTGGAGGATGGTAAGGAGGATTCCTTCTTTGTCCGTAATTTTGACGTGAATCAGTGTTTCTGCAGTGAAACTGCTGCTGTGGAGAGCAGTTCCTCTTCCCACTTAAATGTGGAAAAGAGCTTCCATGGGAACTCCAGTTCTCCTGCTCTTGTGGGAAGGAGTGTTTTTGTGAGGGAATATTTGGTGAATGCGAGCTCCTGGTTGATGCTCAGAAACAAGATTTAAATTTTTCACAAGGTAGTGTGGTGATAGGAAAACAGGGAATGGCATTAAACTTGAAGAGGGTAAGTTTAGATTGGATATTAGGAAGAAATTCTTCCCTGGGAGGGTGGTGATGCCCTGGCACAGGCTGCCCAGAGAAGCTGTGGATGCCCTATCCCTGGAAGTGTTCAAATCCAGGTTGGATGAGGCTTGGATCAACCTGGGACAGTGGAAGGTGTCCCTGCCTATGGCATGGGGTGGAGTGAGATGATCTTTAAGGTCCTTTCTAACCCAAACCATTCCATAATTCTATGGCGCCAATTCCTGGTCACCACAAGACAAAAGAGAATGGCAATGCCTCACTATGACAAGGATGGCTCTCCTCCATTTCTCCCAGTCCTAATTGTTCCCTTTTTTTCTCTCTTCGCCGTAGTTTATCCCTTCACGGGAGTCTCGACTGTCACCAAGATGTGCTCCAGCACCTGTGTCCCCTCCGACGTGGATGGCATCGGGATGACACGCCCTGTCACCTGCTGTTACTCTGACATGTGCAACACTGACGGTGCAGAAAGTTTGAGGATCAGCTTCGTGCCAGTTGGGATCCTGGCAAGTTCCCTCTGTGCCTTTTTCTGGACTAGACTGTGAGGGTCATTCATTCTGAAAATTCCATGAGGAAAATAATCCCCCACCAGCCCAGCTTTCCATGTGGGCGCCTCATGAACAGCCCTCAACAGCTCCCAAAAATTGTTTTTTTTTAAGTATCCACCCTTTTCCCCCAACCAAGAGAGAAGCAAAACTCAGGAAGGCCCAAGTCAATTTTTTAATTGATTTTTCAACCACTCCCACAAAATTAATTGTGGAGTGTCTTTGCTGTGCTGGCCTGGTTGGGTCTGAAGTACAAAATTCAAATGTATGAAGGACATTTAAGGCAAAAAACCTTCCCTACCTCCTTAGAGCAGGTCCTCTCCAGTCCATCATTTTGTGCTGTTCTTCCTAGACCTCCTTCATTGTACCTAAACAATTAAGGACACACTTCAGTGTCCAAAATATGAGGCAGGAGAATAAACTTCCTGTGCCAATGATCTGATCCAGGGAGGTTAAAGTCTCATGTTCGCTGTACCCTTTTGAGAAGAATAAAAAGAATCTTGTGTTAAACCTGTGGTGATCACATTTAATTTTCCTTTTTTTTTGTTCCCAAACTCCACCTTTCAGTATATTTTATACAGAGTTAGGTTTCGTGGTCAGTCCCACAGCAGATGGATGAGACATTTGCCATTACCCCTCACTTGAAGTGGCCTTCCATCAACACTTCTTCCATCAACTCCCCTTGTACAAATTTATCTTTACTGGGAATATTGAGTGATTTGTGTGATGGCTTTTCTCTGAATTTGGAGATCAGTGGAATGACTTTCCTTTTTGCTTTAATCCTTCAGAGCATCATCTGCAATTCCTTGTGTGTTGGTCACATTTTGATCCATCCTGATCTGGTTCTGTGTTTTCCTATAACCTCCTGTCCAACACCCAGCAAAAATATCCTCCTCCAATTATCACCCAGCTCCTGATGTTTTGGAATACTCAATCAAAATCTGATTTAAAGTCTTCCACGTGGTACATGTGGTTTCCAAGAGAGGTGGTACAATTCCCGTCCTTGGAAGTTTTCATGGCCTGGATGGATGAAGTCCTTAGAAACCTGGGCTGGCCTCAAAATTGGGAGCTTTGATCAGAAACTTGGATTAGGAACCTTCTGAGGTTGCCTTTCCAACCTGAGCTCCCTGTAAATGATGATGCCCTCGCTGGGATCGCTGGAAAGCAAACACCAATATTCCCAGGCATTCCACAAGGAACATACACGAGGAAGAAATTCTTCCGTGGGAGAATGATGAAGCCTTGGCACAGCTTTCCCAGAGAAGCTGTGGCTGCCCCATCCCTGGAAGTGTTGGATGGGGTTTGGAGCCACCTGGGGTGGTGGAAGGTGTCCCTGTCCATGGCAGGGGCTGGAACGAGATAATCTTGAAGGTCTCTTCCAAACTCAAACCATTCCATGATTCTGTGTAACTCTGAGCACTTCCTGGTGGGAATTTCTCCAGCTCTGCCAAAGCCACAGATCCTGGAGCCGAGTGGGTTGACTCCAAAGGTGCCTGGGAGAAACCCGGGAAGTCCCAACACCATCCCGTGATTCCGTTTGGGGTAAGCGGTGAAATCGTTCAATGTTCTTCAGCCTTCCCATTTAAGATTCTCTTGAACCACTGAGATTTTTTGAGGTCTCCAGCTTCCAAAAATCATCAGACACGGCTGATTGCAGCCACCTCTCCGTGATTGAACTGGAGCCGTCATTGCTTTGAGGAGCCGCACGCCAAGGAGCTGATCCTCCCCTCCCCTCATTGGCCACGGATGCCTCACCCCTTTGATCTCTGGCCAGTTTGGCAGCATGTTTCCTTCATTCCAGCTGTTCCTGGCAGGGATCACGGCTCTGGGAGGAGATCTGGTCTGAAAGGCAGAAAATCTGTGGGTGAGGCTTTGGAGTTGCTCCCTCCGCAGCGAAGTGGAGCTTTGCAACCACAGGGTGATGCTTTGTGGTTAAATATCAACCCAAACCTCTTGGTGGTTTGTATCTTTTCTGATATAAAAATGAATATATTAATTAATACATTAGCTCTGTTCCACCTAGTGTGAAGCTGTCCTCACCTTCCTGCTTCTGGAAATGTCTCTGATTATTTATTTCCCCCCAACAGCCACTGAAATATTTTTTTGGTTCATTTTTACTGAAATTTAATTCCCTCCTCATCCACTTGACCTCGAGGTCCATCTGTTTTTTCTGATCCTCCTCACTCCTGGGGACTGTTGAAGGCTCTCCCTGAACGTTTCCCTGCATTTGTTTAGGAATGAATCTTTTTCTCAATTCTGGCCTTTCTCCCAAATGCTCCCCACCCCTTGGGTTTGTCTCTTGTCCTGTCACAGTGAATCTTTGGAAGAGTTTGGCTCAATCTTTTCTAGACCTTCTCTGAAATGCTGGGAGAGGACAATGGTTCGTGTTTCACACATAAAGCGAGGAGAACCTTGGGGAAACATGGATAACTTGTCCAAAAACTCTCTGAGGAAATTGGGCAGGAATTTTCTTGGTAAGTGGAGTCTGGCTTTGGAGCAGCATCCATCCCACACCTTCCTGATACTTGTAGGGAGCTGGGATGAGTTGCCACCTAATTTTTTCTTCCTGGGAAATAATAAAGTGATCTGTGTTTTCCTCCTAGCTCAGCTCAGGCATGAATTTTTGTAGAACAACCTGGCTCTGGTTTGTTGCTTCATCCACCAGCCTGAGAGCCTTTCCCATGGGCCTGGAGCTGTCTGAGCAGATTCCCTCGGGAGCAGTAGGAACCAGGCAGGACTCTGGATAAACACAGCCTCACTGTACACAGAGCTAAGCTCCCTGCAGTATTTCTCTGCATACATTTTGCTTTCTCCCTTTTCCCCAGAGGCGAAGATAGGTGAATTCCCTCTTGGAAGCCCTCCAGGTAAAATCCAGCTTGGTGACTGCAGGATATAGCACAGGAATCTGAGAATCAGCAAACAGCCCTGCCAGAGCATTTCACTGCTGGCTCTGGACTGGCATGAAAAACAGGAATCTGTGTTGGATCTGTGTCATGCTTCCAGTCCTCACAGGGTAGATTTGGTCCATTGTGTTTGTTAATTCTTCCTTGGAGGAAATGTTCCAAGAGGCTGAGGCAGTTGTGATTTCCTGCTGAGATTGCAGAGCCCTTCAGTGACATCCTGAGGAGGAGGCACTGAGGTTTTCTTTTATGTCCCTGCATAAAAAAAGCGCTTTGCTGCTGCTGCTGAAAACATGAAGTCTGAATTTCAGCGCTGCTTGAGTTGTTCCCTCTGGAAGTGTATCCCTCTAATTCCCTGGGATGGGGACACCTCCCACTGGACCAGATTGTTCAAAACCTCGTTCATGCTTACCTTGAACATTTCCAGGGATGGGGCAGCCACAGCTCCTCGGGGCAACCTGTGCCAGGACCTGCCCACCCTCACAGGGAAAAATTCCTTCCCAATATCCCATCTAACTTTACCCTATTTTAGTTCAGACATTCCCTGTTGTCCTGGCACTCCATCCCTTGCCCAAAGTCCCTCTCCAGCTCTCTTGGAGCTCTGCCACTGGAAGGGATTCTAAGATCTCCCTGGAGCCTTCTTTTCTCCACATGAACACCCCCAGCTCTCCCAGCCTGTTAATTCAGTGCTACCTTACTTCCTGGGACAAAAACCCTGGATAACTGTGCCCAGTTTGCAAGCAGAGCTCTGCGTGTGCCTGGACCAGGAAGCAGAAATGTGCACTCATAAAATCCAGGAAGTTATTTTCAAAACTTATTTTAAAAACAAATCTGGATGACTTCCTTCAATTCTAGGAGAATACTCGTGGTTATGTAAGGAGATTATCTTTGACTTCAAGGCTGTGTCATTGTGACTCAGGCCCTCAAGGGCAGGGCTGTGTCACCAGGCCGTGGTTATGGATTTGCAAATCTCTGCTCCCTATGGCAACGCCACCGTCCCCTTTGCAAACAAACTGGGAGGGATTTGGACCCAGCACAGGGATCCAAGGGAGAATGGAAACTCTTGCTGATATTTGGAAAGATATCCAGCTGGATGTGACAGCAACTGAAGTCTAATGAGAGGTGTTTTGGGGTAAAGCAGAAATAAAAGGAGTTGCCTCCCACTGTGGATCCAGATCTGGAATTACACATGAGGTTGGACAGTGGCTCTGGAATCTGTGGACCATTTCCCTGGGCTGGTCTGGGAGAGAATTCAGCTGGTCTTCCCAACATGTGGATGGAAGTGCTGTTCCAAGGGCCATTTTTGGTGAATGATGGAGTTTTACAGACTTTTCTCAGGCTGCAGTAGGATGAAGGTGGGGTGGGAACTGAACCATCCTTCGTAGTTCTCCCTTATTCATGGATGAAGAATATTTCATGGAATAATAGGATGGTTTGGGTTGGAAGGGACCTTCAAAACCATCCAGTTCCAACCCCTGCCATGGGGAACTCCTTCCACTATCCCAGATTGCTCCAAGCCTCGTCCAACCTGGTCTTGGACACTTCCAGGGATGGGGCAGCCACAGCTTTTCTAGAATTCCATTCCAGGGCCTCCCCACCCTCACAGGGAAGAATTCCTTCCTAAAATCCAATCAAAATCTTTCAAACAGAATTCTTTCTGTTTGCTGGGACATGTTTACAACCTGATCTGTTGGTGTAATTAATCATTTAAATCTCTTCACAAACCACACGGAGTTTTTTATTTCATGAATTTTTGCAAAAGGCTTGGGTTCAGTGTCATACACGATGATTCCCAGGTTTATGGCACGGCTTCCTTGACTATAAAATGAGAGGAATATTTATCAGCCAGCTTTGATGCTGAAGTTTTTGTGTCTAAATTCATGCTCTGAGCTCCTCAGAGGAAAAGTTGCTATAGAGCTTCAAAGCCTTGTTCCAATGATTTGCTAACTTGGCAATGAGTTCTTCCCAGTGCTCCCATTCGATTGTACCCAGGGAACGCAGGGCAATTTCCAGGTGCAAAGCTTTCCTGACAGGAGGATCTCACAGAAAGCTTGGCTGGAAATGTTGCATTCTCCACCCCACAAAATCAAGGTCTGGATGCCCAGTGCATCCTTGTCCCAGTTATCAGCCAGAATTAGAATATGCAGCTATTTATAAGGAAAGCCTACATCTGGATCCCAAAAATAAAGTGGGTTAAAACCTCATGAGGAATTTAAAAAAACATTGGAAATAACAGTGCTGCATTTCAACAGTTCAGGTGTGTCATGGGCCTGCTTTGCTTAAAAAGCTGTTTACTCCAGTGTAAACTGATTCCGTGCGTCTTT
Organism: Acanthornis magna; assembly: GCA_036785705.1. Taxonomy (NCBI): domain Eukaryota; kingdom Metazoa; phylum Chordata; class Aves; order Passeriformes; family Acanthizidae; genus Acanthornis; species Acanthornis magna. The sequence continues at coordinate 786,224 of JAWUZG010000129.1, read as the reverse complement.
CCAGACCTGTAGGATGGCAGGATACAGCCCAGAGGTTGAGCGTTGAGTTTCCAGGAGAAAAACATTGCTATAAAATGGGGAACAGGAATGGTTCAGCCTCGTTCCTCCTCCTGTGATCAGGGAAAAGAGGATCCCACTCTGGGCTGGACCTGTCAGGGCTGCAGGCAGGAACTGCTGCCATCCATCCCCGTGGATTGCTCATTCCCCTGGGATTGGGTGCGCCCAGGACACGGCAGGGATGTTTCCTGGGGTTATTCCTACCTGAGTGCTGGGAGGATGTGACTTCGTCACTCTTTGTCCCCAGGAACAAAGCACGAGGATCTTGGAGCTCACCCAGCTGCAAACATCTGGGGGGGTTGTAGTCAGCTCCTATAAACTCCTAAAAGACTCATTAATCCCAGGTGCACCTGATCCTTAATGAACCAACAATGTTGTCACATGTTATTCCAGAGTCTGGATGATTACAGGATTCCATAAAACCTATTAACTCTGCCGTGGCCTCCAGGGCTGGCAAGAGCCTGCCAAAATAAATGAGGGTATTGAGCAGCAAGGGAGAAACAAGAACACAGCTCCATCCATCCATCCATCCATCCATCCATCCATCCATCCATCATCCATCCATCATCTATCCATCATCCATCCATCCATCATCCATCATCCATCCATCCTTCCATCCATCCATCCATCCATCCATCCATCCATCCATCCATCATCCATGCATCATCCATCCATCCATCCATCCATCCATCCATCCATCCATTTATCCACCCATTTATCCATCCATTTATCCATCCATTTATCCATCCATCCATCCATCCATCCATCCATCCATCCATCCATCCATCATCCATCTATCCTTCCATCCATCCCTCCATCCGTCATCCATCCATCATCCATCCATCCATCATCCATCCATCCATCCATCCATCCATCCATCCATTTATCCATCCATCCATCCATCCATCCATCCATCCATCCATCCATTCCATCCATCCATCCATCCATCCATCCATCCATCATCCATCCATCCATCCATCCATCCATCCATCCATCCATCCATCCATTTATCCATCCGTCCATCCATCCATCATCCATCCATCACCCATCCATCATCCATCCATCATCCATCCATCATCCATCCATTCCATCCATCCATCCATCCATCCATCCATCCATCCATTCATCCATCCACCCATCCATCCATCCACCCATCCATCCATCATCCATTTATCCATCCATTTATCCATCCATTTATCCATCCATCCATCCATCCTTCCATCCATGTGCATGTGCTTCTGCTGTCCTGGCCTTCCCAATAAAACTCCCCAGGGCTCCTGATCCAAGCACCACTGTCACCACAGTTCCAAGGTTGGGAGATGGATCAGGATGGATCCCACCACTTTGGCTCAGGTGTCTGGGAATTCTCAGCTGGAACAGAGCTTCCCTGAGCACTTCGGAGTGGAACCCAGCTATCTGGTAGTGGGGTGGGTGATAGTTGAGCTCCAAATCTTGGAAAAACCATGGAATCATGGCAAGCAGAGAAATGATACTGAATAGAAGACCTGGATGAAGGAAAAAGGAGCTGAACCCCTCAGCTTAGGCCAGAAACTAGGAGGGATTTCTAAACAGAGATGATGGTCAAACACTGGGACAGACTTCCCGGAGAGGTGGGTGGTGCCCCAAAACTGTCAGTGTTTAAGAAATATTTGGATAATGTCCTTTATGACATGGTTTAACTTTTGATCAGTCCATAATTGGTCAGGCAGCTGGATCAGATGGTCATTGTAGCTCACTTCCAGCTAAAATCTCCTCTCCTCTCCTCTCCTCTCCTCTCCTCTCCTCTCCTCTCCTCTCCTCTCCTCTCCTCTCCTCTCCTCTCCTCTCCTCTCCTCTCCTCTCCTCTCCTCTCCTCTCCTCTCCTCTCCTCTCCTCTCCTCTCCTCTCCTCTCCTCTCCTCTCCTCTCCTCTCCTCTCTCTCCTCTCCTCTCCTCTCCTCTCCTCTCCTCTCCTCTCCTCTCCTCTCCTCTCCTCTCCTCTCCTCTCCTCTCCTCTCCTCTCCTCTCCTCTCCTCTCCCTCAGAGACATTTCCAGAAAAAAAGAAGGAAGAAAATTCCATTCATGATGATCCATTTGCACTTTGCTGCCACTTCTTACATGACACCTTTTCCACAGGTTTCAGATGCACTTGTGTGACCAAACGATTGTCCCCCGAGCAGAAAGTCAGGCTTGACTCCACACTTCTGATATTTATTTCTCAGGGACCTCGTGCTCATCGAAGCAGCCTCCTGCCAGGAATGGTGTTTTATTCAAAAAAAAAAAGGAACACTGGTGGGACTCTCAGCTGTGGTCTTCTATGGAATAAGGATTCGTGCATTATCTTTAAAAGGAATAATATTGTAGCTCAGAGATTGTCTGAATAAAACATCTCTCAGCTCCTTTATCCAACCCAGAAGACAGAAGACAACAGATCCTCCAAGGACCCTTTTTGTGATGTTATTCCGACTCGTGACATCTTGCACAGAGCTTGGAATTATCAAGGAGACAGTCAGAACTAACAGTAATTACTGTGCTTGGAATGCTGATCTTCCGAGAGCAGGTCTGAACAGGCTGGAACCCATGGAAATACCATCCAGGAGCAGAGAGAAGAAGAGCAATAATTTATCAATAATTTATTCTCCATGTGGTTTCTGACCATCCAGTGAGGGCCTGGACCACACCCTTGCCAGCAGAGCCACAAAGGTGCACGGACTTCAGATGAATTCTTTTCTTTAAAGGAATGATGAGAAGAAATAAGGGTAGAGTTGACTCTTACAAGCTCAAGAGACCCTTGGCATGTACCCCTTGAGTTCAGTAGTAAAAGCCTCTTGAAATACCAAGACTGGCTTGAGAAATCCCAACCAGGCTGTGACATCTTTTGCACAGAGCTGGCACAGCAAAAATAAGATTTCAGAAACCCCTTCTGTGATCCAAGGACTCCAGCAGGTAAAAAAAAAAAATCTCCTACTTGTATTCCCCAAAGGCAAACTAGACACCATTCCCAAGCTGTCCATGGAATTTTGTTTAAAAGCCCCCATTTTGTGGGGAAAAGTCAGATATTTTGGCATTAAATCTCCCCTCCTCCCCAGGATGACTTTCCTCCTCTGCTGTGAGTGCGTCAATGTCTGTCACCCTCTCCTGGGTGTTTGGTTCTCTTTCAGATTTGGGTGGCATCTCCCACCATGGTGACAGCTGTCTCGATGCTAAAAACACCTCTTCCCCCGTGGCTTCTCTCCCTGGAGATTGGCAGCAGCCAGGAAAGATTAGGAGCGAATTCTGGCTTGTTTTCAGCCCGGCTTTGTAAGGACACGGCTCATCTGATCGTGGCTTTGTGCGCGAGCAGGAGACAACACAGAGCTGCCGCCTTGGATCCGTCGCATCGCAGGAGTTTGTGAAGTCCCCGTGGATTTCTCAAAAAGGATTTTTGGGTGGAAAAGGTTCTGTTGAAGATCTCACTGGGACTGAAGACACCTTTTTAAGGATTCGGAAGGTCTGTGAGGGAGAGCTACGTCAAAGCACGTTGATAATCAGCTCATGGTGAGCCCGTTCCCACTTCGGCTCGATGCTCCTCACTGGGAGCAGTGGCACATCCCTCTGCAATCATCTCCCATCGCTGCTGGCTCCCAGCCACCCTCTGGAATCCTGCCACTGCCCAGGGCACAGTTTCGACTGGCAGAGTGCCACCCGCCCCCGGGATTTCACCGAGGCAAAGCCTTGAGCCCCAGCCCATGTTTGAGCCTTGTCCAGGGAACCCAGGGAGCAGCCAAGGAATGTGTGGGGCAGCAGGGCTCAAAGAAGGGGCAGAGCTTCTCCCAAGTGTCCCAAACTCCTCACCCTGCTCCTCTGGGGGATTCTTGGAGGTGTCCTGTGCAAGGCCAGGGCTTGGGCTTGATGGTCTGGGTGGATCCTTTCCAATTCAGGTTATTCTGTGATGCTGTGACTCTAAATCCAAAGGTCTGACACTGGAGCACCTTGACTTCACTCAGCCTGCTTTTCCAGGAAATTTTTTATATCTCCTTCCCTGATTATTGGGTGAAAGCAATTTCTATTTCAAGGATGTGAAGGGATGGATGCCCCAGTCCCAATACAGCTGTCAACAAGACAGGAGTGGGATTCTCCTGGATAATGAATCCAGGACAAGGCTGTGCCTTAAAACAAAACTTCAAACAAAGTGCTTCAGTGTCACTGCTGGTGTGACTGAGGGCACATCAAATTGTCCTTGGAATGGGCAGGAAAGACCTGAAAACATGGAAAACATATTCCTGAAAACGTGAAAAACATATTCACCCCTTGTATCACATGGGCCTGGAGTGCCAGGACAAGGGGGAATGGCTTCCCATTGCAGAGGGCAGGGTTAGATGGGATTTTGGGATGAAATTCTTCCCTGTGAGGGTGGGGAGGCCCTGGCAAAGGTTTCCCAGAGAAGCTGTGGCTGCCCCATCCCTGGAAGTGTTCCAGGCCAGGTTGGATGGGGCTTGGAGCAAGCTGGGATAGTGGAAGGTGTCTCATAGCAGAGGGGTTGGAATTTGATGATTTTTACGGATCCATTCAACCCCAACCATTCCATGATCCCCTTAAGAGACCTTCTGGCCAAAGGCAGCCTGTAGGATTTATGTTCAGATTCTGGAGTAGTTTTTTGGGACTCTGATCCGTGGATTTCATACCTTTTGGCTTTCAGTTGCCTTGAACATGTTTGATCTCATGGATTTCAGCAATTTGCCCAACACGGAACTGGTGCAAAACTGTTTCACCCCAAGGCACAAGGCTCTCACCCACATTTACTGAGGATATTCAAACTTAAATCTCAGTCCTAAAGATGTGTGGCTGGACCAAGCCTGGAGCCACCAACGTGTGACAATTCCCATCTGTTCAGTGGGGGCTGAGGGGGGAAAGGGGATCAGGACCCAGACCAGGGCACAGAAGGATTAAAGCACATCCTGTGTGCTTCCAAACCCTCTGGGAATGCGCAGAGTGGAGCCCCAGGTCTGTGCCGGAGGTGGAGCCCACCCAGACCATCTGCCCCAGCCTTTTCCAACACTCTGAGCATCTCTCTCGTATCCGAGTGACCCAAAATGACTTTTCTAAATTAAGATCCCAACCGCGACATGGTGCTCGACTTCCTTCCCCCTCAACACATCTGCTGCTGACACTGAAAGGTTCTTTTCACCTCATTTTTAGGCTTTGTTTCCAGGCCTGGGGCTGTACAGAATAAAGAGGGAAAGAGGCTTCTGTGTTCCTCCGGAATTAGGGATGCGAGAGTCATGCAGGAGAAAAATGAAGATATCCAAGAGAGGATGTGCTGCCGTGTCAGAGGCAGATGCTCCAAGCCCTCCAAACCCTAATATGGAAAAATAGCTCTATTTTAAGACCGGAAAAAAGTGCACATGATAGGTTTGAGATGAGGAATAATTTGGGAGTGATATCGAAAATGATATCGCTGCTGCTGTACTTCAGTGCTGCCAGGCGCATTCCATAATTAATAACTCCTTCAGATGGAGTGACTTTCCTTTGAGGGTGCGGAATTAAACATTTAAATCCCTCTCTGTAAATACAAGGCTGTGGCAGAGCTCTCCAGAAGCCTCGCAGCTACACTCTAATGTATATTTATATTCTAGAGAAGTATTTTTAGCAAGAACTACAAGTCCTCTCTGTATTTGATGACATCAGAGCTCTGTTTTACATGAAATGTCCCGACTGCAAAAATTATCCCCTTCTTTTTCCTACTCTTGGAATGTTGCAATAATTTCTGCCCTTGTCTTGTCTCATTCCTCTTTCTTTCACCTTCATCTGGATTAATGCACATTCCAAGAGGGCTGTGCGGGTTTTTTTTTTTTTTCCCTCTCTCGCTTCCAAAGAAGATGAAATATATAAATTTTATTTAAAAATGAAGCAGCTCCTAGTGTTTCCCACCTCTGCAATCAGGGCATGCTGGGGTAACAACCACCACTGATGCTCTGACCAGTGCCCTGCTGTGGAAAGCAACTGGAAATGATCCCTGCTGGAAAACACAGTGCTTTAAATATGAATCCTGCTGTTTCTGTGATGCTTCTGTGGGAATCCTGCCCGGGGCAAAACCACAGGATTGGACCTTGGTCCTCATTCAGTTCAAATCCGAGCTGAGGATTCTGTGTTTCCAGAGGAGGAATTATTTATTGGAATGCCCACTCCACTTTCAGAAGTCATGGAGCCCACAAGGAAAGGCTACTCAAGCACACATAGTGCTGATTTTTGGCTGGAGTGGGACTCAGCAGGGTATCCCAGCTGGAAAATCCTCGAAGATGAGCCTCTGCTGTTCTTTACTCCTTAATTTCTGGGCGGATAAAAGCACTTCAGATTTGTAACGGGAAGCAGGAGATGCAGATCAGGAGAAAATTCCTCCCTCTGAGGGTGGGGAGGCCCTGGCCCAGGTTGTGCAGGAATTCTGTGGCTGTTCCATCCCTGGAAGTGTCCAAAGCCAGGCTGGACAGGGCTTGGAGCAACCTGGGATAGTGGAAGCTGTTCCTGCCTGTGGCAAAGGGTTGGAATTCGATGATCTTTTTCCCTTCACACCCAAACCATTCCATGATTCTGCACATCTCCAAGGCTGCCCCACATTTGCAGAAAGGTTGGAAAGTGATGGAAAAGACAATTTTTTTATTTTTTTATTTTTTTTTACCAGATAAAGCATAAGGCTCTGAGGAATGCCCTCAAATCTGGAGATAAAATCTCTGAATGAGCAGAGAAGAACAAACCCTCAGAGGGACAAGAAAAATCCTTCCACAGAGCGACACCAGCTCTGGATTCCGCCTGCTGCGAAGCCTCATCCGGCAGGGCCGAGAGGTTGCAGGTCTTTTTCTGGCCCTTTGGAGACACATTTCCCTCTGTTCTATTTTCTCCAGCCTATATTTAAACTTCTCTCTCCCTGTGTCCACTCGACCCCGTGACGCAAAATTCCGGCCAGGCCTTTGAATTTCCTGCGTTTCCTGGGGCAGTGGCACTCGCTGGGTTTAACTCCTGAGGAGCAAAGGGAGGGATAAACAACAGCAATAACCAAAAAAACAGCAAATTCCATTTTTTTTTAAGTGCTCCCAGGGATGCCTGCTCAGCCTTGTGGCTGCCACATTGTGAACAGGTGACTTCTAATCCCAAAAATGCCATTTTTTACCCCCGACACTCTGTGTGAAGGGTTCGTCACCTCTCCTAATCAAGGAACGTATTAACAGTGCTTTGAAGAGAAAAATCTGCTTTTGATTCTGTTTTGGCTCCAGCAGAAACTCGTGGCTGTGTTGGTCGGTGAGTCCTGGGGCCAGGAGGGGCAGGACTGGTGACACGAGGGGACAGTCCCCACGTGGAGCATCTTTGCAGCACAGAATGGCCCTGCTGGCCTTGACGCCGAGCTCAAGCACTTTCTTTTTGCAAGAGAAGCTGCTCCATGAAATCTCCCAGTTCTCCCAGTGTGTATCCCAAAAGAGCCTCCTGTCCCACTGGACTGGGTTTTACCCTTCTCCCCTCCTTTTCCAGCAGGGATAGTCTTAAATCTGACTCTTCCAAGGACGAGTTTTGTATTCCCTTGCTCGTTCCTGTGTGTTTTCCTCCCCTGTCTGGCACAGGGCAGTTTGGGAGCTGAAAAACCAGCCAGAAACCCAAAACCAGAAACCCATAACCAGAAACCCCAAAACCAGAAACCCCAAACCAGAAACCCCTAACCAGAAACCCCAAACCAGAAACCCCAAACCAGAAACTCCAAAACCAGAAACCCCTAACCAGAAACCACAAACTAGAAACCCCAAACCAGAAACCCAAACCAGAAACCCCAAACCAGAAACCCCAAACCAGGAACCCCAAGCCAGAAATCCAAAACCAGAAATCCAGAACCAGAAATTCAAACCAGAAACCCAAACCAGAAACCCCAAACCAGACACCCTCAAAACCAGAAACCCCAAACAAGAAACCCCAAACCAGAAACCCCAAAACCAGAAACCCAAAACCAGAAACTCCAAAACCAGAAACCCAAAACCCCAAACCAGAAACCCCAAACCAGAAATCCAAAACCAGAAATCCAGAACCAGAAACCCCAAACCAGAAACCCCAAAACCAGAAACCCCAAAACCAGAAACCCCAAATCAGAAATCCAAAACCAGAAACCCCAAACCAGAAACCCCAAACCAGAAACCCCAAACCAGAAATCCAAAACCAGAAATCCAGAACCAGAAACTCAAACCAGAAACCCAAACCAGAAACCCCAAACCAGAAACCCCAAACAAGAAACCCCAAACCAGAAATCCCAAACCAGGAACCCCAAACCAGAAATCCCAAAGCAGAAACCCCAAAACCAGAAACCCAAACCAGAAACCCCAAACCAGAAATCCAGAACCAGAAATCCAGAACCAGAAACTCAAACCAGAAACCCCAAACCAGAAATCCCAAACCTGGAACCCCAAAACCAGAAACCCAAACCAGAAACCCCAAACCAGAAATCCCAAACCAGGAACCCCAAACCAGAAACCCCAAAACCAGAAACCCCAAAACCAGAAACCCAAACCAGAAATCCCAAACCAGAAACCCAAAGCAGAAACCCAAAGCAGAAACCCCCTCCCCTCACCCTGTGCTGCCCCACCCTCCCTCCCCAGGTGAATACCGAGCACACAAGAACGATGCTGCAGACTGAAAATCAGAGATTCCAACTTTATTTACGAAATTCTCACCCAGGAAGGAACCCTCGCCCTCCCAGTCCCTCTGGATCCGGACCCTGTCCCATCCACACGCGGAAAGCAGAACCCGCGATCCTGCAGGAAATGGGAAAAGGCCGCTGGAGACAGAGCTGGGAGCCAGGATGAAAAAAGGGAATGTGATCTGAGGACGGCAGGGATGGTGCTTTGCGTCTGGCCTGACACATCCGCCTGGTTTTGAAGCAGGGAAAAACAGAAGAGACGAGTGGGAAGCAGGAGCTGGCGCTCAGTGTCTGTGAGGGTGGGTGGGAGACTGGGATTTGAGGAAATTCCAATTATTATCCCCTCCGTGGCGTTTTTCCCTGTAGATCTCAGCATTGCCAGGGGACATCAGGGAAGTTGTCAGGGTTTTGTGGAGCTCTGAGGGTTTCACCTCCAGAAAAAAGGGCTCATCACCCCCTGAGGGTGGGTGGGACACTGGGATTTGAGGAAATTCCAATTATTATCCCCTCCGTGGCGTTTTTCCCTGTAGATCTCAGCATTGCCAGGGGACGTCAGGGAAGTTGTCAGGGTTTTGTGGAGCTCTGAGGGTTTCACCTCCAGAAAAAAGGGCTCATCATCCTCCTGAGGGTGGGTGAGACATTGGGATTTGAGGAAATTCCAATTAGTATCCCCTCCATGGCATGTTTTCCCGGTAGATCTTGGCATTGCCAGGGGGTGCCAGGGAAGTTGTCAGGGTTTTGTGGAGCTCTGAGGGTTTCACCTCCAGAAAAAAGGGCTCATCATCCTCCTGAGCTCACAAGGACCTCTGCCAAGGAGTGCAAAATTGTCAGGGTTTTCTTCTAAATGGTATTGAGACAGACCCTGAGAAACAATTCCCTCCGTGCAAGGAGGAAAAAGAGCCTCTCTGCTTTGGTTTCGTATGGAAACAGAGTGGGAAAAGGAAAAAAAAAATGGAGGAAAAATAAACTTTGCCAGCGAGGAGGTTGCAGGAATGCCATGAACACACAAGGATGGTGCACGGGTGTATCCATGCTCCACTCTGCCCTTGCTTCCTGCGCCCCTGGATGATCCCTGGCAAGAGGAACAGAGGAAACGGCAAATTCCCTGGATGATCCCTGGCAACAGGAACAGAGGAAATGGCAAACTCCCTGGATCTCTGTGAGCTGGGCACACCTGGCTCATTCATAGATGCTTCCACTCCAGCTGTTTTTACAGCAGACAGGGCACCAGAATCAATCCTACAGCTGCTCCAAGCAAATCCCAGCTGGGATTTCAGCACTTTTAACCGGCTTTTCTCAGAGCTGAGGGTCTGAAACAACCATTAGTTTTCCTATCCTGCAGTTTCAGCTCTGAAGGGGTGGAGGGAGGGCAGAGCAACAGAAGAATTTGACTGGAATAGTCTTTAAAACATCTGGAAAGGGAAATCTGGGAGATCTGACTGAGCTCAGGAAGAGGCTGACGGCAGGGTTGGAAATTCTGGTTTGTAGGTCTGACCTACCCTGGCCTGGCAGTCCAGGGCGTGTTCTGAGCTTCCCAGAAATCCATCCCATCCCAAAACATGGAAGCTGAGCCCTTCTGAACTCATTCCTTACCCCTGGAATTAAGTGCCAGCTCTCTGCCATTGCCATCCACACCCTGATGGGCAGGAAGGACCTGGGACCGGCTCCATCTGCTCCTCTCACTCAGGAGGTGGCACCAGTGCTGCCCAGAGGAGCTGAAGCTGTGGCTGCTCCATCCCTGGAAGTGTCCAAGGCCAGGCTGGAGAGGGCTTGGATCACCCTGGGATAGCAGAAGGTGGCCCTGCCCATGGCAGGGGGTGGAACTGATGATCTTTCAGGTCCCTTCAAACCCAACCCATTCTCTGTGGGTCCTGAGGACCAGAGGCAGCTGAAGCTGAGGAACATCTGCTCAAAAAGCTGGAAACTGGAGATTTATGGGGTTTAAGTCCAGGTGCCCAAACTTTTGGCTTGAATCCAGCGTTGCGGATGGGGTGAAGCCCCACGTCAGAGAAGAAGGACATTCCCAAAGCATCTAAGAGTTCACGAGGCAGCTTGGCAGGGAGAAGGGTGGGGTCTTGCCTGGAGCTGGGACACTTGTGACCTCACAGGGAGCACTGGAGGACCGTCCCAGCCACCATGGCCACCAGCCCCAGCGCTGCAGAGCTGCTCCTCACCCCACTGCTGCTCCTGGTGTCATCCGTGCACAGGTCGGTGTAGCAGCAGGATTTGGGCTTGGATGCCCCAATCCCGTTGTAGGAGAGGCACTCCTCCTCACAGTCCCTGGTCACGGTGATGTTGCCAAAAAAGGGATAACCTGGGAGAGGAGGATTGGAGAGGGGAAGAAATGGTGAAGGAAAATGGGATTGAGGAATGCTGACAGAGGAGGTGTTGGGCATCCCTAATCCATGGGTGTCTGCAATCCAGGCTGTTTTTGTGGGAACAGCTCTGCCAATTCTCACTGCTGACTCTCTCTCTCACCCTCCTGCTCCTTCCAAAATTATTCCAGCACAGGCAATGGACACAAATCCCTGTAGATGTTGGCACCATCTATACATTCAGGGTCCGTGTAGGTATTGGGAAAGGTAAAACAGAGGGAATGAGTGCAGTGAGTCCTGACACTTCACTGTGAGGCTCCAGATCGGACAGATTTCTCTCCTTCCCTCTTTAAAATGGGATGATTTCAGCTGGATTCTTGGAAAGAAGTCCAAGCTGGGATTGGGAGAGGGAAGTGTGGCCAGCAGGTTGAGGGAGGTGATTCTCCCTTTCTACTCCGTTCTGGTGAGACCTCACCTGCAGAGCTGCCTCCACCCCGGGGTCCTGACACAACAGAGACATGGAACTGTTGGAACAGGTCCAGAGGAGGCCACGGAGATGCTCCAAGGGCTGGAGCCTCTCTGCTCTGGAGCCAGGCTGGGAGAGCTGGGAATGTCCAGCCTGGAGAAGAAGTGGTTCCAGGGAGATCTCAGAGGCCCTTCCAGTGCCTGAAGGAGCTCCAGGAGAGCTGGAGAGGGATTGGGGACAAGGGATGGAGGGACAGGACAAGGAGGAATGGCTTTAAAACTGGAAGAGGGAAAAGTTAGATGGGATATTGGGAAGGAATTCTTCCCTGTGAGGGTGCTGCAGCCCCGGCACAGGTTTCCCAGAGAAGCTGTGGCTGCCTCATCCCTGGAAGTGTTGGGGTCCAGGTGGGATGAGGTTTGGAGCAGCCTGGGATACTGCAGTGTGGAGCTTTGGAATTCAATGATCTTTAATGTCCCTTCCAACCCAACCCATACCCAACCCAACCCAACCCAACCCAACCCATCCTGGGATTCTCAGATTTCCCCCCAGGACCCCTCGGGGGAGCAGTGGGACTCACCTGTCTCCCGGGAGTGCAGCGTGGTGGTGCACACGGTGGCTTTCGGGGGACACACGATGGCTGTCCTGCACATGGAAATGTCTGTGGGCTCCTTGCACGTGTAGCATCGTAGGGACTGGGCTGCAGAGGGGACAGAATGGCCCTGAGGTGACACAGCAGGGGACACAGACCCAAATCTGCAGCTTCCTGACCAAAATTGTGTGGTGTCCAACACAGCACATCTGGAGGCAATGGCAAAACTTGGATATGCCAGGGGGGAAAAGGCCAAATTTTCCACAAATTTTTCAATGGACCAAATTTTCCAATTCTGGCCTTTTCCAGGTGGGAAAAGACCAAATTTTCCTCCAAATTGTCCACTGGAGGACAAGGGTGGTGCTGCAGGAGTTGGGCCTGAGCATGACATTGGGGGCTCAACAGCCCAAAAAAGAGCAGGGATTTAGAGGGATCTGTTCCTCGAGGATCTGTGATCTGTGCATCCTCTGAAAGGGATTTCACTTTTTGGGGTCTACAGCTTCCTCATGAGGGGAAGTAGAGGGGCAGAACTGATCTCTTCTGTCTGGAGCAGTGTCAGGGTCCAAGGGAATGGCCTGAAACTGTGCCAGGGGAGGTTTAAGTTGGATATTAGGAAAAGGTTCTTCCCCCAGAGGGTCATCATGCACTGGAATGAGCTTCCCAGGGAATGATCACCGTCCCAAGCCTGACAGAGTTCCAGGAATGCTTGGACAACACCCTCAGTCACAGGGTGGGATTGTTGGGGTGTCTCTGCAGGACCAGGAGTTGGGCTTTGATAAACCTTGTGGGTCCCTTCCAACTCAGGATATTCCATGATTCTGTGATGGTAAAAACCAACTCTTTCTGCTGAGAGCAGCGTTCCCCAGCTGTGACAGTGGCAGCTCCCCCATCCCTCCCCTCACAGCCACAGCTCCCTCCTGCTCGTTTGAGGGAAATTCTGCAGGAATCAGTAACTGAGAGCAGGATTTAAATTTCAGAGTGTGGCCCAAAACCTCCTTTTCATCAGGGGCTGCTGCTGCTTTTTGAAGAGGCGATGTACAAACTCTCGCTGGCTGCCACCTGAGGGAGGGACATCTCTAAATATGCAAATCTCGGTCACTGCAGCTCTCAAAAATCTCCGTGGGAGCCCTTTCCATCCACAGCCAGCGGATACCGAGCGTGTGGATTTTCCCAAGCCCTGCTGGTGTGGCTTGATGACAAAAACCAGCCTGGTGTGAGATTTTCTATCCTACCCTTCCTTCCACCCGCAGCAAAACCACCTGAAAGCGTCCAGTGCCATCTGTTGGTAAAAATTCACACCGGCGCTGTTTTTTTGTTCCAGTTCTGCTGTCAGAGAGGAACCTCTGGGGCTTTGTGATAAGGATAAATATTTTTGAAGGCGTTTGTTTGAACACCTGACTTTAGAAGGAATTTTTAAGGCATCTACTCCTCATAGCAGATCCTTTGGAAAATTCAGCTGTGGGGTAGAGCCTACACAGAGGAAAAATTTTCTTTGTCCTCTTTGCAGAGGTAAAAAGGATTTTTACGTGGGAATAGTTCAATGTTCTTGTGGCCATAGGAGCCATCCCTGTTTATCCCAGCTCAGGACCTCACTAGGTCCCTTCCCAATGATCCACGAGATGTTGTTTTGTATTTTAACAGAGATAACGCATTATCACCTGACAATCAGTTGGATATCTGTGGATTTGTGGGATGGTGGAAGGAAGGATGGGTGGGTGGATGGATGGATGGAGCAGTGCTGGCTTAAAGTACTTGAGAAATTGCCCTGAAACCCTTGGGGGGAGGTGGTTTCCATTTCCAAACCTCAGCATTTTCATGGATGAGCCGGGAAGTGCTTTGGGGGAATTAATCCCAGGTAAAAGCAGGTTTAAGGTAGGAAAACCTCAACCCCCTCATCGTTCACTGGCTCTGGGTGGGGCACTCAGAGGGCACAGGTTTTGTGGGTAGGTCACATGAAAGACAAAAGCCCAAATCCGTAAGGACCAGGACAGAAGAACGGAACAGGGACAGCTCTGTGTCCTGACCTGAGCCAACAATTCCCTGTCCCTCACTGCCCAACAGGACCTTCCATCGCTTGGTGCCAAACCTTGGGAAGAGGAATGGTCACAGACACATCCCTCAGCTGCAAGAGGAGTGCCTAGACCAGCTGCTTCCCTCTGGATCATCCCAAAAAATTTACTTCTGCCTGATTTCAGCTATAAAGCAAATGGAGTTGATAACTCTGTTTCCACAAAATTCTTTGAGACCTTGCGTGGTTTCTCAGAAATTCTGTTAAATCCAAGACAGGACTCCAGGTGGAGATACGTGGTCCCTGCCCAGGCTGCCTTTCCTTTGAGATCTTCCAGGGTCCTGTGGGAGCAGCCTGAGGATCTCTGGGCTGGAGGTTAAACCCCTCTGGACTGGTGACATCCCAGGAATGGCTCTCCAGGCAGGGATGTAGCTGCAGTCAGTCACATCCGGATGAAGGAAGGTCACAGTGACGACCAAACTCAGCTTGCCCAAGATCCAGACCCATCACAGACCCAGGGGAATTTCCCATTTCCACCTCTGTCTTCATCTCCAGAAATAAGGGAAAATCCTAGAGCTGGGGGTTTGATCAACCTTTCCAATGTCCTTGGAGTTATTTCTCATACCCTCGCCCTTATCTATACTGAAGTCTCACCCTCTGGATTTCCAGCAGCCAGCTGGGAGGTTTTAGGGAGGGCAGGAGCTCGGGATGAGCACATTCCATCCCATTCCTGAAGGAACAGGGTGGCAGCTTAGGTCGAGGCTGTCACTTCAATCTATGTTGTCCCCTCCATCCCTGGGTACAGGTGGCAGATATCCAAAGGATGTGCATCGCTCCCTGTCCGGCATCACAGCTTTTCCCGTCAGGAATGCATCTCCCCTTTCCCAATTCACCCTCTCCTTTGACCTTCTTCAACACAAAAGGCATCATTTCCCCCACCTGGGGGTTACCAGCTCTTTCCCCTCCCTCCCCTCCCAGGAATTTCCCAGGGGGTCCCGGGAGAGCTGGGAATGAGGAGCTCTTACCCAACTCCACGAATGCCAGGCCCAGCAGGAATCCAAGCAGGAGCTTCTTCATGCTGACAGCAGTTCCAGTTCCAGGACAGTTCCAGGGAGCTGCTCCCAGGGAGCTTTATATGTTTTCCCACCCTCCACCACCTGTTGTTGATCCTGTGGGCGGATTCCCTCGGGGTGATCAGGGGAGAGCCCAGCTCCAGTCTGGATTGGGATTTGCAGAGGAACAAGTTTCCTGATGAGGTGACATCACCGCAATGAGCAGACTCCTGCCATGCCTTGACTCTTCCCCGGGTTTATGTCCCGGGGCTGGTCCCATGGAAAAGGAAAAACACGGCTGGCACTGCAAGGCGTGGCCCCGTGCCAGGGATGGATGGGGAATGTGACAAGGTTTGTTTGCTCCTTCCAGTCTGGCTCCAGGAGCCAAGAGCTGGCTTGTGTCACACGTGTTGCACTGGCCAGCAGATGAAGGGACAAGTGACAGCAGGCTGGGCTTCCACGTGCCTTGGGAAAATGATTCCATGGGCTGGCGTGACTGGGATTGCCCAAAGGTGTCCTCCTAAATACAGACCAAAGTCAATCTGGGTCTGGATTTTGGATCCCTTGGTTATTAAGTCAGCTGCTGGGCATGGGAGTCACCTGGAGGCCAGTGGGATATGGTGCTTCCACGTAGTTGCACTATTTTGGAAATCTTTCTCTTCTTTCTCAGGGAGAATAGAGATAAGCTGCATTTTTGTACTTTCTTAACCTCTGTGTTTGGTATTAGGTGTTGTATAGCTGTGACCAGTAGTTTTAAGAAGTGAATTCCCTGCTGACCAATAGTTGCCAAATTATTAAGTAATATATAAAGAAGTTTTTGTAAATAAAGTCTCTCCTTTCACCATCTTGAGTTCATCTGCCTGCTTCCTCTGCCAGCTTCTGCGAATCTCAGGAAATCTAAACCCACACTTCCAAGTCTGGAATTGGGATAAGTCACGTGGTTTTGGGTCCTGGGTCATGCTGGCAAAGCAGGACACTCAGCCTTCCTTTGGAAAGCTGTCAATTATTTACCAAATTTTATCCTGAGGCTGGGAAATTAACCCAACGTGGAGCAATGAATTGATTTTCCCACTCCAGCACCTTCTTGATAGCAAATTTCACTTTACCCACATCAAGGCAACCCTTTCAAAGTCATAATTTATTTTGCATCTTATCCAATATTTGGGGCGACAGCTTCAAACGCTTGGAGCTGGGGAGAAATTATTTACTTCTCCCTTTGGATGGAGCCTCTGGTATTTTATATTTCACAGGAAAAGCTGATAGACTTTTTGTTGGGTTTGTTGTGATCCAAATTGGAAAATCCCAGTGTTATGCAATTTCCCATAAAACAGCTGAATAAGCCAAAGAGGCAAAGTTTGTGAATCACTGGAACACCTGGAGATGTTAGGCATGGAGATGAGGTGAGTGAAGGTGATTTAATGAGGTGCTTTGCTTGTCACAGACTTGTTACGACAACGCACGTGAGAATTGCTGCCATTCCCAGCAGCCTCTCCTTCTTCCCAGTTGGAGGATGGTTCCCAGTAACCTGAGAAGCGTTGCTAATGGGAATTTCCACAGCCAGGGATGACACAAAGCTGACAGAGCTGTGGGAGAGAAAGACCTGCATCCTAATCCTCTGCGAGAGAGAAAATTATCCTTTTTTTCGTTTTCCTCTGCTCTTGGAGATCAAGTACCAAAAACACCTGGATCAAACATAACTCTCTGGGCATGCAGGAAAAAAATTCACTCGGTGAAGGCCACCAGACCTGGTTACATCGAGATCTTAGCTTGGAACTGGGCAGCTCAAGGCACATTTGAGCAAAATCTTAATTAACAGCTGTGAAACTGGAAAAGGTCCAGTGCTTTCAGCATTCCAGGTGGTTGTGCCTCAATGGGAAAGCGCAGGGGGGTTGGCACAGTAAGGCTGCTGGGTGGATTGTGAAGTGGAAACGTCCATGGAGACATCCTCTTGTACCTGAAAGTCATTCCATTTGGAGGAATTTTTGGGATAAATCAGTGTGGTTGAAGAAACAGGGGTATAAATACTTAACCACTGCCTTAACTCTGTCTTAAAGGCTTGAAAATGTTGGAGATCTTTCCATAAGGCAGGACACTGGGAAAACCGAGTATGCAGCAGTGCCAGATTTGGGAGTGTTCCAGTAAAATTGTGGAAGAAAGGAAAGACCTTTAAGCTCTGTTACCTCTAAGGTATTCCTTGATCTAAAGATAATCAGGAGCCTACGGTGAGATGGAGCCCTGGAAACAAACCCAAAACCCAACACAAACAACTGCAGGTGGTGTCCAGGTGTGTGTTGGGGTGGGAGAGGAGCTGATTTGGGAAGTGGCAACACCCTCCTGGCTTCCCAGGTGGAATTCCACAGCCGCTGTCAAGAAAAAATGGGATCCTAATGGAAAAAACCACAATAGAGGGCAACTAATGGGAAGACTGGGAGAGCAGGATTCACCCCAAAAGATGACTGGAAAACATTGGCACCTTTTAGTTTGGTAGAGGTAAGACAAACCCGAGTTTAAAAAGACTGGAAATTGAGGTCGGATCTTAAATGCCAGAAAAATTTGGATTATTTCTATAAGCAAAGGCAGGGAAGAAACCTGACCTGTTTTAAGCCTGATAAATATGTGGAGGCTGTGGTTTGACAGAGCAGTCAGGTAAGGCTTGGACAGCTTGCAGGACTCAGGAGGCCCTAAAAATTCCCTTCTGTCTCTGTCAGGGGTGGAATAAACCCTGGGAAAGGTTTTGAGCACTGACTGACAGGAGCCAGAAGGGACTTTGGTTGAAATGTCACTTCAGGTCTGGAGAGCTGAGAATATCAACGAGGCGTGGTGCGTAGGAAGAAAGGGTTGTGTGCCAAAAGCTTTCGGGAATTCTCAGTGGGATCAACCTAAACCTGCTCCCAGCCTGTCCCTGTCCTTATTTATAAGGTGATATAGGGAGATATAATCTCTCTCTGCTTATCGCAAATACCAGGAAAGGTAGATGGCAGAAATTTGGTGTTTATGAGTAAAAAGGTGAAGTGCTTCACCTGCTCAAACTTCCCTTACAGTTAATTCTTGTTTGAATGATAAAACAAGAATTTTTATGAGATGTTCTGTGGCAGGGAGTGACCACCAAGCTTTGCTGAGCTGTTCCAGTGGTTAGTTATCAGCCAAATGTGAAATCAGTGCAGTGTAAAATATTTCTACTCTGCTTTATGGAGTTCCTACAGCCCATGGTTCTCGTTACACCCCTCTACTAAATTTAATTTGTCACTGTTGCAATTTTCCTTTTCTCCACAGAAATGTATTTTTTCTGGGATATCCCTTGGATAGATTTTGGTGGGCTCTTTGACTCCTGAAAATCTGTTCTCCAAGGCTTTAATCCTTGTGGTAGTACTTCTCCAAAATCCCTCTATTTTGCCACCTTCTCTCCTACATTGTCCAGCCCAGAACTGGGCATTTTCTTGAGCCACTCCATAGAATCCCAGAATGGTTTGGGTTGGAAGGGACCTTCAAGATCACCCAGTTTCAATCCCCTGCCATGGGCAGGGACAACTTCCACTACCCCAGGTTGCTCCAAGCCCTGTCCAACCTGGCCTGGAACACTTCCAGGGGTGGTGCAGCCACAGCTTCTCTGGGGAACTTTTGCCAGGGCCTCTCCACCCTTCCAGGGAAAAATTCCTTCCCAATATCCCATCCAACCCTGCCCTCTGGCAGTGGGAAGCCATTTTTTCTTGTCCTGACACTCCATGCCCTTGTCCCAAGTCCCTCTCCAGCTCTCCTGGAGCCCCAGTTCAGGTACTGAGAGCTCACAGTAAGGTCACCCCAGAGCCTTCTCCTCTGCAATCCCAGGAATGAGCAGAACAAATCCATCTTCCATGAAACAAGCATTTAGCAATCCTATTTGACACCGTGGTCATGTCATGGTAACGATGGCGTCAACCTACATGACATCAATGTCTTTCCGGGGAGCTGATTTGCAGGACGGAATCTGCTCTGTTTTCCAGATATCAGATTTCCAGGTATCCTGCTGACAACTGGCTTGCAGGAAAATACAGATACTGTTGATCATTACACTTGAGTTCAGCTCCTGTGATTCCAGAGGGGTAGAATTTTTACCAGGGGATTTTTTGGGTGGCTCTACCATCTTCATCTGTGACTCAGTAGCGGGGAACCTCTCTGCCCATGCCCGTGGCTGCAGCGATGTTTGGTGATCCAATGGAAGTTCCACCTCTCACGGGTGTGTGTCAACAACACGACTTTGGGCTTGTTGGGGTGGAGTTGGTCTCCACCCTCCTGATGAAACTCTGCCACTGGGCAGGAAGGAATTCAGGTTTCGTTGAGTTGGAGAAGGGTGAAAGTGTGAGCACCCTCCACCGAGGAGCTCCTTAGGTCCTTCTTCCAGGGGTTGTTTGATATTAAATATTTCTCCACATATGGGAGTATCCAAAAAAATCCAGAATCCCAGCACTGACTCAGTCTCTAAAGATCTTTTACCCCTTTCTTTCCATGTCTGAGCTTCTTTTTGCTGCTTTTCACTCCCTGTCTGGAGAAGTGAGGTGAGAAGTCGAACCTCTCTAAGCAGAGAAGGGAATTGTACACGTCTCCCAAATTCTGGCTTAAGATCACTAATCCCTGGGCTAAAAAAAATAGATGCACTCCTAAGGATGGGAGGAAACATGTAGTTGCACTGTTTTAAAATCTTTCTCTTCTTTCTCATGGAGAATAGAGATAAGTTGCATTCTTGTGCTTTCTAATCTCTTTGTTTTGGTACTGGATACTCTAGAATTGTAACCAATCGTTATAGGAAGTAAAAAACCTGTCGACCAATGATTATTAGATTATTAATGAATATATAAAGAAGGTTTTGTAAATAAAGTTCCTCTTTTCGCCATCTTGTGTGCTGCCTGCCTGACCTCCCTGCGAGCTTCCGCAAATCTCCACGCATATCAAAAAATCAGAGCAACAGAAACATTCCAGACTTGCTGGACTTTTGCAAAAAGACATGAGTTATGTTCAGTGCTCTGAGACAAAATAGGGGAGTCCAGGGATGTGATCATCTGGAGGTTGGAATCATTGAATCATGGAATGGTTTGGGTTGGAAGAGACCTTAAAGCTCATCTCATCCAACCTCCCAGCCATGGCCAGGGACACCTTCCATGAGACCAAATTGCTCAGGTTCCTCCTCTTGCAGCCACAGGACTGAGGACAATTCCTTCAGGTATCACCTGTCCAGCTGTGTTTGTTCTGCCTTGGGAATGTAGATCCCTCAAGCATTTTCTGAAAACAGCAAAAATATCCAAGATGTGATTCTGGATTGGATCCCAGAGGGATGAATATCCACAATTCAGGCATTTCAGGCTTCCTTTGAGCTGTATCAGTCCTACCATTGATTTAAGAGCTGTCAAGGAAGTGTAATATGGTCCCTGCCAACCATATATGAAAACCCATATGACCCATAAATCCACATCCCATCATGCAGGGAGCCTGTGGCCAAGTAATTTTCCCTCTGAAAGTTGGATGAATTAAAATCGTTGAGGTTGGAAAAGACCTCTGAGATCACCAAGACCAATCACCGCCATGTTCACCATTAAGCCATGTCCTCAAGTGCCAGATCCATGCTTTTTTGAACACTTCCAGGTATGACGGCTCCACCACTTCCCTGGGCAGCTTGAACAAAAAAATACCAGGGCTGAAAGGTGCTAGGAATATTCCTGGGGGGCTGCTGTGGTTGGGAGTCTCCAGTGTCTTTCTCCACACTTTAATCAGCTGATGGCACTGTTGATCTCTTATCAACATTCTGCAGTACAAGGGCAACATGCGGAGACTGGCCAGTAACAGAGCTGCTTCCTTCCCTTCATCAGGAAAATTTTATCTCTTTATCAGCTTTGTGCAGAGAAAGGAAACAGAGTTCTCCCTGTGAACTTGTCACTTGTCAAACCCAGGGACTGTCACCGAGTCTGTGACTGAGAAGTGCCTGACATCACTTTGTCAACCTTCAGTATCATCAGCAGGGCCTTTGACTGACATGCTGGCAGCAAAGTTTGTCACCAGGTACAGATCTGGATGAGCCAATCTAAATAAGTAACCCCTGCCAAGTAATAAAAATAGCCTGTGGTGGATGTTGCCATGGGGACCCAGCACAGAAATAGGAACAGGATGACAAGGAAGCCAATTCCCATCATTAGGGTCTGTATGGTCAAGGCATAAAGTTGTGGGAGCACCAATTAGCAGAAAATGCAGCCGAAATAACCTTTGAAAATTTGCAGAGTCACAAACAGATTGAAGCAGGGCAAAAAATCCAGAGTGGGGATTATCTGACTTTGGTAGAGCCTTTCTTCTCTGCCATAGGTGGCTCCTGGGTGACTCAGTGGAGCTGTCTCTTCTTCCAGTCAGGCAGACAAATCCACATTTCAGCAGGGCTGCTCTGGACAAAAGCCTCATCAAAAATTGGATGGCACTGGGGATTACCTGCTTCCCTTCACTGGCTTTAAAAGGAGCCTTGCAAGGGTGGAGACGAGGTCACCTGGAGGTCTCTTCATGGTAAATGTGGTGTTTTCTCATGGATTCATGGAGCAGCTTCTGTTGGAAGGGACCTTAAAAAGCATCTTGTTCCAAGCCCCTGCCATGGGCAGGGACATTCCCACTATCCCAGGGTGCCCCTCCAGCCTGATCTTGGGCACTTCCACGGATGAGGCAGCCACAGCTTTCTGGGCAACTTGTGCCAGGGTCTCACCATCTTCCTGGGAAGAATTTCTCCCTAATGCCTGATCTTAACCTTCCCTCTGTCAATTTGAAGCCATTCCTTGCTGTCCTGTCCCTCTGGACCCTTGTCCCAAGTCCCTCTCCATCTCTCTTGGAGTCCCTTTAGGCACTGGAAAGGGCTCTGAGCTCTCTCTGAAGCTTTCTCTTTTCCAGGTGGACACCTCCAGCTCTCCCTATCTGTCTCCAGAGCAGAGGGGCTCCAGCCCTTGGAGCATTTCCATGGCCTCCTCTGGACTTTCTCCACCATTTCCATGTCATTTTGATGTTGGGCTCCAGAGCTGGATGCAGTGCTCCAGGCAGGATCTCACCAGAGTGGAGCAAAGGGGCAGAATCCTATGCTCTCCTGCCGCCCACCCTGGGGACACAGCTCAGGACACGGTGGAGTCTCAGGGGTGCCATTCCCTGACAGAACAGCCCTCAGGCACACACTGAGATCCTTGGAGTGTCCTGTGCAGGGCCAGGAGCTGGACTTGATGATCCCTGTGGGTCCCTTCCCACTCTGGACATTCCTTGAATTTTGCCAATCCATCCCAAGCTCCTTCCTCATCCGTCCGCTTGTCCAACTTCAGTGACCACATCCAATGCTCTCTCCATTTGTCATCCTACTTCTTTTGGGTATCCTACATAATTCCAGAGTAGTTTGGCTATTCTGATTCCATTTGATTTAATCTGACTCCAGCTCCTTTTAGCCTCCTACAACACAGAGCAATCTTGTCTTTACTTCTTTCCCCATCTCTCCCCTCCCCGCTGAGGTGGTTTTGAGGTGGCACATCCTGATTTCTGGGATCAGGAGTCTAACACACCTGGAACAATATTGTCCCCTCATCCAGCTGAATTTTGGGATGATTCAGTTTCAGATAAGCAGAAAAATGTTGTTATGCGGTTGATATATAGATAAATACGTTGATATCCAGACATATTTGTTGATATCCAGAAAAAGGAGAAGCAAACTGGGAGTTCAAGGACGTGGATGCAAAGGGTGAAGCTTGTGGTTCACCGAAATCAAAGATTCAGAAACCTCTTTGGTTTTTTCCATAAAAAGGAGGAAGAGTGGAGAAAAAATTTCTAGAGAGTGTAACTGTGGCCTGAAATGGGTGAATAATTTCAAAGATTATTCCAGTAATGAGAGGGAAGCCTAAAAGAATGGAGGAAAAATGGAGCAGCAGGCAAAACAACACGAGCGAGGTTAAGAAATGTATAAAGTAAAAATTTGCAATAGTCAAAATGAGTTAGATCTTGAGAAGGACATTGAATGTTATTTATTCATTTATTTAAAATGAATTATTAAAAGTTATTTAAATATTATGTAAAATTATTTAGCTTTTAAATTGAGAGGCAAAATAAAGTAGTGATAGATGAAAACAGAATATTAAATTAACCACTTGTTTATTCAATATATAAAGTGCTTTTGATTTTGGGAATTAAGACAGCCTGGAGAAAGGTGTCCAGAAAAAGCAACAACCACATCTGAGGTGGAACAAAAAAATTCAATATATTCAAGCAGGGATGAAGCAGGACAGGATGTTTTCCATCCCAGAACTCTTGGAGAGCTGAGGTACAGAACAAAAGGTCCAGGTCCACTCCCAAATATATTTTATAAATTGGTAAGGGCAGAATCATGAGGTCAGAATTTAGCACCTAAATTAAAAAGAGGAGGGGTGACAGCCATTGTGTGACCTCAATAGAGTGCCAGGATTAAGAACAGGGTTTGAACGAGGGAAAATAATTAAAAAAAACATGAAAAGACATAAAATCCAATGTTATCTTTGTTGTTTTCATGTTCATAAAGTCAGGTTTTCACAAGTTCAGCAAAATAATAACACAGGATAATGTGGAAATATTTATTAAGATGCCATAGATGGAAAATAATTTGATATAAGAAGAGTGAGAATTTTTTAAAGGCATGGAAGTGGAGGAGCTGGAAATATTTAAAGTGTTGGGAGTGGGATATGAGCCTGGGGAAACTCATCAGCGCCATTCCTCACTTTTGGAGTGCTCTTGCTTAATATTTTCTGTTAAGGATGGAATTTACTGATGGCACAAATTGGGGAAGGCTCAGCAATTCCGGGAAGGATCAGGATATCGTAAACAACCAGGTGGCTTGGATGCAAGTCATGGATTTAATAGGATCATCCACCGTGGTAAGTCGGTTATACGGTAAATGAGGAGGTCACCTGGAAATGATTGGGAGATGAAAGATGTGGGAATTCTTGGATGATCCCGGGTGGAATCTCTGTCAGACACCTGATGGAGCGTGGAAAAGGTGTCGTGGTTGGGGCTGTGTCAGCGGGGACAGCGCAGGGACATTGTGCAAGGCACTGAGGCCACGCTTGCCACACTTTGGGTGCATTTCGCCACCTGTGCCTGAATTCCCATCCAAAGGGTCGTAGGGAGATGAGAATGGATGGAATATGGAGCTAAATGGAGGATTTAATAAGGAGGGAGAGCGACTTTTCACAGAGGCAGATGGTGATAGGATGTGGGCAAATGCTTTTAAACTAAAAGAGGATTTTGTTTACAATTTGGGAAGAAATTCTTCCCTGTGGGAGGGGTGAAGTACTGGAATAAGTTGCCCAGAGAAGCTGTGGCTGCCCCATCCCTGGAATTGTTGGCTGTCGCTTGGAGCAACACGGAATAGTGGAAGCTGTCCCTGCCCACGGCAGGGTAATGAATTGGATGATCTTTAAATTCCCTTCCAACCCAAACCATTCCATGATTCTGAGCCTGAAGCAGATGAGACTCTTCTCCTCTTGGGCTCCTCTTGGACAGACCTCCCCATCACACGAGGTGGATCATCCACCCTTCACCAACCACCTCCACAAAGTGTCTGCATTGTCTCTTTGCCTCCTGCACCCCTGGATGTCCTCAGGGTGCTGCCTGGTCCTTATCCCACTGTTCAGCTGGAAAGAGGCAGCTGTGAGTTCTGCTTTAGCCTGAGGATTTGGGCTCGTTCGTGTCGACATCTTAATCCCAAAGACAGCAAAATTTTCCCTGTCATTTCCGTGATGCAGAGGTGTCCCCTGGTTTTTATTTCGTGGTGAATCACTTGGGTGGTGGTGGTGGCAGGGAATTTACTTTGACGTAACCACACGGTGTGGTGGCTTTGCTTCCTGGTCTGTTTGGGCTCCACCCTTGGCATTTTGGGGCTCTTTATGGAAAGCGTGGTGAAATCTGTGCGGGGAAAGAGCCAGCTGTCCTAAATAGGTTTGATTAGATTGGATTAGAATAAATTAGATTAGACTAGATTTGACTAGAATTGCCAGTTGGAACAATGAGAATTTTCAGTTGGCCATTCAGTCCAAGTCCCTGACCAATTCAGGGCTGGCCAGAATTTAAAATATATTCTAAAATCCAAATTCTGATAGACCTGAGGCACTGACCAGCTGTTCCAGTGTTTGACCACCCTCTTGGTAAAAAAAAAAAATTCCTGATGTCCAGTCTATACCTCCTCTGGTGCAGCTTTGAATCTTTCCCACACATCCTGTCCCTGGATCCCAGGAAAAAGGGCTCAGCACATCTCTCTCCACTTCCCCTCCTCAGGAACCTGCAGTGAGGTTCCCTCTCAGCCTCCTTTTCTCCAAATTGGACAAACCCAGAGTCCTCAAGGGCATTCCTTCCAGCCCTGCCACCAGCTTTGTTGCCCTCACGTGGACACATTCGAGGACATTCCCATCGTTCCTAATTTGTGGGGCCCAGAATTGCACGCAGTGTTTTAGGGGAAGCCACAACAATGCTGGACACAGAAGGATAATCTCCCTGGACATGCTTATAATAGCCCAGGATGTGGTTTGTCCTCTTGGCTTCCGGGACACTCTGATGATTCCTATGGAAGTCCTGTCAGATTCCTTTTGCGGGATTGCTTTCCAGTCCCTCCTCTCCCAGTTCATGTTTTGCCTGGCATTGCTCCACCTTAGGTGCAGAATCTGTCATTTGGATTTGTTAAATTTCATCCCATTAATCACTGATTCAGCTCTGTTTCACAGCTGGGGAATAAACACCCATCCCAGACTCTATTCCCGTTCTTTGCATCTTTTCCACTTTACAAAAAGATCACTGGGAATGAGACATTTCTCCAGATCAGGATTATTGGAAAAGAAGGGGATAAAGTGCCACCTTCTTCACAAGAGTCACAAAACTTTGGAGGAAAATAAGTATTTTCCTGCCTCGATATTAAATATTCCTGCTGAGCATGGAGAATACAGATGTGCAACTCTGGATCTAAGGATTTTTCGTGGACCAGCAACAGCAACAACCATTTTGTAGACCTTGACCTGGGTTGAGGCAGTGCTGAGAGCACTTTGAAGAGGGTTTGGATGGATCCAGGCTGGGAGGGAATGGTTCAGGCTGAGAACTCCTGAATCCATTTGGAAGAGGAATTTCTTTCATCAGATTACTCAGATTTTTCCTGCCCCAGCAATCCCACAGCTCAACGCCACATTTTTACAGACACCTCTTCAGTCTCTTCAAATATCTTCAGTCTTTTGATGGAGGTTTTAATGGCAATAAATGTTATTTGTCGTTTAAAACTGATATTGCAGAGCATCTAAAAAATTAAAGACCATGGAATAATGGAAATTGTTTTGGAAGGGATGTCAAAGATCCTCTCATTCCAACCTCCTGGGCAGGGACAGAGATGCTGAGATGAGTCTCTGGCACTGAAGGTGACTGTAAAAAATGGTCTGTGATTCTTTTTCCTGCCAAAACCTACTGAGTGTATCCAAACTGCCTCCTGGGAATGGTTTGGGTTGTATTCACTCCTCTGCCATCTCCAGGAACTGTTTGGGAGATCTTTGACTCAACCTGTGCTGGTGACAGCAGGGATGAGGAACCTCCAGTGCACAGAGGTGTCCACTGGCCTGGAGCTGTGAATTCTGGGCCTGGAACTTGCTCTTCCGATTCCTAGAAGGTCAGAAAAGCAGTGAGTTGTTTGTATTTGGGGTTCCATGATTTTAAAGGAAATATTTTTCTCACCCTTTATTCACCCTGCATTTCCTTCCAGGGAATACATTGTGGCTTGGCCTCGATTTATCCCAAAATGAGCTTCAGAACTTGCAAAATAATGTTAAAAAAAGCATCACAAGGGGACAATAAATTTGGGGGATACCGAGATAGTGAATACAATTGAATTTTTTCTGGTAATCCAGGTGTCAGGGAATTTTTGATTCTTCTGGATACAGGTGACACTGATGAAAACCCTGCAAGGATTTCTGACAGGGACACGCTGGCAACGAATCCCTGCTTCCCATCAATACTGGGAATCAACAGATCTCCATGGCAAAGGCAAATATTTATTTTTTCCCCATCAGAAGGATGAGGAGAAGCAGGGCAGAGCACTTGAAGAGCACCTGATAACAGAACGTTTGCTGCAGAAACATCAAAGAGGATAAATTAATTGGCTGGGATTATGAAGGGCAGGGAAACAGCTGTCTCTGACAGTCCATGGGTGTGAGAAGGGTTGGTAAATGCTCCGTCATTTTACCACAGGGCAACTGGAGCCAGGCCAAAAGCACTGACTGCACATGAGCGCTGCACTCATGACAAGGAATTATCATTCCCTGCATCCTCCCTGCAAGAAAAAGAGTGGAGAGGGTTGTGTTCCTAATTGTTTTCTTTTCAATATTCCCATTTTATTTCGATAGTCAAATCCTGGTGACAAGTCTGCCTTTATTTTTCTAAATTTCTATTTTCATCTCAAGTGCAGAGGAACAGAATAGGTCAGGTGTGCTCGAATTATCACATCTGAATTAACGATTAGAAACCTTGGCCACACCTTCCTCTCTTTTTAATTATGACAGTTGAAGAGGCGTCAAAAACCAGTATTTTAAGCGGGATGATCAACCCCCTCTTCACTGCAGTAATGTTTGATTTACAGACAGATATTACATCATTTTTTCTTGATTTTGTCTGTGAGAGCAGACAAATCTGTTATTTTTGCAAGTTCAAAGGCTGCTGCCAAATGTAAATCCAAAAGCAGACAACACAACTCATTTGTGACCTGCGTGTGGCACCGCCCGAGTTTGTCCCTGCAAATAATTCAATGTGTGATGACCTCTGAGGAAAACAAGTCCATCACTCCGCTTTCACTCCTCTGCCCTGGGGAAAGTCCTCATTCCACAGATTCCCTCAAGGCCAGATTGAGCCTTCAATGAAAATAAACACAGAAGAAGGAGCAAAATATTTTCCTTTCCTGACTCAGCCCCGTGCCTGTCACCTCTGTTTCAGGGGAGGTGGTGACACTACCCCAGCCAGGCAGGGCCACCAGCAGAGCTGGGAAAGCTTCCAGGGCTGGGTCAGGATGTCTTTAAGTGATTCATGTGGGGAACCACTGGCAGAGGTGAGCAGGTGCCTTTAAATTTCAGTGTTCCAGGCACAGGGGTTATTCCAGTGTCAGGGGTGAACTCGTCTGGCGTAAAAAATTCTGGGAAAGGAAAATTGAAGGAGTTTTTTATTGAGCTGATGGCTTTGTAGGGTGATGCCTTCCATGAGATGGGGATGAGAAATCAGAGAAGCCACAGAGGGAGGAGGTTGAGCTTGCAGCAGAATGTGAGCATCAGGACCATCAGCAGAGGAGTCATGGTTGCAGCACTTGGTTTGCAAAGAGTCCTGAGGAGGAACTTGGAAAGGCATTAGGAGAGCTCAGGATGTGGTCAGAAATGAGGTAGAGAGCGTTGTCTGTGCCACAAAGAGCTGTCAAGTGGCAGGATGGGAGTGGGATTCGTCAGGATGACGTGGGATGAACTCGGCTTGTCCTGCGTGAGAGGCAGCTACACCTCATTGAGGGATGGTCTGCAAAGGGCAGGTATTTGGATGGGTTTTTGTGGTTTAACAAGAGGCAGAGCAGAGCTAATTGGGCTCTCTGTGGTCTATTTGTGCCCAAAAACACTTTCATTGCACAACGTGTGCATGATTCAGAGCAGGAATGTGGCAGCGCAGGGTGGGTTGGGAGCGGGTGAGCCTTCCCCAGCTGACTGTGGAAGGGTATTTTTAGCCTAAATCTCTGCCCTGGCCCGTTAAAGTCACTATCTGAGCATCTTTCCATGTGCTGGGTCTGATAACATCTGTACAAGGCAGAGGAATGGAAATGCTGTGGAACTTGCCGTGGGCCATGAAGGAAATGTGGAGCACAGCAAGGAACTTCTGGTCCTTAAGTCCAGCTCATCCGACCTCTGCCCCACAGACTTTCTCCAGTGGGGAGAAATCCAGTTTTTAAATCTTTAAATCCAGTTTTTAATCAGCTGCTGCAAATTGGGTTGAGTTCAGAGGAATTTGGTGGCATTTTTCAGACTGGAGAAATGCACTGGATATAACTTTTAATGAGCTGGAGGAAATACTGGATGGCCTAATCCTTATCCACAGGGTTAATGAATAATGGCTAATGGTAGCAGGAGTGAACAGAATCATGAAGTCTTAGAATCATGGAATGGTTTGGGTTGGAAGGGACCTTCAAGATCATCTCAGTAGCAGGGACACCTTCCACTAGACCAGGTTGTCCCAAGCCCCATCCAAACTGGCCTGGGACACTTGAGCTGTTTAAAAACCCTGTCCTCAATTTGAGGCCTTTTGAGAAGTGTGAAGAGGACAAAAGATCGATAAAACTGCTCAAGAAGCAACTTCCATGGGCAAAATACACCCAACCTTGCTTTTCAGATGAATGTTGTTCTTGTGTGTCCTGCAGCAGCTTTCAGGATGTTTTATCAGCGCCCAAAAAGTCGATTGTCCTTCAAGCAGGGTTTCATTTTTATTATTATTTTAATTTTCATTATTTCATTGTGTGATGCAGATTTCTGCACCAACAGAGCACATTGGTGGCAGAGGGGGCAGGGCAGAGCAGAGGGACTGACCCAGAGTCTTGTTGAACTTTGATTTACAGCAGGAGGGGGACCCAACCTTTCTGCCAATGTGCAGTCCCAGCCCTTGGGAAAACATCTTTTCCTCTTCCTGGTCCTGCCCAGGCCCAGCCCAAGTTCTGACCACATCTGAGTCATTTATCCGCTCCAGTTCGCCACCTCCTTGCCCTTCCCAGAATTTAGAGGGTTGTTGTTGAGGCTGCTGTGTTGGTGACCTGCATGGAGAGTGAGGTTTGGGGCTATTCCAGGTGCTGTGCCAGCTGCCCATCAGTCCCACCAGACACAGGGGGTTCCTGCCCAATTCTTCGCCATGTCCATACCAGTCATTGCCTCTCCCAGCTGCACCTTCTCCAAACTATCTCATCACAAAATCACAGAATTCCAGAATACCTTGAGTTGGAACACCCCCCACCATGGACAGAGACACCTTCCACTGTCCCAGGTTGCTCCAAGCTCATCTAACCCAACCTTGAACATTTCAGGGGTGGAGCAGCCACAGCTTCTCTGTCCAGGACCTCACCTCCCTCACAGAGAAGAATTTCCTTCCCTAAATCTCATCTAACCCTGCCCTTTAGCAGCTTGAAGCCATTCCCCCTTGTCATGGCACTCCAGGTCCTTGTCCAAAGTCCCTCTCCAGCTCTCCTGGAGCCCCTTTAGGCACTGAAAGGTCACGATAAGCTCACCCCAGAGCCTTCTCCTCTTCAGGCTGACCAAGCCCAACTCTCTCTGCCTTTCCTTATAGGAGAGGTGCTCCATGCCATCCTACCCATGAAACTTCCAGAGGA
The DNA here is from genome assembly GCA_036785705.1 of Acanthornis magna. Lineage (NCBI taxonomy): Eukaryota > Metazoa > Chordata > Aves > Passeriformes > Acanthizidae > Acanthornis > Acanthornis magna. The sequence goes on along the minus strand of JAWUZG010000129.1, from coordinate 755,738 downwards.
TTTATCTCCAGGTAAATCCAGAGGACAATCACTCATTGGTCCATCCTGGACTCCTTCAGAGCAGGAATTTGGAGGAGAAATTGAGGAATTTCTCAGAGGAATTGAAATCCCTCGAGCCTCTAGGGATTAGACATTAGGTCTCAGCCTCTGGAGCTTGGGAAAGCCACGTCTTGGCTCCAGGAAGAAACTTCTCAATTCTGTGCTTCAGCAAGCTGATGGCATTGCCATGGCCATGCCATTAACATGGCCACCATGTTAAACTACAGCTGAACAACCCCCATTTATGCTCCCCTATCTTATTTTTGGGGACAAATGCCCAAATTTTCCATCTGTGGAAGTGTTCAAGGCTGGGTTGGATGGGGATCTGATCAACCTGGTCTTGTGGAAGCTGTCACTGCCCACGGCATGGCGTGACATTGGTTCAAGCCCAGAGAGTTTCTTCCCCTCTGAGAAATCTCTGGAGACCTAGTGAATAACACCCCCGTGGGTCAAAGGTGGGTTGCGCCCCAGAGAGGGGTTGAGCTCCCCTGTCCCGCAGTTCATAATGCTATTTCGTATCTCCCTCTCTCCTCCTTTCCTCCTTCCCAATTGGTCCCTGGCCCTTTGTCCCTCCCTGGTTCCTCCCCCGTGCTTTTCTGAGATTGGTTGTAACCCTCAGAATAAAGTCTGATGCCCGGCTGAGACCCGGGGTCTCTCGCCCTTGACCTGAAGCCGCTGACCACTGCGTGACTGCCTGTCTGATTGGGGTCCGGGCGAGGGGACATTCTCTTTTGCAGCACTCCGGCTCTTGGGACAGCGTGGCTGTCATCCTAGGGGGGAGCAGCTCATGGCTAGGGGAGACGGTCCCTGACTGCAGTGGACCTGGGACCCAGGGACACTAGCAGACACCACTGACGAGCTGCTGACCGACCCTGGTGGCCAGCTGGTCCTGCCCACGCCAACGGCATATGTGGCGCCCAAACAGGGACCTGAACCCTCAGATTAAAATTCTGATGCTCTACCGACTGAGCTATGAGATGGTCTCTTTCAACCCAAACCATTCCATGATTTTACAAATGCATTTGACTTCTCCAGAAGCTGCAAGAGGTCGTGTTCCACCCAATGTCCCTGGGGAATTTGATGGCTCTGGTGCCACCATGCCTTGGCCACTTAAATTCCCAGTCTTCAGAAAGGACTGTTGTAGCCAAATTGCTTTTTGGGAATGGCCTCTGGATGTGGACGTGCTTGGGAATTGTTTCAGAAAGTGGGCACAGGGCATTTGAGGTGTCAGGGACACTCTCACAGTGCAAGGAGATGATTCCCTGGAATGGAGAGTTCATGGAACTGGTCACCCATGCACAGTGGGAAATATACAGCTGGGTGAGCCCCTTTTGAGGGATATGGCTCAGGAGATTTGGAAAAGCCAGAATAAACCACCCCACTTATCCCATATCCTCCCTCCACCAATAACCCGATTTGACTCATCTAAACAACGTGGTTCACTCTGGATTTTCCTCCGGGGAAACCCTTCCCAGCTTCCTACAATGAGCAACTTACCAATGCCTTGCATCCCAAGGATTTACTCACTTTTCTCTTTCACAACAGCAGGTGGTGTCATTATCTCCTGACTTCCCTTTGACTGCATCCCCAATGGGGTTTTGACCCTTGTCCCATGGCTATGGATCCTCCAGGTCACTCATCCCCACCAGGGAAATGATTCCTTGCTGCTTCAGCCTGTGGATCTTCGCATCCTTGGCAGCTCTAATAGGTTTTAAGGTGTAAGAGAGGAATTTGGGGTTCTTGGCCAATCTCCCTCCCCTTTCAATCCTCTACCCACTGCTGTCCTGACTTCACAACTCCTGTTGCTCCCACCCAGGCCTCTCTCCTCGCTTTTTACCAGATCTCTTCATGTGGGTGTAGCTTGGAAAACCCACCCGAGAATTTCTCAGACCTCTTTTTCTGCTGCTTTTTCTGCTGCCTTTTCCAAACGATCTCCCAATGCAAGGTGGGAATATCCAAGTTTATATCCATAAAATAAACCATTTGGAGAAGGCAGAGCATAACTTTAAATCTATAGCTATAGAGAGAGGCTATAATTGTATACGAGAGATGTTAAAGTTATAGAGTCTGCCTTGCACTCAGACATCTCATTGGTGTCGAACCTCAAACCACTGGCCTTGGAACATTGATCCAGCCTGTCCAGAGCCCTCTGCAGAGCCTTCCCACCCTCCAGAAGATCAACATCCCACCCAACTTGGTGCCATCTGTGAACTTCCTGAGGGAGTCCTTGATCCCCTCATCCAGATCATCAATAAATATGTTGGACTGACCCCAATACTGATCCCAGGGGGACACTGCTGGTGACCAGCCACCAACTGGATGTGGCACCATTCCCCACCATTCTCTGTTCCTGGAATCCAGCTCGTTTTTAACCTAGCCAAGAGTGCACCTTCCCAAGCCATGGGTGTCCTGGGGTGGCATAATGATATTTCGTATTCCCTGTCGTTTGTATACTTGACCAGAAATATGGTCCTGTAGCTTAAACTGTGTCCCGCAGCTGGGAGAGAGCTCTGCCAGCGTGGGATGTTTTGAAACTCTTCCCCCAGCTCTCCTGCGGGGGAGTGAGAAGGAAGGGACACTGTTTTACTGTTTTTTTTTTTCCTCAGATAGTTGTTGCTGCTGGTTGCTGGTGCTACTGGTGTGGCTGCTGCTTGGGTTTTCTTTTTGATTTTTTTTTTTCTTTTTCCCACCTGGGATTGTTTTTTTCATCGTGTTTGGACCCTTTTCTTCGACTTGCTTTCTCATCTGAGAACCTGAGGAACCCCCGAGGACAGTGGACGAGAATCGTCCAGGAAGCCACCGGAGGAACTCCACCCAGCCCCTCCGGGGACCCCGGAAAGGGGAAGCTATGCCTGAGGAAAAGGACACTAAAGTTCATCAACTGTTTGTTCAGTTTTAATGACCCCTTTTCCCCTTTCCCTTTCCACTGTGTGGTCTGTTAATTAAACAGTTCTTCCCACTTTGGGCTGAGATATTCTGTTGTTGTGGGGGGAAGGGGTGCCAGAAACCTTTGCTGTAGGGGAGGCACCTGTTCAGAGTGCTTTCCACCTAGGATATTTGTCTCTAATCCAAGCCATGGGCTGCCAGCTTTTCCAGGAGAACATCATGGGAAACAGCATCACAGGCTTTCCTGAAGTCTGGGTAGACCCATCCACAGCCTTTCCCTCATGTACTGGGTGGGTTCTGGTTATAAAAGGGACATCAGGTCACATTGCACTGAACATTGGCCAGACACCCAACACCTGCCTGCAGCTCTGCTGTGGACAGAAATTGGTGACTGAGTGACGGACATGTGACACACTCACAGTTGGTGGAGAAATAACTTTATTTGAGGTGTTTTGCAGATAACATGAACACAAATTTCCTTATCTGGTAGCACTCGAGCTTTGCAATAAGATTAAGGCAGAAGCCATCATACGGCAAAGAGCTGCCATCAGCTCCCAGGGTGATGGGTGACCGACACACCCCACTGCTCATGGTTACGATTGCTGTTATTAAAGGGGTGCTCCAAGACTTTCTGTGGTCATGGGAGGCCTCTTTGCTCCTCACAATTTGTTGCTGAGGACGGTCCAGAGCACTCCGGCCGCTATCCCTCCGGCCATCCCAAGGCTGGACCTCACACCGCCCGCGGCATTGATGTTGCAGAGGTCGCTGCTGCAGCAGGAGGTGTTCCTGTTGCCCACGTTGAAGTCCTGGAAGGATTCCTCACATGCGGAGTCACATCCCTTGCTGATGATGCTGAAGAGCCCCACAACCCCTGGGAGGAAAGCAGGACTGTTATTACAAGGATTCCATACAAGCCAAGCTCCGTGGAGCTGAATAATGGGATGCTGTTCTTATCTGAGCTCGTTCCTTGAGAGAAAAATCAGGGAATCACAAAATGGTTTGGGTTGGAAGGGACCTTCAAGATCATCTCATGGGCAGGGACATCTTCCACTATCCCAGGTTGCTCCAAACCCCATCTAACCTGGCCTTGGACACTTCCAGGGATGGGGCAGCCTCAGCTTCTTTGGGACTCACCACCCTCAAAGTGAGGAATTTCCTCTTAATATCCCATCTAACCCTGCTCCCTCTCACTGTGAACCCCAGTCCCAAAGATCTTTTTTGCTTTTCAACACCCAGGAAATTATGGAAATGTGACAATGCCCATTTCAGGTGGCAGAGTTGTTGTTTAATTTGTTTCTAGGAGGCACAGCCCATTTTTTTTGGCCATTTTTGGCAAGTGCTGTTTGCTAGCAGATTTTGATTGATTCTGTAAAATCAATTCTGGGAACCAAATCTTGGTTGTGTGCAAGAAATAGCAAAGAGTTCTACAACATATTGGCTCTCCTGCATGTGAATGTCATGGATTTGCACATTCCCAACCAGGATAATTCCTGCTGGAGGTATCACATCTACAGCCTGACAGAGAGAAGCTTGAACGTGCCCCTGATGTGTTTTGTACCCCAGGTCTAAGAGAAACTGAGCTGTCACCACAGATCGGGACAGGGCAAACCAGATCTAGAATGGGAGTATAAAATCATAACTTTTCACAGATGAAAAGTTTCAAACAAACATTTCACAGATGTCCTTTTCATTGAATTCACCTCAAATCAGCTCCTCCTGATTTTATGACTAGGTTAGACCAGGTTCATCCCCTCCCATTTTAATTCATGCTTGCAAGTATTTAAAAAAATTAACTGTTGCCCTTGCAAGCAAATTATTTTTGGTGCTGTGAAAGAGAAACAAACCTCATTTTGTGCAGGTGAGAGACATTTGCACACTGAGCTTTGCTGGCCCCAACCACCTGGTGTATCCAGAGTGGGTGAGCGCGGATGGGGCACCTGAGGGTGGGAAAATGTTTGGGTCCCAGATCCCAACTAAGCCATTGTCCACCCCCATCATTCCTTACGGATCACGTCTGTCTTGCACATCTCCTTCTCGCCACACTCCTTCTTCATCATGCAGTTGGAGTTGCTGAGCTGGGATTTGCAGGTGTAGCACTGCAAAGACGAACCTGCAAGAGATCGAGATGGGTTAGGAGCGAAATCGTGGAATCATGGAATGGTTTGGGTTGGAATGGACATTTAAAATCATCCAGTTCCACCCCTCTGCTGTGGGAAGGGACAACTTCCACTTGACCAGGTTGCTCCAAGCCCTGTGCAACGTGGCCTTGAAGGGATGGAGCAGCCACAGCTTCTCTGGGATTTCCAGTACCTCACCACCCTCACAGGGAAGAGCTTCTTCCCAATATCCCATCTAACCCTGCCCTCTGGCAGTTTGAAACCATTTCCCCTTGTTCTGGCACTCCAAGCCCTTATCCCAGTTCCCTCTCCAGCTCTTCTGGAGCCCCTTCAGGCACTGGAAGGGGATTTAAGGTCCCCCTGGAGCCGTCCCTTCTCCAGGCTGGACATTCCCAGCTCTCCCAGCCTGGCTCCAGCCTTGGAGCATTTCCATGGTCTCCTCTGGACTTGCTCCAGCAGCTCCACGTCCCTCTGATGCTGGAGCCCAGAGCTGGACCCGGCACTGCAGATGGGGATCTCTTCTACACCTCTCGTGCATCTTCAATCTCTCTGAAGCTCTCCAGGGAACTCAACCAAGTGCTTGATCCAACAGAACCATTCCTAGGGATCCTCACAGGAAGACATTACCTCTGCTTTGGGAAAAAAATGATTTTTTCTTTCTTATTTTTTTTCTGGAAAATAATACACCTGCTGGAGGTGGGAGTCAGGTTTTGCACGTGCTGAAGATATTTCGGACGTAGTCAGTGCAGCGAGGGAGCAAAAAGAGACCGTGGAGCTGGGCTTGAAGAGAATCATGGAATGGTTTGGGCTGGACAGGATTTAAAGATCATCTCATCAGGGACACATCCCTCTACACCAGGTTTTTCCAAGCCCCTTCCGACCTGAGGGATGGAGCAGGAATTTGAAAAGTCTGTTTCAGGTTTCTCAATTCTCAACTCATGACTCTCACTCTCCATCTCACCCTTGTAGAAAGCAAAGTTCAAACACAGCTTTCACTCCTCTCTGACCACCAGGTCACGCCCTGTTCCCACCCCTCCTGGACTTGCCACTCCATAGGGGATGGAAATCACCTGCTGGGCTGTTCTGGGCATCCAGCAAAGACAGGATAAACCTGTCAGCTCCCAAGTGCCCAGCTCTGGTGAAAAATAGTCCCCAGAGGAGTGAAATTATGGTGTAATTATCTGTTCCTGTCACTTACTCGTGCCCCAGGGTGTCACTGGAGCCTTGCAAGTGTGAATTGATGTAAATACAAATACAAATAAAAATACAAATATAAAAATATAAAAATAAAAATAAAAATAAAAATAAAAATAAAAATAAAAATAAAAATAAAAATAAAAATAAATATTTTTTATTTGCCCGATGACCACCAAACTTGTATCATGAATTCCCCAGTTCAATATCCTATTGCCTAAAATACTGGTTTAGGACACTGAAAAGCCCTATTTAGAAATTAGTGATTAAAGGAATTAGTTTGAAGCTCTTGGTCCCCCTCTGTCCAAGCCACTCTGGTGTAAATGACTGATGCAGTCACAGAGGTGAGGAGCCAGCCCTCAATTTTTCTGAGTGCTGCTCTCCATTCTCACATTGTTCTGACTTTTAATGCAATAAAAATCAAATTTTGAGCACTCTGGTGGAAGCTGACAGAAGAAAGGTTGGAGGACTGTGCAAGACTCTTCCCAGCTTATTGCTTAGACATCATCTGGTGATTGCGAATCTGCTCAAATTTGATTCTTCTCTTCTCTGGTAGTAGGGGAAAGCTGTTTTAAACCCTTTTTTTTTCCCCAGTGAGGCTATACAAACCTGACAGTGTCTAAAAGCCACCCATCCAGTCTATAAAATAACACCTCAGGTCATTGTCCTTTTTACTCTCCCATTAAAACTCTGTAAATCTGGGCAGTGTCAGTGTGCACTTTTGGAAGGAAGAGTCATAAAATAAGTTGGTGGAAAACTCAACTTTGCATGAGTGTTGTGATTTTGGTAGCCTGGGAAAAAGCAAAATAATCCTCCCACCCCACTTAACCCTTCCCTTCCCTACCCTCCTTAACTGTGTGGTCTGCCTTAAATAACTTGGATTTGGATTAATTCAGGACTCAGGACTTATCTTTCCTGGAAGCTGCTCTCCCCAGCACTGGAATCCCACCATCCCCAGGGTGGGACCGTGCATTTTTCCCACTCAACGCGCATCCAAACCCAAATATCTTGGGATGATAACGTGCCAAGTGCCAAACCCCATCACGAGCCCATCCTCCAGACCGAAGGGATGTGGGGCGGATCCTTTGCGGGGTCTTACCTGAGTCCACGCACAGGAGTGCTCCCAGCAGGAGCACAAGGAAAGCCTTCATCTTGGAATAACCTCTCTGGGGCTGCCTCTGGGTTGTTCCCTCCTGGGGCAGGTTATATATCCTGGGAGGCCGGGCGTGCCCACGAGGCCATCCCTGAGAAGGCACCTGAGGGAGCTGCTGGCTGGACCAAGGGAGGGGTTGCTTTGTGTGGGGATATTTGTGTTTGGTGCCTCTCCTGGTTCCCTGCCACCCTCCGGGCTCCCCTCCACCGCTGCCACCCCCGCCTTCCCTCCTACCCTTGGGCAAAGTGCTCACAGGAGTGGAAAAAGCCCCAAATTCTTCTAAACAAGGCCAGCCTTATGCATTTCTTCAGAGCCACTGAGGCTGCAGTGGCACCCTGTGAACGAGGCTCTCCACCCCCGGTGCCACCCTGAGTGGAGCCATTGTGTTTAAATCGAGGACAAAATGTTCTTTTAATCAACAACTCCGAGTATTTATCTGCATGTGTGAGTGATACTCGTGATAACAAGGTATGTGGTAGGGAGGTATGCGGGCAAATAAAAAGTGCATTGGCCTTTTCCAGGTACTGAGGTGTTCATTTGTCCTCATTTCCATTTTTTTTCTCTTAAAAAGCAATGGCCAACTCTTAATTTTGACGTGTGAAAGCCAAGGGACTCGGTGATGCCTTTGTTTTGAGCTGTTTCATCTGTGACTTGGTTCTCTTTGTCTGCCAGTCCCTCTTGCCTGGCACAGGCTGGGTACAAGTTTTGACACTTGACTCACAGCAAGTCAACAACCCAGGCTTGGCCAAAAAATGCCAATTCTCTGTCACAGACAGGGTGAGTTCAGCCACATTCCAGCCTCAAGTGCGAATGTTTGCTCTCGTGGGTTGAGCAGAGTCCTCTTCCATTCCTCACATCCTGTGACCACTTCACAGGACATGCCAGGGCAAAAGAAAAGAGGGCTTTTTTTGCTAAATTCAATGTTTAATTTTTTGTTTCCCCACTGAGATCTCAGGATTTGTGCTGTGCATTTATTTCCTTCAGGGGTTTATTCCCGTGCAGTTTAGCTCTCAGGACACCAGGAATTTTTCCAAATTGAAATGAAAGTGTGCAGGTGGATCATTGGGCAATGGTTGTGGGATGAGGGATAGAGACTAAAACTCCTGCCCTGATTTACACCAGTGGAGAATCTGGTGCAGGAAATGATTAGACAAATCCAAATTTCTCCATGGGGATCTTAACTACTTGCACTTGGACTTTTCTGTGTAAAAAAATACCTAAAAAATCCATCCCAACATCCTCTTTCTGTGTCTGTTGACTTTTACCTCATGTTTTTGCAGAACAGGTCATTTATAGCCAACTTTAATGGATTAAAATGATTAAATTTTTTTTCAGGCTCTGGAGTTCCTTATTTAGAGATACTTAAGTCTATTTTTCTTTTTTAATGCCTTATGATTGGCCCTGTAGGGTTTGGCTGGCTTTTTGTGGGAGGGGAGAACAGGGCCAAGGGGAAAACCAAACCTTGCCATCAAATCCACCCAGGCCCTGAATTAAATATTCCTCTAAAAAATCATTGATAAGGAAGAAGAAGGGCTCTTTCCATCTTTCCCAGTGCAAATATTTTTATTCTTTTGCTAACAGCAGACAAAAAACCCCCAAAGCTTGTGGTGCTGTGAGTGAATCTCACAGCTGAGAGCTTTTCCATCCCCCAAGTCCTGCTTGCCTGGGGCTTTGTGAGATCCCTGGAATTCCTGAATCCTTACATAAATTGTTGATTCTCACTGTTTTTCGGGAACTTGAAGTGCAATTCCTGCTCGGCTCCTGAAGATGGCAAACATGTCCCGTTATAATTCCACGTGCATTAACACACAGCTCTCCATAGGATTGCGTGGTGTTGTTTTCTTTTCCTGAGGTTATAAAATTCCCAATTCATCTGCCTTCATGGAAAAGACCATCAGTTCAGTCTGGGACTCTCATGATGTCTGCAAATCACTCAGAGTTTGTTTTTTAATACTATTTTTGCTGCCACTGCAGATTCCTGACAGAGACAGGTCTGGAGCTCTCTGTTCGGGAAAAGGGGAGACAGGAGTGGATTATTTGCTCTATCCTGGTTTGCCTGCTTGGTGTCAGGCTGGGAAAATGGTGATGGATCATGGTTCAGACCACGATGTCGTGGATCACATTGAGGCACTGCCATGAGCTGGGAATTTGAGGGAAAAAACGGGCAAAAAGGTGAAATGATTCCTGGAAAATCTGGACAGAGAGACATCAAAAGGAAGTTTCTCCAATTTCCTGATCATCTGTAGGGAAGCCTGCAAGATGGCAGAGATCTTAGAATCACAGGATCATGGAATGTTTGGGTTAGAAAGGTCTTCTAGATCATCTTATTCCAACCCCTTGCCATGGGGTCTAAGCCCCATCTGACTTGGCCTTGGACACTTCCAGGGATGGGACAGCCACAGATTCTCTGGGAAACCTGTGCCAGGGCCTCACCACCCTCACAGGGAGAAAATTCTTCCCAATATCCCATCTAAACATTCCCTCTGTTGGCTTAAATCCATCATCAGAAGAGAAACAAAAAAACCCCAAACAAGCAGAACCCATCATGGAGGAAATTAAGCTGAATTTCCACACACTCATTCCAGCTCCTGGATGAATTTGGGCTGTGCGATGTTAGAGAAGGGATTTTAATGACCAATTCTAGGCCTCAAAGTGTGAATTTCTAATGGTTGCTCTAAGAAACCCAGCCTCAGGAAGATTCAACTGTCCCAAATCAGAATGGGTGGGGAATAAATGAGACTGAGTCAGCAGGTGGGAGTGGTGCAAATCCCATTACAGACTTTTCTGCAGGGAGGGAAGCGTAGATCCCAAACGAGGTATGGGATTGGATAGGAACGTGACAGATGGATCAGATAAGGGGAGAGAAAGATTTCGAAAGGAGGTATAGCAGAGATGGATGGACAGATGGATGGATGGCGATGGATGGATGGATGGATGATGGATGATGGATGGATGGATGGATGGATGGATGGATGGATGGATGGATGATGGATGGATGGATGGATGGATGAATGGGGATGGATGGATGGATGGATGGATGGGGATGGATGGATGCATGGATGGATGATGGATGGATGGATGAATGGGGATGGATGGATGGATGGATAGATGGATGGATGGAAGAGTAGGTTTCGATTGGGTATTGGGAAGAAATTCTTCCCTGTGAGGGTGGTGAGGCCCTGACACAGCTTTCCCAGAAAAGCTGTGGCTGCTCCATCCCTGGAAATGTCCAAGGCCACGTTGGAGCAACCTGGGATAGTGGAAGGTGTCCCTGCCCATGGCAGGGGTTTGGACAAGATGATCTTGAAGGTCCTTTCCCACCCAAACCATTTTGTGGTTCTATGGAATAGACACAGGTTGTCTCCAATGTCATCTTCAAGTATTTCTCACGCAGCTCCCAGCTGTTTTCAACTCTCCTGTGCCATGTTCAGGAATGGACATGAATGATGCTGATCCATCAGCAGGAAAAATGATTCCAGCTGCTCCAGAGGTGCCCTTGGATGCCACCAGAGAGAGGCTCCAGCTCCCACACCTGTAAATATTTAGCGCTGTTCCATGTCACGGTCCAGCTGCCACTCCAAACCTGGATTTATGTCCAGCTTTGCTAATAAAATGAGCTCCAGAGCATGTGGATGCAAGGCTGGGATTCCTGCTGGAATCCCAGAGCCCAGCAAGGGCGACTGGAGCTGTCACTAAGAGCAGAACATCGAGAGGACACAGGAAGGTGTTTGGGTCTCTGTCACTGGGCTGCTCAGGGACCTTTGGCTCGTGCCTTCCTTTCTCTGTGCCTCTTATTCCTCCAGCACCAAACAGGGCTGGGAATTCCTGCATCCCAAGGGAAGTTTTTGGGATCTGTGGGTGCACACAGGGAGCAATATAAAAGTTTAATGAACAAGGAGCCTGTTTGACCTTGACTGTCTCTCCAAGGGTCCAGGCATAGAGTGAAACTTCCAGCAATTCCCATTTGGGATTTCTGATTTCCAGAGCCAGCCTGACCAGCCCTGGAGAAAAAGTTCACCTTCACCTCCCACATATTTTTTGCTGACAACCATGAAATTAATGCGTAGCTGCAAATTAATCCCACCATGGTGCTAATCTTGTCTGTGGAGTGAGGAGTCGATGAAGGAAATTCCAAGGGCTGCAGGGATTGGAGATTCCCATACGGTGGTGCTGTTACCCCATGGCTGGAGCCCAAAACCTCTCCCGGCATGGGGGAGCAGCCCCAGATTGTTTGTTTAAAAATCTCAGCAACTTCAGAACATAAAAAATGCGTTTGACTTTTTTTTTTTTTTTTTTTTTTTTTTGTTATTTTGCTAATTGCTGAGCTCTTCTGCTTGGAAAAGACTCGGAGTGTGGGATCCCTGCCAGCTCCTGCCGGTGATGCCTGGAGCATCCCGGAGCTGTTTGCAGGGAGAAAAGAGAGCATTTTCCTGCGCCCATGCTTTGGAGTTGGGGTGAAGGGTGAGGAGAGTGGCCTGGGCTGGGACCACAAAAAGGTTCTGTGCTTGTTCTGCCCTCACAAATAACTTTACTACCCTTCTCTTACCAGGTGCTGCAGCTTCCTGTGGCAAAATGTTTGGAATACAGGCAGGAAATGTGACTTTTCTAAGATCACACAGCAGGGCAACATCAGATCTCAAACCAGGATCCTCAACCACCTTTGCTTCTTCCTCGTTTATGACCTTTTCCTTCCATCCATCAGGAAAATTAATTCTCCTGGTCCCCCAGGAAAGCACAGAATATGGATGGGGAAGAACCTGAGATTTCCAGTCCAGGAGGAAATACAGAATCACAGAAGGATTTTGGGTGGAAGGGACCTTCAAGATCATCCAGTTCCAATCCCTGCTGTGGGCAGGGATATATTCCACCAGACCAGGTTGTTCCAAGTGCCATCCACCCTGGCTTTGAATCTGTAGCAGAGAAAAAGGTGGATCTGGGGCCAAATATGACCAGCAGAGACCATTGCTCCTCACGTGACCATGACTGCACTCTATCCATGGCCTCTTGGTCCCTCCTTTGCCAGGGAATCCTGGAGTTCTTTAGGTTGGAGAAGACCTCTGAGATCCTCGAGTCCAACCATTCCCCCAGCACTGCCAAGGCCGCCACAAACCTGTGTCCCCAAGTGCCACATCCACATGTCCTTTAAATCCCTCCAGGGATGGGCACTCCACCACTGCCCTGGGCCACCTTTCCAACCCTTCTGGCGAAGAAATTTTCCCTAATATCCAATCTAAACCTTCCCTGATAACTTGAGGCTGTTTCCTTTTGTCTTATTCCTTGGGAGAAGAGACCAATCCCCACCTCAGGAGGGCTTTGGCCCTTCTAATTTTTTCCCTGTATAACCTCATGGCATCCTTGAAGTCCTCCTGGGTTGTTTGCTTTTCATGTAAAGCTCATAAAATCTCTTATTTTGTGCATCCTGCCCTTAGTTTGTGGTCAGTTCCCATAAGTTCTAGTGCTTTCCCAACATTAAGAAGATTTTGGGAAAAATCTTCTGCACAGGAGCTCATCTCATGGATTTACACATGGGGAAAACGTTTTCTTGAGGCAACTTTCTCATCAGGGCTTTTTTTGTGGCTTGGTTCTGAAGTTGATGACAAAGCACTGGAAAATAGGATTTTGTGGACAAAGAAGTGCTCTGCAGAAATAATAAAGTTATTTGAAGTCCAGGATGGATTTTGGGATCAAACCCAGGTACGGAGAGCAAGATCCATCTAAACCAGTGAGTCTCCACTCAGGACATGCCATTAAGTTGCAGGGGATACAGGATCAGTCCTTTAAAATCAGTTTCCCTTTTCCTGGAGCAGATGCTCCTCTATTTACAGAGGCAGAAATTCTGATAGCACTTGTCTTTGTCCCTCTGCTTAGAACTGTTCCACTTTGTGTTAACTAATTATAAACTAATTGGGCCGGAGAGATGCCATGGCGTGAAGCAATTTGATTTTGACGAATTGGCAATTTCTTACAAAAACTATTTCATTTAAGAAGTTTTTTTTCCCTGACTGCTTTATCAAAAGCTCTGATGCTTAGGACAGCAGTAGATGAGTGGTACAAACTAGGAGAGATAATGGGAATTCTGATTAATATCTGTCATTTCCTCCTGGTTTAACTGTTTAGCTGGAAAATCGATTGGAAAAATCAACCCGCAGTTGCTCGAAGTCGTTAGGAATTTGCTAATTTGACAGTGCAAGGAGGAATGGCTTCAAGCTGATAAAGGGCAGGATTAGGTGGGATATTGGGAACAAATTCTTCCCTGGGAGGGTGGTGAGGCCCTGGCACAGTTTTGTCAGAGAAGCTGTGGTTTCCCCATCCCTGGAAATGTCCAAGACCAGGTTGGACATGGTTTGGATCAACCTGGGATAGTGGAAGATGCTCATGGCAGGGGTTTGGAACGAGATGATCTTGAAGATCCTTTCCAACCCAAACCATTCCATGATTCCAGGATATGCCCAGGGGAGCTTGGGGCATTTTCCAACTTGCCCTAAAGCCAAACTTGAATTTGAGTAAACAAATTGTCTCCCAGGTTCCATTTTTTGGCTCAATCTTTACTGATTTACAGGAGCTTGGCTACTAAATAGGCATCACCTTGCAGATGGTTGTGTTATGTCAGATTCCAAACAATAAATGGACACATAAAAGAAAGAAACAAAATCCCATTGTGTGATTCAAAGCTGCTCCCAGCAGTTCCACTTTTGATTTTGTTGCTGGAATGAAATCATTGCTCTCAGCTCCCCAGGCAGGAGTCAGGGATCCCTTCCCCTGCCTGGCCTTTACAAATTGCATATCCTGCTCAGCCGTGACCTTTTCCGAGGTGTCACAGATCCCGAGCCCAGAGGTTTTGGAATCAATAGCACAGCCCTGCGCTGAGCACAGAATTAACAGCTGCCTCGTCAGTCTCTCCAGCAAAGGCTGGGATGCCAAAGGGCGGACAGGAATGGAGCTGGGATGGAACAGACCTGACAGAATGGAAATGGAGGGGGTGGATTTCCAGGCTCTGCAGCCTCAGCAGCAGCCAAAGGGGTGCACTTTTCATAGAATTCCAGAATGGTTTGGGCTGGAGGAGACCTCAAGGTCATCTCATCCCAGCCCCCTGCCATGGGCAGGGACACCTCCCACTATCCCAGGTTGCTCCAAGCCCTGTCCAGCCTGGCCTTGGACACTTCCAGGGATCATGGGGCAGCCACAGCTTCTCTGGGGAACCTGTGCCAAGGCCTCGCCCCCCTCACAGCCAAGAATTCCTTCCCAATATCCCATCCAACCCTGCCCTCTGGCAGTGGGAAGCCATTCCCTTTTGTCCTGTCACTCCATTTCTCATTCGAAGTCCCTCTCCTGCTCTCCTGGAGCCCCTTCAGGCACTGGAAGGGGCTCTAAGGTCTCCCTGGAGCCTTCCCTTCTCCAGGCTGGACATTCCCAGCTCTCCCAGCCTGGCTGCAGAGCAGAGGGGCTCCCACCTTTGGAGCATCTCCATGGTCTCCTCTGGACTCACTCCAGCAGCTCCACATCCTTCTGCTGTGGGACCCTAGAAGTGGATGTGATGCTCCAGTTGGGATCCCACCAGAGCAAAGCAGAGGGGCAGAATCCCCTCCCTCAACCTCAAATTTTCTGAATGAACAAAGCTGAATTTCCCATTCACTAATTCCCAATTTCCTGTTTGTGTATCAACACCTGCCTTTGAGCTCCTTCCCATGGTTCCTTCCTCTTTGGCTGGGCAAAAGGCATCAGCAGGGGAGGGAATTTCCTGTTGTCCACCCGGCTGCTTCTTCCAGGAGTGACTGAGGAGCTGAGATGCTTTGGTGGGACATCTCGTGTTTGTGGGTTTCTCCTCCGTTTGACCAATTTTCACAGAAAATGAGAGAATTTCTAGAGCTTTGAGAATTTTCTCCTCATTTAGTCTGCTTGAACCTGGGCAGGGTGATGCCCAGTCAGATCCATGGGTAGACATATGGATGGACAGAGGGATGGACAGGAATGGAGCTGCATAAACTGTATTTCCAGGTTAAACTAATGGAACTGGGGGAGCAGCATCCAGAGGTGAAGAAAAAAAGAAAGAAAATAGAAGAAAAAAATAAATGTCAAGGATCACAAAAAAATATCAAGGTTGTATAATTGCTGACCAGGGAATAGCTAAAGAAAGAATAGGAATGGCAATGGGAGCTCTTCCTCTCTTGTGATGCACAAATTCTGGGTGGATAAAAAATGTCAGGAGATTGGGAACTTCCTTTTCCTCCCATTTTGATGGCTCACATTGGATGGACCTTGGCTAATTTGTCTTCCCTGCACAAAGCAAGGTCGTTTGCTCTCAGGGGCATCGCAGCCTGCCTTGAATTAATTTTCTATTAATTACTGGAATGATTTCAGCGTGGATAAGCAGCAGTTATTTTTAGCAGTCGGACTGATTAGACTTTGGAAAAAAACTACCTGGGGAAGTTGTGGGGCTCCTGCTGCTTGGGAAGGGGAGAACAACCATTCCCAGTTGGATCGAAGTGTCCATGAGCCCCTTCTGACTCTGCTCCTTAGTGGTTTTATTGGGAAAGGAAAAGATTTTATCCAATTTCCATCCCTGAAGGTGTCCAAGGCCAGGCTGGATGGGGCTTGGAGAAACCTGGGACAGTGGGAGGTGTCCCTGCCCACGGCACAGAGTGGAATGAGATGGTTTTTAAGGTCCCTTCCAACCCAAAACATTCCCTAATTCCGTGAATTCTCCTGCACCTGGCATCCCCGATGAAATGCCCCTCAAACAATGGACAGGGACATCCTCCACGCCCCCTGACCTTTGATTGCTGGTATTTACTCCCACTAATTCAGGTCTTGCTCTCCTTTCTCACCCTGACACATCATAATTTGCTTTTTGCCCTGTGTTAAGAGAACTGAGGCACCAGTTTGGCTTTAAAGCCATTTGTTTTTACGTATTTCCCTGTGAATTCTCTTTTATTTCTTCCTCTACCTTTTTCCTTTTTTTTTGTTAATAACACTCTGTTTTCAGGCTCCTGAACTGTCTGGTAATTACCCTGCCTTTGATAAACCTTTCTATTAAGCACAACTTGTAAATAGCTTGCATGCTCTAACTTCATTCGATCCATCATAAAGGCTTGGGAAGCCTTTGCTTTCCCTCTTATGTGTGGAGAAAAATGGAAACAAGAGGTAAATTCACTGCTATTTTCAGCAAGGAATTAAGAAAGGGACTTGGATTCATAGATTTTTTAAAAAAATTAATATAACTGTTTAAACCTCCTTTTCCAGGATAATAATTCTTGACTCCTGGTTTATATATTTTTCTTTATTTGTTATATTTTATCCATGGTGGGGTTTATTTTGATTTAGTTTGTTGTTTTTTTTTTTTTCTTAATAGAATCAGAGACTGGTTTGGGTGGAAGGGACCTTAAAGTTCATCTCATTCCAACCTCATGCCATGGGCAGGGACACCTTCCACAAGACCAGGTTGCTCCAAGCCCTCTCCAGCCTGGTCTGGAAAACTTCCAAGGATGGAACACCTCCAGACCCTTCATCACCTTGGTGTCCCTTCTTTGGGACATTTTCTAAACATTTTATATCCTTTTCATATTGTGGTGCCCAAAACGATCCACAAATGGATGCCGAAGCCTCCCCTGTTTCAGACAAATTTGTGTCTTGTGATTCCTGGAGCTCCCATGTGCTGAGGGAAAGCTGCTCTCTGCAGGACCTCAGAGATGGAAATTGCCAACGGAGACACTCAGACCTTTGGAAAACTTTCCTTTATCTCTCCTGGATGTTCCTATTTAAGTGAAAGGTGCCTCTTCTTTATTTCAACAATCTCCTGAATGAAGGTGTTGGAAAGCCTTGATGAATTTAAGAAAACCCAGAGTTTTGGGGTCTTTTTTCTCTTCCACATCATGTTGGAGCAGAATAAAGTGGAACAGATTGTTTTTCCTTCTGTTTTAAACATTTTGTGGCCTTATGGAAGGATCAGATGTAAGGAATATTTGAACATTTGGCCTTTAGGAAATCCCATCTCTATTCCTCACCAGCCGCCAAAGATTCAATTTTATTTCTTTTTTTGACATTCTCAACTGTAGCTCTTCTTGGTTACATCCATGGATTTAATTATTGCTTCTGGCAAAGCAAATGGCATTTTTCACCTGTCACCAGCATTTTTCTCATGCCAGGTTTAGTTTGCTGGAAAATTCACTTTGCTCTGGAACGTTCTATATCTGGAAAGCAGCAAAGAGGAGATTTCTAAGTATGGTTGGATGGATGGATTTCTACCATCAGTCTGACAACCCAACCCTCTGTGTCTCTGCTTTCTCTGCTGCTCCGCAAGGAATTCCTCATGGGAGAGAGGTTTTCTTATGCAACAGATCAAGTATTTCTCCATTGAAACTGAGGATTTCCAGGGCTGGTGTTCCTTTTCCTTTTCCTTTTCCCTTTCCCTTTCCCTTTTTATTTCTTTTAACTGTCCACACCCCTGACTTTCAAGACCCAACTCGTGACCATTCCCTGTTTGTGAAAACACCTTGAATTTGCCAAAATATTTAGATGAAGTTACAAAACACAATAAAGCTGGAACAGTTTTTGTTGGATAACTAATGTTTGGGAATGTCTCTGCAACCAGGATTTCTTATTGTCTTCTTTTCACCTGGAGAAGGCCAGGGAGGCTTAGGTTCCACTGAAAAATTTGCCTGAATTTTTGTGGCAAAACCCCCTGAAGTTCCTGGGTAAATAGATCAGCCCAAAACCTACAAAATATTTATCTTCTTACCTCCCACTGGACAGGTCTGAAGATCTGGCCTGGAGTTTTCCTGTGATCTCCTGAAGCACATGGGAATGGCTGGTGCAGCACTGATTCCCACAAATTCTTCAAGAATGGAATCCCTCGGGGTCAGAATGAGAGAATTAGAGCTTGGCTCAAAAAGGAAAAAATAATTTGAATTTCTCCCACCTTATCTTGAGCTCCCAGATCTTTCTTCTTTACCAGGACCCTTTGGGGATTTTTCTGAAGGGAATGCCTGCTGTTGGAAGGATATGGAGCAGAAGCAGTTCAGGCTCTGTCGGGAATTTTGGCCCAGAGCTTGTCCCAGGTGATTTGTGTTGGCAGAGCTGTTGTTTTTCTTGCGGTCCCCAAGTGGATTTTAAAGCTGGAGATGGGAATGTCCCCCCTAAATCATCAGTGTGTGCCAGGAACTTGTTGGCTTGAGAGGTGGGAGCAAGTGCTGTGCTTCTCAGGCAGAAGGTATTAATTAAAGCAGGTATTAATTAAAGGTGGACCATTCAAGACCCAAAGAGGTGAGGAATCATCACAGAATAACAGGATGAGTGAGGTTGGAAAGGACCACTGGAGGTCATCTGGTCCCTGATGGTGTCATTTTGCCTCACATATGGATATATTTATATAAAAATGAGCATGAATTTATTTCCCATCTCAGTTTTAGGGTTCAGTAAATTAAAAGGCAGAAAAGGCAGTGCACACATCCCCTGTGCTTGCCCTGACAGATGTAAAAATCACTGACTTTAGGACAAATACGTGTTTTCTCAGATGACAAAGAGATCCCTGAACTGCTCCTCACCCCTGATTCATGAAGAGGAGCTGAGGGAGCAGGAAAATCAACTTGATTTTGTTCTTGGTTGAGAGACCAGAGAGGTATGGGATGCTGAGCACGTGGGTGATGGTGAGAAAGAATGGGAAAGTCCTCGTCCACCCTATGGATGCTGTGCTGGGACAGCCATGCAGTGATGCCTAAAACAGGGCTTCCTAAAACAGAAGGCTAGACAAAGTCAGGAGAATAAATAGCAGATTGATTTATTAAAGGCCTTCAAGGTACATTTTGGGCAGACAAAGCCTACTCGAGAGGCTACACCCAAAATGAACAATGAATCACGAGTTCTTCACATTTTATAAGTTCTGTCTATTAACATATCGAGCCTCAATTCTCCAATTACACCTTCAGGTGATGATGTCAACCACCCCGAGCTTGTTCCCCCCCAATTCACTGTTGTCTACATATTCTGGGTCTCTGAGACAGTGAAGTGTCCTTGGATTTTCCAACTGAGAGGAATTGCCTAAAATGCAGGGAACAGAGGTTTTTAGCACTTTATATGGAGCCTAGAGCTACACACCAAAACTACAGATCCATGAAAAACAGAAGCTAAAAATCCTTAAGGCATCAGCAGAGGCAGGACAGCCTGAAGGAGCATCTTTGTCCCTAAGGGATCAGTCCTGTGACCCATCAGGAGGCCAAGATCCTCCTGCAAATGTTGGCACTGCAGGGAAATCCTGTCCCCTGCGCTTTCCCTGGGATTTCACACAAGGAATTGATAGGAATTGCCTGAGTCTTGCAGGAAAAGGCACTTTGCAGTGGCTGATTGCACTCCCACAGATCCTGTTCTCCCTTGGAATCTCCTTGGGGATTGCTGTGCTCAGCACAGGCTTTTCTGAATGCTCACAGTGATTGCTCCCACGGGGTGGGAGTTCTCTCACCTGCCAACAGGGCTGAAAAACATTTGGAAAGCACTTTGCAGGTTACACAGCCTCTGATTTTATTTTCATCCCACCCCTGGAGTCAGCAGGAGCAGCGGGGATCTCATCAGGGAAGAGATCCAAGGAAATACAAGGGGTGGGAGCTGAGAGGAATGGGGACACTGAGCTGGACTTGATCTCAGAGGTCTTTTCCAGCTTTAATAACTCTTATTCTATGATTTTTGCATTAAATTTAAGGGCATTTCCACCTTCTCCCTTTCCTTTTTTATGGATTTAAGCTGAGGAACTTCCTCTCTTTGCATTCCAGTTATTACCAATCCTGGACAATATTCGTGATGAACTTGCAGAGGTCACTCAGGAACTTTCCTTGGATCTCTTTCTCATCAGGGAAGAGATCCAAGGAAATACAAGAGGTGGGAGCTGGGGACACTGAGCTGGACTCGATGATCTCAGAGGTCTTTTCCAGCCTTAATAACTTTTATTCTATGATTTTAGCACTAAATGTAAGGGCATTTCCACCTTCTCCCTTTCCTTTTTTACGGATTTAACCTCTGCTCTCTCTCTTTGCATTCCAGTTAGTATCAATCCTGGACAATATTCGTGATGAACTTGCAGAGGTCACTCAGGAACTTTCCTTGGATCTCTTTCTCATCAGGGAAGAGATCCAAGGAAATACAAGAGGTGGGAGCTGGGGACACTGAGCTGGACTCGATGATCTCAGAGGTCTTTTCCAGCCTTAATAACTTTTATTCTGTGATTTTTGTGCTAAATGTAAGGGCATTTCCACCTTCTCCCTTTCCTTTTTTATGGATTTAAGCTGAGGAGCTTCCTCTCTTTGCATTCCAGTTAATTTGAATCCTGGACAATATTCGTGATGCACTTGCAGAGGTCACTCAGGAACTGGGTGGTGTCCAAGAGGGGAGGAGAGCTGGCAAGAAAATAAACAAAAATACTGTGGAATTCATCCCATCACCATCCCTGAGAACGTTCAAAAAAGATATGGGTACAGCTCTTGAGAACACGGTTAATTGTGAGCATTGTGCTGGGCTGATGGTTGGACTTGATGATCTCCAAAGTCTTTTCCAAACTTAACAATTCCATGATTCAATGAATAATTGCATTTTCCTCTGGTGGAATCATCCTGGAAAAAAATCCAGGAGCTCTCCCTGGAGAGAAGAGAGGCTGGGCGTTGAGTATAGCCATGTAGAGTGGATAGTGGAGCGGGTTGGAAAATCCCAGCCTGCTGCTCCTTGTAGGCTGGAGAAGCATAACTCCTCCTGGGGAGTCTCCAGGGTAAATCCAGGCAATTCCAATTGGCGGAAAGTGTTCCCCGATGAATATTTTAGCAGAGCTGCTCCTGCCAATGCTCCTGAAAATTAAGACACTCAATAGAAGTGTTCAAAAATGGCTTTAAACTGAGAGAAGGTTTAAATGGGATATCAGGAAGGAATTCTTCCCTGGGAGGGTGGGGAGGCCCTGGAATGGAATTCCCAGAAAATCTGTGGCTGCTCCATCCATGGAAGTGTCCAAGGCCAGGCTGGATGGGGCTTGGAGCACTCTGGGATAGTGGAAGGTGTCCCTGCCCATGGCAGGGGGGGGGGAATGGGATTATCTTGAAGGTCCTTCCCAACCCAACATATTCCATGATGTTTCCATGAAAAAATGGAAAAGTGTGAAAACACAAATATTTGGAAATAATCCAGGTGGGGAAGTAACTGTTATTTTTCTTTGGCTTTTGCTATTTGATGTTCATTGTTTAACCTCTAAGAATGGACAGGTGAAAAACTCGTCCTGCTCAATATCTGCCTCATATCCAAGCAAAGCAGAATAAATCTGTGTCATCTTGGGATAAAATGCTTCTGGAATTCCCAAACCTACAAAATGAATGAATTAGCTGGCGTTGGACAGTAAGAACACATTTGATAGGCCAATTAAAAGTGCAATTCTCCTGGAATTTGAATGAAATATATGAGGATGGGAATCATCCCAAACCCACTGGAGAAAGATTGAGAGAACAAATAAAAAGCAGGAAAAAGGGCCACTGAAGACATATATCTGGGAACAATTCTGGAACATCTTTAACAGAGCCAGAATATTCAATACAGAGAAAAAAGGAGGAAGGATTATAAAGGGAGAAATTATGTGGGTTTGGATCCTCTCATTCTTTGTGACCTCAGCTTCCCAAGTGATCCATCTGAAAAAGTCCTGATGGGAATATTATTGATGGGTCTCCTGCACAGGGTCATGTAATCATAGCTAATCTTATTTAGAGTTCCTCAATAATTTATCCCGTTTAATGGGATATCTATTTTAATGGGGAGGAAAGGCTCACAAAGGAAAGGATTTTTTTTAATGGGACCGCCAAATGCTGCTGAAAAACACCATTGAGCTCTCAGGCAGAGAAACCCCAAATTGGGTCAGAAATGGAAGTAGGAGTCTTGAACGCAAGGACAGCTGAGAGTAAAACCTCTTCGAGTTATCTTCATGGGGGATAATTTGAGAGGAAAGACAGATAATCTGAGGGGAAAGATGTCTTGAGGAGGGAGCAGGTGTGTTGGGAGGGATGATAGGTGATAAGGTCATTACCCTGTGGGACAGAGAGATACAAGAAAGCAAATTTGGTGTTAATATTCTCTTTATATTTGTTGGGAAATTGAGGATCAGAGCAGAAAAAACTTGACTAAGGTCACCTCACTGGCAGTGACAAAGCTGAGAATGAAACAGAGGGTCTGGAGGCTCAGTCCATGGATTTTGGGGTTTCCCTCAATAATTGTAGCACAGTCATCATCGTGAGAGCAAGGGAAGAGAAAAGGAGCTGCTGGCAGGGGGGGGTTGGACATTCCTGATCTTGGGATGAGCATCTCGACTCGAGGCTCCTTTTTATCTTTGTTATTCAAATCAAAATTCACTCCTGAAGAGTCAGGATTCTGCCCAGTGGCCTCATTTCCTGTGTAACCAACATCCCTCAAACAACAAATCCTGCTGTACCTTCCTTAGTGTGCGCACACTAAAAGAATCAGGGAATGGTTTGGGTTGGAAGGAACTAATTATTTCCTAAAAAAAAAATATGGAATATTCCAACTCCCTGCACCTGACACAAAGGCTAGAGGGTAGATCCAACCATGCTGACAGGTTTCTGAGCAGGAAAACTTTAAACATCAGGATGTGCTGTTGTTCTGGAAGTGATAATTGCTCCCTCCAATGTCTCTGGAAGAGGTAAGAGGCAGGGCCATAGTGGTCAGGTTTCTCTGCCTTGCTGCACAGTCACTGCCTTTCCAACCCTTCCCAACTTATCTAAAAGATTGTTTAGGAATAAATTGTCCCTGTTATGCTAGGGCAGTGTCTGCCTTCCTCATCTTTGAGGGACTTCAGGCATGAAGTGCCCTGGAAATGAATCAGGGAGCATTTCCAAGCCAGCACCACTATTTTGAGATGAAAACCAAAAAAGGGAGAAAGAACTTCCTTCTCTACTCAGAGAATTTAGGGTGGAGCTGTGGAGATTCTCCCTGGGGACTTGGCTTTGCAGCAATCCTTTTATCCCACTTTTTGTGATCCTCCATCACGAGCCAGTCCTGATTTAGCTGTTACAGAGAAATCTCCTGCCAGTTATAGACTGAATTGCACCAGAGGCCTTCAGCAATGCGGGCACTAATGAGCCAGAATTCAGATATTCCTTCCTTAATGAAAACCAAGGAAGGGCTGGCCATGGGCTCCGGGCAATTCTGGATTGCACGGAGGAAGAATTTTCTCCTGGATAGGTCATTAATAAAGGGATGGTAGAGGAGAGTGGCTCATCACCATCTGTCAGTGGAGGCTGGAGCCCAGCCAGGAGAGTCAGCAGTTAATTAGGAATGAGAGCTGCTTCCTTTCACAGACATTTCTATATGTTTATATATAGCCATTGTATTGCCATTAGTGGAAGTAACTGCTTTTTTTTTCTAATTAGATGAGGCAGCCAAAATTTTTGTTGCGTGGTATTAACTCTGGAGAACTTGCTGAGCTGCGTGGATCTGCCTTTGTTCTTCCCGAGCTCCAGGACTGGCTTAGGAAAACACAGCCCAAGGAATGATGGGACTCCGAGGAAATTTTCCTTTTGGAGTGGGGTTCAAGGGAATGACAGACCAAGAGGGGAAAGATGGCACCTGAGTTCCAGGATTTATTCTCCATGCTGGCATCATCAGCAGATGGTCTCCTTGAAAGCTGGAGAGGGTGTGGAGTGACTGGACGAGGGGGAATGGCTTTAAGCTTAGAGAATGGATTTAGATTGGATATTAGGAAAACGTTCTTCCCTGAGAGGGTGGTGAGGCCCTGGCACAGGTTGCCCAAAGAACTTTGGATGACCCATCCCTGGAAGTGTGCAAGGCCAGGTTGGATGGGGCCTTGAGGATACTTGAAGGTCCAGAGAGCTTGGAACTGGGTGACCTTGAAGGTCCCTTCCAGTAATTCCGTCTGGATGGTTAGATGTCCTAAGGTTTGTGATCCTCCTCCCAAGTTTTCACTGCTGCTTTTCTTCCTCCTCTTTCCAATAACTCCCTTTCTGCATGAAGAACCTTCCAGAGCACCTCTCCCACCTCTCCAGGTGCATCCTTGTCAGGAAAACTCCTCTTTTTTTGGTGACTCCCAGGAGAAATACGAGACAAAGAAAGGATTCTACAGGGAAGGAGGAAGGTGTGGAGATGGAACTGGTTTGCAGGGACCATCTGGGAGGTCTCTGTGGGCTGTGAAGTCTAAAGGGTCTGGGCTTTTCCCCGCAAGCCCCTGACAGATGTTTGACATTCAAATGAATCCAGTCCCCATCCTGCTGCGCCCAGCAGCCATTGGTGTGCGCACAGAGATAAGAGATGAGCTGAGGTTCACAGCTCACTTGTGGAATGACTCATCTCTTTAATTGCATCCCTTTAATTACAAATTAGCCTCCTTGACCTTTTCTTCCTGCTCTTTTCCGAGTGTCACAGCACAGTTTGATCTCTGCGCTGCCAGGAGCAGAAGGAGGAGACGTCTCTTGGTGGAAGGGTTGTTTGAGCTGTGGCCACTCTCTCACCTCCCTCAATCCCATGAGTTGTGCAAAAAAAAAAAAAAAAAAAAAAAAGAAAAAAAAAGCGTTTCTTCTTCTTGAAAATATCTTTGGGACTTTGAAAAGGCTGAAAAACACAAAGTCACCACTTAAAACTGCAGAAGGAACAAAAAAAGTGTGACAAATGAAGATACTGAAGTTTGGGCATAAAACCTCAAAACCTGGGAAGTCTGAAGGCCTAAAATTGTCATTCCTGAATTGATTTGCTGTAGGTTTATCTCTTTTGAGGTCCTTGAAACTCTGTTGGAAAAAGTGATGTCACTCTGACACAGAGCTAAAAAAGAAAAGGAATATTCCAACAGGAATATTTCAGCAGAAATGCTTCTTGGCGAGAACTGACATGGAATCCAACCAGGAAACCTCCATAACAGAATGGGAAAACCACCTCAAAAAATGGCAATTCCTTGGCAGAAGTGAATTTGGGAAGTGGAGGTTACCTGTGAATTTCCATTATAACATCAAAGTCTTTGGGAACAGAAGTTTCTAAAGAGGAGAAAACATTGTTTGAAACTCTTTGCCTTTTTTCATCGGTGAATTCTTGAAATGTTCTCCCCTGCGAAAATGTTTGGAATAACACCAGATTCGCCCACTCTGTGCTGACATTTAGCTCATCCCATTATGTGTATTACGCCACCACTCCAGCTTTATCCAGGATATAATGTAAGGAACATATACACAGATTTAGAAAAATACAGAGCCGTATAGACTTATTTATAACAGTTCATATATTTATAATTAACTTCATTGTGAGGAAAGTTCAGCACAAGGTAGGACAACAATGGACCTTTCAGTTATATAAAAATGCCATGAAAAGTTCTTCCCTCCTCAGAGAAAAGTTTCCTGAACTGCTCAGGGAAAGTTGCATTCTTTAAAAAACAAGGCTGAAAGTGGAAATGTTTTGTTTATAACAATTTATTCCAGTTCAAAGTTGCTTTTTATTTCATTTTTGAATGTGTACTTGGGAAGGAGTTGTAGGGTTTCATATAACGTTGAGACACACAGGACAAGACAGGGATCAAGGGCACCCTCAGCAAATTTGGAGATGACACCAAGCTGAGGGTGCAGTGAGGTACCTGAAGGATGGGGCCATCCAGAGGGATTTGGACAAGCTGGAGAAGTGGGAATGTCTTGTGTTTTGATGAGACCAAGTGCTGGTGCTGCACCTGGGACCAATCCCAATGTCAATCCAGGCTGAGGATGAGCAGTAGGAGCAGCCCTGGGGAGAAGGACTTGGGGTGCTGGGGAGTGAGAGGCTGGGCATGACCCAGCCACGTGCTCTTGGAGCCCAGAGATCCAATTGTGTCCTGGGTTCATCCAATGAGTAGTGGGCAGCAGGAGAGGGGAGGATTCTGCCCCTCTGCCCCACTCAGGTGAGACCCCACCTGCAGAGCTGCCTCCAGCCCTGGGGTCTGGCATCAGAAGGACCTGGAGCTGCTGGAGTGAGTCCAGGGGAGGCCACGGAGATGACCAGAGGGATGGAGCAGCTCTGCTGGGAGGAAAAGATGAGAGAATTGGGATTGCTCAGCCTCGAGAAGAGAAGCTCAGGGGTGACCTAATTGTGGCCTTCCAGTACCTGAAGGGGATGACAAAAAAGATAAAGACTTTTTACAAGGGCCTGAAGGGACAGGACAAGGGGGAATGACTTCAAACTGAGAAAAAGTGGGTTTAGTTTGAAAGTTAGGGAGGAATTCTTCCCTGGGAGGGTGGGGAGGCCCTGGCACAGGCTGCCCAGAGAAGCTGCGGCTGTCCCATCCCTGGAAGTGTTCGAGACTAGGCTGGATGGCGTTTGGAGCAACCTGGGACAGTGGAAGGTGTCCTTGCCCATGGCAGGGGAGTAGAATGAGAGGGTCTCCAAGAACCCACAGGGGGAACAAAACCAGAGGGGTGTGTGAGAGAAGGTTTCAAAGGTTCACATGACCTTATCCCAGGACCACAGAATCGTTGTGGTTGGAAAAGACCTTCAAGATCATCAGGTCCAACTCAATCCTTCAAAGCTCACCACCAAACCATGTCTTTAAGCACCACATTCAGATGTTTTTTTAACGCTTCCTGGATGGTGACTCCACCTCTGCCCTGGGCAGCCTGATCCAATATTTGATAACCCATTCAGTGATTAAATTTTTCCTCATATGCAATCTAAACATGCCCTGGCACAACTTGAGGCCATTTCCTCTTGTTCTGTCTCTTGTTATCTGGAAGAAGAGACCAATCCTCACCTGGCTACAACTTTCTTCCAGGGAATTGTGGAGCTCTTGTGCTGCCAGTTGTCCCCTGATGAGATCCTGAATTCCCTGGGAATGGGATTACTTTAGCTCCTGCAAATCCTCCTGATCTGCTGTTTCCAAATCAGGGAGCCTGAGGTGTGATTGGTGAGAAAATCCCACACCAAGGGCCAGCCAGACGGGAAATAACTCCTTGTTTACCGGGGAGCAATGGGAAATTCCACATTGCATAAGAGGACTTTTGCCTCCTTGTGACCTACTTTCCTTGGGATTTTCACCAGGAACTACTCAAAGAATTTCGCACAAGTGGAACGGGAAAGAACGGGAGCCTTGCTTGCTTCCTTCCCTCACATTGCATAAAGCTTTAATAGCAAGTAATAGCTGACATGGCTTTGATTTTATTGCACTTAACTGGGTAATTCTCCTGTCCCCAACTGTGCCCAGGAGGACTGAGCGGAACAGAAGTGACTGTGCCACAGTACAAATGGGTCTTTGAATTCCTCTTAGATTCCCATGGCCTGGATTGTGTTCAATAAGTCATGCACAGTAAATACAGCCAGGAGACGTGAGGAGATTCATGAATACTTGCAAGGCACTCAGGTGCCACTTCGGTGAATGCACTGCAGAGAGGATTCAGGAAAAAATGCCCTGCTTGTGCCTCTGCCCCTCCCCTCACTCATTAGTGAAGGATGTTCCTTGCCACAGAGATCCCCAGGCAGAGCTAATGAACCAAAACAATCCATTTCTAATTCTATCCCTGCCTTCTTATGACAAGGAGACACAAGTTCACATCCAAAACTGACATCCCCACCCTGGGTTTGTTGATGGCTTCAGAGAACCACAGAATATCCTGAGTTGGAAGGGACCCACAAGGTTCGTTGGGTCCAACTCTTGGCCCTGCACAGAACAACCCCAAAAATCCCACCATGTGCCTGACATGATTTTCCGAGTATTTCTTGAGCTGTGGAAGACTTTGTTTTTAACATTTTAATGTCTGTTTGCTGTAGGGAAGGGCACAGAGTTTCTTTGCCATGATGGACACACCAAAGAGCACCATGGATAATTTGGGTGGGGAACCTGAGGACTGTCCAGCTGGACATTGGGCCAGGAGACACAACTGTGCCAGTTTGGGGGGCACAGCCTGGAACTCTCCTGTCCCTTCCTTATTTTCACTCTATTCCTCACTTTCTGGGTGATGTGGGTTATGGAGATAACATGAACATTTAATAACAAATAATCATAAAATTTATGGAGACAACTGGAACATTTCCTACTCTGTCCCCAACTTGCTGCGTCATATTTCAATGTCTTCTTAATATTCTTGTACTCCATCCAAATTCCACCCCGGCTTCTTAATCTATCCTCCCAGAATCCAAGGCCTTGCACAATCTCCTTCCTTTTGTCTCTCCAAAATCCCTTCACCGAGGGAACAGCAGCAGTGTCCCTGTGAAAAATATCCAAAAAACTTCCCTCAGATGATCCCGGTTTCTTCTTGTGTGTTTGATAAACCTGTGGAAGTTTTCTAGGATGTTCAGAACTGGTCTGAGCTGGGGACTGGGCTTGATGGGGTGGGGTTTTGACCTTCCCATGGATGATTTGTGGAAATACACTCTCATGAAGGTGTTCCAGTCACATAAGATCCGATACTGGAGCCTTCCTGGGCTGTTTAGCAAAGAAAAGAAGGAATTGCACTGTCTCCTTTAATGCTTTTAAAGAGTTAAAATGTCACTGCTGGCAGCTGATTAAATTGGTAATGAATATGCAAATCAGCAGGTCTTCCAAACAGGCTGAGAAACCTCATTTTGAGGTGTTTGTGAGGCAGGACGAGCACTTTAATGTTTGCCACACATTTCATACGAGTGATGTCTCCTCTCCATCATAAACAGAGCTGCTGTTAATCCATGACCTGCTCCACACTGGCTTCGTTGGCAACAGTAAATTAAAAAATGTCAGGGAATGTTGTTAAGTGCTGGAAATTGATTTTTTTTTTTTTTTTAAATCTCATGAGATTTCTAGTGTGGAATTATAGAATGGTTTGCGTTGGAAGGGATCTTAAAGATCATTCAGTTCCAAAGTCCTGCCATGGGCAGGGACACATTCCATTGTCCCAGGTTGCTCCAAGCCCCATCCAACCTGGCCTTGGACTTTTCCAGGGCTGGAGCATCCACAACTTCTCTGGAATCCACAGCCTCACCACCCTCCCAGCTCTGTCAGGTGCTCTTTCCTCCCTTGCACTTCTGCATTTTCCTTTGTCCCATGTAAAAAATCTTCCCATTCCAGGGGCGTACTTCAGGGAGATGAAATTCCTTCATTAATGTCCCTGATTTCCAGGTTTGAAAACAACCAGAAATTAACACTTTTGGAGATTGCAAAGCTACTGCTGAGGTTTTAATTTTCTATTTTCCTCCTGGTAAATGGAAATTTGGACACGTCAATCCCTCAAGGACTTTTGAGGTTCTTCCTCCAATATTTTGGGTGTCTCAGAAGTCTCTGTGGAGCCTCCAAAATATGCAGGAAATCAGCACCATCCCCGAAGCAACAACTGAGGGAGACACAGCGAGGCAGAAATGTATTTATTGTTTTAATTTAAATCTCATCAGACTTTATCAGTTTTATCCCTCATGCACCATCATCCTCCTACCACTCTCCACCTCCTTACACAATCCTCTGCAGCATCTCCAGGGTTATGTGATCCAGATGGAGATGGGCCAAGGGCTCAACACAACCCCTCATGCCCATCCCACATCACAGACTCATCACTGCTGCTTTTCCCTCAATATCTTGCCTCTCCTAAAAGATTCTGGTCCAAGGATCTCTGAAGTTCCACTTCTCAGAGCTGGATTTCTGTAGAAATAGAAGATGTTTGGGGAGCTGAGTCACAATTCTGTGACAAGCGGTGGTCTGCTTAGCCTGAAGTTATTTTTGTAGGCAGGGAATATTACAAAAAGAAAGGATTAAGTCAGTTTTCCCATTTGCCAGCCACTTGTTGCCTGGGATCATTTTAGCACTTGCATCCTTGGTGTGTTCTGTGTGTTCCCATTTCAGTCTTGGAGGAAGCAGTTTCCTTTATTTTCTTAGGTGAAGTTATTAAAAAGCTTGGAAACTGTGGACAAAGCAGCAAACCTGGCATTTCTGGAGGGTTGTGTTCATATTTCAATTTTTGAGACAATCCTAATCATTTTTGGAGGTTCTCACTGAAGTAGTTTCGTTAAAAATTGAGGTTATTAATGATTAATCATTTTTTTAGTTCAGTCTCATTTTGATCAAAGCAAGAAAAGACAGGTTGGAACTTTTAAAACTACACGTAATTTAGAAATTGAGGTTTCACTGAATATGGAAAATGATCTGGTTTTTGAAAGTCTATCCAGAGTCTTCTGCAGCTGAACATTCCCGAACATTCCTCATGGATATTCCTGGGTTTTTAGCTCACAAATCAACCTGATGGTGCAACATGCCCCCATCTCATGGAGAATAAGTGGAAAGAAGAGACATGTGGAGGATGAGAAATGTCCTGGTAATGAACCTGCTGTTTCTGAGATCGTGGAATCATGGAATTACAGAATCATGGAGTGGTTTGGGTTGGAAGGGACCTAAAAGACAATCTCATTTCACCCCTGCCATGGGCAGGGACACCTTCCACTATCCCAGGGTGCTCCAAGCCCCATCCAACCTGGCCTTGGACACTTCCAGGGATGGGACAGCCACAGCCTCTCTGTGAAACCTGCGCCAGGGCCTTGCTACCCTCCAGGTACAGAATTTCTTCCAATATCCCATCTAAACCTCCCCTCTTGTAGTTTAAAACCATTCCCATCACCAAGTTGTCCCTTTGAGAGACAGTTTCTCCGGATGTTGATTTTCTCCTTACATTTTTATTTTAGAAATGAGAAATTTGGGTTCCTACACGTAAGATATAACTAGTCTCCACACTGGGTGGTTTTTCCTTCTTTACCTGCACCGATTTTTTTCTTCTGGCTTTTGCAACACTCAGCCCTGGCAGCCATGAACAGAGGCTTATTAAAATGATTTTGTCTGCTTGTTTTGTCCCTCAAGAGCTGTTGAGATTTGAGATCTTCATTTGAGTGCTGGGTCAAGCACAGGCACAATCCAGCAGAGTGGGGAGGAGATGCCAAGGGAGTGGAGAGAGCAGCTCTCCTTTTTTTTTCCCCTGCTGGAATCAGCAATCATTAGGTCCACAAAAACATTTTTTGCCTAAAGGATGCTCTGTTTTCCACTGAAAATGAAGTGTTACAAAATAATGATGGGCTCTGCCCAGAGAAAATTAATCTGCAAATGGAAACATCCATTCACGTGTGCTCTCTTTATCCATCTGCCCATTCATTATTTTTACAAAGCCTGTTCAAGTCAATAAAAAACTTCTGCATTCCAGGCAAAGACAAAATCCCCTGTGCTGTTCCTGGGGTGTCTGGCAAAGTCCTCCTTGCACAGAGTGCTCAGCTCTGCAGTGACGTGGCCAGAAAGGAGCAAAACCCACCTTTTAATGCTGTGAAGGTTTTTACTCCCTTCCCATCTATTTGAGGAAGGAAAAAAAGGGTTGGTTTAATTTTTTCGATGGTACAGAGTCCCTCCAGGTTGCCACAGGAATAAATTCATTACCTGTTTCTCTAATGATGTTAGCTGAATATTTTAATGCGGTTGTGTTTAATCACTATTTTTAACTCGTAATAAAACCTCTGCAAATGCCCTCAGGGCCAACAACTGCTCAGTGAACCGTGGGGTGGATCCAGCTCCTTTCTCTGGATAAAGCAAATCCATTTCTCCAGAAGAAAACTGTTCCAGCCAGGACACACTGAGGTTTCCACCTGTTGATGATGTTGTGCTGTGCATGGAAATGTGGGAATATTCACTGGAATGAAGATGGGGATGAAAAGACTTCATAACATGCTGGGAACTTTGCACACCTGCAAATAAAAGTCTCCATCCATTATTTGGAAATAAATCAGGAGAAAAAACAACTTCAGTTATAAGAGCAGGAAGACCTGGGCACCCTGCCAGCATTTCAAGGACCCGAAGGTAAATCCAGTGTTTGCTGCAATTCCGAGGTGGACTTTTGAACCATAACAGGGCACTGAACAAACGCAGTCATCGTGCTCATTTGCTTCTTTTCCTGCTTTTTTTAATTGCTTGTTAAAAAAAAACCAAAAACAAAACCAACCAAACAACAACAACAAAAATCAACCTTCAGAAAAGTGTTTCCCTTTGGATCTGATGAAATTACACATTTTCAAATGCACAAACCCCAAAACTTTGAGTTTATTTGACCTGTTGGGTAGAGGGGACAGAAGAAGATTCCTCAAACATCTTTGGTGCTTAACCAAAACTTTTTTCTCAGTAGAGAAGGGATTTGAATGCAAGATTTCCACCCCAAGGATTATGAAGTCATGAAATGGTTTGGAAGAGACCTTCAAGATCATGGAATTCCAACCTCCTGTCATGGGCAGGGACACCTCCCACTATCCCAGGCTGCTCCAACCTGGCCTTGAACACTTCCAGGGATGGAGCAGAGAAAACTT
The DNA here is from genome assembly GCA_036785705.1 of Acanthornis magna. NCBI lineage: Eukaryota > Metazoa > Chordata > Aves > Passeriformes > Acanthizidae > Acanthornis > Acanthornis magna. The sequence goes on along the minus strand of JAWUZG010000129.1, from coordinate 723,071 downwards.
CTCTGGGAAACCTTTGCCAGGGCCTCACCACCCTCACAGGGAAGAATTTCTTTGGAAATCCTTGGAAATTCATTGGCGTTTCTCTGGAAATTTCTTTCTCCCCATTCTCCTTTCTATGCAGGATTTGCATGAGGTGACTCGGGATCATAACGCACAGCAGTGAATAATAAATCACATTTAGCTCTAAAAACCACAGATTTTTCTGGTTCCAAGGCTCTGGTGCATCATTGTCCCTGCAGGTGGGACTGAATCCTTCTGGTATCTGTCACCTGGAAGTGGCTCTGAGTAATCCTCCCTCAGCACCGTCAGGGTTTGCACAAGGGAAATTAAGCAAAGATGCAACTTCTCCCCTCCCTGTTGGTATCCAGATTTTTGGGATAACTTTTCAGGAAGTTTTATTCTTCAGTCAGAGGAGCTTTTCCTTTCAGGATCTGAGAGGTGCTGGGCAAAATTTGTACACAGGTACAAATTCTGATTTCTTCCTGGTCCTCTGTGGGTTCCTTTTTTCCCCTCTGACTTCCAGAGGCTCTTTCAGGAGAGATGGATCACTTGGGGTGATGGAAGTGATGCCTGTGAGAGGGAGAAGGAGCAGTAGCTGCCATCAGCAAAGGGATTAAAGCCAAGGAAGCCTCTAAATCCCCAAAAAAGACACAGCCTGGCTGCCTCCACTTGCTGCCTGCTTTTTTTATTAATGCAGGGGAAATTTGCTGCTTGACTTCTCCAATTCTTGCCCTGCTGAGAGCAGGTGAGAAAGAGGAAGAAGAAGAATTTTAAGGAATCCTAATCATAGAATAGATTGGATGGGAAAGGACCTTCAAGATCATTCAATTCCAAGCCGTTGCCATAGACAGGGACACCTTTCACTGTCCCAGGCTGCTCCAACCTGGCCTTGGACACTTCCAAGGATGGGGCAGAGAAGACTTCTCTGGGTGACCTTTGCCAGGGTCTCACCACCCTCACAGGGAAGAATTTCTTCCCAATATCCAATCTAAATCCATTCAGTATCTCTCTCTGATATTCCTGGTTCTTCAACAGCAGCTCAGCAGCATCAGAACTCCCCATCTGCGCAGGCAGAGGTACCTTATGTTTATATGTAGTACATATGGATGGAAACAAATCCTCATGTCCTGAAAGAAAGCAAAGGGTGGATGTCCATCCAAGAGGATAAAATCAAATGTTCACTGAGTTCCTGAATTCTTTCTAATGGGCCAACCCTGATTTTTACCTTTCCTTCAGTTCCTTTGTTTGATAGCAGGTGAGGAATCCATGTTTTTAAGGTCATCCCAAGGCTTAGCTCCATAAATGATCCGTTGGATGTTGGGGTGCCAGCGAACAGATAAAAAACAACAATTAAGCCTCACTCCTGCAGGAGCTGGGATGGTTTAAATGGGAAGTAGGAAGGGGAGATTAACTTGAAGGAAATAAAAGACCTAAATAATTAACATAATTTCCAGGAAGGAGAAGGAGTCAGGACCTTTCCTTAAAGAAATCATGCACACAAGTTCTGAAATCTACTGAAGTCCATGACAATGTTGTTTTTCTTTTTTTTTTTTTTTTTTTCCACTGACTGCCAGGGAGCAGACTAATTTAAATACGTTATTTTAATTGCTTACAAGGTGACACAGTGGTCACAAACAGTGACCCTCACACTTTAAAGACAAAATTTATAGGGAAAAAAAAAATCCCAGTGTGTTGCTCCACCAGCACATGGAATCTGTGGGGAGTGTACACAAGTTTATCTCATTTCCTGGCCCTCTGATCCATGTGTTTCCTTTAAAAGGCACAGTAAAAAGAGGAAAAGAACATAAAAAGTAACACAGTTGTTATAAAGTGGATTTTCAGTGTATTAAAATGTGAAATCCCTGTCTGTTTTTATGGAGAGCTGTAAATAAGTCAACAAGATTTAGGCTACACCTTTGGAATCTCCTTGGTGGTCAGTGGTGATTCCTGAGTCTCTGTGGCTGCCTGGAAAATTCACAATATTTTCTACAGAGTATTAGAAGCTCCCTCCAGAAAACCCCTGTTTGGAGCTTCCACCTTTTCAATTCATTGTTAATCCTGCTGCAAGATTTCATTAAGCTCAGAAAATACTTCTTTTTTTCAGCTTGTTTCTCTCCAGCTCCCCTTTTGCTGGGAAAGGAGAGCCAAAGAAAAGCCCATGAGCTTTTTTGTCAGTCAGGAGCAGAGTTATTTTATAAATTGAATCTGAACTGATGAGTTTGGGGCATGAGGGAAATTATTTCTCCTTTGAATATTGTTCCAGCCACTTTTTTTTTTTTCCCAGCTGATCTCTCAGTTGTAAAGGTTGAGGTCTCCTCTTCCAGCTGACCCTTGTGGCAGATAAAATAATATGCAAAGACAGCTCTGATGCTGAACTATTCCAACTCCAGGGTTATTCAGGCAGGAAAATCCTTCCCCAGTCTGGTTCAGCTGATTAAAAACTCCAAGTTCAGAGCGTTTCACACACACGGAGAACATCAGAAAATCAATGCTGGATTTATTGACTTTCCCTTCGGTTATTGCCATTGTTTGCTAATTCCCCGACAATTTTCCTGTCTTCCTTTATCTCAGGCTCTCCTTCTCCTTCTCCCTGAGGGGCTGCTCCTTTATTGCTTCTCTGGAGCTCTCTGGGCTCCCATTTCATGCCTGGCCTCTGGGAAGAAGAAAGGTGGAGGAGAAGCCCCCAAACAGCAAAGTGCATTTTGAGATTGAGTTCTAGGTCTGATATTAAATCCCATTCCTTGCTTTTAGCTTCCTGAAAATGCTGTATTTTCTTTATTTTCTTTAAATGTGCACTATACATTTATTTTTTTCACCTTTCCCCCCTCATAATTATTTTAACCAACACTTTCAGTTCCGAGCACAGAGTGTGTACTTTTGATTTCCTTTCTCAGGAACAAATAGATCAAATAAAAAAGTCCAACCAAACCACCACTCTGATTTTCTTCTTTTTTATTTCTTCGGGAAGATGAATTTTCCTGGGGAGGACAATAAGAAAGCAGAACTATAAAGGCAATTTTGTGCATGTTTTTAATGCAAAGGAGGGTGAGAGAACACTAAGTACAATGGTTCCTAACATGTTTTAATATCTATAATTACACAGATAAACTCAGAAAATTTAGGGCAATGCATCCTCCTGGGATACTGATCTGGGATATGTTATTATTCCCACTTTACAATGGGAAATAAAGACCCACCTGGGAAACTGCAATAAACACAGGACTCGAGTCACATTGAATACCAAAGTGCTATTTTTAGCTTTTATTCTTTCTAATCAGTGACTAATCTTGTTTTCTTTTTTTTTTTTTTTTTCCAGGGAGCAAAATTCCAGCCATTGGTGGACAAATCCATGTCTGATCATCCTTAATCTGCAAAATGAAAAACTTCATGATTAAGTAGTGCCATTTTTGAAGATGGCACACCCACCACTTCACTTTGGTGGTCTCTCAGAGACCCTCTGAGCATAAACCCTGCTAAGGTTCTATCACAGATAATCCCTTCAAGAGGTTTCTGCATTGTACTATTTAATTAACAAGGATGTCTTAACATATTATTATTGTTGTATTTCCTGTATTTTAGAAACAATTAGGATTCTCAAAGACAATCAGTGTGAGGAAGAAATACAGATCCTCAAAGCTTCTCAAAGCACATTTCTTTGGGTTTTTGTAGATCTAAACTTTTTTTTTTTTTTTTTAAATTGGCCCAATCTCTTTTCATCTTTTTGCACTACACAGATCCAACAGCTCTACAGCCCCCTGGAAAATGGGACATCCACAACTTCTCTGGGAAACCTGTGCCAGGCCCTCACCAACCTCGGGATAAATAATTTATTCCCAATGTCCCATTTAAACCTGTTTCAGTTTGAAGCCATTCTCTCCATCCTGCCACTAAGAATGACTGGATTGGGGTTTCATTTAATGACTGATATTTCTATTTTCCCTGGAAAATCAGGAGGAATTAATGTCTTTTCACCACCACAGGGATGATGGGAAGAGAAGATGAAGAAGGAACCAGCAGCCAGACAGAAGTCAGGATTAAGGGCATTTTTCCTGAAGTTATTTGAGCTTGAAATTATTGTAAAAATGGTCAATGTCCGTCTCTTTCCCATATTTCAGGCTCATGCTCTTCAGTTCAAAATCTTAAATATTTTTGGCACTGATTTCTTTACCTGTTATAAAATCTAATCCATGAACAATTAGGGTCCTACCTACTGGACAATGTGATTTGAAGATCAAAGCCACCTCAAATTCTTACAAACACAAAGAAGAAAATAAAAGGAAAACATTAAAATAAAGGATTTAAAACCAAAATAACTTTATAGCCTATGAACTTGTGTACTATGGAAAAAAGGGTTTGCTATTTATTTTCTTGCTCCTAAAGGAGCAAAGGGATGAAAAGCATCCTCAGATGGGTCCACAAGGAAAGGAGGAGAAGGAAAGAAGGTGATTTTCTGAATTTCTGATACTGGAAAGAGCTCAGGTGTCAGTGCCTCAAAGAAAGGGGTTGATATAATGAACAAGCAGAGCAAGACAAGGACGTAAAGCTGGGAAAAACAGAGATATTTAAGGCAAAAAAGTCTTGTTTGAAGACTGACAGAGAACAACTGTTGATATTCTGCTTTTCCTGCAATCTCTCTTCATTCCAGGATGTAGAAACATGAGGAATTTTGTGCTTTCTGAGACTTGGCTTTCACAGCAGCTTCCTCAGCATTTTCTGGTTGAGTGAAGTTGTTTTCCTGAGCTGGCAGGTGCTGATGGATCCCTCCGTGTCCCCACAGCCTTTCCCTCTAAAATTTATTTGATTACCTGTTTACCCAAAATTTATCTTCTCCAGAAGCATCACTCCTGAGATCTCATTAATCACCGCTGGATAGCACAGCAGGCAGGAATTCATCTGGCAATATCCGAGACTGAGGGAAATCTTCTTTCCTTGTTTGTGCTCCTGGAAACATCTCCCTTTCGGAGGAATTAGAGCTGCAGAATGAAAAGAAATGGAAAGTAAACCATTCATGTAAAATTCTGCAAATCATCCTTGAGGGACAAATAATTCTCTGTCAATGACATGACCAAAGATGGTTTTCCAGGGGAAATGTTATGGCCGTGGGCTTCTGTGAGCTTGGGAGATTTTCCATTTATTCCTAGTGAAACATAGGGTTTTCTTTTAGACACTTAAATGTAGAGATTTTAGATAAAAGTTAGTTCTGTTAAAATCAACCAGACTAGAAAAAGACGCAGAACTCAGCTAGAAAGAAATTAATGATTAAATGCAGAGTAGCCTTTCGATTATCTGATATTTACTCAGCTTTGCTTAGAATAGACAATTAATAATCTTAAGAAAAGAAGTTCAAAGGAGAACCTAGACAGTTACAAATTTTGCCCAGATGCAACCTACTTAGAAGCAATAGAAGAGAGCATTGGGAGTTTTCCAGGGTCAAATGTATTGTCAAAAACCAGAGAGGTAAGAAGGTCAAAGTGAGGAAGACCCATTTTACTTCCTCAAAAGCAGCCCTCAGACTCAATTAATGACCACCGACCCAATTCCATTGCAGGAACTGCGCATGCTTAATGACTTTTTGCTAATTTCCATCCAAAGTGGGGAACGGGAGGCGCTTATGCTATGAATATGTATCTGTATTTTAAATATGGATTATTGTTATAGATAAATAAGTTCTGTGTTGCATTGTTACTTTGGAGCTGTACATTTGGGAGCTATCCCTGCAGCTCTCTGGCGCTGAAATAAACATACACTTTCTCACCTTAACAAGTTAGAGAGTCTTTGTCTAAGGTGGATATCGATATTAGATCTATATCCACATTTTAATAATTCACTAGAATCCCAGAATCATGGAATGGTTGGGGTTGGAATGAACTTTAAAGATCATCTCATTCCCTTGTGCAGGATCACCTCCCACTATTCCAGGTTTCTCCAAGCCCCATCCAACCTGGTCTTGGGTGTCTCCTGGATATATGGAAAGACTGAGCTACACCAAGATGGATGAGACATTTAAAAACCCGATTTTCCCTTAAAAACCTGATTTTCCTTTAAAGTCAGACCTGATTTGAGAAGGAGACTGGACCAGAGATCTCCTACCCATCCTATTCCTACCAGCAATGGAGACACCAGATGCCTTCAATTTCTGTTCGAATGGATTTTGGCTTTCATTCCTAACCTCCAATATTTCTTGCGCCTTCCCTGAATAATCCTCACAAGCATTGGGAGCTGATTCCTTATTTATAAAAAATCACTGAATCATTAAGGTTAGAAAAGACCTCCAAGATCATCGAATCCAACCTTCAACCCAATCCCACCACTCCAACTAAACCATATCACAAAGTGCCACATTTGAACCTTTTTTTTGACACTTCCAGGGATGGTGACTCCAACCCCTCCTTGTTGCAATGCTTAACCACTCTTTCAGTGAGGAAATTTTTCCTATTATCCAACCTGAACCTCCCGTGTTGCAATTTGAGGCCTTCTCCCCTTTTCCAGCTGCCTGGGAGAAGAGTCCTTCAGCTCTTCCATAAATGCTGAGAAAAGCTGGAGTGGGAACTTTGACCTCTGTTTCTTTGCCATGACACTTTCAGAGACAAAACTCACCTGAAAACAAACTCCAGGTTTTGTCCATTTGTCTTAATTTAACTCCAACCAACAACTCATTGTGCAGTCCTGGTGGGATCAGGAGAGATTTGGAAGGGTGAGAGTGGGAAAATGTGGTGGGTTTATAACAAAACTCATGGACAACAACTAAAACATCTCTGTTTATTAACACTGCTTCCGGCATGACTCCAAAACTCAGCTATGATGAAGAACATTATCCCAGTGAAAACCAGCAACCATTTCCAAGTGCTCTGTCCACCAGAAATTCCTCCCTTGAAGTTTTTCCTTCTGCTTCTATGGAGGGGGGAATTTCGAATTTCCTTTTTTTTTTTTCCCTTTTTCCTCCTATTTTGTCATGACTCATTCTTTGTAGGTGTGAAAAGGAGCATTATGCACTGCTGGGAGATATAATTTGTGACTCACGGAACCGTGGGCTCTCTGCCTTTGGAGTGATAATTAAAAGGAGGGGGTTGGAGCTGCCCGGGGGTTAGGGAAGTTGGAATAAAGAGCCTTATCCTTCCATTTAGCAGTGGATTGATGGAGCTAAACAAGGCTGGATACATGAGAAACCTGATGGAATGAAAGGTAAACTCTGAACTTTTCCTGCATCTCCTTGGGTTTACTGTGAACTCCCAGATTGCACAATTGCACACAGTAATTAACTCAGCAAGGCCAGAAAGTGCAGGAAAGAGAACCTGAAGAAGAAATGCACTGGCGTTCCTGAAAAACTCTTTCAGACACTTTCCACATCTGAAATCCAGCAAAGGGATGACTGGATTGCAGATTCCCATTCCCAGCAAAAATATCCCAGACTGGTGGAGTCAATGTGAGTGGGTTTGTTCTGGAACTGTGTGCTCGACGTCCTTCCTGAAACAGGATCCCAGAGTGGGATTGGATCATCTTGGCAACACAGGGAGGATTTTCTCCTTTTCTGGTGCTCCCCTTTTCTTGGCAGAATCTCGATCTCTGGGAAGAAAGACAAAAATTCACAGAAATGGGGATTCAGATCACACAGAGATGCAGAAATGCCTCTGAGCCTCATTGGCTCCCACTACTTGTGCTTTCCTTGGAAGGAAGACAGGAGTGAAGGGATGCATTTCAATCCCCTGAGTTCAGGCTGCCCTTCACATTGTCCCTTTTTTGGCTAAATTTACTTTTTGGTGCTGTGCGTTGGGGATTTTCCCCGATTACTCACCAGGAAACAACCTTTATTTTCCTTCCTGAAGCAAGGGAAGCATGGCCCAGTGGTTTGGATCCAAGAAATACAGGATCTCTTCCTTGCTCTGACAAAAATATCCTTAGTTCCAAATACTTCCCAAGGAGAGTCACACCACTGAATCTGGGGATTAGGTGGGATCATGGCAGCACTTGAGGCTTTTTGCAGAGGCTTTCCTTGCAGAGAGATCATGGAAAGGGTTGGGCAGTTCTAGGATGTGATTCCTTCAGAATAAATCATAATCTCATTAAACATAACATGGTGACAACTCTTCCATGGACGGTGACAAATATCCATCTGCATATTCCAGCAGAACATTCCATGACGAATTCCATTTTAGGTTCAAAAAACATCTTCTGAGGCAAACCACACCCATCTTTGACCTCGGTTTTTATCTCCAGGTGATTTTTCATGTCACTGACTTTTGATGTCACTGATCATTGACGCCACTGATCTTTTCAGGTCCAAGATATTTTATAAACACAGATGCTCATCCTGGTGGGATTCTTGGGGATGAACTCTATGATCGCTGTGGGTTCCTTCCAACTCAGGATATTCTGTGATTCTGTGAATCTCACGCTCAGCTCTTGACCTGTAATGAAAGTGAAAATAGCCAGCTGTCATCAAAGCAGAGCCGTCCTTCCCCAGACTGGGACACTTTGGGAAAGGTATCCCAGAGAGTCCATAAAACCTGCTCTGATTCCATTGATGGTATGTGGAAGGTCCTCCGATATCCAAGAATCATAAAATATCCTGAGTTGGACCACAAGGATCATTGAAGTCTAACTCCTGATGTAGGTGGAAGTTCGTGGATGAAGTCTTTGCTAAGGAGAAAAATCTTTCTCACTTTAGAGCACCCTGGAGAGTGCAAAAGGTCTGAAAAGAGAATCCAAACCCAGATTTTTTCCTGCTTTCAGCCTTCTGCTCCTCGCTCAGGTCTTCTAAATATTTGTGGTGTGATTCTGTTTAAAAAGCAACACAACACGCAGTGACTTTCAGCCCAAGCAGGTGCACTTTAAAGCAGTAAGAACATCCCTAAAAAGATCAAATTCTTCTCTGATCAGAGCACCCAAAAATTGTATCAGCTCAGAAAAATATGTTCCAAGCTCATTTTAATGTTGCAACTCCCTGAAAAATTAATTAAAGCTTGGAATTAATGCTTGGCTGGGGCTTTGCAGTCAACTCCAGATACTCAGCTCAGATACCACAATGACAATTGGGGTTTAAAATTCCTCGAAAGAGATCAGCTGTGTGGGCAGAATATTCTGATGCATCTGGAATTTGGCTCCTTCTCACCTTTGCTATGAAAAACTCAAGAGGAGAGAGTGGATTTTCTTCCTGCTAAATAGACTGAACTCCTGTAAAACCTTCAGATGCTGTTTCAGAGTGACCCAGGCTATCAAGGAATTATTTAGGTTGGGAAAGACCTCCAAGATCATTGAGTCCAACCTGGATATTTAAGGTCTTTTCCCACCCAAATCATTCCATGATTCCATGATTCTCTTAATGAGGGAGAAGAGATGCATCTCATCCTCCAAGAGTAGTGATTCACTATGGATTAAGAAATTTCCCTGCCTGAAATTGAGGTTTGTGTCCCCAAGCAAGTCAACCCAGCTGGAGTTCCTGCTCCCTTTTCAGTCAGCAGAGTTTGGGACAGGAAAATCCTGTCAGAAAACTCTGTAGAAGAGTTATTTCTCAATGGAATAGGAGAACACAGGCACTGTGGAGCCGGAGAGGGAAATCAGAGGAATTGAACCATTCCCAGCCAGACCCAGGAGGGCACTGGAGCGAGGGACTCAGCCCAGGTAAGAAAATTAAAATTGCTTAAGGAGCATTCTCTGGGACCTGTGCCAGCTGGCACAGAGAGATCATATTTCCCATTATTTACCTCTCCTGCTTTCCCAAACGAGGAAAGTGTTGCTTGTTGGGAATGTTCTCTGACCTGTACTCACTCCTGGCCCGTGACTGATAAGAGCACAGGAGGATATGTTTGGCATGAGCTTTTCTAACAGCACAACGACATTGAAATGAGCATCTGAAATTCCTCATGGGACTGTTTAATTTATTGATAAAGATTCATGCCCAGTGTTTAACCTTTTTAACAATGGGGTTTGACCCCGCAGCAGATGTTCATGATCAGATGTGCTGGGGGCTCTCTGTGCACCACCGAGCTGCAGGAAAGAGCAAGAATTATCTCTATTTCCTCTGTTCCTCCTGCTCTATTTTAACCCCGTTATTCTGGGAGAGGAACCTCCAAAGTGTGTGAGTATGTGGCAAATGAGAACCTCTCTCCTTCCAAAACTTGGGAAATGAGGCTGAATAAAGCTGCTGGAGGAAAGCTGAGCCAAACTGAATCATTTGCTGATGCCTCTGTATCAAAGACTCAGTTTTAAAGCAGCAGCAAGAGTTCCACACTCCCACACTGACTCCAATTCTATTTTCATTTGTCCTGACTGGGCTGTGATCTGCTGGTGTTTAATGGGAAGAAATCGATAAAGAGGGATCAGAGAGGCTTTTGCCTGTTTTTGTAGGGAATTCATTAACTCCTAACTCTGCTGAAACACCTCAAACACCTCTAATCCCCCACCCCTCCTGATAGTTTTCCTCATAATGAATGTGTCTTGTTTGCTCCATGGCTCTTTGATTGGCAGCTGCTTGGGAGGGGTCCTTTAATTCCTTGATCCTTTTCGTTCCAAACAATTCTTTAAGCGGTAGTTCTTTCTGGCAGACAATCTCTTCAGTCTGCCTAACTCAGTAATTTGGAGGAAAGTGGAAAAAAACCCAGCTGAGGGATAAAATATCTTGGGATAAAGTTTCCCCGCCACACCTGATCTGGAGCCCCTTACAGGGTGATTTTATAATTTTTAAGCTCATCTCTGGTATTTTTCCTGCTTTAGACTTGTTTTCTATATCCAGACCTGAAACAGAGGGTTTTCTTTCAGGCACTAAAATGTAGAGATTTTAGATAAAAGTTAGTTCTGTTAAAATCAACTAGAATAGAAAAAGACACAGAACTCAGCTAGAAAGAAAATAATGATTAAATGCAGAGTAGCTCTTTGATTATTTGATATTTACTCAGCTGTGTTTAGAATAGACAATTAATAATCTCAAGAAAAGAAGTTCGAAGGAGAGCCTAGACAGTTACAAATTTTGCCCAGATGCAACCTACTTAGAAGCAATAGGAGAGAGCATTGGGAGTTTTCCAGGGTCAAATGTATTGTCAAAAACCAGAGGTAAGAAGGTCAAAGTGAGGAAGACTCATATTACTTCATCCAAAGCAGCCCTCAGACTCAATTAACGACCACCGACTCAATTCCATTACAGGAACTGCTCATGCTTAATGACTTTTTGCTAATTTCGATCTGAAGCGGAGAATGGGAGGTGCTTATGCTATGAATATGTATCTGTATTTTAAATATGCATAATTGTTATAGATAAATAAGTTCTGTGTTGCATTGTTACTTGGGAGCTGTACATTTGGGAGCTATCCCTGCAGCTCTCCGGCGCTGAAATAAACATACACTTTCTCACCTTAACAAGTTAGAGAGTCTTTGTCTGTCTCAGGTGGATATCGATATTAGATCTATATCTGCATTATAATAATTCAGACCTGTTTTTCTTAAGTTTTTGATGCCAATCAAACCTGATCCAGTGATTTCCAGATAAAAGGTGTTGGAACAGCCGCCTGAGGGAATTGTGGAATTACCAGCCCTGAAGGGATTTAAAAGATGTGTGGATGTGGCACTTGGGGACACGGTTTAGTGGTGGCCTTGGCAGAACTGGGGAAATGGTTGGGCTTGATGATCTTGGAGGTCTTTTCCAACTAAAATGATTTCATGATTTTTGTCCCACTCATCAATGGAGAGAGGGACTGTCATCCCACAAACTGCAAGAAAAGGGATTCTAGGAGGAAAAGGAGGTACCTGAATCCAGAAGAGGCAGAGATGCTTTAGAGCAGGAGGGGAGAATTTGTTTAGGGTTTATCACTAAGCTCCGAGTTACCAATAATTTGTCTGTGCCTCACTTTCCCTGCCTGCAAAACTGGGAAAAATTTTTGAGATATGGGCATGGATAATCTCATTAAAAATCTACACTGCACATTAATTATCAAGGTGAGACTGGATGGGGCTCTGAGCAGCCTGGTCCAGTGGAAGGTGGCTCTGTCCATGAAAGGGGGTGGAACAAAATGGTCTCGATGGTCCCTTCCGTCACAAACCATTCTGTGATTCCATGATTCTCTTGCTCCCATGAAATGAAATCCATGTTATGCACCAGCAGCAAGCAGAACTAAAAATGAAACACAGAATTCTGTGTCTTCCTCAGAAAACATGTTGTGCACAATCATATTTTGATATCTTTTTCTGTTTTAATTGCTACAAAATTTGTTTTAAACCATTCGACAATTGACATTTCTCACCAAACACAATTTTGATCCTTCAAACCACTCTAAAAACAATTCTATGACTCTAATTAAGGGCATGAGGATAAATATTTAAATAAATAAATACATATCCTAATAAATAAAAAGTGCTGTGTTGTTTCAGTGACAGGGCCAGAAAAATATTTAAAGCAATCAGATTTTTATAACAATGTGACATTGAATTTAGCTCTTCTACAGCTCCCAATGCACAAAGACTCCTATTTAACCCACTTGGTTTCAAGCACTGGAATGAAGTACTTACATTTTGGGGCTGTTGGCCTTCCATCCATGAATGTTGAGCTCCTCCCAGGGAAAATTCAGCTCCTCAGTCGCCTGATTTGCCATCTGGAGGTTTCTCATTACTAATTTCATCAGGACTCAATTAAATGCTGGTGGTAAAAGCCGAGATTTGGACAGGATGGGTATAAACTTCTGCTTGGTTAAAAATAAAATTCAGGCATGAATCAACTGCTCTTGAACTCAGAAATAACAGCAGGACTGGGTGGTGACAGTCACAACATGGGCTGAAGCTGGTCTTGGTAATACTTTGCCAGATGGGTCATTAAAATGATTGATGGTGATATCACATCATCAGAGCTAAATTAGCCCAGATATTAGAACTAATTGCTGGTCAGAATGAGCCAGGAACAATTAGCAAGAGACACTGATTGTGTCCGAGGGGATTCATCCTTCCATCAGCTCATGGTTTTCAACTCCTCCGGCCTCTTGGTTGAGTGGCAGCCAAACTAAAGGCTGGGCAAAGAATGGAGGGAAAATTCAGCATAACAATGAAGTCAGATGGTTAAATCTGTCCATATTTGTTGAGTTAATTTTCTTCTCTCGACTGGACTCTGGAAAGCTTAGGAAACCGCTGATAAACAGAAGTGTGAGAGGGAAAAGCGATTGGTTGAATATCAGAGAATCATGGTATGATGGGGTTTGGAAGGGACCTTAAAAATCATCCAGTTCCACCCCCTGCCATGGGCAGGGACACCTTCCACTATCCCAGGTTGCTCCAAGCCCTGTCCAGCCAGGCCTGGAACACTTCCAGGGATGGGGCAGCCACAGCTTCTCTGGGAAACCTGTGCCAGTGCCCTCACAGGGAAGAATTTCTTCCCAATATCTCATCCAAACCCACCAACCTTCAGTTTAAAATCATCACCCCTTGTCCTGGCACTCCATCCCTTGTCCAAAGTCCTTCTCCAGCTGTCTTGGAGCTCCTTTAGGCGCTGGAAAGGGCTCTAAGGTCTCCCTGGAGCCTTCTCTTTTCCACACTGAACAACCCCAACTCTCTCAGCCTACCCCCATGGAAGAGGAGCTCTCTGATCATTTTTGTGGCACAAAAGATGTCCCATGAAAGCAGATGAGAACCCAGAAAAAAACCTGGCACATTGTAGCTGGTGCCCTGCTGGTAATGGCTACCATGGCTCCAAATCCTTTTTTTAAACAAATGTCCTCGATGAGAGAAAGTTTTTACCTCTGTTTTTCTAAATGGAAGGTTGCTCCAATCAGCTCCTCCTAATTTCCCTCCTGCATTTGTGCACAGCTGGTTTAGCTCTGTCTGTTCTTTTGCCAGGGATGTCCTCCAGTCCAGACAGTCCCCATTCCTTGGCATTTCCCTCCCGAGTGTATTTATAGACAGCAGCCAATCCATGCCCAGCAATTCCTTTGTCCAGCCACGAGCCAACCTCCCATATCACCTCTTCAGGTCAGAGAGATTCTCCTTCCCCTGAAGCTCTCATTTTGTTGCTTGAGTTCCTGGTGGGATTTGTTCTTTGGGATTGGCGCTGCACTTGATGGTCCCCATAAAGCTGAACTTGAAATTTGGATTATATAATTCCTTCTTTATTTCCTTCCAAAACTTCAATGAACACTTGACAGTGCTGCATTAATCACATGAGTGTGGCAAACTGTGAGTAAGTGGAGTGGAGGCATCTTGGCAGGAGTTCCACCAGACTCCCCTGACTCATGTGAGTCAATAATTCTGGGTTGTTTAAGGTGTTAATTATTCTTCCCAACCTGATGAAGACACTGGAATTTTGTGGGATAATTCACGGGATTGACCCTGTTGGTACAGGAAGTCGATCTTTATTGACTCCACGGTGATTTGGGGGTGATTAGCCTCTGAATACTTGTGTTGCAGACAGGGAATGTTAAAATGGACAGATCTCTCCCCTCGGAGTTTGATTCACATCCTCAGAATTCCTTCTCCATCATTTCCAGCTGCCTGACCCTGTTCCCTCCATCTCCCACTCTTCCTCATAGCTCACATTCTTAAATTTCTCCTCTTTTTCAGTGCTTTTATCTCCAAGGTAATTTGCTTCTCTGTTTGTGATAACTGGATCCTCCTTGCTAGGGAAAATTCCTTGGAAAATTGTGCATGAACCTAAAAACTCCCTTGTTTTTTGCACCATAATGATTCATGAAAAAAATTAAGTAAAATCAATCCCAGGAATGATTTCTTGGTGAATTTGCTTATAAACATTTCCAGCCTTTTTTTTTTGTTCTTCCTTTCTCCCATACCTTTTCCACTACTTGGAATAGTCTTGATCTCCTAGGAAAATATGGGAAAGAGCAGCCAGGTGGAAGATCTCCCTTTCTTAGTAGGGATATTTGTTTACACCACCTTAAATTGCTTGGGGAGAAACACTGGAGGATTCAGGCAGTTTCCACTGCAGTTAAAATCATGGAATCATCAAATTATTTAGGTTGGAAAAGACCTTTAGGATCATCGAGTCCAACAATTAACCCAGCACTGGGTCATGTTCCACCATTGTTGGTTGGCACTTCCAAGTTCTTTTCCAATGGGATGTTTTCCAGATTTAAAGATATATATATAACATATACTATATATTGGTATATTATATTATGTTATATATTATTATTATGTGTTTAAAATATATTTTAATAAATGTTTCCCTTCCTTTCTCTTTTCCCTCTATTTTCCCTTCATTTCATTCCCAGCGAAAAGGATGCAAAAAGAAAATAAAGGGGGAAAAGCAGAAAAAAATGAGCTTGAAAATCTATTTTTACCTGGAGTTGGGAAAAGGGAATTCTGTCTGACCTTTGCTTTACAAGACAATACTAACGAGAATCACTTTGGGACTTTCTCAGGAAAACATCTCAGTGGCATTAACGAAGTCAAGGTGTCTGTCTGCACAGAGGAGATCAGTTCCCATTTCCTGTTGCACCCACTCCTTGGAACTTTTATTATTCCTCTAGGCACTGCTTTTTATTTGTTCTTCCTTGACTTTTTAAGACACCTTTGCTCTTCCAGCTCAAGTTCAAATTTCAAACCAGACAATGGGAAAAAACACTCCAAAAGGAGATGAACTTCCAAGAGAAAACACAGGCTCCTATCCTACCTAATATGTGGAATATATCTATTCCTTTATTGTTTTGTTTATTTCTCTGCCATTCTTTTTAATTAGCATAGCAATTGATTTTCCATTGTCAAGAATAACTATGTTCCAATCAGCAGAATCTGGAATATTAACTAGACTTAATTTTTTAATGTGGAACCCATAACAATGTTAATATTAAAATGTCATCAGTCTTGCTGAGATACATAATGAGCATGAAATGAACAGATTTTTTTTATCCCCCTCCTTTTGTAGATCCAATTTAAATTACAAATGTTCTTGATAAAATTTGCACAGACTAATTTGGATATCAGAGACAATTATTGCCAGTTTGGGGAGGAAAAAAAATATTCCAAAAGACATACAAAAAAATTTGGAGATGACTTTTAACTGAGCCCAATGAGTCTGACATGTTCCTTAACCTCAAGTCCGTCGAGAGGGCCAGTTTAGAGAAGTTAAATACTTCTCCCTTTAAAATGGCTTCTTTTTCTGGAAAGCAAATCCAGATTGAATCATAAAATTATGGAATGGTTTGGGTTGGAAGGGGCTTTAAAGATCATCTTGTTTCAATTCCTGCCATGGCAGGGACACTTTCCACTATCCTGGGTTGCTCCAAGCCCCATCCAGCCTGGACTTTAACAATTCCAGGGGTGGTGCAGCCACAGCTTCTCTGGAAAACCTGTGCCAGGGCCTCGCCACCCCCACAGGGAAGAATTCCTTCCTAATCTCTAATTTAAACCTACCCTCTGTCAGTTGGAAGCCATTCCAAATAGTCTCTCTCCATTTTTCTTGCCGGCCCCTTCAGGTACTGGAAGGCCACAATTAGGTGACTCTGGAGACTTTTCTTCCAGGCTGAACAATCCAAGTTCTCTCAGCCTTTCCTCCCAGCAGAGCTGCTCCATCCCTCCGATCATCTTGGTGCCTCCTCTGGACTCTCTCCAGCAGCTCCACGTCCTTCCTGTGCTGGGAGTCCAGAGCTGGAGGCATCTCTGCATTTGTGGTTTCACCTGAGAGGGGCAGAGGGGCGGAATCCTCCCCTCTCCTGCTGCCCACGGTTCTTTGGATGAACCCAGGACATGATTGGATTTCTGGGCTCCAAGTGCGCATGGCTGGGTCATGTCCAGCCTCTCATCCACTGCCCACCCAAATCCTTTTCCCCAGGGCTGTTCCATCTGCTCATCCATAGTCTGCACTGACACTGGGATTGACCCCGACCCAGGTGCAGCACCAGCACTTGGTCTTGTTAAACCTCATGAGATTCCTATGGGTGGCTTTTCCAGCTTGTCCAGGTCCCTCTGGATGGTCCCATCCTTCAGGTGTGTCACTTATCTGTGCTAAGGGACATCTGCAGCCCTTCCCTCATCCACTGATGTGGTCACTCCATCCTAGAAGGGCACAAGGTTGATTATCTTCATCAATTTCTCCTCTGAATTTTCATATTCCAGAAAAAATTGTTTCAAGGGAGCTGAAATCCATTTCTGATTCTCCTTTGTCGTATGCCTTGTTTACCACGGTACAACAGCAGCCAGAAAGTGTTAATTAACAGTGTTTTTCCTGCTTTCACCTGACATCCTAATTCTACATAAATTAACTCTGATGTGCAGACTCGGAGCGCTCAGAATGAACTTTGCTGTGTTTCCCAAAGCAAAAGGGTACATTTCACACCAGGTTGTCAAAACCCCATAGCAACGGGGTTACCTCAAATCTGCTCCACTAAAAATGCTCTTGTCACTACACTGGGATGAAGAAATAGCACTTTTCATGTGGGTATGATTTTACCTCTGGAGAATTCCTTGTATCCAGTGCCTGAAAAGCAGGGAGAAAATCAGAATTAGCAGTTAAAAAACTACTGAATATTTTCCTGCAGTATGCACTGAGCATTAAATATTGCCCAGCTGTATTAATAATACTTTTAATTAAAGTAGATGTTAATTATTTCATGGCAGGGTTTACCTTTTTTATTAGCTCATCATATAAACTCATTTATAAACTCTTATTATACACTCAGAACAATGAGGACACTGATTCACAGCTCTACTCCAATAAATAAAAGCTATCAGGAGACTTTGGGGTTGTAGCCCCAGGTCATCCAAAGGATGTCACAATTCATGGAAAATTGAGAAAAGTGGGATGATTTCCTGCTGTTTCCTGTCCTTGGTATGTTCCTCACCTGTAGTTGCACTGTTTTAAAATCTTTCTCTTCTTTCTCATGGAGAATAGAGATAAGTTGCATTCTTGTGCTTTCTAATCTCTTTGTTTTGGTACTGGATGCTCTAGAGTTGTAACCAATCATTATAGGGGGTGGAAAAACTGTCGACCAAAAATTATTAGATTACTAATGAATATATAAAGAAGTTTTTGTAAATAAAGTTTCTCTTTTCGCCATCTTGTGTGCTGTCTGCCTGACTTCCTTGCGAGCTTCCGCAAATCTCCACGAATATCAGAAAATCAGAGCAACACTCACCCACTGTAGACTCCAGCTGGCTTTTAAAGGAAGCCTGGCTCAGGATCACCTAAGGTGGGCTCTCTCTTCTGCAGCTGTTGATAATGTGGGGGGTTATGCTTGATATTCCTTTTTTCAAAAGCATCATCATTCCCTGGAAAAAAGGAGGTTCAGGGAAGACCTTTTCGAATTCCACAACTCCCTGACAGGAGGATAGAGGCAGGTGGAGATCGGGCTCTGCTCCCAGGGAACAAGGGACAGGATAAGAGGAAACAGCCTCAAATTGCTCCAGGGGAGGCTCAGGTTGGACATCAGGAGGAATTTCTTCATGGTAAGGGTGGTCAGGCATAGGAAGGGCTGCCCAGGGAGGTGGTGGAGTCCCCATCCCTGGAGGTGTCCCAGGAAGCATTGGATGAGGCACTCAGTGCTCTGGTCTGGTGACAAGGTGGGGATTGGTCACAGGTTGGTCTAGACAATCTTGAAGGTCTTTTCCAATCTAAATGATTCTGGAATTCTGTGATCCAATTTTCTGCTGCTGTTAAATGATGCAAAACATCGTTGTGAGTCGAAGTTAAGTGTGTTGCCAAGTTGTACGAAAATATTGGCGCACAGTTGGGAGATCCCTGTGTGAGGGGTAAAGCGCTAGGATTAATAATGAGGTTTTTCATTCTTTTGATCAGTTTCAGTCTGTATCTAGAAAGGAAAACTGGATTTCACTGAGGAAAAAAATCAAACTTTAACATTATTCAGTTGCCATTGAGTGTTAGAATCCCAGAATCCCAGAATCACTGGGGTTGGAAAAAACCTCCAAGATCACCCAGTCCAGCCTGTGACTGGTCGCCACCTTAGGACTGTGGTTTCCACTAGTTTTTCCTTGATTCACTAGCCCCTGATTGGATGTGGATTTAGTCACGCCCATTTTTGGGAAGGTTTATCGTTCAAAGGATCATAGAGGCATTTCTACATCACTGGATCGAGATCATACTGATGGCAGAGGGATACAGACCCAGGGAATCGCCTGAAGCTGTGCCAGGGGAGATTTATGTTGAATTTTAGGTAAACGATCTTCACCCAGAGGGTGATTGGGCACAGCTCCCCATGGAACAGTCATAGCCCCAAGGCTGCCAGAGCTTAAGGAGCGTTTAGACAACACTCAGGCACAGGGTGGGATTGTTGGAGTGTTTGTGCAGGGCCAGGGGTTGGACTGGATTATCCTGTGGGTCCTTTCCCCTCGGGATATTCTATGGCACTTCCTTATTGTCCTTTGGAAATGATAGCAATAGATGCAGGAAACCTTCTGGAAGATTTTCTTTCTTCTGTCACATGAACAGCAGTTGACTGATCCTTTTGGGATCCAGGATATTCTGTTGTTCTATGAAGCTCCTTTTCCACCCATGTCCTGCTACTGGGGAACAGAATTGGGAGCAAAAGGAGGAGAAAAAGAGAAGATCTGAGCAGGCAGAGACACAAGACCATCAGATGTCCTGGGTCAGGATGTCATCTGGGTGAAGGATGAGGGTTTTGTGCGTTTGAAGCTCTTATTTATCCCACTCTGGATCCGAAAGGAGAACACAGTTATTTTCTTCTCCTTGTTTTGCCTTGGAGTGTCTCAGCAGAAAAAAGATTTGATGTTTTCCTTCCTTTTAGACCAAGAAATAACAAATCCCCTGTTCAACTGTTCTTCAAGTTAATGTAGTCCCTGTCAGTCCAGTCCTAAATAATTATTTATAATGGACTTCTGAAAAGATCAATTTTTGCCCTTCAGTACCAAGCATTTCCCCCCATCTTCAGATGCCAGGAATAAAATATAACAATCAAATTTTATAGATGTCACTGAGCTTGTGGGGGACTAAATAAGAAGGATGGGATTGTCTGTGTGGTGACACAGGGATCATTTAGGAAACTGTGCTCAGACAAATTGTGTGTATTTCGACGAGGTCAAAATTCTACAGAGCAAATAAAGCGGCTCAGTCATCCATCAGGGGTTGACTCCATCCTACAAATTACCATATAGAGTGGATTGATTTTTTTATAGGGCTTATACAAAGCAGTAACTCTGGGAAAGGCTCATGGCAGATAATCAGGCAAATATGAGCTCCTACTTCCACGCAGGAGCCAAGAAGGACTAATGGGATTCCTTGAGGCATAAACATGGATTCTCAGTTTGGCCAAGGCTGCGTTAATTCTGTCACTGCCGAGATTACGGCCATGTTACAGCGGAAATAAATTGGAGATGGTTTGGAGCAGAGTCATTTAAAAAACTGGATTTGTCTTGAAATGGAATGAACAGTCTGCTTAGCAGAGGGAAGGTCAAGAAATTCTTTGATCACAGTCTGTAAAAATTTACATCAGTTTAGCTCAGCCAACAAAAGCCCAACAGCTTCCCTTGGATATTGAAGCTACATAAACTCAAAGAAGAAACCTGAGTCAAGCTCCTTTTAAATATTAAATATAATCAAGGGGTAGAACTTTTGTAACGGTTTTTGAGTATAATTAATCATTGCCAATTTCTAAATCAGGACAGAAAGCGTCTTAGGACTCTGTGATAATACAAACAAGTGTTGACTCCAATAAATCTCTTGAATATTTGACTGGGAAAATATGTGTTCCAGCAGAAGATATGTGCTGGAACACAACGAACTCTGACTACTCTTGTGGGGAGCTTGTGTCCTGGAATTGTAGGACTGGATGACTGGCATCAATTTTTCAGACTTTTCTCATCTGATCCCTGGAATAAAAGAAGATAGAGGATTTTATCCACTGGATCAAACAATTCTTGGATGACCTGGAGACCACTGAAAGAAAGCAAAGTAATATTAAAGGGAGAGTGTCCTGCTGCAGCCTCTGAGGGACTCTTGCCATGTTATTGAATATTAACTCATGCAGCTATTGAAACCTTTGGAATGGTTACTTCTTCCTGCCTTCAGATCTTCAGAGCAGGTCTTGTCAAGATCCATTTCACCTTTTGTTCTTTAACTCTTCCTTTCCCATCTTCCATTGTAATATTCAAATAACTTCTTAATTCTCTAATTAAATAAAAATTTCTTCCTTTTTTTTTTTTTTTTTTTTTTTTTTTTTCCCCTCTCAAGTTTCGAGGTGAAATAACAACTGAAGCATCTCCAAATTTTCAAACATGGTTCTTTTGTGTCCTGGCAGCCAAGAGGGCGAACCCCAGACTGGGATGCATCAAACTCAGTGGAACCAGCTGGTCGAAAGAGGGGATGATCCCACTCTATCCATTGTTGGAAAGACCTCACCTTGAACACTGAACGCAATTCTGAGCCCCACAATTTAGGAAGGATGTGAATGTCCTTGAATGTGTCCAGAGCAGGACAGCAAAGCTGATGGAAGGGCTGAAAGTTGTGTCCCGTGAAGAATGATTGGGAATTCTGGGCTTGTCCAGTTTGGGCAGGAGGAGGCTGAGGGGCAATTTCATTACTCTCCTGAGAAGTGGAAAGGGAAATGCTGAGCTCTCCTCCCTGGGCTCCCTGGACAGGATTCATGGGGAGGTTTAGACTGGACATGCAGGAAGCATTTCTTCACCAAGAGGGTGGTCAGCCCTGAACTGGTCAGAGAATTGGACTGGATCCCTCCTTTGTGTAGCTTCATTTATCTCCCCCAAAACCAGGCCCATCCAGCTGCTCTCCCGTCTCTGAGTGCCCCAAATCCTGCTGTAAGCATGGGAAGTACAGAGAAAGCTCAGGAGGAATTTTTTTCCCTCGAGCCCTACACTGCTCAGTCGTTTTTATCCCCGAGGCTTCCAGAGATGCTCTCTGTGTCCCAGCAGCCTTTGATGGATTTATCTTCCAGGAGCTATCCATTTATTCCACAAGCTCCACTAAGCTTTTAGCATCCATCATATCCTGGGACAGCTTAACTGCAGTTTGAATGAAGAGCCACCTGCTTTTGTTTCTTCTGATCCCTCCCGGTGGCCTTTTATCATCACCCTGAGGAAACAGAACAATTAACCCTTACCTGCTGTCTGCAAGCTACTCATGAGATTCTCCATCAGACTCAATAACCTCCAAATTGTGGGATCATTTGTTTAGTGAACTCTGCAGGCCCGGTAATGAATCTGAGTTTCCTCTGGGAAATATTTTCCTACGGCTCTCAAGGCTTGGTGGCATGGGGAGATGCTGGCAGAAACTTTCCTGGAAAAATAAAGTTTGGAGAATCACAATCCAGGCTGGCATTATAAATTAATATATCTGTGAGAGATATATTAAATAAGAGACCTGTTAGTAGCTCTGAATCTGCCTGTTGGAGCTAATCATTTTACCAGGACATAAAATCATGGAATGGTTTGGGTTGAGGGGAACCATTAAAGATCATTTTGTTCCAACCCGCCTGTCATGGCCAGGGACACCTTCCACCATCCCTGGTGGCTCCAAGCCCCATCCAACCTGGCCTTGGACATTTCCAGGGATGGGGCAGCCACAGCTTTTTTGGAAACCTGTTCAAGTGCTTCACCATCCTCACAGCCAAGAATTTATTCCCAATATCTAACCTGATATGAGTTGATTTGATAGCGCAGTCCACACAGTGTAAATATCCCACATCCCAACTGGGGCATGAGTGATAAAAAATGGACTGTATTTAGACACTCTCCTTTATACCTTTATTTTGAAGAGTCAGAGCAGTCAGACATTTGAAGGTTTGCATTTTGCTACATTTGTAGCCTTAAAAAAACCCAAAAAACTACTCTCTTGATGTGGGGAAAGAGAAAAACCATCTTCTTGTAGATCCAGGGCTGTGGAGCAGAGAGTGTGGATCCTTGCAGGGGGGGATCAGAGAAGTGTCTTGGGTCCTGCCGCTGTTCCCAGAGCTGTGAATTCAAATTTTCCCATGAATGGCGAATCCTTTAACAACTTTTGAAGCACAGGGCTGTAATTTCCTGGCGGTTTTGGGCTACCTGTCAGCCTCTCACAAAAGGGGGTGAAGAACCTGCTGCTGTTGATGGCAAGAGCATGCCTGTCCCTGGCAGGGTGTGATGGGATGATTGTTTTCCAGACAAGGATGACTCCGCAAAAGCCTCCCCAGGCTGGGGCAGGGCGATGGTGGCACATCAGAACCAGCATTGAGTGGCTGCAGCAGGGCTCCATCAATTGTGCTGATTTCCCAACCCACTCGGAGGGCTTGGAGAAAAGGGATGAAGGAAAATCGATACCCTGAGTGAATGAGAACCACTGATTTGGGAAAACACTGCGATGAGGGGGGCGATTCCTCCCCCAGGACAACCATTTGGGTTGCTAAACACCAGTCCCAGGGATTCAGCCAAATGAGCACTGAGCTGTTCGAGATCACCAGCCTGGAGTTCCTGGCACCAAAACAACATTCCAGCCTCTCCTGTTGCCAACTGGAAAATGCTAATTTGCAAAAACACAGGTTCCTTGTGCATGCACACAAACACAAACAAATGTTTCGCTTCAAATGCTTCACCGTCATCAGAACCACTTTCTTTTAAACCTCTCCCTCGTGAGGTTCCTCGTGTCCCAGCACCTACACAGATCCCTTAATGACCATGTGCATTCTTCTCTCTTTGTGAACAGTGATTTTTGGGGTTTTTTGCAAGCCTTCCAGACGATTGCACTGATTGACAGGTAAGCAGGAAAGAAAATTACTCCCCTGTTCTGTGTCCCACAAAACTGGAGCTCATTTGCTTCTCCATCGCTGTTTTAAAGCTTTCCTGCTCTGTGTCAATCCTGTCAATCCAAAACTTTCAGTGAGACAATTCCAGTAATTTTTTTTCCTGATACTTCTTACAGTCGTGACTGAATTTCTTTCTGATGTGGGACAGTGATAAGAAGCTGCAGATTTTGTGTGTCTGTCCTGATATTCTCCATGACCCCTCCCTTTCTGGGCCATTGGGATGTAGAAATTCCCAATACATGACACCCCACATAGTTCTGAGGTCCCCAGCACAGGAAGCACATGGAGCTGTTGGAGTGAGTCTAGAGGAGGCACCAAGATGATCAGAGGGATGGATTAGTTCTGCTGTGAGTTAAAAATGAGGAAAATTGGGATTGTTTGGCCTGGAGAAGCCATTGTGGCCTAACTGTGGCCTTCCAGTGCTTGAAGGAGCCACAGGAAAGATGGAAAAAGACTTTTTAGCAAAGCCTGGAGTGGCAGGACATGGGGGAATGGCTTCAAACTGACAGAGAATAGGTTTAGATGGGAAATTGGGAATAAATTCTTCTCTGTGAGGGTGGGGAGGCTCTGGCACAGGTTCCCCATGGAAGCTGTGGCTGCCCCATCCCTGGAAGTGTTCCAGGACAGGTTGGACAGGGCTTGGAGCACCCTGGGATAGTGGAAGGTGTCCCTGCCATGGCAGGGGGGGTGGAACTGGATGATCTTTCAGGTCCCTTCCAACCCAAACCATTCCGTGATTTTTTGGCACATGTGTGGGCATAACTTGATGAACCAAGCCATGAGATCATGGGGGGATGAAGAAGTCTGTTTTGTAACCACCAATACCACAATTGTCCAGAGAGATAGGGGGAAGAGGAGGTATTTAAGTGTCATGGGAGGAGGTTTGTCAAATCTGGAAAATTCAGGGGGGAAAATGAATTATTTAAGACAGAACAAAGGCTACTTTTTAGGATGAGAAACCTAGGATGGCTTAAAAAATGAACTTATTGCTTTTCTATTGGAACTTGAGATACAATGGGAGGGCAGAATTCAACAACAATGCTGATGAAGGATCTGGAGCTCAGATGTGATGAGGAGTGGCTGAGAGAGCTGGGAATTCTTTGCCTGCAGAAAAGGAGTCTCAGGGAAGACTTTATCACTCTCCAGAAATCCCTGACAAGAGGGTGGAGCCAGATGAGCTCTTCTCCCAGGTAAGAACCAAGAGGACAAGAGGGAACAGACTCAAGCTGAGCCCCTGGAAGTTTAGATTGCATATTGGGGACAACTTCTTCCCCCCAAAATTATAAAAGTGGATGTGGCACTTGGGGACATGGTTTAATGGTGGCCTTGGCAGTGTTGGGGGATGGTTGTACCCCATAATCTCCGAGGGCTTTTTTCTGAACTCTTCCCTGATTCTCTGATCCTCACTCACAGCTCTCCGAGGGAGGATGATTGACAGCGATTGAGGGCTTTGCTGGGAATTGCCAGGGCCTGGTGGGTGAACCTCCAGCTCAAAACTGGTAATAAACCCAGAAACTTTGTGAGAATGATTAAGTGGGAAGATTGAGAGAGAGAGGGAGATCTGACAGACAGCCTTGGAGTGATAAAGGAATTATCCAGCTGTAACAAGCAGCCTAAGCCTCCTTAGGAACACCGGGAAGTGCAACAGTGAGAAACTGCACAGAGAGAGAGAAGGGTGAAGGTTATTGCAGCTGAAACATTTAGATTCTCTTATTACAGACCGTTCCCTTAATAAACTTCAGAATATGAGACGGAGACCTCCATAATCCATGGAATATACCTGGATAATTAGGGACAGATTTAAACCACGAGGTGTGGACCCTCTGGCTCCCTTCTCAAGGACCTGCACTCCAAGGAATTTCAAGCCTGTGATAGGAATTGCCAGATTGGAATAGTGAAAATCTGCACTGGAAATTTTTTTTGCTGGTATTTTTCCTTACTCCTCATTACAATCCATTTTCAGAGATTACAACTTCCTCTAAGGAAGCAAGGAGAAATTCATCCCCATCCAAATTGGCCTTGAACAATTCCAGGGATGGGGCAGCCACAGCTTCTCTGGGACAGCTGTGCCAGAGCCTCACCCCCTCCTTCCAGGGAAGAATTCCTTCCCAACATCCCATCAAATCCTGCCCTCTGGCAAACAAGTAGAAATTCATCCCACCATTACTCAGATCCTTCCAGAATCCCATGTTTTTATTCACTGGGTGCGTAGAGAACAAGCAGAAAAGTTCATTTCATCTACTCCAAAAGCTGGGGAAAATCTGCTTTTGTTTTAAGGTTGCCTTTCCTACTTATTTCTGATTTTATGTGGAACATGTTCCATCTGTTTATCTGAACAAAATAAGGGAGAGTGATTTGATTAAGTGAATAAAGCCTTTCAAAAGGAGAAAAAAATCCCCACCACAATTGTTAACAGTTCTTTAATCCAGCAGAGACGTGTGACAACAGCCAAGGTTTGAAACAAAGTTAAAAAAATTCCAATATCAAACAGGACAAACGTTTAAAATATAGGGAGAGATGACTGAGTTTATATAAACAAAAGATTCTCAGAAGAATCAGAATGATTTTTCTTCATGCTTTGAAATCAAGGGATGTGCCTTCAGTCAAACTCAGCCCTGGAAGGGTCCAGGGCCAGGTTGGGCAGGGCTTGGACCAATCTGGTCTAGCAGGAGATGATCTTGAAAGTTCCTTCCAACCCAAATCACTTTGGAATTCTGTGGTAAACTCCCGAAACTGGACTGATGCTGCTGGATGAGGTGACAGTGCCTTACCCCATAAAATACACAGTCCTAAACTCTGAGAGCTGAGTCCACCTTGGTTAAATTAACAACTATCAATTAGATGACTCATTCTAGAGAAGTGTTTAGACTCCTTCTGTAGCTGGCAGACAGAAACAGGCGCTTCCAGCTGGTGATTTATCTCATTTTAACTTGGCAGAGAAAGGACAGAGATGAATCCTTCTCTGAAGGCCTTCCCAGCTCTCCATTAAGCGCCGAGAATGAAACAAATGAAATTAAAGATCTTATTTGAGAAGGCGAGGTTTAATAAGGCAGGTCCTTCCAAGAGACAATGAATTTGTTCCGATATTCAAAAATGAATATTTGCCTTCCTGTCTGAGTCTGATCCTGACCCAAGGGTTCACTAAGAAAGAGTCGTGAAAGGGACATGAATAAAGGGAAACCCAATCTTTTGGATTCCATTATTCCGAGCTGTAAAAATTACAGAGCACTTTGGGATCATTGTGGGAACAGGAACTTCAAGGATATGAAATCCCTGCATTTCATTATCTAGATGTCAGTCACAGCACTCCAGTTAAAACTTCAAACAGGCTTTTAGTACAAACACTCATTAAACACCGAGAAAAATAATGGATAATTGTGATCAGTGTTGGAGAGAGTCAGATCTTTTCTGTGTATTTAATTACTTATGCAGCCAGCAAATGATGTTCCATTGCCACACACTCCCTTTATGAAATGTTCCAAGGCGGTCTCGGTTTCTTCTGTTTTTCCACTTGGGAATATCACAAGGACTTTGTGCTCTCTGTGCATTTGCCCATAAAAACCGAATCACGGGAGAACATAAAGTCAACAACCAAACAGAGTCTGAAAGGTTTAACAACTTCTCTGCTTACTCAACAATTACAATTTGATGGCTCCCAAGAAAACCTGGGTGTAGGAACTCTGCCAAGATTTTAGGGTGGAAGGTGTGTCTGCAAATATTCTTAAAATGAGAGAATCCAGCAGCAATATTGCACAGTTTCCAGCTCAGACAAGGCTCAGGGAGAGCAGAGCAGGGGAGGACATTGTGTGCTCAAGAAATCCTCTCTGTCAATGCTCTGACTCAGGTGCTGCTGAGATTCTGTGCAAACACAGGATAAACATCACGGGGTTACACCCTGATAAGGCTGATAAGAACAGGCAGAGGAGTTGAGCAGGGCCAGGAATTTCTCAAGAACTGCCTAAAAAAAACCCCACAAAATTCTATGTACTTTTATTTTGTCAGGGTGGGAATTATTTTGTTGTGAACATGGCCTAGGCCACCTCTGGATTTGTTGTCGTCTGCAGACAGCACCAGCAGATCTCAGTCACCACCAAATGCTCTTCAGGCCTGGGTGACTCTTTAAACCCCATTCTCCCGATGGGATCATTTCCACCTCCATCCGTGCAAGGTTGGCTGCTGTGCTGGGTTTGATATGGACATTATTTTTACTCTGTAGAGGACAGAGAGCAGTGATGGGTTCCACCAGGGAATTAGGGAATCACAGAATGGCTTGAGTTGGAATGGACCTTAAGGATCATCCAGTTCCACCCCCCTGCCATGGGCAGGGGCACCTTTCACTGTACCAGGTGGCTCCAAGCCCCATCCAGCCTGGCTTTGGACATTTCCAGGGATGGGGCAGCCACAGCTTCTCTGGGAATTCCATTCCAGGGCCTCAATACCCTCACAGGGAGGAATTCCTTCCCAATATCCAATCCAACCCTGTCCTCTGGCAGTAGGAAGTCATTTCCCCTTGTCCTGTCCCTCCATCCCTTATCCAAAGTCCCTCTCCAGCTCTCGTGGAGCCCCTTCAGGCACTGGAAGAGTCTCCCTGGAGCCTTTTCTTCTCCAGGCTGGACATTCCCAGCTCTCCCAGCCTGGCTCCAGCCCTTGGAGCATTACTGTGACCTCCTCTGGACTTGCTCCAGCAGCTCCACATCCGTATTTTGGGGAATCCAGACCTGGATGAAGTGCTCCAGGTGCATCTCTCAAGGAAACATTGGTGGCATTGGTGTTTTTTCCTGAATTTGGGGTGTCAGGACCAGGCAGATTCTTGGCACATGTGGGATGGACTCGGATAATCACAATTCCCAAATCCCAGCTCTGGTTATCAGAGTCCTTTTCTTCCAATGCCAGCCTTGCCCCCAGCCACATTTAATACCTCAAACTACCTGGACTAATCTATGGGTGCCTCAGTTTACTTTTGTAGCCTCAAAAATGTATGGAAAACTTTGGTCAGTGAGGAAGGAGCCCTTGTCCATCACTGTGCACAGCGGTGGAAAGGTTTTGTTGGAATTCTGGAAGCACTTACCCATAGTCTATAAATGAAGTTGTATCAGCCGGATACAAAGAATGGGAAAAGGAAAAACAAAAATTTTTTGTTTTTTTTTTGGAAGAAAACTTTATCAAAATCTCTCAGAGCAGAGCAGGCTTTGAGATGGGGGATGAACATTCTGCCTTTCAGCCTCTCCCAGTGGCTTTGGAGCAGCTCAGGAATCCCTAATGCTAAAAATGGCTCACAAAAAGATGCTGTTCTTAGCCAAGGAGGTGACAGCAGCTCCTTACCCGGAGTGACAGAGTTATTGGACTGAGACTTTGTGTCCCCTTGCCAAATCCCATCTCCCTTATCTCACTAATTACAGATGGAATGAAGTGGAAACGGCCCAAACCAATTTTCAATAAAAGTGGCCACAATCTTTGATTAAACTCACTTTGTATCTGCAGAAGACAAGGCAGGAAGCACAATTGTTGCTCCATGTTGGATTTGGATGGGGCTGTGACCACCTGGGATAGTGGAAAATATCCCTGCCCATGGCAGGGATAGGAACTGGATGATCCTTAAGGTCCCTTCCAACCCAAACAATTCCATGATTCGATTTTTAGCCATTTAATCACAAAAAAAAAAAAAAAAAAAAAAATTAAAAAGAATTGTTCTCACTTAGATAAAGCTTTCTAGATCTGTGACAAGCACTGAACCACTGAGGGGAAATATTCCCTCATGTTCTGAATCCCTACGGGAATATCTTGTTAGGTTACCTTGGGTGCTCTAAAAGATCAAGGAACTCTCTGGAAATGTTGGACTGGTTACAGACTTTTCATTGAAATGGCTCCTGGGAGATATTTGGGATTTAATTTCATGTTTTGGGATCACAGGACTGCTGGCTTTTGCCATTGCATATGAGGTGCCAGACCTTCTGCCGCATCAATGACTGCCCCAAAAAGAAATATTTTGGGGCTGAAGGAAGCACTGCTTTGACTGGTCTGTCCTTGGTGCTCTCCAGGCACAGAATTGCACAAAAACATCAAGTTCTACAATCACAAAAGTCATTATTTAATGAATTAATACAGGGTTTACAAAATTCCTGTCATTTTTAACCCCATCCCACGATTTCTGAAAGTTTGTGGCTGCCCTAATTGCAAATACCTGGCTTTGCAAACAGCCAGATGAAGTTTTCCCGGGTGGTACCACACATTCCATACTTTAATAACATTTTAACATGAAGATATTTGAAAGGTACATCCTGCTTACAACACCGAGCAATTTTCCTCCCTAACTATGAAATCTCTTCTAGAGGTTTCCCTCCATCCTTTATGACTGATTTTACCTTTCTAAACGGCTTCTCAAGGAGCTGGAAAATGGAATTAATGGTTCCAGCTGGACATGGGCAGAGGCAATGACGGAGTTTTCTTAGCAGATTATTAGATAGAAAAGAGGGCAAAATAACTTCAATCCATTGCACAGAAACCTCTTTTCTCAGAATTCTGCTGCAGAAAATGACCTCTTCATACAATCCATGTGAAGGTCTTACGTTTCTGTTTGGCCTTTCTTCATGGCATTTAATTTTCCTGAACATTTCCCTGCTAACCAGACTTCCCTGGGCGGAACACATCCTTTCCCTGCTACTCAGTGTGCTTTAATGTCTGTTTGATCAGGTATAGATGGGGTTTTCCATTATTTATTCCAGCCCCAGGGTTTTCCCATGGGTTTTTTATAAACTCTATTTGTTGCAGATGTAGAATTAGTCAAAAATCTGGGTTGGAGTTTTTTAAAGGATGTTTTTCATCCCTGTGTCTGGAAAAGTGAAGCCAAAGTGAGGCTGCTCAGTGTTTTTGTCTGAACAGCAGGGGCAGCATCTCTTGGGTTTCAAAGTTCCATGACTGAGGTAGAAGCTGTTACAGTCAGGGATTCCAGAGCTGGAAAACCTGATGGAAGAGCCAGAATGAAAAAGATAAGGAATTTATAAAACTCAGAACCAAACAGAAAAATACTCTATTCTGTAGCAGGAAGGAGCTGGATTTTTTTTTCTTTATTCTTTCATGTATCCCTTTTTGAAGCCTTTTTAAAAATCTTCCTCTACCTCATTTTTCTCCTTTACATATATATAAAAATGTGGGAGAATGAACAGTAATTCCCACAGGCACTGCAGAAATTTGGGAAGTGGACAATGAATAACCAGGATGCATCACCTCTTGAGTCTGTAATTCCTGCTGATCGAGCTGGGTGCTCCCCATAAAAACAATAAAAACAAAGCCCATTAATATACAAATATTCTTTCTTTTTTTTTTTTTTATTTAAGGTAAGAAGGCAGCTCCTCCTCCCACCTCCTCACTTCCTCAGGCAGCTGCTGGGAACTGTGATGTGTCTGACCACTGTAATCTTGGAATCATGGAATGGTTGGGATGGAAGGCACCTTAAAGATCATCTGGTTTCTATCAATGGAAAGGGACACCTTCCACCAGCCCAGGTTGCTCCGGGTCCCAGCCAGCCTGGAATGATTCCAATTAAAATGGTTCCTCTACAGTGGAGGTTGATCCTCTGCTTGTTCTGCACTTCATTAGAAAAATGGGTTTTGAAAACAATTTAGGAGATAAATGAGGACTTAACAACTGAATACTGTCAGCATATAAATCCCAATGAATAAACTGTGGACAGCAAACAAAAAACCTGCAGAAAAAATAGAGTTTTAAACAACAAGAAGAATCACTGGGGGGTTAAAAAGCACCAAATCCCTTTCCCCCCAACCCCTCAGGGTGGCTGAGGTGATGGAAGAAGGGATTTATTAGATCCTGGTAGATGCCAGCAGTGGTTTGGGGGTCAAGAGCTCATTGTACAGAACTCTCTCGACAGCAAGATATTTTTCTTTATATTCCATGCCCAGGGCGATGCCATAAAGAAATAGGAATAGGAATAGGAATAGGAATAGGAATAGGAACAGGAATAGGAATAGGAACAGGAACAGGAACAGGAATAGGAATAGGAATAGGAATAGGAGTAGGAATAGGAGTAGGAATAGGAATAGGAATTGGAATAGGAATAGGAATAGGAATAGGAATAGTGTGTTTTGTTTCAGGATGCTCTTAATGCTTCTGTACATTTTTTAAGACTTTGAAAGACGCATGTGAGCATTTCTGGAGAAAACAGTGAGCACAGACTCAGCTCTGCCGCCAAGCTGAGAATTTCTGCATAACAAAGGAAATATCTGCACCTAGTGGTGGGACAGATTTAATGTCTTTGAGTTACTTGGCTGCTAGAACATTCCATGGATGGGGCAGCTCCTTTGGGAATCTAGTGCCTCACCTCTCGCATAGTGAAGAATTTCTTCCTTGTATCTGATCTAAACCGCCCCTCTTTGGAAGTATTCAAGGTCAAATTGCTGGAGATTGGAGCAGCCTGGGATAGTGGAAAGTGTCCCTGCCTGTGGCAGGGGATTGGAACTGGATGATCTTGAAGGTCCCTTCCAACCCAAACCATTCCAGGATTCCATGATCCCTTGGAGAATGGCCCAGAATCCAAACGTTCTTGTGCATCTCCTGGCCTTGCTTGGACATCGAGCCAGGATGTCCAAAACTGCAGGATTTGATCTCTGGGGAACATTTTCAGTCCCCTCATCCAGAAATAACTTCGCTGTTTGAGCATCACTTCTTTTTCAGCAGATCTTCTTCTCCCCAGCTCATCAATTCACTCTTCCCTTCCTCTTTAATCACTTGTTCTGCTTTTTCCTTTTCTTGTCACTTTGAGAGATGAAATTCTCTCCACACATTCCCCTCTGCTCCTTCAGAGGTTGCCTGAGTCCCTTCCCAAGAGCCAGCCCTGCCTTCCAGCAGACCTTTGTCTTTCTTTCTCCCACAGATAATTTGCTGAGGGAGTTTTTATCTTCTCAGCATAATCTTCTTCTTCTTCCCTTTTTTTTATCTTCTCCGAGTTTTAACGATTCTCCACAGACAATGAGCCATCTGTAGATCTTACCTGTGTGGCTTCTGCTCATTTAAATGAGGATAAATGCACTAATGAGTTTTGAAAAGAAGCAACTCCGGAGGAATGTGGAATGAGCAGGGAAAGGAGTGGTTGGGAATCTCAATTAGCCTGCGAAGTTTGTACCACAGGGATGAGGGAGCTGGAGCACCTAAGGAGTTACAAAAGCGGCAAAGTGCTGGACTGGAAAAGGGTGTGGGGTTGTCCTTTGTTGTCTCTGCTGCGATTTGGCCCCTGGAAAAGGGTCCAAATATACAAACAGCCTGGAAAAATCCTGAAATTCTATTTTTAACATCCTGAGGATGTATTTACTTCCATCAACGCCCCTGATGGATGGAAATAAGCAGATGTTCCATGTCCAGCAGCCAAACTTCCACCAACCCCACAAAAGCTCCTCAGCTGAGTTCTGAGCAGATTTTGGAGGGTTTTTATGTCCTTTTCAACCCTTTCAGCCTCACAGGGCAACCAAATAAATTATAATGAACCTACTGACTTTACTCTTGATTTATTTTGGTTTAAACATGTGAGTCGTGACAAGTTTGAGCCCTGAACCTTTTTCTTTCTGTATGACAAGGAGAATTGTAAGGAAATAGTCAAAAGAATCTCTATTAATATTTCATGGGGTGGGTGCAGGAATTTT
Organism: Acanthornis magna; assembly: GCA_036785705.1. Lineage (NCBI taxonomy): Eukaryota > Metazoa > Chordata > Aves > Passeriformes > Acanthizidae > Acanthornis > Acanthornis magna. Next base: position 689,734 of record JAWUZG010000129.1, on the reverse strand, counting down.
ACCTTCAAGTTACTTCAAAATTCAACTCTTTTGTACACTCACAACTCGTCAAGTCAGCAGAAGTAACAACATTTTGGACTGGAGATAAAATCACAGCATCATGAAATGGTTTGGGTTGGAAGAGACCTTAAATATCATTTTGTTCCAACCCCCCTGCCATTGGAATGTCACGTTTGGGAAGAGAATATTGACACAGTGAAGAGTCAACCTCAAGGTCAAATCACCTCCCCAGGTTTTACAAACAGAAAAGGAAACATTTAATTTCTGGGATTTGCTCCTGCTCAGAAATTGGCTCCTCACCTCAACCAAGGGAAGAATCATTGAATCCTTAAGTCTGGAGAAGACCTTTGAGACCATCAAGTCCAACTGCCGACCACCATGTTCAAATGAAACTAATTCAATCCACACGTTTTTTGAACACTTCAAGGATGGTGACTCCACATCCTTCTCTGGGGAGCTGTTCCAAAGCTTTACAACCCTTTCCATGACAAAATTTTCCCAGTTATCCAATCTGAACCTCCCCTGGCACAACCTGAGGCCCTTTTCTCTCATCCTGTCACTCGTTGTGTGGGACAGAAACTGATTCCCACCTGGATCCAGCCTCCTTTCAGGGGTCTGTAGAGTGAGAAAGTCTTTCCTCAGTCAGAATGTGTGAGAGATCCCATGGATTTTATTCCCTTGAACCAATGGCTGCAAAATAATCAATAACATCCAGGATCCTGCAGCTCTGGAGCAGCATTTTTAGCCTAGGAACAAGACTCAGGATCCAGAGGCCTCAGTGGTTTCCTGAGCAGGAAAAATCCAGTTTCTCCTTGGTCAGATTGGAAACCCTCTGGAATCACTTTCTGCTCTCCCAGGAGCCTCATGACAGGATGGAAATATTGTTTAAATCCAAACAGAAAAATGAGTTAATGAGTAATTATGTAGAAACACCTGCAATGAGTGTCATTACCACCATTAACTGAGTGCCCTCATGGAAATTTATGGAAAATACCATCAATAAGGATAGCAGGAAAACATTTTGCAGGCATCAGACTCTGCTTTCTGCACCTCTGAATGGATTATTTAGCCCCAAGTGACTGAAGCCATTACCTGGGAATCCTTCACATAATTCTCTATGATTAGTTTTTGGGGAATAATGACATTAAAGTATCCTGGGTGATTCTTGAGGCTCTTTTAGCACAACACAAAATAACAACAGCTCCTGCAGCCTTTGATCCCTTGATTTGTTGGGACAAAATTCAGATGTTCCATTAATGCTGTTCAGGATTTCTGGCTTTTATCACATTCAGGTTCAGCTTTTTCCTCTACAATGGAATGAGATTTTTATTTCTGGGTCAAAATAACCTCAGAGAGGAGCCAGATCTCTCCAGAGTAGATCCCTGAATAACAGACCTGGATCATTCCCTGTTTTAAGATCAAGAGGGTTTTGCTCCTGTTTTCTATGGATATAAATAAAGCTTTTAAATGGGTTGTATCCTGATGGGTTCTAGAGAGATCCTCCACATAATTCTCTATGATTGGTTTTAGGGGAATAATGACATTAAAGTATCCTGGGTGATTCCTGAGGTTCTTTGTGCAGTAAAATAAATTAAAATAGTTTGTAGGTTTAATCCTGTAAGGGCCAATTACTTAGAGTTGGACTCAATCCTTGTGGCTCCTTACAGCTGAGAATATTCAGGAATCTGTGAAAAGAAAAATAACAAAATGAAAGAAATGCATTTTTTATCTTTACAAGTGCTATAAATATGTGTTCGTTTAATATCTATTGACCTACAATGGGAGGATAATCCACAAACAATGTATTTGTGTATAAATATATTATGTATATTTTTACCACTCTCATTTTCCGTGGATCCTTTTCTGTATTAAAATTCAAAGCCACACTTGTAATATGGTTAAAAACCAGGCTGGAATTTATGGTCTTGTTAAAACTGTTGGGATTTCTGCCACTTGTTCCAATCCAGTCAGGAATTCCCTTCCAAAGGGCTCAGCATCATCCTTAACTCATTCCTCTCCTCCTGGGATTTGCTGGGATTTTTCTCTCAGTCCTTTGGAGTTGCATCAATGCCCAGATCATGGAAATACCTTGCCCTGGGAGGGAAATGTTTTGGAAACAAGGAATTCCCAAAATGCAGTAAAAATTCCACAGCAACCTTGGAATTTACCCTGCCCTGAAATAACCACAAAGATCTGGTACGAGGCGATGCCCTGAGAGTGCTGTGGCCCAAAATTTCAATTCCTTTGGGTTTTAATATTGTTTTTTCTCTCTTAATTTGACATTTCGTCTTACCCAGGAACCAGCAAAGGGAATTTTGTTTGCCCATAATTACTGTGAGTCTTTTTTCCTCTCTGTATAGCAGATCTGGTATCTCCTTGTGGGTTTTTTTCCTGGAATTATTATTTTTCAACATCTCTCCAGCTGAGGATGTGGGGGGTGTATAAACTCTCCCTACCTGATTTTATCAACTCCAGATCCTTGAAGCTTGAACATAACCTGCTGTCAGACAGGCCATGCAATCAGAAAAATGGGATAAATCCTGGGTCAAGCTGGAAAATCCGGGTGTAGAACAAATAAATAAAAGCTACAACAACAGAAGAGACTTGGAGGGATTTTATCTCTCATCCAGCTTTGTATTTGCAAGTTGATTTCCACACATAGGAAATCTCACAATGGGTGTTAAAGAAATGTTCATCTGAAATTCTGGAGGTAAAAATTCAAGAAAAAAAGTCATAAATAATGCAAGACTCAGGATAAAATCATGGAATGCAATAACAACCAGGAGACATGACAAAGTTCTTACGGCATTAGGATAAAAACGGAGATTGAATCAGTTTTTTCTGACTTCAAGCAAGGAATTTTATTATAAAAAAGACAAACTCCCCTTTCCTCGAGTGTTTCTTGCAGCTACAAGGTTAGATGGAGTTTGGTATAACCTGGTTTAGGGGAAGGTATCTCTGGACATGGCAGGGAGGTTGGAATGAGGTGATCCTTAAGGCTCCTTCCAACCCCAAACCATTCCAGGATTCTCTGAGTCTACCCTTGATGCAAAGCATCCCCTTGAAGGATGTTCCTGGGATTTAGAACTCCAGAAAGTCCTGGGAATTCAGAGCTCAGTGAGCCCAAATCCAGGAGGGCTGTGGTGAGAGAACCTCTCATCCCTGCAATATTTCCATGACCCATTCTCAGTGGAAATATTCCACGTTGTGCTGTTAATCCATGAAAGTTATATTAAGTGGTGAGAGAAATTTCTGAGCAATTTATGGCTCAATGCTCTCCTTTTTGTCCTTCCTGACAAGGGTTTTTTTGGTTGGAAATTTAAATAATCACCTTTCCCTAAGAGCAGCTCTTTGATTGAATGGGTCCTACACAAAATCCTGGCCTGGGTCCAAGGATGACCAGGCATAAAATCCAAATGAGGACTAAGAGATTAACCCTGGAAGCAAACAGGCTGCTAATTGCCTGATTTTAGGAAGATAATTAATTCCACTGCAGCTCACACTGGTGAATTACTGCAATAAATTGGATTTTGGATTTTGCAGTGGACGCTGTAAATGACCAGGTTGAATCTGATATTTGCATCTGAGCAATTTATTGAATATGATGCCCATGTGTTGGGCATCTTTGCATGGTTTGAACCCCAAAAGATCCTTGGAATCACAGAATATCCTCAATTGGAAGGGTCCCACAAGGATCATTGAGTCCAGCTCCTGGCCCTGCAGAGGACAATCCCAAAAATCCCACGTGTGTCTGAGAGAATGATCCAAATTCTTCCTGAACTCTGGCAGAGTTGGTGCTGGGACCACTTTCCTGGGGATAATTTACAATGAGTGGAAGCACCATGTCTTAGCTTACATGGAAGGTGTAACCAAAAGTCTGTATTCTATTACCATCTCCATAAGCTGTTAAAACAGGTGGGGCAGTGTTCTTTATGTCAGCATGACTCAACCCTGATAACACCATCGGGGCTATCTCTGCTCATGGCCATCAATGCCCCCAGGAGTGACCCAGCCCTGCTAACACCATCGGGGCTATCTCTGCTCATGGCCATCAAAGTGTCCATGAGTGTCCCAGCCCTGCTAACACCATTGGGGCTATCTCTGCTCATGGCCATCAATGTCCCCATGAGTGACCCAGCCCTGCTAACACCATTGGGGCTATCTCTGCTCATGGCCATCAATGTCCCCAGGAGTGATCCAGCCCTGATAACACCATTGGGGCTATCTCTGCTCATGGGCCTTCAAGGTCTCCAGGAGTGACCCAGCCCTGATAACACCATTGGGGCTATCTCTGCTCATGGCTATCAATGTCCCCAGGACTGACCCAGCCCTGCTAACACCATCGGGGCTGTCTCTGCTCATGGGCCATCAAGGGCTCCGGGAGTGACTCATAGGATTACATAATCCCATTGTGAGATGCCCTGCCCAGAGGGGAGGAGCTGAACATTCCTACCTGCTTATGAACTGAGACTCTGGAACACTGGGGTACCTTTTTCCACTGGATCCCCAGAGGAGAAGAGCTCAAGAGCCACCATTGGACCTCCAGAGAACGAGATCCTTCTACAAGATCACCACTTCAACAAGACCACATCCATCACTCCAACGGGACTGTAGCCACCATTTTAACTGGACTGCCAGCACCACCCTAACAGGGTGCAGGTTGTATTCTGACTTTGTCAGTTTAAACCATTGTTTCTGTGTTGTTGCCTTGCTCTAACTATTGGTGAAGAACTTTTATTCCTTTTTTCCCATATCTTTGCCTGAAAGCCCTTGATTCCAAAGTTATAATAATTCGGAGGGAGGGGGGTTCACATTCTCTATTCTAAGGAAGGTTCCCACCTTCCTTAGTAGACACGTGTCTTTCAATCCAAGACACACCACAACAGCTGTAATCTGAAGTTTTGAAATAATCCCAATAATCCCAATTTGGGAAACTCTTCCTTCGCTGGTTTTGTGATTTGAGGTGACTCAAAACCAGAGTGGGGACTTCCAGCCTTTACAAAATATTTGCAAGGGCAACGTGAATAAAAAGAAGTTTAAGGGTCAAATACTGGAATTTGTTTTCCCAGCTGGGTTTCCACAGTGTTTTATGATTTGCAGCCAGAACTTCTTGTAGCTCTTTTTCAAACCTCTTCTTCTGTAAACAATAGCAAATTGCATAAATAGGTTGCCATCTTCTGCCATTTTAATCTGCAATTTGCTTTTATTTTTATTTTTATTTTTATTTTTATTTTTATTTTTATTTTTATTTTTATTTTTATTTTTATTTTTATTTTTATTTTTATTTTTATAGGACTTTACAACAGCATCTTGATGAAATTTTTGCAATTAAAAAAGAAACATTTTTTTTCTTTCTGATTTATTTGCTAAGGTTACAAAAGGTACAAATTTGGGGGTGCAAATTGCCCTGTGGAAGTTGTTTCCCATGCTGTCAGAGGTGATCCAGCATCCAGAAATGGGAGCCCAGAGCTGGGATGATCCATGAGCCTCTTTGGATAACAGGAGAGAATTCCCTTTTTTTTGACTCTGAGGCTTTTATAAATGGGCTGTGGAGGGGAAGCCAAGGCAGGGAATGTTGATGAGGAATCACACACTGAGAGGGCTGAAGAAAGGTGAGAAACCCCCAACACTCAACCTTGGGGGGTCACAGATTCCCGGGATTTCAGGGGTGGACATTCCAGGGAGGGGAGGGAGCTGCATAACAAAAATTTCTTCATTGTGCCAAGTTCCACCAGGTTTTATTTTCCTGCTGCCTGCAAATCCAGGAGGACATTAAGCCCTGCTGTTAGGAAAGCCCAAAATTTTCCTGAATCAGGGAATGGATGAACAGAGATCCAGGGATTTGTTAGAGAACCTCATGACCTGTCTTTGCTGTGGGCTGCCAGCCTGGCTGTGGCACAGGTGGGGCTCATCTGACTGAATTTGTGTCCACAAACAATAAAATAATTTCAAAAAGGATAACTCATTTATGTTTCTGTGGGTGTGAAGTGCTGGCCCAGTATAGCTGACATAAATCAGGATCTGTTTCTCTCCACTGGCTGCAAAGAGTCCCCAGGAGAACCAGCCCAGCTGGAGACCTCTGCCATGAAAATCTCAGATATTAGAAAAATAAACCTCATCATTTTGGCGTTTGCAGTGGAAACATCCTGATATGACAGTGCTCAAATGATCTTTAGGGTACAATTTATCAGATCAAACGCAGGTGCCTATTTTAGTGTTGCTCTGATTTTCTGATATTCGTGGAGATTCACGGAAGCTCGCAGGGAAGTCAGGCAGGCAGCACACAAGATGGCAAAAAGAGAAACTTTATTTACAAGAACTTCTTTATATATCCATTAATAGTCTGATAATTATTGGTCGATAGTTTTTCCACCCCCTATAATGATTGGTTACAACGCTGAAGTGTCCAGTACCAAAACAATGAGATTAGAAAGCACAAGAATGCAACTTATATCTATTCTCCATGAGAAAGGAGAGAAAGATTTTAAAACAGTGCAACTACATTTTAGGATGGGAAAAAAAGGTGATTTTTTATCCCAAGTCCTCCTACTCTCAATCCTTTCATTTTTTTTTCTCAGGTAGTCAGGATCCTGATCTTTTCTGACAGTGGGAAGGATTTTGCTCCCCCAGATCCTGAGGAACACATGAAGCATTTTTCAGATGGGCAACTGAATAAGACGATGTCTTTAAGCTGATCCTGAGCAAGAAAATTTTGGGGAACATGGTTGAGTGAAAACAACACAGCAACTGGGAAAAATCTGTGCTGCTGGGCCAGACTTATTCCTTCAGACCATTCCCTAACCCACCAGTGCCTGAGAACTGGTGCCAGAGACCGATTCCTTTGTCACCTTAAGAAATAGCTCAAGTGGAAACTCCCCTGACATCTGGAAGTGCTGAGGCAGATGGAGCATCCTGTGTGGGGGAATTCTGGGGACCCCCAGCAGCTGTGCTGGTGTAGAGATTTGTGGGGTCATCCCCCTGAGCTTGGGATCAGCCTGGAATTCAGCGCGGGAAGAAACATTTCAAAAGCTCAAATGGGGAGGAAATTCTTTGATTAACAACCTTTTCCTTGTGTTTATTTTAGGGACATGTTGGAGTAAACAATATCATGGAATATAGAATCGTGGAATATCCTGAGTTGGAAGGACCCACCAGGATCATCATTGCAATCTGTAATGTCCCTTTATGGCCCAAAGGGATCATAATCCTTTAAGTGAGGCAGCTTCTCCCCTTGTCCAACAAACCCAAACAATATTGTTCCGTTTTGTCTATAAATCCCCACTTCATCACTACGTGTGACTCCCTCTCCTCCCAGGCCAGTGTTCATCCCAGGAGTGATAAAAACATTCATTTACGAGGAAAGGATTTTGACTGAACCTCAGCCATGCGTGACTGGAGACCCAAATCACACCAATAATTGATTTTTTCTGCTTCCCTCCTGTCTGATCCCCATCTCTCAGCCTGGGCCTTTTGATTTACAACCTCACTATTACAAACACATAAGTTCCTCCAATTACAATTTCAATAACCTATTGATTTTTTTCTCGACTCTTGTTCCGTGCAGTGTTCATCCAGGGTTACTCAGCTCGCACTTCATTCTGATATTTGTATTTTCAGATTGATTCCTTTCTCCAGGATGAATCATCCTGTCTGACAAAGACATTCCTGAACTATGAAGCACGGAGGGAAAGTGGAGGTGAAAAATCAGGAAAGGCAGGTTCAGGGTATAAAAGAGCTATGGGTTGTGAGGTTTATGTTGGACATTAGGAAAAATTTCTTCCTGGACAGGGCTGTCAAGCATTGGAACAGGCTGACCAGGTGGAGTCACCATCTCTGGAGGGATTAAAAAGAAGTATGGATGTGGCACTTGAGGATTTGGTGTTGGTTTGTTGGTTGGACTTGGTGACCTTAAAAGCCTTTTCCAACCTTAATGATATTTTCTGAAGATCTGTTGCTTCCTTTTAAAAACAGTTCTCTATTGCTCATTTTCTCCAGATTTTTCTTTTTAGAACAATCTTATTCCATCCATTTTCAGTTCAGTAAGATGAACTTTTGGTTACACTTTTGATGACTATAATTCTTAACACAGGATTAGGAGAAGTCTTTACATTCTACATATTTAACTTACAAACAGATGAGTTCTACCTCTGCAAGATCTGTTTTAGCCCACAAAAAACCAAAAAAATCCAGCTATAAACCCTAAAAATCTCGATCAACACCTCTTCTGTATTACATTTTCCCTCTATTTTTTACATAAAATATAACAGTTAATTCTTGTACTTTTCTGGACCATGGAACACTAAAACAACCCCATGTACTTTACAACAACACAGGAGAAAGGTTTTTTTAGCAACTTTCTCTAAAAATATATCAGCCACACCTGAAATCCTCATTTAAAGTCCTGAATGTACCACAAAATGAAGATGTGTGTGCACAATATGGCCAAAGCAATACCAAGAACATCTGATTCCACAAATTCCAGGGCCGTGAATTCCTCCTGAAAATCTTGAGCTCAGGTTTCAATTCTTCAGCTTAAGGGAGAGGAACCTACAGCAGGCCTGGCACTAAATCTAAATATTAATGGGAGAATCATGGGGAACACCTACTAAATTCTGGAAGCAGAATTTTTTGGAGCTTCTCCATGTCCTGCGCAGCAACAAAAGCCATATTTGATTATTCTCAATTTTAGCTGCTGTGATTCAGGGCTTGAATCAAAGTAATTCAGAGTAATTTCACCCCCTCTGCTGCCATTTATGAGGCCATTTATGAACCCTTTCCATTCTCAGACATTGTTGCAAACCTGAATTAATGTTCCCTATTCATCCCTTGAAAACATTCTGTTAAGAGAATGATCAGGTTGCCAAAACATTCCAAAGGGAAACGCCAGCCTTTGAGATGCCTGAACAGCATCAATAGACAGCCCTGGTGTGAATTCATTTTTATGAGAGGTTCAAATAAATCCTTGACCACAGGAATTTCTTGGCAGGGACTGGACTCAGGCCCAGTTAAAATTCCCGTGTAATACTGGAAAAAAATAAAGTTTTCCACTGCTTAGAAAAGTCCTGCCCTTTGAATGTGTTGGGGAGGTTGAATTTGTTGACATTTCTGCGGTGAAGATGGAAGGTGGAGAGTTTGGTCCTTAATATCCAAGGAATTTACGCAGTCCCTTGAGCGGTTTAGAACTCTGGAAGAGGCTGAGGATCTTGTGAAGGCTCTGCTTGTAAAACAGGTTGGAAAATTGAGGGAAGAGGAGGCTGGGGCAGCACCTGGAAATCTGACAGCAGCTCTGAAAAGCTTCACGTAACACTCTAAAATGATTTCTCCTTCCTAAGAAAATTAGAATTCCCTGCTTCTCACTTTCCATCCATGTATTTGCATAAACTTTCATATTAAAAAGGTTTAGATCAGGACTGTTGGAGATGTCTGAAGGTCTCCGTGAGCAGCACTCGCACACAGCAGGATGAAGTAGCAGGATAATGGTTTATCCTCAGAGCTGCACAAGAATCCTGGTAACTCCTCCTTATAACTTTTATTTCCAAGACTTTATCATTTCTTCAGCTAAGAAAATTATGATCTCATTCCTAACTTGTCCTTGGAAATCTGCCAGGGAATGGAAAAGCTCTGACAACGCACCAGCATCTTCCAGAAGAGCATCTGCACCAGAGAGGGAAGAAGTGCAGCTTCCAGAGGCTCTGAGAACAGGCAAGAGGAGATAAAAGCATGGGAAGTCCTCTCCCTTGTTATTTGTATGATGGGAAACAAGGCTTTTAAGGAGGAAATGCTTCAGGGAGGAGAATTGGGAAAGGTGGTGGAGGCTGATCTGGGATGAAAGGACCTCAGGCTGTGGTTGGATATCGCATTGAGACGGTCACGAGAAGTCAAAAGTTCACCACAACAGCTTCTTGGTCACAGAAAAGGAAGAAGTAACTCTTTATTTTCCAAAGTCTTTTTATATTATTTTCTAACATTCACGTCACACATCCATTGGCTCTCAATTCACCGTGCCACAATGTCATTGGCTACCTACAGTTAGAACAACATCTTGCAATAACACCGCCTGCGAGTCTCTTATTACGGTTGGTTATGGATTCCTGCTTGTTTTGAGCTAGAGAGGAATAGTGTGAGCTTGTCAAACAGGTCTCTCTCATGGGAAAGTAGTTCTTACTACATGCCTTCAGTTCCCACAGTTGGAATATCTGTGCAAGGAGAGGAGAGGATGATGAGGGGCCCTCAGTGCTCCATCTTCTCTCTTGTCATTCCCTAATCATCCAGTCATGGAGAAAAAGGGTTTTCACACTGCTAGGTGGTGTTTGGACGGCTGGATTATACTGGGATGCAATCCTGATATCCTTGATTCTCTCTTCATCCATCATTAATCCAAATGTCAGCTCGGACATTTAAAAAAAAAATTGTCCTTTATTTCCATTGCATTGGACCCTTCCCCACTCCCATATTTGTGAGGCAACCTCGTCTGAAGAAACCTTCACAGACGCAATTATTAATGACAAAAACATCTGGAGAAATAACTGGAAACAGGATTTTTTTGTGCTGGATCCTGTCCCCCTCCAAGCCCACCCAGTGCTGCTCGTGAGGATGGGATGGACAAGGTACTGGGATGGAGCAGAGTGGGAAAATCTGGGATGGTAGAGGTGGAAAATCCTTTGTGCAATTACATGAATAGGAATCTGTTCCTTAATTTCAAGACCAGTTTCACCCTGTGGGGCTTCCTGAGTTTCTCCAGGGCATTTAAATGCGATTTGATTACTCCTGCAGGCAACGAGGAGCTGAGGAGATCCAGAGAGTGGTTTGGACCTGAGGGAACTGAGGAAATCCTTAGGTTCTTTCACCTGTCTTGAGAAGGAGCTTATGGTGAGCACAGCCCTGACCTAAATCCTTGGAGGCAGAGAAATAAATGTCCCAATCCACTTTTACTTCCCAAAGTCCACGTGTGATACATCATACTTTATATTTTGCTATTTCTTTAGAGGATATTTCCTCTTCCTGTTACTTTGCGGACCTCAGGCATTTCGTGGAAGATTTTATGGGCATCAATTTCCTCCTCATCTTCTCTCCCACCCATCCTTCCCCACTTCCCTATGGAACAACATTCTCTCCAATTAAGATATAAAGTTAAGGCTCAATGGCAGAATCATTACCACCAGTTTGTGACTCATAAAATCACAACAACTGCTCTACTTCATGTCAAGGGGGGTAATTAACCACAATTATCTACGGCGCCAGGTGGGGATTTATTCCAAGCAGGAGCTGGTGGAGCAGAGCTCAAGCGCCCACTGGACAGAACTGCATTTTTCACAGGCCATGAAATAGAGGCAAAGTTGTTTTTTACCCCCCAGTAAGCTGGGAAGTTGTTCTTAATAGGATTGTAAATATTTTTTAATTGGTGTTTTATTTTTCTCGAGGAAATATGCAAAGAGGCCATGGCAAAATGGGACAAGATTTGGAATTCTGTGAAATTCTTCCCTGTGAGGGTGGTGAGGTCCTGGCACAGGTTTCCCAGAAGCTGTGGCTGCCCCATCTCTGGAATTTTTCAAGGCCAGGCTGGTCATTGCTTGGAGCAACCTGAGTGTCCCTGCCCATGGCCGGAGTGTGGAATGAGATGATTTTTTTGGCCCTTTCCAACTCAAACCATTCCATGACTCTCTACTGAAATCTTTGAAGAGCTTCTGGGGCCTCTTTTTGTGGCACTGAAATAATTTCTTGCGGTACAAAAGTTTGTCTTGTAGCCAGACTGAATTGGTTCTGAATTAAAGTTTGTCGTGGATATCATTGCCCAAAACCAGATGCAAAACAAACCTGTCAAATGCTTGATTTCTTAATTTTATTTCCAAACAACTCAGAGAAAGTATTTTATTCTCTTTTGACCATGGAAGAGACCATCACAAGTTTGAGATTCAACCCACACTCCTGCCAGGAATATTGTGTCCCAGCCACTCCAGATCACTGTTGATGAACACAACTTTTAATAATGACTCATTTTCCACCCACTGCTCAGACCTTTTGCTGCCCCAACCATTCGTTTATTCCTAAATTTTTTACCCAGTTCTTCTGTCTGCTCTGAAACACAACGTGGGAAATGCAGCGGTTGACTGCGATGGGTCAGAAATTCCCTTTTCTACGGGAACACAGGAGAAAAAGGATTTAGTATTTGGTGAAGGGAATGTGAGACACCAGCAGAGTAATTTCTACAGCCTTCTCTTTCGCCGATTTCCTGAGTGAAAAAGAAACTGTAAAAAAAGGGTTTGCTGAAAGCCCCTCCAGCACACAGAGGTTGCAGGAATTTATGGGCAGAACAAGACACTGCTGCTACAGCCAGAGATTTTTCCTAGGTGAAATTATACCCCAGAAAATTCCTATTTCCCATGGATTCCCACCTTCTTTATTGGCTGAGGATATAAAATACAGATATATTCCATAAATGCTTGTGAGAATATGGAGTGATTTGTTGGAAAACTTGATACCACTCCCAGTTTGGACATCCAGGAGCTTGTGAGGCACAGGTTAAGCTGAGATTAGCCAGGGTCGTGTCGCTTTTGTTTGCTGCCTGGAGGACAGGAGGTGTCTCCAGAATATCTCATTTGTCTCTGGGCACTCTGAGTCATGCCCAGATTGTCTCCTTTCACTGATTTTAACAACACATCAGCAGCAGCAGGGAGCTCTGGTGGGTTTAAAATCCAAGCTAGGGTAAGGTAAAACACATAAAAGGTCCAAAATAGACACCAGAGTTACAAAGGTTTGTAAAACTACAAATTTTCAGGGAATAACCCCAGTGCTTGTTTTATAATACAAATTTTTTTCCCTGAGGAGTGCATCTTTTCACCCCAAATGAGTTGATGAACCAGGAGACTCTGTAGGATTTCGGGAGTGTTTTCAGATTTGCTTTTCTCAGGATCTGACAGCAGAGAACTTCCTTTTAATCACTTTCTCTGGAGATTACTCTGGTTTAAAACTTCTCTGCTTGAAGACTTGAAGGTTGAGTGACCTTCCTGTGACCAGATTTCCCTTCCAGTTTTATAAACGGTCATGTCCCTTGGTGGTGGGGATTAAACACAACCTGCCCAGGAATTTAGATAAAATATTGGTAAATATTTTTATTTATTTAATCATTAAGCTTGGAAAAGATCTCTAAGATCATCAAGTCCAACTGTTCCCCCAGCTCTGCCAAGGCCACCACCATGTTCTCATTCATCCACATGTTTTTTTAGCACTTCCAAGGATGGTGATTCCACCACTTCCCTGGGCAGCCCATTCCAACGCTCAGCAAGTCTTTCAGTGAGTAAATTTTTCCTAATATCGAATTTAAACCTTCCCTGGCAAAACTTGGGGCTGTTTCCTCTCATCCTGTCCCTGTTCCCTGGGAGCAGAGCCCAACGGGAGAACTCTCCTGTAGGGAGTTGTGCAGAGCCAGAAGGTCCTCCCTGAATCTCCTTTTCTCCAGGCTGAGCCCTCCCAGCTCCCCCAGCTGCTCCTCATGCTCCAGACTCTTCTCCAGCTCCATTCCTTTCCCTGGATGCACTCCAGCATATTTTCCTCCAGAGTGCAGGGAAACACCATTCCCTACCAGTTCCAGCAATGTCCAAACTTCTGGGAGGTTTATCCACCAGGGAATCTTCTATTTTATGAAGACAGGAATCGTACCTTAGAGGAACATCAGAATAATTCCTATAGATCACTGCTGCCCTGAACTGGCCCTAGGCTCGTTCATGGAGCTTTGCCCCGTGGTTGATTGGGGGAGGTGTAGAAATGGCGATGGATTTGTGATATCCATCACGGAAAAGGTGATTGCCACTCCTGCCTCTGCTCCTGAGCTGTGACTTCCAAACATTTCACCCCTCCTGGGCTTTGCCTTTGCTGTTCTGTGTCCATGCTCTGTTAACCTCTTTGAAAGCCGTGATCAAAGGAACTCCCTGGCTGCAGGTGTCACTGAGGATTTATGGCATTGTCCAATTCGGTGGCTTTTATCTCAGTGCAGCAGCTTCACCCCCCCACCCCTCCCCCCCCACCTGGCAGCTGGGGGAGTGCCTTCAAAAAGTTGGTATCACAAGGGTATTTTATTGTTTGAAAGGTATTTTATTATTTCATCAACTCTCAGGGTTAATAAACGGAATTGGGTTTGGGCTCCTCCCTCCTGGCCTCGTGCTGCCTCTGTGCTCCTCTCACTGGGGCATTTCTCACTGGGAAGAGCTTCAGCTGGAAATAGAGATCAGGGATATCTACTTTCATGAGAACCCCTGGCCATGGGGATGTTGTTTTGTCACACATCGTATCCCAGGTCTCCCAGGGAATTTTCTGTCGGGAATATTTCCTGGGCTAAACAAGAGATGAATCTTTTTATAGGACCCTGCCTTACCAAGGCCAGGTTGGATGGAGTTCTGTGCAACGTGGGATAGCGGAAGGTGTCCCTGCCAATGGCAAAGAGTTGGAACTGGACGATCTTTAAGGTCCCTTCCAATCCAAAAATTTCCATGATTCTATGGCCAAGAGGAAGAGGTGTGTCAGGGCTCCAACGATCACCTACAAGTAGAAAACCCAGCCCAGGTGATTTCATACTCTGGAAATCCTAAGAGTTAAGTGATATGGAAGAGTCTAAATGAGCAGGACTCAGCCAGAGCCCTGCAGGGGACTGATGAGCAAGAAATTACTTTGCTGAAGAATATTTCATCTCCTGTCAGCAGAAACGAGGCACAGATCAACTCTGTGATCATTTGTACCTCCCCGGTACAGCCACTTTGATGCGAATCTCGATGATCAGTTGAGCTGGCGAGCAATTAAAGTCTAATTTGCATCTTCACACGAAATTAAAAAGCTGGATGGATTATTTTTTAAAAGCGGCTCCCTCTCATTGAAGGCAGCATTAACGGATTGGATCCATACCAACTGAATCCATAGGAGGAGAAAGGATTTCTGGCCTGGAACTTAAGGAAATCTCTGCTTTGCTCAGTAGGTGATAAACGCTCCCTCCAGCATTTCCAGGTGAAGATAAGGCTGTTCCATGACTTCACTCCAGTGAAACCTTAATTACCACAATATCCAGAGTTTATCATCCACAGAAGTTGCAATTTTCGTGGCAAACTGCATTAAATAACTCGACTTGAGTGGATGTTGTAGGACAAGGAGCAGAGTTTCTCTTCCAGCAATGTGCAAGTCTCTGTTTGTCTTAAAGGGCTGTGAAAATTCCTCCAGCGGCCCTGGGCTTGGGATGGGTGGAGTAGCCTCAGAAAAAATCTGTTTAAGCAGGAAAAACTTGTGGATGTGTCAGCAGTGAAATGGCAGCTGGGAAAAAGGCAGACTTTTCACTGTGGAAAATACTGGGCAAGATGATTTTTTATATGCTTCAACACTCAATGGAGCCATGCCTGGAGAAAACATAAAAACTCCATTTGCAGGGCTGTTTTGTCAAGAAGAAGAAAAAAATGCACATAAAAAGAATTAAAAGGTTTTGTTACAAGCTGAGGTGGAAAAAGAAGTTTTAAAAGGAAAATTCAGTTTGCTCCCACCCATTTCTGAAGCTCTGGAGGGTTACTGATCCACAGCAATTTTCATTATTTTCTATTTTTCCCCTGTCTGGGTTAAGAAAAGTGTAAGGTCTTAAAGAGAATGAGCACTGTCTCTCTCACAGGAGTTTGGTATATTAAATATACAGTATATTCAATATACTGTACTTCAAATATATGTTTTTCTGAGGCTGCAACTTGTCACAACATCCACTCCAAGGATAGAAATTTTTTTTCTGCAGAATAAGCAGTTTGAGGCCACAGAGGTGCCTGGATGAAAGATGTTCACCCTGAACCCACAGCTTGATGCTACAGCATTTCCAAAGGGTTTTCTCCTGCTTCCAAAGGCAGGTAAAACCTGGTCCAGGCTGCCTGGGGCTCTCTGAGTGCTGAGTAGAAGCAGCTGTCCTTGTTTGATGGGTCTGGGAATGATGCCTCAGAATATTCAGCTCTGGAAGGTTTGGACACTGATTTGGCATTCGATAGGAAGAAAAAAATATTTACTGTCAAAGCAGTGAGGCCCTGGCACAGACTGCTCAGAGAAGCTGCAGCTGCCCCAACCCTGGAAGTGTCCAAGAAAAAGTTGGACGGGGCTTGGAGCAACCTGGGATAGTGGAAGGTGTCCCTGCCCACGGCAGGGGTTGGAATGAGGTGATTTTAAAAGTCCTCTTCCAGCCCTGGTTGATGGAAAGTTGGATCTGAGCCTGCCCTGGGAGGCAGGAGGGACATCCCTGTCCTGGGGGAATCAGAATCACCCAGGAATCACCGGTGGGGCCAGAGAGGGATTGTCCCACTCTGCTCTGCCCTGGGGTGGCCTCCCCTGGAACCTTGTGTGACCACAGTATAAAAATGATATTAAATTATTAGAGAGAGCCCAAAGAGAGCTGCAAAGGTGGGAAAGAGCCATGAGGGGAAGCTGTGAGGAGTGGCTGAGGGCACTTGGTTTGTTCAACTGGAGAAGAGGAGGCTGAGGGAAGGCTCATCGCAGTTATAACTTCCTCGTGGGGGGAAGAGGAGGGGAAGGCACTGATCTCTGCTCTGGGGTGACACTGACAGGGCCTGAGGGAATGGCCTGAAGGGGAGGTTTAGGTTGGATATCAGGAAAAGATTCTTCCCCCAGAGGGTGATTGGGCGCTGGAACAGCTCCCCAGGGAAGGGTCAGAGACCCAAGGCTGCCAGAGCTCAAGGAGAGCTTGGACAATCCTCTCAGGCTCAGGGTGTGACTCTTGGACTGTCCTGTGCAGGGCCAAGAGTTGGACTCGATGATCCCTTCCAATTCAGGATAGTTGGAAGGGATCATCGATAGTTGAAATCAGCTGCTCATAGCTGCTCTCATTCCTTCACTCCCCTCAAATACTCTGTACAGGGAGATTTCAGATGGGTAAATCTTCCTGCAGGAAAATAAGGGCAGCACATTCAGTCCCCAGACATTTCTGCTGACTCCAGACAGGTTCAGAGAGTCATGGAAGTGCCTCCAGGCACTTGAGGAGGGGATGGGAGAAGTTGCAACTCTGCACCTGCAGTTATTTGTTCTAAGTACGTTTCAATTATTAATTTAACGGGGAAGGAAACATCCTACTATCACTCAAATTGCCTTTTATTGCCTATTTTTCTTTAACAGTGAGTGTCTTTAACAGAGGTGTACAATGTGAATAAAGAACACAACATCCTGAAAAGTTAAACATCCTGAAACATCCAGGCCAGATTGGGTGGGGATTGGAGCAATCCAGTCTAGTGGAAGGTATTCCTGCCCATGGCTGTGTGTTGGAATGAGATGATCTTTAAAATCCCTTCCCAAACCATTCCGTGATTCTGTGAACATCCCTGCACAGCCACAGCCACAGCCACAGCCACAGCCACCAGTTCTGACCCTGGCTTTGCAGGAGTGTCACACCGCTGGGTTGATGACACACAGATGCTTTTAACAGCCTGTTAATATCAGTCAGATGTGGCCAAAAGCTTGCAAAAAGCATGAGGGGTGCTGGATTTTGCACCTGAGGGATTGGAGTGGCATCAGGGCTGGGTTGATCCTGAGACAGGAAAAGGAGTGGAAAAGCCAGGACCGAAGATGTCTGTGCAGGCATTGGAAGAACCCAGCACAGCAGGGGTAGGGAAGGAGTTATGGGATGTTCTTGATGGAGGAAAAGAGGAGAGAAAGCAGAGATCTGCTGCTGTTAGGCCAGAATTGCACCACACTCACCCCAGTCTCCACCTTGGTGCAACAGAAATCAGTTCTTCAACAAGGAAAATCGATGTTGAGAACCAGAAATGTTTTGGTGCCCCAGAAAGCTGTTCCTTCCACAGAGACTGGGTGTGAATTAATTAAAGTTACCAGGATGGGCTTAGGGTTACTGGGATGGGTTTAGGGTTACCATGATGGGTTTAGGGTTACAGGGATAGGTTTAGGGTTACCATGATGGGTTTAAGGTTACTGGGATGGGTTTAGGGTTACCGGGATGGATTTAGGGTTACTGGGATGGGTTTAGGGTTACTGGGATGGGTTTAGGGTTACCATGATGGGTTTAGGGTTACTGGGATGGGTTTAGGGTTACCGGGATGGGTTTAGGGTTACCATGATGTGTTTAGGGTTACCGGAATGGGTTTAGGGTTACTGGGATGGGTTTAGGGTTACTGGGATGGGTTTAGGGTTACCGGAATGGGTTTAGGGTTACTGGGATGGGTTTAGGGTTACTGGGATGGGTTTAGGGTTACCGGAATGGGTTTAGGGTTACTGGGATGGGTTTAGGGTTACTGGGATGGGTTTAGGGTTACCGGAATGGGTTTAGGGTTACTGGGATGGGTTTAGGGTTACTGGGATGGGTTTAGGGTTACCATGATGGGTTTAGGGTTACTGGGATGGGTTTAGGGTTACCATGATGGGTTTAGGGTTACTGGGATGGGTTTAGGGTTACCGGGATGGGTTTAGGGTTACCATGATGGGTTTAGGGTTACCGGAATGGGTTTAGGGTTACCAGGATGGGTTTAGGGTTACTGGGATGGGTTTAGGGTTACCAGGGTGGGTTTAGGGTTGCTGCCGTAGTTTTTGTCCCAAATCTCTGTGTCCTATTGCTCCTTTAGATGACTCTTTCCTGCTCTTCACTCTTCCTCAAGTGTCTGCCTCTAATCACTGTCAGAGATCAGATGTAAACACATCACAGAATCCTAGAATGGTTCGGGTGTGAAGGAATCTTCAGGACCATGGAGTCCCAACCCTCTGATTTAAACCTACCTAAAACCAGGTGGGCCTTTGATCTGTCCCAGTCTCTGTCCCACTCTCTGTTGTGCAGAGTTAGAGTGATTTTCACAGCCATTCCCATCCTTTCCAGCCTTGTACCTTGGCCTGAATGTCTTTCCCACATCCTTGTTGGGAAAAGCCCTTTCTGGTCCCACTGGAGTCCTGCCACAGCAAAAGAAGAGAAAAAAGGGCCCTTTGTGGCTCTCAGGTGTCTGAAGGGAAGGGTGTAACAAGAATCTTTCTGTGCTCTGTTATAAAAGTCAGGAGATGTATTTTTGGCAGGCACAAGTTGTTCTGAGAGCACCCAGCAGAACAAATTGCAACAATCACTTGACAAAATCTTCTAAATTAAATTCCAGATTAAAAAAACCTCATGGAAATTAAGCTGATAATCCATGCATTAAAAGCAAAGCAAATCAGGCTACTTGAGAAGCACTTTGTAAAGGGGAAATCACAGCCCCACATCTCTGAGCCGGGAGTTTTTGACACCCTGGTGCAGTGGAGCTGCAAGACCTTCAGATCACAGAGAAACTCTCTGTTCTCAGACTTTATCAGCTGCTTCGCCCCCACTTTGTCTGCACAGAGGCATTCAGGAATATAAATTTATGCCAGCAGAGATCAGAATAGACTCAGTATTTGCTGCTGCAGAGTTTGCAGCCTGGTTGGAGTTTGCTGTGTTCTGCACCTACGTGGATCGCTGTGCTCTGGGCATCCCCCCCCACTCTCAAGGTTTTTTTCTGGAGTTGGATTCACTGTAGAAAACTTGTCTTGTCGTTTAAAATCCTCTCACAAAGTGTCTCAGTGCCTGCAGGGCACAAGTTAATATTTTCTTCGGTTTAAATGTGTTCTGGTTGAGGCAACGACAAGAGGCTGCAGGGATGATACAGGATCTGCAATAGCTCCAAAAAATATCAGTTCATAGAATTTTAGAGTGGTTTGGGTTGGGTGGAAAGTTCTGGATCATCTCATTCCACCTCCTGCCACTAGACCAGGCTGCTCATACCAAGCTTGAGTAGGACAGAGAAAAAAACCAACATGCCCAAAACGATTTGCCAGCTTTAAAATTCATTTAATTTCAGATTAAACCAGAAAATCTCTCATGTTGGTGGAACTCTGCCAGAAGTTATGAGTGACCTTAAAACACTAATTTGGGTCTGGATCCTGACGAGCTGCCCGTGATCTCTGGGCTGGAAAAGTAGGAAATATCCATCCGTTTTGTAATTCCTGAAGATGGCTGTCCAAAAAACCACGGGGCATGGAAGGGCTGGCACACAGAAGGAATGCACAGTTCTGTGCCAGCTTGTGCAAGTGAATTGTTATTTTTTGCTTTATGTCACTGGTCCTGTGCTCAGATCAAAGACATCAGCACTGCCCCCACACATTCTCACTTGGATATTCTGGACCATCCAAATTCAGGACAAACTGAAGTAAAATCTGTTAATAAATAATGGTGGCTACATGTCCCGAATTTATTGACACAGTCCCAGACTGGCAATGTCCCATCATCCCCTTTGCTTGTGACATTATTTAATTCCCAGAATCACAGAATGGTTTGGCTTGCAAGGGACCTTCCAGATCATCCAGTTCCAGCCTCCTCCATGGCCAGGGACACCTTCCACCAGACCAGGTTACTCAGAGCTGCATCCAACCTGGACTGAACCAACCAGGACATGGGTTTTTATCTTATTTTATCTTTTCCAGGCCCTGGAAACTTTCCTACGTCCTCTTGTGTGGTGAAAATATGAGGTGGGAACAGGAAGAATGTGCTTTTATCTGCTCATTTCCAAGTTTGTAAAAACAAGTGATTCCAAAGATAATTTCTTTTCTCCTAGGAGCTCTGTTTTTTCCTCTAAC
Organism: Acanthornis magna; assembly: GCA_036785705.1. NCBI lineage: Eukaryota > Metazoa > Chordata > Aves > Passeriformes > Acanthizidae > Acanthornis > Acanthornis magna. The sequence continues at coordinate 669,133 of JAWUZG010000129.1, read as the reverse complement.
CTGCCCAGGACTGCTGCCTCCTAAAGACTGAGGTGCTTCACATGTTTTCTCATTCCAGAATTCCTGGGTGAAAGTGGACTTGCCAATGGAGCTGCTGGACTTGGTCACATTTTACTTTGCATTGCTCCCTAACTCTGGTTCAGTGGCCTGTTAAAATTAATTTCATATTAATTGTTTTAAAACCAACAGCATCCTGTGCTGCTTTGGGTGAGCAATTGCCTTTCTCTGCTGGGAAATAATTTTGGCATTTCATTTGGAAAAAAGTAATTAACTGCATGGGTATGCTTAGTTGAGTAAGTCATTACAATCTCTGACTTATGCAAATGAGATCGTTGAAGTATAATTCCAACTGAGATAACTCCACACATACATAAACTTTTAATTTGCACGGTCCAGCGCAATATTTGTGGGCAAATAAAAGCTGTTCATGGGTTAATTTATAAATCTCTGGTGCATAATCGATTTCCAGGGAGCATGGAGTTTGTGAGGCTGCTCCTTCCTGAGCTCCACAGGATCTTTTTGGGACATGATTTGATGGAGAACATGAGGAATCCACTGGACCAGACATCCCTGTGCTCATTTTACAGCTGCTGGAGCACGAAATAAGTTTTCAGTCACCCTCCTCGTATCCTGCTTGCTTTTATTCGGATGTTTATGGGTTTTATGGAGACAGGTGACCACGTTCGTAGATTTTACTGGAGTTTACTAACTGTCCTGGATTTCTTTGTTCCAACAAATATATAATTTCTTCTTCCCTTCTTTGTCGTCTCCTTACACCATGTAGCTTTTTTTCTCCTGGAATATAACATTAATACATTAATACACAATTTCTTAGCCAGTTTAAGATGGATGCAAAGGCTGAATATGCACAAAGAAAGAATTAGGAAATTATTCTGTAGGATCATTAAATATCCTGAATTGGAAGTGTCCCACAAGGATCATTGAGTCCAACTCCTGGCCCTGTACAGGACGACCCCAAGAATCACCGGAAGAATTTCTCCCTAGAAAATTATTTATTTGCCCCAAATACTCTCATTTATCCTGAAACTTCTTGGGAACTTTGAGAAAAGAGTATTTTGGGGGTAGATTTCTAAACCAAGGGAACAAATGCCCTTACTTTTCTCTCCCCAACTGATGTTGCACAGTCTCAGCATTAGAAAAGGTGGTCAGAAAGGGAACAGAAGATTCCTCTTTGGAACAATTCAATTTTATTACAAGGCTCTGATTTAAAAAAAGGATCTGATATCTCTGGAAAAATCCCTGAGTTTGGCAAACCCTCTTCTAGGATGTCAAAAGAGTTCCTGTAGGATTTGATTTATCACCCTCTGGGGCAGTGATTCGGTGGGACTTAATTTCCCACCTCCCGAGTAATCAAGAGCTTGCATCCATCTCCTCCTCTTGATTGATGAACACGACTCGGAATACAAGAAGGAATGAACCCTTGGATGGAGGAGGTGGAGAGATGGGGAGTGAGAGATTTCTCCCTGGGAGAGCCAGGCTTTGACAAGGCTGATTAAAGGAGAAATGGCTTTGGAAGCACGAGGTCAGTGGCTCTGACCAAGCTCCATTTCAAGAGGGGCTGCTCCGAGGCTCTCAGAGCAGCAACAGAGCTGTTAAGAGGAGATGTTTAATCCTCTCTGCCTGACAGGGAGCTGCCAAGACACTTGGAAAGCCTTCCTGCACTCCTGGAAAGACAGGGCTGTGCAGATGCTGAGGGTGGAAAAGGAGCAGTCAGTCATTCCCGGCACAGCCAACAGGAATTTTCAATTTGGGTTTCCTTGGAGCGTGGCACCAAATCTGCCTCACGTGTATAGACCACAAATTATCAGATCGGAATTGATCAAAATCAATAGTGGGGGTCAATCAAATCTGTAGCAGCTGTGAATTGCTCAGGATTAGGTAAATGAGAGGGAAAAATAAACATTAACAGTAAAAGCACTGACTGTGTCTCCTGAGTCCAGGGGTCCCAACTCTGCAGAAGGAATTATTGTCCAGAGCTGTGGGCAAGGCTTCCTCAGCAGCTTGGAGCTGTTCTCTAATTACTGAGCTGTCCTACAAAATCCCTTCTAATTTTTTTTAATTTTTTTTTTTGAATGGTGACAGTCTCCTGAAGATGGAAATAGGGAAAGTCTCTGCTCCCAGGAGAGCTCCGTTTCTGTTGGTTAAACCACTCGAGTTTAATTAATCAGTACCAGAGAATCCCTTCAGTACCAGAGAATCTCTTCAGAACCATGTTTTCCTCTCAGCTGAAGGTGATTTATCAAAAAAGGAGAAACAACAGCATTTCTGTGTGGCCTGGGTCCTGTCCCTTCTCCCACCTGCCTGAGGAAATGAGGTTTGAGGAGGGAACCATCTCAATAAGACCCTTTCTCAGCTCTGACAGAGCCAGGGCAGGTAATTCCTGCACAGTTTGTGTGTTTGTTTTTTTTCAAACAACCAAAAAACCCAGAGAAAATGTCAAGTCTGTTAAGCAGAATTTGTCTCTGGCAGCAGCTTTCACCTTTGTTATTTCCTTAATGGAAGTTTTTCAACTCAGTATCAAGCAACAATTAAAAAAAAAAAGGAAAAAGCTTTTTCTTTGAAACACAAATCCTATCGCAAGGTCAAGCTGAGATTGTTGCTGCTTTAATAAACACCTCAAATTGTCTCTGATTAATTCTAAATAAATTTGGTGTGTGATAAGTGATTTCAAGCAAGTGCTGTTGACACACGGAGCCGATGGAGATTAAGGGGAGAAAGAGATGAACAATGGGGTGAGATTAGAAACTCATTGTCACTCGGAGCAGGACCCTGGAGTGGAAGGATGACACAATCATTTGTCATGTGTGGAGGTGAGGGGAATGAACAAGGATTTGCAGGAAGATGGCTGGAGATTGGAAACGAAGCTGCTCAGGAGGCAAAGTCAGTCCAAGCCGTAAGAAAAGCAAACAGTGGGGTAGAATATCAAAATAATGTTTATTTGTGCTGGTGAGAAAGGGAAAATTGGGGCAAAGCAGGGGGAACTTGTGGTCCAAGTGAATCGTGGGATGTTTGAAGTTGTCTGGTGGAAAGGGAAAATCAGCTTTAAGCATGGGACTGATTTGTGGGACTGGCAAAAGATCGTGGAATCATGGAATGGTTTGGATTGGAAGGGACCATAAAGATCAACTCATTCCACCCCCCTGCCATGGGCAGGGACAACTTCCACTACCCCAGGGTGCTCCAAGCCCTGTCCAACCTGGTCTTGGACACTTCCAGGGATGGACAGCCACAGTTTCTCTGGAGAACCTGTGCCAGGGCCTCACCACCCTCACAGGGAAGATTCTTTTCTTGATATCCCATCTAAACCTGATCTCTAAGTTTAAAGCCATTCCCCCATGTCCTGTCTCCTTCGTGGTGTACCAGGAGCGCATTTTAAGTCCAGTGAGAGTCATGCGAATACAAAACAAATAGTGATTGTATCCATCAGGAATTCAAAGTTCTGGTTTTCTTGCATGGCTTAGGGTAGCAAGGATTGCACCCTGACCATGGCAGTGGGGTTGGAATTGGATGATATTTAAGGCTCCTTCCCACCCAAACCATTCTAGGATTCTGTGAGTTCCTCATCAGAGGCAAAGCCACTGGAGAAGATGATGGAATTGGGGAACAGCTCTTAAGTGGCGCAAAAGGAAAGGAGACAGATGGAGTCAGAGTGGAAATACCCCCAAGGCTGAAGGAAAGGGAGGTGAAAGGGGTGCTGTGGCTTAGAATATTCAAAATAGTCCTGATATATACTTGGAAATGGCTGCAGGGGATGAGTCTTTGCTGCCTCTCAGGTCTTGGTGTCCTAGAATTTCTTTCCAGCTCAGATAGCAGGGATTTTTGCATATTCTGTGAGACAACAGAAACAGGCCTTTTTTTCCAAGTCTATAAATATATTTTAGTCTAATAAAATTACATAACAACGTATTCCCCTCCCCCACTAAAGGACATTAATTTCGACAACTTATATTTTATCAAGTCTTAATTAGACCTTTACCTATTAACAGAAACACCACAGAAATCCAAATCGTCCCCATTAACAGGTGAGAGATGTTTATTAATGACCCCCATGCTGGGTCTGATATGAAAAATTCTTATGAAAATTTATTCCTCTCTATAAAAGCAATGACTTATTCAAAAGAAGGAGATAATTTGTGTGCAGGCAGGGAGGGGCGGCCTCGATGAAGTTGCTGGGACTGGTACATTTGAAAATCGTCTCTTCAGGGCAACATAAATAAATACAGCAGAACTCCGAAGAAAATAAAATAACATGAATCATAAATCAAAGCGATGTAGTGGAGCTGCAGAGGACATCGCAAATAGATGGGATAACAGAAGGAAATATTGGCTCAGGCATAAATAGCTCTTAATAAATCACGAAAAGGGGAGAGGGGCAGCAGCTTCCCCACTGGAGATAAGGACAGCTGGAAACATCTTGCTGGTGCTTGTGCAGTCGCTGCAGACACAGGCTGGGGACCAAGGAATGTGCTGGAAACTCTGGAGTTCAACAAGAGCATCACTGACCTGGGAGGATGGGAGAGACTGAGCTGGTAAATGGTTCAAATATTCAGGCGTCAGATAAAATACTCACCCAGGAGCAGAGGGTGAGCACAGCCCACCCCAGGATACACCTGGGAGCTGGAAAAGGTAAGAGGCAAATCCTGTGAGGAGGGAAATATCTCTTTGTCCTTAATTCAGGTACTCAGCTGGGATAAAGCCCCTGCCTGGGAAGCACCAGAACGACCAAAGGTGGCCTCAAAGTCATCTCTGCTGAAGGTCCATAATGGGCCATAATGGGCCATAATGGGCCATAATGGGCCATAATGGGCTGATGTAATGGGCAGCTGTATCTTCTTAGAAGTGTCAAAACTTCCCAAAGTGTCCCTTCATCCACAACATTCCATCATCCAACTGAACCTCCCCACCCCTGTGGGGGCACCTGGGCATTCCTACATGAACCTGAGTGAGCACAAACCCAACAGATGGAGCATTCTCTGGATTTTCCCGGGGATTTCTTCCCACTCTTTCTTTGGGACTTCTCCCACCACCTGGTAGATCCAGTCTGCCACCATCATTTTGACCAACATTTTGACCTCTGTCCCCTGGAGGTGTTTAAGAAAAGTCTGGATGTGGAACTCAGTGTCATGGCCTGGTTGACAAGGTGGTGTTGGGTCACAGTGTGGATATGATGGCCCCAAAGGTTTTCCCAACCTCATTGATTTGGGGATCTCTGGGGTGACTGATGATGACATGGACTTGAGAAGAACCCACCTGCAGATCTGCCTCCAGCTCTGGGGTCCCCAACACAGGAAGGACATGGAGTTGTTGGAGGGAGTCCAGAGAAGGACATTAAGGTGATCAAAGGGATAGAGCAGCCCTGCTGTGGGGAAAAGCTGGAAAAATTGGGAACATTCAGCCTGGAGAAGAGAAGAGAAGGGAAGAGAAGAGAAGAGAAGAGAAGAGAAGAGAAGAGAAGAGAAGAGAAGAGAAGAGAAGAGAAGAGAAGAGAAGACAAGGGAAGAGAAGGGAAGGGAAGGGAAGAGAAGAGAAGAGAAGAGAAGAGAAGAGAAGAGAAGAGAAGAGAAGAGAAGAGGAGAAAAGAGAAGCTTTGGGATGAACTAATTGTGGCCTTCTGATACCTGAAGGGAGTCAAGAAAGATGGGGGAGAGACTATTCACAAGGGCCTGGAGTGACAGGACAAGAGGGAATGGCTTCAAACTGACAGAAGGCAGATTAGATATTAGCAAAAAAATCTTTATGTGAGGGTGGCAAGGCATTGAAACAGGTTGCTCAGAGAAATTTTATCTGCCCAATCCCTGGAAGTGCTCAAGGCCAGGTTGGATGGGGCTTGGAGCAACCTGAAATATCCAAAGGAGTGAGAAAAAACGTAACATAGAAGCACAGAATCATGGAATGGCCTGGGTTCGAAAGGACCTTCAAGATCATCTCGTTCCACCCCCCTGCCTTGGGCAGGGTCACCTTCCACTAGGCCACGTTTCTCCAAGCCCAGTCCAACGTGGTCTTAAACACATCTGGAGCATGATTTTAGTTTGTTATTGTGGCTCTTTTCTGCAGGGAGCTGCTGGTGGATTTCTGCATCCTGGAGGAGACAAGTGCTCAGAGATGTTGGGTACAGTGCTCCTAAAGTCACTGAGGTGTTGTTCTAAAGATAAAATATTTCTAAGATGGAAGGGAGGGAGGAAAAGAAGATCTATTTTGTTTTTCAATCAGTTTAGTAGGGAAAAAAAAAAAGGAAATACAGATTAAAACTCCTGTACTCTGAGTTTTATCTGCGTTTGATAGAACTGTCAGTTTTAACAGAGGTTTTTTGAGTGACAAAAATGGTAAGGTCAGCCATGAATTTAAATGAAACAAACAGCAGCATCAGGACTGATTGGATTGTTTCATTTTCTCTGCTAACCTTGAGAAAAACAGGATGGGGATTAATATGCAAATGCATTTTCAACCCTGGCTGTGGATGTTGTGACACTTTAATAGACAGCAAGGCAGAAGTTACTGCTGATGAAGAGCTCCAATTGTTCAGTCTGGTTGGACTATTTAAATAAAAACATTGGCCTGTGAACAATGTTTTTGGCTCCCATGTTCCCTGTGGTTTATGATCCCAAATACAAATGTAGGTTTAAACGTCTGAGCTGTTCATCACCCTGGAAAATCCCAGTGTTTTGCTTGAGAGCTCCCAAAGAGAGGAAATAGTGCAGTTGAGGTAAGAAGGGGTTGTGTCTGATTTTGTCACTTTTTGGGAGATGTTCTTCCAGTTTGGTTGACACTGCCATCGATAGAAAGCTCTTGGAACCTGCAGACTCCAAACTCGAGCAGCTGCAGGAGAGTCGATGCCTTTTATTTTTAAGATATTCCTGAATATTCACCTCAAAGCTTTAAAGTGACTATAAGTCATATTCAGAAAAGGACAACAAAGCTGGTGAAGGGTCTGGAACACAAATCCTACAAGGAGCAGCTGAGGATATTCACATCGTTCAGTCTGGAAAAAAGGATGCTCAGGGAAAACCTTATTCCCCTCCACAATTCCCTGAAAGGAAGCTGGGGCAAGGTGGGTGTTGGCCACCTTTCCCAGGCAAAAAGCGACTGGACAAGAGGAAATGGCCTCAAGTTGCATCAAGGATGTTTAAGGTTTGATTTTGGAAGAATTTCTTCACTGAAAGATTGATTAAGCACTGGAAGAGGTTTCCCTCTCCATGGGGAATGGGTGAAGTCACCATCCCTGGAAGTGTTCAAAAAGTGAGCGGACCTGACATTTCATGATATGATTTTTTGGGAATGATGGTATTTGGTCACTTGATGATACTGGAGGTCTTTTCCCAACTTCATGATTCTATGATCCTTTATTTTATTATATTTTCTCCCTTTTTGGCAGTGGGGACCCAGCAGGAGCTGGATGTCCTGGCAGGACACACTGTGTCCTCGTGCCTTTAACCCCTGCACTTACAACAATAACCATGGGTCACATCTTTCCAAGGTGTCCACACTTTTGATTTATGCATCCCAAATCACAACACCTCTTTTCCGAGGTGTCGGCTTTCCTGCAGTGATGAATTGCTCCTTCTTTTAAAAAAAAATTCCACATTTCCCAGTGTGAATATTTTGCTAGAATTGCTCAAATTGCCTTTGGCAGTGGTTGTCTCTTCTTGTCCTCAACCACATTTTGAAGCTGTAGGTTCCTGTGAAATACCTGCTGTGATCCACCTCAGGAATCCTCACAGGGAATATCACGGGTTTAAATATAAAATCTGAATATGCCTAGACTGGAGGAATTGTCTATTCCAAGGCATTTCTCATCATTGTCATTATGAGAATCAGAGTTAGGGAAAAAGTGTCAAAATGTTGGGGTGAAAGCAGCAGCTTTGTGCCAGGCAGGGGAGCTGGCACATCCCAGCTCCGCGTTTGTTGGGGAAGAGCAGCTGAGGGATGTGACAGGCTCGTGGCAGGTGTGTGGGAGACTCGGCACAGGTGAGGTTGGGACAGGCTCAGTGCCAGCTCGAGGCACTAAATCCTGGAGCAAACACGTCTGGAGCACGGGGAAATTCCTTTTCAAGACCTCGGGATGGCTCAACTGCGCTGCTCGTTCTTCTTGGGTCAGTGGTTGGGGAGGGTTTGCAGCTGCTGGTTTTGTAGGGAAAGTTTCTGCTTTATGGAGCAGATTAGTTTCAGGATGGGATGAGACTGATGGAAATGTGAGGCTGAGATAGGAGATCAGAGATCAGAGGAGGCTGGAGGTCCAGCCAACATCCACTTCCCTCTGGTGAGGAAACCTGTACATGACTTAGTCCATGCATCCCATCTGGATTCAGCTCTGGGTTCTCATAAAAGGTAAATTTGGATTGGATATTAGGAAAAAAATCTTCCTTATGATGGTGGAGAGGCCCTGGCCCAGGGTACCCAGAGAAGCTGTGACTGCCCCAGCCCTGGAAATGTCCAAGGCCAGGTTGGATGGGGCTTGGAGCAGCCTGGGATAGTGGAAGATGTCCCTGCCCATGGCAGGGGTTGAAATGAGATGGCTCTGAAGGTCCATTCAAACCAAAACCCTTCTGTGATTATTTGAATTTCCTCATCAGGGCCAAAGACACCAGAGAGGATTTGTTTCCCAGCTTGGAAATTTTCCCAGATGGAACTGGGGAGCAGCTGATGAAAGTGCTGGTGAGCAGAAGAACAGGGAGGTGACAACCCAGGGCTGCTTTAAGAGCAGGTGGCACCACTGTAGGGATTAAAGTCAAAAATCTGACCGAAAAAGCTCAGTCTAAAGGCCTTGCACAGCTTGTGGAAAGAAGATCATGAGGGCAGCGAGGGGACAGTGGCATTACAAGTGTGTGAAGGCACCTGCCAGGCAAACCCTGACCCCTTTCATCACTTTTACAGATTTTACAGATACACAGCAAGAGAAGAGGAAAGACAACATCTGTTGCTGTCTCTTTTTTTAAATTTTAGATCAGAGACTGTCATGATGTTACAGAAATGGCTCCAGCGCCTCGTGCGATGCAAAACAAGGCTCGGAGCGCAAATTTTCTGACTTTTTGAGCAACTCTTTTCACCATCAAAGCCAGCTCCTCCCAGGCTGGGGAGCTCTGTGAACAGGGAATGTCTCTCTCAGGATGATTTCCTTGCTAAAACAGCAGTGAGGCTCTGCTTTGTGTTGTTTGGGGCAAATATTTTGTGCACTGAAGGCAAATCCAAATAATTCCCTGTATCAGGACCCCACGAAGCCAAATTTTATCCCAAGCAGCCACAGTGAGAAGCTGGGGCCTATTTCAGGTCACCTAAACGTGTCTCAGCCCAATTCCAGCCTCTTTCCAGGGACCAGTGGGAATGTTTGCTGCTAATGTAAAAAACCAGGAGCTGGAGACGTGCTCTGATTGCTGATTTTAACAGGGAAGAATGAACATGGATACTAAATTTTTCATAGCTGAAAATTTGCTTTTTTGCCTCCCACCACCTTGTCAGCAGTGGAGGCAGCTGTCTCCATCACCTGCCACTGCCAGCCAGGAAAAAATTAAAAATTAAGAGGTTTTTTTCAAGAAGAGATGACAGAAAATGACACCTCTCGGCGCAGGGGGCTTCAGCTCAGGATTCTTCATCCCAGAAAAAGGACAACTGAGAAAGTTTAATAAAGAACTTTTTAAAACTGTTTATTTGCCTGGAGAGAGCAGATGAGGAATATTTGTCTCCTAGATCAAAATTTGTGGGCTCAAAGGTGGCAAATTTAGAAGAAAAAGAGTTTGGGTTTTCACAAAGCCTTATCAAGCTGTGGAGGTCTTGGCTGCCAATGGTCGTTGAGGATGAACTGAGGAATTCACAAAGCACTGGGAAAATTTCAAGGAAGGAAAAGAATTCAGATTTTTCTAGCTCAAAGATGAGGCCCTTGGCTCAGGATCTTTACACACAGAGACCACTGGAAGTGGAAGAGCATGGAATCACAGGGCACCTTGAGGTGGAAGGGATTCACAAAGATCATCAAGCAGTATTTAATTTATCAGATATTCAAGATATAATTTGCATATTAAGATCAGGCTGGAGGAGGCTCTGAGCAGCCTGGTCCAGTGGAAGGTGTCCCTGCCCATGGCAGGGGCTGGAATTCAATGATTTTAAGGTCCCTTCCAACCCAAACCATTCCACGATTCCATGATTCACTTCAAATAATGAAACTTTCCAGGCCTGTGCCTGAAAACAGAGTTTTGTTTGCTTTGCTCTGGATTGTAGATTTTGATTCTGAGACTTATTTTCACTTTAGATGTCTCATTAGCAGAGTGACATCTCCCTATTATGATCAAAATATTCAACACAGATTTCCTTGTCTGTACATTGCTGTCATCCTGTCTTTTGCCATCCTGGAGGGATCAGCCTGTTGTGATCTCTAATCCTTTTATGGAATGTCATCATTACTCTTTTTTCCTCTTCCTCATTCTTTTTCTCTGTAAGGCAGTACTAAAAAATAAATAATTAAAAATGAAATACTGAGAGTATAAACTGCCTTTGAGGCTGGATGATTTCCTTGCTGCATTAGGAAATTCCTTGTTGTGCCAGCACCTCTCCTGAATTTTTGGGATGTTCTACCGTGTTCTTGAGAGCTGTTTTTCCCTCATCACCTAGTGCATGGCTGCTTATTTGGAAACCACCTCATGATTATGGATATCCAGGATTTTTTGACTCAGTAGCCAGGAGGGGGTGTCCGTGCTTTACAAATCAGCTCTCTCTGGATGAAACAGCTTCAGGCAGTGGCTGCACTGTCAAATATCCCTGGGAGATGTGCGGAGCAGAGGGAGGGGTGGGATGGGCAGCGCCGAGGTGGGAACTGCTCCAGTGCTGGGGAAAAATGGATGTGGGAGTGGTCTGGGATATGGGGAACAGCACAAGGATGGCAGGGGAAAGGAATTTCTGGGATAAAACAGAGCAAATCAGATAGATCTTTGTGCTGCCCTTGATCCTCACTTTGTATTTGGGCCAAAGATCATGGGGTCATGGAATGGTTGGAGTTGAAAAGGACCTTTGAAGGTCATCCCATTCCAACTAAACCTGCCAGGGACACCTTCCACTATCCCAGGCTCTCCAAGCCCTGTCCAGCCTGGCCTTGGACACTTCCAGGGATGGGGCAGCCACAGCTTCCCTGGGCAATCTCTGCCCTCCCAGAGAAGATTTTTTTCTGACATCCAGTCTATATCTACCTCTGTAGATTCTGGTTGCTTTGGTGGCTTTTCCATCCTTTTTGAATGCAACTTTTCTTTGAACTTCAGCATGGTGTCCATGCCTTTCTCATGGTAGTTCACTTGACCGAGCTCCTAATCTCCTGTTTTCCCTGAAAACCTCCTGGAATCCCTTCTTGAAACAGGAATGTTGTCTAATGTCTCCTCTGGTGTAGCTAAATTGGGCTGAAAACCCCATCCAAAGGCATCAACTCAATCAAGGCAGAGAATATTCCCCTGGGGAAAAATGGGTTTTTCTTTGAATATCTGACAATTTAGTGAGAGAACAGCTCCAGCCTCATTAGGCTCCTCATTTTGTGAGATAAGGAACAGAGGGATTAAACAACCTGCTGCTAACAGAGCCGGGCTTCTGTGCTAAAGCCGGGAAATGTCAGTCTGGAGAGGATGAAAATATCACAGCGGAAGGGTTGTGCCACTTTGCAAAATACAGCCATCAACCGGAGCTGGAAGGGAACAGGGCTGGGAGGGAACTGAGGCATTTGGGAAAATAATAAAAATAACTCAGTCTCTGATATCAGGGCTCAGTCACTGGAACAAGGCAGAGGAAATGAGATCTGAGCACAGGCCTGGAGAGGGTTTGGGGAGGTGTTTCCAGAAGCAATCAGGAGACATTCTTGCTTTTGTACTGATAAGATCCCACCTGAAAGACAAGCTCAGCACTCCAGTGAGCAGAAAAAAGCCATTAAGAGAACCTCTTTTATGAGGAGAGACCTTGGGCAGGTTAGAAAATTGTAGGCTAAGAGGACATCTTTAATACAGCTTTAAAATAACTTCCAAAACCCGTGCAGCACAATTTTTCATCTTTTTTTTCTAGGCAGCACCTGCAGAATCCCAAGGTAAAAAAGGCAGAGCACCAATGTAACATAGAATTGTCAAATGTCCTGAGTTGGGAGGGACCTGCAAAGATCATGGAATCCAATTCCTCACCCTGCTCAAGACAGCCCCAAAAATCAAAAATCTGTCTGTGCCAGACAGAAGGGATTGGTGTAGGGGAAATGAAAGGAAAAAAAGAATAAAAATATAAAAAATAAATTTTAAAAAATAAAAAGAATGAGGAATAAATTTAAGAAGTAGTAAGAGCAGGAAGATCATGGAACTGTCTCCCAGCTGGAGCCAAGGGAACCAAACGTACAAGAAGAAACAAGAGCAGGTCATGAGGGATTGCTTGACTATTGAACAAGCATTTTCTGCTTGTACCATAACTAGATTTTTTTGTTGCTGTTTGTTTTATTTTGATCTTTTCTCTCCAGCCTGGTACAAGCACTTTCACTGTCCCTGATGTCTGTTATGATCTGTTAGTGGTTGTTAAATCCAATAACCCAATATATGAGAGGCTGCTGCAGTTCCATGTCCCCAGGTGCAGCCAGCAGGGAAATTGAGCACATTTTCCAGCTGGGAGTCCCCAGTATGTTTTATTTCATATTTATATATCCATATATCTGCATATCCATGGCCAGCCACACAGATCAATAGAGACAGGAAACACAAACCAACGCCATCCATGTAAATAACATCCATTTAAATGCACAGCACTCCCAGAAACGTGAAAAGCTCCAATGGACTGATCCTGTTCCTCCTCTTGAGCTGACCACGACTCCAGGAATATTCACACACACTCCATGGGTTTTTCCCATGGTTTGGATGGACTATGCAGGAGTTGGCCCTCAAATTCTCATGTTTTCTCCATTGCTGCCACCTGAACTTTTGAGCCCTGATACTTCAAAGAATCATAAAATATTCCATGTTGGAAGGGGCCCACAAGGATCGCGTCCAACTCCTGACCCTGCACAGGACACCCCAAAAATCCCACCCTGTGCCTGAGAACGTTGTCTAAACACTCCTGGAGCTCTGGCAGCCTCGGGGCTGTGGCAGAGGGCTGTCCCTGAGGAGCCTTTTCAGTGCCCAGAAGAGGGGAAGAACCTTTTCCTAAATCCAACCTGAACCTCCCCTGGTGTAACTCGAGGCTGTTTTCCCTTCTCCTATTGTTGTTCCCTGGGAGAAGAAGCCCAAGCCCCCTTCCCTCAACAACCCTGATGTATTCTCACAATGCCATTCAAACCACCTCAGAATAAGTTTACAAAGCCCCAAATTCTCTTCTGCCTTAATCCCATAATGAGTGCTGCCAGCTTTATGCACTTATAGTCTGCAAGTCACTGGATTTCCCTTTTGGGCGGATGGTTTTATTGTTTTCCTGATAGAGTGAATTATTAAAATGTGGATACAGATCTAATATCGATACCCACCTTAGACAAACAAAGACTCTCTAACTTGTTAAGGTTAGAAAGTGTATGTTTATTTGAGCTGCAGGGATAACTCCCAAATGTACAGCTCCAAAGTAACAATGCAACACAGAACTTATTTATCTATAGCAATAATGCATATTGAAAATACAGAGACATATTCATAGCATAAGCGCCTCCCATTCCCTGCTTCGGATCGAAATTAGCAAAAAGTCATTAAGCATGCACAGTTCCTGCAATGAAATTGGGTCGGTGGTCTTTAATTGAGTCTGAGGGTTGCTTTGGATGAAGTAATATGAGTCTTCCTCAGTGTGACCTTCTTACCTCTCTAGTTTTTGACAATACATTTGACCCTGGAAAACTCCCAATGCTCTCTTCTATTGCTTCTAAATAGGTTGCATCTGGGCAAAATTTGTAACTGTCTAGGCTCTCCTTCGAACTTCTTTTCTTAAGATTATTAATTGTCTATTCTAAGCACAGCTGAGTAAATATCAAATAATCAAAGGCTACTCTGCATTTAATCATTAATTTCTCTCTAGCTGAGTTCTGTGTCTTTAGTCTAGTTGATTTCAACAGAACTAACTTTTATCAAAAATTTCTACATTTTAGTGTCTAAAAGAAAACCCTATGTTTCAGGATAACCAGTTCAGGATGTTCCCTTTGATTGGATTTCTCCATCTTTTATCGGTCCCCTGACCTTCCTGAAGCCTTTGTGCTGATGGTGATGAAGAGTTAATGTCTCACGTCTTGAAGAAATTGGAGATCCAGCTCCTCTCTGATATTGAAATATTCCTTGACCTCATAATTCCCTGTAATGCCACTTCCCTCCTTGCAAAATCTGCTTGGGATGAGAAGATCGGGAAAAAATGTCAATGAGAGCAGAAGCCACAGTGATGGCAGGGAATAAACTTTAAATTTCAGTTTATTCCATGGATGTCATGGAGCTGTTGGAAGCCGATAACCCCTGGTGTCATGAGGGACGGAGCTGGGAAATGCTGAGAACTTGTCCCTCACACCAACTTTAGGACCTTTAGGACCTATTTCATGTCTCATAGAGGCAGCTTTATCTAGGAAAGGGGACAATGAAAGTTCACGGAGTTATTCACCTGGAGAAACCCCATATAGATCTGGAAGTCATTGCCATGGAAAATGAGGGAAAAGCTTTGGGTTATGGGGACAGCAAGAGCTGGAGCCAAAGAGCAAAGGACAATAATTTCACTGTGAAAAAAGTCAGCTCATGTCTCCTGCTCTGTGCAGAGCTGATGGCCTCAGGTCATTCTCACCACCTGAGTAATCTTTTCTCCAAGTCTAAGTGGCTGTAACCACCCAAGCTCCCTGCAGTTAGGAGGCTTTACTTAGGAGTCAGCCGGGGACAAGTGCACAGGAGATAGAAAATGTAATTATTGGGGAGATTTTGATTCAGGAGCCTATGCAAAGTTAAAAGTGCTTTGCTGGGGAAAAGGGAAAAAAAAGAACTTAAAGGTCACTTAACAACCTGTGTGATAACAGTGAAATGTTCTCACTTCACACAGATTGTGGCTGGACAAACTTTCCTGATTATATTTAATGCCACCAGCTCTGAAAAACTAAAATCTCCTGTACTTAGATGTCTCCAATTCTTTTCTTTACAAGTGCTGAAGCGATGAATATTTTTCCCATTAAAGAAAAATACAGCAGCTGATGGAACGTGAAGGGAACTGTTCCCAAAATGAAACTGTAGCAGTCGGGCTGGAGAATATTTCCCATAGCCAAAAGCACTCTGAAAAGGTTATTATTACATAATGATGGAGATGTCAAAATGAAGGGAGGAACAAGACCAGGATAATTAGGATTCAGCTCACCCAGGTTTAGCTTTCTGAAGGAAAGGCTTCCAGACAAATTCCAACCAAACAAAGCTTCCAGGCTAGGGAGGGGTTGATATGAATAAATATATGGACTTCGTGCCCTCACAAATCCATTTGGAGCCTTTGGAGATGCTCTAGGGAATCCCAGACTACTTCTAACCATGGGCCCAGAAGAACACAGCTGAGGTCTGTGTCCTATGGATACTCTTAGACATCCCAAAATCCCAAAGTGTGGGGAAGAGTCAAGTCCAGAATTCACTCCACAGGGATGTGTCCACCTCACCAACTCCTGGTGGGCACTTTTCTGTAGGAATTGGTCCTCTGACCCACTGTGGGAGGAGGATGATGTTGCTCCAAGCGTATCATCCCACAGTAGTTGTGTAATTTTTGGATGGGGCTTTAAATCCCACTCTCTCCATTATCCCCCATTGTTATTCATCTCCCTTTCCTTCTCTTTACATCCAAGACCTTTCAGATTGTGATGGTTTTGCTTGGCCCAGTTTTTGCCAGTGAGTAGGGTGGGGTACAAAGATGGCTCCTGCATGTCCTGAGTAAAGATTCTGGAAATTTTCCACCATGTCCAGCCAATTTGTAATTATTTCCCTCATCGCACAGCGCACCCATATAGGAAATCTGAATCGCCCTGGGATCTTGGAAAAAATTACAAATTGGCCTGAACATGGTGGAAAATTTCCAGAATCTTTACTCAGGACATGCAGGAGCCATCTTTGTACCTCACTGGCAAAAACTGGGCCAAGCAAAGCCATCACACAGATGTTCTCGTGTTTCCAAATGGGTTCTAGCTCTGGAAGGATGTGAGTAACTCCAAATTTCCAGTCCTATGTGGGAGTGTTTAACATCCCAGAGCATCAAAAATGCCACAAAACACTTTTTGTGAGCAACTGAGGGGAGCCCTCATCGTGTGTTCATCACCCTTAAAATACAATAAATGTATGCATTGTGTTCCAGAAATAATTGTGGAGTTTGGGATTTCCCTCTGTGTGGTTTTGGAAATGTGTTGCTGAGGAAAAAGTGGCCTTGAATTCAATATTTATATTTTTAGAAACGCCCAAAGTCTATCTTTGATTTTTATTGTTGATTTTTATTTTTTCCTCATAGAACTCTATAGTTTTAAAAACACCCAATGTCTATCTTTGATTTTTATTGTTGATTTTTATTGTTGATTTTTATTGTTGATTTTTATTTTTTCCTCATAGTACTTATAATTAAGTAATCAAAAAATCCCCAGCTTGTCTTTTTTTCAACAGAAACTCCAAAACCTTGAAATTGAAATTTATTTATTTTTCCATAAAATCCATGGAAATTAAACCACATTCTTGTGTAATTTCAAGACCGATTTGGTTTTTTGTTTGTCTTTCTCAATCTTTATGCATTCAGGTTTATCACTGCAGGGTCACACGAAAGTCGTTTTCTTTTCTTTTTTTTTCCTTTTTATCCCTTCAGATAAATGATGGAACGGCAGCACAGAAGGTGCTGTGTAAAAGGCACTCTAATATCATTAACATGTGAAAAGAACTTGTCAGGTATAAAGTAATGCCAGTTCTGCGCCCATGACTGCAAATATTTCCTCTCTGTACCTCTTGTTTTTCTGAGTATTCCTCAGCTGGGCTGAAGGAATTCTCTGAAGTTGCCATTCCCAACAAAGCAGATGATTTATCACTTTTATATCTCCATTGATTCCAGTGTCAGACTGGACAAAGATGCATCTGAAACAAAAATGATTGAAGAGCAAGGAAAGTTGATATGTGGAATATTGATACATGGAATATTGATATATGGAATATTAATACATGAAATATTGATATATGGAATATTGATATGTGGAATATTGATACATGGAATATTGATATATGGAATATTAATACATGGAATATTGATATATGGAATATTGATATGTGGAATATTGATATATGGAATATTGATACATGGAATATTGGTACATGGAATATTGATATATGGAATTTTTATACATGCAATATTGATATATGGAATATTGATACATGGAATATTGATACATGGAATATTGATATATGGACTATTGATATATGGACTATTGATATATGGAATATTGGTACATGGAATATTGATATATGGAATATTGATATGTGGAATATTGATACATGGGATATTGATACATGGAATATTGGTACATGGAATATTGATATATGGAATATTGATATATGGAATATTGATACATGGAATATTGATTTATGGACTATTGATATATGGAATATTTATATATGGAATATTGATATATGGAATACTGATATATGGAATATTGATATATGGAAGAGCTCTCATGCTTTTCACTTTTGAAGTGCACTGGCAATGTTTATAGGAGTGTGGGCAAACTGGCTGGAGGCAACAGGGAGTGGAGACCTTCACTCTGGTGAGCTGGACTTTAGGGATTTTTGGGGTGAAATCCTTGATTCAGGCACTGTTGGTCATCCCTGAGAAGATAAAGGTTTATAGACCTTGGATATTGTGGAATCATGAAATGGTTTGGGTTGGAAGAGACTTTGCAGCTCATCTCATTCCACCCCTGCCATGGGCAGAGACACCTTCCACTATCCCAGGCTGCTCCAAGCCTCATCCAACCTGGCCTTGGACACTTCCAGGGATGGGACAGCCACAGTTCCTCTGGAAAACCTGTGCCAGGGAAGAATTTCTTCCCAATATCCCATCTAAACCCACTCTCAGTTTGAAGCCATTTCCCCTCGTCCTGTCACTCCAGGCCCTTGAAATACACGGATGTGATCCCAAAGAGGGAGACTGAGGCATGAAGGAATAGATTCACTGCTGTGGGGTAGGAGTCAAACCTCAAAGTTGCCTTCTGTCACCACCTCAGAATTGTCCCCTCCTCTTCTCATGTACAGGTGAGAAATAACTTGAATTTCAGCATTTCCTCTGCTTTAGTAAAAGAGAAAAAAATTGGATCCTCAAAGCGATCAGTTGCCATCGATGAGAAATTAAAGATTAAAACATGTTCAGAGGAGATTAAAGAACTCTGAGCTCCTGTGGAGAAATTCTGTATTCTTCATAAAGCCCTCATGGATTTCAGGGAAGGAGGCAAAGGAGGGATTGTGTGAAGGCATCGAGGTCTCTCCAGCTCGTGAGGGGAAGGAAAACACAGAGATAAGAGTGTCTTATCTCGTGTTTCATTGCTGTGCTGGTCTCTACTGAAGGATTAGGATTTGTAGCATCCAGATATTGGATAAATGGGATTCTCCCTCAGGTGAAGGTGTCTGAAGGGAACCTGAGGGTTCCTGAAACATCTCTACAGGGCTGAGAGATGGACAGGGAGAGCCAGACCCCTCTGGAATGGCAGCTGGATGTTGGGAAGCCTCCTAGGATATCACTCACAGCTCTAAATAGAATCATGGAATGTCCTGAGGGGGAAGGAACTCATGAGGATTATCGAATCCAACTCCTGGCCCTGCACAGGACAACCCCAAAAATCACTTCTTGGACTTCTTGAACAGAAGCTCCCCTGAAGCTCCTCTGGATTTGCATTATCTTCGCTTATCTTCATTCCACACAACAAAAAAGTAATTCATTATTATAAAATCCACATTATTTGTAACTGTGCAGTATTCTCTGCAATGACATTCAGACCAGGAAAATCCACAAACCACATTCCGCCCCCCTAGTTGCCACAGGCCACCACGAGATTTTTAAGGAATTCCACATTCCCAGGAGCTGGAGCTGGGAGAAGAAATTCCTTCTAACTCAGCTTGGTTCAAACCCAGAAAGGACTGAAGTTACAGAATGGGAAGAGCACTGGGATTGCTGCTGAACACCAGCTCCAAGAATTCCATGGACAGTCTGTGTCTTACGTTGGAGGCTGTGCTTGATGCTTCCATTTCTGTCCAGGAGGCAGAAAGAAAAATGAAATTAATAAAATAAAATGAAATAGACTAAAATGGAATGGAATGGAATGGAATGGAATGGAATGGAATGGAATGGAATAGAATAGAATAGAATAGAATGGAATGGAATGGAATAGAATAGAATAGAATAGAATAGAATAGAATAGAATAGAATAGAATAGAATAGAATGGAATGGAATAGAATGGAATAGAATGGAATAGAAAGGAATAAAATTTAAAAAAATAATTAAAAAAATAAAATAAAATAAAATAAAATAAAATAAAATAAAATAAAATAAAATAAAATAAAATAAAATAAAACGGAATCATTTATTGACTCAGTTGTCAGCACAAAGGGTTCATGGCAGGATCCTTAGGGTGCCCTGTGCAGGACCAGGAGCTGAGCTCGATGATCCTTGTGGGTGTCTTCCAACTCAGGAAAAATATCTTGAACAATCAGGATATTCTCTGATTTTTAAACACCCTTGGCACCTATTTGACAAAATCAAGTGGAGACAAGGCAGTGCCCACGCTGAGAACTCCAATTGCTGTTAATTCCTGTTTTCAGCACACCTGGCCTCTGGCACTCAGTCCGACCTTTGTCATTCCTTTGATTTCTTTCGGTGCAGTAAATCCTGATTTCCATGTCCCCCTGCCCAAACCTCCATTAAGTTCGCTGTGTCCTATTAATTTGGATTGCCACTAGAAAACAATACCTGTATTTTACACTGTTTTTCTGTGCTGGATGTGACAGATTTTTCAAAAATAAACAGCAAAACAGTGCAAATTTCTAGTTTTTCTCCCAGCGCTGACAGAAAACAAGAGGCTGCCTTTCTTTGACTCGTAATGAGGATGCAATCACAGCAAAGAGATGAGCTGAGCTTAGATCAGGCCCTTGGTGAGCCAGGCTTACTCTTGCAGAGCATTTGTAACACACTTAACAGCAATAGAAAGCATGAGTCCTCCAGCAGTGCTGGATTAGCAGGGACCTGGAACAAGATATTAATTATTTAGAGCTACATCTGGAGAAATTGAGTCTTTTACCCTCTGGGACCACCCTCCTCTCTCTCTCAACCTGCCATCAATTTATTCCTGAGATTAATTCAGAGCATGTTTCTCCTTCCCTGACACTGCTTTAAACTGAGGGAAAGTACATTGCTGAAAGCAGTGGAATTAAATTGGCCATACAGAGATGTGACTAAGAGATGAAACAGGCTCAGCAATAGCTAAAAATTGATATAAACCCTGAAGTTTTGAGAATATTCTGCCTGAATCTTTATTTTTCTCTGGAAAATCAAAAATCACTGGGATGTTTTCTGAAAAATGTTTATTGCACTTTAGGACTAAGCTCTTTCCCCCCCCCCACCTGTATTTATTTATCTTTCCTTTCCTTTCCTTTCCTTTCCTTTCCTTTCCTTTCCTTTCCTTTCCTTTCCTTTCCTTTCCTTTCCTTTCCTTTCCTTTCCTTTCCTTTCCTTTCCTTTCCTTTCCTTTCCTTTCCTTTCCTTTCCTTTCCTTTCCTTTCCTTTCCTTTCCTTTCCTTCCCTTCCCTTCCCTTCCCTTCCCTTCCCTTCCCTTCCCTTCCCTTCCCTTCCCTTCCCTTCCCTTCCCTTCCCTTCCCTTCCCTTCCCTTCCCTTCCCTTCCCTTCCCTTCCCCTCCCTTCCCTTCCCTTCCCTTCCCCTCCCTTCCCTTTTTCCTTTGTCCTTTTCCCTTTTCCCTTTTTTTCCATTTCCCTTTTTTTCCTTTCTTTTCCTTTTCCCCTTTTCCGTTTTTTCTTTTCCCCTTTTTTCTCCTTTTTGCTTTTTCCTTTTTCCTTTTTCCTTCCTTTCCCTTCTTGTTCCCCTTTCCTTTCTCCTTTCTCCTTTCTCCTTTCTCCTTTCTCCTTTCTCCTTTCTCCTTTCTCCTTTCTCCTTTCTCCTTTCTCCTTTCTCCTTCCTCCTTTCTCCTTTCTTCCTTCCTTTCCCTCCATGGTTGGCATTTGAGCTTGGCAGTGAGGAGTTACAGAGCTCTGCCTGCTTTGGAAATACATTTCCAAAATTGATTTGCCAGGAGCCCATAGGATGGGAGGGAATGGAATGGAATGGA
Source organism: Acanthornis magna (assembly GCA_036785705.1). Lineage (NCBI taxonomy): Eukaryota > Metazoa > Chordata > Aves > Passeriformes > Acanthizidae > Acanthornis > Acanthornis magna. The sequence goes on along the minus strand of JAWUZG010000129.1, from coordinate 647,842 downwards.
ATGGAATGGAGTGGAGTGGAACGGAATGGAGTGGAATGGAATGGAGTGGAATGGAAGGGAAGGGAATAGGATAGGATAGGATAGGATAGGACAGGATAGGATAGGATAGGATAGGATAGGATAGGATAGGATAGGATGGGATAGAATAGAATAGAATAGAATAGAATAGAATAGAATAGAATAGAATAGAATAGAATATTCTCAGAAAGGAACATCCAACAATCATCCAGTCCAACTTCATGTCCAATCCAGGGCTGACTGAGAGTTATAACCTATTTTAAGCACTTTATCCAAATGTTCCTTAAGCCCTGACAGGGCTGGGGCATCGACCACCACTCCAGAAAGGCTGGTCCAGGGTTTCACCACCCTCTCTGGACAAAAATGCTTCCTAATGTCCAGCCTAAATCTCCTGTGGCTCAGCTTTGAATCATTCCCACACATCCTGGCACTGGATCAAGTGAGGAGAGCTCAGCACCTCTTTGGACCTATGACAGATGTAGAGGACCTGACACAAGACATAGTTTTGGGGCTTTTTTAAAGGAAAAGAATCACAGTGAAGATTAAATTCTGCCCCAAGTCTTCAGTCTCTGTTCCAGCTCCAGGGAGAGACGTGGACAACCTTCAGGCTGCTCTGATAATTTGGGCTTGCTTCTCTCAAACTCATCATGTCCACAAACCTCTACTAATCCTAATCTTAAGGTGCTTTTAAGGCCTTTAATAGGTTGGAAAAATAGTCTATTTTGGACCCTCAATAGGATGAAATTCAGAATCCTGTGTTCTGAGTGAGGAACACCTGTATTCACTACCAAAACCTTTCAGCTCTGATCATTCTCTGACCTGCAGTTGTGGCTACAAACCTCCAAACCTTGATCCGCACATCTCCTGGGCTCCATTACCCCAAGTTCACCAGCACAAAATCTGGGATTGTGGGAGCTGAGGGTTTCTTCAGTGTCCTCGTCTGCAGGAGCATCTGGCGGTGATTTCTCTTTGCACATGGCTCGTTGCCTGAATGAGATTTATTGTGATTTATGTAAACACAGCAGGGAGAGGCTTTGCCAGCTACACAAGGAAATGGCTCATCAGCTTTGCTCCGGGAAAACAGACCCAGGGGAGGCCTGGAATCTCCTCACTTCCAGCTTTAAGGTTTGCAAACAATTCCGGCTGGGGAGTGACTGCACCTGTAACAGGCAAAAACCTGATTTAGCAGAAAGTCTGGGCTTGCCAGGGTCAGGCTGGTGAATGGGAAGAAGCCAACACATCCATCTGGAGCAGATCGGAAGGATGCATTTGGGATTAATGGACTGGACTGGGATGCACAAGCTTGGCTTTGCATCCTGGAGGCTTTCTCATCCCTGGAGAGGGATTGAGATTTAGTTCATCTCCCCTTGGGGCTGCAGGATGTACTCGAGGTGTCTTTATGAGGGTTTTGGTGCCACAACTCCGATTTTAAGCTAATTGTTTCGTTCCTGAGGGTCTCAGTCTCTTCCCAAACCCAGGGAGGTGTGAGATTCCCAGAAGCTCCCATGAGCTGAAATCCTAGGCTGAAAAGGACTGTTAGGGGACAACACAATGCTCCTAATTTTTAAAACCAGGATAATAATCAAAAGAAAACAAAGCAAAAGGAAAATGAAAGTGGAGACGATACTGATCTCCAGGAAAGGACTCCATGCATCATCATTCCCTCCTCCCCCTCTTCCCACCCCTGCTACAGCTGCAGCCACGGAGATTTATGGATGCACACATTCTAATTTGCTTTATGTTTTGTCTGGAGGAAGACACAGCTGTAGAGAGCTACTTTGTCAGGAAAATGTCACATTGCACTTAATTGCCTGATGAAGAATGACAAGTCACAAACAATACCCTTACTGTGATTAACTTTATTCCCCCCCCCCCCCCAAATGCAATTTAAATTTTATAAAGTTTGGGTTTAAAGGAAGGAGAGTTGTTGGGAGAGTCTCAGTAATAATTTTTCACCTGATAAACCACCCAGTGAAATACTGCCATCCCCCCACATTTTCTCTTCACCTTTTATGATAATAATCAAAGTTGACTCCTTTCTCACTGAAACATCTGCTTTGTGCTGCTGTGGGTGAGACGGAAAATGAATAAAAATTAATTCAGGCTGTGATCAATTGATTAATGGGTTTAGCAAATGGAGCTGAACCCTCCTGGAGCCCCTCTGCTCTGGAGCCAGGCTGGGGGAGCTGGAGGTGTTCACCTGGAGAAGAGAAGGCTCCAGGGAGAACTTAGAGCCCTTTCCAGTGCCTAAAGGGCTCCAGGAGAGCTGGAGAGGAACTTTGGGCAAGGGGTGGAGGGACAGGAAAAGGGGAAATGGCTTTAAGATGAAAGGGAGAAGGATAGATCATATATTGGGAAGGAATTCTTGGCTGTGAGGGTGGTGAGGCCCTGGAATGGAATTCCCAGAGAAGCTGTGGCTGCCCCTGGATCTCTGGAAGTGTCCAAGGCCAGGTTGGATGGGGCTTGGAGCACCCTGGGAGAGTGGAAGGTGTCCCTGCCCATGGCAGGATGGTCTATGAGGTCTCTTCCAACCCAAAACATTTCATTATTTCATTTCATGGCTTCTGGAGCTGAGAGGAAGCACTGGGTGTGACCTTGGTTTGTGTCAGCACCTGAAATTTCTGGGAAAGGAATTAGGACTTTTAACAAAGTCCTTGTCTGGGAGCAGTCACCTCCTTTAGAAAGGGGAAAAGGGAGAGCCAAGAAAACCCCCACAAAATCTCCATTTTGTTCTGTATGAAGCTTCCCCATGAAATCACACCCTGTTTTTGAGCTGTGTTGCCATCAAAATATTTGTACTCAAACCAGAGGATTTCAAGGTTCAACAAAACCATTTCTGGCCAACTTCTGCTGCTCCTTTTTCAACTCTTGGTGTCCGCATAGAATCTCTGTTGTGTCTTGTGGGATATCGAGCAGGGAATCTGAATCTCCCCGGCTGCTGGGAGAGATGTCCTGGGAAACAGTGACTTTGTGCATGTCATTTTTGTATTTTCCTTTTGAATCTGTGATTCTGGGAAGGAGGAGATTTATCATTTTCTCCTGTCCAGGAAAAGAGTAAGTTCTCTTCACTACTGGAGTTCTTCACATTTCTCTTCCTGTTGTTTCCCTAAGTTCTGACATGTTCTCAGTCCCACCAATAAAGGTAAGATCCTGATTTACTGAATTCCCTTTTTCTTTTCATTAATTCATTTCCAACTGACCACTCTCCATCCATGAGGTACAACTCATTCCCATAAAAAAAAAGGATTTAAAGAAATTATGATTATTCCAACAAGGTGGGGATCAGTCTCATTTCCCTGGTAACAAGAGATAGGATGAGAGGAAATCCTCAGGTTGCAGCAGGGGAGGTTTAGATTGGATATTAGGGTGATTTTTTTATGGTGAGGGTTAGAAAAATCCACTTTTCTCAGCTCTCCTTGTTTCTGCTCCTGATACACTGAATTCCAGGATCATGTGGCTGCAAAAAGCAAATTGTGAGGAGGAATTCTTTGATTTTCCTGGCTACTTTCATCAATGAATTTGTGTAAGAAAAGTTCTGGAAAAAGTTTAATTTGGGTTTTAGTTCCATGAACCAATGCCAGTATTCAGATTTCATTATTACGTGGTGCAGTGGAAACTCAGCCTCTGGGTTGTTTCCCAGAGAGGAGCATGGAAATGTTTTTCCCAGTCTGAAGACAAACTTTTCTCCTTGACAGGTTTGCAATTCCTTTTATCTGTTTTTGTTTGTTTTGTATTGAGTTTTTAATTGTTGTCTTTATTTTGCTTTATTATTATCATTATTATTATTATTACTATTACTATTATTATTATTCTTATTATTCTTATTCTTATTCTTATTATTATTATTTCACTTCCATGAAAGCACAAGCAAGAAACCAGGACATGGATCAGCTGTGAAAGCAGGGAATTGACAGATCCTTCTCCCCTGCATCTCTTCCTCATTTTCCCCTCTTGAGATCCTATAACTTTTTCCAATGACATCTTCTTGGGAGTTTTTCTCCCCCTGCCCACCTGAATAAAGCAGCTCAAGTGGAGGTGAGAAGAAATCGAGGTGCTCTGGTGTCAACCTCAAGATGCACCAGGGGAGGATTTAGTTCGATATTAATAAAAAATTCTTCACTGAAAGGATGAAGTCACCATCCATGGAAATGTTCAAAAACCATGGACATGTGGCATTTAGGGACATAGTTTGGTGGTGACCTTGGCAGTCATTAGACTTGATGACCTTAGAGGTCTTTTGCAACCTTAATGACTCTATAATTCCATGATCTTTTCCTTCCATGGGCCCACATTTTTCATTTAGCTGTCCCAATGCCAATCAGGTCTTTCAACACCTCTCCTGTACCAGGCCTCAAACTCAATCTTTGCATCATTCACACATTTCCCCATCAATAAATTCATATTTGCCTCGAGCAACCTGCAGAAAATAACCTCATGTTTGGGAGAAATCCTGGCAGAACTGCTGGGAGCTTTTTTGCCTTTTCTGTTCATTTCCATTATCCATTGGCAGCTACCTGAGATCTGTCTTAGGTGGGTTTTAATCCATTTTATTACTCATTAGTCACAACGTGAGAGCAAGAAGTTGCCTGTTCACAAAGGTTGGAGGGGATTGCTCGGGAAAAATACTTAGGTAAAATCCCCTGGATAATGGGGTGGAACATTTTATTCAGCCATGGGAACATCACTCAAGGGAAATGCCGGTGGGAATAGCAGGAATGCATAATAGCTGACATTTCCAGTGCTGCAGGAATTGTTCATAATTATTATACAATTCCTTTAGTTTTCCTAAGGAAAATATTCTTTCTTGAAGCTGGAGATTAACACCTTCGTATCAGGGCTTTCCATGCATCCATGAAAGTTTATTTTGCAGGATGCTGTTTCAGGAACCAAACCACACTCTGGTTTTTTAGCTTCACTGAAAAGATAAAAAACTTAGCTTTTTTTTTTTTTTTTTTTGCATCTTTCCAAAATGCAGCATCATTTTTCAAAAAGCCAAATTGGAATATAAACCACTTACTACAGATCTTACTAATGATGTAGCCATGAAAATGTGAGCTGGGAGAATCTGTTTTGTAACTTGAAGAACTCTAACCACAGAGTAAGAATATTTTGTGGGAAAAGATGGATATTTTAACCTCCATCCCAGGATATTGTTATCACAGCACTTTGCTGGGCTTCATTTCCCTGCCTGGAGCAATGTGATGGTTTTCAGTCTCAAGTTTTAGAAGATGAAAATAAAGATAAACCTAATTATCCATTAATTTTTTTATTAATAAAAGAGAAGTTGCTCTTTTCTAAAGTTAATGGTAGCAATCAATAAGGAAAGAAAAATGTTTCCCTGTTGTGGAAGTTTGTGGAATTATTGAATGTTTTTTCTTCTCTGCTTTTCTCAGGAGTGGGTGACTATCCTGGATTAAACCTCAAGGATCTATGGTTGGATTTTATGATCTGGATTTTGGACTTAGTAACCTTTTAGGGCATTACAAGTTTAGACCTTTGCTTTTTCCCCCTTTTGTGAGTGTGGATCAACAGAAGCCAATCCAGTCTCCACAGTAGCTCCTGGAAATCCATCCCCCAAGCATTACAGACCCAATTTTGTTGGATTAATTGGATCAAGAATGAAGAACTTGCACCTCTCACAATCTGGGCATTGGATCATTTTTTGTTTCTCCTCTTTCCTGAAGAAGATTCCCACTCGAATCTCCTTCCTCTTGGCTTTGTGACATCAAAGAGGCTGCGCTCCATTCCTTGGGAAAATACTCAATTTGCCTCTGTCTTAGTCATTTTGGGCTCTGGATCTTCAGTGGGCAAAGGTCAATAATTTTGGATTTTATGATACCACATTGTGATTTTCATTGTGATAGGACAAGGGGGAGCAGTTACAAATGATAAGAGGGCAGATTTAGATGGGATATTGGGAAGGAATTTTTCCCTGGGAGGATGGTGAGGCCCTGGCACAGGTTGCCCAGAGAAGCTGCGGCTGTCCCACCCCTAGAAATGTCCAAGGCTAGATTGGATGGGGTTTGGAGTTCCGTTTCTTTCCTCAGTGGAAAACTGAAGCTGTAAGAGTGCCTTAAACAGAATCCCTTTATTTCATTCACACCATCCTACCTGGCCTTAATGAAGGTGAAAAAATAAAGAATAATCTGAGGCAAACATGGTGAAATGCACAGTTCTGGAGGCTGCTTCCCTATAAGGGCTGAATTTCTTCTGCCTGAGGTGGAAGATTTTGGAAAGACAACTGATTTAAGCACTTCTTTCTGCTTTCATCTCTGATCTGCCATTTAGTGCCACCCTCCTGCACCAGTGAGTCTGGAAAGTCAATCTGTGACAATCTCAAAGGATTTAAACTTCAAGTTCATCCTGGGCTGCCTCATCCAGCCTCCCACTGCCAGGCTGGATGGAGCTCTGGGAAACCTGGTCTAGTACAAGGTGTCACTATTTTCATATTTTTATAAAAACCTCATAGAATTTCCAAGACAGTTTTGCTAATGTGACCTCCCTGTGCTCAAATGGATTCAAACTAAATGACGAGGAAAGGACAGAAAGTTTCCAAACTTCCCCACCCTCACAGGGAAGAATTTCTTCCCAATATTCAGCCTAACTCTACTCTCTTTCAGGTTTAGAGCCATTCCTCCTGTCACTTCACGTCCTCATTAAAAATCCTTTTCCAACCTTCCCGTAAGCTGCTTTAGGTTCTTGAAGAGACTCTAAAATCTCTCTGAAACCTTCTTTTTTTTCAGGCTGCACAGCCCCAACCCTCCCAGGAATGACATTATCAGTTCAGTATTCAAATAGCCAAAATTTGAGTCCCTAATTAGCCTTACAAAGTACCTGTGGCAGGGAAAATACTGCTGAGTTCTCATTAAATTTGTTTATAATTGAAACCATTTCTGAGCAACCTGGTCTAGTGGAAGGTGTTCCTGCCCAGGGCTGGGGGGTTGCAATGAGATGATCTTTAAGCTCCCTTCCAACCCAAAACATTCTAGGATTTTATGATTGCTTTATTAAGAAGAATCTCACACTCAGGACTGATATCAGCAATACAACAGATATGCTGCAATATGAGGCATACAAAAATGTCAATAAACACATTAAGATTTCCAAACGCCCATCCTGGGAGGTTCTCAGTTGAGAACCATTGAGCTGGATGTGAACACCTCAGCTCCCTCACAGAACTTGTGGATTGAAGGGAATGTGGGTTCCCCTTCTCCCCCATCATCCTGCAGAAGGTGTGGCTGCTAAAATCTGTATGTTTATAAATTATCATATAATTTCATAAAAGTGCTGTTTTTTAACCCCAGAGATGCGCAGACATTCCCCCACGGAATGAAGGAGAGAATTGAAAGGATAAAAGTGACAAAACCCATGAGTTGAGATAAAATAAGTTTAATAATTTCTCCAATAAAACGCATTTTATGGGTGTGTGGCTTTGCCTCCAACCGCCCCTCTTTGCACACTTTGATAAAACTGGGCCATTAAAAAGTGAAATAAAAGAGATGACTTCCAAATTAGATAATAAAGCTGGGGCCAAGCAGGTCATTAGTGGCTGTGAATTTTTTATGGCTATGCCGTTGAGGTGATTGAGGAAGGTGGGGAGGGAAATAGGAATACTTTGTTTGGGGATTGGGCTGTCCTTGGATTTAATGTAACAGATGGTGCTGGACCCTGCTGAAATCATCTAAAACAAAACCAGGAACAGTCACAAATCTTTCAAAAATCCTTCTGTTGATTGCAAGTGAGACCTAGGGCAGTAAGAGCTCAGCCTTCAGTGGTTTCCAGCTTGTATTACAAATCCAGGTTGTATGTAAGATGTGCATCAATTGTTTTATTACTTCTTTCTTTGCTCTTGTTCAGGTGATGAAGTGGAGTAATGAAGGCAGGATAAAAACTCTCTTGGGTTAAATGAACCCCAAACAATCAACTCGTTCTGTTGAAATAAACTTTCAGCTTGGGTTGAGCAGAGCAGTTACTCAACCTGAATCAAAAGCTTTTTGCCTCTTAATGGTTTGTTGTTTGGGGCTAAATTTCTAAATTAAATATTGTCTGTGAGGACAGAAAAAGGACCTCGCCCCCAAGAGAGATCCTTCTTTTCAGTGAGGAATTCAGCTGTTAAATGGAGCAGAATTGTTTCAGTCCAACGGTTCTGAAGAGCAAAAATACTTCAGCTCATTTTTTTTTCTTTTTTTTTTTTTTTCTGCATTAATGACAATTCACTGCTTTTTTGGGGAATTATTCGACTGCTCCTCTGCTGGTATCTGTGGATCTGCTCATGGCACAGTTTCCCTGTGTAGAAAACCACAATATAAAATCTACTGCAACAACGGATAGGAGGTAAATGCAATAATTCTTATACGCACACTCCAATTTGGGCAAAGGGAAATGGACTCAAGTTGCTCCAGGGGCAATTCAGGTTGCATATCCTGAAAAATTTTTTCACTGGAAGAGTGGTTAATCACTGGAACAAGCTGCCCAGGGAAATGCTGGAAGTGCTCTAAAAATGAACGGATGTGGCACTTTGCTTCGTGGTTTAGAGACCACGGTGGTGCTTGGTCAAAGGTTGGATTGGATGATCCTGGAGGTCTTTTCCAACCTTAATGAATCCATGATTCTGTGTCTTTTGCTTTGGTGCATGTCCTGGCTGGGTCTGAGGCAGGCAGGAATTTGGGTATGGATTGCACAGTGCTGAGCTGAAGAAGAACTAAAGGGAAATAATCCCCTCAACTCTTTTTCCATAGAATCCCAGAATGGTTTGGGTTGGAAGGGACCTGAAAGATCATCTCATTCCAACCCCCTGCCATGGGACACCTTCTTCCAGGTTGCTCCAAGCCCCATCCAACCTGGCCTTGGGCACTTTCAGGGATCCAGGGGCAGCCACAGCTTCTCTGGGCAACCTGTGCCAGGGCCTCCCCACTCACACAGGGGAGAATTTCTTCCTAATATCCCATCTAAACCATATAAAATAACCCAATTCCAGACTGTAGCTGTCCATTCAGACCAGAAAGGACACACGGACTTGCTCTGTTTCATTCCTGATATAATAACTACATATTTTGACCTTGTTTTTCACTTTCAAACTTCCACCGGTTATGAATGTTCTACTTTGCTTCTCACAGTGATGGACTCTGCATTAAGTTCACTGCTCAATGCTGCAGGCCAGGAGAAAATACAAAATCCACATCAAAACAGAAATGCGGAACTGGAGACAGGCAGGAATGCTTCCCTCCTCCCAAAGGGGATGAGCAAACTCAGGATTCATCCAGCCCTCAGATGATATGATCCATTTTATTTATCTCCATCAATGGAGGCTTTTCCATGAGGGGCAGGTTTAAAAAGCAAAAGGCTGAGGTGCCCTAAACTCTTCTGATCTCTCTCTACCTCACAGATCCTCTGTTATTCACCCCCACACAGACTTGAGGGAGCTGTTAATTGAGGTATCACTTCATCCTGTGGTATTCTGAGAGGGCCACATTATCTACCCTAACCAGGAGCCTGCAGTGACTTAGATCATTAAGCAGAGATACATTTGATACATAAAAACCTCGTATCTCACATCATTAGCGTTCAAATCACCCTTCTACATTTCATTTCCCTAAATAAAATGATTTGGAAGCCTGCAACAATAGGGATTGGTGGCACTGCAGCCTCACCAGACACGATTTGAGGGAATAAAACATGAGAGGAAGGATCAGACATGTTTTGAATATCTCCAAATATTAAAACGTCTCATTTTTTTTGTCTGTTGTTTCATTTTTTTTCTCTGAGTGAACAAACTCAGATCTCACAAATAATGTTACCCTGAGAGTGTAATTGCTCTGGGAAGTTCTTGGTCCCTGTAGTGATAAGGAAAATAGTTGGATGTGTGGATGAGAGAAACCTGAGGACGTGGGATGAGACAACCCTGTAGTCTTGAGTCCTAACAGATTTTTCATCTCCAAATTAAGATTATTTCATTCCTCCCTCTGCTTGGTCAGCATTAATGCATCCAAAAGCTGCCAGATTGCCCAAACTATAAAAACCCCTGAATTTTGAGTGCCCACCCTGAGCTGTGCCAACCTTCTTTGAACAAAGATATCCTAGTGAACTCTGGCATGAGTCTTTGGGATAAATTGCAGAATCTGTCTCTACCAAACCATGAAGTTGGAGCTGAGCTCAAATTCACATTACCTGCACTGTGTGGAGTGTCCACAACATTGTTTTCATGACAATTTTTTCATGATTACCCAAGGGTGGATTGGATAGGGATAACCTCCCCATCTGGACCAGCAGAGGAAGGTTTGAGGGACATCATAAAGTCTAGAAGACCCTGATACGGCAATCAAATTGCCCTCCAAACACAAGGTGTTCAAGACTTATGTGAAGGAGGTAATTTTTGCAAGAGATTCAAGAAACAGCGGCTGGAAGTAGAAATAAGAGCAAAGACAAAGTGGAAATTTTTTACAGATAATATAATGAAGTGTCAAACACAGCTCTCATGAGAGGGAAGAAAATTTCAGCTTAGAAATGCCTCAAAAAAGAACAGGTTGAAGAAAGTTCAGCTTTTCTTCTTGTCTGCTGTTCTAGAGATGTGTCAGAAAATGTTTGTTGAAACACAATTTATGCAGAAAGATGAGCTTGATAATCAATAATGCCCTATCACAGAATCATGGAGTGGTTTGGGCTGGAAGGGACCTGAAAGACCATCTATTTTCACCTCTTTGCCATGGGCAGGGACACCTTCCACCATCCCAGGTTGCTCCAAACCCCATCCAACATGGTCATGAGCAATTCCAGAGATGGCACACATGGCTTATTTGAGAGAGAGATTTGGTTTAGCACAGACATGGAAACTGGGACAGCCTTCTGGAATCAACACCGAAAGGCTCAGCAGTGAAGAATTATGTAAACGAAATTTTGGCAGGTGCCATTCTATGGAAACTTCCAGGTGTTTTAATCTTCATAGAATGATACAGAGTTTATAATAATATTTTATTATTAGAGATCCCTCGGTCTGCATGCTGAGGGCCAGAGGGGAATGTTTAGACATTTATTAAGCATGGATGAATATTATTTTAAGGTATTATGGAGAATATTTCTATAGCTGCTCACAGTATCTTTTCTAACTCCAATTGTTTTCCAGTTAATTGTCCCTTGTTAGTCAGGCTCTGTTGCTGTTTTCATGGTTAAAAGGAAGCAAAATTTAACATTGGTCAGCTGTTAAATCTCTGAGAGCTTTTTAATTCCAGCCATTGGTCATCCAAGCATGTTCAGCAGGATACAAGCTTTTTATTTTGTGGAGAAATCTGACTGGGAAAGGAAGATATTGTCTTGTTTCTCCCCTGGTATCCTTTACTCTGAGTGTGTGATCACGGCCTGTGCTGATCCATGTGAGAAACAAATAAAATAGAATAGAATAGAATAGAATAGAATAGAATAGAATAGAATAGAATAGAACTAAACAAAATAAAATAAAATAAATAATAATAATAAAAAAGAGTAAGAAGTAATGCCTGATCCTGACTCCCAGGGAAATTTTTTTATGAATTCAGGTCTGTGGTAGCCCATTCATCATTATCCCTCAGAGAATTACGGCAGACAACAGGAGATTGGAGCTGCCCTGCCGGGGATAAAGCCATATCTAGTTTTATGACAGGGTTTTCCAATAGAAATCCCAGCCACACTGGTGAAAGGACACAGGAAAGGAGACAGGAGCACAGAGCAGACTATTGAGCAGCTCTGTACATTGGAGAGTTTTCAGGGATTTGGCCATTTTCCTCCTCTAGGAGATTTATTTCTTCAGGGAAGTGAAATCAAATGAAAAACCAGAAAAAGTCCCATGGAAGCCATCAAGCCTATCAGGGAGCTGGAGCACAAGAAAGGAAAAGGGATCAAGGCATGGAGCTGGTGGAAGGAGACCAGAGGAGGCCATGGAGATGCTCTGAGGGCTGGAGATGCTCTGCCCTGGAGCCAGGCTGGGAGAGCTGGGGGTGTCCAACCTGGGGAAGGGAAGGCTCCAGGGAGGCCTTGGAGCCCTTCCAGTGCCTCAAGGGCCTCCAGGAGAGTGGAGAGGGACTTGGGACAAGGGATGGAATGACAGGACACAGGGAATGGCTTCCCACTGCCAGAGGGCAGGGTTAGATGGGATATTGGGAAGGAATTCTTGGCTGTGAGGGTGGTGAGGCCCTGGAATGTAATTCCCAGAGAAGCTGTGACTGCCTCATCCCTGGAAGTGTCCAAGGCCAGGATGGACAGGGCTTGGAGCAACCTGGGATAGGAAAAGATGTCTCTGCCCATGATGCCTTAAACAGGCTAGTAAAAATATGAAGCAGACACAGCAGTACAGGGAAAAGGGAATTTACCTCGGTTTAATAGGATCCTCGGTGCCCAGACTCATCAAACATGGAAAACACGCCATGGAGCGAACGACGAGCTGGAACTCTCCCCGTACAACGTGTACCGGATTTTTATGGACTTTACAAAATTAGCATATCTACTTAAAATCCCCCAATAAGAAACTTAATAAATGAATAATTGCCCCCTATTCTAATGAAACCCCCCCAACTGAGACTACAGCCTAGTTTACAAAAACATGTTCCAAGAGGGAACAGGTTGGAGCCTCTGGCTCTGAGATAATGTGAATGTTTGGTCTTCCTCGCTTAGCAGGACCCCAAACTGAGCTAAATATCAGACCACAAGAGTTGTAAACATGTAGGGCTAAAGTACAAGGAGTGTTTGTGCAGGGTACAAGGAGTGTGTTTAGAGGATAACAGGGAAGGGAAAGGGTATAAAAATATACAAAAAGGGTATAAAAAGAAAATGCAAAAATCACCGGCATCACCCATGGCAATGGGTTGGAATGAGATGACCTTGAAGATCCCTTCCAACCCAAACCATTCCACAATTCCATGGTTCTTCTGGTGCTAAATTTCACGGGACTGGAGCTATGTCTGTGGTCTCCAGCATGTCCCCAGACCCTCAGTCTTGCTCTTCCGGAAGGCATCAGAGGTACTGGGCATGAAGGAGCGTGTGTGACCCCAAGCAAATGGGTAAACCCAAGATTTCCGTGTGGACATCGTGGACTTCTCAACACCAGTGCAAAATCTTTTAGTTGACCCTGGGAAATAAATGGCTTCCAGTTGGAAAAAGGCAAGAAATTCAGGGAGATTTTGAAGGAAAAAGCCCAGCTAAAGCCACCTTGAGTTCTCTTAGGGAGAAGATGATGTCACTTGAGGAATGTTGATGTCAATGTTTTGTGATGAATAAGAACCTGTGACAGTGCAGGAACTTCCTTAGGCTGCTGAACTCTTTGGAAATTGAGCCACAGCCACAGCCCTGGCCAAGAATTCCCTTGGGAGAGCACTGATAAATTGTATGATCCACCACGAATTAATTCAGTTGCTGAGGAGTCCAGATAACAGCAAAGTGCTGACACAATTTAATTTTTTTCTTTTCAGATTCTGGTTTTCATTGCAATAATGTCTCCTCTTTATTTTAGGAGGGTTTCAAGAGATGGAGATAAAGGCAATCCCAAACTTCACTTTGGGAAGTCATCTTGACACTAAAAAAAGTATTTTCAGGCTGATCTGTCCTCTTGTTCTACCGAACAGCGCATTTTTGCACTTTAAGGCGAAAGGAGAATTGATTTTGGGATAAAATTCATGGAATTCAGACATCCTGAAACAATTAAATCAGTGGGGAGACCTTGTTTTATTGCAGTTTGTGTGTGGGATACGATTCTTAATTTTCCTCCTTTTGTGCTCCAAAATACCCCAAGGCCCAATGAACCAGGCTGAAATTTTGCAATGGCAATAAAATAAAATAATAATAAAAAAGGTGCTGTTTCAAATGATAAAATAATTAAATACAGCTAAATTTGAAGCCGCTCTGGCAAAGTGTAACAGTAAAAGGCCATTAAGTGAGCTGTCCATTTATAGAAAACATAAGCTATAAAATTCATTTTTAATGGACTGTTTCCATGGAAATGTTCTTTAGGAGGGCCGTTTTATAGGATATTAAGCAGCGCAAGGAGTTGAGCTGAGTGGAGTGGTGGCTGTAATGCAGGGTCTATGGTTTGTAAAAAATTGAAGCTGTTAAAAGGTTTATGGCCAGGAGAGTGAGGAATAATTCAGAGCCGTTTATCACTCACCCGGCAAAATTAAGTGCTAAAGCTCAGCGCACCTGAAGTGGAATCCCCTCATTAGCTCCTTACCCAAATGTCTCGGAAAGAGAGGGGAAATCTGTTCCCTGATTATGGAGGCAATAATAATTATAGGTAATTTGTACATCCTCGTTCTGTTAATTGATGGCATCTCGAGGTGTTTTTAAAATATTAATTAAATAACTCTCTCTGTGCAGCAAAATCACTCTGCACAATAAAACCTTGCTTTTATTTGCTGCCTGCTCCTTATGCCCACGCCTAATGGTTGTTGTTTAATGTTGGAATTTCATTAAAGTGCTGCTGAGGCTGTGGTCTAGGCAGAAATATGTGGCTGAGGTCCAGAGGCAACCTGCTCCATGTTCCAGGGACTGGAAAATCCAGTAAAAGTGGAAAAGGTTGGGAGAAAAAAAGGCAGAGGCTGGGAAGGGAAGAGTTTTGCCTGTCTAGACAAAGAAGCTTCCTGAGATAGGTTCAGTCAATGTTTGTTGGACAGGGAGTCAGAAAACTGGAATGGTTTGGGTTGGAAGGGACCACGTTGTCTTAGAGCCCTCAGACTGAGAAGTTGTGGTTGTCCCATCCCTGGAAGTGTCCAAGGCCAGGCTGGACAGGGCTTGGAGCAACCTGGGACAGTGGAAGGTGTCCCTGCCCATGGTAGGGGGTGGGAACTGGATGATCTTTCAGGTCCTTTCCAGCCCAAACCATTCCATGATTGAATTCCCTCACCAATTTAGGACAAGAAGGTGCAGAACTGGGCAAAAAAACCCCCAAAAACTTAAGTGACAGAAGTACAGTTAAAATTCAGCCTGGCTCTATCTGGGTCTGAGCATACAGAGAGAAATCAAATTTGGAGAAGCTTTTCTTTGACTCTCCAGTAAGGCCCAGGCTTATTCCAAAATGACATTTTGGAAATACTCTGAACCACTCAAATCCTGGCCCAGCAGGAGCCTCTCCTCCTGTTCTGTTTGAACACAGATGAGGGCACCCTCAGCTGAGGCTCTGTGGATGATCTCAGCCTCACACACAGGGGTGAGAACTTTTCCTTTCTCCCTGGCCACCAGCTCAGCCCTCTGTCCCCGCACAGCACAGCAGGAATTTAATCCAGATGTCAAACTTCTGGGAGTTGGGCAAGCAAAGGATCTATTGGAAATCCACAGGGAGGCTGCATCCGAAACTACATTTATCCAACTCCTTCCTGCCTGTGACACAGGGAGCCACTGCACTGGAAAGAGCCGAAAAATGACCCTGCTCCTTCCTCCACGCAGAAATGGGAAGGGTTTTTTTGGCAGCCAGCTGGCCCTGGTTAATGAAACGTTCTTACCAATGACCCCGAGGGATGTTCAGACAATTCTCTGTTTGGTTTTTTTGTTGTTGTTGTTTCTTTCTCTGGCGCTCAGGGAAGCGGAAGAAAGTTGCTTTAATGGGAAGTGACAACTCACAACTGAGACCATTTCTTTCTGTCAAGGAGGGTAAACGGCCAGGAAGAGCCTTCAGGTCTGCAGATGTCCAGCCACAGGAGTTTGCACTGATGTCACTTCTTGTCCCTTCTCTGAGGGTCAATTTACAGAGTTCAAGTGATGCCCTGGCAGCTCCATCCTCCCAGAACCATTCCTACACAGACAGTTCCATCCTGAAGCTTTAATCACTTCAAACCTGGGCTTTCATGCTGCTCCAGCAGCGTTTTTAGCCTCTCTTTTAACCAAATCTTCAAGGATTTTGAGGACTTTAGTATACACACACATACACAAGGCTTTGTTATGAAGGGTTTAAAAGTACTTCCTTAATCTGTTTAATTTCCCTTTGAATTTAAAAATGTTACAAAATGTATTTAGTGGTGGGGTTTGTGTCAGCCCAGTGATATCCCACGAATCTTGTGGTTAATTCTGGATGAAGAGTTCTGGGACAAAGCAATGAAGTCCTTTTTTTGGTTTTGTTTGTGTGTGGGGACTCACAAGAACAAACGCTGGCCAACGTCTTCCACAAATCTTCAAAAGAGAAATCACCCAACTGCTAAAACACCACAGACTCCGTGGGTGGAAAAAATTTCCCAAAATAGCAACCAGCACATTGCAGCAGCTCAGTTCACTCCCTTTGTTAACACCATTACATTCATTTCCCTTCACTATTTGCTCTTTCTATGGAGAAATAGCTTTGTTTACTGGCTCAATTTTTTTTTCAGGAGGATGATCCCATCATTTGGCCAGTGAGATGAAGTTAAATGTCTTTGCCTCCTCTCCTTGACCCTGGTTGTGGTTCCAGACAGGATGTGTAACACCTTTAGCCAGTTAAAAAAAAAAAAAAAAAAAAAAATTTAAAAAAAAAAAAAAAAAAAAAAAGAGAAAACCACTTTACTAATCAGATTACCTCAAAATAAATAAAAGTAAAAAGAATAAAAATGGGAAGTGAGACAGTATTCTGAACCATCTTGGATAATACAGGAAATAAAAATATCAGGAAGGGAAAAAATGGGTTCAGAATGTGATTCTCTGGCCTGGATCCTGGATATTGAATTTGTTTGGTAGGGATAAATCAGAAAGAAGCAGAAATGAAATATCAGGAAGGGGAGAAAATGGCTTCAGAGAATTTACATCTCACTGGAGGACAAGGAATTGTGAAGGGAGAGCCAAAGGCTGGGAATCAAAATAAGCACAGGAATTGGAGGGCCAGAAAGGTGTTCCCTCTCAGCACAGAGAGGAACTCATAAAGGACCAGAATAAAACATTTGGAACCACCAGGACCATTTGTGGAATTGGAGCTGTTGCCTGGTGATGACTCCAACAGAACCAGCAGTGTCACTTTTTGATTTTATTTTTCTTCTCATGTATGCATTGACTTCTTTCTCACATAGCAAAAATTAGCATCAAACAAACAAAAAAACCAACTTAACAAAAAATCCAAACTCATTAAAAAAAAATTTAAAAACCCAACAAAACGCACAAAAACCTCCCCTTAAAATATTTAGTTTATGGAAATTACCCACTCAATTTACTCTTGGCAACAGACTCCCAAAAGGAAGGCATAGACCTGAATAAACCCACCCAAGGCACAGGTTGCACCATCTGAAAACAGTCGAGGAGAGAAGAGGTTGTGCAATTCTTCTCCTAGGAAAGAAAATCATCTGAGGAAAGGTGAAAATGAGGTTAGACTTTAATCAATTGCCCATGATGCAGAGATATCATCCTACAGCCCTGCTTTTTCCTCAGTCTCTGTGGATTTTCTTGGATAAAAGGTTGACCGTGGAACAGATTTAGACTAAAAGAGGAGGTAAAATGGATATTAGGAAGGAATTTTTCCCTGTGAGGATGGTGAGGCCCTGGCACCACTTGCCCAGAGAAGCTATGGTTGCCCCATCCCTGGAAATGTCCAAGGCCAGGTTGGATGGGGCTTGGAGCAACCTGCGATAGTGGAAGATGTCCCTGTCCATGGCAGGGGTTGGAAAAAGATGACGGAACTGGAAATCCCATAAGGAAAAGTGAGGCAGAGCCATCCGTTTCCCTCCTTTGGCCTATAAAGGCATGGATGGCTTTGGGCCAAAGTGAGCCCCAGCACCGAGAAGAAATTTAACGCCCAGTAAATCTTTACCTGCAGGAGGAAAAACTCCAGATTTGAAACTTTCCCTTGATCAATTTAGCAAAGTGTTGCAGTGACCAGACTTGGAACAGCCTCAGGGCTTGCCAAGCCATTTGGCATCATCAGCTGTCCTGCTTTTTATCTCAAGTACAGCCTTTTTTTAATAAAGGCTATAAAATATTCCTTTCTTTTATGGCCGCACAAATATTCCTCAGCTATCAAAAAAAAAGAAAAAGCTTTTCTCACAAAATCTGAGCATATGTGGGTGACTTGAAACCTCACTCTGAGGGATGATCCAGCCCTGACAGAAAGCAGAGATATTAAAGAAAACTCTCCTTGGGCTGCCCATGCACCTAATGAGGCTTTTCAGCTTCCCGCCCCCATTTCATCTCTGCTGTCCCATTAATGTCCCTTCTGCTCCTGGTGGCTGCTCCTCACGTGCTGCCCATTAAGGACAGATTAAGCAGTGATGGATGGCAGTCTGATCCCCTGGAAGCACAGCTGACATTCGGATGTGTGGCACAGGAATTCATTAGGAGCAAGACTGGGTTTGGGGAGAAAAAAACACTTCAGCAAAGTGCTGAGAGAGCTCCTTGGCTGTCACCCTTCTCTCCTGTCAGGTATGCAGATTGTTCTTCTAGGAAGAGACACGGAGGGTAAAATTGAGGGGGAAAAGGGCATTAAAAGGAAATACAGGACAAACTCAACCTATTTCATGGGTTTGAAGGACAAAAAGATTAACAACGAGAGGAATTGTGAGGGGGAATAATGCAGTGCCCTGTTTAATGAGAAATTGGGTATTGGTGCTGTGGGACAGGGGAAATCATGAAATCATTGAAGTTGGAAAAGACCCTCAAGATCATGAAGTTCACCCTTCGACTGAATGCCGCCATGTCCAATAAACCACATGGCAAAATGCCAGGTCTACTCTGTTTCCAAGCACTTCCAGGGGTGGTGACTCCACCACTACCCTGGGGTCCTGTTCCAATGCTTAACCACTCTTCCAATAAGGAATTTTTCTCTAATATCCAACCAGAACCTTCTCTGGCTCAACCTGAGGCTGATTTCCCCTTGTCCTGTCGCTTGTTCCCTGCGAGAAGAGGCCAACTACCACCTGGCTCCACCCTCCTGTCAGGGAATTGTAGAGAAAGTCCCCCCTGAGCCTTCTTCTCTCCAGGTTGAACATCCCCAACTCCCTCAGCTGCTCCTCATCACTCCTGTTCCAAATCGATCTCCAGGTATGGGAATTCTCAGGGGAAGTACAACTCTGTGTGACTTCCTAAGGCTGTTTTTTCTGCTCAAGTCTAGGACTGACCCTGAAAAGTCTTTCTCCGAACAAAAATCCCACCAATTCAAAGCAGGACTAGGAAACTGTTCGCTCCACTGGGAACCAAACCACCTTTAACTCCCATGAGAATCCATTTGTTTTCCTGACGCTGAAGAAGAAAATTGGAGACGTGGAAGGGGATGTAGCACTAATTAACCTTGCCTAGGATGGAGAATTACTGCAATTATTTCCCAACACGACTCCAAAGAGGGGAGCACTGGCTTTACACATCCTGCATCCCACGATTACGAGCTGGAGCTGCCCTGGTGTGGTGTGGGGATTATCCCACTTGTGGTGTGTGTAATGTTCCAAGAGGGAAAACTAGCTGGAGACATGGAGAGGGCTCAGAGCCCTCCCAGCAGCAGGGCTGGTTATTGGGAATTTATATAGGGAGAGTTGTCACTCCTGCATCGCCATTTCAGTGATTTCACCCCTAACCCCACTCAGATTTCACCTCTCAATCCATTTCTGACTCCAGATCCACCTGGAGAATGTGCACAGCCCCTACGAGTCCACCGGTCAGTGCTTTTTGGGAATTTTTGGGGTGAAATTGGGATTTTTCCATGGGATTTATTGTGTAGGGAGAGTTGGCGTTCCTCCATTGCCGCTTTCATGGTGCCACCCCAAAGCCCACCCAAATTTCATCTCACAATCCCCTTCCAGCTGCAGTGCCACCTGGAGAATGTGCACAGCCCCTGTAAGTCCACCAGTCAGTGCTTTTCCTGCTTTTTTTGGGGTGAAATTGGGATTTTTCCACGGGATTTATTGGGATTTTTTGTAGGGAGACTTGCCGTTCCTCCCTCACCATTTTGGTGATTTCACCCCAAACCCCACTCAGGTTTCACCTCACAATCCATTTCTGACTCCAGACCCACCTGGAGAATGTGCACAGCCCTTACGAGTCCACCAGTCAGTGCTTTTTTGGGGAATTTTGGGGTGAAATTGGGATTTTTCCATGAGATTTATTGGGAATTTCTATAGGGAGAGTTGTTGCCCCTGTGTTGCTGTTTTGGTGATTTCACCCCAAACCACACCTAAATTTCACCTCACAATCCCATTCCATCTCCCTGAGCCCTCCCTGCAGCAGGGCTGGCAGAATCCAAATTTCCTCTGCAAACTGCACTTATTTTTAACCAGGAGCTTCAAGGAGCAGCCACGAGCCGTTCTCCAGGGAAGTCTCAGGCAGGGAAAAAAAGGGAACAAGCTGTTACATTCACCCCCCGGCAAAAGTTGAAAAGTTGAGCAACAGGAAGCAACTTCCAATGGAAGATGAGGATTTGCTCCAATCTAAAGGCTGAGCTCATTTCTCTTCCTTGTTTTTCACCACTGAAAAATGCCAAAGGGCAAACGGCAGCCAAGAAGCTTTCCTTTATTGTACATGGAGAAAGAAGCTTCTCCAGCAACAGCTTTCTCTGATTTATCATCAAAAATAAAAAATCTGTGATAACCTTGGATACCTGCTCACTCCAAATGATTGGGAAGGGAGGGAATATTTCCAACTCCAAGGACAGAGCTTGTATGTTTGCTCAAACCAAAGGCAGATCGGAGAGGAACTAAAGGCTTTGGAGCTGGGAATAAATTTCATTATAAACCATAATGAAATGGTTTGATCTGTTCAGACTCCATGGACAGCTGCACACAAAACCTCCTCTTGTCTTGTTTGGAAAATCTTCCATTCCTAAGGATCAAAGCTCAAGCACAGGCTGGAGTTGTCCCACCCAAGTCCTTCCTGTGTACAACCCGGGCTTAGGCAACCCCTCAGCTCAGAGGAAAGGCACGATGCTGACATTCCCTGAATTTCCCTAAATTCCATGGGAATTCAAGTTAGTCCCAGCTTGTATTTAAACCCTGGAAAACCCAGGGAGGAAGTATTTGTTTTCTTAGAAAATGCAACGGCACGTATTGAATTTTCCCAAGCCATGTGGGTAATTCCAGTGCTTTAAGTTTTCCTCCTGCCTCCATTTCATTTGGCCTTTCCAAAGTTTTCATTGCCCTCCCCACTTGTGATCCGTATAAAAAACAACTTTAGCACCTTTTAAGTGTTAACTTAAAAAAATCTTTTTCATTGCAGGATCTCCTCACATCCACAAATATTTGACAATGTGTTAGATCTCTGGATGCAATTCAGGATGCAATTCTCAGGAGGAATTTCTTTATGGAAAGGGTGGTCAGGCATTGGAATGACGTGAGCAGGGAAGTGGTGGAGCCTCCATCCCTGGAGGTGTTTAAGAAAGGACAGGACGTGGCACCCAGTGCTCTGCTCTAGTTGATAGGGTAGGGATTTACTGGACTCGATCCCAGGGGTCTTTTCCAACAGTAATAATTTCATTATTCCATTATTCTATGCTGGAATTACCACTCTGAAGAGGAGACAGATTTAAGGAGGATGGCAGAGGCCTTTGAAGAGTTATATTGAATATCTCCCATCATTTCTGAGGTTTTTTCCCCTCTCGTGTCATTTTCCTAAAGAGTTCTTCTCATTCTCCACTCTTTATCCTGGAATCATTTGTTCTGCCTTTGCATCCTTGGTCAGCAGGGAGTACTTTCCTTTCCTAGACTTGACACGCCAGTCATTTGAGGAACTGAGGTGCAGGGCCAAAACCCAAATTCCTGTGGGGGAAAAAATCTACTTTCTTCTCCTTTGAAATGTGGGTGAAGCAGGTGCAACCATTTCAAAATTCAGGGATTGTGTGCCTTGTGGAAACAGCCTAAATTTGTGCCAGGAGAGGTTTCGATTGGATATTAGAAAAGAATTCTTTGTGGAAAGGGCTGTCAAGCATTGGAACGAGATGCTCAGGGAGGCGGTGGACTTACCATCCCTGGAAGTGTTCAAAAAACATGTGGATGTGGCAATTGAGGACACCTTTTCCAGCTTTTTCTAAGTGACACAGACAAATCTGTGCAAAATGCAGGAGTTGGGAGGAAATTCAGCAGAACTGTGCCAGCTCAAGGACCTTGTGAACGTATCAAAGGCATAAACTCCTAACCCAGCTCTCTTTTCCCTTTGCAGCTATAATTTCAGTAACCTCAGAATTATGAAGCTGATGAACAAATCCATCATCTTCTCCCTCAAGTGTAGGTGACAACTGTGGTTGCAACAAAACCATGTCCTGAAGGACGTTCGAGGAGCTGCTGCCGTGTTCCACATTTTCCATACTGCCAGCAGTGGGAAGTGATTTGCATTGGTTTGATATTTTGAGAAGATAAGGACATTGATGGTGAAGGACTCACCTCCTCCAACTCAGTCCCAGCGGATCTGCCTCGTGCACAAACCCCTCTCTATGAATTCCTTAGGTTTTTTTCACCTTGTAGTGGAAATTCCAGCTGTGCTTGCATTTAGGAAGTGCTTTTCCTCTGAATTCAAAAGGAAGGGAAAAAAAAACCCAACAGGAGAAGAATAAGCCTCACAATCCTATCCCTGGAAAATCCAAGCAGCTTTGGAGTGAGGACATCAGGATAAACCATAAAAACAGTGCTGGGATTCACAGAGAATGTTGGGACTTTTCCACTGAACAGATCAGGGTTTAGTATTTGTCTGGTTTAATATCCCATTGACTATATTATATTCCAAACCCCACATTTATTGATTTATGAATAATTTGACTTCTTGTTTTTCACCAGGAGGGAAGAGGAGTTCAAGAAATTTGAACAACACTTTCAGGCTCAAGGTGAGATTCTTGGGATTGTCTGTGCAGGGCCGGGAGTTGGACTTGATGATCCATGTGGGTCCCTTCCACCTACGATTCCATGAAATCTTGTTTCCACAAGTTGATGACCAAATACCTTTAGGCCTCTAAACAAGGAAAATACATAAAATGATGAGCTATAGATAAAGCGGGGAAATATTTTTACTCATTGAGGTATTTTGTTCCTCAAAATCCTCTCCAGATATCTGAATTACTGTGATTAAAGGCCATGGTATCATGGTTTGGGTTTGAATGGAGCTTCAAGATCATCTCATTCCACACCCCTGCCATGGACAGGGACACCTTCAACTATTCCAAGTTGCTCCAAATCCTGTCCAACTTGGCCTGGAATACATGGGGCAGCCACAGCTTCTCTGGGAAACCTGTGCCAGGGTCTCCCCACCCTCACAGGGAGGAATTCCTTCCTCATATCCAATCTAAACCTGTTCCCTTTCAGTTTAGAGCCATTAGGGATTTATATAACCAGACACCACCTGATCCTTCTCAAGTCTTGAACTACTCCAGGGTCTTAAATTGCAGAGTCTTCCTGACACTTGCAGAGGAGGGTTTTGGTGGATATTATTCCAAGATATTGACAACACTCTCTTTTATCCAATGTCTTGATTCCCAGTGGAAAGCTGCTCAATAAAATGAGGCATGAACCTGTTGATTCACTTTGCACCTTTATGTGAAGATCAGTGTCTGATTGATTGGTGATGCAACCGGAGAAGGATGAGAGTAAAAAAAAGGATGAGATATAAAAAGAAAAAAGAAGAGAAAGAAGTGATGAATCTCCAAAAAAATCCCCCAAGTTCCAGGCAGTCAATAATTTGACATGAGCTGTGCCTAAGGCAGGGTCATATGTTCAGACAGGATATTTAGACATGCAAGGAGGAAAAACAGCAGCACGACGGAGTTTGGCAAAAACTGTTGGGTGCTGGGGATTCCCAACCACATCGATGTCTCTCCTTCCCCTTTCCCTTTGTCTCCCAGATCAGATTAACCCCTTCCCCATTAACTCTGGGAATATTTGGGAGTACTTTGCATTTGCTGCCATTCAAGTCGTCAATCTGACATCGAAACTCAGGAGAAGAAGGGCAAGGAGAACACACGGCAGCAAAATTAATTTGCACAAGAGAAGGAAGAAAAGTTGCCTTGGAGCTGCTCATTAGCCAGGCTGATGACAAAGGGAAAATAAAAAGAAGGTGAGTTTTAAGGCATCTTTCCAGCCAAGGTACTCAAACATTCATTTCCATCTGCCCAGGATGAGCAACTTTGCATGAATTAGGCTCATGTGCACCATATGTCTCTTTATTTCCATCTTTATCCTCTTTGAAAAGCCATTTGAAGAAAAGATTCCAGGTTGGTGTTTTAGAGGTTCAGCAAGTTCAGTGCTGGGAACAAAAAAGCAAAAAAAAACTTAAAAAAAACCCCCAACAAGACTCCTAGAACAAAATAAGAATAAAACACCCCCCTGCCTAATCACTCTCACTAAATTTACATAATATGCCTCCACTTTCAATATTTCTACTGGCAGTAAAATCATTTCAGCAAGGCAAGAGATAATTAATTACCAATATTCACTTTAACTGAGTTTAAATAACGATTAGAAATGCATCAATTATCAGCAGACACAGGGATATAAACCAGAAACCAAGGGTTGGATAAACCAGGTCAGTGAGTCCTGCGTGTGCAGGCCCAAAGGCAGGAACAGCTGTTTCTAAACTATAAAAGCCAATGTTTGTCTGCTCCTTTCCTGGAGATTTCTGTTCCTGGCTGGCATTTGGCTCAGGGACTACAGACGACTGTTAGGAGGCAGCTTTGAGGCATCATCATCACTTCACTGGAAGTTAAATAGAGCACAAATGAGCCCTTTGCAGTTCATTTCTTCACCCTGAACTTTTGAAGAGAAGTCACACGTGAACCTTCTGCTAAGTAACAGCTTTTGTTACTGATGGAATGGGGAAATCCACACAGGAAAGTGTCCCGGAATGAAAGAATCCACACATGAAAGTGAACTGAGCATTGACTTTTGGGAGGTTTTGGATAAAAAATAGAAAGGAAGGTGACGGCAATGATTTGGAAGTGGAGCATCCTTGGGGAGTTGAGATCTGGTCCCTTACAAGTTTAAATGTGAGTTTTGTGCCGTGAGGAGAAACGAGCAGAGGAAGCAGAGGTTTCCTAGAAAAATCCACAGGTAATATTTAGGCTCTGCATTTTATTGCCTTATCTTCATGAACACCTTCCTAATTAGCTTTGGTTTTGGGAGAATCATGGAATGTTTTGGATTGGAAGGGACCTGAAAGATGATTTCATTCCAATCCCTGCCATGGGACACCTTCCACTATCCCAGACTGCTCCCAGTCCCATCCAACCTGGCCTTGGACACTTTGAGGGATGGAGCAGCCACAGCTTCTCTGGGCAACCTTTGCCAGAGCCTCCCCACCCTCCCAGGGAAGAATTTCTCCCTGATATCCAATCTAAACCTGCTCTCTTTCAGCTTGAAGCCATTTCCCCTTGTCCTGTCCACTCCAGGCCATTGTAAATGTTCTCTCCTCCTCTTTCTTGTTGACTCCTTTCAGGTACTGGGAGGGATTTGGATAAGTTGAGCTTCATTTCTTAGGTCTGGATATAAAAATTTGCATTCAGATGGTCCAGCTTGACTCATCTCAGTCCAGTTTCCCAAACAATTCAGATGTCTCTGTAGAATCCCTCTGCCCTACTCAGAGGCAATAATTACCTTTTAGAAATGTTGTCAGCATTGATTTTATTCTTTTTCCCAAATCACTGAAAATAATGTTGAAAACTCCTGCAGAACCTGCGTCACCGATGATTTTCCATTGACAAGTGCTTCCTGAGATCCATTATTTGACCAGCTTTTAACTGATTTGGTATTTATATTTCTCTTTTCTTTTTTCCCTTTTAATACGACTGTCGGAAATGAATCAAACCCTTTAGAAAATCTCACATTGAGGCTGTTCCCAGTATCACCAATCTTGTTATCTCCTCAGAAACATAATCAGGCTGGCTCGACAAGGCCCCCTTCCACAAAGCACCTTGACTGACATTAATTGTGTCCTGACCCTCTGGTTCTTTATTGATTGCGTCTTGTAACTTTTTTTTCCCCACTATTTTTTTTTGGTAAAATTGATGCTCAGGCTTAAAAACTGATAATTGCCATCACCGGCTGATAATTCCCATCTCATTTCTCCTGTCCCACGTGAGATCATTTTGGGACTTTAATGGATCTTCTTGCCTGAGCTGCGGCACTCTGGTGAGCTTTATTTATTTATTTAATAGGTTATGGAAGTAAATGGTCTTTAAAGTCCCTTCCAACCCATCCCATTCCATATTCCTGTGATTTAGCAACTGAATGAACACTGAGAGGTGTGGGCCTTCCTCTGCTCCCATTCTCCAGGAGGAATGTGCTGCTGGAAAGCCAAATCCTGAGTGAAGGGCAGGGAGTGCTGAGCTCCTACCTAGAAACTCCCCCTCATTCCACGAAAGGAGATATTTAACCTGACTTAAGTTTTTTTTTATTGTTGCTTATACAAAAGAAAAGACATTCCTTTGGGCTCCCTTGCCTGATTCTCCCGGGATAAAGCTGGGATATTTGAATTTGACTGTCCTCAACTGGTAGGAGTTCACAGCAACCTCCTTGGGGGAGGTGACCGCGGCTGTGCTTTGCCCAGCGGAGGATGGACAAGAGTTTTTGGTGATCTTTAAGGTTCTTTCCTAACCATTCCATATTTCTCTGCTGAACTGCTGCAGTTTAACGTCAGTAGAGTGCAGAAGGAGGTGAGAGCACAGATCAGCTGCTGGAATTTCTGCAGGGGCTTGTTAACAGCACAGCTGGCCCATGACTGGGAAAGGGCCACCCCAGGACATGCCCAATGAATTATATCTTATTTAATTCAGCAGGAGGGGTTTTTATCTCCCGGGCTCTGGTGATGAGGTTTGATGTCAGGAGTGGCCTGACCCTGTAACAATGAGCTGCTTAGAGATCAGTAATTCCAGAAATCTGCAGTCCTGAGTGCTGAGACTGCAATAAGCAGCTTGGTGGGGGGCTGTTTGGGCTTGTTTTATTTTATTCATATGTTTAGCCACTCACTCAATTCATTACAAAGCATCACTCGTGGCTGGCTGCATTTCCAGCCTGGTTTCCCAGGGAAATGGAACACATGGGATACATCTTGGGAGTTTTGTCTCATCCCTGGTACCTGTTCATCCTCCTCACTGACCTGGAAGAGGCAATGGAATTTTTGGGTCAAATTTTGTGGCTGCCCCATTCCTGGAAATGTCCAAGGCCAGGTTGGATGGGAGCAACCTGGGATAGTGGAAGGTGTCCCTGCCCAAGGCAGGGGCATGGAAGGAGATGATTTTTAAGATTCCTTCCAACTTAAACCATTCTGGGATTTTGTGAAAAGAGGTTTGGAGCCTTTAAAAGTCTGAGCTGCTTTGTGAAATACCTGTCTGGGGGAGGAGAGCTCTTGTCTTCAT
Organism: Acanthornis magna; assembly: GCA_036785705.1. Taxonomy (NCBI): domain Eukaryota; kingdom Metazoa; phylum Chordata; class Aves; order Passeriformes; family Acanthizidae; genus Acanthornis; species Acanthornis magna. Next base: position 620,607 of record JAWUZG010000129.1, on the reverse strand, counting down.
CGCAGGGAATCAGAGCAGGCAGCCATGGGATGGGGGTGAAGGAATACAGAAAGAAGGGAGGAGCTTATAAGTCAGAGAGAGTCATAAGAAAATGGATACAGGCGAAATTTTGGATCCTACAGGACTGGGGAAATTATGGAATGATCTTGGAGAACTGAAAACCTGAGCGCTGGGGGTGTGGGATGATGGGCAGTGAATCTCATTACATCATTAACAACTTGCCCAGCTCCTCTCTGGATTCCCATCCCTGATTTTCCACAGTCATTAATCTCCGTTCACTTCTAGCATCTGCTTAGGGCACAGGATCTGATGTCCCTACTCCTTTTCAGGTGCAGTGCACTTCTGGAAGCTGATATTTTCCAGGCAGGTGAAATCTCCCTGGTTTTCCCATTTTTTGCCTTCTCCAGCAGTGCATGCTGGTCAGAGTGGGATTGGTTATCAGGAATGGTCTCAAGAGAGAGTGAAGGGCAGGAGAATTCCTCCCTCCCCTCTGCTGCATCCATCACACACAAATCCATGCACAAACTGCCTGTGCTGGCTCTTTGCACACCTGCAGCATGTCCAGGAATGGATAAATCCCTGTTTTCTGGACAATCTCACAATTTACGGTTGCACCAACATTCTGCTTGGAGCAGAAACTGAGAAATCAGACATTGGTACCTCCCCCTCACAGCCTGGAAAAATTCATCCTGGCTGCCTACATTCACAGAAATTCTGTGCTTACAGTGAACTCAGAGCTTCTCATACACTGAAATATCTCTGCTTCCTCAAAAAAGCCACATTTTTGCTTAAAGCCACTCCCTCTGGACTTGCACACCACTGATGGATGTCTCTGAGCACTGTGTTTCCTTTGTATGGGTATGAATCTTCATATTTAATATAAAATTTATTATGAAATCATAGAATCACAGAATTATTTAGGTTGCAAAGGATCTGAAAAATCATCTTGTTTCAAATGCTGCCATGGGCAGACACCTTCCTCTAGATCAGGTTACTCCAAGACCTCATGGCTCTGAACACTTTGAGGGATGGAACATCCCTAAAATAGACTCAAAATGTAATTTAAATACAGACACTACATTAATTTTTGAAGTAGCATTAAAGACTTCCACAAACCTCGCCTGGTTTTAAGTGCAGAAGCAGACAAAGAAAACACAGGCAGATTCCCCAAAATACTCTCTCCAGGCATCTGCACACAACAGTTCCTTTGTGGGTGGATATGTGAGGAAAAATCAATTTTCTGGAGGTTTCCTGTGGTGCCTGTCACCCCCTCAGCTTAATTAAACACGAAAAATCCATGCTCCACATCCCATCCATCAGCTTAAAGACACAGCCACGGAGCTGGTGCTCCCCACGCTTCTGTCCTGTGGGTCAGGGAGGGCTGGAGGCATAAATGACTCTGTGGTGACATCCTGATTTGGACACACACGATCTCCCTGCATCCAGCTGAACAACATTCCCTGCTCCTCTCCAGATCTTTGCAATTTCCTTTATTTTGGGACTTTTATTCGCTCCTCTCTGTGTTTCTTAAACCGGCTGTTTATTCCTCTCTCAGATTTCAGGTCCAGGCACAGGATGTTGTTCTTCTGACCCTTCCTGGTTCCCAGCATCCCAAACACATGTTAACATCAAGGATGTCAGGAAGTGTGGAAAGGTCGGACAACCGCGCTGTTCCCATCAATTTTCTGACTTCTGAGGCTCAAAAGCAGCACCAACAAAAGACCTTTTCAAGTGCTGCTGTAAGAAAAGCCTGCAAAGCTTCCCAGGCAGGGGAGGGAGGGGGCAGCTCAGCAGGCACTGAAGGAATGAAGGGTCATCCTGGGGTGAAGTGCTGTGATCCAGGAGAGCTGAACACCTTTCCTGGCTGGATATTGATTTCTCTGCTTGTGCTCAAATCCAGCCTTGTCTGGAGGAGCTCTGAAGGCAGCGTGGGCTTCTTCACTCCCCCAAGCCCTGAGTTGTGGTGAATATGACTGTGGCTGGGGGGAGAGCTCAGATGTTCCTTTTTTGATGGAATTGGCTGTTTACAGGTAGGTAAAAATAGCCAGGACTTCTTGTCTGCCTTGGGGATGAGTGAGACATTGCTCCATCCACAGGATAATCCCTCCCCACTTGGGATAAAAAGTGGACTCCAACTCCCTGCAATGAGAAGAGTGTGTGGGTGCAGGCCAGGAGTGTGTGAAGGGACAAGACGACATTTTATCAGTGATGAGGCAGAATGTGAGGTTTTTGTCCCTGAATTCCGGCGTGTCACAAAAGAATGAGCTTTTCAACAGGTAGCAAGACAATAATGAGGGTAAAAAGCACATGAGCCATCACACTCAGAGATAAAAGCTCATTTCAAGCCTCCTTTTGTGTTGGTTTTGCTTGGCCTGGTTTTTGGTAGCAGAGGGACCACAAAGATGGCTCCAGTGAGAAGCTGCTGGAAGCTTCCACCATGTCCAGCAGAGCCGATCCCTGATGGCTCTGAAGATGATGGACATGCCACTGGCCAAGGCTGGGCCATTTCAAGATGTTGGTTACGCCTCTGTGATAACGTATTTAAGAAGAAATCAAAACAAAGACGCACACTCTTTTTTCTAGCCAGAGAGGAGGTGAGAACATGTGAGAGAAAACAACATGGAGACACTAAGGTCAGTGAAGAAGAGGAGAGGAGGTTCTCCAGGTGCGGGAGCTGAGATTGCTCTGCAGGCTGTGGTGAGGACCATGGTGAAGCAGGTTGTCCCCCTGCCGCCCATGGGGTCCACGGGGGATGCGGAGATCTGCTGGCAACCCATGGGGAGATGCCCACGCCAGAGTGGGTGGATGCCTGGAGGAGTCTGTGATCCAGTGGGAGTCCCAGTGGAGAGAGAGGCCTTGCTCCCAAAATGGAACAGCCTGGCCTCGGAGGTCTGCACCCCGGGTAAGAGTGACTCACATTACAGCAGTTTTGGGAGGACTGTCTGCCGGTGAGACGAGCTCATGTTGTGGCAATTTTGGGCAGACTGCTGCTCGTGAGATTTGGAACCACGTCGGAGAAGTTCACAGAGAGCTTTCTCCCGTGCGAGGGACCCCACGGTGCAGCGGGGGAAGGGCTCCTCTCGCTGAGCAGCAGAAGGAGATCTCAGTGATGAACTGACCCAAACCCCCACACCCTGTTCCCTGTGTGGTCGGTGGGAAGGAGGGAGGGGCTGGAGGAAAAAAGATGTCTTTAAGGGCATTTGTGACTCTTCAAAGTCTGCCTCCCAGAGGATCCATTACCTGTGCTGAAGCCCTGCTTCCCAGGAGGTGTCCAACCATTGCCTGCTGATGGAAAGGAGAGACTGATCTTTTTTTTCTTAGTTTATGTATGTGCAAACTCTCGCTTCTTTCTTTCCTTCACTGCGATAGAACTGCCTTATCTCACCCGCCCGTTGTTTTCCATCTTATCCTCTCCCCCATCCCATTGGGAAAGGGAGTGATAGAGCAGCTCAGTGGGCACCTGGTGCCCTGCTGAGATTCAAGCCAATACACCTTTTTGTCTTCCAGGGGAGGGTTGGACAGGACACGGCTATCAGGTGACCACTGACCAAGTGTCAGTCCCTTCTCCCAAGTAAAAAGTAGTGGGACAAGAAGAAATGGCCTCAGATTGTCCCAGGGGAGGTTTAGATTGGATATTAGGAAAAATTTCTTCCCCAAAAGGGTTGTCAGGCATGGGAACAGGGAAGTGGCTGAGTCCCCATCCCTGGAGAGATTTAAGAGATGTGTGTGGCACTTGGGGACATGATTGAGTGGTGGCCTTGGCTGTGTTGGGGGAACGGTTGGACTCGATGACCTTAGAGGGCTTTTCAAATCTAAATGATGCTATGATTTGGAAAAATTTCTTCATCAAAATGGTTGTCAAGCCCTGGAACAGACTGCCCAGGGAAGTGGTTGAGTCACCGTTCCTGGAAGGATTTAAAAGACGTGTAGGTGTGACATTTGGGGACATGATTGAGTGGTGGCCTTGGCTGTGCTGGGTTAATGGTTCTTCCTTTGCTGACCTCCAAAGCTGGCTTGAGGTGACTTGACCTCCTGATCACCTCCTCTGCTGCCAAATTTCTCTCCGTTCTGACTCTGAATATCACCAAGTGGTGACACTCACCAGTGCTCAGCCATCAGGGACAATTCAGCAGAGTCAGGGATGGCTTCACCTCCCCTGGACAATCCCAAAAGAGGAAAGGCGCAGGATTTGTACCAAAATGAATCATCCCAGAACAAAGAAAGAGCTAAACAAGCAGGAGTAGCCTGAGGCCAAAATGTGCCATCAGATGTAAGAACAATGCAGCAAGGAAGGAGAGAGGGGAGGAGTGAAGGATCAGTCATTTTTGGAGAGATAGGGAAAAGCAAGAGAAGGATTGTAAAGAAAGCTTATCTTGTTCCTGCCTGTTCTCCCACTGCCGTCGGGATTATGCAAATGAATCATTCAAGTAGATTTCCCTGGTAATTAAAAACTCTGCTCTTTTTAATTAAACTTTCCCTCCAGACTGAGGTTTTTTTTGTTTTTAGTTCCCCCTTGAGAAACTAATCTTTACAAGACTTTTTCTTTTCCCTCCTCTCTTCTCTTCTTCTTTCTTTCCCTTCTCCCTCAGAATTGTCAAGGCCCGTCACAAACTGATTGGAGCACTGAGTTAAACGAGAATTTGCTGGAGAAAGCAACAGGAGAAAACTTTGAATTGGGGTTGAGGCAGCAAGTGGGAGTCGGACTTTGGAGTGTGGGAACGACTTTAAGGGCTTGTACACAAAAGCAGAAAGAAAATATCAGAGGAAATTCAAAGAAAGGTAGGATGGGGGAAAAAAATTACAAGTTTGAGTGCTTCCAGCTCCTGAGACTTGGCTGGTAGGAGGTCTGCAAGGAGATATAATTAGTAGGAAAGCTGTAATGAACTCCAAGTGCTGGAATATTTAACTGCAGGTCATGAGAAATTGGCAGGGTAAAACCAGATGAACAATTACTGCCCAAGATCGCTGCAGAGAGGGTTTTTTTATGCATTCATTCCCAGCAACTGATGGAATCAGAGAATCATGGAATATCCTGAGTTGGAGGGGACCCACAAGGATCATCGAAGTCCAATTCCTGTCCCTGCACAAGGCACCCCAAGAATCCCACCATGGAGACAAAGTCTTCATCAAACAGGCTCAAATTCAGTGCTGGATTCGTGGTCTCCTTTATCAATTTTCTGAGGATGTGGTGTTTCAATCACAGCCATCACCATGTCCCGTCCCTCTGAGGAATTTTTTTCCTTCCCTCTCTGGAACAGACCCTTTGGAAACTGAGAGGGTGGAAAAAGAAAACAAAAAAAGAAAAGCAAGGAAAACACACGAGGCTCTGAGCGACCTGGTCTAGCGGAAGGTTGGCCCATGGCAAGGGGTTGGAATTGGATGATCTTTAAAAGTCTCTTCTAACCCAAAAAATTCTGTGATTCTGTGATTTGCCACCAGGAGTCATTTGAGCTTTCAGTTCCCATGAGGATCTGATGAATTTTGCAAGTTATGATACAACTTGTCAAGAGCCTGATCCTACAAAGACAATTCCCTTTGTCAACCTTTGGTTGTGGAGCTCAGAGCCAGGTTTTGCTCCTGGTACCTCCGTGAACACCTTGGGCATCGGGGGAGAGGGGTGATAAACAGTCATCAAATTTGGATGTTTTCAGTTGAGCAGTAACGTGCAGAGTCAGTGAAGAGGAACGCAGTGGTGGTCAGGGCTTGGGGCATCTCACCCTGAATGAGATTCCTGCCTTTGGGATCAGATGTAGAAATCTCTGGCTCCTGTTGGATGGCCTCTGCGGTGTGTGGATGCGGTTTGGACGGAGACAGAGATCTCTGGATTCTGGTCTTAGAGCATGAGGTTTATTGTGATAAAAAGTGTGGGGGTAAGAGACCTGCTATGAACCGCCAGGCACGGCCCAGAGCAGGTCAGAGAGGTGAGAGAGAGAGAGGTACAGGAATCGGGGAAGCGGAATACTGTGGTTCTCACTTACAATACAATAAATCATGTTCTATGCTGAATATTCTAATTTTCACTAACCAATCTAGGACAAGATACAAATTCTATAGCATTTACATACAGCCTATGAGCATCCTTGTATTACCATATGGCGTTATATTTTAAAGCCTAAAAACTGCTTTTTTTTATCTTATGCTAAGTTAGTAAAGTCTACTCTGACCCTTGGACCTGCAGGAAGGCAAGGGCTATTGTCTAATCAAGGAAGGCTATTGTTCAATCAGAGAGGGAGATTACCTGCGGTGGCTATACCATTGTTTTTCAGTTTATTCAGTAACTGAGGTTTGGTATCTCAAAACTTGTCTTCATTTCAATCTCGCTTGTAATTTCTATATTTTCAGCATCTTTCGCCAGGTAATAATTTCTGTAAGACTTTCCTATTTCTTCCTCCCCAACAATCAGAGAATCATGGAATGGTTTAGGTTAGAAGGAACTTTAAAGATCATCTTGTTCCACCCTCCCCCCCCCCCCCCCATGGACAGGGACACTTTCCACTATCCCAGGTTGCTCCAAGCCCCATCCAACCTGGCCTTGGACACTTCCAAGGATGGGGCAGCCACAGCTTCTCTGAGGAACCTGTTCTAGGGCCTCATCTCCCTCCCAGGGAAGAATTTCTTCCTAATATCAATCTAAACCTCCCCTCTTTCATGCAATCCACACAAACTCCTGAAGCCCAGGTGACCTCCATGAATCTCCACAGCCCTGGTGGGCAGCACACGGGGTGGGATGAAGTGCAGGGTGGGCGATAACTCAAGACACGACCCTGAACAAGGCAAAGCCTTCTTGCAAATGTCCTGAGCTCTGCTCAGCTCTCGGGAATTGCAGCCTCTCTCCGGTGTTGAAGGAAGATCTATGGGTATTCAGCCACAGCTGAGTATCCCCTAAGGAAAAGACAGCATTTCCATTCACCACCTCTTTAAATCTGCATCCTCTCCCCATCACAGGGAGGGAAATTTAGCCTTGATACTTTATCTTCACAACACAGAGGCCCAGGTTTTAAGTGCTAACTTTTTTCTTTCTTTTTTTCTTTTTGGTAAGGATTTTTTGGGCATAAATATTTAGGGTTGGTTTTTGGTTTTTTTTTAATAAAAAAGCATTGCCTTAAGCATGCAGATGATGCAGAAAAAGATCATCCAGTTCCACCCCTTGCCATGGACAGGGGCACCTTCCACTAGACCAGGGTGCTCAGAGCCCCATCCAGCCTGGATCATCAACTCTTTTCCAAAAGTTTGGAGCTGCCAAGTGTAAGAAAGCAAAGGAAAGAGGTGGGAGGTTAGAGTGAGATCATCTTTTTAGTGTGGTGCAGAAATTCTTCGGCAGACTTCAGGGACAAGTGAAATTCTGCTCCAGTCAAAGTCAAACAACAGAAAGAACACCGTTTTCAGCAACAAATGTCAGGTATTCAAAAATTTCTTTACAATGTTGAAAAGGACAGAATGTTTCAGTCCTTCATCTGAAATTGCCTGTTTGGAATTTATCCCATTCTTTTATCTGAAAAATTTATTTTAAGAACTGAAAAAAAAAAAAACAACACAGAAATAAACCTCAAGAAGCAAAACATTGTGTTCTGATGTCACCGAAACAAACCTTTGCTTTCAGCCAAAGTGTTCTGTTCTGGTGCCTTTGTTCAAAGTTTTCAGCATTTCAGGGTCTGTTCAATTTCAAAATGGAAAAGCCCAATAAGTTCTGGAATTTCCCAGTGATCGGAAAGTCTGTTCGACTTTTAACTACATCACTTCCGAGTTGCCAGTTTTATTCTCATCCACATCATGGATTTTTTTTCTTCTGAACAAATTTTCCTTGGGATTAATTAAAGGGGGGTTATTAAAGAAGAGGGAGAGTGGCATTTTATATGGACTGACAGTGACAAGGGGGATGGCTTTAAAATGAAAGAGGAAAAATTTAGATGGGACATTGGGAAGAAATTCCTTCCTGTGAGGGTGGGGAGGCCCTGGCACAGGTTTCCCAGAGAAGCTGTGGCTGCCCCATCCCTGGAAGTGTCCAAGGCCAGGTTGGACAGGGCTTGGAGCAACCTGGGACAGTGGAAGGTGTCCCTGGCCATGGAATTAAAAGATCTCGGAGTTCCCTTCCAGCCTAAACCAAACCAGAATTCTTTCTCTGTTGATCTCATGTCACCCCCCTGAGCCCAGACCACAAGAAAAATCATTCCCTTTTTTCCCTGTTCGTCTGGCCTGTCTTGATTAACTCTTGTACACGATGTTCTCTGAGAGGTGCCTGCTACTTTCATGAGAAATGAACTGGAATAATTTATTCATTTGCATTCAGATGTTGCAGTGGAGGCAGGAGAGGCTGACAAATGGGTTCAGGCCGGCTGGTTAAATCCAGCATGGGAATAGGAAAAACCCAGGAAAGGTTATTTTGCCAAGGGATCAGAGGAGATGAAATCCAAGAGAGGAATCTCCTTCAAAAAGAGCAAAATCCCCTGCTCAAGTGTGACAGTAAACAACAGAATTAATTATTCTTTGTGCAAAACAGGCAGAAAAGTTTTTCTTTCTTTGTCAAGAAGAAATCCTGGGTTTCCCAGTGACTGCCACGGACACTCAGGAATGGGGGAATGTCATCCTGTCCTCTTTAACGAGGTCACTGCCTGGGTCTGAAGGTCGTGGCTACCAGAGCTGCTGATGGCTGGAAAGCTGAAGCTGATTCGTTTGGGAGATTTTTCACTTCTATACCCATATTGCTGCCTTTCTATCCCATGAATGATTCAGGGCTCTTGGATTTTAATTTGGCTTTTTTCTTTCTTTTCAGTTTAAAGATTCAGGACCAGTGGCAGAGACAAATAATCAGCTGATTAATCTCACAGAAAATCTAAAGATTTCCATTTTTTCTTGAGACTAAATTGCTGCAGATTGTGAGGGAGACAGAACCCAAAGTCTGGCAAGGCACTGACTTGGAAACTCAGAAAAAAAGTGGATAATTTCAGGTGTGATCTCCAGGGATGGGTCCCAGAGGAGAAGTGTGAGCAGATGAGGATGAAGAATCAGCCTGATTTCAATTTGTCAAATGAAGATTCTCAGGCTGGGAGAGCTGGGATTGTTCAGCCTGGAGAAGAGAAGGATCCAGGGAGAGCTTAGAGCCCTTCCAATGCCTAAGGGGCTCCAGGAGAGCTGGAGAGAGACTTTGGACAAGGGCCTGGAGTATCAGGACACAGGAAATGGCTTTCCACTGCCAGAGGGCAAGGATAGATGTGATATTGGGAGGGAATTCTTCCCTGTGAGGGTGGTGAGGCCCTGGAATGGAATTCCCAGAGAAGCTGTGGCTGCTCCTGGATCCCTGGAAGTGTCCAAGGCCAGGCTGGATGGGGCTTGGAGCAACCTGGGATAGTGGAAGGTGTCCCTGCCCATGGGACACCATTCCATGTTCAATGAGATGAACTTGAAGGTCCCTTCCAACCCAAACCATTCCATGATTCTGTGATTCCCTGATCTGTCCATGGCCCCACAGCTTGTGGGCACTCAAATGCCTTTCTTGTCCCTTTGGTTTCCTGGATAAACCATGTCTGGTGCTCTTATGATGCTTTCTAACAACTCCAGCCTCAGGATTCCCACTGGCACAATTCAGATTATAAATAGAATTCTAGGATGGTTTTTGCATTATTCTGCTGAATTTTTGTCATCTTTAATTTCATCCGGTTACCCTTAGTTACATAAATAAAGTTATTTTTTCCCATAGAAATGCCATGTATTTCTATTAATGAATCTTTTCCTCTTCCTCTTGGGGAGAATCAAACAGATGGGATTTATTTTTTAAGTGTTGAAACATTATCAATTTTTCATAACAAATAATTGCTTTATATTTAAACACGGTTGGAGGAAAAAGCAGGTACTGGGTAGTTCCATCCTCCAGACACAACAGCAGGACATTAAGTCCTGATCTTCTTGCAAGGTCACACTACAGACACACATTACTTAAATTAGTGGGTCCTGAGGGAACTTTTAAGATGCTGGACTGGTGGCATTTGAGCTTGGAAAATGAATGTAAGAGGAGGATCAGGAAGTGCTTCTCTTTTCCCTGCTAAATAGTGAAGCTTCATTTTTCTTTTCTAAAAGCCTTTTCTGGAAATCAATGAGCTCGATGAGGTGGCAAAAACTGTAGCTCAAAGTCCAGCTTCTCCCAGGGACTGAGCAAAAGGGAAGGCTGAGAGCTTGCCCTCGATAATGACTGGGATCAGACTGAGGGAATGGAATGAAAGAGGAATATTCCTGGCTGTGAAGGACTTTGGGGGAGGGAGGAAGGGAAGAGAATTCAAAGATTTTGTCTCTCACGAGATGTGTTGCAATGGGAAGCAAAACCCTGTCACTTTTGCCAAGCCTTCTCCTTCTTTGTCCTTCTTTGTCCTTCTTTGTCCTTCTTTGTCCTTCTTTGTCCTTCTTTGTCCTTCTTTGTCCTTCTCCTTCTCCTTCTCCTTCTCCTTCTCCTCATTGTCTTTTCTCTTTCCTTTTTTCCCTTCCCTTCCCTCTTCCCCTTTCCTTCCCCCTTCCCCCATCCCCTTCCCTTTCCCTTTCTCCTATCCCCTTCTCCTTCTCTTTCCCCTTCCACTTTTTCCCCTTCCCTTCCCTCTTCCCCTTTCCTTCCCCCTTCCCCCATCCCCTTCCCTTTCCCTTTCTCCTATCCCCTTCTCCTTCTCTTTCCCCTTCCACTTTTCCCCCTTCCTCTTCTGCTCCTCCTTCTCTTCCTTCTCCCTTTTTTCCTTTCCCTTTTCCTCTCCCTTTCTCTTCCTTCCTTGGCTTCCTCTCCCAGCAGGAGTTTAGTGGAAAATTGATTACTTTTTCACCCCTTGTTTTCTCTAGAAATAAAGGATTTCTCTGGAATTATTCTTCATCTGTAATTTTTCCTCTACAATAACTAGGAGAGGATGAAAACTGCTTTCACACAGACTCTGTACCATGGCCATGCTGTCCACGGAGATGTTTCAAAGTGATATAGATTGCTGAATTTTTGGCTCACTTCAGGTTTTAGTTTTGATTACTGGGAAGGAAAAGATGCAGGAAAAGGGGATCCAGCTATTTCCTCCCCGTGCCTGGTTCTCCATTTTATTGATTTTCCAATGGACAGCACTGGATTAGCTCTGAAATCCTGCACTGAGTTCAGCAGCTCCTTTAATGGGGGGGTGGTTTAGGACTCATTTTTTGAGAAGCTTCTGATTTTCTCCCCAGAAAAGGTGCTGGGGCTTGTCCCTGTGGAAGTTTGATGATTTTTGAGCTGCTTGGCATCAGGGCTGATTTTAATAACTCAGAACTGGAGTTTCCTTGGGTTCAGAGTCACTGCTTGAATGACAGCTGCTCCTGGCTCTGATGTTACATCCCAGACGTGAGATGGATAAAACCCACGCTGGGGTTGGATGAATCACTGGCTTTTATTGAGGAAACCCTTAGAAGAGAGCTGGGAGATGATTTTCTGTGCTACAGACAGCAGGACCTTACTCACTGCACAACCTCTGGCTGAACTAATGACTGAAACAGCCAGAAGTCAATTAATTTACAGCTACAAGCCCTGCCCTGACTTGTCCTTGGAGTGAGTTTGACTTTGGCTGTCTCTGGGCTATTCCACGAACTTTTGTGGTAGAAAAACATTCACATTGTGAAATAATTGAGATGGCAGTGGGTAAATCTGGTCCGTGGGGATTTTGCACAACTGCTCTGAAGGATCCTCCCAGCTCCGATCCCATCTGTGTCCTGCCAGTCAGTGGGGTGGGCACTGCCCAAACCAGATGCTGGTGCTCCCGTCCCCTGTGGGATAAGTGACAGTGCTGTCCCAGAAAAGCTGTCCCATATCAATAATGTCCTCTCTAGCAGCAGGGAAAACAATTTGGAGAGGAATTCAGTCTGTGCCGTGGCAAGCAGGATGCAGTATGAGCAAAGCACAGATGATGGCAGCAAAGTATAAACCCAGGAAAATATCCATTGCATTTAATAAAGAGCAGAGAAACTTATAAAGGAGTTTCTGGGAAGCTGATGCTTGGGATCCCTGTTGGAAATAAATCCTTCTGAATACACCTGCAGGCTGGACAGCAACATTTCTGTCATTACAGCAGAACCTGCTAGAAAATTATTTGCTCGTAACAGGAGCTCCCAGTGGATATAGCAGAGAGGTCCAATTGTTCCCATGCTAATTAATAGAGGTATAACACAGTCCCCATGAAACTCATTCCCATTTTCTTTTCTGTTGCTAGAAGCTTGTGACTGTCAAAATCCTCTTGCTTTCAGAGAAGTTACAACTTTGGGAATGCATCTGAGATCACTGGGAAAGTGTTTATTCATGGACAATGGAAGGAATTGCGGTTTTTTGCCTGGGTAATTTTTCCTGAGTTCCCCTGCACTGGAAGTGTTCCAGGCCAGGTTGGATGGGGCTTGGAACAATCTGGGATAGTGGAAGGTCTCCCTGCCCATGGCAGGGGGTTGGAATTGGATAATCTTTAAGAAATTTTTGGGTTGGAAGGGACCTTAAAGCTCATCTTGTTTCACTCCCTGCCAGGGGCAGGGACACCTTCCACTATCCCAGGTTGCTCCAAGCCCTGTCCAACCTGACCTTGGACACTTTCAGAGGTGGGACATCCACAATGTCTCTGGGACACCTGTGCCAGGGCCTCATCACCCTCACAGGGAAGAATTTCTTCCTAATATCCAATCTAAACCCACCCTCCTTCAGCTGAAGGCCATTCCTCTTGTCCTGTCACTGCATGTCCTAATCCAAAGTCCCTCTCCAGCTCTTTTGTTGCTCTTTTAGGGACTCTAAGATCTCCCTGAAGTTTTCTATTCTCTAGGCTGAACACCCCTGACCCTCCCAGCCTGTGAGAATTAAACGATCTGTTCTCCACGTGGCTGTGGGGACAATTTTCCAGACATGCAGAGCCTTCGGAGCAGTCACTCCTTGCTGGATCCGCAGTCCCGTGGCTCAGCCACCAGCACCAACTTCCCGAGCTCCACTAACAGATGTAAAGAGCCGCCCTGGAGCTGTCAAGTCACTTTGCATCTCCATGATGTGGGATCATCCCAGAGCTCGCTCAGTGCCTGGCAACCGCAATAGGTGTTAAGAGCTGCAGTGAAAGGGCTGCTTAACTTGACAAGCAACAACACCCCACGGCCTTTCTGTGTCTGTCACTGTCTGAATAAAACATTTTGTCAGCGGCGTGATTTCGGAACAAGTGGCCCGCGTCACCTGCTCGGAGGAAAAACCGAGGGAAAAGGCTGGGAGACAGTGAAACTCCTGCTGGAGCAGGAGCTGAGTCAGCTTTAATTTGACAAGGTAGGGTGAAAATCTGGATTTAAAAACCTTTGGCAAAGCGTGAGAGTTGTGTTTGTATGGGATGGATGGATGGATGGATGGATGGATGGATGGATGGATGGCAGGAAGGAAGGAAGGAAGGAAGGAAGGAAGGAAGGAAGGAAGGAAGGAAGGAAGGAAGGAAAAAGGGATGGGCTGGTCCAAGGAAAAGAGAAAATGGCACCACTTTTCAGAGGAACAGATGAGTTCCATCCCAAACATGTGAGAGGGTGGGACTGGCTGAAGGATGCTCAGCCCACCCTGGCCACCCTCACGTGAACACTCCTGGAATACCTCAGGTCTGAGCGGCTCTGGCTGCTCCAAGGACCTTGGGGACTGCCAGAGAGCACTCCAGGCCCATGGCTCAACTTGTCAGGGGCTAAATTTACAATGATGAAAGTTCATATCTTTTATCTTTATTGACATCAGACAGTGAAGTCCAGCTGAAGGCCACCCTCAGTCCTCACTGTTAGGTGAAGGTACTCCTGGATTTAGAGTTGGTCTTGAGTCCCTCATTTATTTCAAGGCGACAGCTGAAGACTAAGCCAGAGCAACTTCCCAGCAGTCCTGTGGGTTCCTTGTGGAGATAAAAACCGGAATTCCTGATGGAAGAATTGCGCACTGGTGGAAACTGGGACAACTGAACATGTTCCCAGCAAGTCAGAGACACAAAACATTTTGTGTTGGAAGGGATCTTAAAGGTCATCTTGTTCTAAGATTCTGGCGTGGGCAGGGACACCTTCCACTATCCCAGGTTGCTCCAAGCCCTGTCCAACCTGGCCTTGGACACTTCCAGGGGGATAGCCACAGCCTCTCTTGGCAACCTGTGCCAGGGCCTCCCCACCATCACAGGGAACAATTCCTTCCTATTAACTTATCCAGATGTGTCCTCTGTCAGTTTGAAGCCATTCCCTGTGTCCTGGCACTCCATCCCTCACACAAAGTCCCTCTCCAGCTCTCCTGGAGCCCCTTTAAGCACTGGAAGGGGCTCTGAGGTCTCCCTGGAGCCTTCCCTTCTCCAGGCTGAACAATCCCACCTCTCCCAGCCTGGCTGGGAGCAGAGGGGCTCCAGCCCTTGGAGCACCTTTGTGGCTCCCCTGGACTCACTCCAGCAGCTCCACATCCTTGAAGACCCCAGGACTGGATGCAGAGTTCCACGTGGGGTACCCCCAGAGTGGAGTGGTTGGGAGAATCCCCTCCCTCACCCTGCAGGTCACACTTCCTTCAATGCAGCCCCAACACGGCTGGAGTTGGGTTGACTCCCATTCCAGCTGGCTCTGGGCTGCTGCAGGACATTTACAGCCTTCCAACCTCCAATTCCCATCTGGAAAACAATGACATCAGCACTCCTTAGCTGTGTTTATGTCGCAGTCATTTCAAGGGACAAGTTTTCCCTCCTGACAGCTCCTTGCCTCAATCCCAGCTGAAGTTTCCAGGTGCCTCTGTCGTACAAATACTTGTCAGGAAGTGTCAGAGCTGTGTTTAGGATTTTAAATTTGCATGGAAGCACATGCAGTTAAAGCTGAGGACTCTAAAAATCCTCTATGGATATTTCCAGCGCTGCTAATGCTCCCCAGCTATTAAGGAATCTCTCTATCTGCTCCAAGGCCCCAGATTTCCATATTACTGGAGAAGGAGATAAGCAAAATCTATCTGAAGAGATTTTATCCAAACCCTTAGAAGAAGAGAGGAAAAGAAACTCAAGCTGTTCTCATTTCCATGATGCTGAAAAAGCTGATCAGTGGCAGAGAAATAGGGAAACATGCTTGGAGCAGACATTTCTGCTTCAGAAGAGCCTTTGTCCCAGAATTCTGACTGGAGCAGGACTTACCTCATGCCATTTAGGGCAACTTCTGGGGCGTTGGTATCTCTCACTTTATTGAGAACCATCTCTTTTTAATTTTGGCAGTGTGACTGCACCCAGCCGAGCTGACTGGGATGGAAGGCTGGGCCGCAAATTGTCCAGAGAAATTGTGGATGCCCGTCCCTGGAAATGTCCAAGATCAGGTTGGACAGGGTTTGGAGCAACCTGGGACAGTGGAAGGTGTCCCTGCCCATGGCAGAGGGGTAGAATGAGATGATCTTTCAGATCCCTTCCATCCCAAACCATTCCATGATTTTCTTACTCTCTACAAAGCCAAGCAGTTTCTCAGAGCATCAGGAGCTCTTTCCTACCTTGAGATGAAAAATCCCAGAGGTGCAGGTCCTCTCCAGGTCCAACACTGGAACCCTGGGCAGGGAGAGGAGCTGCAGTTGGGTTGTGGCTCTCCTCCTCTCACACAGATGAGATCCACAGTCCTTTCCCTGTCACATTTTCACAACTCACCGTGGAAGAGATTTTCATAGTTAGGAGGTGGGAAAGCACAAAGTTAGAACTTGCTGCTGATGCTCTGTGTGTGTTCTCACCATGTGAGGTAGAAATCCCTGGAAATAAGAGATGGAGACACCATCACCTTCCCTGAAATTGTATCTTTGGACTCATATTTAGACTCCAGTGTCATTCCAAGAGATTTAAATCTGAACAGATCTCAGCAAGTAAAGCAAGAATTTCCAAGGCATCTTATCCCTATTTTTTCCTGTGGCTAGGAAACACTCACAGCTTTTCAAATCACTCCAAATACTTCTTTCTTTCATTATTTTTCACAAAAAGCCTGTGCCGAGAAACCAATGTATTACAGGGATCTGATGGATTGCTGAGTGTTTATGGAATGTCACCTAAAATAACTCACTGCAAAGAGGTGTTTGTCTGTTCCTGGGATGCAGCAGGAATTACTTCCACATTATTGCGCTGCTAGGAGATACAAATGACAATCATTTAAACCAAATAAAAGCTTTAAATCACTTGGCACATTTTCTTTTACTCCTTCACATTACTTTTAAAGGCAGAAATATCGGAAACTTCCAAACTGCATTGGTTATTCATTATTCCTGAGGAATGATCTTCCAGGCCAGGCTGGATGGGCTTGGATCAACCTCATCAAGGAGAAAGTGTCCCTGCCCATGGCACGGGGTTGGAATGAGATGATCTTGACGGTCCCTTCCATTAAAAATCATCCTAGGGTTCTATGCAGAGATTTTCTTGAGCATTTCTATAAATTTAAACACATACAAAAAATGAGATGATGATGATGATGATGATGATAATAATAATAATAATAATAATAAAAATACTTTTGAGGGAATTTTTGGGATATTTTGCTCACATCTTGCCATTCTAGAAACACCGAGTGATGTGAAAGGGGAAGCCTGGGCAAGCCAGATTTCATGGAAAGGACGATGAAGTTGAGAATGTGATTGTCACAGATGGGCTCTTGGTATTCCCAAGGCTGTGGAAAAAAGTTTGTTGGATCAGGCACAAGCTCTGCTCAGAGCAGGAAGGACTCTCCCCTTATAATTTCACTCAGCTCCATGTCACGCTGACTTTTATTTTTACTTTCCATCCTGCCCAAACTAAAAATAAGGCAAAAGACAAATGATTAAGTAATCCTTAAGCGCAAAGGCAGATTTAATCTCCAGCCTCTTGCTTCATTTAGTAATAGTGATATTTAACTTATATAAAATCTCTGACTAAACCAGGGTTGTTAAAATGTAGAGATAAAGATTCTGTCTCCAATCATCCTCCTTTGCCAGCGCTGAGTTTGAGTCACAAGACCGTTCATTTTTAGGTTCGGAGTGTTCCTGGCTCCTCACGAAACAGAGTTTGCTGCATCTGTGAGAGGATAATTTTGCAGCCCCAGAGAGGAGCAGAGCCCTGTTCCTTTTCACGGTCCCAGCAGCAGATGTGATCTCCTGGGGAAGGATTCCAAACCTGCGTGGTCCACATGGATGGGAAGGTGGGATCACCACGTTCTGCAGGAGGGGCTTGGCTGATTCTGTTGGTGCTTTCTGTTGGGAGAGGATGGAATTGTTCCAGAGGTGACACAAACACGGAGTTCCACCTCTTGAAGCACCACAGTGCAGGTGCAAGGCAAGAGGGAAGAGGTGGCAACAAAAAAACAAAGAAAACAACAAAAAAACCGCCACTACCACCACCATCAAAAAACGAAACAACAACAAAAAAAAGCCAAAACCAACCAACCAAACACAAAACCAAAAAACAAACAAACAAAACCCAAAAAACCCACCAACAAACAAACACAACATCCCCCCCCACACCAAATAGAACCCAAACAAAATTGAAAAATCCCCAAACCAACAAAAAAAAAGATGGAAAACCATGGGGACACAACACGGAATCCCAGCGAAGGCTCTCTTAAACATCAGCAGTCACTGCATGAGGTCATATTTGTTTCATCTTTAGGGATTTGGGTTGGAAGCAATATGGAGATAAGGTGAACAAGAAGAAAGATGTTGAGGGGCTGGAGCATATCCAGAGAAGGAAATGGAGCTGAGGAAGGGTTTGGAGCCCCAGGAATGGTTGAGGGAGCTGGAGAGGCTCAGTCTGGAGAAAAGGAGGCTCAGGGGAGAGTTTTTCACTCTCTACAAGTCCCTGAAAAGAGTTTGTATGGTCTCTTCTCCCAAGTAACAAACAGGAGAAGAGGAAATGGCCTCAAGTTGTGCCAAGGGTGGTTTAGTTGGATATTAGGAAAAATGTCTTCTCTAAAAGGGTTGTCCAGACCTGGCACAGACTGCACAGCTGTTGGATTTGAGGGTGTCAGGACATCTACCTGGGCACCTTAAAATAATAATAATAAGAAAATAAACCTGGTTTATGCATTCTCAGATAGAAACGCTTGAATTTAGATCTCTGTAGATCCCGGATAAAACATTTCCATTTTAAGTGGAAATGAAACTGAGTGTCAGAGTGAATTATCTCAGAGAAATTGTATTTTCAAGTTCCTTTGCCTCTAATTTCCCTCGTGCTCTCCCCAGTCATTGCTCCCCATAGTGGCCTGTCCCTGAGTCACTGCAATCTTCCAGGAGATGTGTGGATCCATCAGTGAGCTTTAAAAAATTCAGGGAGAGCCTCACTGAGCTCATCTGGGGCTTTTTACAGAAATATTCCCTCCCTTGGTGTTTCTGGTCACTCCCTGCCAGTCCAAGGCTTGGGCTGAGGATGGAATTCATTGCGAGTTTTTTGTTCAGGCCTTTTCTGTTCAGACTTGTCCATCAAAATCCATGTTAATGATGGCTTTAATTTTGTAAAAATTGTACAACTGAGTGTTCAAGACATCCAAGAGAGGGAAGAGCCCATTCTGGCTCCCACTGGAGATTCCACAAACCTGCTATGAAAACCTTCATTTCCCACTCCCTCCATCTGTTCCTAAGGATCAATCCCAAGGGAAACGGTCTTAACAGACCTAATGATTAGGCAGAGCCAGAAAACAAGAGAATTTGTCAATTCTTTGACATCAAAGCACTGAGATATCAAAGGAAATAAAGCACCTACAGACACAGAGACAAGTTTTGAAGAGGCCTCCTGGGTCTACATATTTATCTTGGCCTCTTTGTTTCACTTGATAAAAAAGATGTGTTGTGATCCCGATAACCCAGAGCCGTTCTCCAGAATTTTAATTCAGATTACCAGGTTCTACAAAGGGTTGAGAGTCATTGGACGGGGAGATAATCCCAAACCCTCTGGAAATCCAGAGATGGGAAAGTCTGGCTCTTGGTCTGATCTGTGTCCTCTGCAAGTCATGAGTGACCATAAGGATATAGATAAGAATATCTGGACAGTGTCAGGATAAAGTCTCTATAAACTGATATCAAATATTCACAGGAATTAACAAAATGTGCATAAGAAAAACTAGAACAGGGTGAGTGTCATAGAATCCCAGAATGGTTTGGGATGGAAGGGACCTTCAAAACCATCTCATTCCAACCTCCTGCCATGGGCAGGGACACCTTCCACTATCCCAGGTTGCTCCAAACCCATCCAGCCTGGCCTTGGAAACTTCCAGGGATGGAGATGCAGTGATATATTCCCTGAAGTACTTGTTCCATGTCAGAACATCTGTGGTTCAGGGTTTTTAGACACAGACATGGGATTTTTGTGTTGTACATTCCTGTATTTATTCCTCCCCCAGGGAATTTTTCCCATTCCTAACTTTAAGTGGATGCAATATCCTGTAGGAAGAATTTCACATCTTCCCCGTGTGCTGTGTCAGGAAATGGACAGTTTGTGCCAGAGGAATTCTCTTTGTGTGATAAGTTGTTTTTAGGTCACAGGGATCATCCATGATAAAGTACAAGCAGTGTTAGGACATTCCTTATTTATTCCTGTTTCTCTGGCAGAACCTGGGTACTTAACCATGGATCAAAGCCTTGTCGTGCTGAGCACCGTGGAAACACAAAAAGTTTCTCCTGCAGCAGAACAGAACACCAGAATGTCTGCAGGGCTTCTTCCTTGGCACTGCTCCAAAGGTTGGACAAAGGAGCTGTCTTTGCAGAAACTCATGGAATCATCTGCTCAAGGTCATCCTGGCAGAGTGAGGAATAAACCTGGGGAGCTTTTTCTCCAGCAGCCTTTGCTATCCCTGCTGAGAGACCAGAGATATTCCTCAAAAATAGGGAAACATCAAGGCTGGGAGCCCTCCAGTCTCACCTTGTTTCTTGTGCTCTCAGACACTTCAGCATTTCCCAAAGTCTGGGGTGGGTTATTAATATTGACATCCCAATTAATAAATAACACCCAGCATTAAATAATAAATAGGGGGGGAAAAAGAAGATATTATTTGTTCATCTTCCTTCAATCGGACAGTTGGCATTGACACACACGTGCACTTGGATGATTACTGTAGGTTAAAATCAACCAGAACTGGAAGAGTTCTGCAGGGGAATCAAGGAATTATAGCAATGTGGTCAGCTCGGGCAGGTTCACCTCAGGCGCAGAGAACAGTCCCTGAACTGATTTATTTCATATCACAAACACAGAGTAGCTAAACCATGGAATCATGGAATGGCTCGGGTGGAAGGGACCTGAAAGATCATTCCATTCCAACCCCTGCCATGGACAGGGACACCTTCCACTATCCCAGATTGCTCCAAGCCTCATCCAGCCTGGCCTTGGATAGTTCCAGGGGTCCAGGGGCAGCCACAGCTTCTCTGGGAAACCTGTGCCATGGCCACATCACCCTCTGTCTCGGGTTAGAGACAATTTTCCTGGGTGGAAAGTGCTCTGAACAGAACACCTCCCCCCACAGCAAAGGCCTCTGGCACCCCCTCCCCCACAACAGCAGAGGCTCGGGAAGGAAAGTGGAAAAAGCTGTTCATTCAGCACAACCTGCCTAGTCCCTTCCCCACAAAGCACAGGGGAAGGGGAAAGGGGAAAAGGAATCACCAAACACGAATGAACAGTTGATGAACTTTAGTGTCCTTGTCCTCAGGTGTAGCGAACCCTTTCTGGGGGCTCCCCCCTCAAGGATTTCCTGTCCACCATCCTCCAGGGCTCCCAGGGTTCTCTGACAAAAAGTTGAGGAAAAAAGGGTCCAAAAAAAAGATGATGAAGAAGCAATCCCAGGGGAGGAGGGAAAAAAAGCAGCAATCACAGCAGCAGCAGCAGCGCCCGACTAAGCAATGTCCCTTCCTCCCTGAACAGCCGAGCGGGGGAGAGCTTCAAACCATCCCACGTTGGCAGAGCTTCTCCTGCTGCTGAGCACAGTTAAAACTACAGGACATTTTAGGCAGGCATGCAAACAATATGGGATACAGGATTATCATTACATCACCCCAGGACACACTCACAGGGAAGAATTCCTTCCTAATATCTGATATAAATCGACTCTGTCAGTTTGAAGCCATTCCCCCTCGTCCTGTCCCTCCATCCCTTCTCCCAATTCCTTCTCCAGCTCTCCTGGAGCCCCTTCAGGCACTGGAAGGGGCTCTGAGCTCTCCCTGGATCCTTTCCTTCTCCAGGCTGGACATTCCCAGCTCTCCCAGCCTGGCTCCAGAGCAGAGAGGCTCCAATCCTTGGATCATCTTTGTGGCCTCCTCTGGACTCGCTCCAGCAGCTCCACATTCCTCTGATGCTGGAGCCCAGAGTTGGATGCTGTGCTCTGGGTGAGGTCTCATGAGGGTGGAGAAGAAGGGAGGAATTTTCAAATAGATGGGGAAGAACTTTGTGGATCAGGAATTTTCCTTGCATCTAAGCTTTCCACGGATAAGATAAAGACAATGATCTTCTTCGAAAGACAAATTCCTTGATAACTCTGAGGACCTTTTATTCTACAGAGCAGAAGATGCCTTAAATGGGACCTTTCTTTTTTTGTTTCTAAATGTAAAAAAAATATTGTGTAATATTGGCACTGTGTGGGGTATAAAGCCACGGACACACACCTTGGCTTTTCCAGTAGATTTATGGCAGAATTCCAGAATAAAGCTGACTCACATCTGTCTGTAGCTGAGGACAAGTGGTAAATTCCTCATTTGGCTGCATCTGTCACAGCAGGACACCTTTCCCTGCTATCCAGGCAGAAAAACTTTCAAACAATACCTGCCAAGTTGGAGCAGGGAAAGACTCCATTTGTTTTTGGATGATTTGCCAGAGGAATAAAATGTAGCCAGGACTTGTTTGACTACAGTGCAAAGCTAGTGAGAAATGAATGGAAAATGGGATGGAATTGTGCTATAAAATTGCACACTGTGGGCTCCGTTTTCCCTACAGGGTTTGTTCCAAAAGAGAAAGTGCAGAGCAGACTCTTCCTGACGTTTTTAATGGGCAAAGGTCGTTAGAGACTTTCTCCTTGGGTGGACAATTAACCTCTCACTTTACGGAAGGTGAAAATGGTCATTCTTGATTTCAAGCATAAGATTTGCCTTGCATTAAAGGGGGAAAATAAATCCTACAGAGTACAGAACAAAATAATCAGGATGGATAAAGGTCTGAGAGGAATTGCACTGCCAAATGATGATGGGACTCAACCAGAGATTTCCAAACAGGTTGAAAAGAAAATTGGTTTGAATTCCTTTCCCAACCCTCAGCATTGTCTGATGCATATTTGAGTTCTCAATACTCCCCAACAAAGCTCCTAAATTTAGCTGTTGCCCAATTTTTGGTAGATTGAAGGCAGCAAAGTGCAAAGTCAAGTTAAGTTGCTTTGCATCCGTAATCTGAAAGCAGCAGTGGAAAATCAGTGTCACTTAATGACAGAGATGGTGATGGAAACTAAAATCCCTCCCAATGAAGGAGCTCAAATTCACAGTGGCTCCCTAAAATACCAAAATTTGGGCTTTCCCACAGTGGAAGGGAGGCAAATTTGCCAGGAAAGTCAGCCTTGAAAGTGTTCTGAAGTCCATTTTGTGCAAGGCTAAAAAGGAGCTGTTGGTATATCTCCTCCAGAGATTCCCTTCTTAATCTTTTCCCTTATCAGGAACAAGTTTCTTATCAGTTCTCTACAGGGACATTAGTAAAGAGAGAAGAGAGAGTTCAGCACTCCAAATAATCCAGGCTGGAAGTGCATCCAGTTCTGACCAGCTCTGCATTTTCTGCATCCCTCAGAGGCCAACCCACACCTTCCCCCAAGATGTTCCTGATGTCCCCTTTGTCCCTTGCTCTCTTTCTCCTCCAGAGAGAACAAGGCTGGAGCATGACAACAATTTCATATTTCTACACCAACTGCCTCCCTTTTTACTTCTGAAAATTTCATAGAAACATGGAATGGTTTGGGTTGGAAAGGACTTGAAAGATCATCTCATTCCACCTCCCTGCCATGGGCAGGGACACCTCCCACTATCCCAGGTTGCTCCAGTCCCATCCAGCCTGGCCTTGGACACTTCCAGGGATGGGAATTTTTCAGCTTCTCTCAAAAACCTGCGCCAGGGCCTCCTCACCAGCCTCAGGGAAGAATTCCTTCCTAATATCTACTCTAATCCCACCCTCTGTGAGTTTGAAGCCATTCCCCCTTTTCCTGCGCTCCAGGCCCTTTTCCAAAGTCCCTCTCCAGCTCTCCTGGAGCCCCTTTAGACACTGGAAGAGTCTTCCTGGAGCCTTTTCTTCTCCAGGCTGGACATTCCCATCTCTCCGAGCCTGGCTGGGAGCAGAGGAGCTCTGGCCCTTGGAGCATCTCTGTGGTTTCCTCTGGACTCACTCCAAGAAATAGAGGTGATATATCAGAGATACATGAAATCCTGAGACAGTTTTGGCTGAAATTTGGGAAGAGGGTGGAAATCCTGGGGTTGTTTTGATGACTCTGTGGTGTGACAGCAGGTTGGGCCATTCCCTGTGGGGCAAAATTCCCTTTCTTGCGTGAAAGAAAGAATCAGTCACACAATTTCTGCTGTAAACAGCTCCATGCCAGGATGGTGTGACTAAGAACTGTTCTCTCTCTTTCACAGTACATATATTTAGATCTCTGTGTGCATCTCTATCTATATCTATATCATATAGGTCTGTATCTATAGCTACACCCATCTATACCTATATCACAGAATCACTGCATGGCCTAGCTTGGAAGGGATCTTAAAATCATCCACTTCCAACACCTTCCGCTATCCCAGGGTGCTCCAAGCCCTGTCCACCCTGGACTTCAACACTTCCAGGGATGGGACAGCCACAGCTTCTCTGGGCCACCTGTGCCAGGACCTCACCACCCTCCCAGGGAAGAATTTTTTCCTAGTATCTGATGTAAATCTACTCTCTGTCAGTTTGAAGCCATTCCCTGTTGTCCTGGCACTCCAGGCTCATGTAAAAAGTCCCTCTCCGTCCTCCTTGTCCTCTCCTTCAGGTTCTGGAATTAGGTCACCCCAAAGCCTTCTCTTTTCAAGGCTGAACAATCCCAATTCTCTCTCTTTCCTCACAGCAGAGCTGCTCCATCCTTGTGATCACCTTGGTGCCTCTTCTGGACTCACTCCAAAAACTCCATGTCCTTCCTGTGCTGGGACCCCAGAGCAGCTCTGCAGGTGGGGCCTCACCTGAGTGGGGCAGAATTCCTGGGATCAGCCCAGGATTTCTGGGATCGGAGCACACATGGCTGGGTCATGTCCAGCCTCTCATCCATCAACACCCCCAAGTCCTTTTCCCCAAGTCCTTTTCCCCCATCTGCTCATCCCCAGCCTGGATTGATGCTGGGATTGACCCTGGAGCAGCAGCAGCAGCACTTGGTCCTGTTCATAAAACTTAATAAAAATATGATGTTTATACAAATACACTATTAACATTGAGACAATAGACAAATGAAATACTCAATTTTTTAATGCAAGCCTATTTACCCCACACCTTTCTGTTCTAGGAATGGCACTACATTCCTCTTAAATCCCTTCTGTACTTCTATGCTCTCTTTTTACAGCAGCTCAAGAGCAGAAAATTAGGTTTTTTCTCCCAATTCTCCCTGTGTCTCCTGTAAACCATACCTGGAAGGCATCCCCTGACACAGCGAACACACAACAGCATTTTTTTTTCTCTTCCCAAACTGCTATCCCAGAGTTTTGGGGGGTGAGAATCCTGTCTACAGCTGACGTCAGAAAAGGTTTCTCAGCAGGAAGTGTGGCTTTCTGTTACAAGATTCACTCCATAAATTATCTTTTGACAGAAATAATTTGAAAACAAAAAATCCCCAACGAGCCAACAGAATGGCTTTAAAAACAATGAATTGTGTAAATAATGAGAGAAGCAAATGCCCTTGAACAGGTCTCACCTGCCTGCACCTTGCTGTGCCGTTAGCAGGAGTCAGCGTGGGTTTAATTAACACCTTCCTCGGCCCAAAATTCCCACATCATTCCCAAAGACAGAGAGACACTCGGGTGAGACCTCCCAGATTTTGTCGTGCCTTCAGAGCTTTGATTAATCCAGGTTTTCTCTCATTTCCTGGGACAGCAGGCTGCTAATCCTGCTCTGTTTGGAGGGAATTCCTGGTGACACCAGTGCCTCCCAGATGTGCCCGGAGTTAGGGCACCCCAGGACGTGGCTGTGCTTCCAAACGGCATCCGCTGGCTTTGCTGGATCTGTGCCTCTGCTCCTCCTCAAATGCCAGTGGCACAGGAGGGAGTTTCTCCTCTGGATGCCCTCGGAAAATTTAAACGACAGACGAGAGCAGAAAGTTTGCAACGTTGGAGTGGAATTGGAGGCTCTTGGAAAGAGAGGGTGAGCAGCAAGATCCAGATGCTGGTGGATCCTTGGTCGAACTTGGAGGGCTTTTCCTTTAAAAAAATCCTCTTCTTATCTCCCATTTTCCGGCAAGGTCTGGAAAGGGATTAGGCTTTTGATGTTGGCCCTGCTGTCACCTGGGAGATGGCTTACCCCTTATCCATTTTGGTCCATGCTGTAGGATTTTGCTGTAGGATTCATCCCCTGACTCCCTGCCCTGATTTTCAGGGTCACGGGAAGGACATCGGACATGGTATGGTCCTTGCTGCCCATGCACAGCGTTTTAAACAGATTTAACATCTGCAGTCCCAGCGATCCAGGCTGGATCATTTATCTCTAGACAGGAACAAACTAAAAACAGGGGATTGGAACTAAATTATCCTCTAAGTCCCATCCAACACAAACCATTCTCTGCTTTTAATATTCTTAATTGTTTTCAGGCCTTTCAGGAATCTGCCTTCCATCACAATTTCCATAAGAGACAAGTTCAGACTCTGACTTCCAACAAGTTTAAAACACTTTAAGGCAAAAACTTTGCTTTTTTTATTTTTTTTTTTACGGCAATGTGTGTTTTGCCATTTATTTTCTGTAGATGCAGGATTTTACCAGCTGATTTCAGCTTCCAGCACACTGAGTCATCTCCCCAAGATCATCTTAGAGATTATAATTTCTGAAGGGTGAAGAACTGAGATAAACAGGGAGTCTTCAAAGCCAGATGTTGCATTAAAATTGTGGAATTAACCCAGGTGCAGTAACCTTAACTCTGACCCTTTCCCATTTCTCACAGTCCTGTAGATTTTGTGTTTAAGAACAAAGCTATAGGATGTCATTTTTGGTATGGATGACTGCTAGTCCAAGTGTGCTGTGCTATTTTTATGGCACTTTTAGCATAATAATATATTCTGTTCAAAACTGGTGATGTATGAACATAAATATATCTTATTTGCCTATTAATGTTAGACAGGAAAAGTCATTCTTTGTGCAACATCTGTAATGTGATCATTTCAATTTTATCTTCTCCTTTTAGGTGTCTGAGCAATAAACCTTGAAAGACATTATTTATGTATTTTGGTGCAACACCATCACTGTTATTATAGAATCAGGATTTTTCTACTCATTCAAAGTAGTTCTAAAAGGTTGTTTTGCTTTGGTTTTGGTTTTTTTTTTTTTTTTTTTTTTTTTTTTTTTTTTGGGGTTTTTTTGTTCTTGGGTATTTTTTCTTTTCTTTTGTTTTTCTTTTGTTTTGGTTTTGGGTTGGGTTTTTTTTGTTTGGTTTTTTTGTTTGTTTTTTGGGTTTTGTTTTGGTTTTTTTCTTTTGATTTTGGTTTTGGCTTTGGTTTTGGGGGTTTTTTTTGGTTTTTTTGGTTTTTTTTTTTTTTTGTGTGCTTCTAGGATTTTGAAGTGGGAGGACTCTGGTGTGTTTCAGAGAATGAGGGAGTGGTTTGGGTGGGAAGAGTCCTCAAAGATCATCTCATTCCACCTCCTGCCGTGGACAGGGACACCTTCTACCATTCCAGGTTGCTCCAAGACATATCCAGCCTGGTCTTGAACATTCCCAGGGATGGGACAGCCCCAGCTTCTCTGGAGAACCTGTGCCAGGGTGTCACCACCCTCACAGGGAAGAATTTCCTCCTTATCTCCAATCTAAACCTATTCTCCGCCAGTTTGAAGCCATTCCCCCTTGTCCTTGTCATTTCTAACTCCTGTAAAGAGTCTCTCTCTTTTTTTTCCAAGGAGAAATCTTCTGCAAGAGAGAGGGAATGCATCACTTCCATGATTTTGGGTTGCATTTTTGAATGGATGGACACCATGGCCATGAGCATCATCAATAGAAATGAACACTTTTCTAAGAAAGAGCAGACTTGTCCTGATTGGAAACAGTAGCAAATCCAACCCTAAAAATGCACATGCTAGGTTGAGATGAATAAATAAAACATGTTGGGGGTGATTTCTTGGCTTCATAACCTCCTGATACAGCATGGGTCACATCCAGGGGTGTGACCTCTTGTCCCCATCCTCATTAAAGAGGGAGACTTTAATGAGACTCTTAAAGCCCCTGGCTTGTGCTGTGTCCGGATCATGACAGGGATCATCTGACCCATTGAGAAGGAATTCTTGACTGAGGGGGCTGTGAAACACTGGAATTGGCTGCCCAGAGAAACTGTGGAGGCCTCAGCCCTGGAAATGTTCAAGGAAATGTTGGACAGGGCTTGGAGCAGCCTGGTCTAATGGAAGGTGTCCCTGCCCATGGCAAGGGGTGGAACTGGATGATCTTTCGGGTCCCTTCCAACCCAAACCATGCTTCTACCTCTGATAATTTGATGTTTTTTAATTCTTAACCTACAGATCACCTTTGAAGACTCTGCTCACCACACCTGAAGCTTCTTATCTGTTCTTCGTGTCCTGTGCAAGACTCGCTGCTGCACAGCCCAGTCACCGGAAAATCAATGTTTAAGTGGAAGCGAATATGAAAATGATTGCTACTGTAAGGCAGGGAATAAAAGACAGAGGAGGAATGTCTTTTCTAGTGATAACATGTGAATAAATCCCTGTGGCTTATTTTGATATCGCTGACATTTTTCATAAAGACGTTCTCCAAGGAGCCAAAGACATCTGTCAGCACAGAGTGAAGTGTGTACAAATGAAGCGCAAATCCACCCTCCTGAGGAATGACAGAGGTGTCGATAATTTCAGGAGCTGGGAGGGAGCAATTCTGATGCAAAATCTGGAGGAGTGAGTCCCAGCTCGGGGGGTTTTTAGCTCAGAATGTGATCACAGTGACGCAGTCATGGAACGGCATCACCCTGCGCAAGGAAAGCTGCGATCCCTGAAAATGCACGGGGCGTGTGGAAAAGAGAGGAGAATTCAGGATATGGCATCCTGCCTGGTTTCTGCTGTGTTTCTAAAAATTTGTTTTGCAGGTCTCTTTTGGGAAAAACATAATTTAAGAAAAGGGATTTTATTTTCTTTAAAAGATGACAGAATTCAGTGAAGCTGCAGAGAGTACCTGGTTCCTGGCATAGCAAAAAGTAATGGAACCATGAAGAATCAGTCGAAGGGAAGGCCACAGGACCAGGGCAGGGATTGTCCCTCTGTGCTGACAGGAGGATGCAGCCAGGTGGGGGTTGGGCTTGGCTCGCAGGGAACAAGGGACAGGATGAGAGGAAATGGCCTCAAGTTGCATTCAGGTTGGGCATCAGGAATTCCATGAAATTCCATGAATTTCTTCATGGAAAGGGTTGTCAGCCATCGGAAGGGGCTGCCCAGGAAGGTTTGGAGTCCCCATTTCTGGAGATGTCCAAGAAAGGCCTGGATGTGGCACTCAGTGCTCTGGGCTGGTGACAAGGTAGGGATCGGTCACAGGTTGACCTTGATAGTCTAAGTGGTTTTTTTTAATCTAAATAATTCAATCTATGATACTATAATTAAATGTCTCTATGAATCTGTCTCTCCTTTGGCACTTACAGCAGTGATTTTTAGCCTGTCTATCTCTTTTTTCAAAGCAGACATTTGAAGGCGACCCAGACAGCAAAGCTCCAGGACAGTGACCTTGACTGCAAATATCATCTGCAAAATATTTAGGGGCTGTTAACTGGGAAATGGAAGCTATTGGGGTAACTGGGAGCACTTACCAGCAGGTCCCAAGAGGCACCAATTCTAAGGAAAAGCAGTGTCAGAATTGGGAGGTTCAGGGCTCCTCAGGGCTGGAATTGTGCTTTTGTCTGGCTCACGTTGTTATTTTCCATATTTTTATCCTCTCTTTGCCTTTGAAATCAACCCCATGCTGGCATACAATGGGTAATATCCTGTTGGTTCAACTTTTTTGGAGAATCTGCATCAAAAATGGGCATAGGAGAGCTTGAAAAGATCATTTAACCCTTATTCCACATAAACATCGAACATCAGCCAGCAAAAGGAACTCCTGTGGACAAAAATCTATATATTTCTTTCAAAAAGCTTGGAATCTTGTAAACAGCATCGTTCACATGGGAGGCCACGAGGATTCAGACATATTTTTGCATTTCTAAAGGCAGCTTTCTTAAAGCACAATCAAATGTAAATAAGGCCTTATAAGGAAAGGAAGCGCTATGGGTAACACCTATAAGAAAAGGCACTGTAAGGTGTAAGGAGAAACAGAAAATCAAATGTTTGTTATTCCAAGCCCTGTCCAACCTGGCCTTGAACCCTTCTAGGGATGGAGCCACCACAGCTTCTCTGGGCAACCTGTGCCAGGGCCTCCCCACCCTCCCAGTCAAGAATTCCCTCCCAATATCCCATCTACCCCTGCCTCTGGCACTGGAAAGCTATTCCCACTTGTCCTGTCCCTCCATCCCTTGTCCCAAGTCCCTCTCCAGCTCTCTTGGAGCCCCTTCGGGTACCAAAAGGCCACAATAAGGTCACTCCAGAGCCTTAGAATTAATTACATTCCTATTTTTTGGCTGAACAGGAAAGTTGTGGGGTTTTAGGATGTGAGGACTGATTGTATGATCAGCTCATGGAATCGTAGAATAGAATTATGGAATCGTTAAGGTTGGAAAAGGCCTTCAACATCATCAAGTCCAACCACCAACCCAATACCACCACATTCACCACTAAACTAAATGTCCTCAAGTGTCATTTCCAC
Organism: Acanthornis magna; assembly: GCA_036785705.1. NCBI lineage: Eukaryota > Metazoa > Chordata > Aves > Passeriformes > Acanthizidae > Acanthornis > Acanthornis magna. The sequence goes on along the minus strand of JAWUZG010000129.1, from coordinate 590,679 downwards.
ATATTTTTGAACACTTCCAGGTTCCAAGTGATTCTACCTCTACCTTGGGTTACCTGTTCAAATTATTTACAAACGTCTCAATGAAAAAAAAATTCCCTAATATCTAATCTAACCCTTTACTGGTACAACTTGAGGCCATTTCCTCTTGCCCTTTCCTGGGAGAAGAGACTGATCCCACCTCACAACAACCTCATTCCAGGGAGTTGTGGGAGTGATGAGATCTCCCCATGCCAGGTGTGATGCTCCAATTGGTTTTGAAGTTCTGTTTTGCCTCCATTGTGCTGTTCCCCAAGAATATGAAGGAATTCTGGAGTGATTGGTTGGATGAGAATGTTCTTATCATCCAAGGAAAATCCAGGTATTGACTGAGCAGTGTCTGGAACTTTAAAGGAAGTTTTACCTTCCTACCTTTTTTTTTTTTTTAACCTTCCATCAGGATCAGCTCTCCCCACTAGCTCCAAGTTGATGCAAGTTCCAAGCATGCTCAGATTTATCCTTTTTTTAAAGCTCCAGTTTTAGGAAGTGAAGATGGGCGGCTTTTGCAATTCCTGAATCATTGTGGAATTCAGTCCTGCCTACACACTTAAAAGCTTCTCCTATTTTCCATCAGGGACTTGGCTCCTTTTTTTCCAAAGAGTTTGCATGATAATGCCATTGTTATTTTCTCAAGGTTCTCTGTACTTAGATGAACCTCAGACAGAGAGAAGAGAATGGTTAATTAGCCAGACTAATGAGACCTGAGGTCCCCAGTTTCTGTGCAGAGTTAAAGAGGGCTCATTAAAGCAAAAACCCTATGGAATGAGCCAGCACCAACAAAAAGGAAGAAGAAGGAAGAGCATTAACCCTTAAGGAGGTTTTGTTTTCCAGCCAAGATGGATGGAGGGAGGAAATAACACAGAAAAATGGCTAATTCTATCCTGCAATGGATTTTCTGGGCTGCTGAGTGGGCAGATTTCCCATGGAAAATAAACCAGCACTGTTCAAATAGTGAAAGTTTTCCCATGGGAAAGGAGGGAGAGGAATAGGCTGCAGGATGTTGGGTGAGGCTCCGTCGGGGTTTTTTGGAGAGGTACAGAGAGGAGCCCACATAGATCAAACACCAACAAAAAGGGGAAAAAATAAGGGCTATCCTTTCCCAGTGAAATTCAGAGAGGCAAGGAGGTCATTCCTGGCCAGCTGGGAATAATTTCTCCAGTGTTCAACCAAAGAAACGATGAGACACAGCCCAATCATGGAACTTGTGGTTGTTTCTCCTTTTTGCTGCCTTGGTCATCGCAACCTTTGGCACTTTTGGGTGGTGATCTCCAAGCTCAGGTTGGATATTAGGAAAAATTTCTTCACTGAAAGACTGTTTAAGCCTTAGCAGGCTTCCCAGAGAATGGTGGAGTCACCATCCTCGAAATTGTTCCAAAATTGAGTGGACCTGGCATTTCACCATATGGTTTAGTGGGAATGGTGGCACTCAGTTGAAGGTTGGACATGTTGTTCCTGGAGGACTTTTCCAACCTTAATATTCTGTGATTCTGTGATTTTTTTGTCTTCATTTCTGTTGCTCTCAAGCCCTTTTGCTGACACACAGCTCTAGCTCAAAGGGTGCAGTTTTTATATATTTTATCTATATTTTTAAAAAATCTACTCTACTATGTACTAAAGTACCAAGGGAACAACAAATTGATTTACACAAAGCCCAGGAATTCACAGAGAAAAATAAACACACTGAACCTTTGCCTTGCACTTATGGTTGTTACACTGGTATTTTCTTTTGTATTTATTAAGCCCTGTTTTGAAAAACAGAAGAGGTAAGGGGGGGTGAAGCTGTCCGGAGATTAATGAAGTGTTTTGTTTTGCTGCTGTTGCATCTTTTTTTCTCATCTGCTTACACAAAATTAAAAAAGATGAAACACAAAGAAGAGCTGGTCTTTATACACTTTATCCTTTGGAAAATATTCCATGAGGTACATGTAAAGCCAAGCTGAGCCTAATTTTTAATTCTGCCCTCGCTTACAGGGACATAACTCATTGACGTAAATCCTGATGGCGTAGAATCCTTTTCTCTGGGGGCCCTGGAAGGTTGGATCCAGCTCTGGGGAGGTGGGTGGGAGCTGCTTGGATGAGCACAGCAACAAAGCCTGAGTGCTAAAGAAGATGCATAAATATTTGAGGAAGCAAAACAGTAGGGGGGAAATTTGGGGGTTGGAGAATTCCTGGGAAATTGGGGTCTGTAGAATTCCTGGGCCTGTGCCAGTCAGGGCTGGATGTGGTGGTAAATGGCCCTGTTTGGGTTAAATGTGTTGATAATGGCCACAAATTATGAGATTTTTCTCCTTTTCTGCTGACACTGGGGGGAAAATTAGTAACGGGCAGCTCAGTTGCTTTAATTGCAATGCTAATTAATAACACCCTCCCTGTGTAGATTATCTCACATGCCTGCTGAGAAAAATGGTCTTGGTCATTTCTCCAACTTAACAGATGGAAAATATTGATCTGTGAGTTAAAACCAGCAGCACTTGGGCTCGGCTCCGCTCAGCTGATGGAATTTTCATGATGGATGGGACAAAAATGTTATTAATGAGGCTTTTTGAAAGGACAGCACATCTACAGAGCATAAACACACAGAGGAGTAACGATGATGAACCTGAAAGTAATTCCAGTGTGAGATGATGGAAACCACCAGGAATCTCACACCAAGAGATGCCCATGTGCTTGTGGAATGTTAATGATTCAAAATGAGATGGAGAAGTCCTCTCTTGTTATATTAGTTGGTCGGGAAACTGAGGCAAAGAGCCAAATGGTTTATTTGGCACACAAAAGAGCCATTTGGAAGGAAAAAAATCAACGGATATGACTATGAATTAAACACATCTTAATTTTCATGAGCTAAGAAATGTGTTTTTAAATCTCACAAATTAGAACAAGTCAAAAATAATGAAGAAATAGATTTTATAATGTTGTCAACCAGATCTACCCTGTCTGACTTTATTCACGGTCAACTCCTGTTGAATAACAATTTTCTTTAGAACAAACCATGAAACTGAATCCCCTCTTTCCAGTTCTGAACCGTAATTTAACACCTACTAAAATATTCAAATTTAAGCAAATGATTCTGTCCAGAGAACTTGCAGATTCCTCATCCCTGGAAGTGTTCAAGGTCAGGTTGGACAGGACTTAGAGCAACCTGGTCTAGTGGAAGGTGTTGGAAGGGGTTGGAAGTAGATGATATTTAAGGTCTTTTCCTAGCCAAACCATTCCACAATTCTGTGATTTCCAAGGATAGAGAATCAATGGACACCATAAAAAAATTCGACTTATTTATGCTTCAACCTTCTGCTTTCATGTTTAGCCGGTTCTGTCCTGATTCAATTTCAGTGAATTGCTGGGTTTTACATCTTTGTAAAACTGAAGAGCTCATAACATTCCCATTTTCTCTCATCCTTCCTCTGAAATAAGTTCTGGAGAAAGGGAATGGTTGGCTTTACAGGGAACAGAATGGGAAGAGGGCAGGAATTGTCAAGAAATACAAGAGTACAGGTATAGGGTAAATACCCACTATACTTTCCTCATCCCTTCCAAAAAATCCCATTAATTCAATGTTAATATGACGATTTATCCTCTTTGGGTTCTATGGAAAATTAAGTACAAACCAATACTGAACAAATTTAAGCCCATTTCAGCTCAGTTTTAAGTGGTGCTGAGTTAGCATGAAAATGAGTCACTGAAAATCAACAGGAAATTACAGCCTGGAATATGAATCATCCATCGATCCCACAAACGTTCACCAGGGATAAGTGAGAAATTTTGGAGAACAGTGAGGATCCAACTAAATGATGTCAGAGAAAAATGAAATTGCTGGAAAAAATAATCAGAAGAGTTAACGACATCTTTTTTCTCTTTTTTTTGCATACACACAGCATAGAAAAAAATCTCACTGCAACCTCCAGAAATGGCCACTTGCCTGCCTTTCCCAGGAAAAATGTAGAAACAAGGGGAGATGGGTTAAATACCAATGATGCTGCCTCCCAACCAGGCAAAAATCCATATATCCTGAGGAAGTGTCCATCTCTAGAGATGCAATTAAGTCTTTGTTTTATAATTCACGATTATCAATATCTCATGTCAAGACTGCTGCAGAACTCTTTAAAACCCTGATTTGTAGATGAGATAGGACATCAGGAAATGTGTTGTATTTTCAGGGCAAGGAATAAAACATGATGAAAAATAAGCTTTTTTCCCCCTAAATCTTGATGATTCTTCAGGAGTAACAGAAAATTAAACAAACCAAAAAAATTATTATCAAGTGGTTGGGGGGAAATTATTTATTTTTCTTCTTATTTGTTTTCAAGGAGAAAAAGAGAAGTAATTTTTTTCTGTCTACATAAACTATTATTCTGATGGGAAAAAGTTTGGAAGAAATTAAATATTAACAATAACTACTGCCTTAATCGACCTATCTCCAAAGGAAGGGCTCATCCTTCTTTATCTTGGCAGAAGAGTCCAGGGAATATCAGTCCTTTAGGAGACTTGGCCACACCTCGGATCTTGTGTCCAGTTCGGAGCCCCTCATCCATGAGAAAGACATTGAGGACATGGAGAGTGTCCAGGGAAGAGCAAAGAAGCTGAGGAAAAGTCCATGAGTGTCTGAGGGAGCTGGGGGAGCTCAGCCTGGAGAAAAGGAGGCTCAGGGTGAACCTCCTGGCTCTCCACAACTCCTTGACAGGAAGGAGCACGATGGATATCAGACTCTGAGAGGACAAGAGGAAATGGCCTCAAGTTGTGCCAAGGGAGGTTTGGGTTGGATATTAGGAAAAATTTATCCATGGGGAGGTCATCAACCATTGGGACAGACCACCCAGGGAAGTGATGGAATGATCACCCCTGGAAGCGTTCAAAAAACACATGGATATGGCAGTGAGGATGTGATTTAATGCTGAGCGTGGTGGTGCTGCTGGGTTGAAGGCTGGATTTGCTTTTGGAGGGTTTTTTTCGAAATGTAACAATTCCGTGATTCTCTGATTTTCTGATTTCCTCATTCACAGCCCATTGTTTCTCCTCCTGGTGTGGAGGACAAGTGCACAAAGCCTCAACAGCAGAGAACCGGGGTGCAGTGGTTTGGTTTGTGTCCAAGGTAATGAAGCCAAATGTGGGCAAATTAACTCAGATGTAGTGAGAAGGATTTTCATTTTCTCGTGGCATGGCTGGTTGGTGGAGCAGCGCAGTCACACCGAGTCTTTCAGAGCTGCTTTAGGTATTTTTACACTTGATTTTCACCCTGGTGACCTTGTCATGCCTGAAAGCCCCACCCAACCAAGCAAACCACTGGAAAATGCAACAACAGGCTGCATATTAGGACTCAAAATGGTTCACAAGCCACCTGTAAAAACCAAGCAAATGAATTTCCAAAGGAACGGGATCAGATAAGAAAATCATATTTATATTGCAGCAGCGTTCCAGCTAAGAAGAAATAAAGATCATCAATGATTCACCAATAATAGCTGTGACTACAGAAGGAGATTAGGTTCATGGCATGACTTCAGGGCTTTGGAATAACCTATCCTGGCACAATTAGGAATTTTAGAAATAGAGCATGGGTTTGTTTTACTTTTCAATATCCCAGAGTGTTATTTCCTCCCTTCAGATTGCCAGTGTCCCAAAGGTAGACTTCTAACCAAAATCACCTCTTTTATCTTAATTAAGACATGCCATGAAAACGAAAATGATCTATTTAAATGGGTAAAAAGGAAGTAAAGCTATTGGAAAAGCTTTTAAGATTACTGTTCTACGTCAGAATAGAGCTGAATGAAGATATGGAGGAAGTGGAGCAGTGGAGCAGCTCACAGGGGTGATACAAACCAAGAATGGGTCTAAAACCCTATTTTAGTGAACACATTCCTGATGAAACCAATGGAGAGAGTAGGATTTGAGGTTTTTTTGAATTTTGTTGTTTTATAGAACCATCCATAGAGGGTATTGAGCACAATTCTGATGAGGAGTAGCTGAGGGAGCTGGGAGGGCTCAGCCTGGAGAAAAGGAGGCTCAGGGGGGTCCTCCTGGCCCTCCACAGCTCCCTGACAGGAGGGGACAGCCAGGTGGGGGTCAGGCTCTGCTCCCAGGGAACAAGGGACAGGATGAGAGGAAATGGCCTCAAGTTGCACCACGGAAGGTCCAGGTTAGACATTAGGAAAAAATTCTTGCCTGGAGGAGTGGTCAAGCATTGGAACAGGACCCCCAGGGAAGCAGTGGAGTGACCATCTCTGGAAGTGCTCAGTAAATGAGAAGATGAGGCACTTTGCCATGTGGTCTAGTGGGAATGGTGATATTCAGTCAAAGGTTGGACTGGATGGTCTCGGAGATCTGCTCCAAACTTAATGATTCCATAATTCCTTAAATGCCACTGAGGTCACCCACCAGTGACAGGAGGGGGAGTTCACACTCCTCTTATCAATGCATCTGTACCTTAACCTCCAGCTGATTTCACCCTCAAGGCTCTAATTAAAGATTAAAATGGATATTAACCACTTCCTGATCTGACTCACACTCTCAAATCCATGTACCACAACTTTTGACCCACAAACAGAACTGGCTGATAAATCACAGCACTGAATATTCCTCAATTTTACTTTTCCCCCTTACTTTTCCCCTCTTTGCAGACACCTTATTCCAGTTCCAGCATTCCCCAGGGATGCACGGCCTGCCAGCAGCCCTGGAATTCTGCCTTGCAAGCCGGCATTACAACAATTTAAAAATTACAATAATTTTTAAATTATTACTATTATTATAATTTTATCTTGAGCTATAACCTGCCTACACTGGCTGCGTCTGTCAGACTTTTTCACATCGGAGTATTATTTTCCACAAGGTGGAATTATTAAACAAAACACAGGTTTTCCTTGGTAAATGAGGGGATCAGTTTAATTGAAATTTGTGGTAGGAGCAGATTAAAGGGTCAAGGGCCTTTAGAATAGAAATTGTCTGCTCCTAACAGGGATTTTAGAGGAGACCAAGTGAACTACACAAGAAAATTGCCTGGTTTTTGTTACCTGTGAAAGAGAGCCGAGGAATGAGCTGATAAGCATCTAAAGTGATACGAACCGCCGAAATATCCTTCCCTTTGGAAATCTCTTTTTATCCATTGCCACTGGAAAAGGGAATGGGAAATTTATGGGGAAGTGCTGAGCTCCCCAGCCCAGGGAATGCTGGCAGGGGTTAATGGATGAAGGGTTTTTTGCACAACTTCCCACAGATTTTCCTGTGAACGGGAATGGGAACGTGGAGTTAAGCCACTTATTCTTGTGTCTGATAGTGTCAGTCAGGGGAGATAAGTGGTGTGGAACGTGATAAGGTTGTGGGAGTGGTGGTAATAAGTGAGGTTTGCTGGGATGCTCCTCTCAAACAGGATACAGGGAATATCCAGGGAGATACCCTGGGGGAAGTTGTCCTCACCCTACAAATGTTGCTTTGCAAATATACATATTAATATTGTGCCTTAGGTTCCTCTCATTTAATAGCAAACAATTAAAAAAATTCCTGTTTAATTTAGATTTAGGGTACATCAATAGCGAGTGAAGGCAGAGCGGCGTTTTCTTAATTAGGTGACATAATTTTGGGGATAAATTAAGTTTGAAAAACAGTCTGTGCTAAAGCTACTGAATGTCCTGTAAATACAGAATTGGTTCACTTTTCAGCTTTTTCAGGACCACGGAATCATAAAATGGTTTGGATTGGGAGGGACCTTCAAGATCATCCAATTCCAACCCCTTCTACTGGACCAGGTTGCTCAGGGCCCCAGACTGGAGGATTTTGGGACACCTTATGGCACCTTCCTGTACCTAAAGGGGACCTGAAGGCTGGAAAAGGATTTTGGACAAGGTCATGTAGTGACAGGACATGGAAAAATGACTACAAACTGACAGAGGGAAAGATTAAATTGGATATCAGGGAGAAATCCTAATCCAATTGTGTACTTAGGCCTCTGCTGATTTCATCTCAGACCCAAGTATGGAATTTTCTTTTTTTCCCTTCCTATAAGGATGATTAAACCATGGCAGAGGGGGCCCAGAGAAGCTGTGGCTGCCCCATCCCTGGAATTGTTCCAGGTCAGGTTGGACAGGGCTTGGAGCAACCTGGAATAGTGGAAGGTGTCCCTGACCACGGCAGGGGAGTGGAACTGGATGATCTTTAAATTCCCTTCCAACCCAAACTATTCTATGAGCCAATAAAAAAATAAAATATAAAAATTAACAGCCTGATGGTTGCTAAAACCAACCCCTGAGTTCCTTGTGAGTGACACCTGCTCTGGTGGATAGGAAAAGAAGCTCAAAAAGCTCCTGGATTTTGAGGGATCTCTGCTGATCAGCTCCACAGATTGCTCCTGATCTGGGATCTGGGATCTCAGGGAATAAAAAGCAGCTCCAGTCTGACAAAATGCGGTCTCACAGCACCAATGTCTGACTATTTCATTCCAAGTATGTTTTAGCATTCCAACTGCCTGGTCCCATAAGCTTCAGAGAAGTTACAGCTACTTGGGATTCCAGAGCAATACTCCCAGACTTAATAAAACTGTCTTGGGGACTAATGAATTATTTAAAGACTGCATAAAGAAAATGTAACCTATGCATTTAAAGTAGGAAAATCCACTTTAAAGTCATCATTCTGCTGTCTTTATCAATCTTACAAGGTTTTTTCTTCATATATTGGTATTTTGTTTGTCTAGGCTGGATGAATTCCGAATGGGAAGTATTGTCATGTCATTTAGGCCAATACTTGGCCCTGCATAAATTTATATTGATAATAAATATAAAGTCTTTTGTTCTGTGTTCATATTTGGTCTATTAAACAATAAAAAGTGCTTCACACAAAATTGGAAGGGATGACACAGAGAAATCAAACACCCAGGTGTAACTTCCTTGGGGGTGTGGATGTTTTTATCCTGGAGCTCACCTTGACCATGAGGATCGAAGATCTTTTTCTTTTTGCATAATAATGGGCTTGAATTTCAAGTGGTGAGAAATGCCAGTGTCTGGAGAGAAAACCAAGTAGCTCAATAGCACCTTGAGAGGTCAGAAACCTCCGGTGAGCTGAACGTGGAGGACTGAAAAGGGAAGAGGAGAAAAAATAGGAGGTAAAGAGAAACTTCTGAATAAAGTGATAGACATGAAAACTCTGGAAAATCTGGGCTCTGATGCTTGCAGGTGATGGACCTGCTCAAAGAAATGAGGAGAAAGTGCTGGAAAGGAAGAGAAAAAAAGAAAATTCCATACTTGGGTCTGAGATGAAATCAGCAGAGGCTAAAGTACACGAGCAGCAATGGCATCCCCTCAGTTAGTGCTTTTGAAGCTTTTATTATTTGCAAAACCTTTGAGGATTAAACACCATCTCCCTCATGAAGTAGCTGGAGAGGGTGGAAATGTCCCTGGAGCTGGAGATGGTTGGAATTCTTACAACCCTTTTGGATCATGGAATCACGGAATCATTAATGTTGGAAAAGGCCTCCAAGATCATCAAGTCCAACCTTTGACTGGATACCCCATCCCCCACTAAACCATATCGTGAAGAGCCACATGGACTCGTTCCTTGAACAATTCCAAGGATGGTGGCTCCACCACTTCCCTGAGGAATCTGGGTGCTGGGCATGGAAAAAGAGGGGGAAAAAAAGTGAAGCAGGTGAAGTAGGAAGCTTAGAAAGAAGGTATTTTTTGTGTCATGCACAATTTTCAGCTGTGAGTCCTTCCTGAGGAAGGATTGGTAGGTTTATATGAAGTTTTGATTCCTGTGATGGAAGCTTCCATGCCCCAATCCAACAGGAGCAGTTCACTGGGAAAGTTTGCTTGGGGAATCCCCTTGAGGCAGCACAAATATGAGAAGCTTGAGGAAGAGCAGATATTGCATTTCTTCATCAGGTAAAGGTTTGTTTTCCCAGGTTTTCCAGGGCTGGATTGGGAAGAAACAGCACATTTAGCAAACAGCTTTCCCATTCAAGTGCATTAATCCTCTGTTCTTAAAATCTCCAGGAATTATTCCTGGGACAGCTTCACATTTGCTGAGCAGAGCATCCCTGGATGAGGACACAGGACACAGCTCGTCCAGATGACATCCTGCTCACCAGAGAGAAATCCCGACTGGAGAAACAGCGATGTTTGGGAATGGACCATGAGTCTCATTGTCATTTTAAATCCAGCCAGCTGATGGCTGTGTCGGGCAGGAAATGAGCTCCCAGCGTTCCCAAAAGCAGTGGAAACTGCAGTTTTATCCCTACGGGGAAGCCGAGAGAGTATCTGAACTCGCAAAAACTCAGAGTCAAGCTCCAAAGAGCACCCAGAGCCTCTGGCTTGGCTCCAAGGAAGCACAGGATGAAACCTGGTGGGTATTGGGAAAGGTGAAGAGGAGATTGACAGGGGAATTTGGGAGAAGGAAGAGAGGGGATGGAGGGTGCATCTGTTTTGGAAAAGCAGCTGGGATTAGTCCCAAAAGGAGAGCTGCCAGTAATGCCTGGGAATATTTCAGGAGGAAAAGGATTTGCTTACACTTCTAGAGAGGAATACACACATAGAGAGGACCTTCTAGTGGAAGATTCCCTCCCTAGGGAAGGGGGAATGATCTTTAAACTCCCTCCCAACCCAAACCATTCCATAATTCCCTGATAATTTTGCAATATAAACCACCAGCCCCTCTGCTTCCCACAGCTGTTCCTGTTCTGTTCAGGAAAAGTTTGGATTCTGGATTTTTTTTTATCCTGTCAGAACTCACCCAAAGGTGTCAGTTTTACTGAAATGTGTTCAGAACCACTCCTCCTCCTCCTCCCTGCAAGACAGGATTTTGAGAATACTGTCAACAACTTTTTTCAGCTGGTGCAATTGGATTTTGGGATCACTTTTTTTTTCCCCCAAGAGAAATTAGTGGTTATTTTTGTTACTTTTAAGAGCTAAAATGTAGAAAGAAGTAATTTTTACTCAGCCCTTTCTTTTTGTTGGTTTAATTTTAAACTTTGGATTTTATTTTATGAAATATTTCTTCTGGACCTTTTGTCCATTCTTTTAATTTTGGAATGGAAATCACCTTCAAAGTGCAACATTTCACACGATCTGGAAGGCTTTTAATAAACTCAACTGCAGTTTAGCATTAAGGACCTCTATTCATGGATGCTGGATTTTTCCAATATGAGCTCCAGGAGTAACTCCCTCAATTTCCATGGATAGCACAGTGGTCTTTCCATGCACCACTTCTTCCTGCAGACAGGACACTATTCATTATTTATTCCCCATCTCTGGAAGTGTTCAAGGCCAAGCTGGATAGAAATGGGAGCAGCCTGGGACAGTGGAAGGTGTCCCTGCCCATGGCAGGGGGTGGAACTGGATTATTTTAAGGTCCCTTCCAACCCAAACCATTCCATGATTCCATGATAAATGCAAAAATCAGGACTCAGCTGTATTTGGCCAAGCTGTTGCTGCCTTTTAAGAGCTGGATGTAAATTTTGACAGCATTCACACTGGGCAGCTTTCCTTCAAAACCCTCTGATATCTTTATTTGATGCATTTATTTGGGATAATTTCCCAATGCATTGGATGCAAGGCCCTGTTGACTGAACGTCTCACCCCCAGCAGGAAACCAAGAATTTGCTCCATTACCAGCTCATTTTTCCCCTTCTCCACATTCCCAGAGAACAAATGAAATCAGGGATTTCAATCTGGAAATGTCTCCTCAAGATAATAATCAAGATTTCTCTGCAAGTATTTTACCAGTATTTTTATCAGTTTTTCCAGCACACCCCATCACCACAGGAATGCACAGCTTGTGTCTATCTTTATAGATATCACTATATATCAACTTCTTCTTGAATATAGATTCATAAACATTATTGAACATACATGCAGATTTATATAAGGATCCTTAAATCAATTTTTCTCTCGATTGCAATTTCAATTTGGCAATAAAAAGTCAATATGATGGATGTGGCTCTCTTTTCCATGCAAAAGCTCAATATAGATCTTTCAGTATCAATAATTCCAGCTATAAAATACGTACCTATAAAACACTCAGTGCTTAAGACCGGATTAAATTAGTGAAATTAATTCTGATACCTATGAAAAGAAGTTGAAAGGAGTTAACTGTAAATTTGAGTCCTTTTTTCCCTCTCTCCTTGCCCTGGCAAAGAGAGACACATTTCATTTCCCACTGATCCAGCAGCCAGCAGTAATTGGTCTGCAATTTATTGTGAGCAGAATAAGAAAAGCAGGAGAAAGGAACTGCAGAGGAGAACTGCTCCTGGTTTGCCAAGAGACATTCCAGGCAGCCTCACACAGCTGGAATTATTTCCTTTCACCACCTCTGAGCACTTGGAGGACATGGAAATTCAGGAATCCCCTCCCAAAGATCTGCAGTGGGTCCCAGCCAAGGGAAGTCCTACACTCAGAGCTGTGTGGGACTGGAGAGATGGTGTCAAATGTGTCCAGAGAAAGGCAAGGAATGGGGAAAAGGTCTGGAGGAGCAACTGGTGGAGCTGGGGGGGATCAGCCTGGAGAAAAAGGGGCTCAGGTGCCTCCTCAGTCTCTACAACTCCCTGACAGGAGGTTGTGGCAAGGTGGGCATAGGTCTCTTCTCGCAGGTAGAAAGCAACAGCACAAGAGGAAACCACCTCAGGTTGTGCCAGGGAAAGTTCAGGATGGATATGAGGAAAAAATTCTTCTCTGGAAGGGTTATCAATCCCTGTCACCATCCCTGAAGGGGCTTAAAAGATGTGGCACTTGGGGACACGGTTCAGTGGTGGCCTTCGCAGTGCTTAGGTTAATGGGTGGACTCGATGATCTCAGAGGTCTTTTCCAACTGAAGTAATTCCAGGATTCTCTGCAATTTGCCTTACACAGACTCTCTTTTAGTGTTTCTACGTCTGTGTTTCATAAACAACTCCATCAGAAGCCTGAGATTTGACAGGACATGATGACACCAGTGGGAAGAGACCTATTTGAGCTTGGTGAGAATCAAGCAAGAACCAAAACTCGACTTATTCTACAATTTCCATCTCCTGTAAGTGGAAAAGAAAGGGAGTTTTAGGGAGTTGTAGCCTCTACAGCCACATATCCTCATCATCTCCAGAGAGCTGGCAGGGATCTCACTGGAGAAGTCAAGAGGTTGTCTATCCTTCCAGTGATGCCTTAAACAGGCTAGTAAAAATATGAAGCAGACGCAGCAGTACAGGGAAAAGGGAATTTACCTCAGTTTAATAGGATCCTCGGTGCCCAGACTCATCAAACATGGAAAACACGCCATGGAGTGAACGATGAGCCGGAACCCTCCCCGTACAATGTCTACCGGATTTTTATGGACTTCACAAAATTAACATATCTACTAAAATCCCCCAATAAGAAACTTAATAAATGAATAATTGCCCCCTATTCTAATGAACCCCCCCAAATGAGACTACAGCCTAGTTTCTCTTTCCAGAGAGAAGGCTCTGTCCGAGGTCGGAGCCTCTGGTTCTGAGATAGTTTGAATGTTTGGTCTTCCTTGCTTAGTAGGACCCAAACTAAGCTAAATATCAGACTACAAGGGTTATAAGCATGTAGGGCTAAAGTACAAGGAGTGTTTGTGCAGGGTACAAGGAGTATGTATAGAGGGTAACAGGGAAGGGAAAGGGTATAAAAATATATAAAAAGGGTATAAAAAGAAAATACAAAAATCACCAGCATCACCAAGAGCTCAGAATTCTTCTGCGAGGAGCACTGAGAGCATGGCTTGGCTCCAATGGAGGCATAGGAAGAAAACTGGTGGATTTGGGAAACTGGAGTGGGTGCAAGAGGAGACCAACAGGAGCATTTGGGAAAAGCAACAGCCTCCCAGGTGGAGAGGGGATGAAAAAAGCACCTGCACCACCCCTGTCCGCATCTAGAACTGCTCTTTCTCTGAGCAGAAGAAAGTCACAGTGCCCAGGGCAAGCCTGTTTCATGTTCCTGGAAAGTTAACATCTAAAAAATCTAAATAATTAACATTGTTTAATCTATAACAATTTAGGTTTCTGCTCAGGATAGGTGAAGGTAACTCCATGGGATAATCCCAGCATAGCAGGGCACAGGGATTTTCACTGCATTAAAAGGGAATGTGGTTCAATCTCCAGGCTGATAACAGAGCTGAATCCACTACTTCTCTATCCTGGAAATCTGTCCCGTGCTCTTCATGGGTCCTGATCCACATCTGTGTTCAAATTCCCATGTCAGCTCTGCCACTCTGTAAACCTTCAGCCTCTGGTACCACATCACACCAAATCCATGGATGGGATCCATGCGGGATTCAGCAGCTGCTGCCTCTTACTGAGCCCTGGGTTTCCTTTCATGGCTCATTTCAATAAGTTAGATTAGAACTACAGCTAATTGCTATTGCCGTAGTAATTTACAGGAGATGTTGTTACTGTTTGTACATCATGGAGTTGGCATAATGACATGTTGTCTTTCCTAATTATATCAGCCAAATAATTCCCACTAAGTACTGGCATAGTGTTTTAATTAATGTTATTATCCCCGTCTCTGTCACAAAGCTCAAAACTCTGGAACTGGGAAATGACTTCTTTTGTTTCCTTTTGTACCTTCAGAAAAGTTGAGTGGAAACCTGGACCCCTTGGATCTTTTCTCCAAGCAAAAGAGAGCTGGGTTTGATTGTCACCTTTGCCAAGGGCATCACTGTGGGCAGGTGAGGCGGAATTTCACTGCTTCTGTGAAAAGGGGAAAGAATATTTAGATTTATTTCTTTTTTTCTCTGGCAGATGGGATTTCAAAGAATTCCTGACTTAGAAAGTGAGGCTTCAGTGAATAGGAATTAGCCAGCAAATGGGTTTGTGCTTCAGGCCTAGGCTCACCTTCACTTAGGTGTTTAAATTAACAGTTAGCAATTAGTGATTGGTTAAATCAGGATTCAGTTACCCAGGCTATGTTTGCAGGTGAAGGGAAGCAGGAAAGCATCTCTGGAGGTGACCTTGATAATTAGTTTGCTGTTTTTCCTTATTTAAATAGGCTTTAAATTTATTCTACTACACAGTTTAGTGGTTAAAACAAGGTGGGATGAAGTGGAGATCTCAGGAATTTGTGGTATGTGGTCCAGGATCCATCCACGTGTGCATTTCCAGCCCCAGGTGCACTCAGGTGGGGTTTGTGGTGTGCTGGGAGCTCCACTGATGTCCAGACCAACCTTCTACACAGAAACTCAGTCACTGAACCATCAGCCATGGATGAGCAACCAGGTCTGGTGGGCACTGTCCCTGCCCGTGGCAGTGGCTTGGGATGAGATGATCTCGAAGGTCCCTTCCCACCCATAATTCTGTGATTTGATGATTCACGGAATCACAGAACGGGTCAAGGAGGAAGGGACATTGGGGTCATCCGGTCCCACCTCCCTGCTCCAGCAGGGCCATCCCAGAGCACAGGGCACAGGATTGTGTCCAGAAGGTTCTGGAATATCTCCAGTGAGGAGACTCCACACCCTCTCTCATCTCTCTTCAGTGCTTGGTCCCTGCACAGTAAAGTTCTTCCTCAAATTCAGGTGGACCTTCCTGGGCATCAGCTCCTGCCCATTCCTCTTGTCCCATCGCTGAGCCCCACAGAGCAGAGCCTGGTCCATGCTCTGACCCTCCCTGCAGACAGGGACAGACAGGCATGAGGTCTCCTCTCAGCTGTCTCTTCTGAAGGCTGAACAGGCCAAACTTCCTCAGCCTTTTCTCATCAGAGATGCCCCAGTCCCAAATCATCTTCACAACCCTCCTCTGGACCCACTCCAGGAGCTCCATGTCCCTCTTGTCCTGAGGAATCCAGAACTGGACACAGGACGCCAGATGTGCCTCACTGAACTTATAGTTACTACTCTTTGACTTATTGGTGTAAGCCAGAAATAACAAAACAGGCCCCAAACCCAGAAGGGAACAGGGAACCAAACACAATTCCATGCTCGACATCCTTAGTGCTGAGGCTGCTGTGATTCCTCACATGGAAATGCATTCCCTGAGTGATGGGAACAGCCAGCTACAGCAGCTTGGATTTTCACAGCTTCACAAGTATCTGCTCCATAAAAAGCTGGCAATAGTTTTGTCACGGTGTGAGTGTTGCAAGATGTGCAGGGGACAGTTTGAGTTCAGGAATTCGTATTTCAGGGATTAAGCACCCGGTGGTCCTTTAAGGGGGGTTTTAGAGCCAGCTGGATTTCTCTGAGCTTCTCTGGGCAAAGGTCGGTGTTAAAAGTGCCTTGTCCCCTCTAAAATGAGGACATGGATACACTGAGAGAGGGAAATAATGATGGGAGCTGAAATAAGGATGAGATGAGGGAGCTGGTGGGTCAGGCTGATATGATCCCAATCCTGACACCAAAATAACTGAATATTATAACTGTTACGATAATATATAATTGTTATGAAAACAGAAATAATTTTAAGGTCTGATAATGAAAAGATGCCTCTGCCTGAATCAAGGTATGAATGAGATCATATGTCAAAATTATTAGTACGGATTTTTTTTAACCGCACGTGTGAGGTAGAGGGTGGGAGGGAAAGACAAAGAGAGACAGATTAAATAAAAAGAGTCACCACCATGTGGGTCCCACTGGCCCTTTTTCTTCTGGTCTTCTCGGTGGTGGGAATCCCCAAATATTCTTCTTGAGTTACCTTGGACATTTATACAATCCAAGTCCTGGGTATCCAGAGGCGTCTGTCCCATTCCCACAATTTGGGATGGCCTGTGCATAGGCAGTTGCTTCCTTTTCCCCACAGTTTGGTGGGAATTTTTGTCTGGATCAGTTACCCAGATTTGCCTCACCAGGCCTGGCATTTCCTTGTTGTTGCCTCTCCACAGTGGAATTTTGCCCTGTGTGCTCATCCCAAACCCTCACCTCTCTTTATGTCTGGCATTAACGCCCTCCTGTTTGCCCTCTCTGCTTACCCTAAGCTCCTCCTGTGGTAGCTTTTCTTGTGGGAATTTCCTTCCTTGGCAGTGCTTTGAGACAAGTGAACTGAATTCTTTAAGTCCTGACAAAGGCAACAGTGGGAAGAAATTTGGGAGAATGCAGTGGCTTCACGTCTTTGTTGACCCAGCTACTCCTTGGGGATCACAGACCACATTAAAATAGATCTCTTGGCACCCAGGAACTTGTCTTCCCTGAGAATAGAAATCCTATTCTGTGACTATTTTCCCCCATCTATCAGAACAGGACAGACAATGGATTTTCTGTTTGTCCAGAATCCTTTTTCCAGTTCATTTTGAAGTCGCCTGGAAGAAAAGCAGTTAGTGGCAAGGTATCACACAATCTTTTGAGGCCAAAAGCTTTGGTTAAATCAAAACATTTCATTTAACCAAAGCAGAAATGGGGTCCTTTGATTTTTACTTTTTAATTTCACTCTTTATGATTTAACAGAATATACAGTCAGTGGGAGGGAAAAACTAAGAATAAAAGTAATTTGGAAATGAAGAATGAAAATGTTATGTGCTGGAAAGGTCAGAGAGACAGTTTCAGCTTGATTGGAACATTTTGCTCGGGTTTTTTTTTCAGCTTCCCAAGAGATACTTAATCAAAATCCACAAAATGTTCCTTCACCAGTGAATCAGCAGGGAAGTTCTAACCCATCTATTTAACATGATCCACTTTCACACATTGACACCTGAGCCACAATTGTGTCACAGGAGGGGACAGCAACGCAGTCCCGACTGAGGGGCAGAGCCCAAGTGATTTTAGAGAGGACACTGCTAAGCCAGGCTGATAAAACAGCTGATTTAGCCAATTAACACTCATTAGTTTGTGTAGGTGAGGTTTTATTCCCTTCCAGAGGGCTCCTTACATTTTCCAGATTTGCTCTTCAAAAGGTTGTGTGACAAGAAGACCAAGAACATCTCCCAGGCTGATACTGATCCACATGGAAGCAACAGTGGGGAAGTTTTCATGGAATCATAAAGGTTGGAAAAGGCCCCCAAAATCATCAAGTCCAACCCTCGAAAATCCCAAAATCCCAAATTCCACCGTGCCCATCATAAAGTGCTGTGTCTACTCATTTCTCAACACTTCCAGGGATTGTGATTGCATCATTCCCCTGGACAGGCTGCTCCAATGCTTGACCACCCTTTAAGTGAGTAAATTTTTCCTAAAATCCAACCTGAACCTCCCCTGGTGCAACTTGAGCCCATCTTGCCCCATTTCTTTGTATGTAAGGTCTTTGATTTCAATGTGTGACTTCCATTGACATTGGGTGTTAATGCACCGAGTGTGATTTAATAAGGATTTGGAATTAAATTGGTGAGATTGGAGTTTACCCAGTGAGACTTACAGAGCTCTTGGAAGCCCAGCACTGAGAGGAAGGATCAGCACTTGCTGTGATTTCCAGCTGCAACCAGATGTTCAAAAAGATGGATAAAATATGAGTGTTATAAATGAGAGTGGAGTGATTTTTCGCATGTTGGAGTTGATGGTTGCTGTTGTATTGTTGTACCTGTTGAGTGGAGTTGAAAGTTTGGATTTTTGATAAAGTTCTAGATTGAAAAGTTAAAAAAGAGACTGTTTTAAAGATGTTTTAAGAGTGTAATGTTTCTGGGTAAAAGCATTGGGATATTAAAGTTGTTTGGAGCAAAATAAAAGGGATTGAAGGTATTTTAGATGGAAAAGCAGTTGAACCCATGTAACCCTGAGTTCAGAAGTTATGTACCTTTTTAAAAATCCTTTATCTTTGTAATTTTATTTATGTAAAACTCAGTTTTTATGTTGTATTGTAAATCTGTAAGCCCATCACCCATCCCAATATTAAAGGCACTCTGCAGCACCCGAGCTAAAAATAGAAGGTTTGCACCTCTCCGCCCACCTCAAGTGGAATACTAATGAGGCCCTTTCCCGCCTTTGCAAATTACCCCTAGGCAACGATCCATCTATTGGTGGGGAAGGCCACCTCATTAATTAGTATTCCCAATCACCAGCGAGCGAGAGGGCGGAGAGGCTAATTCGGACCAGCCCATCAAAAACTTTATAAATTTGGCTCTCTTGAGCTGAGACAGTCAGTCTCTTTTTTGTTCCAGGTGCCTTTACCACCAACAGCTGCAGACTCTGGTCTGTGCAGGGTGCCTGGTGTCTCTGTCTCTCTGACTAGCAGGGAGTCAGAGGCTGGGTCGGGTGCTGGGCCTCTTGCCCATTTTTATGGGCTATACTTAAAATCTTTTTTTTGAACTTAAGATTAGCTTAAGTTCGCCACCTGGCCTGAGGGATCTCCTTGTCCTTGGCCACCAACCGGTGGCCAGGAGAGTCTTATTGCTGTCCTGGGACCTTCCTTTTTTTTTTGTGCTTTTTTTCTTTCTTTTTCCTTTCATTTCTCCCTCGGGAGATCCTGGACCTCGTGGGTCCAGCAATAAACACCTTTTGCTCTAACCCACGAGTGTGAAATTGTCTTTTTTTATGACAATTTCTTGGGGGCCTCGTCCCGGATATCCTTTTTTTGCCCAAATTTGCCCAAAAATCCCGATTTTTTGGTTTTTTTTCCAAATTTTTAATTTTTCCAATTTTTTCCTCAAATTTGGACTACTGCGGATACCACCTACGGTGAGAGGACTCCAAGACCATCGCAGGAGATTGGTGAGGCCCTACCCCTTTCTAGGGGACTGTAGTTAGGGAAAACCAACTTATAAAAAGAAAATTTCTGTTTAGTTTCTCCCTAGCGCCAGCCCTGATTGAAGTGTGAGTGTGGGGTGGGCCACCCCTGGTGTGATTGCAGAGTGAGTGAGACAGGGCAAGGAGCTGAGAGCCAGAGCTCTCTGACTCAGTTTTGGGGCAAGAGCAGAGAGAGTGAGCTTGAAGCGACTGAAAGTGGGAGATTCAAAGAAAATTGAAAATTTTTGTTAAGGGAAAAAGCCCAGCCCCAGAAAGAAAGAAAAAAATACCGCGCGGCCTTCATATATATATATTTTATATTTCTATCTACTCTGTCCCCTTTCTCTAACTGTCCTTTAGCCAGAAGCTTCTCCGGGAAGGGGGGAGCGGCCATTTTGAGTTCTTCTTCTTTAGCCAGAAGCTTCTCCGGGAAGGGGGGAGCGGCCATTTTGGGTTCTTCTTCTTTAGCCAGAAGCTTCTCCGGAAAGGGGGAAGCAGCCATTTTGGTTATCAGCCGGTGGCCATCTTGGTTCCTTATTGTTTAATTGTTCATTGATTAAGTGAATCATTTATAGCGGCCATTTTGGTTTTCAGTCGTCGGCCATCTTGGTTCTTTATTGTTTAATTGTTCATTGATTTGGTGAATCATTTATAGCGGCCATTTTGGTTTTCAGTCGTCGGCCATCTTGGTTCTTTATTGTTTAATTGTTCATTGATTAAGTGAATCATTTATAGCGGCCATTTTGGTTTTCAGTCGTCGGCCATCTTGGTTCTTTATTGTTTAATTGTTCATTGCTTTATTTAATTGCTTGAGTGAATTATTTATAGCAGCCATTTTGGTTTTCAGTTGTCGGCCATCTTGGTTCCTTATTGTTTAATTGTCCATTGCATTGTTTAAGTGCTTAAGTGAAGTATTTATTTTTCCCACGGGAAGTTATTATTGTCGGCCATCTTGGTTTCTTATTGTTTAATTATTCAATTGCTTTGTTAATTGTTTAAGTTAATTATTAATTTTTCCCACGGAAAGTTCCCATCATAGAAAACAATTAAGTTAAGTAAAGAACATCAAAAGATATAAATAAATTAATTAATTTAATTAAATTAAAAAAAAAAAAAAAAAAAAAAATTTTGTAAAAAATAAATTAAATCAAAATATTCATATATTGTTTAAGTGCTTAAGTGAAGTATTTATTTTTCCCACGGGAAGTTATTATTGTCGGCCATCTTGGTGTCTTATTGTTTAATTATTCAATTGCTTTGTTAATTGTTTAAGTGAATTATTAATTTTTCCCACGGAAAGTTATCAAGTTCCCATCATAGAAAATAATTAAGTAAAGAACATCAAAAGATATAAATAAATTAATTAATTAATTAAATTAAATTTAAAAAAAAAAAAAAAAAAATTGTAAAAAATAAATTAAATCAAAATATTCATATATTATTTATACATATATTATTAAAAAAAAATTGTAAAAAAATAAATTAAATCAAAATATTCATATATTATTTATACATATATTATTTAAAAAAAAAAAAAAAAAAAAAAAAAAAAAGGAGAGAAAATAAAATAGAGAGTGGGTATTTTAAATTCTATATTCTTTTTACTTTCCCATCGTTGCAGTTGAGCCAAAATGGGTCAGTGTGTAAGCAAGAGCCACTCTTCCCTGAAGAATTACAAAGTAGCACCTGACAGTCCCCTAGGCATTATGCTCAAAAATTGGGACAGTCATGAATTAACTAAGGGGAAGGATGCAGTGCAAATGATCCAGTACTGTGTCTTTGAGTGGCCTAGAAAGAAAATTCGAGAGGATGGACTCAAGTGGCCCAAACAGGGATCTTCAGAGATATGGCTCTGTAAGGCCCTTTGCTTATATCTACATTATAAGGGCCCAAAGAAATTGGAACAATTGGATTACGCACGAATTTGGTTAAAATATTGGAACAATGTGGAAACAAAAGACGAGAAAATCTTAACAGTAAAAGACAACTCAAAATTAACTAAACATGAAACATCAACCACTGACAAAAAAGATCAAAAAGTAAGGAAAGTTCAACCAAAGCGATGGGACCCTTTAGATGCCCTTCCACCAGTTGCTGCTAACCAAATTGATGGAGATAGTAGTGCCGAATCCTCAATAGAGGAGGAGGACACAAATAATTCCAGTCAGTCAGATGAGGGAGAAGTCTGCACACCAAAAAGAAAACATACCCTCTCTAACTCTCCTCGTCCAAAACATTCAAAAAGCAAAATTATTCCAATTGGAAAAGAAAAATCTCTCTCCTCAACCAGAAAACGAAATGTTAAATTGGCCTGCTCAATTTGTGAGGATTGTTCCAAAACTCCACAAGATAAAACAAAGGCTTTCCCCCTGCGAGAAGTGCCTATGGGTGGAGCACGGGGAGGAATTGGATATGTAGTTGCACCTCTTTCCTCCTCAGAGGTAAGAGACTTCAAAAGAGAAATGAAGTCCTTATTGAGTGACCCGATAGGGTTATCTCAACAATTCGATCAATTCCTCGGGCCAAACATATTCACTTGGCACGAAATGCAGTCCATCCTCCAGTCCCTGTTCTCCCTGGAGGAGCAATGTTTAATAAGGACTGCGGGAATGAAAGTGTGGGAGAGAGAAAATAATGATAATCAGGGCCCTCCTGGAGAACGGAAAATGCCAAATGAAGATCCAAATTGGAACCCAAATGACGAGGAGGATAGAGAAAATATGAAAGATTATAGAAAATTGATAGTAAAAGGGATTAGAGAGGCTGTTCCGAGGGTGAACAACATCAAGAGGGCATTTGGAAGTACCCAAGGTAAAGATGAAACTCCCCATGACTGGCTGGAAAGGTTAAAGAACAATGTGCAATTGTACACCCAATTGGATTTAGACAGCGACAGCGGGCAAACAATGTTGAAAGTACATTTTGTGCTATACTCCTGGCCGGATATTCGTAAAAAACTGGAAAAATTGGACAAGTGGCCAGAGAGAGATTTAAAGGAATTACTCGAGGAAGCTCAGAGGGTCTTTGTTCGAAGAGATGAAGAAAATTGGAAAACAAAAGCAAAAATAATGAAAAATGTTGAAAAAGACCCTCCCAAAGATACTACAATTGGCTCTCCTAAACCCACTCAATTTACTAGAGGTGACTCGAGGTCGAGTGACCCGAGTATGAACAAAGCAAACCACTATTGTACTTATTGTAAGAAACCAGGCCATGGGACCTGGTATTGTTACAGGAAGCAGAAAGACCAAGTAGTGTACCAGGAAACCCAGGCCGAAAGTAACTGAAGGTGTCAGGGGCTCTATCCAGTGGGGACCGATAAACATCAACAAGAGCCCTTGATAACTTTATTAGTAGGTCCCCACCATCAACCTGTAACGTTTCTTGTGGACACTGGAGCTGAAAGGACTTGTATTGCGGAAGTACCAAAAGGACTATACGTTACCAAAAACAACGCCATAGAGATCTCAGGAGCGAAGGGTGACACTTTTACCGTCCCAATCATTCCAAATGTGGAGATCAAGGGAAATGGAAGAATTCATATTAATGACATCCTTTTTGTTCCTCAAGCAGGAATAAATCTATTGGGGAGAGACCTGCAGATTCCACTGCAAATTGGGGTAGTCCCCCGTAAAGGTAAAATGGTTACCAAGCTATTTGTATTATCAGTACAAGATGAGAACCAGATAAACCCCATTGTCTGGGCCAAACCGGGCAACCGGGGAAAAATAGACATGACACCACTAACTGTGAACTTACTTCCAGGAACGAATCCTATTCGAGTTCCACAGTATCCCCTAACCAAGGAGAAGCGGAAGAAACTGAAGGTCACCATCGAAGAGCTGCTAGAGGATGGCATCCTAGAGCCTTGCAAGTCTCCCTTCAACACACCGATTCTGGGTGTCAGCAAACCAGACGGGGGCTGCCGACTTGTCCACGACCTGCGTAAGGTAAATGACAGAGTGGAAACCAGGTACCCCCTGGTTCCTAACCCATACACACTTTTAAATCAAATTCCACCATCACATGCCTGGTTCTCTGTTGTTGACCTTAAGGACGCATTCTGGTCATGTCCCCTAGATCCTTCCTGCAGAAACATCTTTGCATTTACTTGGGAGGATCCAGATACAGGGAGAAAGCGGCAGCTTCGATGGACTCGGTTGCCTCAGGGTTACACTGAGTCCCCCACGCTTTTTGGCCAGGCCCTTGAAGGCCTTTTAACTACCTTTGATCCACCAGAGGGCATAAAAATCACGCAGTATGTGGACGACCTGCTGGTGTCTGGGGAGCAGGAGGAGACAGTCAAATTGGCTACTATAAAACTATTAAACTTTCTAGGGCAGAAAGGGTTGCGAGTGTCAAAACAAAAATTACAATTCGTACTACAAGAAGTAAAATACCTCGGACATTTAATTGGGCATGGTACAAAAAAACTGAGTGCCGAAAGAGTAAAGGCAATAATTGACCTGCCACCTCCAAAAACAAAACGAGAAATTAGACAGTTACTGGGCCTGTTTGGATATTGTAGGCTCTGGATTGACAAGTACTCGCAATCCGTTCAATTCCTATACGAAAAATTAACTGAGGAGGAGCCAGTGCATTGGACAAAATCAGACGATCAAAAACTAAAAGATTTGAAAGACAAATTACTGCAAGCTCCAGTCCTCAGCTTACCTGCCCTAGATAAGCCCTTTGATTTGTTTGTAAATGTGGACAAAGGAGTTGCCTTTGGGGTGCTGACCCAAACGTGGGGCGGGTCCAGAAAACCTGTAGCTTTCATTTCGAAGATCTTGGACCCTGTATCAAGGGGATGGCCACAATGCATCCAGGCAATCGCAGCGTCGGCAGTTCTGGTTGCTGAGGCTCAGAAGCTGGTGTTTGGAGGGACACTCACAGTGCACACACCTCACTGTGTAAAGGCCATTCTAACTCAGCGGGCCTCAGAGTGGCTCACGGATGCCCGAATTGTGCAATATGAGAGCCTCCTAATTGAATCTAAACATCTTCACTTCGCCACATGTACCTCACAGAACCCAGCACAATTTCTTTATGGCTTACCACAAGATGACTTAGCCCACAATTGCATAAATGTGATCGACCTACAAACAAAGGTGCGGGAAGACCTAACTGACATCGCCATCCTCGAAGGGAAAAAGATCTTTGTAGACGGATCATCCAGGGTGGTACGTGGAAACCGATGCTCCGGGTATGCAGTGGTAGACGGGTTGGAAATGAAAGTAATAGAAAAAGGGAAACTACCAGGACATTGGTCTGCTCAGGTATGCGAGCTTTATGCGTTGGAAAGAGCCCTCCACCACCTAGCCGGGGAAATCGGAACTATATACACAGACTCTAAATATGCCTTCGGGGTGGTCCACACCTTTGGTAAAATATGGATGGAACGTGGGCTATTGAATTCAAAAGGGAAAGACATTTTGCACAAAGAAATGATTGTAAAAATCTTAGAGAGCTTAAAGAGACCAAAAGCCATTGCTGTGGTACATGTACCAGGACACCAAACCGGGCTCAGTCTAGAAGCTAGGGGAAATACTCTAGCAGATAATACAGCTAGAGAGGCAGCTATTGAAGGACTGTTCACAGAGACTGTTTTAAAGGTAACCACACGAGCAGCAGCGAAAAGACAAGAAACAACTGATGCAGAGGAATCGAACAAGACCAAAGAAACCTCCGAGGAGGATGAAGTCCCTAAAACCCTGGAAGCAAATGAGGAAGAGATACCATCAGCACCAGACCAACAAGGGGTAAGTGAGAAAAACTTACCCAGGCCCATTTTCAACAACAAAGAAAAAGAACAATTGGCGGCAATTGGCGGAATAGAAGACCAGGAAGGTAGGTGGCACCTTCCTGATGGTAGGCAAATTCTAAACAAAGCACTGACTCGTGAAATTTTATTTGCGATACATAGAAATTACCATTGGGGAACAAAGGCCCTAGTAGATCACTTTTCCCGGGTCTTCTGTTGCCTGGGAGTATACGAAATTGCAAACCAAATTACCAAAAATTGTCTAGTATGCCAAAAAGTCAATAAAAAACAAATGAAAAATGTTCCAAAAGGGGGAATGGACATAGCTTCTCGTCCATTCCAGAGCATCCAGATAGACTTCACAGAGATGCCCCTTGTACAGCGGTGGAAGTACCTATTAGTCATAGTAGATCACCTCACTCACTGGGTGGAAGCTTTTCCTACCACCAATGCCACCGCCCACACAGTGAGTAAGGTGCTCTTAGAACAGATAATTCCCCGCTATGGAGTCCCTCTAAGAATTGACTCAGATAGAGGAACTCATTTTACTTCTCAAATCACTCTAAATTTAATCAATCAATTAGGCTCAGATTGGAAATTGCATACTCCCTGGCACCCGGAGAGTTCGGGAAGAGTAGAACGCATGAATCAGACACTAAAAAGAATACTCACAAAATTAATGATAGAAACAAAGTGGTCCTGGGTTAAGTGCCTCCCACTTGCCCTATTAAGCGTTCGAACACAACCACGAACTGATATTCAAGTCTCAGCGTATGAAATGTTGTTTGGACTCCCTTATTTAGCTGGACAGCGAGAAATCGATGTAAAAGAGACTGGAAACATAGCAATAAGGGAGTATGTAAAGATCATTGCACACAACATCCAAGAGTTAAAGGAAAAGGGCCTGCTTGTGCAAACACCACCTCTTGATTTCAATTTACATAATATTCATCCAGGAGAGTGGGTGTTAATAAAATGCTGGAAAGAAAAATCTCTAACCCCCTCTTGGGAAGGCCCCTTCCAGGTTCTTTTAACAACAGAAGCAGCGATAAGAACAGCAGAAAAGGGATGGACACACATTCGGAGAGTAAAAGGTCCAGTGACTCCACCAGAGGATGAACAAGAGCTCCGAGAAAAAGGAAAACCTTGAACCGCAACAGTATCCTTTAAAACTAAGATCTAGTCAAAGAAATGTTACCAGTTACTGTAAATGTTATTGTTGTTGAAGTTAAAAGACTGTTCAAGTTTCAAATTATCATGTTCAACATTTGTTACATATATAAAACACTAACCTTGTTTCTCTCACTTCCCACTTTTTGTAGGAAGGAAAACCTGCCTGATAAGATCTGCCTCTTCTTCTAAGACCAAAATAATTTGGCTACAAATTAACGGACACACGTTCCTCACAGGAACTGACCGAGGCCAGGTAAAAATGAATCTCCTGCGGCCTGAGGGAGAGAACGCGCTTAGCACCAGTCCAGAGACTCCAGGAAAGGAATGCCAACCACCAGCACAAGCAGGAATAGAGCCCAAACCGAGAAAGGTCACCGTACTGCTCTTCCTGGCCGTGGCACTAGTCATCTCTGTGCCGAAGATCCTGGGAGCCAAGGCGGACATAAGGTGCAACAAGTGCTATCACACCATTTACCAGACCGCAGGAAATTCATTCAAAATAAAACACTTTTTCCGTGCACATTCCTATGTAAGCCCAGGTTGCTACGATATTGTTAACTTAGGAAGGTGTACGGAAAAGGGACAGAAGTATTGGATTGGGCAAAACATTGGTACTCAAATTCAAAAGATAAAAGGAGAGTGCCCCTCCGATGATGTTTGGCTTTGTTTCAATTTCAATTATATCACAAAAAAGGAAGATTTAATAAAAAGAAAAACCTTTGAATTGGACCTGATTCAAGAAACTGTAATCGAAGAAAACCAAAAACAACAGGAAGCTGGCTTATCAAAAGTAGACCAAAATTTATTTATTGATTTGGCGGAGAGGATAAGTCAGCAACTAAATTTAACAAATTGCTGGGTGTGCGGAGGAACTTTAATGTCCGAGTACTGGCCTTGGCGAGGGGTCGGGATTGGACCCCTCGAAAATCATACAGCTGGGCAATCTTCCGCCAAACACCCGAACTGATAATGAAATTTGGCATTTAAGTAACACAGTCTTAGGGGAAGAGTGCATTCGGAGAAAAGCCCCAAGATTCTTCCAGAGGGTGGGAGAAACAACGTGTAAAAGCTATTTTGTTCCTCCAGTGTTGCGCATGAGTGAAGTGGGTACACTGTGAGAGTAATGCGAAAAATCAAGGTTCCCTAAGAAAAAAGAAAAAGGGGGGAGTTTGTTATAAATGAGAGTGGAGTGATTTTTCGCATGTTGGAGTTGATGGTTGCTGTTGTATTGTTGTACCTGTTGAGTGGAGTTGAAAGTTTGGATTTTTGATAAAGTTCTAGATTGAAAAGTTAAAAAAGAGACTGTTTTAAAGATGTTTTAAGAGTGTAATGTTTCTGGGTAAAAGCATTGGGATATTAAAGTTGTTTGGAGCAAAATAAAAGGGATTGAAGGTATTTTAGATGGAAAAGCAGTTGAACCCATGTAACCCTGAGTTCAGAAGTTATGTACCTTTTTAAAAATCCTTTATCTTTGTAATTTTATTTATGTAAAACTCAGTTTTTATGTTGTATTGTAAATCTGTAAGCCCATCACCCATCCCAATATTAAAGGCACTCTGCAGCACCCGAGCTAAAAATAGAAGGTTTGCACCTCTCCGCCCACCTCAAGTGGAATACTAATGAGGCCCTTTCCCGCCTTTGCAAATTACCCCTAGGCAACGATCCATCTATTGGTGGGGAAGGCCACCTCATTAATTAGTATTCCCAATCACCAGCGAGCGAGAGGGCGGAGAGGCTAATTCGGACCAGCCCATCAAAAACTTTATAAATTTGGCTCTCTTGAGCTGAGACAGTCAGTCTCTTTTTTGTTCCAGGTGCCTTTACCACCAACAGCTGCAGACTCTGGTCTGTGCAGGGTGCCTGGTGTCTCTGTCTCTCTGACTAGCAGGGAGTCAGAGGCTGGGTCGGGTGCTGGGCCTCTTGCCCATTTTTATGGGCTATACTTAAAATCTTTTTTTTGAACTTAAGATTAGCTTAAGTTCGCCACCCGGCCTGAGGGATCTCCTTGTCCTTGGCCACCAACCGGTGGCCAGGAGAGTCTTATTGCTGTCCTGGGACCTTCCTTTTTTTTTTGTGCTTTTTTTCTTTCTTTTTCCTTTCATTTCTCCCTCGGGAGATCCTGGACCTCGTGGGTCCAGCAATAAACACCTTTTGCTCTAACCCACGAGTGTGAAATTGTCTTTTTTTTTATGACATGAGTCGAGAAAATTGATTTTTAACTTGGTTCCTTACATCTCCACGTGGCTGTTGGACATGAGCATGGCCAGAAAATCATGGAATCATGGATTGGTTTTGGAAAGGACATTAAAGATCATCTAATTCCATCCACCATGGGTCACCTTCCACTATCTCAGGTTGCTCCAAGCCCCATCCAACCTGGCCTTGGGCACTTCAGGGACAGGGCAGCCACAGCTCCCATCTAAATCTACTCTCTTTCAGTTTGAAGCCTTTCCCCCTGTCCTGTCTCTGCAGGCTTTTGTAAATAGTCTCCACCTGTCTTGTTGGACCCTTCAGGTGCTGGAAGGCCATAATTAGATCATCCCAAAGCTTCTCTTTTCCAGGCTGAAAATTCCCAACTTTTCCTCAAGTTCTCCATCCCTCTAATCTTGGTGTTTAGTGACACTGAGATTTCCAGGACACAAACTCCATCAACAACCTGCAAATAGCTTGGTGCTAGAAGGAGCTTCACTGGGAATTGTAAAGTGAAAATAAAGAGTTTGGTTCTTCCTCATTGTTTTTAACATCCCAAAATCTCTGTCACTGTTTTAACGTGGGCCTGGGGGAACTCATGCAGAATTCTTACAGCTCATCAAAAACATTCTGGGCCATCACAGGCATTATGCTGAAAAAAGATGTATTTATAAGCCTTGCATATTGTTAACAAAATAACAGCTTTCATTTTGCTTTTATGTCCCATAATTCAGGGTGCTTACAGAATAACCTGAATCTCATTAAATTTCGAGCTAGGAGCTGGCAAAAACCCAGCTTGGCTGAGGTTCCACTCTGTACAAAAGCTGAGAATGCACCTCAGAGGTGAATAACAGGCTTTGACTTCAGAAAAAGAATGGAAAAATTGAATGGTCATTGTTTTAGGGGTCACAGATTTCAGCTGAGCTGAACAAAGCTCGGTTTTACCCATTTGAGATGTTTTTTTAATGACTGCTACAACAGACAATCCAGTTTCAGGAGATCTGGATTTTATTCCTAGACTTGTTGGAGAAACCCTGGGCAAAACACTTCCCCTCCATTCGCCCAGACATTAACTGGAGGTGACAACCCTGATTTTAATGAGATCTTCTAAAAGCCTGGCACTGGGACCTTCCCTGCTGGAATAACTGCTGGGGAAAATAACAGCACCTGGCTCGTTTGCCTAAAACAGGCTGAAAGCTTTTATCCCAGTGCCTGAGCCAGGAAATCTATCAGGAACTGACTTCCATCAGGCTGCATGAAATGGGATGTTTATGGGCCTGTGACCTGTATGGGAAAGTCCCAGGGAAAAAGCTGTTCCCAACCCTTAGAACCATGGAATTATTTATGTTGGAAAGGGCCTTTAGGATCATTAAGTCCTGCTGTTAGCCTGGCATTACTAAGGCCACCACTAAAACTCGTCCCTGAGTGCCAAGTTTTAAACACCTCCAGAGGTTGTGACTCCAGCACTCCTCGGGGGAATCTGTGCCAGGGCTTGAAAACCCTTTTAGATCAAGAAATTTTTCCTAATATTCAACTGAAACTGACCCCAGAATTTTTGGTGTGGCCTCACCAGTGTCAAGTACAGAGGGACAATCACTGCCCTGGTGTCGCTGGCCACAATTTTGCTGTCACAGGCCAGGATGTCATTGGTGTTGTGGTCACCTCCATGTTATCCAGTGCTCCATCCTCAGGTGTTTCTACCTGAGCCAATGGATCGGAATTGCAGCACAAGGGTTGGAAATTTCCTGACCTGGGTTACCCCGGGTTGGAAAAGAGATCTGACTCCCTTAAAATGATCAGGATCAGTTTGGAAATGGACTTTGGAAAGGGCTGGAGAGGCAATGAAGTGGGTGGGATGTACAAGGAAGAAGGAGAAGGAAGAGAAGGAGAAAGAAGGAGGAGGAGAAGGAGGAGAAGGAGAAGGAGAAGGAGAAGGAGAAGGAGAAGGAGAAGGAGAAGGAGAAGGAGAAGGAGAAGGAGAAGGAGAAGGAGAAGGAGAAGGAGAAGGAGAAGGAGAGAAAGGAAGGAAGGAAGGAAGGAAGGAAGGAAGGAAGGAAGGAAGGAAGGAAGGAAGGAAGGAAGGAAGGGAAAGAAAGAAAGACAGAGAAAGAGAGAAAGAAAGAGAGAAAGGGAGAAAGGGAGAGAGAAAGAGAGAAAGAAAGAAAGAGAGAGAGAGAGAAAGAAAGAAAAGAAAGAAAGAAAAAGAAAGAAAGAAGAAGGAGTTGCAGCGAGAAAACAGAGAAATAGAGAAGAATGAAAAATAGCAGTGTAGGCAAGAGAACAGCTGTGAGCAAAAGGATTTGCAGAGCAAAACAGAGCAGACAAAGGGAAGGAAAAGGTTTGAGTGGAGGTGAGAGAAACGTGGAGAACAATGGGCACAGGTGAAAGCAAACCAAAACCAAACAAAGCAAACTTGACCAAATGAGGGGAAAAAAGGACTGATGTCAGTCTAAAGGACTTTATTTCATGCCCAAATTATTGCTGTGTTTCAGTGAGACCTTTTTATCCACTCTATTTAACCTCACCACCTTTTTTGTCACAATAACACTTAAAGGACCAGTATAATCAAAAATCAAAATGTGCTGAAAGTTCAAACACATTGAAAGGATCCAAGGGAAAATTTTCACCATTTCTGAGCCCAAAGATTTCATCTGTAACATATTAGAATATATTGAAACACTGAAACATTTTGTTAGTTGCTCCAACTTTCATCCATCTGCATTTTTCTTACGTTGCATTGTGGAGGAAATAATTGATCCATGCAGGCTTAATTACTCACTTAATTATGGCCATCCTGAGCATCCTGTCTTAAACTAAGCTTGTATAAATTTATTATAAATTTATTTACTATCAAATAGAAATACTGATGTCTCTACAGACATCCTTCATCCAATGGGTTGGACTAGTCCTGTTTTAACAGGGAGAAATGGGATATTGGACAAAATTCTCTATCAGGACTGTGTTGGGTGATGCAGAGATTGATGGGTGTCACGTGGGCTGGTGTTAATTGCAGGGCAGGGTAAAATCCAGGCTTGATAAAAACCCCTGAACAGTGGGATAAAAGGGATGTAACTGGATTAAATGTCTGTATTGAAATAGATAAGTAAACAGGACCATGGCATGGGATAAAAAAACCCCAAACCAACAAACTCAGGTGTAGTTTAGGAGTTAAAACCAGCTGTAAACCTTTTGTGAGAGACAATTGGGATTAATCCACTCTGCTTTCTGGGGAAGGGTTAGGATTAATGCACTCTGCCTTATGGGGAAGGGTTAGGATTAACCCACTCTGCCTTATGGGGAAGGGTTAGGATTAACCCACTCTGCCTTATGGGGAAGGATTAGGATTAACCCACTCTGTTTTCTGGGAGCATGGAGTCAGGCTCCATCATCCCAGTTGGAGTTAGGACCAGAGAAGAGCTTCAGACCTTTAAATTTTCTTGTGCTGAATAACTCACAGAGCATAGCTGATAACATGAACACTTTGGGGGGAGGATTTTCTTAACCTGAGGACTGTTTATTTTAGGTCTCTACTGCAGTTCTAGCCCAGACTAGGAGTTTTGATCACATCCTGAGATTTGTAAAAAAAGAAACAAGGGGAAGGTGTTTCCTTCTTTATATCTTGTGTCCTGTTCTCCTTAGGCAGGAAAATAGGGAAATACACTGTGGATGTCCTGCTGTGGACAACTGCAAGTGAGGCTGGACTTCCCTGTGGAATCATCTGATGCTGACGAACCCCTGGAGATGCTTTGAATATGAGAACAGCAAAATACTTCAGGAAGAAATTTGGTGGAGAGCCAGGATCCGCATTCCAAACTCCGAGTGCTGCTCCTGCAGGAGGAGATCAACAACAAAATCCCTTCCTTGAAGAATCGCCATCTGTTTTCCACTGGGTTTTTGTTTGACCTTTACTTTCAGTCCTTTGCTTTCAATCCTCACTGGTCCAAGCGAGTGATGGCTTTGCTGGTCCCTGGGATTTTTGGGGAAGCTGAGTTTCACTCGGATCACGTTTCCAGGCTCTTCAGGGAGCACCGAGTGCAGGCCAGCAATGGGAGGCTGAATTCCTGGTGGGAGTGAAGCAGTGACCTCAATTGTGCCAATTTATAGCCTTGAAAAAGCTGCTTCAGGTTGTGTGGCCCCATCTGGGCTGTGCAAGGTTTGCAGGGTTAGGAGGCTGCAAAATTGATTGTCCTCCATCCAAAGCCACATCCACACTCCCCAAGCACAATAAAATAAAAAAATTAATGTTCTGCTCTACTCAGTCACTGTATTTTAATTCTTTTTCAGTGTTTTATGGGCTTCAGCAAGATATAATTACGTGAAAGAAGTTGTTTAGGAGACACCATCAGGAGCTTAACTCGTGGAAATGTGACTTGGAAGTTTATAAACATATTAAAGAATCAAGTGGACCTTTTTTTTTCAGAGTGAACTCTGACCTGATTTACTTTAATTTTCTTTCAGATTGAACTGAGAAGGCTTGCGTTGAACCCACTAAATTTGTGAATATGAACTGGTGGTCACAGAAACAATAAAATTAATCACGGGTTCCAACCTAAGGGCTGAGCTGGGTCCTAATTGAAAGTGAGACTGTGCAGCCTATGGAAGATATTCCCAAGGTCTGGACTCCAATGGGTTAATGAATCCTACGTTTCCCACGTTTAAACACCCAAAGTACAAAATCCATGCAGAGACACTGAAATCTGGGTCATTTTTTCTGGTGTTTATTCAAATTTTACCTAGAAATAATAATGATTAATAGATTGTTTGATACATATTTCACCAGTGGCTCCTGAATTAATTCAACTTCTCATAACCACGGAGAGTAATTGAATTCCCTTGTTACTCATGTGTTTGCAATTCTCCCATTGTTGTAACTGGGTCACTCCAGTGCTCAGATGAAATCAGATTTTAAAAATAAGTTGTATTCAAATGGGTAAAAGGGAAATCGTGACATCAAACCTCAGCAGCAAGTGCTTATTAGCAATTCAATAAACAGCCGGCGTGTCATGCTGTTACCCAGTACTTGGATAAGGATGGAAGAAATTAATTTTTAGGTCACAATTCTGTTCTTCCAGCACAGGATTCCCTGTCCAGCAGGGAAATTTGGAATTTAGGGGGGCAAAAACCATCGTCCTCTTTCTGCAGTCTATTCCCATGCACCCACAGCTGTTGTATTAGAGGAGGCAGAGGGAACAGTTCTGCCAACTCCACTTTGTGTCTGTTTTGAGTAATTTCTGTCCTTAAATTTTGTTGTCTGACTCCAGTGCCAGGGACAGCAGTGAGTCTCATGTTCTGTCTGCTGGATTAAGAAGCAATCTGGCCTTTTTTTTATTCTTAATTTTGTTGAAAATCAGTCCCCACTTGGTTATCCCAACCTCTTCACGATTTTGTCAGCCTCAGCCTCATCCTCCACTTCCCCACATTTTTTCTCTCCAGACTGAAGATTCCCTGCAGCCTTTTCAATCTCTCCTCTAAAGACAGATGCTCCACATTCCTGATAATTTTACTTTATCTGGATATTCTCTTATCTCAGCTAGGTCTGTTTTGAGAGACAGAGAACAGAACTGCACGGACAGCTCCATATGGGAGGGCATCAAAATTCTGTGTAACAACAAAATCCCACCCTCTGTCTTGTTTCCAAAAACATCCTTGGTGATTCCCAGCTTTTTGCCAGCATTTTTGGCTGTTGTGGCACAAAAAACCTGGAATTTCAGGGTACTTCCAATGACAATTCCAGGATGTCTTTCCTGAGTTTTCATGGACACTTTGGAGTACAGGTGCAGGTATGGTTTCGATTGAATTTCCATGAACACAAAATATTTATTTTTCCTCATCTAGACCGGATTATTCAGGGATCCATCCAACCTGGGCTCTACAGAGCCCACTTTCTTCTTCATTTAATTCCAACCCCTGTGAGATCCCCTTGGATCTCCACCTTACTCTTCCGTAACCTGAAAAGTGGTCATTCAGTCCTACTTTTCTTTTTAAACAGAATTTCTTCTCCAATCCTGCAGCATTTTATATTTTTAATGTTCCTTTTTAAAGGAATTTTTTGAAGAGATTTTGGCTTTTTGAAAGTCCAAATGTATTTTTTTTTTCCCCACCGGATTTCCAGCAAACTCTTGCTCTTCCTGAACTGCAGCTCATCTGACTTTACAAAGCCACATTGTCTCTTTCCCAATAATCCATATTTGCCATAAACTCATTCTTTCCTGTAGAATACTGAATTTGCAGGGAGCCACGCAGTAATTTCCAAGACACAAAGAGTTGAGTGCTTATAATTCCATCTTTTGTCGATGGGAATTAGATCAGTTTTTTCAACCCCTGGGAACTGTGGTCATTTCTAATGCGAGGTTTTATATCTTGGCCAAAATTTTATGAGTTCCTTCAGGATTCCAGTCCAGAGAATACTTTGCCATTGAACTGATTTGTTTGGCATTGAACTGGTCTGTTTAATTTGTGTGCATCAGGAATTAACAGGGAATTACAGATGAGGAAGTGGGATTGATACAGATATTTTTGGTATGAAGGCAAGAAGTTCTTCAAGGGGAGGTTTAGGTTGGGTATTAGGAAAAGGTTTTTCATCCAGAGGGTGGTTGGGCACTGGAAGAGGCTCCCCAGGGAATGGTCACAGCCCCAAGGCCTCCAGAACTCCAGGAAAATTTGGACAATGCTCTCAAGCACAGGGCGGGATTGTTGGGATATCCTGAGCCAGGCCAGGAGTTGGACTCTGATGCTTGTGAGTCCCTTCCAGCTCAGGATATTCCACAATTCTGTGATTTTTCAGTATTTTCTGGCTGCCCAGCAAGCTCATGTGCAGCAGGACACTGTTCTTAAACTTAACACTGATGTTCGCCAGACAATCATAAAACTAATTATAAATTCATTTAGAGCGAACATGGGTCTTTCTATTTTTCATTTCAGCACCCAACAGTTCCAAATAAAAATAAATTCTTACAGGCATGAAAATCTTTACAGAATTAGGCTGAATTTAGCAATTTTAGTATTGCAAACCATTAATGTGAGAATATATTTTAAATGTCAGCGTATTTCCTCTTTCTATTTTCTAAACGAAAAGTTTCATTTTGGAAATGCCAAACCCCTTTGTTTTGACATTTTTCTGAGTTAAACCTTTTCACCCCTAATTTCAAAATAGCAGTTTTTAATTTTGAAAAATTGGCCTCGGTATAAAATAAATGGTTGATTTCTTAATAGATGGACTAACTTTAAAAAGCACTTCTGAGTCAAGAGTTTAGCTCTATCTCAGGTGCTCTTTTACCTTTACTTTTTCCTCCTTGGGAGGGAGCAGAGGTAACGGAGGGGATTTCTTTTTCCACACTGATTTTTGTTTCCATTCTCAGGTGCATCTGTTCTACCTGAAATGCACAGGCAGCAGAGGTTGAGACAACTCCCTCTGAAAAACTGATGCAATGTAATAATCATGGAATCCCAGAAGAGTTAGGGTTGGAAGAGACCTAAAATTCACTCAGTTCCACCCTCCTGCCATGGGCAGGGACACCTTCCACTATCCCAGGTTGCTCCAAGCCCTGGTCAGCCTGGCCTTGAACACTTCCAGGGATGGAACAGCCACAGCTTCTCTGGATAAGCTGTGCCAGGGCTTCACCTCCTGAGGTGACCTAACCCTGCTGGATGGAACCCTTGCTCCTCTCCAAGAGAAGAATTATACTCAAAAGCCTAATTAGGGGCTCATTAGAACTCCAGGATCCTCTGCATCAATTAGGGGAGAAGCAGGGGTGGCTGGAGGAGCTGCCAGAATCTTCCCTCCTCCTTTCTAGACCTTTGTAGAGGAACTGCTGGGAGCTGCAGTAGCTCCCAGTGTGAAGCCAGACCACCCTCTTAATTTCCTCTCTCTGAATCACTCCTCTGACGATTGCTAATTACCAGGTTAATTACCTGTCGACGTGCACAGGTGATAACAACATCTCCTGTTACATCATCCCTCAGTTCCTGTTCCTCTGCTCCCATCAGCTCCTGGCAGAGTGGGGTACCTGCTAATTGGCAGCGTCTCTCTAATTGTATTTTAACAATCACACGCCTCCCACTCGCACCTCCCTTCCAAAGGCATCCTGCAGCTGCGCCAGCTGCATTTCCAGGGGGATGGACTCTGATTCCAAACCTTCTCCGTGGTGGTGAGTCAGAGAACAGGAAGGGCTGGCAGGAAAAAAAAGTTGATTTGCTTCTCTTTACCTTCAGTGAAGGGACAAAACAGTGGAGGAATTGCTGAAAGATGTAATTACAGGGATGTGTTCGGCAGGGAGAGGTGGTTTTGTTTGGATGTTTTGCTGGAAAGCACATGCTTTGGAAGTACAAACCTCTGGTATTCCCTGATGGAATTAACTTCCTGCCATGTCTTCAGAAGGGAAGCAACAGAACAGTTGGAAAGGCAGGAAAACAAGCCCAGGGCTGGGTTTCTGTAACCTGAGTTCAGATCTCAGCTCCCCACACTGATCTCCTTTATTTTAATGGTAAAAGAGATTTTAGATTGCTCAGCCTGGAGAAAAGAAGGGGCCAGGGAGACTTTGGAGCCCTTTCCAGAGCCTAAAGGGTCTCCAAGAGAGCTGGAGAGGGACTTTGGACAAGGGTCTGGAGTGCTAGAACACAGGGAATGGCTTCCCACTGCCAGAAGCTGTGACTGTCCCATCCCTCAAAGTGTCCAAGGCCAGGCTGGATGGGGCTTGGAGAAACCTGGGATGGTGGAAGGTGTCCCTGCTCATGCCAGGGGGTGGAACTGGGTGGGCTTTAAGGTTCCTTTCAATCCAAACCATTCTGGGATTAAATGACAAACCTCCAGAGAGCCTCATCTGAGTGTAAGACATTGTTTGTTCCAGCTTGTGCAGGTGTAGAGTGAAGATTCTGTCCCAAACTCCAACAATCTCATTGCCTTTCTCTCCAGAGGTGGGGCAAGGAGCCTCCAGGGACTTTTTCCGGCTGGAATCACGTTCATCAGAAACACCCACCCTAAATCAGACAATTAGAGAAACACAGAATTATAGAATATCCTGAGCTGGGAGGGACCCAGGAGGATCATCAAATTCCCCTTCCTTTCCTGAACAGCACCAGACAAACCCACTGTTGATTTCCTGAAAAAACCCAACTGGAGTTCAGGATCTATGTGGATACTCTGACATCAAACCAGGGTTGTGAAGGAATGACCCATCTCAGACCTCGTCCTATTCTCCTTTGAAACCACACAATTCACTGAAATTAGGAGTATTTGAATAAATCTTCCTCCTGACAAATGATATTGAAATTATCTGCTGGCTGTATAATTTAATAGGGAAGAACACAGGAACAGGAAGAAAGAACAAATGGAATACAAGGCGGTAAAACCACGTCAGGTGATAATGAATAGTTTAATTTCATTTGGATTTCATAAAGCAAAAGCAAACAGAGAAAGGTTTTCTTTGAAGTGCCTGATAGTTTAGCTTTTTCAGAGGGATTTAATTCAAAGTTATGCCATTAATTTTGTCTTAATTTTTAAATTAGCCCTTGTCCTTTCCCTTGAAAAATGAAGGGAACCGAAAGAAGTAGCATTGGCAAAGCGTCATAAAAATCATTTTCATTCCATTTCTTTTTTCTTGTGTTTCCACAGTAAAAAGACGGGAAGTGTGAAGTTAACAAGTGAGAAATGCAGCCTCTCAAAGAGAAGTGAAAATGTTCGTCTTTTAAAAAGTCAAAACAAGCTGCAAAACTCTTCATTAAATTGCTGGTTGGAATGTTTTTCACAACAAAATTGAAAATGCCACTGAAACGGGTGTGATTTATCTGAATGTTTACATTTTAATGGAATTTGTTGGGGGTTTTTTTTATGATGAAAAAAATTCCTTCCATGTTTTTCCATTAGCAAGTGTAATACTAAAGACTAAATTCTCCTAAAATCCAGGAGTGGGAGTGGGACAGTCTGCTCTGGAGAAGATTTTACACATTGAAGAGGGAATTATGAGGCATTCCTCAATTTACACCATCTGCAGAATGTGGTTGCTTCTCTCATACTTTGCTGACAAAATAAGACTTGTTATAAATCTGGAAGGAGAAAAAATGGTATAAAAATTACCTTTTTTACTTTTATTTTCTACAGGAAATTGCAAGGGAGAAAAGCAGCCAAAACCAGACATGTGCTAGACAAAAAATAGATAGTTCAATCAGATGCTGAGGAAAAATAAGTCTCAGTAGGGTTATGTCACCTCAATGTCGTGTGATATCAAACACCTGAACCTGCATTTAAGCAAAGGTTCTCAAAATGGCCAAAATAAAGAAAAGCCTAAAAAAACTTATTTTTAAGTTTTAAAATTTGTTCTTTTCATTTTGTTGCTGTGATAGAAATGGAGTGAAGAGAGAAATAACATTCATGTTGCACACCCTGGCTCCATCTGACGGTAACTGAAAGGATTTCAGTTACAGGAAATCAGGAGGAATTTCTTCATGGAAAGGGTTGCCAAGCATTGGAATGGGCTGCCCAGAGAGGTGGTGGAGCCACCATCCCTGGAGGTGCCCAAGGAAGGCCTGGACGTGGCACTCAGTTCTCTGGGCTGGTGACAAGGTGGGGATTGGTCACAGGATGGACTCAATGACCATGGAGATGTTTTCCAACCTCAACAATTCCGCGATTCTGTGAATTTCCGCATTATCCATGGAGAAAGGCTTTTAGCAGAGAGGTTAATTCAGCTGAGGAGACAGTTTGGCATTAAATGCTTCATTAATAATTTGGTTTTGTGTTCTACATTTTTTGTAACGCGTCCCCGTGATGTGAATCGCTGAGCAGCTGAGAAACAACTGTGAGACTTGGAAATCACCAAGGGCCTGGAACGACAGGAAAAGGGGGAATGGCTTCCCACTGAGAGAAGGTTTAGAGTGGATATTGGGGAGACATTCCTCCCTGGGAGGATGGGGAGGCCCTGGCATAGGGTGCCAGAGATAGAAACGGAGATGGAGTGGCTGCCTCATCCCTGGAAGTGTCCAAGGCCAGGTTGGATGGGGCTTGGAGCTACCAGGAATAGTAGAAAGTGTCCCTGACCATGGCAGAGGATGGAACTGGGTGATCTTCCAGGTACCTTCCAACCATTCTAGGATTTTAGGATTCTACATCTCCCTAGGGCTAAAGACAGTTTGAGTCAACTGACACACAAGGAATCCCTCGCACGAAGTGATGATCACAAACACAATCCAGAGGTGCTGCCTTTCCCCTCCAGATCCCTGAAGTTTCCACCTTCAGTTCTCTCCTCCACTTCTAAGGGCTGAAAAGAAAAGCAGCATAATTTTGATTTTTCTCACTTCCTCTCTGAGGAAACTCCGTCTTCCAGACCAGCTCCAGCATTGCCACTGCAATGTTAATACTTAAAAAACCCATAATTGGCATTTTTAATTGACAAACATATCTGACAAAACCTTTTGGGTGGAATATTTATTAGAGACCGGGGCTGGCCGTGCTGTAAATTATCAACCGTAGCTCCACAGGGATAAACTGGGCAGCTGAGCCAAGGGATTTTCTGGGGTAGAGAATCACAGAATCGTGGAGTTGTTTAGGTT
Source organism: Acanthornis magna (assembly GCA_036785705.1). Classification (NCBI taxonomy): domain Eukaryota; kingdom Metazoa; phylum Chordata; class Aves; order Passeriformes; family Acanthizidae; genus Acanthornis; species Acanthornis magna. Next base: position 550,427 of record JAWUZG010000129.1, on the reverse strand, counting down.
GGGAAAAACCCCCAAGATCATCAAATCCAACCATTCCCCAGCCCTGCCAGCTCCACCACTAATCCATGTCCCCAAGTGTCACATCTGCACTGCTTTTAAACACCTCCAGGATGATGATTCAACCTTTTCCCTGGGCTTGATCCCAATCCCATCAAGTCCAAGCATTATTAGCAGACCTGGGGCTTGAACTGGTGTCACTCAAAGCTGGTGCTGTTTGGGATATCCCATAAAAGCTGAGGGCAGAAAAGGCTCAACTCAAGTGCCTTTGGAACACAAAAAGGGAATTTTGCTGCTCTCTCTGCTTTGTTTTTCTTCTTGGCAATAAGTTCCTGGAGTCTTCAGTTCAGACCTCCACAGAATTGGAAATGAAGGAAAGGGAAGAGGCTTTTTTTCCCCCTTCTCTCTCATGTTTCAGAAGCTGCTAAAGGTGCCTATTTCTTCAAAATATCAAATTACATTTTGGTATTTTATCAGAACACATTGGCTGGGGCTGTAATTCATTCAGATAAATCCATTTGCAATGGAAAATGAGATCCATAAGTGAGAAAACATTCCCCTGCTTTATCCTGGTTGTTAGGAAATTTCAGGAGAGTTGCTGCGTTCTCCATTGACAGTCAGTGCACAACCTTGGAAAAATCACAAAATAGTTCTGCATATTTGTTGACTGTCATTAAAACAGGGATAAAAACCTTCCTTTGTCCATGTTTTATCTGAGTTCTTTTCCTCATTTGTAAATGCTTGGACATGCTGACAATCTTTGATTAAATACATATAAATAAATGGACAATGCTCATAGTTTTTAATTTTCCTTGCAGTGTTCCAGCTGGTTTTTAATTTTATAATGGTCAAAAAGCAGCACTGTACTCATTTCCAGTTCAGTTTTGAAGAGACACAATGGATTGTGGTGGTCCCTGATATCTAATAAAGGTTGTGTTCACTCAAACCCAACTTTTGCAGTGGAAGAAAATTATGTAATTTGGAAATTCTGTCTCCTTGATAGATGCAGGTGACCACTGAGCAAATGTAAATCCATACCTTTGCTCACATGTGCAAAAAACTTGCTTAAGTTCATTTCCTGAGAAAATCAGGTTGGAAAAACATCTCTTGAAGTGTCATTTAGCCTTCGGTCGCTGACCTTGACCTTGACCTTCAAGCGACAAGAATTCCACTGGAGAATCACTGAGATTCCTTAATGCTGCCTAAAGTTCATTATTGGGGATTTTTTGGACATTGACCAGGTTGCAGAAAGAGGTCTTGTACAGATTGGAATTGATGGTGGAGATCAGAGAGAAGTTAAAGCTAAAAGAAAAAAAGAATCAGTTCCAAGAAACCTGCGCTGGAAGTGAAATATCCCATCAGTTCTCTAAATGAGATCCATTAAAACAATAAAAATACCAATCTTTACCTTATGGGGGGTTCTGGGCAATCAGGAAATCCATCAGAGGAGCTGCTTCCTCATCTTCTGTTGTCTTTTTCCACATAAAAACTCATATTTCTCTTGGCTGGGGTTGCATCCTGCCCAGCATCCCTATGCCAGGAATGAAACCTCAGAATATTTTCTCTTTTCTCTGCTAATGAATTGCAGTTTGGCTAATTGGTTGTGTTTGTTAGATGGTAGGGGTGGTTTGTTTGAAGATTTTGTCTGATATATCCTTTTAAATAATTATTTTCTGATTTTTTTTTGGACGATTCTGTGTTTGGTTCCATTTTTTGGCTGTTATTGAGGTTGTGGCATTTCCTTCTCACGTGGATTTAGTGTCTGCTGTCAATAAACTCACTCTCTCATGAGATATTTTCCTGTTACATTGCTTAGGAAACCAAGGACTGGGGGACAGAACGTAGGAAAAGAGAGAAAAACATTAGAATGTGACATGAATAAACATAACTCCACATCTACACTGGCTGAGAGAAAGAAATTGCAAGTATAACTGCAGCCTCAGTTGGGCGAAAGCAGAAATGTCACCCCGTGACTAAGGAAACCCTTGGATGTCCAGAAAATATGGACATTCCTAATGGATATTGGGAAGAAATTCTTCCCCGTGAGGGTGGTGAGGCCCTGGCACAGGTTGTACAGGAATTCTGTGGCTGCTCCATCCCTGGAAGTGTCCAAGGCCAGGTTGGATGGGGCTTGGAGAAACCTGGGATAGTGGAAGGTGTCCCTGCCCACAGCAGGGGAATGGAATTGGATGAGCTTTGGAGTTCCTTCCAACCCAAACCATTCTGTGATTCTCTGGAGCTAAAGAGGAAGAAATTAATCAGAAGGAACGCAGAACATAGTGATGCCTAAAAGACAGGCTACCTGAAACAGAGGCCAAGACAAATTAGGAGTATAAAAGCAGACAATTTATTCAAGGCCTGCAGACGCCTCGAAGGTACATTTGGGCAAGCAAAGTCCCCCATCAGGTGCGACACCCAAAATGAACGCTGGGTCCTGAGCCCTTCACCTTTGATAAGTTCTGTCCATTAGCACATTGGCCCTTAATTCTCCAATCGCACCCTCAGGTGATGATGCTCACCACCCCAGGCCTGCTCCCCCCATCTCACAGCTGTTTACATAATTTCAGGCCCTAAGGCAACAAACATGTCCTTGAATCTGTATTCAGAGAGCCTTGTTTGGCCAAAGGTGCTGGGAACAGAGGATTTCAGCACTTTGTAAGAAGCACAGAACTACAGCAAGTTACAGATACACAAAGAGTAAAAAACTAGAAATACTTGAAGGCATCAATAGTGTCATGGACAGGCTTGGGTTGGAAGGGACCTTAAAGATCATCTAATTCCAACCCCCCCACCATGGGCAGGGATCCACCCTCTAGACGAGGTTGCTCAGACTGGATATTCATGCTCTGACTTTAGCAAAATACTATCTTTACGAGGTAGTTCATTATTTCAGAACTATTTCTAGTCCTTTAACCTTCGGATCAGAAATCTGGATCCAGTTACCACAGAGAAAAAGAGGAAATGGATGGCTGGATGCAATAAATTCATTAATTCCTGAGAGTTTTTTTTGCCAAGGTTTTGTTTTACTGTCAGACCAGGTGAGTTGCAGATTGACGCCTAGGGAAACATCCTTTGCCACCACTTGAAAGCAATATGGGACACTGATAATGAGAATCATCATTTGATGGTGCTGGGTTTTCCCAGGTTTTCTCAGCTGTTTTCCTCCAAGGAAAAAGGTCGAGACATAGGAGGGATTTAATGTCACATTTGGGACATGGTGCAGGCCACCGTGGGGACAGAGTCTCATGGTGCCTTGTCACCCCTCACCAAAAACTCCAGCTGCTTTAGAAGATGACATTTTCCTTTTTCTGGTTCACTCCACTTCTTCTCATTCCTGATGTGTTTACAACCACCTTTAAATCCTCCCAGAGTTCATCAAAAGACACTTGCCTCTTATAGATTCTCCAGGAGAAGGAACTCTCCGACAATTATGTTGGCATTTGTGCTGAGAAACAACTTCTCCTCACCCTTTCCCGTGGTGTTTCTGTTCACATTTGAGCATTCCCAGGAGAGGATTGATTCACAAAAGTGCACTTGGAGGAAACAAAGGAGGGGTCAAGGTCTGCTGCTGAGGAACAGGAGCCATTGTGCTTTGCCTGGGGTTGTAGAGGCTGAGAATATTTCTGGAAATTGTTCTGTACTGAGGGAACGAATTGTTGTGTCAAAGTTAAAAAAAGACTTGTTGGCTGTTAGGACCTAAATCCAGAAGATATTTTACCTCAGCAGAGCACTACACCCTTTCCTTTTGCTGGCTTTCAGATATTTCCAGAACACACTTTCACTGTCATTTGTCTGACAGACAAAAGGTTCCTGATCCTGCCTGGGCACGGGAACCATGCGGGGATAAAAAAGGCAAATTCAGTCATTTTTAGTGAATCCAGAGATAAGTTTTCCAACTCAAAAGTGTGAATTAAAGTGCTGATATTTTATGCATATTAATATGTGCTGGCAGTGCAAGCAAGTCCTCTTGAAAACGTCATCAGCAGAGCCATCACATCTGTGCCCCACAGGGCAAGAAACTCCCAGATCTAATCAGTGTTCATATCCTTGGGAAGCAAACCTGAGGGAAAGAAAAGGATGGAATAATATGAAAAAGTTTTGTCCAGTGTCTTGGATAGCAGATTGAGCTTTAAACCAGCCAAACTCCATTTCTTGCCAGGAGCAGTTTGTGTAAGTCAAAATCAGTATCTATTAATTCAGAGCTCGCCATAACAACTCTGATTCATTGATCAGGCACATTTTTACAACTCCAATGAGTTGAAGTGGTCTGCTGGCACTGGGCCTGAGCAGGGCTTGGCTTGGAGCTGACCTCTCTATTTTCTTTGGAATATTATCTTCTATTTACTCAACCACATGCATAAAACTCTTCTTTTTTGGAGGCAAGATGAGTTAACACTGCAGTTCAAGCTAGAAATCAACCAACAAGTTTTGGGGTTTTGTGGGTTTTTTTGGTTTTTATTTGTTTTTTGGGGGGTTTTTTTGTTTGTTTGGGGTTTTTTTGTTGTTGGTTTTTTTTGGGGGGGGGGTTTGGTTTGGTTTTTTTTGGTGGGGTTTTTTGTTTGTTTGGTTTTGGTTTTTTTTTAATCAGTGAAGAAGCCATTAATGTGGTAATTATCACTAGAGATCCTGCAGCCAATTACAAGAAATCCATCTGATCAGCTTTATGGATTAACCAATCCACCTAATGTTGTATGACATTTCTCTTGGAGAAGCTGCATGGGAGGCCCAAAATACATTGGCAATTCTCTGCCAAAATTTCTCCAAAGATGCTTCTGCGGAAGGCACTGAAGTCTTCCAAAATTCCTGAGTGTCACCATCAGATTTTGTCCCATGGATTTATTAGACAAGGGGAAAAGATGGGAACAAGTTATTCAGGATTAAAGACATAAATCCCTAAGATGATTCCAAAGCCTAAACAGTGTTTTTATCTTGTTACAGCACCCTTACCAAATGTTTCCATAGGATACTGCCACTGTATGACAGAAAAAAAAAAAAAAAAAGGAATGAACTGGGTGCAATAAAATGGGTATTTGACAGTGGAAAATCCTACAGGCTTGATAATATTTCCCCTCCTGAAAAACAGAGGAAAACACAAGCAGATAATAATCTAAAGTTACCTGGTCTTCCTTCCTGTGGTCAGGAGCTGGTACTCAGCACATCCCTCTGGTTTGGTGGGCTCAGTATTCCTGATATTCCTAAGCTTCTCTGGTATTTGTTCCATAACAAGTCATAGAGGTTTAATAATTCCTCATTATTTTTGCGTTGTGAGGTGTCGCATTGGGGAACTGCCACTGAGAAATTCCAGGTTTCAGCTCCAAAGGAGCTCCAGTCTCAAACTTCTGGCCTGCCCCAGGTCTCAGGTCTAACCCTGCTCTCCTGGATTCTTCACAAATTTCTATAAATCAGCTCTTGGCAATAGACACAAGGGCAAGAGCACTGCTTTCCTCAGTAATTCAGGACATCACTTGATGTCCTGATGTTAACAATGATGTTCATTAACAGAGGACTAATGAGTAGGACTAAATTAACTGTTTTTGCAGCACTCTTGGAATAAAGGAGAAGAAGAAATCTAAGACAGAATTTCCAACATTGTTTGATTTCCTGTTGCTCTTCCCAAGAAAGGTCTTTGAAGATCCAAACTTCTTAGGGTGGAGGAACTGCTTACAAACAAATATTGGGAACGACCTGAAAAATCCCCCAGAATCACCATCCCAGCCTGCTCTGCCTGGGAAGGTCCTGTCCACTGTAGGAGTTGAAGGATGGCTTAAATCTGGACAGATTTTTCAGGATGGGATGTTTTCCTCAGGCCCTCTCAAGTGATAATTCAGTAAAAATTCCTTAGGACTCCTGTATAAAATGCAGAATAAAAGAGGGAAATTCCTTTTCAAGCAAACATGGATAACAGCTACAATGACAGCACTCCATCACTGCAGATGACTCCATGACCATTGTGATGCTGAAGAATAAACTCCAGTGATGCTTTGAAAAGGTCTGGGTTAGGATGACCCAATTTTGGACAATTCGTTTATGCTGAACGCAACTCTCACATAAAAGAGTGGAATTCTGAACTGGAGAGAGCTCCACAAAGTCACCTCAACCACAAAGAGGAGCTTTTCAGACTCTTCCACCTAAGCAATAAGAAATCTTACAAATTTCTTCACATTTTGTGAAGTGACACAGGATGATCCCAAGTGACGTCATGGATATATGGCTGAAAGGTGATGGCAACAACCTTCTCACATTTTATTTCTTTGGATATATGGGGATAAATTTCCATTGTTTTTGCCATTGCTGTTACAGCTATGTATTAACTGTGGTCAAAATAATTGGGATAAGGGGGCAGTTTTTCTTGTGGATGTCTTCAAAATGCCTTATTTTATCAGTATATTTCATCATTTTAATTCATATGCTTGAAATGACTGTGTTTATGAGCAGAATTCCCTGAAGCCTTGTGCACCTGTGAGTGTGGGATGCAGGGAAAATCAGGAAAGATCTTGCTGTTATGTACAGTGGGACCCAGGAGAGTGAAAGAAAATGGCTTGAAATTGAAAATATGCTCACTTGAATCATTTTTTCAAAGACTACTTATGCCATTAAGTCCTTATCCAATCAATACATCACTGACTTCAGTTTAAATGATGACATTTTTTTTCTTATATGTTGTTAAGTCTAATTAAAAGGAATTAGTCACGAGAGTGACAAATTTGAAGTTCACCACAGAATTACTTCATGTGGCATTTATTAGATGTCAAACACAGGCAAAGTTTGAACCAAACTGGCAAATTCAGCAAAAGTTGTGTCTTGGCATCAAAATTCTTTCTTAAAATGAAGTCATTTGTTATTTAGGGGGAGTCTTTCTTTTTTTCTCCAATAACTTCTTTTTCCGTACTTTCTTTTTTGTTAGGACGGGAGAGTACAGAAATTGTATAATAATGAGTAATAAAATCCGTCATTCTCGTGAGTAATGCTTTGTAATTAGATGAAATAAAAGTAAAGTAAGTTGAATTGTGTGGAGTGCAGGGCTGGGGGTGGAGTGCTGCACTCAAAGGGTTTTGTATTAATAATGAAGCTGAACTTTCAGCGCTGGAAGGTTCTGCTGGAATTAACACCGAAAGCTGCAGTGGTTTATCTGTACTTTGGGTTCCAAATGCTTCCACAGTGACAGAAATTTGTCACACGGGGAGAATTGGGATGAACCCTGATCTTTCGGTGCTGCAAACCACAGACATGAAATCTTTGGGAACAAAACCCCTGAAAGTCTGACTGCATTTTCAATCCACCCCTCCATGGCTGAATTCCCCTCTCAAATGAGCACGAGGTCATGCTCTGCCACAGGCGCCCATGGAATTATGATTTCCCTTCTCCCAGAATCAACCTCGCTGCTCCCGTTGTGTTCCTTTTGCTACAGGAACATGAAAATGACAAATCATTTGAATTAGAGATTTTATTTGAATTTGTTTTTAAGTTCATAGAATCAGTAAGGTTGGAAAAGACATCCAAGACCAAGTCCAACCTCCATCTGAATTCCCACTGAATTTCCATGTCCAATAAACCACACCATGATGTGCCAGGTCAGCCTGGTTTTCGAACACTTCCAGGGATGGGAACTCCACCCCTTCCCTGGGCAGCCAGGGAATGTTTAGTCACTCTTACAGTGGAGAAATTTTTTCTATTATCCAACCTGAACCTCCCCTGGTGCAACTTGAGGCTGTTTCTCCTTTTCCCATCTCTCATTGCCCAGGAGAAGAGGTCAACCCTCACATCAGCACAACCTTTTTTCAGGGGATTGTGGAGAGTGAGAAAGTCCCTCCTGAGCCTCCTTTTCTCCAGGATGAGCTCTCCCAGCTCCCTCAGCTGCTCCTGGTGCTCCAGACCCTTCCCCAGCTCCGTTCCCTTCTCTGTACAAGCTCCAGCCCCTCAATATCTTTCTTGTCATGAGGCCCCAAAACCGACCCCAGGGCTGGAGGTGCTTCACCAGTGCCCAGTATTGGGATTTCATGAACTTGGATCGAGTCCAGAGCTGTGTTTCTCAAATCTGAGACCATTTTTTCCCACATTATGTTGGTCCTTTGCTGGATTTATCCAGAGCTGGGTGTTTTATTCATTGTACCCTCCCCAGCTCTGGAGCAGAAGGCTCTGGTAGAGCTGTTCCAGAGCTGGGGATTTGGGAAGATGGATATTTCCCAGCTTTGGGCAGTGAGATGGAGAATCTGCCCCAGATCTGGGAGTGCTGCGAGCCACCTGCAGCTGCTCAGTGTAATTAGCATTCTCATTAACCAGCATTTAATGGGCTTGCTAATTGCCAGCTAGTAATGAAGTGCATGAGCAACTTCTGTGATCTGGAAACTTCTGGTTTCATGGAAATACAGATGATTTTTGCTTTTTTCCTCATTTAGAAGATGACTTTCAAAAGGATCAACAAATGGTAAATCCTGATTTTCACCTAACTCTTCTATTTCTGTCTCAGAGTTTCCAGGGAATATTGAATACACTACCTCTACTTTGAAATTACTCTGAGTGTAATTACTGCCACTTTTTGGAAATACTTATTTCAAGGTTAAATTCAACTTCCAGCTCTTTGATTCATGAATTACTTTCTCTTGCACAACTCAAAATTATAAAGTTTTTCCTCCTTGATATCACGGATATTCTGTTAAATGCTGAAACACTACACAAGGAATGTCCTTATCCACTTGAATGAACTGATGTGATTTTGCACCTTAAAGTTCATGCAGAGTCATGGAATCATGGAGTTATTTGGGTTGGAAGGCTCCATTCAGATCATCCAGTTCCAACCCCTGCCGTGGGTAGGGACACCTTCCACTATCCCAGGTTGCTCCAAGCCTCATCCACCCTGGCCTTGGACAATTCCAGGGATGGAGCAGCCACAGCTTCTCTGGACAACGTTTGCCAGGTCCTCACCACCCTCACAGCAATGAATTTGTTCCCCAAATCCCATCTAATCCCACTCTCTTGCAACCCATTCTCCCTTGTGATAAAAATGCTGAACAATATTTGCTCAGAATCTTCTCTTAAGCTGATTGCAATGAAGATAAAAATCTCTGCAAATCCTTCACTCCCCATTAAAATTAGAATTTGCTGGACTGAGACAGGTTTTAATTGATGTAGGATGTGTCTTTTTGTTTCTTTATCTGGCAGCAGCTTCAATCTGGAAGGTACCTGCTTACAATCCATTGGAACCAAAGTAGGTTTTATCACCATGACTTTCTTTATCCCTCAGACATGAAATCTCCTTGAACAGATAACAGGTTTCTTTGACGAGCCCTACTTTTCAGGGAACAAAGTCATCTGGTGCTGGAGAGATATTTTTAACTTTGAATTTTCTATTTTGGTGACCTTCTGAGTTAACAGGGATTTTGCTTGCTGAGGATCAGACTTTACAGTCCAGAATTCACCATGTATAATTACAGAATATCTTGAGTTGGAAAGAACCCACAAGGACTTGATGAAATGTCCACGGGTCCTCATTCCTTTGGAAGGTCTCCAGTTTTTGAAAATGTGTTAAGAGGAATTCAATCCCAAAACAACTTCTAAAACTCTTTAAATTGTTCTAAGAAGTTGGAAAACTGTTGAAATTCTCCAATATTTCATTGCAACACCTGTGGCCTCAGTTGGTAGAAATTTAAGTGGAGTAACCTGGTCTAGAAAGGTGTCCCTGCCCATGGTAGAGGTTTGGAATGAGATGATCTTTAAAATCCCTTTCAACTAAAACCATTCCATGAATCTATAATTGTTTATAGGTTAAATCTATTGGATATTTACTGCCATAATGAGATGCACTAACCCAGGTGCACTGGGAATATTGCAATGCTCAGCCAATGGATTTTGACTACAAACCTGGGGTTCACGAATTATGGGAGAGTTTTGGTGCCTCCAGGTGTTACAGCCCTTCTTCCTCTACATAAAGCAATTCACAGCTCAATTTTGTCAGCCCAAATGTGTGTTTAGGCAGCGTTCTCAAACAGTGGCTCCCCATCACGCCTAATAAAATGTAAAAGATAAAAATACACTGTTATTTCCGTGATATGTTCTCTGCAGCCAGAACACTGCAATGTTCCCTGAAAAAAAATCATGAGAAAGGGGTTATTTTCTGCTTCCTTGTCCCCACGATCCAGGAGGCAGAGTGAAGGTTGACTGCTGTGCCGCTTCCAGCCCCGTTTCTTTTCCACGTGCACAGAGAGATGCAATTTTCTTATTGGCACAGCAAAGTGCTGAATTCCTTAATCTGTTTGTCCTTTCTGCAGCAGCACCTCCGCTTGGTAAATAACCCGAGGATGGGAGCAATCAGAGTAGTGAGGCAAAGCAAAGTTATTACGAACTTGTTGAAATGTATGAGGGATCTAAAATGTGAGACGGAGAGGAAAAGGGAAAAAAAGAACATCCCAGGGGCACATTTCAGCGCTCAGGAGGCATCAGGTTGAATAAGTTACAAATAAGCTGTCATCTTAAAAGGTACCAGACATTGACGCAAGTGGAAAGTTAAAACAACAGCACTTTGAGTATTACAGGCAGCAGCTTTTGGTGTTTTAGAGCAGTCCTGGAGATTGAATTGTGCATTGTGCATTGGCAGTGACTTTTCTTTGTGGTTTTTTTAGCTCGTGCTGATCTCTGTTCTGACTAAACTGGGAGTACTGGCTGGAATAAATTTCCAGAATTTTCTTGCTGGTAGAGTTGTGGCCTAGGAAAGTCAGCTTAATTTGTGGTGACCATCCCACTGTTTGCACACCAGCAAATACAGATTTATTCCAAACTTTAAACAGAGAGAGTTGAACTATAGGTTGCAGGAATTGGAATCCATCCTGGATTTGTTCAAGGGTTGGATGTGGCTTGGAGTGACCTGGTCTGGTGGAAGGTGTCCCTGCTCATGGCAGTGGGGTGGAAATGGATGATCTTTCAGGTTCCTTCCAACCCAAACCATTCTCTGATTCTTTAACTCTCTGATTCTATTATGAACCCTGTTTTAACACTTTTCCCTATATACCCATTTTTCCAAATTTCCCAAATCTCCAGCTTTCAGCAAAAGTTCCTCTTAAGTTTGCATGCAAATACAGAGACTTAAATCAGATTTAATCTCAAGCTTTTAAATGCTGTCCTCTCTCAGCTCTCTTCAGGATTTGGCCAAGGGTTGAACTTATATCTTGGCTTGCTCAGGAACACAGAGCTCAGCGTGCTCCAATCCTTAACACCGGAGAATTTGTCTGTGTAGGAGAACCCTTGCTCAAATTTAGGAACCTCAAATTGGATGTAGAGGGACTGTGGCAGTCACGGTTTCAGGACTGTCTTCATTGAATGTAGGATTACCGAACCCTGGACTGGGAAAAATGGAAGAGATGAGATTATTTCCAGACCTATAACGTGTGATCAGAAGGTCGAGGGGCCCCTCCTGGAATTCAGTCTCCATCTCTAGGGATCCTGACATAAGAAGGATGTGGAGCTGCTGGAGCAAGTCCAGAGGAGGCCAAGGAGATGCTCCAAGGGCTGGAGCCCCTCTGCTGTGGAGCCAGGCTGGGAGAGCTGGGGGTGTCCAGCCTGGAGAAGGGAAGGATCCAGGGAGACCTCAGAGCTCCTTCCAGTGCCTAAAGGAGAGCTGGAGAGGGACTTGGGACAAGGGATGGAGTGACAGGAAAGGGGAAATGGCTTCAAACTGACAGAGGTCTTATTTAGATTGGATATTGGGAAGAAATTCCTTATTGTGAGAGTGGTGAGGAGGCCCTGGCACAGGTTCCCCAGAGAAGCTGTGGCTGCCCCATCCCTGGAAGTGTCCAAGGCCAGGCTGGATGGGGCTTGGAGCAACCTGGGATAGTGGAAGGTGTCCCTGCCCATGGCAGGGGTTGGAATGAGGCGATCTCTAAGGTCCCTCCCAACCCAAACCATTCCACGTCTCTACGACTGTGGTTGGTACCACAAGAAGCCACAAGTTTGCCCTGCAGAAGAAAGTCGTGAAAAGTCCTCCTAATAGTGACGTGGGTGAATGTTGGTGTAAATTTCCCAGGAATTTCAGTCTCTGTGAATAGAATTCTTGGAGATCAGTTTAGATTGATTTTTCCAGGAATGAGACAAGCCATGTAAACAAGCAATAAGAGACAAGAACCTTCATAAATTTAGGCTCTCAGGCTGAATTCAGGTGTAAACTGCTCTGCAAAATTGAGTCACGTCTCACTTGTTATCTATTGGGGCTGAACAAAAAGACTACATCAACAATCAGATAAACCCTCAAGGTGAAGCCAAATGTGCCAGACATCACTGAGAACAAAAAGATTGTTTTTCCATTGTTTTGTAGTTCACAAATTTGATTTCCTGATCTGCAGCACAGAGCAGAAGTTTCTCTTTTTGGCTATAAAATCCCCTTACCCATGTTAGGGAAAGGGAAAAAAACAAGATTTTTCCCTCCCAAACTCTGCTCTCAGGCTCATAAAACCAACCTGGGCCACCCGCAGGAATTCGCTTTCCATTTCTGCAGTGCATACCTATCCTTAGCTATTTTCGCATGCATTTTAAAATGCAAACAACACCTTCCTCACCTCCTCAGCCGAGACTCTGCCATTCCCTCCTTTCCCTGGAGCCGTGGATGTGTTTTCCCCCTCGTGTGGTGCACGGACGGCTCGTGCTCTACTTAGCAGCGAACCAGAAATAGAGGTGTGCACACGCCTGTAAATCCCCTTTTAGGAGGCAGAAAATCCCAGTTCCTCCAGCACCTCCAAGTCCACTCCATAAGTTTTGAGTGGGAATTTTATCTCTGCAGAGCACAACTTTGGAAATTATGCACATATTGAGGAACTTTGCTGGAAAGTGGGGCAATCCAGCGTTATTTTAAAAGTATGTCTTCGTAACTTGTTGACTTTCTATGATATTTTTTGCAGCTTTCACATCTTGCTGGCTGACCAATTTATTAAGGGTTGTGTGTGGAATACTGAAAGGAATTTCTAACCACTCTGAATATTGATGTTCCAGGGAGAAATAGGCTTCCAAACATTTTCTGGAAGTGGGAAACTTTGTCAGGGCATTTATTAAAGTATCATGAAGTCCCTTCAGATCCTGCATCTTTATTTCTGATAAACACATTTTCCAACCCAGATACAAACCCCCTTAATAGGACACGTTGTGGAAAATGGATTTATTATTTTTCTTGTGGTCTGCAGCAGAAAAAAAAAGCCCGATAACCTATTTTGCATCGAGTCTGATTAAACATTGTTTTCCTCTGGTAAACTGGAAAGTTGATAATGCTTTCACTCGAAGGGAATGTTTCACTTCAGTGCCCAGATTTTGATTTATGTTCAAAAGTACTTCTGATGGAATAAATGTCATTTCCAATCAGAAAATCAAAATATTTTTTAGATGAGAGGCTGCATCTCCTACACATTTTCTGCTTCCTGCTGTTTTTTGCTTGTCTGAGACCAAATAATTTGTGAAACTAAGACAAACTCCAGAATAATTTTGAATTTACTAAACAGACATTTTTCATCTGTTTTTAACACAAGAGTTTAAGTTTAGTGAAAAATTTTAGTGGCAAGAGTGACTCAGATCTGGAGCTTTACACCAAATGCTCTTCAGAGCTTTGACCTCGCATCAATCTGTCTGGCACATAATATTGGGATTTTCAGAGCTCCTACATTATCAATTAAAAAACCCATAACGCTCCATTAATTACCATTTAAATATGCCTTAGTTCAATTTCTTACCATGTTAAATTGGATTGAGAGATGAAAATCTTCAATCTAAGCTCTGCTCTTGGTAAATTCCAGAAGGTCTCTGATTCCTACACAGGAACTCTGATTAAATGTGGCTTTCCCTCTCTCTGTGTTGAATGAGCTGATGCCAAAAGAAGGGGAATTTGGAGTTTTTTCCAAATGCAAATTATCCCCAATTCCAGCTTTAATAAAGATCCTAAAATCTGAATTAGTGGTTGATTGAATTAAACAGATCAGACTCAAATCCACTGTCCCTTTCCCAAACCATGCCTACAAGAAACAGCCTTCAAATTGCCTTTGAAACCCTTGAAATTCTTCCTTTTTAAACCCCTGGAATACATCCCTGAGAGAAACAGTGGTTGTTGCTATTTCCTGACAGGTTTGTAGTGTGTCCTCTGGACAGAGAGGACTTCTCCAGAGACAGAATCGTTCCCCCATGATTTTGGTGTCCTAAAATGGGTCTGGACTTTTCCAGGTGAGTTTATAGGGATAGAAGGCAGTTACTCATCAGGGAATCTTGGAACAGAATCATAAAATGGTTTGGGTTGGAAGGCACCTTCAAGACCATCTCATTCTAACCAGGTTGCTCCAAGCCCCGTCCAGCTTGGCCTCGAACACTTCCAGAGATGGGGCAGCCCCAGATTCTCTGGGCAACCTTTGCCAGGGCCTCACCACCCTCTGAGTAAAGAACTTCCTGCATCTGATCGAAATCTCTCCTCTCTTAGTTTGCAGGCATCTCCCTGGATGGAGCTGGGCACCCTGAGGAAGTGGGGTGAAGGTGTCTTTTAGTTATTTCCAGAAGTACTTGGAGCTGGACACGCAAATAATTGATTAGAATTTATCCATCTTGGATGGGGTAAGGCTTACCACATTTCCTTGTGCCTGAGGATTCCCACCAACTCCATACTTGGGTGGTCCTCGGGATGGGACACGGAGTTCCATAAGGAAAGGGACATGGAGTTCCACCAAGAAAGAAAAAAATCCAGGAGAGGTCAGGACCTGGATGAGGCAGGCAGATGGGAAAGACCTAGGAACAAGAAAAAGTGTGATTCAAAGTGCCATCAACCAAGACATGCCCCTTTTTATTACTATTTTTTTTTTTATCAGTAGTATTTTGATCTATAAATTCTGAAAGTTTCTCATTTTGTAATGAACTCTTCCTTTAAGGAGTTTATTATTTATTATCTTGTTTCAGAGCTGTGTCCAACACAGTGTCCAGCTTTTATCAACTGTGGCACATAAAAGAAACAAAGATTTGTATGGGCAAATGGTCACATCTGGCGTTTGCATATCCCTATTTTGTAACCAAGCTATCAAACCCATCAAAAGGACGGGACATTGCAGACTTTGCCCTCTGGAAAAGAGTTTTGAGCAGTTTGGACTTGTGGGGGTTTGTGACATCCAGCTGGAAGTTCTTAGGCCAGGCAGGGCTTAACCCACCTCAGTCCTGCCTTGGATTGCAGCAACCGAAAAAATGTAACAGCAAAATGGTCTGGTCTTGTGAAAGAAATGGGGAGGAAAGGAAGGAAAAGGAAACTTTTCTGTATTTAGGGAGGACCATGACTTGGCTGCTTTCTTTACAATCTAATGCAAGAACCAGGATGGACTGAACCCCTGGAATTACTGACTTAGAGGAACTTGGGTTGGGATCCACCTCATCTCATTTTAGAGAACTCCATCTGAGCTGGTCAGATTCAGTCCCTTTTTAAATAGAATTATAGAATGGTTTGGGTTGGAAAGGACCTTTAAAGGACCCCCTGCAATGACCAGGGACATCTTCAACCAGATCATGTTGCTCAGAACTCCATCCAGTTTGACCTTGAATGTTTCCTGGGATGGGGACTTCTCTGGACAACCTCCCCAGTGTTTAACCACTCCCATCATAAAAAATTTCTTCTTTAAACCCAGTCTAAACCTCTTCTCTTTCAGTTTAAAACCATCTCTCTTTGTTCTGTCCCTACACATCCTACTAAAAACTCTGTTTCCATCTTTCTTATTGGCCCCCTTCAAGTATTGGAAGACTTTAGGTAGTTTTTCCCAGATCCTTCTATTTTCCACACTAAATAACTCCCACTCCCTCAGCTTTTTCTCATAGGAGAAAGTGCTCCATCCCTGTGAAGGAATCAGATGAGTGAAACTTTTAAGATTCCTTTGGCATTAGAGCCTTTTTCAATGCACATATGGAAAAGGTTTAGGCTGTTTGCATGCTGAGAATCACAGGATCACAGGATCTTGAAGTTGGAAAAGACCTCTAAAATCATCGAGCCCAACTTTTGACTGATTCCCCACCCTGTCACCCTGCACATGGCACTGAGTGCCACACCCAGGCATCTCCTGAACACCACCAGGGATGGTGACTCCTCCACATCCTGACCCTGCAATGTTCTTGCCCCAGAATGAGCTGAAAAAAAACCCATTTAGGTGCGAACTGCTCACCTTGCTCCAATTTCTCTCCCAGCTCTGAGTTTTACAAACTCAACTCTTCTTTCTTGTCCTAAAATCCTGGGTTTCATCCGACAGCCCCGGAGGTGACGGTGTCTGCCAGACTTGCTGAGGCTGCAGAAGGAGACACTTGTCACTCACACAACAGGAAGGTGGCCCTCACAAAAAAAAAAAAAAAAATCTTTTTGCCCTGACCTACATTGCGAACACCCACCCACCCCATGCGTGGGCTGTGTCTCCTCCTGGGGGAAGCCCAGAAGCTGCGTGGGGGTTTCATCCCAATTAGTTTTCACGTTGTCAGTGTGATGAGGAGACATCCTGGCGTGTCCTGCCTGACAGAATCCTGCCAGCAAGAGAGACTCCCACTGCTGCTGGGAAAATATCATTTATTGGCAAGGCTGTCCGCAGTTTTACAGATATTTGTGCTGTTTCGTGGAAAGAATACTTTTTATTTTAGGAATGTATATCTGCCTCTGAGCCTGGTATCTATAGCCCTTTCTACATACAATACTTGGCTGGCATTTCTCAAACTCAGCCGTTTAGTTAACAGAAGTTTGGGTTTTTTTAATCCCTACGTGTTATCAGTTTTCTTCCATTTTAGGGAGGAAAAAGCTCTCAGATGAAACCCTGGGCCCCTTCTCGGAGGCTGAGACATCAAGAGATTGGACTCCACATCCCTGGAAGTGTTCAAGGCCAGGCTGGATGGAGTTTGGAGCAACTTGGTCGAGTGGAAGGTGTCCCTGCCCTTGCCAGGGGGTTGGAATGAGATGATCTTGAAGGTCCCTTCCAACCCAAATAATTGAGCCTGTGGTTGTCATTTTTGTGTTGCTGGAACCAAGCGAAGGGGGAGAGTGCACTTGCACTGCCCACGTGAGCCAGAAGGAAAGGAGAATGTTCCAAAATCCACAAAATCCTCCCTACGTGCGATGGGTCATGCCCAGAGCTCCAAAAACACCACCTTGCTGAGTGTGTGGCCTGGAAACCTCCCCAAGATGGTTCAGATTTCACTCTTAGGTTTCACCATCCATGGCAGATTCCAACTGCTGCTGTCCACATTATCTGTGGACAAATCTTCTCATCCTGTCCTAATGGACACAACAACTCCCGGCTGCCCACTCCTCCTTGCATTAGGAAGGTGGGAAAATTATGGGCTTTCTACATCCTGGAGAGACTCTAAGAGAAAAAAAAAAGTGGCTAAAAACAAGCAGGCCATGGATTTGCAGGCAAAACTGTACAATTAATTGGGGTTTGTTACTCAAGGCTGTGAGAACAGAGTGAAATGCAGCAGATGGGGGAGGACTCAGCAAACACAGAGTTTGCTTGTTTTCAAAACTTTCCAACATATTTTTTCCATCTTTTTTTTCCTTTTTTCCCTCTGGCTGTTTCTTGAGGATCACATTTGTGTGCTTGGAATAAATCCAAGGCCTAATAAATGCACAATTTAGCAGCTGTTGGGGGTATTTAGAAGTGGTTTATCTTCGCTCTACCTTGTTAACCGACGGGGAACCTTTATCTGGATTATAACTGAAGTTCACCCTTTAATTTGGGGCAAAAAAAAAGGCCAAAGGAGGGTAGATTAGATTAGGTATTAGGAAGAAATTCCACCCTGTGAGGGTGGGGAGGCCCTGGAATGGAATTTCCAGAGAAGCTGTGGCTGTCCCATCTCTGGAAGTGTCCAAGGTCAGGCTGGACAGGGCTTGGAGCAACCTGGGATAGTGGAAGGTGTCCCTGTCCATAGCTGAGGAGCTGGAACTGGATGATCTTCCAGGTCTCTTCCAAACCAAAACCATTTCATGATTATCTGATTAAATTTAAATCCTTTAATAACAGAAATATAGGGTTTGAAATAATTTTAAAATTCAGGCTGAGGGCCAAACTTTTTTCCTCCATCAATTTCCTCTATATGAAATAAAAAAAGAAGCCCTTTGCTTCATAACCTTATCTTTAGACTTGTCTTCCTTTATGTGGAACCCTCAGTTCCAGCATTTTCCATTTTTTGGGTAAGGGATGAGGCTCTGAAATTCTGAGAAATACAAACCCACCTTTGCTCTAGGACATCTCAATGGGGGCAGCTCTCAGTCAGAGACAGAGGGATCAAAGAAGGCATAAAATAATCCATGGAGCGGTTGCGAAGGACAAAGATTATTCACAGATTTAGTTATGCCCATTTGCATAATCATCCTCAGTGACACAGGTCTGTGGCTAAATCCGTGGGATCTCCCCCTCACGCTGCTCTTGGGCTGATCATTGATCCTGATGGAATTTTTCCATAGGGAAAAAGCTGTTGATGTGGCAGGAGGCCTGAGCACCCTCCTGAAAACCTTCAGTGGCTCAGATTTTCGGCATCCCCGAAAGAATTTGGCATCACAGGCTTCCCAGAGACATGAAGAGACTGATGGAGGCTTCTCCCCCAATTTCACCCCCTTTAAAACCACACTGGGCTAAAATATCTTTAAATACCAGAGGAGCAGAAGCTTGCAGGTGGCTTTACCTCCCTCCCCGGGGATATTTCTGACTCCTCAGGGTCTCCTGACTCACAGGCAGTGCCCGGGGGGCTGCATCAGCCCCTCCTCAGCGGGGGAAGGCAGGTGGGCCAGGCAGAGCCCCGGCCCCACGGGGAGAGCGATGCTTTTAGCTGTGACTCAGCTCTGTGCTGCTTTTGGAGGGAGAGGCAGCAGCTTTGGAGAGTGGGAGTCGCTCTGCTATTTTCTGTTTACAGGATCTGCTCACTGTCATTTCCACCTGGGGGACAAGGGGTTTGAAAGACAGAGTGCAGCATTTTGTGGCTGGAACATTAGTTTTTTATTCCCTTTCCTTCCCTTTCCCTTCCTTTCCCTTCCCTTCCCTTTCCTTTCCTTTCCTTCCCTTTCCCTTCCTTTCCCTTCCCTTTCCTTTCCTTTCCTTTCCTTTCCTTTCCTTTCCTTTCCTTTCCTTTCCTTTCCATTCCTTTCCTTTCCTTTCCTTTCCTTTCCTTTCCTTTCCTTTCCTTTCCTTTCCTTTCCTTTCCTTTCCTTTCCTTTCCTTTCCTTTCCTTTCCTTTCCTTTCCTTTCCTTTCCCCTTCCCTTCCCTTCCCTTCCCTTCCCTTCCCTTCCCTTCCCTTCCCTTCCCTTCCTTCCCTTCCCTTCCTTCCCGTCCCGTCCCGTCCCTTTCCTTCCTTTTCCCCTTCCTTTTTTTCCTTTTTCCTTTCCTTCCTTTTTCCTGTCCTTTTTCCTTTTTCCTTTCCTTCTTCCTTTCTTTTTCCTTTCTTTTTCCTTTCCTTTTTCCTTTCCTTTTTCCTTCCCTTCCCCAATTGTAGGGTGACAGTTTGGTGCCAGTAGAAGAAGCTAGAAAATGGAGAAGGGGAGAGGGGAAGGAAACACTTATCTGGGGCAAGGGGGGATATTGAACTATTATTTTACATCCAGGATATCCAGAGGGTTTTTTGGCACCTGTTAACTCGAGAAATAGCAGGGGAAGGGGAAAAACGAGCCTTTCTTGCCTCCAGATCCTGGCTGGATGTTTGATCCTGGACATCCATGTCAGTCCTGCCACACAGCACCCAGATAAGCGACAAAAGTCCCTTTAGGTCAGTGTTTCTATGCTCAGAGCTGTCAATCTTCCATCAAAGCCGGTGTCACTCGGGTCCATTTTCCCGCTGGATGCATTATCCGTGGAGAATCAATTGCACAGCTCGGGGCTGAGTTATTGACGCCATTATCTTGTTTATGCCTTGTGGATGTTTCTGGCTTCGAAGCAATGTCCTTCTAACACCCGACTCAAAGAGAAGTCCAATTATTCCCATATTCATATGTCCAAATGGAGATGGATCCACTCAGGTTCTTTGCTCCACCAGGCTTTTGTTGTTTGCAGGGTTTGATGCTGTCTGTGTTCTCTGGGAATGGCATAAAATTGTTTTGGGTTGGAAGGGACCTAGAAGATCAACCTTTTTAACTCCTGCCATGGGCAGGGACACTTTCCACTATCCCAGGTTGCTCCAAGCCCCATCCATCCTGGACTTCAACACTTCCAGGGATGGGGAGCCACAGCAGCAACCTGTTCCAGGGCCTCATCACCCTCACAGGGAAGAATTTCTCCTAATATCAATCTAAATCTACCCTCTCTCAGCTTAAAGCCTTCCCCCCTTTTCCTGTCACTGTTTGCCACTGCAAAAGGCTGCTTTCTACACCTCCTGTATCCCCCTTTAAGTACTGGAAGGCCACAATGGGTCTCCAGGATACCTGGAGCAGGTTCTGAAAATTCTTCTCAGACAGGCTGAGGACTTAAAGCTCATCTCCTGTCTAATTCCAAGAGCAAGATCCATTTATATCTCACATGTCTCCAGCAGCAAAATTTTATGGATAGGCTGGCTAAGCCAGAAGGGATTTCCAAGCCTGGATCCTAAGTGGAGACCTCCCAACAGCCTGGTGTTCGCTACCTGAATCCAAACAGATTTTGAGCTCATGTTCCCCCTTTCCAACAAATCCTATGAAACACATCCAGCTGGCACTCGTAGATCCTGGCAGGGAATGTCTGTCTACCCAGGAAGCTCATTGTGCATTGCAGGAGCTGCCAAATTCACAGCTGAGGCTTAGCCATGTGAAATAGTGGAATTTTGGAGGAGAAGTCACAGGAAGTTGCAGCACATATCCTGCATGGAAAGGGGTGAGTACCTGGAGGAGTCTCCCAAGGTTGGGAAAGCAATTCCCAATGCTGAGACAGAGCAGCACATGGGATAGGATTAGCGTTGTGATATCCATGAAAACGTAGACCCCTCCATCCTCCATATGTCATTGCCACATGCTGAGGTCCTTTTCCATGTCTCATATCCTGTTCTTTTCCTTGTCAGAGATTACCTGTATTTTTAAGGACAAAGAATGAAGACAAATCATTCACCCAGACATAATATGGGATAAATCTTTGGATCCCTGTGTGGTTTTGCTTGGCCAGTTTTTGCCAGTGAGTACGGGTGGGGTACAAAGATGGCTCCTGCATGTCCTGAGTAAAGATTCTGGAAATTTTCCACCATGTCCAGCAGAGCCAATCTCTGATGGCTCTGAAGATGATGGACATGCTGCTGGCCAAACCTGGGCCAAATTAGAGATGTTAGTTATGCCTCTGTGAAACATATTTAAGAAGAAATCAAAACAATGTGAGCACGCACTTCTTTTTTAGCTGAGAAATGGGAGGGAGGGGGGTGAGCTGAGAAGTGGTGCCTTGAGAGGGAAGGGGGTGAGTGAAGAAACGGTGTCTTAAGAGCTTATTTTTACCTCTGATTTATCCTTCGACTCTGTTAGATTAATAAATCACTTTGCAACTTTAAGTTTTCATAACCTTGCCCTGTGCGTCCTCCTATCAGTGATCTTATCTCAACTCATAAGTCCAGTGTTTTGTGTTTGTTTTCCCTCTCCCCTGCATAGTTGCAGCAGGAGAGAGTATAGAAAGCAAACGTCGTAGGTGCCTGGCATTTAGCCAGGGTCAAAACCCATGGCAATCCCACTCTTGAAGCAACCAGATCTAATGGGAGAAGGGATTCTTGAGTGCTGCTTCCAGCTCTGGGGTCCCCAGCACAGGAAGACATGGAGCTACTGGAGTGAGTCCAGAGGAGGCACCAAGGAGATCAGAGGGATGGAGCAGCTCTGCTCTGGAGCCAGGCTGGGAGAGCTAGGAATGTCCAGCCTGGAGAAGGGAAGGCTCCAGTGAGACCTCAGAGCCCCTTCCAGTGCCTAAAGGGGCTCCAGGAGAGCTGGAGAGGGAATTTGGACAAGGGATGGAGGGACAGGATGAGGAGAGATGATTTAACCTGCCAGAGGGAAGGCTTAGATGGGATATTGGGAAGAAATTCCTCCCTGTGAGGGTGGTGAGGCCCTGGCACAAGCTGCCCAGAGAAGCTGTGGCTGCCCCATCCCTGGAAGTGTCCAAGGCCAGATTGGATGGGGCTTGGAGCAACCTGGGATAGTGGAAGGTGTCCCTGCCCATGGCAGGGTGTGGAACTCAATGATCCTGGAGGTTCTTTCCAACCCAAACCATTGCATGATTCTAAGGTTTGATGATTCTTGCATCAGAATGAAGCACATGAGTGAACTGATGACCTTCAACTGCAGAAGTTGTTCTGGAGGGAGCTAAAGATGCCCCAGCTTTTTCCTCCATCCCCACATCCTTGTTATGGAGCCTTGCAGGATCCTGATATAAACTTAGGGAACATTTGTGGATTCTCTGCTTTCCTTCTGAGCTGAGGGAAGCCAGAGAGTGACACACCTTGGAGGTGTCCATTGCTTACATTCCCAGATCTATCCTCACCCTGCACACAGATTTTGGGGTCTCCCAAATCTGCCCCTCTCCAGGGCCCCTCTGAAATCCCTGAGGAATGCATGGGAAGCTGGAGCAGGATTCCCAAGCAGCTGTATAACCAAACAACACACTCTTTGTTCTTCACAGTTTTGGGGACTTTTAATCAAAGTCAAGTTGTTAAACAATAACATTTAGAACATTTAAATGGGCAAATTGCTCTTTTTGTTGGTTTTTTTTTTTTGTTCCCAACCATTTACATTTAAGCACAAATATCCCCCCCCCAATAATTTCCAAATGCCTTTCTTTTAAAAACAATTGAAGACAGGGAAAATGAGGTGTGACTGGATGCATACCGGGGAGCATAAGTCTTATTTATTGGAGAGGCAGCGATGAACTAGATATGTTATATAATTATATAGAAGATAGCAGGATTGCTGTGTTCTGAAACAAAAAAGTGCCAGCATTTGGAAAGAAGAGGGATCATTGGAGGTAATTTATGTAGTTTAGAGTGATTTAAGTGTAGTTAAACAATTGCACATTTTGGTACACTATATGACATAATAGTCCAAGAGAACTGAAAAGTTTTCAAGTCTGTTTTCCATGTCAGCTTCCCAGCTGATGCTCCACCAGGGAAACCAGTGGAGGTCTGTTATCTGTGGGGAGAGGCTTCTCCTGCCCTGGGTTTTCCTGAAATTTGTTTCCTCTTGCTTTCTTGTGTAGTCAGTCACACCTTTCCAGCACTGCAATAGGTTGGCCAGAGAATCTGTGGCTGCCCCATCCCTGGAAGTGTCCAAGGCCAGCTTGGATGGGGCTTAGGGCAACCTGGGATGGTGGAAGGTGCCCCTGCCCATGGCAGGGGAGTGGAATGAGATGATCTTGAAAATCCCTTCCAACCCAAACCATTCCGTCACTCCCCAAAAGTCTGCTTGGAGAGGTGTTGGGCAAACTGGTTTGAATGGTAAAAGGTTGAAAGTTCATTGTGTTCCAATGGATTTTGGGGAAATTAGAGCCACAGCAGAGCTGAAGTAGCTCAGCTGGGAGAGCGTTAGACTGAAGATCTAAAGGTCCCTGGTTCAATCCCGGGCTTCAGCAGCGTTTTCCTGCACTTTTGTGTGCCCAGGCCTGGGCTCTGCTGTGCCAGAGAGATCTGGACATCCAGGAGAGAGTCCAGCCAAGGGCCAGCAGGAGGGTGAAGGGACTGGACTAAGAATGTGGAGTTCCCATTCTTAGACACATTCCCAAGTCACCTGGATGGGGTCCTGGACAAGTGGCTGTAGGTCCTGCTTGAGCAGGGCTTTGCAGCAGGTGAGCTCCATGAGGTTCCTTTGGACCTGCACCAGTCAGAGCCTGTGAAACAGGGACAGGGTTTTACAATTCCAGTGCTTCAGAAAAATTGTGATATGAAGAGGGAGCTTTTGTTCCATTGCCTTCCCAGGCTTATGCCATGGACTGCCCTGAGAAGATGTAGAAAGGTTGACCCATGGGTGTAATGCTGAGTAGGAAAGCAAAACTGGTTTTTCAGAATACGGAAACGCCTTTATTCATGAAAGTGATTTTTAGCATGACTCACAAGTGAACTTGAAGCAACTCCTCTCGCTAAATTTTGTATTTTCCAGGCTGAAGTGCTCCAGTGTGTTTACCTGTTGTTTATAGGGAAAAAAATCCTGATATCAGGGCTGAAGTAGCTCAGCTGGGAGAGCGTTAGACTGAAGATCTAAAGGTCCCTGGTTCAATCCCGGGCTTCAGCAATGTTTTCCTGCACTTTTGTGTGCCCAGGCCTGGGCTCTCCTGTGCCAGAGAGATCTGGACATGCAGGAGAGAGTCCAGCCAAGGGCCAGCAGGAGGGTGAAGGGATCAGAGCATCTCTCCTGTGAGGAGAGGATGAGGAGCTGGGACTGGTGGCCTTGAGAGACCGTGGAGTTCCCATTCCTAGACACATTCCCAAGTCACCTGGATGGGATCCTGGACAAGTGGCCGTAGGTCCTGCTTGAGCAGGGCTTTGGAGCAGGGACCTCCATTAAGTCCTTTTGGATCTCAACCAGTCTGAGCCTGCGAAACAGGGTGAGGGTTTTATAATTCAAATATTTCAGTAAAAATTGTGATATAAAGGGATTTTAGTTCCTTCCACTGCCTGTTCCCAGTCCTTTGTCATGGACTGCTCTGTAAATCGATGGGGATGTTGAGTCACCGCTGTTTGGGGCTGTTTAGTCTGGAGCGAGTCCAAAGGAAACCACAAAGATTATTAGAGATGGAACTCTGGTCCTACAAGAAAAGGATGGGAGAGCTGGGGGCATTCGGCCTGGAGAAGAGATGCCTCCAGGAAGAACTTAGTGCCCCTTCCAGTGCCTGAAGAAACTCCAGGAGAGCTGGAGAGGGACTTTGGACAAGGGCCTGGAGTATCAGGACAAGGAGGAATGGCTTCCCACTGCCAGAAGGCAGGGTTAGATGGGATATTGGGAGGAAATTGTTCCCTTTTGTTCCCTGCAGAGGCCCTGGCACAGGTTGTCCAGAGGAGCTGTGGCTGCTCCATCCCTGGAAGTGTCCAAAGCCCAGGACGGGGCTCTGAGCAACCTGGGATAGTTGGGAAGGTGTCCCTGCCCATGGCAGGGGGGTTGGAACTCAATGATCTTGAAGGTCTCTTCCAACACAAACCGTTCCATGATTGCATGAGGACATGATTCCATGATTTTCTTTGAGGACAATCACTGGTGCCTGACCCCCTCTGCCAGGGAGCATTGCAGGCTTTGGGCAGCACCAGCCGCAGGTGCAGAGCCATCCTTACCAGCAGAGCTCAGTTCCTTGCTAGAACTGATGATCCGAGCCTGCTTAATTAAATGTTTCTCCCCTTTGCCCTAGATGTTAATCCCTTCTCCAGCCTTGGAATTGCACAGGGGTTTTGCGAGCTGCCTTCTTGCCTGCACTGGTAACATTTTGGTTCAGTGAGGCACTGAACGAGGGACTGGATCCTCCTCTCCCTTTGCTCTTTCCCTCTCCCCAGAGCAGCAGAAACAATGCTTCCACATCACATTATACAATTTTCTTCTTATGTGCCCTTGCAAACATTTTTATCCCAGGAAAATTTTCAAAGAATGTTGGAAATAACTTTTGAACTTCAGAGAAAAGGACATAAAGAAAGCCTGAGTGAGACAGCTTCAAACTTATGATTCATCAATGGCAGAGCTGAGATGAGACCTGAGAAAGACTAAGACCCTCCTCTAACCCCTGTAATATAAAAAATATAAAAAAATAAAGGTGGCAGGGATGCAGTGGTGAGTGAGATTGTCATGGAAAAATAGGGATAAGTGCTGGGAAGACAACACAGTCAGGGAATACAATAATCTCTGCAGACCAGGATAGGCTTGGCAGCTCATTCCTGCCCACTCTCATGGTTATCCATGATTTGGAGTGGCTGCAGGGTGCTGCCAGGGAGCTTTTGGGGTATTTGAGATATTATTGCTTCCTCTGCAGAGCCACAGTGTGGTTCCAGGTGGACCTGAGTGTGAATGTTGCAATGCAGAGAACTTTTCTCACCCGTCATCTGCAAAATCCACACCTAAGAAAACCCCCAGAGTCCTGGTCTCCCCCATGGCAGCCCCTCATTCCACCTTATTTTCTGCTTGGCTCTCCATAATCCCAAAACCTGGGATCATTTCCTCTCCAGACAGACTGAGCGTCAAGAAGGACAAAAACGCTTCAGGGGCTCCAGGGATTGCTGAGATTGGATTTCAGCAGGAAATAGAATGAATTTCCCGGGGCGGTCTCCGGTTTGTGGCTCGGCTGCCTGGGAGAAGGGAATGGATTGACGGAGGAATGGTCGTAAGGCAGCAGAAAAGAGGGACTGACGTCAGAGCTCCTCATTTCCATTCCTACGTCACCTAGCAACACTCCACTTAAGGACTGAACTTCCGAAATGTGGATTCCCTGGGAATTTTCCCATTAGGTGGCACCACTGGCCTTGGGAAGGTTTTCATCTGCTCTGGCTCCTTCCAGCCAGAGAGACCTAAATCCGAATGCGTTGATCTCCCTTCCCAAAAATTCAGGAAGGACTGAAAATGAATCTGATGTGGGAAGATCTGAAAGTGGGTTATTAGTTAAATTAATTTGGAGAAAAACTTTGGATAGGACCCAGCCTATGTCTGCACTGGGCTTAATACAAATTCTGGAAAACTCCATGGGGAGACAAAACCTGGCTGCTCTGGGCATGAATTAAATGACCCTGAAGGTCCTTTCCAATCCAAACAATTCTATGATTAGGCCAGGATTAGAGATTTGCCTTTTTGGCCTCTGGGAAGTGAGGTGAGATGAATCCCACCCCAGGAACCTTTTCAAAATTGTTGGTTTTAGAGGAAAAAAAAGTCAGGCTGGGTCTTCTCTTGTGGTCTTTGCTCCCTGTCACCATGATGTGCACACCTGACCCTCCAGGAATTTGGCAATCATCAGTACTGCTAGCACTAAACAGCTCATGGCTCTTCAGGGAAGAGCAAAACTTCACTATTTCACAGAATTAGAGGTACTGATGTTTTAAAATAGGCATTGGCCTGTTTTGATTTGCCTTCAAAGTCAGAATCTTTGAAGAAAAATTAAACCTGGAGCAGGCCCAGACTACAGATACTAAAAACCCTTCAAAGCAAAGCTTTATATGTGAGTAAACACTTAGGATGGACTCCACAATAATCAATTAAAAATCATCTGTCTGTACAATCCTTGTTCTCACTTTTCCTTCAGCATCCAAGTGTGAAAAATATACAAGGAAGAGTTTTTTATTCCTAAAAGCTGATCCAAGATGTTCTTGTGAGATCCACAGCCACTGAGCTCAAGAAATTGCTCCTTTGAAAACATTCTGTAGATAAAAATATCCAGCCTTGCTCTGAACACACAGCCTGGGTTTGGGGATGATTTTGCAGAGGACACAGCGCAAGATTTCTTCCTCATCCTCATTCATGGACAACTGGAAAAACTTACTGGGGCAAATCCCCAACTTCCTCCTTCTTAAGGATCCTGAGGTTCAGGTGGAGATGAGATATTTCAATAGGATAGACAAGGATGGCTCATTCCCACCTCAGGGCTGAGGCCTAATCACCCTCCTGCGGCTCTAAATTCCTGGACAATTCCATAGATTCCTCTCATATCAGCAGCTCTACCAGGCACAAAATGGAATTGGTTTTGGGAATTGTTTTTGGGGTTATGTGGTCTGTTGGCCACAGTCTTTAGCCACACCCTGAATTTGTTACATGCACCTTTTTTATTGGCACCATAGAGGTTTCAAGAGCTGGATCTGGAATGTTTTAGGTCACACTGAGCAGACAATTTATAAATCAAGGAGCAGAAATTCTGTAGCACTGCTCAGCTGTCCAAAAATTCTCTGCCTCACAAACACAAAGATTCTGAGACCCTCAGCCACCCATGACCTGCTCCTCAGTGATCATGGGTGGGATCCAGTGCTGGAAGTGTTTCTGGAGAAAGAAAACCCACTTAGGGAATGATCCTGATGTCTGGATATTTCAAGAGTTTCCCTAGCCTAGTTTGGGAGCCTGAGATATCAGGAACTGTTATCTAATAAACCTCAGTGAGGAAATATCAGCTAAATATCAGCTGCTGTCAAGCTGAACATTCAAACCCAGATTAAATATATTTCTGACACCTTTCACTACCAGATTTTTAACAGACATGGAAACTTACTGTGCATTTCACATATGTATTTTGGGAAGATGTGAATTTGGAGCTGGAGAAAGATGGGAGATTGTCCTGGGAGTGAATTATTTGCAGGATAAGTTGGTGGGCTGGGCAAACATCTCCCAGCACTGCATGAAAATGCCTGGCTCCCATTCCTGAGGTGGAGAGAGACAGATTGATGTGAAAAGATTAGCCAAGCTCCATGGATAATTCCAGATCCTTCCGTGGGCTCTGTGAAAAGGTGTCAGGAAATGCTGTTCAGTGCTACTGCTCCTGGCTGGCTCTCAGATCAAGGCTGCTGTTTAATTCCAGATTTAGCTGTGTTTTATCACAGAATCCCAGAATGATTTGGGCTGGGAAGGACCTTAAAGATTATCTCATTCCAACCCCCTGCCCAGTGTCACCTTCCACTATCCCAGGTTGCTCCAAGCCCCATCCAACCTGGTCTTGAACACTTCCAGGTGCCTTGGGCCATTATTTTTGATCCCAGCCTGTCTCTATCCTGTTCCCTGAAACAATTCCTTGCCTCCCCAGGCTAAAGTCAACTAAAGGCTGCCTAGAAATGCTGAAAGCTTATCATGTTCCAACAGATTTTGGGGAAATTGGGGCCACAGCAGAGCTGAAGTAGCTCAGCTGGGAGAGCGTTAGACTGAAGATCTAAACGTCCCTGGTTCAATCCCGGGCTTCAGCAGTGTTTTCCTGCACTTTTGTGTGCCCAGGCCTGGGCTCTGCTGTGCCAGAGAGGTCTGGGCATTCAAGAGAGAGTCCAGCCAAGGGCCAGGAAGGGAATAAGAGAATGGGTCAAGTTGGAAGGGACCACAGTGGGGTCATCCGGTCCCACCTCCCTGCTCAAGCAGGGCCATCGCAGAGCACAGGGCACAGGATTGTGTCCAGACAGTTCTGGAATATCTCCAGGGAGGGAGACTCCACAACTTCACTGGGCAATCTGATTAGTGCTCGGCCACTGCACAGGGAAGGAGTTCTTCCTCATGTTCAGGTGGAACTTCCTGGGCACCAGTTCCTGCCCATTCCTCGTGTCCCATTGCGGGGCCCCACAGAGCAGAGCCTGATCCATCCTCTGGCCCCTCCCTGCAGACAGGGACAGACAGGGATGAGGTCCCCTCTCACCTGTCTCTTCTCGAGCCTGAACAGTCCCAGCCGAAGGTGATGAAAGGACTGGAGCATCTCTCTTACGAGGAGAGGATGAGAGCGGTTTGTTGCCCTCAGATTTTGTGGAGTTTCCATTCTGAGAAATTCGGTAAGCCACCTGGATGTGCTCCTGGATGACTGGCTCTGGTTGGCCCTGCTAGAGCAGGTGGCTGCACTAGGAGATGTCCAAAAATCCCTTCCAACTCTTCAGTGAGTAGAGGACAAAGACAAAATTTTATGTGTAGGGCAGGGAAAGGCCAGGCCAATGCCATCCTCAGGTTTTTCCTTCAGGAGTGTCCACGTGGCTGATCAGCACAACCATCCTGGCTGAGCAACCAGCCAGCAAACAGCTGGGATCAAGATTAGGGTGTCAGAAAAGCAGGACCTGCACATGAATAAAACAAATTTAAACACTTCTATCCTTAAAATATTATCAAGGTAGAGTTTTCTTATTTTAGTCCTTTTTTCCCCCCTATTTTTCGGTCAAACTAACAGCTCTAATAGCAGACAGAGACTCCTTCATACTGAACTCCTCACCCGCTCTGAAATCCCTGTGCCTGTCATCTGCTGCAGGATCTGCAGCGCGACGTCACACACAGAGCCCCCAAATAAACTTCCGCTCTCGTTTGAGGCACCATCTGTGTCCCATTTCTGCAGCGCCTGGCAGAGATTGCTTCCCTTCTATGGAATGTTCCTTCCCCTCGCCGAGCTGCAGACTTTGGAGGTGGGGAAGTCGGCAGGCGGAACGGATCCCAGCTCCGTGCAAACGGAGAGCGCTGAGCTGTGACAGTGTCCTTGGGTGGCAGGGAGCTTTGGGTGCTCATCCTTGGCCAGATGGCCCCAAACCAGGCTTGAGGGCAAGCCAAGAAGAGGTAAAGACAACACTTGGGCATTTGGCTGCAGGAAATGGAGAGGCTTCACTGGGGTGTGGGATGTTAGTGAGGAGTGTGAGCAGTGAGGTGAGGAAGAGCTGAGTTGGGATAATCATGGACAGGTCCAAATGCACTGGGACACCCAACTGCTCTGGGGCACAGAGCCACAGAATCACAGAATCAGCTGAGTTGGAAGGATCCCACAAGGATCATCCAGTCCAACCCCTGGCCCTGCACAGGACACCCCAACAATGCCACCCTGTGCCTGAGAGCGTTGTCCAAGCACTCCTTGAGCTCTGTCAGGCCTGGGGCTGTGGCCACTGCTCTGGGGGAAGAACCTCTTCCTAACACCCAAACTAAACCTCCCCTGACACAACTTCAGGCCATTCCCTTGCAGGTCACCACAAAGCAGAGATCAGTGTCCACTTCTCCTCTTCCCCTCATGGGGAAGTTTCAGACTGTGATGGGATGTCCCCTCAGTCTTCCTTTCTCCATATGTACAGACCAAGCGCCCTCAGCTGCTCCTCACATCCCCAGGATGGAGTTCACAGTCTTGTCTTTCTCTTACTCAAATAAATCGAGTTCTCATGCATAATTCAGGCAGCTGCAACCCAAACAGATAATGAAGAGCCTTGCCTTAGGCTCTCCACCAAATCAGCTGAGTGATCTCTGCCAGTTGCATCCCCGTGCCTCAGTTTCCCTCGCTGCAGCACTGACACTTCCCTTCCCTGAAAGCAGCAAGAGTCAGCCTGCAGGTGAAAGTACTGTGTGTTCCCAGCTTGTTTTTGTGTGTTATCCCAGCACGTGTCCCCAGGGATGATGCTGGATTACTCATACAGCTCTCGAGTCTCCGTTTCTCTAATTCCTTTTATTTGCAAGAATTAGGAGCAGTCATGCTATCCAGGAAAACACAGCCCTCACATCAGCGTCACGGAGCTGTGCTCAGCAGGCTGTTCCTAAGAAACTCCTGGGACTCTCAGGTGGATTCACCTCAAACTGAGGCGGAAATGGGGAGGTGGGAGTGATTAGAAAGGAGAGGACAGATGGTCTCGGAACACTGCAAGATGAGGTAAATAATGAGGAAACAGTGTTGGAAAGAGGATGATTGATGGCATACCCAGAATCCTGGGTCACCATTGATACAGAACATTTTAAATGGCCAGGAAGAACTTTGGGGTTCATCCGGGAAGGGAGAGGCTGTTGGAGGTGGGAAAAACTGGGAACATTTTGCCGATCATGGCAAAGGTTAGCGACGTTGAGTGTTGATGATGTGGATCTGGAGGTTGTAAGCACCAAAGATGGGGAATTTGGGGTCGAGACAGAGGTCAGCATTGTGAGGAAGGGGTTTAAACTGGCTAAGGAAATGAAAATTCCGAGGTTCATACCAGTCAATATAGAGCAGTGAACTCGTTCCTGTCCTCCTGAAAGGGCAACAGATGCCAGAAAAGGTTTGTAGTGGGTTTTCTAGGAAAAGGGTTTTCCATGGGAAGTACCTTCCCATCCCTAATTTTCGTTTTGCTGCACCACCCTCTCTGTTGCCACAGTGGCTGATCCCTCTGAGGATGCTCAGGTCTCATTAGACATAACGAAGTGGATGAAGAAGGTGTGATGAATCAAACCCTTCTCTTCCCCATTCTCCTTCCATTAAGAATTTTTAAATGTGGATTTTCATCTTTTTTTTTCCTTTTTCTCTTTTTTTTTAAGTGAAAATATGAAGTCTTGCATAAGCCACAAAACTCAGGGAAACACCTGAGTTTTAACTGACTTTTGAAGTTGTTTTCCTTTTTGATTTTGAGGTTATAGCCCAAAACTCTTCTTGAACACTGCTGGTTTGCCTTTAAGGATCCAGTGGTAGCAACTTCCAGAAATTAATGTCATGTGAAAACAGCCAAGTCCTCAACTGTCCTTGGCAAAGGCGAAGGATCTGGAGAACAAGAGCAGACATAGGGATTATGGGAAGGAAGGACCAAGGTGGAATGTTATTTTCTATCAATTTTGTGTCTTTGCTTAGAAGATAATTCTGGATAAAACCATCTGCCAAGAGAGAGTCAGAACCCAGGAGCAAATGGAATAGGGAAGGACAAAGCTCTGAGCTTGTCCTTCATCCCCAGCTCTCTCTTTCTAGGGAGGACCTCAAGTTGCACCAGGGGAGGTTTAGGTTGGATATTAGGAAAAATTTCTCTGAAAGGGCTGTCAAGGGCTGGCACAGAGAGCCCAGGGGAGAGGTGGAGAACCCATCCTTGAAGGTATTTAAAAGCCGTGTGGATGTGGCACTTGGGGACATGATTTAGTGGTGGCCTTGGCAGTGCTGGGTTGATTGTTGGACTCAGTGATCCTAGAGGCCTTTTCCAACCTAAATAATTCTGTGATTTGAAGCACCTATTTTCATAAAAAGCCATGGCAAGGAGGGAAAAAGAGCAATAATCTCATTTTCCACCCTTTCCCAACTGTTCTTTTCCTATCCCCTACAACAATAAAATTCCTGGGAAAGATGGGCGCGGGAGGGATCTTGTGTCTCCCAGGAATGACAGCAGAATCCCTGCAGCAGGGAGTGGGAATAACTAGTAACACATTCCAGAGCCCTGCCGTGCTCTCTGCCGGTGCCTCCCGCCCCCTCACCGGCTCCAGGCGGAGCACACCCACCTGCCAGAGGGAGCCAGCCTGAGCTGGGAGGGAAAAGTTCACCTGGAAGGGAAAAGAAGCTGTCCCTGGAGGAGGTGAGAGAGGGAGGATCCTGTGAAATGCCATGGCTGCGTTCTGAGAGAGACTTTCTGGACTGAACCTGATCTGGGAGCATTAAAGACGGGCAGGTGAGAGGGACAAAGCATCCTCACCAATGTGGCACAGAGAGGAACGGATCATCCAGAAAATTCGGCTCATTTGGATTAATGAATCTCTTGCACATTCCTCAGGAAATCTCTCTTTCACATTTTCAACCACTGTTTAATTTGCTGCAGTGTGTGAGACCGAATTTAACAATTTATCTTGACAGTTGCCAGCCTGGAATGGGACAAATTCCTCAGCACTGCTGAAGGATTGATATAGATGGATCTATGTTGCAGATGGCTGTAGGCACATTTGCAGGTGTTTGTGGGGTTTTGGCTCCTTCTCCTGACATCTTCTATCTAATTCCTTTTTTTAAAGTCTTGTTTATGTTCCATCTCCTCCAAGAGAAGATGTCTGACCCACCTGGGAAGTCACGGCTCACTCCCCACACCACCACCCACAGCTGAGACTCTCACAGCTCACTCGGGCACCTGATCCACAGAATAAGAGTTTGGGTTAGAAAAGACCTTAAAGATCATCCAGTTCCACCCCCCTGCCATGGACAGGGACACCTTCCACTAGACCAGGTGGCTCAGAGTCCCATCCAGTCACTTGGATTCTCCATCAGCACATGCTGATGAGATAAATCATATTTTTGGACACATTTTTCTTGCTGTCAGGTCCTACTCCTCTGTAATGACATCTTGAGGAAGGTCCTAACATCGAGTTCCAGCATCTTGTGTCACTGTGTTTCCAATGCAGGAACCTTTACAGGAAAAACACTTTCTATATTATTTCTATTTTCTATATTATTTCTATTTTCTACATTATTTCTATTTTCTATATTGCCCCTTCTAAGCCAGACACCACTGAGAAGCCCTGAGACAACAATCCCTGTACAGGGTATTCACAGAAGGGTTGGACTTGATGATCCTCTTGGGTTCCTTCCAGCTCAAAATATTCTGTGATTTTGTGAAATGTCCAGAGCTGCCCAGGGCTTGGACTTTGGAAAAACTCCTTCATTTTGATAGATTACCACAGGCCATCCATGAACTTGGACTGAAGTTCTGTGCAGGTCCCTCACTATCAGGCAGCTGAGAGGTGTTACTTTATTTATTAGGGAAAGTTGAGCCCCCCTCAATACCCTAAGCTAACAGGTTTTTCCCAAGGGAAGAATTAAAATTAAAAAAGAACTGAGTTTTGCATCTACTGTCTATATTGAGAGGTCGGGGAAAATAGAAAAAAAAAAAAAAAAGAAAAGCAGCTCTTAACTTAGAAACTTCAGCTCCAAGTTTAAAGTTAGAGGTGATGATCTGAGACCTTAAGAGCTAAAAATCTTTGGTCTGAAAAAAAAAAAAGTACCCTCAGTGGATTTTCAAGCTTTCTACTCCTCGTTTTATGTACATCTGCTCTTGGTTTTTATTTAAAGGATTGGCTTCAAGAGTAGGGAGCTTGCAGGACAAATCTGGAGCCCAGGGAAAGTCTGAACTCTCCTTTTGGAAGCTTTCAGGTGGCTGCAAACTCAGCTTCCCTCAAGCAGCCCAGCACATCTGTGGCCACCCATGAGGATCTTTATTGGGGTGACTTCAAAACCAGCAGCTGATGAAGCTCAGGCCGAGAGAAAAAAAAAAACCTGCTGCCGTTTTCTATGCAAATTTTATGGATTTCCAAAGCCCATTTCACTTCTCCTCCTCCTCCATATAATTCTCCCTCTCTCGCTCCTCCTGTGGAGGTGCCAAAGCCTCCTCCATCAATTTGTGAGAACTTCTGCTTGAAAACTGGAGCAGAGAATCACCCACGGAACCAGGCTGGCATGAAAATACCGGAGGCAGAGACACTGATGCGAAACGACTCGAGGAGTTTCCCCGTGTCAGGGCGAAAGAAATGGGAATTTGGAATCAACTCCACCAAAATCCCAGGGAGATGGAACACTTGCCCAGCATCTTCTGACCATGGACAGGGATATTGTTCATTATGAAGATTTTTTTGAATTTCTTCCTACTGTCTTTTAATTCATAATTTTATCCTTTTGCTGCTTATCTGGGACTTGAAGTGTTCCCAAATCTGCTTTTATTTATTTTTTCCCCCATGAAAAAAACCCAAACAATTCAGGAGGTCAGGCTTTCTCCTAGACATTTCCAAGTGCTTGAAATGAGGGATTAAAAGACCTAATTGGATTTCCAAAGCAAAAGAGAAGTTTCCAACCCGTGTGGCACAAGTCGAGGACCTCAAAAAGCTGATCTAGGTGTAGTTGAAAACCTTACATGCTACAGAGTAATTAAAATCACTTCTCTACTGGATCCTCATATCTTTTACATTAAAGACTTTCCTGAATTTGCAGAGTTTTGCCAAGGATGTTTTCTATGCTGTCGATGCTTGTTAGGAACCAAACTGAAATCCACCCACCTTTCTGCGTGGAATTTCAAACTCTCCCCAAGCTGTCACCTCCTGGATGCTCCCAGAAGCTGCCAGAAGAATTTTTACTCCTGTCCCAGCCTGAATCCCACCCTGGGCAGGGGAATAAAAATCTGCATATCTAATAAGTGACAGCAGGAAGCTCCACAATCCTATTTCTCTCTGCTTTTCTGAGCACAATTTGTATATTTAAATAGTTTGCTTCCCCTCGGAACGAGCGGTTCTTCGTGTTCTCTCCTTTTCCTCTACTTGAACCCTGCAGACACAAATAAAATTAGGTTTTGCTATTCAAACCAAAAAGAGAACCTATAGCCCCAAAAATTAACAGCCTCATTAATGACCTAAATTGTATTTAATTAATTAGCCACACATAGTGAAGCCAAGACCCTTTAAAGATATTTTGACTGTCTGTTTATTTTAGTACCTGTGAGGAACTGAGCTAGGTCCAAAAAGTATTGTTTAATTCTCCATGTTCAGAGCAAGTCCTGGACAGTTGCTGTATTTGAATTTTTGTCTTTTTCGGTTTTATTTTTATTTTATTTTAATTTTTTTTTTGCATGGCACATGTCCACACCCCATTTTAAGACACAGTTTAGACAGTGAGATAAATCTTAACTCAAATTCTTCTGGGATTATTTTGGATGACCTGGATGAAAGAAGCATTCTGATCCCCATATAGAATAAATCATAGAATCATAGAATGGTTTGGGTTGGAAGAGACATTAAAAATCATCTCATCCCAATTCCCTGACACCTTCCCATATCCCAGGTTGCTCCAAGACCAGTCCAACCTGGCCTTGGACAATTCCAGGGTTGGGACATCCACAGCTTCTCTGGGCAGCCTGTGCCAGGGCCTCACCACCCTCACAGGGAAGAATTTCTTTCCAATATCCAATCCAGCCCTGCCCTCTGTCAATTTAAAGCCATTTCCCCTTTCCTGTCACTCCACCCCTTGTCCCAGGTCCCTCTCCAGCTCTCCTGGAGTCCCTTTAGGCACTGGAAGGGGCTCTAAGCTCTCCCTGGAGCCTTTTCTTCTCCAGGCTGGACATTCCCAACTCTCCCAGCCTGGCTGCAGAGCAGAGATGCTCCAGCCCCAGGTTATATTTGCACTGGAGAAGTCACCTGCAACACCATCTTCACCAGCTGAAACAAGAGCCTGTGCTTTTCCAAAGATCCAGACAAATCTCACAGCTGAAGGCAGCTCTAAGCTCCGTTTTTGGAAAAGTTGAGCTCTTAGGAGCAGCTGGACTCCCTTATGGGTGGTGGAGAGTTAGCTCCTAGGTCATGGAATTCTTCCTGAGGCTCCCTGGGGCAGAGCTCCTCCTTAGCAGTAAAAACCTTGGTTATCCCAGGATCCCTCTGAAGATATTTGGGATCACTTGGGATATTTGATGCCTCAGTCTTCAGCCACCGAAATGTCAGAGGCCAACCTGAACTGCTCAGATGGGATGAGAAGGGGCAAAGCTGAACCCAATCTGCTGCCAGAGGGTCTGGACGGCAGCTCCTGCCTCCCACCACCGGATCCATCCCCTGATGTGAGCAGGGGTGGGCACCATCCCCCAAAAGTGAGAGCTCCCTTCGCAGTCCCACACGAGCCACGTGTTCCTGGCACGGCTCCGAGAGCTCCGCACTGCAGCACAGACCAGCCCTTCGTGTCTTTATGCCTGGAGTAGTAATCGCAGGATTATTGCTCCCATGGCAAGCAAAATAATAATCCTCTCTTTTCCCTCATCTTGTAGCTGCCATGTAATTTAGAAAATTAATCTTCGGGTTTGGCAATGTCTTTTCTTGCCTGCATGTGCTGCCTCTGCCTCGGTGAGATCCCTCTGGCAGATCCCAGGGAGTTTTCCCAAGGATTCTGGAGTGCTTTGGCCAATTTTCTGAGGGGTGAAACTGAGACGTGAGTAAGGGAATTGCCTTCTCCTCATGCCAGCTATGGGCAGGACAAGTGAAAAAGCAGATGTGCAATTACCCCATTAAAGTATTAAAGTAGATCTGAGCAGCCTGGTCTAGTGGAAGGTACCCCTTCCCATGGCAGG
Source organism: Acanthornis magna (assembly GCA_036785705.1). Taxonomy (NCBI): domain Eukaryota; kingdom Metazoa; phylum Chordata; class Aves; order Passeriformes; family Acanthizidae; genus Acanthornis; species Acanthornis magna. The sequence goes on along the minus strand of JAWUZG010000129.1, from coordinate 513,097 downwards.
GGACCTGGAATTAAGGGATATTTAAGGTCCCTTCCAACCCAAATCATTCTATGATTCCATGAAAAGGAAAGCAAAAGCAAAATCACTCTGTGGGAACTCAAACTATCACAAAAACATCAGAAAAATCTGAATTTCCTGTGTTTTAGTTGGCTTTTTTTCCCTTTTTTTTTTCTCTGGAGGAAGGGGTTTTAAGCTCCTGCTGAGAATTTCTCATATATTTCTCTTCCCGGTCTTTCCATTCAGTCACCACATCTCATCAGCAGGAAAATACCATTCAGGCTCCACATCTCATCAGCAGGAAAATACAGCTCTGGAGCTGTGAGGTCAGGGCAGGTGCGTGAGGATCGATCCCTGCGTGTGGATCAATCCGTGCCCACGCTCTTGGTGGGAAAGGTGGAGAGGGGATGGGGGAGAACAACCGCAGCAGCAAACCAGGGCTAAAATCATTCAGAGAAAGAGGCAGAAATCACTGGAATAAAAGGCAGAGAATCAGAGCTGAAGGGCACCGGCAGAGCTGTTTGTGGGGGAGAGCCGCGGGTTGGAGCAGCGCTGAGCAGGGACTTGGGAAAAGATGGTTTTGGGATGTGCCATGTGCTGATTGATCGGTGTGGGGGCCCTGGAGCTGGAGGGGCCTGAGCGGGGGTGAGAGGAGGGAGCTGAGTGTGAGGGGGATGGAGAAGGTGGAGGGAGCTGAGTGTGAGGGGGATGGAGAAGGTGCTGGCAGGGCAGCCACCCCCGCGCTCCTGCCGCCCACCGCAGTTATTCATCCTGCTCCTTCCCTCGCAGCTTCCCTGGGAGCCTTTAACCCTTCTCTGAGCCAAAGCCAGGGAAAGTTGGCAACTTCTGGTGCTGAGGTTTGAGTCAAAGCTGTTTCAGCTAGGAGGGGAACGAGTTGTCAGGGGAAGGAGGAGGCAAAAACTTCTCTCATTTTCTCTAATTGCTGTATTGTGATCTCTGGGATTTCTGTGTGTCCTGCAGTGAGAACATGAATCCTGAGTGCTGACACCAGTGGGGGCCTCTCCTTTGCCTTCCCACAGCTGTGGGTCAGGCTTGAAAACCATTTCATTGTGCTGAACTTGTGTTTGAGGCCAGCGAGCCCAGATGTCACTGTCACCTCCGTGGGCACAGCGGTGCCAGCTCTGACTGGGCATCCCCTGGTGCTGGCTGTGAGCAGAGACTCAGTGAGGAGTGGGAACAGGTCCCCTGCCCAGGGTGTTACAGTGCCCAAAGGAAATAGAACTGGTTTTTCGTGTTTGTTGGGATTAAAACCATCAGATAAGGCACATCTGTCCTGGTGCTAAAACCTCTTCCCCTTTCTCGCCCCACAGAAATCACAGAATCAGAGTCATGGAAAGGTTTTGGTAGGAAGGGACCTTAAAATCTTGCAGTTCCAACCCCCTGCCATGGGCAGGGACAACTTCCACTATCTCAGGATGTTCAAAGCCTCATCTAGCCTGGGCAAATACTTCCAGGGATGGGGCAGCCACAGCTTCTCTGGGAAACCTGTGCCAGGGTCTCACCACCACCACAGGGAAGAATTTCTTCCCAATATCCCATCTGAACCTACCCTCTGGCAGTGGGAAGCCATTTCCTGTGCTCTGTCCCTCCATCCCTTGTCCAAAATCCCTCTCCAGCTCACTTGGAGCCCCTTTGGGCACTGGAAGAAGCTCTGAGGTCTCCCCAGACCCTTCTCTTCCCCAATCTGAACAATCACAGCTCTTAGCCTTTCTTCATAAAAAGACCGATTATGTCCAAACCACTTTCTGGGAATGGTTCCTGGCCCATGCTCTGCAGGGAACTCTCTCTGGGAGGACACAGATGGTCACATTGAAGCCTTTCAGGTCACCATCAGATCAGTGTCTCTGGTATGGGATTTGCCTCTGCCCTTGGGGCTCAGGGCTGCATTTCTCCAGGGGGTCAATGAGGTTGGAGCCCTTCAGCACAGCCACAGTTTGTGAACTGTTCTTAAATCTGAGGGCAATATCTGGGATGTTCATAACACCTCAGATCTGTTGTCATAACAAAATAAGGCCCAAGACAAGCACAAAATTTGATTTAATTTAATCCTGCACATGGACCATGCAGGGAGTTCTGACCTACTTTGATCCAATTTGGGGACCAGGAGGCTCCTGCCTAATTTAGATCCAGGCAAAGACAGTTAGAGTAAAGGCCAATTTCCAGCTGCTGCCTCCCTGAGCCAGATGGTCCTGCCTGAGGGCATCAGGTCTGCAAAGGTCCTGGTCCGGGTGAGCAGCTGCTGTATTCCTGGTGTTGTATTTGTGGTGTTGTATTTGTGGTGTTGTATTTGTGGTGTTGCATTTATGGTGTTGTATTTGTGATGTTGTATTTATGGTGTCATATTTATGGTGTTGTGTTTGTGGTGTCTTATTTGTGGTGTTGTATTTGTGGTGTCTTATTTGTGGTGTTGTATTTGTGATGTTGTATTTGTGGTGTTGTATTTGTAGTGTTGTATTTCCAGTGTTGTATTTGTGATGTTGTATTTGTGGTGGTGTATTTGTGGTGTCGTATTGGTGGTGTTGTATTTGTGGTGTTGTATTTATGGTGTCGTATTTGTGCTGTCGTATTTCCGGTGTTATATTTATGGTGTTGTATTTATGGTGATGTATTTCCGATGTTATATTTGTGGTGTTGTATTTGTGGTGTTGTATTTATGGTGTAGTATTTTATGGTGTGTATTTGTGGTGTTATATTTGTGGTGTTGTATTTGCGGTGTTGTATTTGCGGTGTCATATTTCCGGTGTTATATTTGTGGTATTATATTTATGGTGGTGTATTTGTGGTATCGTGTTTCCGGTGTTATATTTGTGGTGTTATATTTATGGTGTTGTCTTTATGGTGGTGTATTTGTGGTGTCATATTTCCGGTGTTATATTTGTGGTGTTATATTTATGGTGTGTATTTGTGGTGTTATGTTTGGGCGGTGGCTCTTGGCAGAGGCATTTCCCCGCAGGACCCCTGGCATCTCTTCAAGGCTTAAGCAGGTGACGATGCTGTTGATTTATACACAAATTATTTTAATCACATCCTGATCAGGGAAGTAACTTCTTGGAATGCTGCAGGATCAGACAGCGCGATGTCCACAGCTTTTAGAGCACCACCAGAAGGAAAAGGAGAAAGAAGAGACCCTGTCCTGCTATGAAGAGGAGATTGGACATGTGTTGGGGTTGATCGTGAGACAGTCAAGGGTTTGCTGTTTCTCACTTCTCTTTTTGGACCACTGGCATTTCATGTCCTGTCTCTGGTGTTTGCCTGAAGGTCTCCATGGAACAGGAGCCAAAAAGGGACAGAGGAGCAATCGCAAAGCACAGATTGTTTAGAATACTTTGGGGTGTCTGCTCATTGAACACCAACATTTAATAAAGCTCAGGGTAAGTAAGAGTAGGAAAGGGAAGAAAATTCAGAGAATCACAGAATACCCTGAGCTGGAAGGGACCCACAAGGATAAAGTCACAGAACCATAAGGATTGCAAAACATTTCCCCGACAGAGTCCAATCTTTGATCCATCACATGCTTGTCCAGCAGAGCAGAGCACTGAGCACCATTGTACAGTTGTTTCTTGGACACTTCCAGGGATGCATCATTGATTCCCACTCCTAAAACATTACTGAAGCCCAGGATTGAACCAGGGACCTTTAGATCTTCAGTCTAACGCTCTCCCAGCTGAGCTACTTCAGCCCTAATATCTGTGTTTGTTTCCCTAAAAACAACAGGTAAAAACACTGGAACACTTCAGCCTGGAAAATACAAATTTTAGGGAGAGGGGTTGGTTCAAGGTCATTAGTGATTCACACTAAAAATTGCTCTCTTTAATAGGATGTTTTTCCTTTTCCCAAAAACCAGTTTTGATTTCCTTCTTGGCCATACACCCGTGGGTCAACCTTTCTACTTCTTCTCAGGGCAGTCCATGGCATAAGCCTGGGAACAGGCAATGGAAGGAACAAAAGCTCCCTCTTCATATCACAATTTTTCTGAAGCACTGGAATTGTAAAACCCTGTCCCTGTTTCACAGGCTCACACTGGTGCAGACCCAAAGGGACCTCATGGAGCTCACCTGCTCCAAAGCCCTACTCAAGCAGGACCTACAGCCACTTGTCCAGGACCCCATCCAGGTGACTTGGGAATGTGTCTAAGAATGGGAACTCCACACTCTTAGTCCAGTCCCTTCACCCTCCTGCTGGCCCTTGGCTGGACTCTCTCCTGGATGTCCAGATCTCTCTGGCACAGGAGAGCCCAGGCCTGGGCACACAAAAGTGCAGGAAAATGCTGCTGAAGCCCGGGATTGAACCAGGGACCTTTAGATCTTCAGTCTAACGCTCTCCCAGCTGAGCTACTTCAGCTCTGCTGTGGGTCTGATTTCCCCAAAATCTGTTGGAACACAATGAACTTCCAGACTTTATCATTCAAAGTTTGCCCAACACCTCTCCGTGCAGACTTTTGTGGAATCATGAAATGGTTTGTGTTGGAAGGGACTTTCAAGATCATCTAATTCCACTCCCCTGCCATGAACAGGGACACCTCCCACTATCCCAGGTTGCTCCAAACCCCATCCAAGCTGGCCTTGGACACTTCCAGGGCTGGGGCAGCCACAGCTTCCCTGGGCAACCTGTGCCAGGGCCTCGTCACCCTCAGAGCCAAGAATTTCTTCCTAATATTCAGTCCAACCCTTCCTTTTGTCAATTTAAGGCGATTCCCCCTTTTCCTGTCACTCCATCCCTTGTCCAAAGTCCCTCTCCAGCTCTCCTGGAGCCCCTTTAGGCACTGGAAGGGGCACTAAACTCTCCTTGGAGCCTTCCTTTCTCCAGGCTGAACATCGCCATCTCTCCCAGCCTGGCTCCAGAGCAGAGGGGCTCCAGCCCTCAGAGGATCTCTGTGGCCTCCTCTGGACTCACTCCAGCATCTCCAGATCTTTTTGAAGTTGGAGGCTCCAGAGTTTTCTCAGAGGCTGTCACTCCACAGAGCTGACACCATCCCTGTCCCGATGGCTCTCAGGGTGTGACAAGGATCCATCTGCAGGTTCTCCCTGGGAAAGGGAAGATGTGGAAGCCTGGCTCACTTGGGACTTGGCTCTGCCCTTCCAGCTGTCCCATTTTTGCCTCAGCAGCTTTCTCCTTGTCAAGGAAAGTGCCTTCCCACCAGCTTTCCTCAGACAGGAAGAGATGATCCCAACATGGAAACTGTGGTATTTGACAGCCCACTCTGCCTTGCTGGAAATACTCAAGCTTCAACTCGGTAAAAAATTCCTACAGAAAGCTGAGCTATGCTGCCACTTTGCAAATGCTCACAGTGTTGGAGAAAATGATGAAGGATCTGATAAAGAACAAGCCTTGAAGGAAGTGCTACATTGCAGTTAAATTAGAAATTTGAGGAGCTGACTTGCTGGGAACTTGGCTTTTTCAGGTGGTGGAGCATCAGAACTGAAAGTCTGTGGGCAAAATCATCAAAAGTCAGACTTGTAGTGCCAGTGTCATGTGGAAGAATTTGGAAGATTAGACTGTTCCTTATTGAAGAGGAAGAAATTAAACCTGTTTTCCCAGCTCAGTTCAGATTTCAGGGCTGGAGCTCCATAGGGAGAGAATGAAATAAAATGAGGAGTGAAATTGGGATATCTCCTGCTGTCCTCTCTCAGCTGCCCCCATTGCCCCTAAAAAACTCCTGTTCCATTCACATCTTGATTACTTGGGGTGGTTTTTGAGGTCTTCATCTCAGGAAATATGTGGGAAAAAATCCCAAATTAACCAGTGGAAGGGATTAATAAAATCCCTTCTGCCCAGGGAATTGCTGTGTAAACCTTGTTTATCCTGTCAAGGAAGAGTAAAAGGAAGGATATTATGGGATCTAGAGAAAGAAAGGGTATTTAAGGATCTAGAGAGGAATTATTAGGGGTTGATGGCTTACTGATTCTTCTGATGCAAGAACTAAAGGTTATCATTGGAAAAAAAGTAAGTTCCAAGCTTGGAACAAAGAAAAAGTTTCCTCACAGAGTACCTGGGGACCTGTGCAACTCTTTGCCATGGGGTATTATAAATCCCCAAAGTATAAAAAAGTTCAAAAGATGACTGGGAAGATTTATGGTGGAAAAAAACTTCATGAAGAGCGTGCAAATATGGAACTTCCTGCCTTGGTTCATGCAGCGCCTGAGCCACAAATCTCTGGAGATCAGGAGAGCATCTGGTGATATGACACCGCACTGTTTTTTCTCTTTTAGGTATTAACTCATCAAAAATGTCGCAGACTGAGTTTTGTGCTGGATGTTCTTCCATACGTCTCCTCTGGCACCTCCTTGTCCTCATGTTCTGGCTTCTGGAGGCATCACGATGGTGTCAGCCTGCGAAACCCTTCTGGCACGTTGGGCAGAGATGTGCTGGAGGTGTCATTTCATGCCACCAGCCAACTGTTTCATCACCACTCCCACGCAGGTGGCTCAGGCTCTGGCCATGACAAACAGATGACAGGCAATGATCCCTCTGTCCCCGCTTCCCCTCCTCCCATTTTTCCAGTTTTCCTACCACTCCGTGCTGATCTGCCTGCGCTTTCTGAAATATCCATCTGCCACCAGCCAGAAGCAGATTTCAAAGGTGATGGAATTACATCCACGCAATCCAGAAAGCCATTTGTGTCCTGGGCTGCATCCAAAGAGCTCTGAGCAGCAGGTGAGGAAGGGGATTCTGTCCCTCTGCTCCAGTCTGGAGAGATCCCACCTGGAATGTTGCATCCTGCTCTGGGGTCCCAGCACAGGAAGGACATGGAGATATTGGAGTGAGTCCAGAGGAGGCACCAAGGTGACCAGAGGGATGGAGCAGCTCTGCTGTGAGGAAAAAATGAGAGAATTTGGATTGTTCAGGCTGGAGAGGAGGAGGCTCCAGAGTGGCCTAATTGTGGCCTTGCAGTACCTGAAGGGAGACTACAGGAAAGATGGAGAGATATTATTTATAAGGTCCTGGAATGATGGGACAAGGGGGAATGGCTTCAAACTGACAGAGTAGATTTAGATGGGATACTAGGAAGAAATTCTTCCCTGTGAGGATGGTGGGGAGGCCCTGGCACAGATTGCCCAGAGAAACTGTGGCTGCCCCATCCCTGGAAGTGTCCAAGGCCAGCTTGGATGGGGCTTGGAGCAACCTGGGATAGTGGAAGGTGTCCCTGCCCATGGCAGATGAGTTGGAACTGGATGATCTTTAAGGTCCTTCCCAACCCATTTCCAAGCCATTCTGGGATTCCGTGATTCTATGAGAGCTACAACCAAATGTTTATCCCGATGTGCCTGTCCCTGTCCAGAGCTGTGCTGGCCTTTGTGTGCCAGCGTGGCTTCACCACCTCCTGTGGAATTCACTCTTTTATAGAGGGGGTCAGGCCATCACCCAGACGGAGGCACAGAGAGGTGACCTTTTCCACCCAACTAGCACATCAGATTTGTCACCAATGTTAGTTTTTCCTGCAGACATCCTGGCACCAAACTCTGCCCCGATGGGATTTTGTCCCATTCCCCCACTCTTTCCCCAACTCTCTGCACCAGGCGAGTGACATCCAGCCGTAGGGGTGAGATGTGATTGCTTTTCACACCCTGACTTGGCTCTGATGTGTCATACAAAACACATGTTCTTCCTCTAGGCTTCTTGAATTTTTTCTGTCTCATTACACCAAGAGGGCTTCTGGTTTACTTGAAGAGCATTTTTAGTGATTATCTCCATTTTGCTGTCACTATTTTCTTTTTATGCTCTTTCCCCAGACTTTTAGGAAAAAGATCTCATTAAGAATGTGGAACTCCTGTTTCTGAGAAAGGTTTCTCGAGGTTTGTAAAGGCCTCTCAGCAGGAATTTTGCTCGGCTCCATTTTCCCCTCCAGTTGAACAGACCCCCAAGTGAGCCCATTAGGGAAAAATGGACTGCTTGAAAATAAAATTGTACAAAATATGCAACAGCAGCAGCAGCACCTCTGAAATGTAAGGCTCCAACAGGCAACAAACTATGTTTCCAAAACTCCTCTTTGATGCCAGTTTAATATGTTAGGGAGGAACAAGAAGATGGCACAAAGGGCACTGGGGGTGCTCGCCACCACAATGGCTGTGAGGGGATGGAATATGAGGCCTGGGATAAGTTCATTGTTATTCTGGAGACACAAATGCAGCTTTGAAAAACAGAGTTAATGAAGCCCAGCTGCCAAACTCTGCCTGTCACACAGCCCTTGCCTCTCCCTCCTCAACTCTGATGTCTAAAAGATGCTGAGATTGTCAGTCCATCATTTAAGGGTGGAAGGCACTAGGGGTTCTTTAATTTATTTATTTTTTTTAAAGTTAAGAATTCAAGCTATGAATAACAGCTCTGCGGCCCTGAGATGCAGTATCCCCGTGCTTTAAACACAAACATTGGATGCAGGAATGGTCCTGCTGCTGCCTGAGAGAAATAATCTGGGGCTGGGTGAATATTTTCAATCTGCCCTGTGGTGAAGTACCCACAAACTCACTGGTGGGGAGGCCCAGTGAGAACAAACCCCAGACCTGTCATTTAAGTTCTCCCCAAGATTAAATCACTCTTTTCTGAGAAAATCAATGTTTTAGTTTTTGTTGTAGTTCCTCTGTTATCAGAGAGAGAGACCTGAGAGATCTTAGAACCCTGGAATGGTTTGGGTTGGAAGGGAACCTAAAAATCATCTCATCCCCACCTCCCTGCCATGGGCCTTCCACTATCCCAGGTTGCTCCAAGCCCTGTCCAACCTAACCTTAAACACTTCCAAGGATGGAACAGCCACAGCTCCTCTGGGCAACATCTTGGATGTATTTCACTCAGAGTGGTGGAGCACTTTGGGAAAGCAGAGGTCTGTGTTCACCAAACTGTAGTTTCCAATCAGACAAAGGAATGTATTTAAGGCAGAACTTTCTGAACTTGATGAGGGCACCTCAGCTCTGTGTGGAACAGAGAGGGCAATGTCCATATGTCCATGTTCGTGGTTGTGTCCTGCAGCAGGAGAAACCTCATCTGACAGTCTTGGAACAAGCACTGAGACACACAAGTCTTGTCCTAAATTTGTTTTGTGCCAGTTCCTGGCCATTGCAATCCTGCACTTCAGCTCAAGTCCTGCTGCTTTTCCCAGCCTTAATAACATTGGCAGATTCTGCTCCACCCCCAGAGCACAGTGCCTGAGCTTTCCCCAGATCTCCCTTCCAGTTCGGAGCACCCACTGCTATTTCAACCCAGCGAAACTTCATTTTCAACAGAATAAACCAAACACACTCGGGAATCACTTATTTAATAACTGTCAATAGACCAGAGGAGTGAAATAGGTGTTAAAAAGACAGAAGAGCAGCACCAAGAAAATATTTGTAAAAATAACAAGTGTTTTAAAGTGTGTAGGGGTGTGTAAATATGTTTTTAAGATATTAATACATAAACCAGGTGGCCCAGAACCTCATTAGCAAGCTAATTGTTCTTGCCAAACATTATTTGGTGAGGTTCCCTGAGAGATTTCCCAGAAACTCCTAAAATTAATAGTAAACAACAATTCTTGGGGGCTGGGAAATATTTTCTGCCTCTGCTTAACATCCCAGCCTCCTTCTGAAGTTTTTCATTGTTTTGCAAAACATCCAGAAGGTACAGGAAAAAAAAATAATGGAAGAGAAAGGAGGGGAAAGATGAACATAAACAGAATCTACAAATAATGGGCTTCACATTGAAAAGCACAGAATGATTGCTTGGACAGTGATGGTGTCTTGATGTATAAATGGGTTTGTTACTTAACTCTGGTGATTCATGCTTCAGGCACAGGGATGAGACAGCTGCCAAATTTCATGCTGGGAAGGAATTTTTTCTCCCAGAACAGACTGGCAGGGAGTTTGTAAAGATGAGAGGTCAATCGACAGGGCCAGGTGTTGTCACCGTGAACATGTGGGCAAGAAAGAGGGACACAGAGGCCAACAACGCTGTGTTTGTATCTCACGGTACCAAGCATCCCCCAAAAATCAGTGCACAACCCTTTATCCCTTTTTCCCACACCTCCACCAGACCTGCAATCCACAAAGGAGTGACTTTTTGGGACAGGGTGAGACCACTCTCCTGTCTCCTATGGATGAATCCTGGAACAACATCAAATATTCTTCACATTTATTTTGACCGTGTTTCTAAATAAAGCTGAGCTGAAGTGACGTGAGTTTTAGTTGTTGGATGTTTGGGGTAGGGAGGGTTTTTTTTTTTCCCTTTTGTCTTTAAAGAGTGTCTAAAGAACATGTTCCAGCTGTCTGGAAGGAAAGAACTAGAAAGGAAAAGAGAACAAAGAGAAACCAGTGGAGATATTTAATTGAGATAATTTTAGCTGCTCTAAATGTCACAGGTAATCTTGTACAAGTACTTGGGGAGAGGAGAGGAGGAAAAAAGTTCTGTGCTGGTCATTCAGTGACCAAATTAAGGGGAGGGGGGTGTCCTTTCAGAGATCAGGCCTGGAAGTTCTTGGATAATTGCTTTTTGAGGCTCAGGGGTCTCCTCAAGACCCACAGGCCTTCAATGCAAAGCACAAATCCATTCAGACCCAACGGTCTGATGGAGAAACCCTCTGGTTTTGGGGCTGAGAAAGGAAATAAGGTGCTTTTAGGGTGGTCAGCCTGGGTGTGGTGAGTCCAGATCCCTTGTTGGCCCAGACCTCTGTGCCTTAGGTGAACACCTGATGAGGCATTTCAGGGTCAGAACAAGACTTGGCCACTCCTTGTGGGATCTCTGTGTACCAAATACATTTGTGGGATACTTTGTGTGGTATCTGGGGGACCAAATGTGCACAGGCAGGGAGATGGATGTTGGCTGCCTGTGGCAGAGACCCCACCCCCGGAGGGATTTAAAAGACGTGTAGATGTGGCACTTGGGGACATTGGCAGAGCTGGTTTAATGGCTGGACTTAATGATCTTACAGCTGTTTTCCAGCCTAAACAATTCTAAGGTGTTTGCTTTCCCGTGACATCTGGGATACATAACCTGGGGAATGTATTCCAGGATTTAAGACTGTCAGGTTTATACCTTGGTCTGGCCTGACGGGTGTTTGACCAGTTATCCAAAATGTAAAGTCCTTGCAGAAGATGGGTAGTTGGTTTTGGGGGGCTCAGAGCTCATCGGGTGTGAAGAAATCTCAATTCATGTCCTAGTTAAAAGAGAGGTGTTCTGAACATGGTTTTCCACAATTCCCAGGAAGGAAATCTTATCCTGTGACTATTTTGGACAAAAACAGCCTCCTTTTCAATGATTTGAGGACATGTTTAGTGGTGAACACGGTGGTGGTGCTGAATTCAGAGCTGGATTTGATGATCATTGAATTACACAATGGCCTGGATCGGAAGGGACCTTAAAAACCTTCTAATTCCAACCCCTGCCACCAGCAGGGATATTTTCCACTATCCCAGGTGGCTCCAAGCCCTGTCCAACCTGGCCTTGGACATTTCCAGGATGGGGCATCCACAACTTCAATGAGCAACCTGTGCCAGTGATCTCAGAGGGCTTTCTCCAACCATAACAATTTTATGAGTCCATGTAAGTGATAAACACAATTTTAAGACAATCTTCACTCCTCATCCCCACCTAAACCCGAGCTTTGGGTCAAGATTTATCTTCATGACTTATGTTCATGATTCATGTGCACGACCTCTGACAGAAACCTGGGGATACCCTGATGAGATTGTTGCCCTCACAAAACTCGGGGAGGGAATTGGAGGATTTTGGAGAACCAGCAGTGGATGGGAAGGAGGGATCTGCATTGTGGAGGCCACAAAACTCCAAATCTTGGGGTTTCCCCCTCCCTCCCAAACTCCCCAAGCATCATTCTGAGCAGCCTGGTCTAGTGGAAGGTGTCTCTGCCCATGGCAGGGGTTACAATGGGATTGTCTTTTAGGCCCATTCCAACCCAAATCTTAGAATTCTATGATTCTATGATTGTATGAGAGAGGTTTCCTGGCTCTGAGCAAAGCAGCACTGCAGGAGCTCTCTCCCCCTCCATGATGGGGCTCCTGAAGAGGAGCAAACCTGGCTCTAACCCCCCCAGAGTAGGCACCACACTCGGGGAGCCGTGCCCACCGCATCCCTATTTTAGCAACGCCTTGGGGGTGCTGCCGTGGCTCATTTTCACCCCCTGGAATACTCACCCGGCACCTGCCTCCCTTCGCTGCCCGCAAGGCAGGTGGAAGAAAGGCAAGAACGTGCGGCAGATCGCACACACACACTCTCTACTCATCCCTTTTGTCTGCCCCCTCCCTGCTCCCACTCCCCCTTTCCTTTCCCCCGCACTCGCCCACCTCGGTGTCTCATCCCGGGATGGCTCACGGCTCCCCAGGTACCTGCAGGGATGGATGCTCCCCTCGGCTGCTCCTCGAGGAACACATTAACGCCGAGCCGCCGCTTTGCCTTGCCTTTCCCTCCCCTCCCTCCCCGCAGCCGAACGCGGCTGCTGGAAAACAGGGAACGGGGGAGAGGTGGAAAACCCAGGACAGAGCATCCTCCCCCGCAGCGGGGGCTGAGGGTCCTGGGGAGGCTCAGCGGGGGGGTCCTGGTCGGTGTGAGAGGGGAGAGAGGGCAGCGATCGGCGAGGAAGTGTTGGCACGAATGGATGAATGTCCCTGCATCCCCCCCCGGATCGTTCCCATTCTCTGATGCGACATTCCTGCGGGGATCCATGGAGAGCTCAATGCTATTGTGCTGGGAATGAGCTGCCACTGCCTCCCCAGCATCGGCCAGGCTGGGATCGGGAGCCTGAGCAGCAGGGAAACGCATCCCATCCCATCCCATCGCTTCCCATCGCTTCCCATTGCATCCCATCCCATCCCATCCCATCCCATCCCATCCCGTCCCGTCCCGTCCCGTCCCGTCCCGTCCCGTCCCGTCCCATCCCATCCCATCCCATCCCATCCCATCCCATCCCATGGATCCCATCCCATGGATCCCATCCCATCCCATCCCATCCCATCCCATCCCATCCCATCCCATCCCATCCTATCGCGTCCCATCCTATCGCGTCCCATCCCATCCCATCCCATCCCATGGATCCCATCCCATCGCATCCCATCGCATCCCATGGATCCCATCCCATCCCATCCCATGGATCCCATCCCATCCCATCCCATCCCATCCCATGGATCCCATCCCATCCCATCCCATCCCGATAGCCCTTCAGTGGGACCATCCCTGCCCTCGTCATGTCTGAGGGACATAAACAAATCATCCTTCAATCCTTAGGGGTCTTGCACTAAAATCAGGCACAAGTATCTCTGGCTATCACTGTACTGTCTGATTTTTCTGTTTTCCTTTTTTTTCCCCTCTATTTTCCTTTTCCCCTTTTTTTCTTTTTCTTCCCTCACTTTTTTAGCTTTTTCTCTTTCTCTCTTTTTTTTTTTTTTTCACTTTCCTCCCCTTGTTTTCTTTCATTATTCCCCCTCCCCCCTCCCTTTTGGTTTTGCTAAGATGCAACAGAACTATGGGGACAAAAATTTCCCTGTCAGCAGGGTTTTTATCCAGATAGGACCAGCCCTCTTGAGAGACAGCCTGAGGAGAAGGGAGATGGAATAAATTCCCATGATCATGTGGGGGTCAAGGAAAAGATTGGTGTCAGGATCACTCCTGTCCCAGGTTTATGCTTCAAATCCTATGGATATCCTATCCCTGGGAGTGTTCAAGGCCGGGCTGGATGGAGTTTGGAGCAACCAGGACTAGTGGAAGGTGCCCATGGAAGAGGCTGGAACAAGATGCCCTTCACAGGTCCCTTCCAACCCAAATTTTTCTAGGATTATGTGACCTCCATCCCAAGACCACCGAGGAGCTGCATTCAGTGTGGGGGAAGTGATGTTCTGCAGAGCTGTGATGGGTTTTGGGAGGAAGGAAAAAAATCCCTGGAAAGCTTTCCACAGCAACTCACTCCCCAGCTTCTCCTAACCCTGTTTTAATAAGGCTTTTAGTGACGTTTGGGGCCTCCTAGATTTGGAAAGAAGAAATTAGCACAGTCTGCTGCTTGTTTCTCACATTCTTCTGTTTCCCCCGAGCTTCCCTGCTGGCCCTAATTATCCATCTCTCATTTACAGGTACTTAAAGAAAGGAAATGGGAACGTGGATAGAATAGGGCTGGGATGAGGATGTGCTGAATGAGGTTCCCTTTATTTCAGAAGTGACCTCACATCACCCCTGCCGCTCTTAGTGATGCAGGAGCCCCTTCACCACGAGGCAGCTGCTCTGTTGTTTTCTTGGGACAAGGGGACACAATTCCTGCCCTGACTCCAGCTTTGCCTCCCCGTGGATAGGCCAGATTGGCAAGGATGCTCAGAGGAAATCCTTTGTTAACAACAATGCTTGATGGGGACAAAAATAAGGGAAATCGCTTGGAAGAGGGAGAAGCAAAAGGGAAAGGCGGAAAAAAGGTAAATTGAGTCACAACTTGGTGACAGAACTGCTAAAAGTAGGTGAGCAGTGGCCTAGTTTGTGTCTTCAGGATGGTGATGGCTGTGAGTGGGGAGCTGAGAGCTGCCAGAGCTCTGGAGACACGGATTGGGCTGGGAACAGCAGCCTCACGTCCTGCTGGGATCATGGAAAAGCTCTGTATCCCCTCAGTGTCCTTTGGAATGCCTTAGTGGAGCCCATTGCGAGAAGCCAGACACACGTCCCTATTCAGAGAGAGAAAACCGTGCCCACAAAATGAGTTCTAATAAAGCATTTAGGTTTTTCCTTCACTGCTAGGAATGTCCCAGTGCTGAGGAGACCTGGGTTGAAACACTGGTGCCAAATGAGGCAGAGCAGGGCTTTAAACCTGGCTGAGGTGCTGTCCAAAGACACCTCTGTGCCCAAATCCTGGACAGGTTTGGAAATGCTTTGGGATTTCAGCCTGAATGAGGGAAAAGAAAGCATTTAGGGGGTGAGGGGTTATGCGCTCCTGAAGAGAGAAAAACCATCCATGCATTCAGCAAGGCAGGAACTGATCCATGGTCCAGGCAGGGAGGAATATGTTTGGATATTTTCTTGGGGGATACCTGCAGTACCAAAGCCTTCCCTGAGCATTCCTTAGTTTCCTCTGGCATATCCCCTCATGGAAACAGAGGTGTTGCCATTTACAGGAGAGGCAGGACACCGTAATTTACTGGGAAAAAGGGTTGTGGTGGATTCTCCATGGAACAGGCTCTGGCTGCTCACCACTACAAGGCAGAATTTTCTCTTAGGGCCACAGGACGATCCCATTTCTCTCTTTCCCACAACCCACAGCAGGAAGGAAGCCTGCAGCTTGGAAATCTTCTCGTGAGCCACCACAAGGCAGGATTTTCTCTTTCGGCCACAGGACAATCACATTTCTCTGTCTTTCCCACAACCCACAGCAGGGAGCCTGCAGCTTGGAAATCTTCCCATGAGCCAGTCTCACTTCACTGATGGAAAACGAGGCTCCCACCACCCCTAAAATCCTTCCCACGTGCTCTGGTCCAGGAGGAAAAATCAATGTAGGTGCTGGGGAAATTGAGAGGCTTAACACAGATTCATCCATGGGAATATCAGGATGGGCAGGAGCAGGAAAGGTCTGGAGCAGCCTGAGCCCCTCAGTGTCAGTGTGAAACCCAGACTGAAAAGGGATGCAGGAGAGGAGGGGAGTGGCTCCATGGGCCACAAATGATCCACAGATCTCCATCCTGGAGATGATGAGGAGCAGAGTTCTCCTGGCCTGGTGGGACCCTGTCAACCAAGCCATAGCAGCAGAGGAACCAGGTCTGCTCTCCAGAGCCACTCCACCACTTTCCCTTTTTTTAGCAGACCTGTGATCTGCGGTGTTTGCTGCTGAGGAGGAGTAAAAAGAAAAAAAAAGCATTAAAAGCAGAAACTTTTACTAGAACACTTAGAGGGACACCCTGAAGGGGGGCAGGTGGGCGAGGAGTCAAGTGTGAGGCCCAAAGTGGGCCAAACTCAGCTGTAAAACGTGGCAGAAGAAATGTCACAAGCCAGTTGTGAACCAGGCCTTTTGACACGACAACAAATGTGTTTTTCCAGCTCATCAAGGCTGTGCAGGGGAGGAAAAATAAAGTTCATTTGGAGATGTCTTTCTATTTGTGCTGACCTCATGAGGGTCGTAACAGCCAACACCAGAGTGTGAAAAATGCTGATACTTCCTTTGACTTTCTTGCTTTAGCCTCAGGCAGGCTTGAGGAGGCAAAAAGCAGCACAAGGAGGGACTCATTAACATTTCCTCTGCCCAGCGAGGAAACCAAAATAACAAACATCTCATTAAATAAGGAGAGGAGAGAATTACAAAACACGGGAGATATTTTTAGTCGGAAAACAAAGCACTTTATCTTCCCCTCAAAGTAGGGCTTTCCAGATGAAAAGGAATACGGAGAGAACTCTGCGCCAGAAGGAGTGGCACTAATAACAACCATCATTATGGTTAATATTGATAGCGGGATGCCCTCAGTTTCCCAATTACTTCCACACCCTCCCAGTAAGTGACGTGTGGGCTCCAGGCCTGGGGGACCATGGGTGGCCAGGAACAAAAGAGCCACTGACGTGTGAGCCGTGTTTTGAATGCAAAACTCTGTGTTGTGAGTGCCAGCTCCAGTGCAATAAAGTGTTCCAGGGCTGGAGATGGATGAATAGAGACGTATGGTGCAAATTAAATGTGTTATTCTTTTCCCTCTTTCGTTCCTTGCAAATTTAAAAGCCCAACACCTTGGTTTCTTCTTAATTTTATTCCCTTCCGAGGGTTTTGCCACCAAACAAATGACTGGGCAGCTTTGTCTGGTGAGCTATAGGAGAATCAATAGGGATTAAAATGATGTGGAGGCAGAAGGGGGGTGGGGAATGTGGTTTCTTATTGTCTTCTTTTTTCTTCTAGAAAGAGGAAGCAATTATGGAAAGGAAAATTCTAGCACAGGGAATATAGGATAATGCAGAAAGTCCCTTGTTCGCCACTAGAAAATATTAGTTCTTGCAAGAATATGGGAAGAATTGCCCACAAGGCTTCAGGCTTCCAATTTTAGGCGCTTCAAAGAGTTCTGAGCGAAAGACAGGGTCCTCCAGACAGCGATTCTGAGGAGGAACAAAATGCACATCTCAGAGCATAACTGGGGAGGGACCCTGGCAGCACAGGAAGGCACTTCAGCATCTGCCAGAGCTCTTCAGAGCATATGCCACGGAAAGGCAGCACAAAACTTTCCCAAGTTTCCCCCGGGATCTCCCCCTTCTCACTCACCCACCAGGTTCATCTGGCTCACAGCTCTCCGTGTCTTGCCATAAGTTGCCTCCGAGCAGAACACTCGGCCAGATGAGGTGGCAAAGGCCTGCCAACCCAAAAAAAAAAACCCAAACCCCAACACATTTGCTCTAAGGCGAGGTGCAGCGAGAGCCCACAGCCTGAACAGATGCCAAGGGGTGAGTGGCACCAGGCTCTGGGTGCATCGTGTCCTCACGGCACTGGGGAAGGTGGCAGTGCTGCCGTGACTCAGTGTCCCTTTGTTCTGGTCCCAATCCCCTCAGGGGAAAACTCAGTTGCTGCTTACTGCCCCATTCTGCTTTTGCTCCCTTTAATTAGTCTGTTGGCTTTTCCCTTTCTCTCTCCTCTTTTTTTTCGTTTTTTTCTTTTTTTTGTTTTTTTTTTTTTTTTTTTTTTTTTTTTTTTTTTTTGTTTTTTTTGTTTTTTTTTTGGATCTGATCCTAACCTACGGTGCTCTAAAACTCTTCAGGAAGCTCTAGGGAGACAACCCACGTTGACACCATCCCTGCTGAGCTATGAGATGTGGCTTTTTGCTATTTCCTCTCCTTCCCTTGCTTCTGCTCAGCTCTTTTGGAGCGAATTGCTCACTGCTCACCCTCATCCTCACTTCCCACTTTCTTTTCTGCTCCCCTTGCCCCTCTCTTGGATTTCCTGTGGTCGCCCAGAGGACTTCATGCCCTGCTGTCTCCTCTGTCTGCATTGCTGAGCCCAGGCAGCAAATTTCAACAGAATTCTGGCTGCCTCTTTGTGAAACCCTGGGATAAAGCTGCTGAGAGGCCTTGAGAGCCTCCTCTCTATCCTGCCCCGATCCATGGATCTTGTCCTTCCGTGCCTGTCTGTCTCCTGTGCCTGGAAATTGCCTGTCAGCCTCAAATTGCCTCTCTCCATCACCTCGCTCCACATCTCCCTCCTCCCTTTGCTTCCGGCTCCCCTCTCCCCTCCTCCTCTTCCCACGCACCTTGCTTTAATTAGAAATACAAAGAAAATGCTTATCACACATGTCTTAATCAGCAACTCGTTCCCCAGCAGGTCCAGAAGGAAAACCCCCATTCGTCCTCGCTTCTCCCACTTCCCCCACCACCTCCAGAGAATTAGGAGGAGAGTGATTAGGGGGAGAGAGCTCTGTGAAAGGAGGCTGAATGAGATTAACCCAGAGACCTGGAAAAGCTGGAGGGAAGGGCCAAGAGAAACGCGGTGATGTTCAGCAAGGGCTAATTCTGGAATTTCTGGGAAGACAGAGTCCCTGGCAGCAAGTGGCTGGGAGAACTTGACCTGGGAGTGCTCAGCAGGCTGAGCACGATCCAGCAGCGTGTCCTGGCAGCAAAAAAAATTATCCTGGATCGTGGGAGCATAAATACAGCCAGGAGATCATGGAAGTGATAATCTCTCTCTGTAGTCAGAGCATTTTAGATCATATTTAGCTGCTGCAGCTGGTTTAGGCCTCTTAAAATAAACACAAAATGATCACAGGAAATGAGTTCAGGCCACTGGGATGGTCGGAGATGGTACGTGGTGTGGGATTAGGACTTGTCCAGCCTGGAGAAGGGATGGCTTTGGGGGATCTAACATCTGTGTCCTGTGTCTGTGGGGAACTTATCAAAGAGGTAGAACCTGGATCTTCTTGGAGGTGGCTGGCGAGAGGACAAGAGGCATTGGGTCCAAATTCCAACAGGAGACACAGCTTGGGTACAAGAAAAGGATTTTCCCTCTCAGCAGTCCCTATGCCTGGGGTTTCAGTGTCTGAAACTATCTCAAGCTGACCCAGCAGCTGACTCAGCTTGGAGTAGGAGGCTGAGCTAGAAACCTCCTGAGTCCCTTTCATCCTTAATTATCCCGAGATCGTGCGACACGAGCCAAGTGTCAAATGAGGCCACCAGATCCAGGATTCCTCCCCAGATGTAAAGTAAGGGAGGGGGAAAGAGGGCCTGGAAAGGGACTCATTTATTGGAGCAGGTTTAGGAGCCATTTCATCCCAAACTCTGGCATTTTGATGGGACAAGGAGAGGTTGAATGCAGGTCACCACACAAAGTTAATGCCACTTTATATTGTCCCCATTCTGTGGGTCATTTCTGGGGTTCCTGGGTGAAAAACTCTGCGGGGAATATCTTTGCACCAATCCAGAGACACAAAGGCTGCAGTGTCTCTCCCAATCCATGTTATCTCTTACTGGCAGAGCAGGTTTGAGGCAGACTCTCTGGGTGCTGAGACCGCGGCATAAAAGGCTCCAGATCTGTCCCAAACCCTCAGGTGACTGACATTTGGCTTTTTCTAAAAACAAAACAGACCTGCCCCAAAATCTTGTGCTTAGGAAAACTGCGTGAAAGTGGAGAAGAAAGCGAGGCAGTCGTGGGGGAAGAATTGGAACTGGGAGGGGCTGCTGGATCAGGAATTCTGTGTTACACCCTCGGGGGTTTGTCCCCTTCCCCATACACTGTCCCTCCCTCCCTCCCCTCGGCCAAACCATGCAGCCCTTCCAGGTCAGCTGCTGCTGCCCTAAATAACCCTCTTGTTCCTCAGGAACCATCACCTATAGGGAGCAGGCACGTGCCTTCCTGCACCACGTGGATATGGGGGAAAAAAGGGAATCCTAACCCCCACCCCTCATGCCCTTCAACTTAACCACCACCAGTTTGTGATTCTGCTTTAACCAAAATCCTAGGCTCTCTGAGACCTCCTTCCAGGAGGACTCCACCGAAAGACCCCCTGCCTCCTCCTCATTTTGCTGAATTCCCACTGGGAAGCACCAAGCCGGGAGCTTTGGGAATGAGGACCCATCCTAAGCCTCCCTGGCTCACTGCCCACCATCCCAAGCAGAGGCAGGGCACCCCTCCCACCACCACCCCGCTGCCAACAGCCTCAAACCCCCTTTTTAGGTTATCCTGATGAATCAGCATCCCACTGCCTCCAGCCACTGGCACTGGGAAGGGACGAGAAGGCCCAGATGTCCTCAGCACCTCTCTGAGGGTGTTCCGGCAGGGAAACTCTCTCGGATTAGGGAATCCTTTATCTCTGGCTTATGTAAGACCCGGAGACTCCTTTTATGGTTGGCTTT
Organism: Acanthornis magna; assembly: GCA_036785705.1. Classification (NCBI taxonomy): domain Eukaryota; kingdom Metazoa; phylum Chordata; class Aves; order Passeriformes; family Acanthizidae; genus Acanthornis; species Acanthornis magna. The sequence continues at coordinate 492,829 of JAWUZG010000129.1, read as the reverse complement.
TCCTGCCTTGTCAAGAGAGAAGAACAAATGTAGCTTCATCTGCGCTGGTGGGTTGGCTCACTGATTAAGCATCTGATTCAAAGCTAAGTACAGAACAGGCTTTTGATGGGCGGATTTAATTCGGTGTAAAAACCAGGATGTCGTCCCCCTCCCTCACCCAAAATTCCCAAGATAGTGGTTGGTCTGGTGCAATTAAGCCGCGGGGATGACTCCCACCTACCAAAGCCTGCGAAAGTCCAGAGCGCTCCAATTTGTGCTGAAGTGGCTCCTTTGAGTGTTTCCCCCCTGCTCCCCCCCCTTTCGCTTTTCTTTTCTCTTCTGTCCCTTTTTTTTTTTTTTTTCTTTTTTCCCCTGCTGATTTACCACCATTCCCAGGCATTTTCATGAGCAGTGAGCTCACCCTGTGTGCGGGGGCTGCGTGCGGGGGGCCCGTGGGCGTCTGTCTCGCTTGTGACACACCGAATTCCTCCTCATCCCTCCCTCCCCTGAGCCCTGCCAGGGGACGCATGTTAATGATGACCTTGCTGAGTAAAGAGTTGTGGAAGGAATAAGTGTTTTTCCTGCGCTCCGAGAGGCGGAAGGTGCGATTACTCATCCATCTCTCCAACTGTCTCCAGCACCTTTCAAGTGCTTCTCGCGTCGAGTCTGGGGGCGTGAGCGAGGGGGTGGCAAGCGAGGGGAGGCTGCCAAAATCTGGGTTGCCACAGACACCGGCCTCGCTTTTCCTCCAATGAACGCGGCGCTGAGAGTGCGAGAGGAGGCTGGGCACCACCCACATGTTGAGCTGCGTGGAGTATAAGTAGATGGAGGAGCCAGGACTAGTGGCAGTTCAGACAGGGAGGAGAAGCAGCTCTTCGCATCTCCAGTGAAGGCGGTTTTTGGCTCACCAAGTTTGCCAGAGGAGGAATCACCCGGATTTTTGCTGCAGCTTCCAGCTTCTTTGTGCATCTCTGTGTGATTTCCTCCGGCGGGGACTTTGCAGCGTTTGAGATTCTCGGTGGGACTGGACGTCTTATCCAAGTCCTCTCGTTGTTCCTGGAGGATCCTGGTTCTCTCTGGGACACCCCTGAGCACGTGAGACCGGCGTTCCCAGCTGGGCATCGGGAGAAATTTGCCTACAACTCTCTCTGGGATCCACGTGGACCGACGAGCTCGCTCTGTGGTGATATCTGATTGGGTTGTGTTTGTGTCCAAAAGTCCTTGGAGGAGGGGGGTTTGGAAGTCTCTGTGTGTCTTTCAGAAAGTGTTGTGGTGGGGGTTTTTTTGGGCTCCAGCTCTAGTGCCAGGGCTTCTAACTCAGTTCTTTCCGTGTTTGCCACTCGCACGGTCGGAGCCATGCAGCTGGACAATGTCACCAGCGCGGGCATCCACTCCTTCCAGGGGCACCGTGGGGTCGCCAACAAGCCCAATGTGATCCTGCAGATAGGGAAGTGCAGGGCAGAAATGCTGGAGCACGTCCGGAGGACCCACCGGCACCTCCTGACCGAGGTCTCCAAGCAGGTGGAGCGGGAGCTGAAGGGATTGCAGAAATCCGTGGGGAAGTTGGAGAACAACTTAGAGGACCATGTCCCGACTGATAACCAGAGATGGAAGAAGTCCATCAAGGCCTGCCTGGCTAGATGCCAGGAGACCATTGCCCATCTGGAGAGGTGGGTCAAGAGGGAGATGAATGTTTGGAAGGAGGTCTTTTTCCGCCTGGAAAAGTGGGCTGACCGCCTGGAGTCCATGGGAGGCAAATACTGCCCCGGGGAGCAGGGCAAGCAGACGGTGTCCGTCGGGGTGGGAGGCCCAGAGATAAGGCCAAGTGAGGGGGAGATATATGATTATGCCCTGGACATGAGCCAGATGTATGCCCTGACCCCTCCTCCCGGGGAGGTGCCCAGCATCCCCCAGGGACATGATTCCTACCAGTGGGTCTCCGTGTCGGAGGACGCTCCAGCCTCCCCGGTGGAGACCCAGGTGTTTGAGGATCCCCGGGAGTTCTTGAGCCACTTGGAGGAATACTTAAAGCAGGTGGGTGGAACGGAGGAGTATTGGCTGTCTCAGATCCAAAACCACATGAACGGCCCAGCTAAAAAGTGGTGGGAGTACAAGCAGGACTCCGTCAAGAACTGGGTCGAGTTCAAGAAGGAGTTCCTGCAGTACAGCGAGGGAACTCTGACTAGGGATGCTATCAAGAGGGAGCTGGACTTGCCCCAGAAAGAGGGGGAGCCCCTGGATCAGTTCCTTTGGCGCAAGAGAGACCTGTACCAGACCCTCTATGTGGATGCAGATGAGGAGGAGATTATCCAGTACGTGGTAGGAACCCTCCAGCCCAAACTGAAGCGTTTCCTGAGCTACCCTCTGCCCAAGACCTTAGAGCAGCTGATCCAAAGGGGGAAGGAAGTCCAAGGCAACATGGAACACTCTGAGGAGCCCAGCCCACAAAGGACCCCTGAGGTCCAGCCAGGAGACTCTGTGGAGACCGTGCCCCCCTCAACCACTGCCAGTCCCGTGCCGAGCAATGGGACTCAACCAGAGCCCCCCAGCCCCCCAGCCACTGTCATATGAGCTCCCCTGAGGGAGGTCTGGGTTACGTGGAAGGGAGAAGGGGGCTTATTTAGGAAGCTTCTCCTTGGAGGGAGGTTCTGGCTGAGACGAGACCTGAGGAGTGCTCAGTCCAACAGCCCAGAGCAGAGGGATTGGCTTTGCTCGTGGGGGGAGGGAGGTGCTGGGGGACCTCAGGATGGGGTTGCCTACCTCACCTGAGCCATGCCACGCGGTGGTGCTGGGGACCCTGCTGGCACCACTGCGGGGAACAGCCAATTTTATGAGAATTCCCTGACAAGAAACTAGAGACAATTCCCAACTTGTGGAGCAGCCGCTCGGCACTGGCGGCTCTCAAGGACTTCATACGAGTGCAGCAGTTGGTGGAGGGTTCCTACCCATCTGGATCTCTCTTTTTCCTTCTCTCCTCCCTCTTCTGAGGGGGTGGCCCTGTCCTGAGGAGACAGCTTTCTTTTGACCCTTGCCTGTTTCTGATTAACCTCTGGGTTTCTGTTCACTTGGCAATCTCCTGCTCTTACTTGCTCCAAAGGATTAGAGTAATTTTTTTGAGTATTTTTTGTTTTAAGAAGAAAAAAAATCCTGTTACTCCAGGAACTGAAAGCTTTAAGGATCTGGATTATTTTCTGTGGTTTTCATTTCACTGCACCTAATACCTGCTTTAATGTGTTTCCTCTCAAGAGGCTCTTACTGGTTTACTTCTTGTCTCAGTTCCTGCTCACTCCAATTCAAGGCCACTGCAGTGCAGAGGCAAATTTCATCCTTTCTCTGCACATTATCCTGTGCATTCAGCAGGAAACAGATTTTCTAATTAAATTCTGAGCTCATTTATTGAAGGAGAAGTCTCCTTCCTTTCAGAGTAAAGAGGGTGTTCGAGGTAGAGAGAGGAGACACCAGAGCTCTTTTGAGACAGTGGGGGGAGGGAAGGGAAATAAATCCTCATTCTTTGAACAAAGCAAACAAACACATCCTAAATTCAGAGCAAAATATCCCCAGAGCAGCAAATCGAGTCCATGCTGATGTGTGGAGACAAAAGGAGCTTTTGCCATGTAAAAGCCAAAAGAAGTGAAGAGAGGATCTGTGTGCCCCAGCACAGTTTTAGCCTGTGCATCACAGCAAGGAGCTCTCTTGGAAAGCCCGGCACCCCTGTCCTGGAGCACCTGAGGACAGAGTGTTGTCTGCTCACAAAGAACTTCCCGCAACATCTCGCCGTAGATGGAAATGGACTTGGACTTTGTGACTTTTTCCCTGTTGAGATGGGAAATGCTCAGCGCTCACCTTTGGCCAGCGTTCGGTGATAGGACTGAGAGATGAAAGACATTCCTGAAGTTTGGCTCTCCAAAGCTTCCTGAGGCTGGACACATCTTGGGCATCACCTGCATCCAGCACCAGGCCAAATAAACAGGGATGCAACAGCAGGACTGACCCTGGGATGCTCCTGGCACTGCCACAGCAGTGACATGTGGCGCTGGTGGCTCGGAAGGCCTTTGCTGTGACTCCTTCCAAGAGGCTGAAGGTAAGGCAGCTCCCTGACATTCTCTTCTCTGCACTCCTCAGAGCTAAACTGGTGGAAATGTCTGGTAGAAAACTTGCAGTGGGATAAAAACTCACCTGAAATGGGATATGAAGGATTGGGGTTGGGAGAAAGGGGAAGGCAGAGGGAAATACAGGAGTGGGAAAAGTTTCTAAAGAGGGCGGTATCCTGCACTTTCTGATTAATATGGGAAAGGAATGGGAATTCTGATTAATATGGGAAAGCTTCTTAATTGGCCCAGCCCCAGGACCTGCTTTGTCCTTCATGTAGGGCTTGAGTCCCCACCTGGGGCAGCACATCCCAAATCTGTGCACATCCCAAAGGAGCTGCAGGTCTGCTCTGCAGCCTGGCTGGGAGCTGGTCTCAGGAACAGTGGGAGCTCTCACTTGTTCCCAGCTCTGTGTGCAGAGAAGGGAGCATTTCTCACTAATGACCCGGGCTGAGTGATGGGGGAGTGGGAGTCACTGCTGAGGATGAGCTGGCCGTGCATTACAAGCTTCATCTCCTCTTGCTTCCAGTGACTCACTCAGATCCTCCTCTGAGAAGGAATCACTTCACAGCATTCAGCATTTGGAAGGAAAGCCACAGAAAAAGCTGCAAAACAAGGGCCTCGACATCAGACCTGCTCTCAGGACTCTCAGCCACCAGCTGCCAGATCCACCACCTGAAGGAAAGGCTGGCACAGGTAATTACATCCCATATTACCTTGTGGGCCTTTCTCAGTCTCCCTAGGGCTCTGATCAGGACAGACCAGGTGCAAATACCTGTGCTGGTCTGGAAACCTCAGCCCCAGTGGCTGCAGCAGCCTGGCACCACCGGAGAGGTGGGATTTCAGCTTCTTGATGTCAGAACCCAAGCACCAGCCCCAGTAATTGATGCTCCAGGGACTGCACATCGTGGCTTTCCCTTGGCTGGATCATTGGCAAATCCTTAGACCCCAACACCAAGTGGATCCTCCAGGCTGCAGGCACAGCAAAATTTAATCCCAACTCCTGAGAATTCCCCCTTTCTCTCCACTTTAAAAATCTAATCAGAGTCGGTACATTTTTTTTTTTCTTTTCCAGCGATCCCTGCTGCTGTTGCTGAGTTTCCTTCTCTGTGTCCAAGAGCTTTCCCGGGGGAGAAGCAAGGGCTGCAGGAAGACAGAGGGGAAATCGTGCACCAAAGAGCCTCCCATGCAGTGCAATGCCATGTTCAAGGTGCTGAGAGCCAGAATGAAAGGAGGGAAGATGCTTCCAGCAGGACAAAGAAAAGCCTGAGCTGGTCCAGGTATTCCAAGCACAGAAGAAAGTGCTGAGAATGGAAATAGAGGCCAGAACAGAAGAACCAAGTCCAGGCTTTTGGGACAGCAGGGATGCTGGGCTTGTCTGACTGTCTGCGGAGATGACTCCGCACCTCTGCGATTTGGGGCCACTGGGACTCGCCTAAAGAAATCTTCACTAGATAATTATCATCACTGAAAAAAAAAAACAACTTTCCTGATTAACTTTGCCAAGAGGCTGATCCTGCCTTGGCTACGAACCCTCTCCGCTGGCCGTGCTGTAACTCACCTCTCCTGAGTCGCGGGTAGCTTCATTTCATGCGGGTATCAGTTCCAAACCTCAAAGGGCTCCCGGAGTTTGGAGAAGCATCCCATGGTCCAGATGCTTGTCTGAACTGTTGGAGCCTGCACATCTGGGCCAGCTGTCTTGCCAGCAAGGAGCCTTGTGAGACAGCAGGAGCTCTCTGGGTCTGCATGGGCCAGAGTTACTGCAAGAACTGGGGTTCTTGTGCTGGCTTTGGAGTGACTGTTTCCATCCAGACCCAGGGAGCCCAAAAAGGGCTCGAGTGAGCTGGACAAGACAGTTTTGGTTCATCTCTCAGCTGAAGAGGTCCAGTTGGTTCCTCTCTCTTCCAGAGCCAACTGTCCTGGGTGCGTGTGTGTGTGGCAGTGTGGGGGGTGTGTGTGTGTTGAGCAAAAAAATCCACATTACTTAAATTCTGTGGTGTTTTGTTGCATTTGAACTAAGCCAGTGAGACCTAAGGTACATTCCAACAATGCTCAGCAAAAATGTCCAGGACTGGAAAATTCCATAAAACCATGTAAAGGCAGATTCACAGGCATCATCTTAAGGTCTAAATGATATTTGATTTTTGAGGTGCTTAATTTCCACAGTCTCTTCCAAGGGACTTGACTGCCTCAATAGGCATTTTATTTTTCCTGCCTTTTTAGGGAATTAGCCTGTCTGTGCTACTTGGTCATTTGGTCCTGAGGTTTTTACATTTTCAGCTGGCTTTTTGGAGTGTGCAGAACTGAATCTCCTGGCCTGATTTGATTTCAGTTGTTGCTCCCAGCGAATTGGAGCTTTACTTGTAGCACCCTGGTTTTTATTACCAGCCTCTCCAGGAAGGACTGGTAGTTTATTTTCCTGGGGCAGAGTCACATGAATGAGAAGTGTGGATGTGTTGTACCTCTGGAACTTTAGCAGATTTCAACCACTGCATTTTTTCCTCCCTAGGCAATTTTACATTTACTGATGAAACTACTTTAGAGTTTTTATTTTTACTAGAGATATTATTAATTCAAACAACCTTGTACAAAAGGCGAATGCGTCGAATCACTGCAGGTTTCAGGGGTTGAAGCCAAAAGGTCTTTGTAAGCCGACATCACCTGCCCTAGATCTGACTGTATCAGGCAGTTTATTCCTCATGTGTCATGTTGGAGTTACAAGATCACACCAAGCCACTAGAACCTGCCAGTAGAATAGTGCTACACTCTATTTGCTATTGTAGCAAAGCCTTTTGTAGATTTATACAATAAAACTTTGAAATATCTGCTTCAATTTCTTCCTGCCTCATTTTCTGGTCTTTCTTCCTTGGGTGATGGGTGACTCAAGTATCTACTGCCCTCTGAAAATAGGGGTTTTTTGGGGTTACCTGGCTTATGAAAATTGTTCTTCTCAGAAAAAGTGCATGATTGATATAAAAGTGAACTGCACTGAGTTGTTCAGACTCTGAAACAGAGTCAGATGTAGCCCATGAGGTAGAAGTGGCCCTTTGTAGGACTGTGGATTGCTGGGCAGGGCTCTTGTTGGGGACAGCGGAGAGAAGGACCCTTGAAATGAGAACAATCACACCCCTGCCCATATTTGAGAAATAACATGCACAGAAAACCTGAGGCAGGTCAGGAGAAGGGAAAGGAACTGAGCCTCCATCAGCTCTACTTGACAAGCAAAGAGGCTTTGTGAGAGAAGCACCAGCACTCAGCAGAGACCTGGGAGCTGGGGCTTTGTTACTTGATGCATTCTCAATTCCTTGGGTTCATTACCTCTAAAACATCTCAGGTTCATCCAGGCTGGAGCCAGGGAACATAGCAGGGAGAGGAGCTCTGAATGTTTCAAACTGAAATGTTTATTTTGCAATAGATTGTGCTCAGATTTCTGGCCCCAAAGATGTTCAGTCCTGGGACTGAGGTCTCTGCATCTGCAAATCCTTCCTCTTCCAGAAACACTTTGCACTCAGATGGATTTAGCCCCATTGCCTGCTCCATCCCTGGTCTTTCTCCAGTGATGAAGGATAACAGTCCAGGTGGGATGCAACAGGTAGTGTGCACTCAGGCAGGTCAGCTGGAGAAACAAATGTCAAATTCCTTTTACAACAGGGAATAAACGCCCAACGCACCTCTCAGATATCCCTTTTGAGCTCAGGTTGGAAAGGCAGAAAACATCCGATGGCCAAAAATACCTGAAGGACAGCTGCTGACCATGGTGTCTCCAGCTCTTAGCAACTCATGTGACCCCAAAGTCATGGCAAGAGTGAGAGACTGAAAATGCAATTTGGTTCCACAACTGAACTCTGCCTTCGTTAAAAGCATCAGAAAAAAAGTGGGAAAAAATCATTGAGGGGACAGACCAGAGAATAGAGTGTGTCCAGAGTCACCCCTTCCTGGGACAGTGTAGAGAAGCTACAGCTGAGCAGGTTTAGACTTTTCATGGTCTATGGGCATGGCCAAAAATGCCATGAACAACCCAAACCTTGCAGAGCAAAAAAAGCAAGAGCTGCACCAACCCGGCCAGAATTTGGTCAATGCTCTCAGGGACATGATGGGATTTTTGGGGTCTTCTGTGCAGGGCCGGGAGCTGGATTTGATGATCCTTGTGGGGTCCCTTCCAGTTCAGGAAATTTGAGGGTACTGAGCTCAGCTGGAGGTGCTGAGCTCTTCCAGCAGAGGGGGGCAGAACTCCACTGTACACTGTGGGAATTAAAACCAGGAAAAAAACTATAAAGGGAAAATGTGTCCTTGCCATCCATCCCCACATGTCCCATTCCCACAGGATACGAGATCAATGGCTTCAGTGAGGGAGGTCTGAGAGAATGGGCAAAAAGAGGTCATGTGGAGAGGGGATGAGGACTGATGGCCAAAGCTACACTGGAGGAACATGGACAGGATGTTGGAACATGGGCAGGATGGGGATGGGAGGTGGGAAAGGAAGATGAGGCTGGAAAATATCTGCCTGTGCCAGGTAAACTCATAATGTTTCCAATTTTGTCCCAGAGTCTTGAGTTTTGACTCTAATCATTGTTATTTCCTTACTTCCTGACAGTTCCAGATGAAATTCCCTAGAGAGTCATTGGACCTACTCTCATTAGTTGATAAAAAATGCCTTATTACTGCTCCTGGCTCTTGGAGTAGGGAGTGACATGGAATGGGTGTAGCCCAGGGATGGATTAACCACCTCAAACTACTGAAATCCCCTTCAAAATCAGAGTGGGAACCACCCCTGTGTTTTCTGGGGCAAGAACAAAAATGCAGAGATATTCACAGGCATGACAGGGGCAGAGGAGACAGCCTTGGGTTGCACCAGGAGCGGTTCAGATATTAGAAAAAAATTCTTCACGGGAAGGGTGGTCAGGCATTGGAACTCTCTGGAATCACCATCCCTGGAAGTGTCCCAAAGCCTTGTGGATGTGGCAGTTGGGGTCAGGGTTTGGTGGTGGCCTTGGCAGTGCTGGGTCAATGGTTGGACTCGATGGTCTTAAAGGTCTTTTCCAAACTCATTGATTCCATGATTCCATAGGTGGTGGGGAAGGCACGTAAGGCCAAGCACTTACAGAACTGAGAAAAATGTCATTATGTCTTGATAATTTTTATTTTCCTTCTATTCTTATTGTGACTGTACTTAATTTGCTTATTCAGGACAGCTTAAAGAAGGAGCCAAGATGGCCATACTGCATTTATAAATTATTTTATAGAATCAGAGAATGATTTGGGTTGGGAGGGACTTTTAAAATTATCCAGTTCCACCCCCCTGCCATGGGCAGGGCCACCTTCCACAACACCATGTTGCTTTGTTCATTTTTTCCTTGTTTTTAGCCATTTTTAGTATTTTATCTCCTTTTTTTAATCAAAGAGATTGCACCGTTCAGTGATGTAAATCATATTTATTGACTTCCCAGGCAGGCGTTGTGTGTGTGCACAGCCCAACTGCTCCCCTGGATCTCCTTTTTCCACGTAATTAAGGCAGGCTGTGAAAATTCCATTATTGACACAGTGGGCTCTAATCGCTCCATTTATCACATCCAAACGCTGCTCTGGGTGCTCACTCCCATCATGGAGCAAGACATTGTCCCAGACCTGTTCCTACAGCACTCGTTTGTACCCAGGAGGAGTTGCAGGCAGGTTTTGTGTTTTTACAGCTGATTTTTAATCATTAGGAATTAAAAGGTTGCTGTGTACATTCAGCTCGGTTCCTGACACAGTTTATTATTATTATTATGGAAGACACAGCCATTTTCATTAATTTTTAGGCTATATTTAGGGATTTTTAGGATCCAGTTAAGTTAAAGTGAACCTGCAGTGTCACTGTGGTTTTCAGTCATTCCCCCCTGAATGTTTATTAACTTTCAGCTTCTAAATTTATATTTCTAGAAGAAAGAAAATTTCCAAGGGCATGGAGGGATAGGACAAGGGGAATGAGCTTTAAGATTAAGGAGTGTAGATTGAGATTGGATATTGGGAAAAAATCCTTCCCTGTGAGGGAGGGGAGGCCCTGGCACAGGCTGCCCAGAGAAGCTGTGGCTGCCCCATCCCTGGAAATATCCAAGGCCAGGTTGGACAGGGCTTGGAGCAACCTGGGATAGTGGAAGGTGTCCTGGCCCATGGCAGGGGGTGGAATCTGATGATTTTTCAGGTCCCTTCCAACCCAAACGATTTCCTGTTCCTATGAATTTATATTATGCAAAGCCAGGGATTCCCAAACTCACTAAAAGCCTTCATGTTTCTGATACAGTGTTGATGAGTTTTTCCATTGCTCCCACATGTGCTCAGATAATGCTACATAAAAAAAAATGAAATACAAGCGCTGCTAGAAAATAAGATTTTACTTCATCCAGAATCTTACAGAACCACTTGGTGGCATAAAATGTTTCATATTTTTCTAAAGGAATAGAAACTTGACATTTTCAAAATGAACCTTTTTGACTTCATCTTTCTGAAAAGCACCACTTAAAAACTGACTTTAACTTGAAAAAAAACAAAACAAAAGAAAGACTAGAACTGGAATTTACTGTTTTGGGACTCTGAGGCTTGTGCTGAGTTGGTGCAAGAAGAAATGTCTTTTTCCAGCTTCATTTTAATTCGTTGCAATATCAGGACAGTTTCTCATCTGACATGACTTTGCTCTATTTTGCCCTCTCGTGATTTGATTATTCAACTAAATAAACTCAGATATTTCCCTTGTTTCAAGATTTCCAACTAAATAAACTCAGGTATTTCCCTTGGTTCAAGATTTCCACCCTCTGTGTTCCTCTGCTGCAGGAATTTCGGTAACACAACATTCCGTGTGTCCTCGGAATTGTGTGAAATCTTTCCTCACCCAGGACAAAGTTATTTTCCCAACAGAATCAAGGAATAATCCCACTTTGTGACCAGGATTACAAAGCCTCCAAATTACGAAGTTGCCAAATTCACTGACAGTTTTGAGAGCAGGAAAAAAGCCAAACTGAAGGTTTTTTCCTTAAATAAATCTGTCCTAGGTTTGGTCAGTGATGTTAGGGCGCTACTCGAGGGAGTCTGTGCTGATAACAGAATCCCAGAATGGTTTGAGTTGGAAAGAACCTCTAAGATCACCTCATTCCAACCCCTGCCATGGGCAAGGACACCTTCCACTATCCCAGGTTGCTCCAAGCCCCAATGTCCAGCCTGGCCTTGGACACTTCCAGGGATGGAGCAGCCACAGCTTCTCTGGGCATCTGTGCCAGGGCCTCCCCACCCTCACAGGGAACAATTTCTTCCCAATATCTCATCTAAATCTACCCTCTGATAGTGTAAAACTATGTCCCCTTGTCCTGTCCCTCCATCCGTTGTCCAAAGTCCCTCTTCAGCTCTCTCGGAGTCCCTTCAGGGCTGGCATGGGAAGGTCACAGTAAAGTGTCCCTGGTGGTGGCCTCAGCAGTTCTGCATTAAGAGTTGAATTTGATGACTTTGGAGGTCTTTTCCTATGTAAACAATTCCATGATTCTCCAACCATGGAAAGACCATCAGCTCTTGGGTGCGACCTTCATTCCTTGAGGTCCTAGAGCCACAGAGCACATTCCAGGTGTTGGTTTTCCCAAAGGAGGAAGACGTTGGAGAGAGGGATTTACTACATGTCTGAGGGTGAAGGTAGGAAATAAAATTGTCTGGAGACATCTTTGCTCTGTGTAGGACCCCACCAATATCACCTCATTTCCACCTCATCCCCCTCATTTCCTGGCGTGGAAAATGAGGGACATGGCTGAACTGCAAGGGTTGGATGCAGAGGACAGGGTGGGGTTTCCCAGGAAAGCAGCTCCATCACTATTCTTCCTAGGCTCAGTCTCCTCAGAAATCACCACTTTTTTTCCCTATGTTCAGCAAAGATTCCTAAATCTCCTTGCAATCAAGTAAAGGAGACACTAATTCATTATATCCCAAAGATCTTTGTCCCTCAGGACTCCCTACACAGAGAGTTCCAGAAAACTAAATCCAAACTGAACCAAGGCACGGCTGTGTCAGAGATTACTTGGGAGACTTTAAGACCTGAATCTTCCATCAATTTCAGAATTAAGGTGACCTTAATGCAGCGTGGTTCACTTCCCTTTGGCTTGATCAGAAAGGCGTGTCTGGGAATGAATTAAGCTTGGCTGAATTAATGCCACCTTTGATCCTCATTAAGTTTGGACACCCAGGCGTTTAGGCTGGCCTAAGTTTTTCCACCATAAAAGTCAGTGCTGAGGGCTGAGGGAAGGCTGGAAATCTGCACAGAAAGTGCTGGAAAAACATCCAGGCAGAGAAAATATTTTTGTTAAAACCTGACACCAGCAAATTCTGCTCCCTGACACCATGGACACTTTCCTGGGAGCCACAGAATGGTTGGATGGACTTGGAGCAACCAGGTCTAGTGGGAGGTGTCCCTGCCCATGGCAGGGGGTTGGAATTTAGAAGATTTTTAAGGTCCGTTCCAATCCCAGCCATTCTGTGATTCTGTGATATTGAGAGAGCAAGCATCTTGTTTTTCTCTTTCTCTTCTTTTTCCATTTTCCCATGGATGCCTGTCCACGACAAGACCACTCAGATCTTCCCAGATTCTGTTTGGCATTAGGCTATTGCCTTCATCACAGTCATTCCAAATGAAATTCAGATTAAATCTCACTTCAACATGCATGCCCAGACTGATGCAGCTTTGCACACTCTGCACAACCCAAGCAACAGGAATGGCAGAGAAATGCCATGAAAATCCAGGAAATCTTGCTTCCTGTACACTTTTCCTCCATGAGTTTGGAACAGCTGCTCAGTATCATTTTTTGGGATATGTCACACAGAATCTATCAAGATCGTGCAAAATTTACATTTTTCCTGACAGTCTTCACTGGATTTTTTATTTCTTTTCCCTTAAATCAGATTAGATAAAGAGGCTGAGCCCTTTCAACATCCCTTATGTTGCTTCCTAGATCAAGATCCCAAGAGGAGGAGAAACAGGGGAATATCAATACAGCTGATTTCTCATGGAATCACCACAGGAAATCTGGGATATTTGTCACCTGCATCAGCGGAAATCACTGCCTGGCATCCCCTCTAGCAAGAGTGGAGCTGTGCTGGTGAAAATCCTGCAGTGTGAAACAGGGCCTGGGAGAAAGGAAAACAAACAGGGAAAGTCTGCCTGGTGAGGTTATTTTGAATTAATTTGACCCAGTGAACTCAGGCAGAGCTGCCTCTCCAGGAACTGGACCTATTTGCAATTATTTAGTACCTATTTTCCAAAAGCAGCATCCCATGGATGTCACAAGCCTGGACATCAGCTCTGTTTGCCATGCAAGAAAGAAAAAGCTCCACTCAGTGGACCTAATTCATCCCAAACTTTCCAATATGTTCAGGGCACAGCAAAAAAACAGATTTTCTGCCCCTTCCCACAGTGATGAGGCTTTAGGCATCCACCTTTTTCTGCTTTTGTGGAAGATTCTCCCCACAGCTCATGAAGTCATTCCTTAATGTGGATTTCCTCGCAATTTTGAGTATCAGAAGAAATCAAGGAATTCTGTTTTCCCTCCCTGCTCAGCCATTCTTCTGCTGCTTTACCTGGTTGCTGAAATCCAGGTGCGATCACGGAGTCCAAAGCTGCCAATCCAGCACCTTTTCCGTGGCGTGAGAAAAGCTTGGGGGGGCGGGGGGAACCAATAAAGACTAATTTGCAAAATAAATAAAATAAGGAGGCCCTGAAATGCTCAGCCCCTGCCAGGAAGGACTTTAATAAACATTCAGAGCTTGTTCCTCTGCTGCTGAGGCTTTACCTCTCAGAAAGTACAAAATGTCAATCAGGATTTTCTCTGTTGGAAGCAGGAACCCAAATCTCTATGGAAACCAGACGGAGGTGACGGTGCCTACGGAGAGGTTTTCTGCATAGATTCATATCCTCACAGTTTACATTTGCTGGAGATTTTATTGCCACTGTAGTTCTGGGAAAGAAAAATAATGTTTTATCTTCCTTGGACTGCAGATTCTGATGTTGTTGCTCCCTCTCCTTCCTTCTCTGTCCTCCAGCCTCAGTCAATGAATCCTTTGGTTTTACTCATTTGCTGCCACATTAGAAAAGATTAAATTATTGGTGTAGGTGAAAAATGAATCCAATCCAATGAATCCCCTCCATAGAGGATGTCAGGATATAATGAGGATTTGCAGCCTCACAGGATGGATTTGAACAGGGAGGTGCAAGCAGAGGGGATATTTTGGGAATAGTCAGGGGCCCCACTGCAGCACAAATATCTGTGGGAGAACATAATAAAGGAGTTTTTTCAATACAAAAAGTATCATATCTTGACTACATTCAGCCCTGACGTCTTGGAAACACAGCCCCAAATTTTCCTATTAGGCAACTGATCTCAGAACCCTCCAGCATCTCATCCTGAGCATCCCAGAAGAGCATCCTGCTCACAGTTCCTATTCTTGCCAGAAGCCAAGCCAGGAAACAAAGCTCTCGGAGCTGCTCTGTGGGTGGGTGGTTTCCCTTTCTCTTTTCTTGCTCAGTTTCCAGCTCTTGAGCGAGCAAAAAGAGAAATCGGTGAGTTATTCAACATCTGAGAAGCTGAAGGGGTGAATTCACCACTGGAAAAAACTTCAAGAGTTGTTCTGTGCCTGCCATGGTGGAGCCTGGGGTTTGAAATGAAGCTTGGGCATGCACAGGGTTGAAAGATTAGAGACAAATCTTCAAATTAAAAAGCGCCCACACAGCGATTATGGGGAGGGCAAGATTGTGGAGTGCCAAGGGAGCACGGAGGGGACAGAGTGAAGGGTCAAGGGACAGACTTCATCAGCTGGATGGATATAAAAAGCAGTGTGACGTGGCTGTGACGACCATGCAGTGAAGGTGGAGGTGACAAACCATGAGGACCTTGGCCCTGCTCCTCACGGAGTCATTAAATCCCTGCCAAAAACCGAATGCAAATCAACGGGAGCTGCCACTCCTGGGGTAGGGGTTTAATAAATGTCCCTGCAGGAGATGCTTGGAATGTGTCAGCTCTGAATCCTGCTGCTCTTTGGTCCTTAAATACGAGTCACCACCTGTCCCCTGCTGGTGGAGATTTTCCTGTAGCTCATCCCATGCCATGGGAAGGGAAGTGGCCACCCACCCATTGGCTGTGTTGGAAAGTGCCAGAGGTTTTCATGGAATCACGGAGTGGTTTGGGTTTGAAGGGGCCTTGAAGATCATCCTGATCCAAACCTTCTGCCATGGGGCATCTTCCACTAGATGAGGCTGCTCAAAATCCCGTCCAGCCTGGTCCAGAACACTACCACGGATGGGGCAGTCACAGCTTCTCTGGGGATTCCATCCCAGCCCCTCACCACCCTCACAGGGAAAAAATTCTTCCCAATATCCCATCTATCCCTGCCCTCTGGCAGTGGGAAGCCATTCCTCCTTGTCCTGTCCCTCCATCCCTTGTCCCAAGTCCCTCCCCAGCTCTCCTGGAGGCCTTTAGGCACTGGAAAAGGCTCTGAGGTCTCCTTGGAACCTTCTCTTCTCCATGTGAACACCCCCAGCTCTCCCAGCCTGGCTCCAGAGCAGAGGGGCTCCATCCCTCTGGACATCTCCGTGGCCTCCTCTGGACTTGCTCCAACAGGTTTTGTTCTGGCATTTTGAAAGGCATTGCAGAGGGAATTCTGGGAATCTCCATTTCCCTTGGGGGAATGAAATTGTCCCCCTCGTTCACGGGAACATTATTTACTGCACACTGCAACTCACAGATCATGTCCTAAACTATTTTTAAAGATCTTCAAGTGGTGGAGACCTCATGTTTTCCCAGTTGAGCTTATTTTTACCAATGGCAGGAGGGAGCAGGAGGGCTCCTTCCTGCTTGCAGAAGCCTTTTCTGTGCTGAAAATTTCAAGATATGGGAAACTGAGTTTTAAAACTTGATCCCCACACTCTTTTCTGTGACTGACACTATCCCTTTCAGATCCCGAAGGTCCATTTTTGCTCCTTCCCCATTCACTGATTGTCTATGGGACCACGTTTTAAATAGGGTTATTCCTGTGATCCAAAGTATTTTCTTCATGTGGATGTTATTAATTCATCGAGAACACTTTCTGCACCAGGACTTTCTCACTGCACACCCTTTTTTTGTCTAATCTGTCCTCCCACTCATCACTCTTATTTCACACCCAGTCATGCCCTACTTTTAATTTAATAAATCTCTCAACTCCACTTGGACTCATCCTCTGTCTCCTCAGGAGGTCCTTGCCCAGAGATAGCAGCTGCCATGGGGCTACATCTTGCTGATGGAATATCTGACATCATCATCCATGATTTTGGAGAGTATTTTTCTGTACCCTACAATTAAATCTCTCTCTTGTCAAAACTTACACCTTCTTGGTGCCTCAGAGACTGAGCTTTTCCCTTTCCCAGTCTGAACTTCACTGAGAAAATTCCATCACTGCGGAGAACCACCCCTGAAGAAAATTCCCCAGCTTCCACCTGCATCTGTTCTCTGAGAATATTCCTCTTTCCGTATCTTTGCCAGGACTTTTTTTTTTTTTCTGAATGCCGAAGCTGAGTTTTTTCAACCGATACATTTTTGAACGGCCACGCAGAGAGATTTCTGGTGGGGGCGAGCTCAGATCTTCGCTTAGGGAATTATCTGCACCCCAGGAAGTGTGAAAAAATGCAGAAGCCAAGTTGTCCCTCCGGCAGGACACTGCTGAGAGTGCAAGGGACATGAATGGCTTGGGGAGCTAAATGAGATCCGAGCGCTTCCATGGCTGCTGTTGCTAAGGAGACGCTTCCTTGGCATCTGCATAACGAGTACTCCCCTCCCATTAACTCCGGGAGAAATGAGGCTCCCAGGTACCCAGCGATGAGGAGAAAGAAAGACAGAGACGGAATTTTAAAAGGGAAAATACCCTCAGAGGCTTCAACAGCCAAACAAATCCAAAGCTCTTTCCACATGCGTGGGATTGAGGAGGGGTTTCCACACCAGCGCTGTTCTCCTGTGATGGAGCCTCTGAGCCAAAAGAGGAGTGTGGATGGTGAAGAGAGTTCTAAACCACTTTTCTTTTTTCTGCATGCGGAAAATATTTAGGTCAGGAGCTGAGATTCTCTGCATCCTGGTGGAGTTTGTCTTTTCTACTCTTCCCAGCAAGAAATTTCTGCCATGAGCTGTTTGGGGGGCTAAGGAGGAGAAGCAGAGAATTATCTAACGGTTTGGGATGGAAGGCACCTTAGAGATCATTCACCTCCCCTGCAAAGAAACACTTTCCACTAGACCAGGTTGTTCACAGGCCTATCCAACCTGGCATTGATAGGAAAAGTTTCCAGAAATTTATCCTCCACTCCAGAACCTTTCACACATCAAGAGAATGATCCACACCATGTGGATTGGGCTTTGAATCGTGGCCCTGTCCCTTCATCCCTCTAAAGAAGAGGTAATTCCACATGTGCCACAGGTGGGGGACTGGCTCAGGACTCAGGAGATGTAGGACAGGAATGGCTGGGACAGCTGGAGGAGATGGAGCAACATGACTGCAGGGAATTTAGGAATTCAGACCTGGAATTGCCCCTCAAGGGGTTTGCAGACCTTGGAGAACCCATTTCTGTAAGATGAATTCCCAAAAGTGTCCAGCCCTGGTGTTCTTTGGGTTGTTTTTCCTGCTTTTCTGGCGTTCCTGGCCTTTGGTCCAGCTCCAGAATCTTCTGGAAGAGCAGCAATCATGGTTAACAGCCCATTCCATAGAATTTTTCCACTTCTCTGGAGTGACATGCTGAGCATTTTAAAATGACTCTAATAAGTGAGTCCAAAGCTGCCCTTGGAAGAGAGAATTTTGAACTCCCTGATGTCTGTGTTTATCTTTTCCTTGGTTTGGGATTTTTCAAGGGAAAATAAGGCATTGTTCTGCAGCTCCAGCCTGCCTTAGCTCCCAGTCTTAATCAAAGACAACCATTTTTTCACCTCTAATTATCTGCAACAGTGGCTTAATTTGCATTGTGCCCTTTTCCTGAAATGACACAGTAAAAGCATTTTCTCATTATTTCCCTGACTTTATTCCCTATCATTAATGCTGTCAGGATGACTCAGTTCTAGACAAGGATTTTTGTCTGAGAACCTCAGGTTTCCTGTCAGTCCCTGAACCTTTCAGCTGCCTGTTTGGCATGATTAAAGATGCTGCTTTGTTGACCTGTTAATCACACACTTTTCCCAGGGTTGGACTGCTGGGATGCTTTCCAAACTGGGAAAATGATGCTGAGAAGTCTCTGGCTGATTATTAACTGTTCACAGCGATGCTGCCAGAGCTGTTTGTGTTCCAGTCACAGGTGCCCAGCCTGGCACTCAGGTGTCTCCTTCCACTCCTCCCACCCTCAACCTGCTCTTCTCCAAGACACAAAATCATGGAACAGTTTGGTTGGAAGGGACCGAAAAGGTCCTCAAGTTCCATCCCCTGCCATGGGCAGGGATATCTTCCAGGACCAAGTTGCTCCAATCTCTTTAAAACAGACCAGCTCAACTCTCCTACTTGGAGTTCTACAGACTCCTAACAAAACCTTCCTGAATATCATCCCAGGCTGGAGCTTCCCGTTCTGTCTCCGAGGTTTTCTTTGCTGCAGGGGCTTTTATCTGTCTGCTCCTTTGAAACTCCCCGTCTGCTGCCTGTTCCCAGCTTTTTCTCTGTCTCACATATGTGAAGCTTGAATACTTTCCCTCACAGCTCCTGCCTGTTTACTGCAGCATTTAAAAAAAAAAAAAAAAAAGAAAAAAGAAAAAAAATCAAGCCAGGCAAAAATGATGATTAATGGCCTCATGCAAAGACAGAGCAGCCGTCCGCAATCTGTATCAGCACCAGGGCTGAGCCATCACAGTTCTCTTTTCTCTTTCCTCTGTGTGTGTTGCCTTTTTCTGCTTTTCTTTCTTAGTTGGCTCCAGAAGTCCATCATTATATCCTGAAACTCTCCCTCCCCCTGAGACAGACAGAGTTTATCAAAATGAGAAAGGGGAAAAGAGGCAGCATTAAGTTCAGCTCTGCTAATGGGAAAGCATCTTTGGATGCAATCAGGAATATGCACAAGGAACAGGGTCAGCAGGAGAGGGAAGGGGTAAAAATAATAGGATATTCCTTCCAGGGGGAAAATGGGGCCTGAACATAGTCATAACACACTAAACATGGTCTTTATCCCCTCAGAGCTGCTCAACTGAAAGGACAGAGCCAAAACCAGGCAGGGAAAGCCCCATGGACGGCCTCAAGTTGAACATTCCCTGGCAAAAAGCCTCAGAGCAGCAATAACAGCTGAGAATCGATGGCATCTGCCAGCCTTGGCCACCACCAGGCCAAGCTCCAGACCCAGCATTTCTGGTTTGTCTCCCACTTTGGCCTTCTCCTCAAGCGGGCAGGAGAAAGAGCAGTGTGGGAGCAGATGGAGCTCCGGAGGGAACAGGCAAAGCTTCCCCGAGGGCGAGGACACAGATGGGCACTGCAGCAGGAGCTGAGAGAAGAGCTGAGGGGTTCCTTCCTTTGTTGCTCCAAAACCTCCAAAAATCCCTTTGTTCTCTGAGTCTCTGTTTCCTCCCCTCGTCTGCTCCGGTGGTTCTGTAGGGTGAAGAGGCTCCTTTGAATGCTCATCTCTTGATCCCAAAGAGCCTTGATTCTGTTCTGGGCTATGGGATGGTCCTGGGACACCAAGAGCAGCTGTGTCTGCCCAGAAGTGGGAGGAACTTTCCAAAATCCCATCTCACCCTGCTCTCTGACAGTTTAAAACCAATCCTCCTTGTCCTGTTGCTCCATGCCCTTGTCCCAAGTCCCTCTCCAGCTCTCCTGGAGCCCCTTTAGGCACTGGAAGGGGCTCTGAGGTCTCTCTGGAGTCTCCTCTTCTCCAGGATGAACATCCCCACCTTTCTCAGGCTTTTCTCATAGGAGAGGTGCTCCAGGCCTTGAATAATTTCTGTGGTCCTCCTCTGGAATCGCTCCAGAGTTGGCAGCTCACAGAGACCAGAGCTCAGTGAGCAATAGTTAAAGAACACAGATTTGGATTGGAGATTGGGAAGGAACTCATCCCTGGGAGGGTGGCGAGGCCCTGGGATGGAATTCCCACAGAAGCTGTGGCTGTCCCATTGTCTCGGATTAGAGACAAATTTCCTAGGTGGAAAGAGCTCTGAATAGACACCTCCCCCACAGCAAAGGCTTCCGGCAGCCCCTCCCCCACAACAACAGAATGTCTCGGATGAAAGTGAAAAAAACTATTTAATTAATAAAACACGCAGAGTGCCCTGCAAAGCCCAGGGGAAGGGGAAAGGGGAAAAGGAATTTTTAAACCTGAGTAAACAGCTGATGAACTTTAGTGTCCTTTTCCTCAGGCATAGCTTCCCCATTTCCAGGGTCCCAGGGGGAGGGGGCCGAGTGGAGCTGCTCTGGTGGCTCTCTGGAGGATTCTCGTCCACCATCCTTCAGGGGCTCCCAGGGTTCTCAGATGAGAAAGCAAGTCAAAGGAAAAAAAGTCCAAAATAACAACGAAGAAACAATCCCAGGGGAAAAAAAAAAAAAAAACAAGCAGCAGCCCCAGCAGCAGCAGCAGCAACAGGGGCAGCCCAGCTAAGGAAATGTCCCTTCCTCTCCCTCCCTCCTCCCTGGAAAAACGTGGGGGAGAGTTTCAAAACATCCCGCGCCGGTAGAGCTTCTCCCGACTGCTGAACACAGTTAAAGCCACAGGACCACATTTCTAGGCAGGCATGCAAATGATAAGGAATACAGGATTATCATTACATCACACCCATCCCTGGAAGTGTCCAAGGCCAGGTTGGACGGAGCTTGGAGCGACCTGGAGTAGCGGAAGGTGTGGGACTGGATGGTCTTTGAGGTGCCTACTAACCCAAACTATTCCATTTTTCCATTGGTTTCAAGGTTATTTTGATAAGAAGACAAGAATGTTAAGAAGAAGCTCCTGCCTTGTCTCCCTTTCTTACTCATCCCCTCTGGAGAAAAATAAAATTGCAGCAGAAAAGCATCTGATTCTGCCTGCAGATCTGGATTAAATCAGGATGCAGTTTATAGATAATGAAGCTTTGTTCAGCTTTAGGTGGGCAGCCAGGTCTGGCATGGTTAATGTGATATCAGAAGGATCTTGTTTTGCACATGGAATTTCAGTCTCAGGCTGGGAAAAAGGAAGGCCATTGGAGCTCCGAAATCAAGCAGCAGCCAGGAGGCGCAAACTCATCTCTTATCATACAGAATATTATTTTTGGCTGAATCCTAAATGAAAATTGAGTCTTGTTGGTGTTCTCTGAGTGTTATTTTGAGTTCTATACACTTTTTTATGTTTATTCTCTGCCATCTCCTTTCAGGAAAGTCATTCACAGAGCAGAGTGGAAAAGCACTTAACCTTGAATCCAAATGTTTTGGAGACAGTTGATATCCCCACTTATGAAACTGAGTTTGATTTTTACAAATTGCAAATTGCAAACTAAAAAAAAAAAAAAAAAAAAAAATCTGCCTAAGGGTAAGGTTTATATTCAAGGAGAGAAAAGAATGGGAATCTGACCCTGGAGTTTTCCACTGCATGTTTTTCTTGAGGAGGAAGAACAGTCAACGTGTAAATGCATTAATGAGATAAATAAGGCCAGGAATTGTACAGGCTGTTCCAGGCGGGAGAGAGACATTCTCGAGGAGAGAAAAATACGTTTTGTGCTGATAATTTGTGTGTCAGTATCCAGCACACATTTCCAGCTGGGATCTTATACATAGGGAGAGATAGGGATTTCTTGGAAAAGGAAAGATAATAAAACTAATAAAGCTAAAAATAACAACAAAAACATTTTATTATAGCCACCTTAAATTTGTCATATCTCCAAAGAAAAAATAATAAAACAATGTTCATTCAATTTCCAACCAGAACTTCAGATTTTTCCTCTCTAAAAACTGGTTTGATTAGTTTTCACTGCCATGTAAACTCCATCATTTTTTCCTATTTAAACGTGTGAATTTTCCAGAAATCCAGCTCTAAAATTGGATTTGATCTTAGATTTGGTGATTTGGTCATTGTCACCAGCTCTTCACATAATACTTTTTATTCCAAGCTGAGGAATGAACATGAGCTCCACTGGCAGTTAACAAAAGAGCCCCTGAACTCTGGTTTTCCTTGAAAAATGTTCTGAGCTGATTCCAGGGAATCAACTGTTACCAGCCATAACCTTCCTGACTGGTAAATGCAGGGCAACACAATACCCTGAGTGTTTTAAATGGTATTTGACACCTGAATCAACTGCTGTTCTCCACTGACTTTAACAAAATATTTATGAAAATATTCGGCCAAAGCTCACCTGAACCCTATAATTCAATAAAGGGAAATTCATATCCTGTAGGGCTGAATCAAGGTGTTGGCATAACATGAAAAATGCCACACAACCAACCAACAACACCAAAAAACCCAAAGCCAAGAAAAACAGAAGTAAAGGTGGATTGGACTTCCATTTCAGGAAAATAGAGGTGGACTTTTCATCTGAGCTAACAGGGGTCTGGCTTAAGTGCAGGGTCAGTTTGAAGTGGTTCATCCAAAAGACTTTTACAGACCCTGGGCTTCATAGATGAACTGGTTTTATCCAGCATGAGGAGAGTGAAAAGCTGGAAAATACTTTCCAACTTCCTAGCAGCCTCTCCTGGCTTCTGCAATTGTGGCCTGACCTACTTCGTAGGACAGGTTATTAAATTCTCCCAGCAGTTCCTATATCTGCCCGACAGCAAGACCTTCTGCAATAATTATCTTTTGAAATACTCCCAGCCTTTTCAGAAAGATCCAGCTGATAGAAAACGGAATCTATTCCCATGGTTATTTATCCTAATAACCCAAGTTTGTACCATATTTTTAGTTTGATAATATTTATACTTGGCTTCCAGGCCCTGGATTTGGATCTGACTTCATGCAAAAGGAAAAATCACCGATCCCATTGAGTTGTTCTAGATCCCTCTGCTCCTCATGGATTTTATTTAAGGCAGAACCATTTAGGTTGGAGAAGACCTCTAAGATCATCGAGTCCAACCACCAGTCCATGTCCCCAGGTGCCACATCTCCAAGTCTTTTAAATCCCTCTGGGGTGATGAATCCACACTTCTCTGGGCAGCCCGTTCCAATGTTTGAAAAACCTCTCAATGAAAAAATTTTCCTAACATCCAACCTAAATCTCCCCTGGCATATCTCAAGGCCATTTTCTCTTATCCAGTTTAGCATTACATTGAAGACAATTGTCCAACCTCCCAGCACCACCTTGGAGTGGAAAGGGACCTTCTTAATATCCAATCCAAACCTATTCTCTGGCAGTCTGAAGCCATTCCCCCTTGTCCTGTCACCCCAGGTCCTTGTAAATAAATCTCTCCATCTTCCCTTCTCTCCCTTCAGGTACTGGAAGGCCACAATTAGGTCACCCCAAAGCCTTCCTCTTCTGCAGGCTGGACAATCCCAATTCTCTCTTTTTTTTTTTTTTTCCCTCACAGCAGAGCTGCTCCATCCCCTGATCAATTTGGTGGCACTTTGCACATCCTGTTTCTAACGAGCTAATGCAGGTGGGATGTCACTCCCAAACTGGATCCCTCCCAGGATAAATGGGATGTGAAGGAGCCTCTCCTGGATGCTCCACAGACCAAGCACTTCAGAGCCTGACACCACCTGAACTTCGCTTTTTAATTGCATTGTGTGATCTCTGTCAGCTCGGGGCATCCTGGGCGTGCTCAGCTGAATCGCGGCTCTTCCCCAGAGCTGCTTCCCTGTGAAACAGCCCTGCCACCTCTCATTAACACCTTCCCAAAGGTAATCCAGGCAGGCAGAGCCATCCTGGCGCAGCCCAACACGGGTCATTTCCATGGAACAGCAGGATTCATTAGGAATGAGCACTGGAGAAATCCGCAGCCGGCGGACGATGGGGAAGTAAATGGGGAGAGACTTCAGAGCACACCTCGTGCATCTCTAATGGATTTGCTTGCCAAAGGGAATGACAGCTTTGATGGGATGGTGCTTTTTTTTTTTTTTTTTTCCCCTGTTGGAACAGTAAGTCCCAGACTCTGCGCACAGCACAGCTCTGAAACGAAGATGAAAGCAAATTGTTAATCAATTGTGGGCCAGCAAAGGCGCCGTGCTGAGAGGCAGCTGAGGTGGCTCTGAAGTTCCTCTAGACTTTCCAAAAGGAAAGTTTATCTTTTAAAGACGCAGCAAGAAACAGGAGCTGACTCTTCCCCTCTACTCTTCTCTGGTGAGATCCTGCCTGGAGCGCTATGTCCAGTTCTGGGATCCCCTTCAGAAAGAGTGGAGCTCCTGGAGGGAGCCCAGAGAAGGCCATGAGGATGCTCTGAGGACAATGCTCTAGGACAATCTGGGAGAGCTGGGGGTGTCCAGCCTGGAGAAGGATCTGGGAAGACCTTAGAGCCCCTCCAGTGCGAAAAGGGGCTCCAAGAGAGCTGGAGAGGGACTTGGGACAAGGGATGGAGAGACAGGACACTTCCTTAAGCTGAAAGAGGGCAGGTTTAGATTGAATATCACGAAAAAATTCTTCCCTATGAGAGCAGAGAGGCCATGGTCCAGGTTGTCCAGAAAACCTGTGGCTGCCCCACCCCTGAAAGCATCCAAGGCTGGGTTGGATGGAGCTTGGAGCAACCTGGGATAGTGGAAGGTGGCCCTGCCCTTGGAAAGGGCTGGAATGTGATAATCTTGAAGGTCTCTCCCATTCCAAACCACGATTCCATGATCCCATGATTCTGACAGTGAGTCCACAGCTGCTTGTGGAGGAGGTTCTTCTCTTCCCAGTTAGAGCCAAGCTCAAGTGAAAATTGTCTGTTATGCTTTTAAAAAGTTATATAAGGAAGGAGGAAATTATATCTTGTGGATAATTCTGTATCATTTCAACATACACATGGAAAGTTTCAAGGAAACCTCTCCTGCTTGGGAGAGACAAGGATCCAAACAAACGAGGCTAATGAGGCAAACCCAATAAAGACATGAACAAATTTGGAGTTCTTCATGTGTAATTCAGCGCGGTCACACCATCCCACAGGGTCCTTGGACAAAGATGTGTCCCCAGCTGGGATCTCCTTCCACTATTTTCCATTCTTTTGGGATTGTTTGCTGTGCCATTGGGCTCTGGGCTGCAGCCATGTAGGAGCTGGAGAGTTTGTAGCCTTTCTTTATCACCAGGCTGGGACAGAGGATTTGTTCTTAGGCAGCTAATGAGTGCCTGGGGACATTTGAAAGTGTCCCTGTGGCCTGAAAGAGAACCATTTACCCAACAGCTCTGAAAGGCCTTTATCAGGCAGGAACAACCCCAGCAATTAATGCTGCCCCTCCTCATTAAAATGAGCTCTTTGAATGCAATTAAAGGGTGCCTCAACCCTCCCCAGCAAGGCCAGGGGACTGCCCAGGGGTCAGCAGCACTCACTGCCCACACCAAACTCCTGTCTAAAGCTCCAGCAGGCATTTGGCAACTCTCTCTCCCAGCCATCCTGCCCAAGCCCAGCGTTTTCCTTGTTATTCCTGATTTTCCTGTTGGGAAGCAGTGCCCACAGCTGTTGCTCAGTTTCTGCTTTCAAGGTGTGACACTGTGCCTGAATTCCTGACCTCCAAGAGATTCTCCTGCCTCCAACTGCATTGTTGCCTCAACCGCAAGTCAGGATCTTGCAGCTTTGTAGGTATCTGAGGCTGCAGGACACCCACACTTGCACTATTTGCTTTTTTTAGGGCTAACACAGAGAGATGGACTCAAGGAAATGATAATTTCTGTCTTCAGGGGTGGACAGAGCTAAAATCTCCTCGTGGGTTGGCACCAGGGCCAGACAACAGAAGAACAGGGCTTTATTTTTTTCCACCTTTGCAGACAGCTTTGAGTTGTCTGAATGTAAAATATCTCATGGGAAGAAAAGAGGCAGCCTTGGATGAGTTTAACTCCTTGGGAACAGGCAGAAAAGCAGTCCCTGACTGTGTGACCTACAGCAAGTGCTGTCATGGCCAAGCTCAGCACCTGGGGATGATGAATTTGAGATCCAGCCCTAATCCATGGACAGAAATGTCTTGTAGGACTCTTCTGCTCAGCCACAGCCCTTCTGAGGGGGCAAACGCAGGCATTTCCAACCGAGATTCATCTCTCAGCACTGAGCTGGTGCTTTAGCAGGAGAGGATTCCCCTCTGCAAGTGCCTGTGATTGCACAGGGAGTTCAGGGGGGCTGCCACTCGTGGCTCCAGCTGAGCAATCTCATTCCATGAGTACAGAGGCACAGCAGGGCCCAGCCGGAGCTCAATGCTGCTGTAAAATCTGTGATAATATCGACAAAAATGAAGGGAGCTGCTGCTGGGGGCAAGCTGTGGGTTGGCTTCTCTGGGTGCCAAAGTGATTGCTCAGCCCTGTGCCTGCTCCAGTTTGCATTCCCACTGCTGATCACCACAGCAGCCTTCGTGGGAGCTTTGGGAGAAGGTGTAAGGTGAGCTGAACCCAAAATGACAGAGTTATAGAATATCCTGAGCTGGAAGGGATCCACAAGGACCTTGAGACCAACTCCTGGCCCTGCACAGGACAGTCCCAAGAACCCCACCCTGGGCTTGGGAGTGATGTTCCTGAGCTCTGGCAGCCTTGGGGCTGTCACCCTTCCCTGGGGAGCTGTTCCAGTGCCCAAACACCCTCTGGCTGAAGAACTTTCTCCTCATATCCAACCTAAAGCTCCTGAGGCACAGCTTCAGGCCATTCCCTCAGCTCCTGGCACTGCTCACCAGAGAGCACAGATCAGGGCCTGCCCCTCCTCTTCCCCCCAGGAGGAAGCTGCAGACCCCAGGGAGGTCTCACTTCAGCCTCCTCTTCCTCAGCTGAACCAACCAAGTGCCCTCAGCAGCTCCTCCCTGTGCCTTCACCTGCACTCCCTTCACCATCTTCATGGCCCTGCTTTGGACACTCTCTGATCCCTTTCTGTTCCTTACATTCCTATCTGGGCATTGTTCAGAGCCTGCTTGGAGCAACTTCTTCAGGGCTCTGTAAGACTTCTCCAGGGCAGCTGGGCACCACTCAGCTCTCACTCCAAAGGTTTTTTTGTCAGATCAGACATCATGTTTCTGGACAGAAGGATCTTATCCATGGCTAGCAAACAGGACTCAGTGCTGCCCAGGAGCCAAGGTCATTACTAGGGCATGGCTTTTCCCACTCACTTTTGTAGGATTAAGAACTTCTTGGTGGCTCTGCCCTGAGTCTTTGCACACCTTCAGTGAGGTGGGTCTGTCTGTGGGGCCTCCCTGCAGGACACGAAGTGCCAAGGGCATCCCTGGACCAGCATTTGTGCCAAGGCTGTGCCAACAACAGGCACTGCCAGGCACCACCATGTGAGCACAGCTACTCGTTGCCAGGAGGTGAAGACATGGACATTTCTGGCCAGTTTGTATCATAGAATCATAGAATATTTTGGGTTGGAAGGGACCTTCAAGATCATCTCATTCCAACAGTTTTCACTATCCCAGGTTTTTCCAAGCTCCATCCATCTGGCCTGGAACACTTCAAGGGATGGAGCAGCCACAGCTTCTCTGGGCAATCTGTGCCAGGGCCTCACCACCTTCACAGCCAAAAATTCCCTCCCAATATCCCATCCAAACCTGTCTACTTTCAGCTTAAAGCCATTTCCCCTTTCTTCCCGTGTGAGCTTGCTCCTTGAACTGAGCCAAACCCCCTCTGTTTTGCTTTCCTGCGCCTTTGAAACCTTGAACTCCTCTTTATTTACGATCAGCTCTGCTGTTTAACTGCAGCACTGCCATTTCCTCTCCGCTGTGCTCCGGGATTCGCTTCCTGGCATGGAACAATCCATTCTTTCCCTCTTTTGTTCCCCGTGCCAAGTTTTTTCTCTTCTGTTCTCCCTTTACTCCCCCGTCGTGATTCTTTCACTGGAGATCAGCCCCACTCACTCGGGCTGGTGGATCTGCAGCCTGGACTTTATTGAATGAATCTCTCTGAAGCTCTTATCAGTGCTCCCAACACCCTGCTCATGAATATTCATGAGCTCAGTGACTGCTCAGGAGCTGTAAGGGAAGGCGACAGTGCCATTCAGCAGCTGCTGCCGAGACGGATCCCAGCCTTCAGCTATAATTACACCCAGAGATGGGTTGTCAGAACAACCCTCACTCACGGATTAGGGCATTCCTGATTTTTCAGGCGGAAAGGGGGAATTCACTTATCGCCAGTAACAATATTTCAGGCTTAATATTGCTCCCCTTACAAAAGCGACGCTGCCTGTTGCATCCCAAACATCACAGCAATAATACACCAAAAATATGGAGAGTGCAGCAAGGGATGGGGCAGCTGCCTGCAGTGAAATGGAGTGATAAAAATTGACTGAGGCACTGCTGGGCTCACTTAGTCATCAACAAATGCTATCTCCCTACACCCGCAAATGATAAGATCTGAAAACAAATGTAAGCAATATTGACTATTTTTGTATTTGTCAAGCCTGGAGGATTCACAGCAAGGCCTGAATCCCAACACTCGGTGCTTTGGGAAATTGTTATCCGTCAATGACCATGGGAAATAGCATTGTAGGGAAGGACATGGATGTGCTACCTCGGCTGATTTGGGTGTCACAGGATAAAGATCAGCTATCTGAACAGCTATCCACCTGGGAATTAGCTTCGGATTCAAGGGAAGGACGGCAGATCTTGCATTTCTGGACTAAGACTCGAAGAGCTTCAGCTCTACTCTGTCATCTTATTCTCAAGCTAACCACTTGTTGCACTCCAGCTTGTTTTGTTTGTTTTTCTGTGAGAGATGGAGCAGGAGCTTCCCCCTCTTTCTTCAGATTAAGGGCTTGGAGCAACCTGGGATAGTGGAAGATGTCCCTGCCCATGGGAATGAGATGATCTTGAAGGTTCCTTCCAACCCAAACCACTCAGTGATGTTATGGTTAAATAAAAAAGGCAGCAAGACCAAGCTCGTGGCTGTCTTTGGCATGTGACGCCCTTTGGTGCTGCCAGCTCTCCTCTGCTCTCCTGCTGTGATAATTGGTTGTTACCTCTGGCATCACAATCAGGAGAATTTTGGGCGTTCAGAAACCTCCTCTGTCTTTGGTAAATGGAATTTTGGCTTTTGATTCAGGTGCTTTGTTGTTGACCTGGTTCTTTACCCAGTGGGTGGTCAGGAGCTGGAACAGGCCCACAGCCCCAGTCCTGTCAGAGTTCAGGAAGAGTTTGGACAACACCCTAAGCCACATGAGTGATTTTTGGGCTGTCCTGCAGGCCCAGGAGTTAGACTTGTTTATCCTCGTGGGATCAACCCAGGAGATTCTGATTCTAATGAGAGAATCTCCTTAAACTCCTTCCTATCCAAAAGATACTTATGGGAAGAATTTTGGCTTCAATAAATCAATGTGTTTTCCAAAAAGACATTGGAAACCAATGAAACAGAGATTTAAAATCTGGATAAACTCATCAGGAAAGCACTTGAAAACTTAAATTCTCTTCTCTGAACCATTAGGATTGGACTCAGTTTGCAGTGGGGTGCCCACCTGTGCTGGCTGAGTAGGGATCCTGCAGCAAGTGGTCTGAGAATGGTTTTAAATATAAATTACGTTGGATTCTGGCAGGGGCCATTGGATCAGCACACATGGACTGAAAAGCTGGAGTATCCAGGAGTAGAATTCCCAGCATGGACAGAAACCCCACAGGTCAGACTCATTCTGAATTCACTGCTTTAGCCCAGGTTTGATAATGGAGAAAGATAAAGCACTCATCTCGGGAGCGATTTACACCCCTTGGCAAAGGACTGAGCCAAAAGTGCTGCTCCCAGCAAGAACTGGGAATGAGTCACCACAATGAGTGAAAGGACTGAGGTAATTCCTGTTTGGTTTGACCGCAGGCCATCAGCGTAAAAGCCCAAATGTGGCTGTTGTGTGAGTCAGAGCCAGGTATGAGGTAAAAGAGAATGGGTTGAACCATCTTTGAGGTGTTTCAGGTGAGGTGAACCACCCAAAACCAGCTGTGCCAGCCCAGCTGGCGATGCGGCGCTGCTCCGGATGGCACAGCCCTACTGCAGATTGGAATGATGGAGAGGCAAAGGGGGCCACATGTTATTCCAGGTTTCTTGTCTTGGTATTCTGCTCTTTTATGGGTCCTTTCTCTCTCTCTCTCTCCTTTTTTTTCTTTTTTTTTTTTTTTTTTTTAGTAGGATGTATTTCTGATATCATCATGTCAGTCTGGTCCAGAACTACTTAATTTTTAATTTTCTAGTAAACAAGCAGAGAAAAGATATTCACACAAAGCTGTCTGCCCTCACTTCAGCCATTCAGAGCCGCCCTTGATCTCCTTTTTCTGCTAAAGATCTGATCTATATTTCATTCAAGATTTACCCCCTGTCCCATGGAAGTGCCCTTAGTCTCACCAAACCCTCTAGCTTTGCCTCCCTCTGTGTGACAGAGTTGTTGGGAGAAGGTTCCACGCCAGAAGTAGGACACAGGGATTATGTGGTTGATTATAAATAGATTTATTGCCAATACAGTATCTAAATATTGCCACTGTAGCATCTAAATAATAAGTTTGTCATCTATTACAGTGGATTATTTTATAATAAAGGTTGTGGTCACACCTTGAGTTTTGGGACACTCCAAGAAAGACCCTGGGGGGATGGAGAGTGTCCAGAGAAGGGAATGGAGCTGGGAAGGGTCTGGAGCACCAGGAGAAGCTGAGGGAGCTGGGGTGGGGCTCAGCCTGGAGAAAAGGAGACCCAAGGGGACCTTATTGCTCTCTACAGCTCCCTCGCAGGATGGTGGAGCCGGGGGGGGGTCAGGCTCTTCTCCCAGGCAACAGAACAAGAGGAAATGGCCTCAAGCTGGCCCAGGGGAGGTTCAGATTGGGCCTCAGGAAGAATTTCTTCACGGAAAGAGTTGTCAAGCATCGGAATGGACTCAGGCAGGTGGTGGGGTCACCATTCCTGGAGGTGTTCAAGAGGAAACTGGACATTGCACTCAGTGCGTGGTGGTTCAGTCCAAGGTTGGACTGGATGATCTCAGAGTTCCTTTCCACCCCAATCGATTCTGTGATTCTGTGCTGCATTTCTGACCTGCCCAGAAGCAAAAGCACAAGTCCCAAACCATGTCCCGTGGCTGCCGTTAAACTGAGGACACGTTCCCTCTCCCCCAGCTCGTGATGTCAGATTTTTCCTGCCTTACACCCATTCAAACCTTTCCTCCTCCTCCCCCTGTACCAGCAGAAGATGCAGCTTGTGAATCATCTCCCAGCCCTGGCTTTTTTCCCCCAGTATTTACAGCCCCTTCTAATCTTTACAGCCCTCCCCCAGAGTATCTCTGGTTATGAAATAGCTGCTGCTGATTCTTTTTCCCGGAGAAATAATTCAAGCCCAGAGGGGTCTCTTGGCACCCAGTAGAAAACATTGCTGCCAAAAAAGCAAATCTAAATGCAAATTTAGACCCATTTCTGGTCTCTCCCTGCTGGCAGAAGCAGTCAGATCTCACTTCCCCTCTTCTCTCCATTACAAAACCATGGGTATTTCCTAGATATTGCCAATGAGAGCTTGGAAGAGAAAATGGGGGTAAGATTTTCCCCATCAGTTTTATATATCAACAGGCAGGGTTTATTTCTTACTGGGATCTTAAGACAAGGGGGAATGGCTGAAAGCAGAAAGAAGATAGATTTAAATTGGGTATTGGGAAGAAATTCTTCCCTGTGAGGGTGGTGAGGCCCTGGCACGGAGAAATTGTTGACATCCCATCCCTGGAAATGTTCAAGGAGAGGTTGGGGGTCTTGGGGCATCCTGGTCTGGTGGAAGGGGTTTGGAACAAGATGATCTTTCAGGCCCCTTCCAACCCAAATCATTCCATGATTTTATGATTCTATGATCCTTTATGACTTCTATGACCTTCTATGACTCTTCCTACCTTAGGTCTGCCCTTGCTGCATCTTCCTTGGACCTTCTCCTTTGCTTGGGATTGCAGTTCATCTTTCCCTGCTCCCCACTGAAGGGAAGCAGGAATGAACTCTCTTTTGCCCTCAACTTTTCCAAAACCATTGAGTTTCAGTTCATTGATGATGTCCAGACTTGCAGGAAGTTTATTCTCTATGTCTGAAGAATCACACAGAACAGATTTGAGCTCAGGACAACTTTCTTGATCATGAAAAGTCTTGGAGAATGGATTTTTTTCTCTCTGTGGCTTTCTGAGCATTTTGGGAAGGTCAAAGTATCCTTTTCCCTCCTTCTTCCCTTGAAGTCTGGAAATAATGTCCTTATTTATCTGTACGTATCTTGAGAGGAAATGAAGGCACTGATAAGTTAAAGAACAAGGTAAAAAAATAGAAGATATCTGCCTAAAAAGCCAAGTAAGCAGAATTAAATATTTATATTCAAGAATCTTTTATAAAAAAGTCTTGCTTGACTTGTCTATGAGCTTTGAAATATCTTGGTACTGAGGTTCTGCTGTCTACAGTTCATTATTCACCTAATCCTGAGCTAATGAGAAGTGAAAGCAGCACCTACATTAGATGAGACCCAGAAGAAATGGTCTTGTGCTGATAAGTTTGAGGTTTTTGAAGTATTTGAGCTTCCAAGGAGTGGCACAGAGGAACAGCAGTGCTTGTACACTGATATCTCATGTGACCGGCAGATAAAAGATGTAAACAGACCTTTGTTTTCACAGATACTGAACTTTCTGGAGGGAAAAAAATCTCTTCCAGGCTCAGCTCTAGAGGGAGAGAGTTCAAAACAACAAACTTTAGTCTCAGACTGGAATTCTGGTTTTATTTATCTCGGTTGAAAAAAGAAGAAATTTTTTTTTAAAAAATGTCAATTCTGAGTGAAAAGTTTCTTTTTCCTCTGGTGGCATTAAAAAATCATAACTCAGCCTAATACACACAGCAACCAAAATATTTCTGTAAAATGAGTAATTAAAGAGGGAGGGTTCAAAAGAGTGATAGACAAAGGTTCAGCAGTTTGGGGACAGATTGTCCCAGTGTCCTGGTGCCAAGCAAGAAATCTTGGGAAGAGGTCTCTGCCTCTTTGCCCTGGGATTTGTTGGGGTGTCTGATCCACACCATTCTGTTGACAACTCTTCCCTTTCTTGTTTTCCATGTGTTTTCCTGGCCACTGCACAGTGACCTCCATGCACAAGAGGCTGGAGGGTGTGTGATGGTTTGTGGCAGGAATTAATTGGAATTGTGCCTTCAGCAGGGAGCTGGGAGGACTTGGGCGAGACGATCCAGAGATCCTGAGATCCTCAGCAAACACCATCCTGAGAAACTCAGTGTTACTGGCAATGAGCATTTGCATCCCAGAAAGCCAAGAGTATCCCGGGCTGCCTCAAAAGAAGCACAGCCACAAGGCAGGAGGTTGTCCCTCTCTACTCTGCTCCTGTGAGACCTACCTGGGGCACTGTGACAGCTCTGGGGTCTGCAGAATATGGATGGGGAGCTGTTGGAGTGAGGCCAGAGGATGCCACCAAGTTGATGCCAGGGCCGGAGCACCTCTGCTCTGGAGACAATCTGGGAGAGACAGGAATGTTCAGCCTGGAGAAGGCTCCAGAGAGACCTCAGAGCCCCTTCCCGTGCATAAAGGAGCTCCAGGAGAGCTGGAGAGGGATTTGGGACAAGGGATGGAGAGCTAGGAAAAAAGAGAATAGCTATAAGCTGAAACTAGACAGGTTTGGATGGGATATTGGGAAGGAATTCTTGGCTGTGAAAATGGTGAGGCCCTGGAACAGGTTTCCCAGAGAAGCTGTGGCTGCTCCATCCCTGGAAGTGTTCCAGGCCAGGTTGGATGGGGCTTGGGAAAAAAAAGCGTCCCTGCCCACAGCAGGGGTTGGAATGAGATGATCTTGAAGGTTCCTTCCAACCCAAAATATTCTATGATTCCATGATACAAACTGGCCAGAAATGTCTGTGTCTTCACCTCCTGACAACGAGTAGCTGTGCTCACATGGTGGTGCCTGGCAGTGCCTGTTGTTGGCACAGCCTTGGCACAAATGCTGGTCCAGGGATGCCCTTGGCACTGTGTGTCCTGCAGGGAGGCCCCACAGACAGACCCACCCCACTGAGTGTGTGCAAAGACTCAGGGCAGCGCCACCAAGAAGTTCTTAATCCTACAAAAGTGAGTGGGAAAAGCCATGCCCTTGTAATGACCTTGGCTCCTGGGCAGCACTGAGTCCTGCTTGTTAGCCATGGATAAGATCCTTCTGTCCAGAAACATGATGTCTGATCTGAAAAAAAACCTTTGGAGTGAGAGCTGAGTGGTGGCCAGCTGCCCTGGAGAAGTCTTGCAGAGCCCTGAAGAAGTTGCTCCAAGCAGGCTCTGAACAATGCCCAGATAGGAATGTAAGGAACAGAAAGGGATCAGAGAGTGTCCAAAGCAGGGCCATGAAGATGGTGAAGGGAGTGCAGGTGAAGGCACAGGGAGGAGCTGCTGAGGGCACTTGGTTGGTTCAGCTGAGGAAGAGGAGGCTGAAGTGAGACCTCCCTGGGGTCTGCAGCTTCCTCCTGGGGGGAAGAGGAGGGGCAGGCCCTGATCTGTGCTCTCTGGTGAGCAGTGCCAGGAGCTGAGGGAATGGCCTGAAGCTGTGCCACAGGAGCTTTAGGTTGGATATGAGGAGAAGGTTCTTCAGCCAGAGGGTGTTTGGGCACTGGAACAGCTCCCCAGGGAAGGGTGACAGCCCCAAGGCTGCCAGAGCTCAAGAACATCACTCCCAAGCCCAGGGTGGGGTTCTTGGGACTGTCCTGTGCAGGGCCAGGAGTTGGTCTCAAGGTCCTTGTGGATCCCTTCCAGCTCAGGATATTCTATAACTCTGTCATGTTGGGTTCAGCTCACGCTCACCTTACACCTTCTCCCAAAGCTCCCACGAAGGCTGCTGTGGTGATCACCAGTGGGAATGCAAACTGGAGCAGGCACAGGGCTGAGCAATCACTTTGGCACCCAGAGAAGCCAACCCACAGCTTGCCCCCAGCAGCAGCTCCCTTCATTTTTGTCCATATCATCACAGATTTTACAGCAGCATTGAGCTCTGGCTGGGCCCTGCTGTGCCTCTGTACTCATGGAATGAGATTGCTCAGCTGGAGCCACGAGTGGCAGCCCCCCTGAACTCCCTGTGCAATCACAGGCACTTGCAGAGGGGAATCCTCTCCTGCTAAAGCACCAGCTCAGTGCTGAGAGATGAATCTCGGTTGGAAATGCCTGCGTTTGCCCCCTCGGAAGGGCTCTGGCTGAGCAGTGGAGTCCTACAAGACATTTCTGTCATGGATTAGGGCTGGATCCCAAATTCATCATCCCCAGGTGCTGAGCTTGGCAATGACAGCACTTGCTGTAGGTCACACAGTCAGGGACTGCTTTTCTGCCTGTTCCCAAGGAGTTAAACTCATCCAAGGCTGCCTCTTTTCTTCCCATGAGATATTTTACATTCAGACAACTCAAAGCAATCTGCAAAGGTGGAAAAAAATGAAGCCCTGTTCTTCTGGTGTCTGGCCCTGGTGCCAACCCACGAGGAGATTTTAGCTCTGTCCACCCCTGAAGACAGAAATTATCATTTCCTTGAGTCCATCTCTCTGTGTTAGCCCTAAAAAAAGCAAATAGTGCAAGTGTGGGTGTCCTGCAGCCTCAGATACCTACAAAGCTGCAAGATCCTGACTTGCGGTTGAGGCAACAATGCAGTTGGAGGCAGGAGAATCTCTTGGAGGTCAGGAATTCAGGCACAGTGTCACACCTTGAAAGCAGAAACTGAGCAACAGCTGTGGGCACTGCTTCCCAACAGGAAAATCAGGAATAACAAGGAAAACGCTGGGCTTGGGCAGGATGGCTGGGAGAGAGAGTTGCCAAATGCCTGCTGGAGCTTTAGACAGGAGTTTGGTGTGGGCAGTGAGTGCTGCTGCCCCCTGGGCAGTCCCCTGGCCTTGCTGGGGAGGGTTGAGGCACCCTTTAATTGCATTCAAAGAGCTCATTTTAATGAGAAGGAGCAGCGTTAATTGCTGGGGTTTTTCCTGCCTGATAAAGGCCTGTCAGAGCTGTTGGGTAAATGGTTCTCTTTCAGGCCACAGGGACACTTTCAAATGTCCCCAGACACTCATTAGCTGCCTAAGAACAAATCCTCTGTCCCAGCCTGGTGCAAAAGAAAGGCTACAAACTCTCCAGCTCCTACATGGCTGCAGCCCAGAGCCCAATGGCACAGCAAACAATCCCAAAAGAATGGAAAATAGTGGAAGGAAATCCCAGCTGGGGACACATCTTTGTCCAAGGACCCTGTGGGATGGTGTGACCGTGCTGAATTACAGATGAAGAACTCCAAATTTGTTCATGTCTTTATTGGGTTTGCTTCATTAGCCTCGTTTGTTTGGATCCTTGTCTCTCCCGAGCCGGAGAGATTCCCTTGAAGCTTTCTGTGTGTAAGTTGAAATGATACAGAATTATCCACAAGATATAATTTTCTCTTTCATTATCACTTTTTAAAAGCATCACAGACAATTTACACTTGAGCTTGGCCCTAACTGGAAAGAGAAGAACCTCCTCCACAAGCAGCTGTGGGCTCACTGTCAGAATCATGGGATCATGGAATCGTGGTTTGGAATGGGAGAGACCTTCAAGATTATCTCATTCCAGCCCTCGCTATGGCCAGGGACACCTTCCACGATCCCAGGTTGCTCCAAGCTCCATCCAGCCTGGCCTTGCACACTTACAGGGCTCCAGGGGCATCCACAGCAGCTCTGGGCAACCTGTGCAAGTGCCTCCCTACCCTCATAGGGAAGAATTTCTTCCTGATATTCAATCTAAACCTGCCTCCTCTCAGTTCAAAATCATTCCTTTTTGTCCTGTCCCTCTATGCCCTTGTCCAAAATCCCTCTCCAGCTCTCTTGGAGTCCCTTTAGGCACTGGAGGGAACTCTGAAGTCTCTCCAGAGCCTTCCCTTCCTCAGGCAGAGCAGTCCCAAACCTCTCAGTCAGTCTGGAGAGGTTTGGTTGGTTAAGACAATGCAAAAGCTAAAAAAGTAAATCAGGTTTTTTAAAAGAAGGAACAGGAGTGACTCCCTGTGTGACAAACCTGAGTGATTTGGTTGTCGTTGTCTTCTGGGCAAGGATTCTGTCCACCTCTGTTATTCAAAAACAAGTTTGTTGGGAGAAGAAAGTTTATATTCCTGTATCTATTTGTTATTTACTGAGGGGAAAAAAATCCCAGTTATGGATGGGGTTTTTTTTACCACCCCAAGCTTGGTGTTCATCATTATGAAATAGGGGAAGGAGAAAGGCAAGGAGAAACTTTGCCTGTTCTATTTAAGGTTTTCACTTGGGGCTGGATGAATAACTCTGGAGTGTGGGATAAAATATCGAGTGTGAGGAGCTTTTTGTTCTCATACACCCTGCAGGAAGTCACAAAATATTCCCTATTTGCAAACGAGGAGTAACAACTTGATGAAAGTCCCTAAAAAGCATGTTTGCTTTTGCACAATACTGAGGAAAAAGGATCTTAGCTGTGACTCCAAACAAACCTATGGCTGCTGCAAGAAATAATAAATTTTCAGGGATGGAAAAGGCCTTTGTTCATTCAAGTTTTCATGCAAAGAGTTTGTATTTGCCAGAAGTCTTCAAGTTTTAATTAAAACCAGGAAAGCCTTAGAACTAGATTTGGAAGATTTTGAAAAGAGAAAATTTTCACGATTTAAAGGTGAGTTTTTATTTTTTAGCAGATTTATATAAAAAAAAACTTTGTTTTTCCAACATCTGAAGACATTCTGGGTGAAAAATGTAGGGTGTTAAAAAAGGAGGGTTTTTTGATGGAAAGCCAGGAATCCGATGTAAAGAAATACTGAAGAACGATTGAGTTCTTTCCAAATAAGATTAATTCAGCATTCTTTTTGTTTTTTTTTTGCTTTTAATTCTGAATCCTTTTGATATGGGGAAACCTCCAGAAATATAAACTGGGTTTGCATGTTCCTTCTTTTGTCTGTTTTCGAAAATGAAATCTGACTGACAAGCATTAAAAGTGACAAATTAGTAAAGAAAATAAACCAATGTTCTTTCTGCTCTCTATAAATAAATCCCTGGGATATGGAATGGAAATCTGTGAAATCATTCGCTGTAAATATAAGTTCAGGGCAGTGAACATAAAGGAGAATTTAGACATCATCCAGCATATGCACAAAGAGAGATCTCCATGGTAAAATATCCATGCTAAGCAAAACCAGCCTGAGCTGAAATTCACCTTTAATGTGGTGACAGCCCAACAAATGTTAAAATGCAGCAGAAATAGAAACAAAACGAATCACTGGGATGCCAGATTTTCCCAAATCCTCTTCTCTTGCAGTTTAATATATGAATTATGTAATGAGGAGCATGACAGCAATGATTAATGCTTCCATAAGGAATCTGCTCTGACAGCCAAATCGTGACCTGTGATTCCCCATCCCTGGAAGTGTTCAAGGCCAGGTTCGATGAAGCCTGGAGCAACCTGGAAGGTGTCCCTGCCCATGGCAGAGGGGTGGAACAAGGTGATCTTGAAGGTCCCTTCCAACCCAAACCATTCTATGATTTTCCAGGGTACCAGTCATTAGTTCCACCAAATTTATGGAAGACAGTTGCATTCAGAGCTCCATGCCACTCCAGGAGCACCAGGATGCACAAAACCCAAGGATTGGCTCTTTCCTCAGTGGTGCAAGGGAGGAACTACATTGAAACAGCTGATGCTGCTGCCCAGGGAGCTGTTCATCCAACCGGAGTGGGGAATTCAGGAAGAATTTCTTCGCGGAAAAGGTTATTAAGGATTAGGATGAGCTGCCCCATGAGGTGGGGGAGTCCCCATCCCTGGAGGTGTTCAAGGAAGGCCTGGACGTGGCACTCAGTGCTCTGGGCTGGTGACAAGGTGGGGATCGGTCACAGGTTGGACTCGATGACCTTGGACGTCTTTTCCGACCTCGGTGATTCTGGGATTCTATGAATTGGGATCCTGACGGTCACATCATTAAAACTCCCTAGAGCCAGCACCAAGAAAAACTCATGGATTTGATTGAGACAGAGCCCACAGGAAAAGCAAGACCCCGTTGAAAATTGTCACAGTGTTTATTTTCCTCATCGAACTTTTCGGTGCTGACACCTTTTCCAGATGAAATGGAAAACTTTAAGGGACTTGGTAGAAGACTGAAAAATGTCAAGTGGTGGTTTGGGATTGGAGTGGAGGGAAAGAAGGGGATGTTTGGTTTGCTCATTAAAAAAAAGACAAATCCCCTGAAAGGAGACATTTCTCATGGAAATATCACCACCTCTAAACCGGTCAAAGAAGCTTTTTTGTCTGAGACAGAGATGGAGATCAGTCTGGAAATGGGTTTGAACTGTAAATCCAAGGCCTGGCTGAGCCACTGGAGGTTCCCTGACTCACCTGGCGCCCCAGAGAAATCCCATAAAGAGCTGGATGAGGCCCTGAGCAGCCTGATTTAGTGGAACGGGATGTTTTTTAAGGTCCTTTCCAACCCTTCTAATTCTATAATTCTCTGTTTCTGTGTGATGTTGATCTCATGAGCCTGTGTGTAAGAGGAGCTGCAGTTCTTCTCTTTCACATTGTCCAGTGTGGAGTTTACCCAGCTTTGCTGGCCAAGAACGCACAAAAAATTGACATAATCCTCTTTTCTCTTCTCATCCCAGAAAAGACCCATTTTCCAGATGGTTACAATATCATTCCTGAATGTTCTCCATGCCCCATAAGCTCTGAAAATGGAAAGGATCTCCAGAAAAGTTGCCCTGGTGCACTTGTGTGGGATGAAAAGGCAGAGGAAAAGGTATTTAAAAATTACAGCAGAAGTTCTGGGGGAAGGGAGATCTTGAAAGCATGAGGACAGACTCCTCTTCTTGCTCCTAATTAGGATTTGAGAAATCTCTGGGTTAATGAAGAGCAGACATGTTAAAATGTCACTTATGCACCTGGCAATTTAAGAGCCTCCCTTTCTGGAGAGAATTATTATGGGATATTAATGACAAGTGTCTCAAAATCACAATTGGAAATAAATCTTCCCATTGAAACGGAAGAGCAAGGAGTTTTCTGGATGGTAAAAGTATTAAAAATGGGTTGAATAACTGAACAGGCTACAAAGAGTAAAAATAGGGAAGAAGTTATTGGAAGAGAGTGAATAATTAATAATAAACACAAACCATCATCCCAGGAATCACCAGAGCACCTGCTTGACCAGAACATCATCCTTTTCTCTAATGCATTTTCTCCAACAACATTTGCCCCTCTTACTTTCAAGAATCAATTAATTGAACTCAGATTTTAGTTTGGTTGGTTTTGACCCTTTAATTGTCTTCTTCCATGTCCTGAAAGCACAGCTTTGCTTTCTGCAAGGGTTCCCTTCAAGGTGTTGCGTTTAAAACTCTGAAATGCTCTGGGCTAATCAGAATCAGCGGTTTGGACCACGTCTCCAGCTCTGTCAGGGTTATTTTCTCTGTTTCTTAGACAGCCAAAAGTCTTTACTGTGAGGGTGGTGAGGCCCTGTGCAGGAATTCTGTGGCTGCCCCATTCCTGGAAGTGTCCAAGGCCAGGGTGGACAGGGCTTGGAGCAACCTGGGATAGTGGAAGGTGTCCCTGCCCATGGCAGGGGGTGGAACTTGATGATCTTTAAGGTCCATTTGACCCAAGCCTTTCTGTGATTCTGTGATATCTGGAAAATTAGAGGAAAGTAGGGGTGACAAAAAAAATTGCCACGTTTCCAAGCAACAATCATTTTGCGTTTCTCCTTTTCTTATAATCTGTCAGCTGAGGAAGCAACATTCCCTCTGTATTTTCCTCAAAGATTTAAGAACAAACTCTTTTATGGCTTGGGGTTCTTTTTTTTTTTTATTTATTAACAGTGGAAAAAAAAATCATTCAGGGACTACAATTCCTTGGATGCTGAGTTTATACCAAAGAAAAATTTAACCTGAACTTCTCAGTTCGGATGCTCCTCTATTCATATCCTTCTGTTCCACTTTGAATTCTGCTGGGGGATATTTGTGCCAATATTCCTTGCACCACGGCAACTTCGTGCTCTGGGAATTCTTTGAAATGGCTTAGGATGGTGTAACATAACTAAGCCCAGTGCTCTCATCCCACAAAACAAGAGAGACA
The DNA here is from genome assembly GCA_036785705.1 of Acanthornis magna. Lineage (NCBI taxonomy): Eukaryota > Metazoa > Chordata > Aves > Passeriformes > Acanthizidae > Acanthornis > Acanthornis magna. The sequence goes on along the minus strand of JAWUZG010000129.1, from coordinate 451,710 downwards.
CCTGCAAGCAGGTGGGATTTCCTATTTACTGTAACATTTATTAGCTGGCACCGTTCCTAGGCTGTCTATATTTAATTCAGTGTGTTCTGCTTCGATTCACTGGCATAAAATAAAGATCAGAAAGCATCAAGACTCTAAAAGAAACAGAGAACTTCATTTTCAGCAAAATGTCACCCTCATATGTGGATTTTTGGGTGCACAGGGTACTGCAAAAGCATCAAAACTATGTTGGTAAACCAAGATATTTTGGGGTGCAACAGTTGTCGTGGTCATGTTTGAAGATTCTGAGCAGGCAGCCAAAATTGTCACTCAGTGATAGCACCCCAGCAGTGCCAATGACACACAAAAAAGAGGAAACAGAATTGGGATCACTAAAAATAGAGCTCTCCTCCCATAAATGCCTGATTTATTTCCTTTGTAGGAAGGACACAGTAAGGCTCTGAAGGTGCCATCCTTCTTGATCTTCTGTGCAAAGCAACCAGGGGGATATTTTTGTTTGGTTTGAAGTTTGCTTTGAGTAAAAATAAACTGGAATACGAACACTGCTGCTTGTTTTGACAGCAGGCATGGTTAGAGAGAGGCAGCAAGAAGAGAGAACAAGGAACATCTCCTTCTTGGGGTATCTTAAGTCCTGCCACCCATTGTGGGAATTGTTTTTGGAAAGAGTCTTTGGTTGTCAAAATTAAGTAGTTTGGTATCAAAAAGAAGCCCTCATTGAGACCAATTTCCACAAAACCTGTCAGGTTGTCCAGAGAAGCTGTGGATGTTCCATCCCTGGAAGTGTTGAAGGTCAGGTTGGATGGGACTTGGAGCAACCTGAAAGGTTGGGAAAGGACCTGAAAGATGTCCCAGCCCAGAGCAGAGGGCTGGAACCAGATGATTTTTAAGGTCCCTTCCAACCAAAATAAATTCTCTGTTCTTAGCACTTCCCAAGGCTCTCTTTCAGTTCTCACAGCCCTGACACAAGCTCTGACTTTTGCTTGCTTGCTGAGTTTTTTGAAGATGGGATGAAGGTTCAGAGGAGGCTTCCCCAAGCCAACCGATTCTCCAAGAGGCAGGTTCCCAAAAGGAGGAAACACAGCTCAGTGTCCTCCAGGCTGTTGTGCTCAGCTGGTCTTCAATGGTTTGGTCTTGAAGTCTCCTGCTCAGCCAGATGCTGCTTTTTAAAGATCTCCATTTGGAGATTAAAAATTTGTGAGAAGCTGAGAAGCAAAATCAGTGTTTAGAACAAGAAGTCAGCAAAAATAGTGTTTAGAACTTGACAGAGCTTTCAAAAATCTCAGAGTGTGGGAGGGAAGAGAAGAAGGAAGGAAGGAAGGAAGGAAGGAAGGAAGGAAGGAAGGAAGGAAGGAAGGAAGGAAGGAAGGAAGGAAGGAATTACAAATTAAACATAAGTCTGCCTCTATAAAATACTGCAGGAACCAAAGCAATTACTCCAGTGAATCATTATTTTTGTGTGAGACCAAAGGGCACATTTCACCTCCCGGTGTCTCACAGGGGCTGGAGCACGGAACAGATGAGCCTCTGCTGCAACACAAAAGAAACTAAAAAAAGAAAAAGCAAAGCTCACAAAATCTACCAATTAAGAATGAACACAAAAGTACCAAGTTATTCAAATGATGGAGATCCATGGGAATATTTATTTAAATAAACTTGCAAACACTTCTTTCCTTGAGCAAACAGGTTTAGTGGAAGGTGTCCCTGGGGTTGGAATGAATATCTTTCGGGTCCCTTCCTACCCAACTATTCTATGACTGTCAAATTTTGGGCACAGTTTAGGATCTGTATCAGCACTACCTGTGCAGGCTTTTCCACCTATTCCTCAGTCTTCCCCACTCCCTAATTCTAAGAATTATTATTGGGATACTAACACTGGATTCCCATACTGCCATTTATAAAAAACCCTGAACAGCTCCTGTTTTGTCCCTTGACTCACAGTTAGAAAGAACAGACTTGACACACGTGGCTTAAACAGAAATAAACTGGCATCGCTCATCCTGATCATATCTCAGAGCATGAGACTGGTCATGAGCAAGGAATTGGTGACAAGAAGGGTTTGGAGATGCCCTTCAGGGCCAATGTGATGGATCCTGGAATCAGAGAGAACTTTGAAGTGGATTTTCCCAAATTTTGAATTCAAGTGAACACAAAAAAATCCTCACTGAGTTGTCTTTGTTTCTCTAAAGGTTTGCATTGCTGAACTCCAGCTTGATAAATGTGTTGTTTAAAGAAAAGCCTCTGGATCTGCTGGAGAAAATGAGAAAAAACCAAATTGGATTTGAAAACAAAGATGTCCTTTGATCATTGTCTTATAAAACAGATTCATTTCTCCCATCGTTAGTCCAGCAGCTTCCAGTATTTTCTGGGTTGCAGCAAAACTTGTTGAAATCCCTAGGGAAAAGACTCTCTTCCATATTTCATGAGGCTTGGTCACACATTTGCTGTGAGTTTCCTCATTTCTGCTTATTCTTGGCTTTCTCACCTGGCCAGGTCTCCCCTGTTTCATCTCTGTTTCCAATGCACAGTTGGAAGTGGAAGGCTCCTTTGTCAGAGTGTTCAGCAGAAAATTACTCAAACAAATTGTTTTTTCCCAACTTCTCTGCCCAAAACTTCCTAGGGAACATAAACAGTGTGAAAAAAGGAACACAAGAATTGCACTTTCACACCAGGGACTCGTAACCTTTTTTAACATAACTCCAGCTATTTTTCCAGTACCATTTTTGTGGTTGTTTTTGTAGTGTTGCTGCAGTGTCTTTTGGGTTTTAGACAGCTAAAAATGAGCATCAGTTTTAAGTATTCATTTGCTGGTTTATATTAGCACAGTTTTGGCTTTTACTGTCAGGCAGAATTTTGTGTAATTGGTTTTCTCCATTGATGGGTTTTCTTCCAATCATTTACCAAATTCTATTTCATGTTTTTGCAGAATGCCTCACGCTTGACACGCCACAGGCTGGACAACACTGATCTCCCAAACATCCAGACCTTCAAAATATCTATTGTTACATTCATAAACCTGCGCATTATCCTCAATATAAGTAATATTTCTACCAGGGCTTCAACAAAGAGACCAGAATCTTGTCTTTATCTCAGGATAAAGATTTCCTATCAAAGAAAATATTATTTTAGTCATGCATTGAATAGAACCAACATGAGCGGGCAGAGATTTTCTCCTCTATCCTTTGCCTGGCAGAGTGTAAAATAATATTTGTTATCCTTATTTGAAGAGGAAAATGATCTTACTCACCTTTTTGTGAGTTAATAAAGAGAGTAGAACCATGGCACCATGAGTATCAGAGTTAATGAAGTTTATTTCCCTACAGGTTTGTGTCTTGTTGATTTTGCAGCTTGTGGAAATATAACCCCTGAAACCTCTGAGATCTTTGCTCTTTTGCCAGAGGGGTTTTGAGTCTAGCTTTGAACGAGGAAAACACACGGAAAACACAATGGCCACACACAGAGGGAACAACCAGGTCAACCCATCTAAATCCAGTTCCAAAGCACTTTGGGATAGTTCAGACCCTCAGGAATGGGCTGAAAGGACATCCTTGGAGCAGGCAATGAGCAAAAATACCCTCCTGCTCTGCCTGGCTGTGTCCCACCAGGATCTCTGGGCTGTGGTTTGCAGTCCTTGAGAGAGGAATGTGGGAATACAAGAGTGGAGGGATTTGGGCCCAGATCCAATCCCCTCTATCCTGATGTCCTCATCCATGTGCCAGCTGGAGACCTGTCAGCACAGACAGCAATGTCTTCAGAATTCACAGAATCACCAAATCATGGGATATGCTGAATGGGAAGGGTCCCACGAGGATTATCCTGGCCCAGCACTGGATAGCTCCAAGAACCACCACGTTCCTGAGAGCGTTGTCCAAGATTTAGGTGGGGCTGTCCAAGATCCTCAAAAAAAGGTCCTCTCCAGTGGGTCATTCAGCCCTTCTTAAATTCAGTTCTTCCAGCCCTTGGTGTCGATAATCCACATCCAAATGATTCTAGTTTGGAATGTTTGACGTTTTAGTTGCGGTAGGATCCAGACTCGGAACAAAATCCCACTGCAGTTTAGGGCTGAAGAACAGATTGTTCCTGCTCAGAGCCATTTGCAAACAGCATTAAGAGACTCAGACAATCCCCAAACCCAGGGATCTCAGCAAACCAGCAATTCCAGTTTTCCACAGGCATTGCCCACAATGACCATTCAGTTCCCTCACTGAAATTCAAAGAACTGAATATGTATTCCCGAACAGCTTCCAGGATTAGCGGCTCCGTCATCTTCCCAAGGAACTCCCTGTCCTGTTTCCTTTCTGTCCTTCTTGAAGACAGGAGTGACATTTTTCTCCTCCCACTCCTGGGAACTTCCATGGTCACTGTGACCTTTCAAAGACAAATGACGGTGACCTTGCAATGACATCAGTTCTCATGGATCCATCCTACCCTTATCCATGCATTCCATGTCTCTGTTTTGTCTCAGTGTTCCCTAACTGGATCCTCCTCCCCTGAGGATAAATCTTCCTTGCTCTGGTCCAGGAAATTGGGATTTCTGAAGGTTGATCTTATCAGTCTTATCAGACTTTGAGTACTCGGGCAATTTCCATGTCCTTTGCCACCAGAATTCCTACCCTGCTGAGCCATGGCCCCACGTTTTCCTTACTCTTCCTTTTGCTGCTGATATTCCTGCAGAAAACTTGCTGCCCTTCATGTCCCTCACCAGATTTAATTCCAGATGGGCTTTGATTCCCCGCTCCAGTCGTATCCATCAATTTTTCAATTGATTTTTTTCTGCAGACAGAATTACACGGAGATCTCCAACATAGGGAACACCATTCCAGCTCCAGAGCTCATATTTGTTGGTCCATCTCGCCAGGATTTTTGCAGCTTTGCCAGATTACACCACATATGGAGTCTTCTTCCATGGGAAAACATGGAATTGTTTTGTCCAAATAAAAGCAGGAAGCCTCACTGCATGGGGTTTGGAGGAAGACTTGGTTTTGATGTTATCCCACGAAGAGGTCGCAGAAAAAATGGAAAGACACTGGATAAGGGCTGGAATTGATTTTTCAGTATGGGATGGAATAATAGGAGTGGTTTCTCCTGTGTGAATGTTTATCTAAAGACCTGCCGGGGTCTCTGCCAGCTCAATGGAACAAGAAAGATGCCTGTGCCTCCCTACATCCCAAAAATGGGTCTCAGGTGAAGGAAAAGCTGGGAAATTAAAGGAGCAGGATTTTTCCTTTGGTTTTGTTTTTAAATGTCTGGTTAAAAGGAAGCTCTGATTCTTAACTGTTTTTTGTGGGGAAAAATTCCTGTATCAGGACAAGGCTCAGGGTCTTGGGCCCAGTCTGAGGCTTCTCAGAGCCTACCTGGTGGATTATCCCTGGAAATCACATTCCCTTCAGCAGTGACATCATTTGCATTCCCTTTTCCTCTGTAATAACCATCATTTCTGAAGCAGTCACCTTTGCTCTTTCAAAGATTCAATTCCTCAATAGCATAAGGAGGCAAAAGGGTTTTTCCTTTACCCCTCCCATTTCCACAGGTTGTAAATTTTCTGTTTTCCCAGGATATCATTGCCCAGTATAACTTCTATAATTTCCATCTAGGACTGTTAACACCTCGGGTTTGGAAAATGACTGGATTTAAGATTTTTGAACACTGATTTTATGTTAGTCATATTTTTTTCCCCCAGTGCTTTTATTTCTCCAGGTTATCTTCAGTTTCTCATTGGATGCTGGAGACAGGAAGCTGTTCCCAGATGACCCAGGATAACAACTCTCATGTTTTATCCTCTCCAGACCTTGGATAACAGGTTTGAAAGCCATAACACCAATGATACAAGGCGCATATATAAAATTCCACTGCACACATCCAAGCAAGGAGAGATTTCCCAAAGGAGAACTCAGTTTCTCCTGCTCTGATTTATTCTGATGCCTTATTCCTTTCCATCTCCATTCATCAAGTCTTGAATGGGATAACAGCCTTAATAGATGCTAATTAGCAATATAAACCATCCACTATGCAGTAATAGCAAAATCAGACTGAAAAAAAGCCCTGTCAAAATAATGGTTGGGTCCAATGATTGAAAGGAGGGAAAAATGCCATTGGATTCTTAATACTGGAGTGCAGTTAAGAAAGAAAAGAGAAATTATTGCTTTTCCCATGTAAATTATAAGCAATTAAGCAGGGCATAGAAAAAACCTTGGGACTGAAATCCCTTTGACTTTCCTGTGTCAGCTCCTCCCTGCATTCCGGGAAGCTGCAGGAGCTGAAACACAATTTTTGTGTGTTTATTGTCAGCTCTTGTTTGATTTCATGCTCAAGTGGGAAAGCACTGCTCCAACCAGCGCAGATTTCCTGCTGGAAAGAGGAGAAACATTCTGGATCCAGCTCAGGGCCTTCCTTTCAGTGAGTGCAGATGTTTTGCTTTCGCTTGGAGGATTGGTATGTGCTAATTGGGCAAAGAACAGTAATTAGTCAGGGTGTGTGGGAGGTGATTTGTCTGGATACCACCACGAGCCTCCCAGAGGGCCCTGAGGCTGGAGCACACCATGTGAGCTCCCCTTAATTGGTGGACAACTGCAAAAACCTAAAATTTGGGGTGTCTTCCTCCCCCTCTCCAAATCCCTCCTGCTCACACGTGGATCTCTTGCCGTCCTTTTGAAAACCAGGCAATTTCCAGGGCAAAAAAAAAGATAATTTCTGGGCAGGCTAGGAGATTACAGGTGCATACGGGATGCATAGGAAGGGATTTCACAAGCGTGGTGATCTCTTCTCTGTGGTGATCAGTGTTAGGATCCGAGGAAATGGCCTGAAGTTGTGCCAGGGGACTTGAGGAAAAGCACAAAATTCCTGTGAATTCAAATGTCAAAGCTCATCAAAAAAGGATCAACTTTTTCTGTGAAATGTTCCAAGTTGGTCTCCACTTAAAAGCTGTTGGAACAAGCAAATTCCCTGTTCCTGTCTGTTTATCCACCTACCTCCCTATTTCTGCAGCTAATCTTCCTCAGGAGCTTCAGAATTCCTTCTGGGCTGCATCATTCTGTGGGGAGGAAATTGCACCTCATAGGATCAGAAAAGAAGCATCTCCCCCACCATCCGGCTTCTGTAACCCAGATTTGGGGAGTAGGATATTAATTTCCTATCAAATTCTGTGTGAAAAGCACCGGTTCCCCATATATATGTGTGTGAATACGTATTTATGTGTATATAAATATATATATGTGCGTCTGTGTATGTATAAATATACATATGTGCATCTGTGTCTATGTACACACACACACATATATAAAAATATATATAAAGTCTGGAATGCACTGAAGAAATTTTTGGGGAGATGCCTTTGTCCTGCAGTGAATGTTTTCCCAGGGAATTCAGCCAATTTCCTTCTCTACCATCAAATTCCAGTGTTTTTCCTTCATGATCTTGTCTCTGAAGTGTGTCTGTATTGCTACTCAGTGTGTCCAGAGGAGCTCTTGGTGCCCTCCTACTTTTCCAAGAATCCATGAATCAGAGTAAATTCCAACCAAAAGTCTTTTATTATATAATCCTGTTTATTAAAAATTAGTCTACAGATGGTGTTTCTTTTCAAGTCCATCACTGAAAGCCAGAACTATTTTTTCAATTGTTTCTATTTAAAAACAACAACAACAACAACAACAAAAGATGATGAATTATCATCAGTTATTCTGTAAAACCCCAGATATTTCTGGAAAGACAAAGTTTTTAATACAAATGTTATATAATAGGAATGTCTACAGCAGAATACATTAAGTTCCAAGCAGTTCAGGCTGTGTTTTCTTTCACTCCCCACTGCTCCTAATAACACCCTTTGTTCCACTCTAAGCCAATCTTTCTCATTCTTTGTTGGTTTTACATTCTGCAAATGCCTGTAGACAGTTCTGGTCCCCTTAGTCAGAGATTAGACAAATTGCACACATTGTTTGCTTTTAATCTCATCTCCCTCCTGACTTTTGAAACACTTGCAGTTGTTCTCCACCATCCTCTGCAGTTTACCAACACTTACTTGATATTTTGATTTTCTGAACGAGCACCATTCCGCAGTAGGAGTCAGATGATCCCAAAACACTCAATTCTTTCTGTTCAGGAACAGTTTTGCGGGAAGGATCTCATTGCTGATTGCACCAGATCATCTGATTTGGAGAAACCTGTTGCACATAGATATTCTAATTAAAGACAGGGCTTGGCCTCTTCTCCCACATAATTAATGACAGAACAAGGGGAAACGGCCTCAAGTTGCTCCAGGGGAGGTTTGGGTTGGATATTAGGAAAAAAATATTCACTGGAGGAGTGGTTAAGCATCAAATCAGGCTGCCCAGGGCAGAGGTGGAGTCACCAACTCTGACCATGACATGGAAACCTTCTCGATTTTGTATTCCCAGTTGGACTTGGGTTCTTGCAGCAGTCCTTTCCTTTTAAAATGTCTGTTCCAAAGGAAGACTTTATTTTTTTAGCTTAAAGCTTCAAATCCATCACTGCCCTGACATTAGCCCTGGACCCTTTTTTCCCCTTCCCCTCAGCAGAAAACGTCCTTTGGTAATGTTATTTAAAGGAAGGTGCACACCTGAGACTGCAGAAAGCGCTGTTGCATTTTTTTAAATTAAGAAACTAAAGATGGGATGATTCATTTGGTCCAATTTCTTTGCCTTTCAAGACAAACTGGTTTTCCTCCTCTTTTCATGCACCTTCAGTTGCTGGTCTCCCCTCTTTGCCTGAGAGGCTCAAGGATCTCAAGGATTTGCCATTGGTTTTGGAAATGAATGGTGGAGGAAATCCAGGATGTGGGATTTGATTGCAGTGGCGATAAGCTATGACCAAAAAACGCTTGGGAAAGAGGAGTGGAGCAGTTATTGCTGAGAGTTCCTGCTCTGACAGATGAGGATATTTCCACTTTCAAACACTGCAGTGCTGGATAAAACACTCTCAATAAAAGACATCATCTCAAAGAATTTGCAGCATAAAAGTTATGAAGCCTCACATGCATTAGGAAAAAATGGTGCAATAAAAAAATTGTTCTGGGTTTAACTGCTTCAGCTGCTGCTTTCTTTTTTTCTTTTTTTTTCTTTTTTTTTTTTTTTTTGCCTTGTTGTCATGTTTATGTTTGAAGAGGATTTCTGGGTTTGAGAATCACAGAATTGATAGGTTTGAAAAAGATCTCCAAGATCATCACATCCAGTCTTTGACCGAATGCCAGCCTGGCCACTGAATTGTGCCACAAAGTGCCACATTTACTCATTTTTTGAGCACTCAGCCCATTGATCCAGCCTGTCCAGGTCCTTTTGTAGAGCCTTCCATGCCACAAACAGATGGATTTCAATCCCAACACTGGCATGGTAGCCCTGGACTCACCCAGCGAGCCTGGCTTTATCCCCTTCCCCTTCAAACCTCATTTAAAGCCCTCTGGCCCAAAACTCAAGGGCTAGAACCCTCTTCCCTCTTCGAGACAGGTGAGACCTGCCTGTCTCCAGCAGCCCCAGCACCTCTAAAACACTGGAAAAGCCAAAATTCCATCTGAGCCAGGTGTTGATCATGTGGCAAAATAAAACCCCACCTAAGCCAGGTATTGATCATGTGGCAAAATAAAACCCCACCTAAGCCAGGTGTTGATCATGTGGCAAAATAAAACCCCACCTAAGCCAGGTGTTGATTAGTGGGAGGGACACTATTCAACCTCATCCCTGCCAACCTGAACAACCAATAGTGGGTGATTATCCCAGGGCTGGACCAGACCAGGGACATTCCCAGGAATGTCTCTTCCACGGGAAGGTGGCAAAATTCCCGGTGGGATTGGTATGGCCGGCAAAGAAACTGTCAGGAGTGGGATTCGAACCCACGCCTCCAAGGGAGACTGCGACCTGAACGCAGCGCCTTAGACCGCTCGGCCATCCTGACCTCTGGAATGTGCTGTTTTGCTTCCTGGAATTCCTGGGAAATTGTTTTTTCCATGGAATGTGTCCTTTAAGTGTGTGGAGCATTTCCTCGGGCACCAGAAGCAAAGAGCAGCCTGAATTTCAGAACTGACAGAAGGGTGCAGCCGAGTAGGGGTCAGTCTGTTCTCTCAAGAAATAAGGGATAGGACAAGAGGAAATGGCCTGAAATCGCACTAGGAATGCTTTAGATTGGCTATTAGGAAAAATTTATTCAGTGAAAGGATGATCAAGCATTGGAATGGGCTGCCCAGGGAAATGGTGGAGTCACCATCCATGGAAGTGCTCAGAGGTGTGTGGATGTGGCTCAGGGATGTGGTTTAGTGTTGAACGTGGGTTAGCGATGGGCCTCGGTGATCTCAGATGTCTTTTCTAACTTTAATAATTCCATGATAAGGCTCAGAGTTCTCTCTATCCCCACCATCACTAAGTTAACAATTAGTTAAGAGGTTAAAAATCAGCTTAGAGTGAACTTAACCAGTGCAAACCACAAACCAGCTTAACGGAGGAGGAAAAACCCCAAAGAACCTCGACAGTCAGAATAACAAAAAGATACAATAATTTCTGGCATATCCCCTTACCTCTGCCAGCTCCGTTCTTTTTCTTTCTCTTTGGGTTTTTTTTTTTTTCTTTCTCTGCAGAGAGTGCTGGAATTTTTCCAACAGACTTTAGATGAATTGACAGTGGCATATGCATGAGCTGATGGCTGAGTGCAGCAACGTGGTTTTCCTCTCCTCCAAAGCTCAGTGAAGCTCCCCGGAGAGGATCTGAGCAAGGTCATCTGTTCCCTTTGAGGGTGGAAGCAGGGGAACAGCAGGACTTCGCAGGGTCCAGGAAGAGGGCTGGGGAAATTCAGTTTCAATTGAAAAGGGAGGAGATTTTATTTCAAGAGAAAGGGAAATTGAGGTAAGGGATAATAAACCTTTCAGAGTAGCAGGAGTGCCTCACAAAATATATCTGAGAAAGAGAGAGCTGTGCAAAATAAATTTCACCCTTTATGCAGCAGCTGCCGGGGGATTGGAACTGGATCTTTAAAGTTTCTTCCAACCCAAACCAGCCTGGATTCTATGATATTTTAAGAGGTTTAGTGGGAACAATCCATGGTCCTGGGTGCTGGTGAGGGTCTTCATGAAGGTCTTCATGGGCTGGGGCAAGGTGATATTTAGAGAAGGGACCCCAAAGCAGAGGGGGAGAGGTCTCAGAGCATTCAAGGTCCCTTCCAACTCAAACCATTCTAGGATTCTATAATTCTGTATAAAACCCCATTTTAGAGGATTTTACATGGAACTCTTAAACTGCATCATTACAGAGGAACACTTCAGCATCGCTATTAACTTTATCCTGCTGAAGAATTTCCTGAGCTTGTAAGGAAAGAATTGCAGGATGTCTTTCATTTTCAGTGGCTTCTGCCCACATCCCTGGCTGATGGAAAGTCTTGATCCCTGGCTAATGGGCCATGTTAGAGAGACAAAGGAGATTTTGGCACTTCAAATCCACAGCCTCTGTGCTTTTGATGGATGCAAAACCCTATGTCACCACTGCCATCACAGGGATGTGGCCTTAATGACAGCACCCTTTGCCCTGGGAGACATCAGTGGCAGAGAAGGGAATAAAACTTGAGGGAACTGACTATCAACCTGCCACCAAAGTAATATTTCTCATGCCTTTTCTTAGTTTAAAGGCAGAAATGGAGAAAAGGGGCAGGAGGGCAAGTCAGGGGCTCTCTGTGCTCGCTTAAATGGCCTCCTGGCCAACCCCTGTTCCTCGAGCTCCTTCAGACCTGGTGGCATCTGGGTGTGGGTGGCCACCGGTGAGTAAGAAAGGTGTTTTGCAGAGCTCCAGCTGGTGAGGAATGAGCTGTGCGGGGCTCAGAGTGGGAAACACAATGCCAAGGGGTTTCCATTGGGTAAACATTCCGCATTTGGACTGCTTTGTATGAGAATAAACAGCCGGCACAAAGGAAGCTGCCAACTCCCCATCAACACTGCGTCCTTTTAAGGCTTTTTTTTTTAACAGCTTCACAGACTCCCAGGCAGGATCGTGTAGCAGTTTTGAAATCAATGAGGCATTTGCCATTTCCCTCTCACCTTGCCTGCCTTTGGATTGGCACAGCTCCACAGCTCAGCTTTTATGCCTGTGGATCTCTCTCTCTCCATCATTAGAACAAGCGGTGCTTTGGCTCATCCTGGCTCGAGAAGGTGCAGGAGAGTCTCATTTGCTCATCCTGGCAGATGAATCAGGAACTCAGGAGGTTTTGGAGGATTGGGGCAGCCAGCACATGCTAAGAACAGGGGCAGAGCCACAATCCAAAGTCAGGCACCTTGGGGAGAGCTCCTCCACAAAAGGTCACTCACCCAGGGGGATACCTCCAGGACTTTGTGTCCCCATCCCATGTCCAGCAAGTGGGATCATTAGGCAGAAGAGGCCATAGATCTCCTCTCCCATGTAAGAAGGGATCCTGGATGAGATTGTCCAACACCCTGTCCAATTCCATCTTCTTGGATTCATAGAATGGCTTGGGTTGGAAGGGACCTTAAAGATCACCTGGTTCCACCCCTTGCCATGGGCAGGAGCACCTTCCACAGTCCCAGGTTGTTCAGAACCCCTTCCAGCCTGTCCTTGAACACTTCCAGGGATGGGGTTTGAAAACCTTCAGGACGGGGGACTCCACCACATCCCTGGAAAGGTTGTTCCAGTGTTTGATTGCTCTTGCTGTAAACAAACAAACAAACAAACAAACAAACAAACAAACAAACAAGCAAACATTAAAAACCCAAATCTTTGTATATCAAGATGGAACCTTTTTGACATATCTCCATTCGATGCAGGCTCCTCCCACTGCTTGCCAGAGATCTGTGGCTCTAATCAATATTTATTAAGGGAAAGTCTTTATTTCAGAAATCTCTCTTATTTTTTCATTTATTACTTGAGGCTGAGGGGAGGAGTTTGTTTCTTTATTTTCTAAGCCATGGAGAGCTTTAAGTGCTCATCAAAAGTGCAATTATGTCAAAACCACTCGATTAAAAATATCCAGGGTCTTACGTGCACGAGAAGAAAGGGACAGGCTGCTTGGGATGTTGGACGGGGTTTTCAAATCACAGCCCTGTGCAAAACAAGATGAGGACAAGAAGTTTCTCTTTGCTATAAAAAACGTTTATTCATGGTTTTACCTGAGCTAGAAGTGCCAGGGGCACCTGTGTACAGCGCTGCCCATCCGAACGTGACCAGGGCGCTGAGATGTCACCGCCAGACACTCAGAGAGGAGCGGCGACAGCGGCTGGACTGTGTCTGTCCATGAGCATTGCTGCCCTCTCCTGGCTCCAAAGCTGACAAAAACAGAGGAAATCGGCTCGGGAAGGATGAGGATGGTGATGCCTTAGATATGGTAAAAATATGAAACAGACACAGCAGTACAGGGAAAAAGGGAATTTACCTCGGTTTAATAAGATCCTGGGTGCCCAGACTCATCAAAGGTGGAAAACACACCAAGGAGCGAGCGAAGAGCTGGAACCGACCAACCCCATGTACAACCTGTACCAGATTTTTATGGACGTCACAAAATTAGCATGTCTACTTAAAATCCCCCAATAAGAAACTTAATAAATGAAGTAATTGTCCCCCATTCTAATGAACACCCCCCCAAATGAGACTACAGCCTAGTTTATAAAAACATGTTCCAGAGAGAAGGCTCCGTCCAAGGTTGGAGCCTCTAGTTCTGAGGTAGTAAAAATGTTTGTTCTTCCTTGCTTTGCAAGACCCCAGACTAAGCTAAATATCAGACTACAAGGGTTATAAACATGGGGCTAAAGCACAAGGAGTGTTTGTGCTGGATACAAGGAGTGTGTGCAGAGGGTAACAGGGAAGGGAAAGAGTATAAAATATGTATACAAGGGTACAAAAAGAAAATACAAAAATCACTGGCATCAATGGCAGCAGGGAGTGCAGGGATGGGTGCAGGACAGGTGGGACATGCACAGGCTGTGCTGCTTTTAGGGCACATGGGCTCATCCATGCTGCTGGAGGATGCTCACCCCAAATAATCACAGCCAGCAGGGTCCTATTGGGTCCTGCTGACCAGCTCTGGCTTCCCCATGGTTTTGTCACTCTGCAGGGATCACAGAATCATGGAATGGTTTGGGTTGGAAAGGATCTTAAAGATCATCTCATTCCAAACCCCTGCCATGGGCAGGGACACCTTCCACTATCCCAGGGAGCTCCAAGCCCTGTCCAGCCTGGCCTTGGACACCTCCAGGGATGGGGCAGCCACAGCTTCTCTGGGCAAGGCAAGGCAGAATCTCTCTGTAGGGAACTCACAGACAGCTCCCAGGTAGGGGAACAGGGATTTCAGGTGTTTTCTCGTGAAGCTCAGGCTCTCTTTGTCCTTCCAGAAATTTGCTGAAGGTTTTTTGCTCACCAGGCAAACAGTGGGGATTTGCAGTGACTTCCCCAGAGCCCAGCAAGGGACTTGGAGCCTTAGCACATGTGTTTCTTCTCACGGAATCACGGAATGGGTCAGGCTGGAAGGGACCACAGTGGGGATATCTGGTCTCACCTCCCTGCTCAGGCAGGGCCACCCCAGACCACAGGGCACAGGATTGTGTCCAGAGGGTTTTGGAATATCTCCAGTGAGGAGACTCCGCACCCTCCCTGGAAAATCTATTCCAATGCTTGGTCACTGCACAGGGAAGAAATTCTTCCTCATGTTCAGGTGGAACTTTCTGGGTGCCAGTTTCTGCTTGTTCTTCTTGTCCCCTGCCCCAAGGAGCAGAGCCTGGTCCATCCTCTGACCCTTCCCTGCAGATACTGCTGGACATTGATGAGGTTCCCTCTCAGTCACCTTTTTTTGAGACTGAAAATGTCCAGCTCTCTCAGCCTGACCTCAACAAAGATGCCCCAGTCCCTTCATCATCTTTGTTGCCATCTTCTGTTCTTCTCGCTGCACTTCCTCTGCTGCTGAATCTCTGCAGATGCAGGCCCAGGTCTAGAAGTCCAAATAAAATGAGCTGGCTGTTCTTAATCCCAGAATCAAAGTGTTTTAAAAGGGATTTGGTACATATGGACAAACTCTCACCCTCCTTTTCAACCTCAAACCAGGGACTCACATTCCTGGCACCTCCTGGGACTTGTCTGGCCTGATCAAATTTACAAACTAAGCCAGAACACCAACAGGGGAGAGGTCGACAGGGGAAAAAAAACAAAAAAAAAAAAACCCTTTGCAAAACATCCTGAGAGTTTTACTTCCAACGATGGAAATGTGGAAGTCTTATTCGGGTCTGACAAGCTGTTGGCTCAGAAAAATCCTGCATTTGCTGAACTGTTAACACGAGTCTCGGGGAAAGATGTGCTCAGGTTTCTAACTCACGTTGCACATTCACATGGAGCTTCAGGGAGAAAGAGGATCTTCCCAACCTTGTGGTGACGGTTTGTCCCTTGGCAATCTGTCCCTGAAGTAGGTGGGGTGATGTCTAAATCTTCACAAAATTGACTTAGCAAAGGTTACCTCTGTCGGGGGTAACTTGAGTAATTCCTTCTTGGAAACCCCTTGGCTGAAATCTTCTCCCTCTCTTTTTCTTCACAAGGAAAGAAATAAAACATTGGGAAATAAGCGACCACTTCCATTAACCATCACTTTTTCTCCAGTCAAGCAACTACTGAAAAACATCCCCCCCCACACCTGAACCCTGCTGACTGCAGTTCAGCCCTAAGAGAAGAGAGTTCTTTAAAAATAGAAGAGATAAATGGTAACTAATCACATGAAGAATGAAAGAAAAATGAAAGGAAAGCTCTGAAAAAGAAGGAAAGCATCCAAAACCTATTAGAGAATGCTTAGACCCTGAAGACCTTTGTATATGAAATTGTGTAGAGCTTGAGTCTCTTGATGAGTCACATCTCCAGATGAAGAAATATGAAGATATTTCTTCTCTCCAAGTGCCTTTGCAGGAAGGTGTCTCCACCAACCCCAAGCACAACTTCTTCCACCACAACTACTCCTTCCAGCAGCTCGGAAACGAAGGAAACAAATTTATTCCTGCAGCAGATAGGAAGACTTGGAAGAGCTGCAGAGCTGCCCATGTCCAACCATGGGTCAGCTGAAGCCAAACCCTTCTCCCTCTGGGCTTTCTCCTGTACTCACCAACTCCCAGCAAATGCCAGGAGCTGCTGTTCCTGGCAGCGCAGCCAAGTCGTGATTCCTCGGAGCTGAAAATAGGACGGCGCTGGCGGCAGCTGATGCTTTTGCTCACAGCTCCCAACTGAGTGGGCTACCTCCAAAAAAGCAGATGGCCAGGGAGGAACTCCAGCAATTTGCTACCAAGCAGCTGAAAGTCCCCTTCGCCCACAGCTCCGAGAGCTCAGCATTTCATGACATCTAGTGGGCAAGGAAGGCACAGGGAATTGTGTGGAGAGAAAGGCTGAAAAATGCCAAATCAATTGGCCCTAGAGAAACGTGGATATGGAATTAAATAGGGAAATAAAAAGAGCTGATTTCCTCCCTTGAAAGAGTTACAACCTCAGCAGTAACTCCAAGGGGAGACAGGGAAGAAAAACAGAATTATGGAGAGGGCGAGTGATTTGAGAAAGATCAAACATCGGGTTAGCTCAATAAAGCCAATTATATTCAACCCCAGCCCTCCTCAGCCTCAGCCTGTCCTGTCTGCTGGTTGGCAGGAATACGGAGCTGTCTGAACAGGGCCATCGCCCCAAACTGCCAAAGAAAGGAGAAAATTTCCTGAGAGAAACATGTGGAGCTACTTTACAAAACCAGAAGGAGAAACCAGGAGTGTTATCGGAGAGGTCAAGTGTGACACTGGAACACATCACCCAAGCGTGGGACGTAGAATCCTCATGGCAAGAAAGACATTGAGGGGCTGGAGAGTGTCCAGAGAAGGAAAAGGAGCTGAGGAAGGGTCTGGAGCACCAGGAGAGGCTGAGGGAGCAGGGGGGGCTCAGCCTGGAGAAAAGGAGGCTCAGGGGGAACATTTTGGCTCTCCCCAACTCCCTGACAGGAGGGGGCAGCCAGGTGGGGGTTGGTCTCTTCTTCCAGGTGACAAGTGACAGGATGAATGGAGATGGCCTCAAGTTCCATCAGGAGAGGTTTAGATTGGACATTTGGGACAAATTCTTCATTGAGAGGCCACCCATGGATGTGGTAGAGTCGCTATCCCTGGAGATGTTTAAAGATGTGTAGATGTGGCGCTAGGGGACATTGTTTTATGGTGGCCTTGGCAGTGCTGGCTTAAAGGTTGGCCTTGATGATCTTCGAGGTCTTTTCCAACCAAAATGATTCCACAATTCTGTGTTCCAGCACTGTGCATTACAGACAGACTGCACAAAACTAAAATCGCCTGCCCACTTAGAGTTTATAAACCATTTTAGATTCATCTTCCCAAGTCCAGACAATTATCATTAAGATGAGGTGCCCAACTTCTTAAAAATGCAAAACTCCCTCAATTTCCTTACAATAACCCACCTCTAGACATTTATTTGGAAGAATCTGTCAAAATCTGACCAGATGAAACCCATCTCAATGGACCAGAGTACCCAGACCCATGTGCCTGAGGTTTCTGCAAGTTTCAGCACAGGGCTATGCTGGTTTTTACTGAGCTGTTGATTGAATTCAACAGATGGAAGAAAAATGGGTGAATGCAAGATGAATTTGCAGGTCTGTGTTTTGCAGGTGAATGCGAAGGGAGAGATGAACCCTGAAGCTGCCAGAGAGGCTTCTGAGGTCATGAAGGATGAAACCAGTGAGGAGATAATACAATGAAGCCAGAGGGGACCAGTGTAATTTTTTAAGGACCCCACTGTGTGTTCATCACATCCTTGTCTTTCTATTTTCTGCCTTTTTTTATCCCTGTGAGTATCTCTAAACACCTTCTCTCCAGTAGCTCTAATACACATCCATGCTTTTCCGTTCCTCCTCAGGGAATCACTCACCCCATTCTCCATCCTCCTGTAAGGAGCAAAGAGAATTAATTCAAGTTGCAAAATGTGTTTTTTTGGTTTTGTTTTTTGGTTTTTTGTTTTTTTGGTTTGGTTTGGTATGGTTTGGTTTGGTTTGGTTTTGGGGGTTTTTTTGTTGGTTTTTTTTTTTTTTTTTGCATCTGACCCAAGATTTTCCCCAAACCACCTAACTGAAGGAATCTCAGGAGCTCCTGATTGCTTTCAGGGATCACCTCACTGATTGATACTGCTGTTCCTTCCCAGAGCTGTTTCTGTTCCACGCTTTCTGAATGGTAGAGGAAAATTTAAAATAAAAATAAAATTAAACAAAATAACTTTTTCCTTTGAGCCAAACACAAATTAGGCAACTGAGCAGACAAAAATGCTCACTGGTCCAGGAGAGAGTGGATTTGTAATCTAAATTACTGCGGAATAAAAACATCGTCCTCCCTCTGTTCTCTAATTTAAACATTGTCTCCTGTTCTTCTTCCCTTTTTGTTTGACTAATTTAGTTGCCTTTGGTCTAAGGGCAAGGAAATCTCATTTGCATGTTGTAGAGGACATTAATTATAAGTCCTTTTACTTCAAGCCCTGCTCCTGCACTGAGTGGAAGCCTCAGTCTGACTGCAGCCCCAGTTCCTCCGAGGGTCGTTAATTATTGAGCCCATTGAGTTCTACCTGAACATAATGAGCTCAGGAATGAGCTGTGTCTCCCTGGGGGAGAGGCTGGAAGGAGAGGACAGGCGGTGGGAAGGGGATGAGCCACAGAAATCCCAGATTTGGAGAAGGTGTGACTGTGAGAAGACAGAGCGAGTGTGATGGAGTCACAGAATCATGGAATGGTTTGGGTTGAAGGGACTTTGAAGAACATCTCATTCCAAGCCCCTGCTGTGGACAAGGACACCTTCCACTAGACCAGGCTCCACAATCTGAATTCCGGATCCACAGCTTCTCTGGACAAGCTGTTTCAGTGCCTCACCCCCTCACAGTAAAGAATTCTTTCCTAATGAATTATTTTTTCCTAATATCTAAAGGTACGGTCTCATTTTGAACCATTCCCGCTTGTCCTGATTTTTTGGTATTTATTGGGTGGTCAGGCACAGGTTTCCCAGAGAAGTTGTGGATGCCTCACCCCTGGAAATGTCCAAGGCCAGGTTGGATGGGGCTTGGAGCAACCTGGCATCCCTGCCCTTGCCGTGAGGGTTGGAACAAGATGATTTTCAAACCCTTCCAAGCCAAACCATTCTACGATTCTAGGGTTGAAATGCCCCAATCCTGCCCCAGATTCCTTGTCCCTCAAAGCCTGGAGTCACTAGATCCAGGACTCCAGCCAAAATCTCTTCTTGGCTTCGCCATGGCAGGGGGCTGATGAGACTCCAGCATAAAACGCTCAGAGATCACCTCTGGGTTCTTATTTTAAAAATTACGAGCTCTGGTGTCCCGACACAGATTTGAATTTATGATAAACCTACTTCTTTTAACAACAGGATAATCATGTACAAATTTCCTTCACCTATGTCATCCCCCGGAATTGTCTAAGACAACATGAGCTTATCGAGGCACAAAATCCAACCAAAAACCCAAGCAATGTGTACTCCAGAAGTACAATATCCCAAGATTTGGGGAACTTCACTTGAACTCTTCTCCCAAAGCACATCTTGGGATGAACTGCAGCCTGCTTGGCTCCTCTTGGACTATCCAGACCATATGGATGACCTAGATTTTGAAGGAGTGAAGGATATTCAAGCTCTCCCCTTTCAGGAGAATTCCTGGGCTTGGATTGTTAAATCTTTCAATGCTAGTGCAGAGTGGATGAATCTGGACTTTAGGCTGAACCTGGAACCCAGCCTGGCACAACGTGTGGATTTATATTTTGTGCAGCAGGTCATGACAGATTTAGTTCCTTAGGAAAAATCCCCTCTTGGAGCCTTGCTCAAAACCATTTGGAAGACAGCTGAAGATGGAATTGTCTTTAGAGGTCATCTGGCAACCCCCAAATATAAAAGGGTCTGCTCTTCCTGTGCTCCACTCTCCTCATTAGGAAGTTTCTCCCAGAGGTGCAGAGCGGAATTTTTGGTGTCAATGGCTCCTGCCAGTTCTCCCCCAGAAGATGGCAGGAGCCTGGATCCACTCTGCAATGTCTTTTGGCACTGACAGTGAGCCCTGGATGTTATTTACAGAGGTTTGTTGCGACAGTTCAGAGAGGGCTGAGGGACATTTGCCTGTGAATAGCAGTGAAATTTAAGACTCTGCTGTGTTTTATTTATGGCGCCTTTCCAGATGCCAGGCACAGAAATCATTTGCTTAATAAATAATACAAATAAACAGACAACCAACGCCTCGTGCTCTCAGCCCAGACAGCCACACATGGAGTGACAGCCTGACAGGGAACTGGGGATATTGGAACAATTCTGTTTTCATGGAATCCCTCTGGATGGAAAAGACCTCCGAGATCATCAGGTCCAAGTTTTGGCTGAATACCACCACATCCACCAAACCATATTCCCAAGTGCCACATCTACTCATTTTAAACACCTGAAGGATGATAACTCCACCATTTCCCCACGCAGTCCAGTCCAATGTTTAGCCATCCTTCCAGTGAAGATATTTTTCCTAATATCCAAAGTGAACCTGCTGTGTCACAGCTTGAGGCCATTTCCCCTTGTCCTGCTGTTTCCTGGGAGAAGACACCGACCCTCACCTCCCTCAGCCTCCTTTCAGGTGGATGTAGAGAGTAATAAGGTCTCCCCTGAGCCTCCTTTTCTTCTTTTCGAGGTCTTTCCCAAGCCATTACAGTAATGACTGACTAAGGGATGGACAATTCCTTTTCCAGCTGTTTTCCTCTCTTTTCAGGGCCCCGTCAAGTATCACAGGGGGCAGCGAACAGCACATTACCCTCAGTGCTGGAAGATGTGGATTCAGTATCTTTAGGCACTGGGGTTAACCTTGGGAAAGTTACTCAGGGCACTGAAATCTGTGAATTTTAACTGACGTTGTCAAGAATTGGGACAGGCTTCCCAGAGAAATGGCGGAGTCACCATCCTTGGAATGGCTCAAAATGTGTGTGGATGAGGACAGGATTTAGTCAGTTGGACTTGATGAACTTAGAGCTCTTTGCCAACCTTAAGAATTCTATAATTCCATGATTTGAATATTCCTCTGTTATATCTTCATGGGTTGAAATGACTGGTTGGGAGAACACACCAGGTCTGACTAATATTAGGCAGATAAAAAACATATTTAAGGCATTTTTTCCTCCTCACAAGCACATCCTGGATGGAGCACCAGAGCAGAGTTTTTATTTCCTTCTCTCTCCTCAGAGAGAACACATTTTCTCCATTCATATGGATGAAGAAAGAGCCATGTCAGGAGCAGAGTGACAGTAGTAAATGGATAATAAATGTTTTTACATGAACTGTTCCAGCTATTGCTGTGGTGAAATCATTCCAGGAGACAGCAGGAACAGCACAAAGTAATTTGTAATCTTCAGGAGTGCATGTCCTGGGACCCCCAAACCCAAAACACGTGTTAACACTGGGACAAGAAGACTTTAAATGCTGCTGTTTAAAGTCTTTAAAGTTTAAAGGAGTGTGGGACAGAAAAATGAGGCAGAGGTTGCTGAGTAATCCATAGAAAAATGAAGGATAATAGAGAGAAAGTAGGGAGACTGGAGAAACAGAAAAATAGAGGATTATTAATTTTTTTAACATTTGGTGTCTACTCTGGAGCCTTTCTTCTTCTGTTCGAGGTAAATGTCTGAAGTTCCAAAAAAATGGAGGAATATTCAGTGCAGCCACTGGATTTTATACTCAAAATTCCACATCCACTGGCCCTGGAGGAAGCTTTTGGTAATCCAGTTCAGATAGAACCCTCCACATAAAACTTCAGAATAAGTTAGGTTGGATATCCTCTTTTGAGGTAACCAGTCCAAAAAGACGTTCTAAGAGGGGCCAAGCAGTTCAGGTCACCCAATGCCTTTTCCAGTCAAAGTTTTAGCATCCTCCAGAGCTGGGATCCCTCTTTTTACACCCTCCCCTTAGGGATCTTCATACAATAACAACATTTTCTCTCACCTTGCCTCTGGAGACACCTTCTCCCAATTTTCCCTTGTATATCCTCGTATACCCATCCATCCCAACCTTCCTGGTTGAGCCACCCCAGTATTGCCTGTTTGTTGTTTTTTTTTTTTTTTACTAGAGAACCCAAAAAAGGACAAATTTTCTGTATTCCTCATTCTTTCCTTAGGCAGGAGGAGGTCAGTGACATGCCTGAGTCTTTTCAAGTTTAATCTTATTCCCTGAATTAAGGCTGTGACAGGAGAAGGTGTGATCAGTTCCTGGCGTCTTCTGTTGATAGTGCCGTCAGAAAGGCCAAACACCTTTTAAAATCTGTTTATAATTAATTGAATGCTGGCATCGCGAGTCACTTTAATACATGTTCATTATCACTCGGACCCTCTGATATAGGTTACAACCTGAAGGAATTGAAATTAATGGATGGCCTAAGTACCATTCATCAGCGATCAGCAGAAGCCACGGAATGTGTCAGAAGCAGTTTCCTTCACAGTATGAAAGAAAGCAAAGGGAAAGTTCACACTTTAAACTTCCATTTCAATACACTTAAAAGCCAGATTAGAATGAAAGAGGTGGTTTTTTCTCTCAGCTTGAAACCTGAATGCAGAGCAAAATAATTTGATTTCATATTTGAAAGCACATCCCACTGAGTTACTCAGTAATCAAAACATATTTGCTGTTTTTACTTTCATGGATGCACACATGTAAGTGTGTGTGTGCTGCCTGAAATCATCCTGGGGATTGAAGGAACTGTCAAAGCTTGACCCATTCTCTGTTCCCAAACCACCACATCCAGAGGTGATGGAGTGACTCCACTGATGTCAACAAATGCTTGACAGGACCAGGCATCTGCTCCAGTGTGCACTTGGAGAAGGAGAAATGCTCATTTATTCCCCAGAGGGACAGCAACAGACATGTTCATGTTGCTCTTTCCACCACTCTGAAGTTTCCAGGATGTTTGTTTATCCCAAGCTCAGCTAATTCCCAACAACAACAGGTCCAGGAGGAATTATGGGGTTTTTTACAGAGCCCCTCTGCCAAACTCTTCATCTCTGAGCAGTGAAGGGTGAACGTCATCTTCTCTGTGTGCCTAAAAACCAGAGAGAGATGAATGAAATGAGTGTCAAGAGAGAAGCTCAAGATGATGGAAGAAATTCCTGTTGGATGAAATCCCTCTACAATTAACTTTTTGTATGCTGCAGACTTCTATCTTGAGGAGGAAAAGAGTCAAGTCAGCCCTTGGACTTGTGCTACCTGGAGGAAGAAATCAGAACATCTCAGGGGAGGATAAAAAATTCCTCTCCCCAATCCAGAGCCAGTGTCTATGAGACCAGGGCGCTTCAAGAACCATCCTGGCAAATGTCCATGCCTGCCTTCACCAATTCTTGCTTCTTTTTTAGGCAGGCTGCGAGTAAAGATCAGCATGAAACAGCTCACAGGTCATCCATATAAGCCTAAACAAGCTGATAAAATCATCTCAGGCCCTGAGAAATGTGTTTCAAAGGTGTTGGTGACATCGGGTCTGCACCCACACCATGGATGTGCCAAGGTGGGAAGTTTGGTCACTCTGAATGCAGCTCCAGCCTGGTGGGACTGAGCAGCTACCAGACCTGGAACAAACCCAGGGTCACAAAATCACTCATTAAAGTTGGAAAAGACCTCCAAGAGCATCCACCACAACTAAACCATATTGTGAAGTGTCATTTTTACTCATTTTTTAAACAATTCCAGGGGTGGTGACTCCAGCACTTCTCTGGGCAGCCTGTTCCAATGCTTGACCATTCTTTCAGTGAAGAAATTCTTCCTAATATTCAACCTAATTTTTGCTATTATTGAACTCCTCACTGGACTGATACTATGGATCTCCCCCACAGCACAAAGCACTGCATTTCTATTTTCCATCTTCAGAAGACCAAAGTGCCTTCTGCCAGCAGTTTAAGGGATGTTTTAGGGAACACTCAGGCTCCAAAGGATGAGTTTGGAGTGAAAACCCTGTCTGAGAACATACTGCTGTGAGGAACTGACCACTTTGCTCACGTGACATAGAAACAACTCTTCTTTCTTGCTTCTATTTCCATTGGCCTGAGCAGAAAGGCTGCAAATACAGCTGGAATTATTTGTGCTTATATAACCAAGCCACATCTATGCAAAATTGCCTCTTAATGACTCATCACAGTGCACTGTTTGTCTTCTCCCGCCAACCAGCTGACTGAGAGGAGTTGTTAGACCTCAGATTCCTCCCAGGCAGCCTCTATAAACATTTGAGTTTTATTAGCTGTTTATAAATTATATCAAAATACATCAGGCACCCATGGCTGGGACAGAACGGCGATTGCTACATGTAATAAATAACAGAGCACGGGATGAAAACAGATATATACATTTTAAAGTGCACCTGAGGCACATTAGAGTCATTGCATAATATGTTTTGACTTAATAAGAAGCTGCACTTTGCGTAAAGACAGTGCTTAAAGTGGCTTTCCCTGACTGATTTATGAAATGTAAATGTTTACACATCCACTGTGTATCCTGGGGCTTGTAGGAATAAAGTCAAAACAACCTTGGGGGTGGGAATGCGTTTCACTGGGTACAGGAAAATCCTCCTCTCACTTCCACCGGCACATCTCTCTTGACCACGCTGGAATTGTGATGAGTTGTCTTTGAGATCAAAATGGGGCTTAAAAGACGCAAAATAGAGGCACTCAAGCTCAAAATACACATTTCTTCTCATATGACAGACAAAATAATGAATGTTTAAGCAGCTTCCATGGGGAGATGATGTTTCCCTGTCGTTTGATTTCATTGAGATGCAATGACCTGAACACCCCCAAAAATGGAATAAAAAGAAATGCTTTGTGGCTGTAAAATCTGATCAATATGTATAAATTATATAGATATATAGATATATAGATATATAGATATATAGATATATAGATGTATAGATATCTCTATCCCCAGGGAAGGGGTGGAGTCACCAACCCTGGATGTGTTCAAAAAAGGAGTAGATTTTTTTGAAATGGTACCTGGGGTTCTAATGGGAATTGTGGTATTTGGTTGAAAGTTGGACTTGATGTTGGAGGTCTTTTCCAGACTTAAGGATTCTGTGACTTTCCCTATCCTAAGTTGGAGAGACAATTCTCGGAGAACCAAAGGAGAATAAACCAATAATTCTTGCTAACCCTGAAATCTTTGACCCAAGGCTGGACAAAGGGCTTAACACTTTCCTTCCTTCCTGGAAAAGACTTCCTCTAGGTTTAGTTCTGCAAACTTTGGAATGAATGGAGTCCAAAACCCTCTGCGGACATTCCCACTGACTTTGGCAGGATTTTGATCCAATTCAGTGTCCATAAGTGGGAATTCAGGGTAGGTTCACCTTGGTTTAATACTGATCTTTTCAAAATTGTGTGCTCGTCTACGTATTTTGAACACACGCTTGTAGCTAATGACTTATGTGACATCACCCCGTTCTGGATCTCAGATTATTTTCCCGTTATGGATTCATGCACCCTCTGAGGCACTTTCAATGCAGTCACTTGGGAAGAACACTTCATCCTTACTCATTAATAAATCTGGGAAGTGGGGTTTCCATATGTGTAGGGGTTACCCCGGAAGACAAAAATAAATACTGAATGTCACCCCTTCCTCCTCTTTTTTTGTCACAGTTTTTATTGCTGAGCAGATGTGCTATGGGGAAAATTAACTCCATCCCAGCCAGACCCAAAACAAAGACTGCACCTTGAATTCTGCATCCATTTCTGGGCCCCCCATTTCAAGATAGTTTTTGTGGTGCTGGAGTGTGTCCAGAGAAGGGCAACAAAGGTGGTGAAGGTTCTAGAGAGTGATTCCCATGAGGAGTGGCTGAAGGAGCTGGGGGGAGCTTAACCTGGAGTAAAGGAGGCTCAGGGGGATCTTATTCCTCCCTACACCTCCCTGACAGGAGATTGCAGCAAGGTGGAGATCAACCTCTTCTCCCAGGGAACAAGGGACAGGACAAGAGAAAACAGCCTCCTGTTGCACCAGTGGAGGTTCAGCTTGGATATCAGGAAGAATTCCTTCATGGAGAGGGCTGTCAAGACCTGGAAAACGCTGCCCAGGGAGGTGGTGGAGTCCTCATCCCAGGAGGTGTTCAAGGAAAGCCTGGACGTGGCACTCAGTGCTCTGGTCTGGTGACAAGGTGGGGATTGGTCACAGGTTGGACACGATGATCTTGGAGGTCTTTTCCAACCTAAATGATTCTGGGATTTTGTGAAAGAGACAGCAAACCCTGGATGGAGCAATAGATAAAAGCTGCAGCTCTGTCACAGTGCACAAAGATATCGGAGCTAACTCAAACCCAGCCATGCAGCACAAAGCGAACAAGAGCTGCAAAATCCCACAAGAAGGATAAATTAGCTCATGCTTCATTCCATCCCGGCTCAGTTAATACACTGATACTTGAGTTAATGAATTTAAAATCAACTTGAATGCATCTCAGATGCTCTGGGGTTTGTAGACCTGGTTCCAGTTTTTAGCTCTCTGAAAGACACTCCGTGTAACAAAGCACCTCTTTGGGTTCTGAATTTCCCTCTTTTTCAGTACAGCATTGTGAGAATAAACTGCAGCATCCTCGGGTGCCCTGGAAAGAGCAAATATAATGCCGCAAGATAAAGAGGAAAGCAACTGGTGTCACAGAATCACAGAACTAGGGTTGGAAGGGACCTCTGGAGATCATCCAATCCAAGCCCCCTGCCAAGACAGTGTCACCAGGAGCAGGTGACACAGGAACACATCCAGGTGGGTTTGGAATGTCTCCAGAGTGGGAGATTCCATGACCTCCCTGGGCAGCTGTTCCAGGGCTCTGCCACACTCAATAGATATAAGTTTTTCCTTGTGTTGCGGTGGAATTTGTTGTGTTTTAGTTTATGGCCATTGCTCCTTGTCCTGTTGCTGAGCACCATAAAAAGAGCCTGGCACCATCCTCTTGACACCCACCTTGGAGATATTTTTATGGATTGATGAGATCCCCTCTCACTCTTCTCCAGACTAATCAGGCCCAACTCCCACAGTGTCACCTCACAAGAGAGATATTCCAGGCCCCTAAATAACAGGGATCAACCAAGCCATAGTGAAGAACCTGCATTGTGGCAGAATTTTTGTCCAGTTCACAAAATGAACATTTAATTGGTGTTTTTATGTGTTTTCTTAAACCTTCAGCAATGCCTAAAGGTTTTGGAAAAACGAAGAGTCTGAAAGTGGAGTGACCCATGGCTGGATGGTCCTGGGCATTGGTCAGCAGGTGGTGAGCAATGGTCCTGTGCATCACTTGTTTCTCTTGAGTTTTATTCCTCTCTCGCTATTCCACTATTATTATTATTATTATTATTATTATTGTTGTTGTTGTTGTTATCATTATTATTAATATTATTGTAGTAGTTATTATTATTATCACTATTATTATTATTACCACCAGTATTATTATCTTTTGCTTTGCTTCAGTTATTAAACTGTTCTTATCTCAGCCCAAAAACTTTTGCTGTTCCTTGATTGCCCTCTCCACCCCACGAGGGTGAGTCAGTGAGATGTGTGACAAAGAGATGCCACTTGGGATTAAACCACAGCACATTCCCATCTCCTGCCCCTTCAGCGACCAGACTGGAATTAGAGGTCGCCAATGGTGCTCTCCATTAGGTCATTAAGTTGGAGCTATTAAAAAACTCAAGGTGAGCCCTTACATGACAGGAGAGGTAAATTAAAAAACAAGAAGCCAATTTCACTCATTCACACCCTTATAGACACATATCCATAAGTTTCTTTTAGGTCTTTTCTGGGGTGGGACATCAACCAAAAGAGACACGAGGACCCCAATTTCTCTTTCTTCTTTCTCAAATCAACTTCTCCCGTTTTGGATGAAAATGAGAGCGTTGTACCCAAATATGGCCTGAGCAGGACTGCTGGAGAGAAAAGGGAAAAAACACCCAGATGTTTCTCCAAATTGGCCCTTGGATAATCCCCCTGGAATTTCAGTCAGAGTTTTCTGTCCTGCATTTTCCCAATCCCTACCCTGGAAACACAGGCTGCTCCCCTAACTCTGGAAAAACCTTCACCTTTAAACCAAGGTTTATGATTCTGAGGCCTGAGGTTTGATGTAAATTCTTGTTCCAGGAACCCTGGCACAGAGGTGCAAAACATTAACATCTTATTTAAAGGCAAGATGTGATGGAAAGGGGCAAAAATTCCAGAGGGAGGTGGTTCAAATTAAAACTGAAAAAAGTGCATAAAGCAATGAGAAAAAAATAGGAAGCAGAGTTTGATAGCAGGGAGGGAAATAACAGGGGGGACAGTATAACTAAATTCTTTATTTTTATTAGAGTTACCCAGATTTTTCACCAAGAATGAGAGCAAAGATTCTGTCCTGTCCTTCAAAGTATTTTTTCCTCTCAGGCTGCAGGAGTGACCGCACTCTGCCTCTGTCACTGTCCCATGTTTGGTTGAGATGCACTGCAGTCCCTTCAGCTGTTCAGTGCAAGGATCCACACCTGTTTGCACGACCACACCTCAAAAATGTTTTAATCTCCCAAAAGGAGGGGCAAGAGACAGCATCCCCTGGGCTGGTTGGTGTGGAAAAATGCTGTACCTCTGCTGTCACACACAGACAGCCATCCCTCACTGAGTTCTGACTCTGTGAATTACTGCTGAAGCTCTGTATTCATCCCCCTGCTCTCTTTTTTCCCCTTTCAGGCTCGAATAAGTCGTGAATTATTTGATTTTTTTTCACCCATTTCCATTTGCTTATCTGTGAAACTGCTCAAAGACAAAAATCTAGGGCTTGCACGCGAAGTGAATTGTGCTCCTCAAAGAAATAGAGTGATAAGGTAGAAGCAGGGAAAAGCAAGTTCTGAACGGTTGGGGGGTTTTATGGTTTATAAGCAAAAAAAAAGCAAACTCAATTTTCTGATACCCAGGCTGTGTCAGACCATTCATGTGCTGCCAGAGAACAATAAAGGGAGGAAAGATGGTGAGGTGGATTGAACCCAAACACAATCGTTTTCTGTAGGCTTCAGGGCTGATCAGGGACTCTTTGAGACCAGAAAAGATTCCTGGCCACATTCCCTGAGCACAAAGCCACCAAACACCCCGTGGCTTCTGCCTTTGTGCAATCAGCCACAGCCCAGGGTTAAGAAAAAGAGAGCTAAACCAGAGAGGAAGGTGGGAGGAGGGAGGTGCTGGCGGGTTCAGGGAGTGCTTCTGATCTTCTCCTGGTAGCGGAACGGAATCAGCATGGCCTGGGGACAATTTCATCGGGAACAAGCTGTCCAGGGAAGTGACAGTGTCACCATCCCTGGAATTGTTCGGAAAATGAGCTGATGAGGCACTTCGTGATTTGGTTTATTTGGCATGGTGGTGTTTGGTTGAAGGTTGGACTTGATGACCTTGGAGGGCTTTCCCAACCTTAATGACTCCATGATTCCGTGACTTTGTGCTCTGCCAGCAGTCGATTCCTGGCTGCCATTCCCCTCCAGAGGCTGCTCCTTCCCAGTTCTGGTAATCCGGCCCTGCACAAGTATCCCACTGCCAGTGTGTTATTTGTTCATTTAGCACTGCCTGTCTATCTCCTTTCATTTTTCCTTGCCCATTTCCCACAGTATCTCTTCCCCTTGTTTGTCCTCAGCAGCTTTTGTTTGAATTAAATCTCTTTTATTTGCTCTCTGGGGGAGGGAGGCTGTTCAAGCTCCGTTTGCCTCAGAGCAGAGGCATAACAAGATGGGCTGTGCTCAGCCAGTGGCATTTCATCCATCAGCACTATTAACTCAGGAGCAGAGTCCTTTCATTTCCATTCTTTCCATGTTTCCTCCGCATCACATAACCAATTCTTCACTTTTCCCTACATCACTAACTCAATTTTTACATATTACCCCTCCTCTTCCACCAATACTTTGCAGCCTCCATAAATGATATTTATATTCTAATTATTGCTTTGGCCCCTGGTATAACTTCCAAGGAGATTAAACCTCAAAAATGTTTTACACAGTGCTGCTCCCTGCTTGCAAAGGTTTGTAGGAAACTTCACTGGAAGCTTTGTTTGTTCCCAAATCCTGCAGCCTTTTACATGGACACCGCTGCCAGCACATCCTCAGCTTGGCCTGCACGTGGATCCATGAGACACTTGCAAGGAAAAATATCATCAACTTGTGCAAGGGTAGGTTCACGTTGGCTATTAGGAAAAATTTCTGCACTGAAAGAGTGGTTGAATATTAGAATAGACTGTCCAGGGAAGTGGTGGACTCACCACCTCTGGAAGAGTTAAAAAACAACTTCCCAATGTGGTTTAATGAACGTGGTGCTGTTTGGACTTGAGGAATCTTGGAGGCCTTTGCCAACCTTAATGATTCCATGAATCCACTGTCACGAAAAGCCAAGACCTCTTTGTGAAGTTTTCTGGAGCAGCTTTGGAGGTGAGAAGTGGGAAGAAACTGCACCATCCACTGAAAGACTGTGATCCTGGAGGTCTGTTCTCCCTATAATGATTTTCTGCGAAATAATATTTCTGCCAGGATGAGAATCCTGAAAATCATTTCCTTATACCTCTCCTTTTCCACTAGAGGGCTGGAAAAGCAAAGCTTGTGCAAAGTGCAATAATACACACACAGAAACTCATTTATTCCTTCTGCTTCTGTGGTTATGCAAACTAATTCTTTTTGAATTAAAAAAAAAAAGAACTATTTTAGGTATTTTCCTACTTCATCTCTTAAAATGTCAGCCAGAAACCTTTGCTGTGTGAGTCGGGAACGGCACCACAAGCAGGATTTATATGAAATAAAGCAGAAGCTGTGGCACATTGGGAAAAAAAACACATTTGTGTGACTTGGAGTCCCCTGGGCCAGAAACAAGGTGACATCTTTCTTATTTTAGACACATCTCTCATTGCTGTCCATCCATGCATCTATCCATGTCCTCTGATGCTTTTATTCTATCAACTTACTTATTAATTTTCCTAATTATTTAAACAAAATTAGTTCCTGCCATCTGGTTGTCTGCGTGCTCATTCCCCTGGGATTGGACTCCAAAGCTGGTGTTGCTGTTGTTCTCCTTCTGAGATTTCTGCACAAAGAACAGCTTTGGGGAACATTTGAAGTTATTTTCCTTTAAGGAATGCTGCAGATAAACAATTCCTCTTCCTGACTAGCCATGATCACCTCTCTGGGTGTAATGTTAAATTTGAGGATAAATTTAGCTGTTTATCCAATAGTATGTTTAGGCTGGATATTGGGAAAGAATCCCTCCCTGTGAGGGTGGGGAGGCCCTGGCAAAGGTTGTGCAGGGATTTTTTGGTTGCCCCATCCCTGGAAGTGTCCAAGGCCAGGCTGGATGGGGCTTGGAGCCACCTGGGATAGTGGAAGGTGTCCCTGCCCACAGCAGGGGGATGGAATGAGCTGATCTTTAAAGTCCCTTCCAACCCAAATCGTTCCATGATTCCATTAATTCCGAGGGGCTCTGGACAATCAATCACTAGGAACTACTCGCAGACTCAATCTCTGAGAGGCCCAAGGAAGACAGAGTGTTTTCATCCCATATTTCCTCATTTTTTGGGGTTAAAGGAGCATCTTTACAAGGTCCACTCTCTTCAGAGCTGCACAGACACAAACCCTGTTTGCCAGCAAGGGATAAAGAAGCGTTGCTAATGAATTGCTGCTCTCTGATTCCTATTCCCTTAAGCCTCCCAGTTAATGATGATATGAACTGTTACTGTTGTATTGCGCTGACATTTAGAGCACTCCAAAATTGGCACAATGTGCAAAATGGGAGAATTAAACACAGAGAAGGCAAGGTGGTTGGGCAAGGAGGGGAGATCAGCCTTTGCTGACAGCAGAGAGTGGCTGAACTTTTTCCTCTGTTTGTGATGTGCAGAAATGCTACCACAGTGAGAGAAAAGGGCAGAGAAGGAGGGGATGCCTTTTCCATTAAAAAACCCCAAAGTCGTAACTGAATAAATCCACAAGCGAGCTTTAAGTATTCCTCTTTAGGAATCACACAGCTTAGACTGAGCGGAAAGAAATGCAGACTGTATTTTTTTTATAGAATCGTGGAATGGTTTAGGTTGGAAGGTGCCTTCAGGATCATTTCTTTCCAACACCCTGCCATAGACCTGGATAAGAGCTGGCTTCCCTTCCAAGCAATTAATTGGATGAGCAGGAAGAAAGCAGGGAAAAAAAAATTTAAGAACAGCAAATAATAATTAAAAAAACAACAAAAAAAACCCCAAACCAAAAGCCTTTTGAAACGTCCTGATTTGCACAGAGGGTAGCTCATGGCATCTCTGTAGCTGACACCTTCTGAATTACCGGGGAAATTGGGTCTGCAGGGCAATTTTTTGGTAGTGAGTGGCTTGAGGGGTGGCCTTTGTGAGAACTTTCCAGAAGCTTCCACCATGACCAATGGTGCCAATGCCAGCTGGCTCCAGGATGGAGCTGCATGGCCAAGGCCAAGCCCATCAGGAATGGTGGGAACACCTCTGGGATCAGCTCTTTTCAAAGGGGAAGAAAAGACCTGCAGGAGTCCTGGCTAAGAGAGGGGAGAGAGGAGCAGCCCTGCAGACAGCAAGGGGTGAAGAAGGAGAGATGGAGGTGCTCCAGGCACTGGAGCAGGGATTCCCCTGGGGAGGATTTTTCTGCTCTCCAACACTTCTTAGTCCATTTTTTATCCATCACCTCTCCCGGTCGCTCCCTTCGTCTCGAATTCCTCACACCCCACATCAAGCACCAAAAATATCTGTTGTGGGTTGACCCTGCCTGGATACCAGGTGCCCACCAAAGCCACTCTGTCATTTTTCACCTCAGCTGGTAGGGGGGAGAAAATACAACAGAAGCCTTGTGGGTCAAGATGAGGACAGGGAGAGATCACTCAGCAGCTCCACCTTGGGCAAGACAGGCCCAACTTGGGGAAATTAATTTTATTGCCAATCAAAATCAGGTAAGAACCTTTCCCCCACAAGTCTCTTCTTCAGGAAGGAAGGAAGGAAGGAAGGAAGGAAGGAAGGAAGGAAGGAAGGAAGGAAGGAAGGAAGGAAGGAAGGAAGGAAGGAAGGAAGGAAGGAAGGAAGGAAGGAAGGAAATATTCCATACTTGCTTTCAAACCTCTCTGCCTTGTCTCAGCCTCCATAGCCTGTGGAGCATCAGGCTGACATGGAAATCTGGTGGCATCTCTATCCTTGATTTCCAGTGCTTTCAGTTCCTCTGCTTCTCCTGGCTGGGATGTCACTGAAGCTCCTGTCAGAAGAAATAAAGATTGACTCGTTCATCAAATCCTGCCCTCTGAAATTTCCAACTCGTTTGGATATTAGGAAGAAACTTTGCTGTGAGGGTGGTGAGGCACTGGAAAATGTTGCTCAGAGAATCTGTGGATGCCCCTGGAAGTGTTCAAGGCCAGATTGGGGTTTGGAGCAAGCTGGTCTGTGGAAGATGATCCTGGCCAAGGCAGAGGGGGGCTGGAAATGGATGATCTTGAATTCCCAGAGAAGTATTTAGATGGGTTTAGTTTAATAATGTGCTATACTTGTCTCTAATATATTCCAGCACTGCCGTTGCCTTCAGCTCCTTTTTCCAGTTGCTTTCAGCTTCTTCCCTTCTCTGATGACTTCCCTTCAACCTTCATTTTGCTCTCCTTGCCTCCCTGTCCTTGCTTCAGTGGAAATGCAATTCACTGTCCCATTAAATTTAACAAAATTTGATGCAACTTAATTCCGGCCTGTTTTCAGTGGTTTTTCATTCAACGTGCCCTAATTCAATCTGTTTCGACTAACTGCAACACACATAAATGCAATTCCAGGAATTCCATTAAAAATAATTTGCTGCAGAGGAAATAAATAGTATTTGCTCCAAACAACCACCAATCGATGGGATGTGATTTGCTTAAATGCAATTGCATCCAACAGAAGGAAATTAAATCAAAGCTATGCAGTGTACTGCAATTAAAATTCATCCCTGAGAATCAGGGCAAAGTTTAATTAGTGCCAGAGAGGTTTTATTTAGCTTTCTTGAATATATTTATGTCTGGGACAAATTAGTAGCCCTTGATATCCTCGTGTATAACACTGCCATTGATGGAAGGTTTTCCTCCCACTTCCAGCATTTTGGAAATGAGTCTGGCTTAATATTGGTCCCCTGTCAGTAGCTCCTCCTGCCTCACAGATTTCCAGAGAAATTTCTTTCCCTCTGCATGGGAATTTGTTTATAGGAACCAACCTCATGCTTGTGAAGATAAATAAGAGGTCTGGTGTCCACTTGTACCACTTGTGGTCCCAGGTGGAGCAGCTCCAGAGAGATTTGCTTGGAATCTGTTCATCATCAGATTTTGGAAAGGGACTCATCTCCTCTGGATGACATGGGAGTTTCCTTGTGAATGATTTGTCTTAAATACAGAAAATAACCTTAGAAAAGTGCGTTTCTCTCTCCTGGCTCAGAGGACTGGTTGAGATTTAAGTTGCATAAAATGCAGTACATTTGGATGAATATTTTTATTTTTTGCTCCCATTTACT
This sequence comes from Acanthornis magna, assembly GCA_036785705.1. Lineage (NCBI taxonomy): Eukaryota > Metazoa > Chordata > Aves > Passeriformes > Acanthizidae > Acanthornis > Acanthornis magna. The sequence continues at coordinate 417,252 of JAWUZG010000129.1, read as the reverse complement.
GTTTGATGAAAGGTGAAGTGTCTGTACTTCCCAAAATGTGTAAACATCTATTATTTTCTTCTCTAACTGGACCAGACCTTGAAAACTTAATTCAGAAGCACATTAAAGGCCTGAAAGAAACATTGCATCTTTACAATCTCTATATTGTGGTATGATTAACATAACGTAATGAAGAGCTAAAATAAAAAGGGAACATCTAAATAAACCAAAGGGAAAGAAATCCATCTGAAATTGTTCCTTTAAAAAATCATTAAAAATCATTGGAAATAAAGCACTCCTGGGCAACACTCCAATGTTACCTTGACCAGAGAAGAAAATGAATTCAGCTCTGGTTTGGTGGGAGATGCTTTTTGTCATGACTCATGTGGAAAGGAAAATTGTAAATTATATCTGCAGTTTGTCCCCTTGTTTTTACTTCCTTCATGCAGTGATTTGTTCACTTTCTTTCACTTTCTTCCCACTCTTGACTGAAAACTTACAAAGCAAGGACTTGGCTTAGACCCCACCAAATATCTTTGAGGAAAAGGGGGAAAAAAAGGCTTTGAAACTTCGTTATGCTTTTGCAGAATTCTGGAATCCTTTTGCTTTGCAGGGTTTTAATTGGGGTTTCAGCTCAACACATCCAAATCAAATACTGGGAAAAAAAGAAAAGAACCCCAGCTTTCCAGATTTCCTGGGTAAATTGACACTGTAAAAAGCAACTCTGGGTCAGACTGCACTCATTAGTTTTACAAATTAGCAAGCTCAACATTACACCAGCCGCAATGAAACAAGGTTAAAATGTGTTGGTTTAATTAGATTCTCTTGTGCTATTTTTCATGGAAAGTATCAAAATATTAACAAAACCAGATAAACTCAGATTTCCTCCAACCAAATTGCCAAATTAACAGGGTCTTGGAGGTCTCTGTAAAATCTCTTCGCTGTGCACCGCAGGGATGTGAAGGTGGGGAGAAATGTTCTCCCACTTCTTGGGATCAGATCAAGTTTGTGAATCACATTCATTTCTCCTCAGGCCAGAATCTCACATTTCTGGTGGTTTGACACTCATTATGAATGTAACTCATTTTCTGTTAGCATTTGTCTTCCCATAATGAGCTGTGCTGTTCTGAGGGAGATGTGGAAGGTACAGGAATGATTAATATGGAAAGGAGGGAGATTTACACTCATTATTTCCTACTGGTTGGCCTCAGGTCTACCTCAGACAAGATTCCCGTTGTGCAAAAATCTGTACAAACACAGGACCAGAAGTGAGGTCCAGCCAGAGCTGAAAGAAGGATGGGTTTGGAAAGCACCCTGAACAGTACCAGGAATTGCAGCCTGGCTGGGTGAGAGATTCCCTTCGATTCAGAGGTTTGTGGGTTTTGCCTGCTCATCCAGGTTCCGTTCTTGTCATTGAAGAGCTCTGGAAAGGCACAGAGTAAAAAAAATCAGAGTAAAATTCACTTTCTTGATTCTGCGATGCTATGGGAGGTGGATGGTTAAAAACCCATTCTGCATCAGGGAGAGAAATAAAATGGTGTTGAGCAATCTAATCCCCCTTTAGAGCTGCTGCCACCTCTATCACAATTGACAATCCCAAATCCTTCATCCCAAAATGCAGGACATCACGGATTCGTGGTTTCGCCGAATCATAGAATCACATTATGGTTTAGGTTGGATGGGACCTTAAAGATCACCAAGTTCCACCCCCTGCCATGGGAGGGACACCTTCCACTAGACCAGGTTGTTCCTAATCAGGTTATTCCTGATTTTATGAGGTTCCACCTTCACTCATGGGCTATGAAGTGACTTTTCTAGGTAACTTGTCCAAAAATCACCCCCAAAGACGTTGTGTCAGGTCAGTATTTCCCTTTTATCTCCCCCTCTATCCTGTGGCCTTACACAACAGCGAGAAATGTGTATTTCTCCTTTTAGCCCCTGTTAGATTAAAGCCACAAGGCTCAGATCCACAGAAGTATTTAGTAGACAAAGGATTTCAAAAGGGATTTAGCTCCTTAAATAGGAATTAAGTGTACAAATACTCCTCTGGATTTCTGAGACTCAGATATGGCAGCACAAAGTGATTTATGAAGACAACAGAGGCTGGTTAATTGAGGAGACAGCTGCTCCTTCACTTTTTTTGTGTGGAACTTCCTGGCAGAGATTCATCTACATCCATTCATTCCTTCTTCTGCACTAATTTTCTTTTCCTTGTTTTCAGGATCTTTCCAGCATCCCACTAAGCAGCGGCAGGCTTTGCTAACACCCCCCAAAGTCAATGAGACGTGAGGAATAATGAGATGGAGAGGAATAATGAGTTTGGATATTTATTGCACCACCAGTAGCTCTTGGAGATGTCCCAGTTTGTGCAAAACCAGCCAGAATTTCCTGGCTTTTGGGGATTGAAGCTCATGAAAAGTTCTAGGAGGTAAAGTCTCGAGGAGACCCTTCTGTAAGAGGCTCCAGGTGCCTCATCCATGGAGCACATCCCTCATCCTTGCTCAGAATATTCCCAGAATATTTCTCTTGCATTCCTCTTTTCCATTCAATGTGCACATGGAAACCTCTCTGGATCAGAGCTGAAACGACACTTTCCAAGTGCACATCCATAACCTGGTGGCCTTTCAGCAGTTTCAACAAATTAACAAATTAGTGAATTAAGGGCTACTGCTGAAGGCTAAATGTGGTTAAAAAGGAACTTTGAATAGTGGGAGAGAAAACCAACCCAGTTTTGGTTTCAAACATTACAAAACTCTTCCGAGAACTTCATCTGACCTACGTAGTTCAGGGCGTGAAATTTTGTCTCAGCTGAATCCAGTAACTCTCCCAGTTATTTCTGCTTAAACTGCATAGAAAACTTTTTTTAAAAATAGAGAAATACATAATCTTCCCTTAAAGAGACCAAATGATGAGAGAATTTATCATGTCCACTGCTTGTCTGTTCCAAAGGTTGATTTAACCTCATGATTTAAGATGTACACCTTGAATTCAGTTCTAATTTTGCTGACTTGAATTTCCAGGCACTGGAACTTGTTATGCCTTTTTTTTTTTGCTTGACTCAAGAGCAGCATCTGATAAGTAATTAGAAACTGTAATCGAGTCATCTGTTAAGCCCCGTTTCACTCCACTGGAGAAATCTTGTTCCTGATTATCACTGAAGGGCTCATCTTTCAAATTCAGATCAATCTCCCGTCGTATGTCCAAGCTATTCCCAACAGCTTTGCAATTATTTTTGTTGCCTTTTGAAGAACAGAAAAAATACAAAGAGATATCTCTAAACATCTTTTCTCTGGTCATGTTTTCTATTTCACAAACAGTTGTGAATAATGTTTTTTTTTTAAAGCAGGAACAAAAAAAATCACACACCTTCGGTGAAAAAAAGAAAGCAGGAAGGGGAAATGGTGCTAAACATTGACAGTCTTTGACCAAAAATAAATGTGCTTAAACGCAATGCACTAAGGAATAAGAGATGGGAGATGTCCTTTTAGAAGGAGGACATTTTTTCCCAATTTCCAGCTTTTTTTCTGAGCAGGGTTTATCCTCATTTTTCTGGCTGGCCTGGTGAACAATCCCTTTACTGTCTCACCTCCCAAACATCTGAGTTCTTTCCTGTACTGTCCAGAAAGTGTCACTGCTCAGATCCTGGAAAAACTCTCATGTAGATGTGTAAATCACAAGAATCCAACTGAATAACTTTTTCCCCACATTAATCATATCCCAATCTCATATTATAATGTCAGAATTCTTCAGCTTTTATGCATGCACCAAACCCCAAGTGATTAAATAGAGTTCAGTACTAAATTGCATCTGCATAATTACTCTTTTCTTCTTTCTGTCTGGTTCCATGATGCACTCCACGATTTTCAGTTTTCTTCCCCAAGAAGATGCTGTCACAGTGCTGGTGGATGTAAAAATGTATTTATCAATAATTCAAATTTGGTTGATTATTTGATCCCTCCTGTAGCTCAGTTGTTTCCTGAGGCTTGGTAATTGGCCTGCATGACCTATAAGAATGCCCTAAAGATTTCTTAGATCCACATCTTCCTTTCCCATTACCAAAGATGATTTTGACACCAAACTGTGCTCTTGTTTTTAGGTCAAGGTGGCACAATTCCCTCCCACCTCACTGTTCTGTTCGCTTGACACTTCTTGGTATGTGGTGGACACAGGGACATCACACACATGGGGAAGGAGCTTTTTTCCCTTCCCTTTTTTCCCTTCCCTTTTTTCTCTTCCCTTTTTTCCCTTTTTAATTATTGTTTCTAACACATAATTCAATTTACACATTCTCTCTGCTTGATTGGCTTCTACCTTTGCAGCTCTCTGCCAACAGATTGATAAAACTTGACCTTAATAGCATGAGAAATATTAACAGCGCTCAGAGCTTTGCAACGTTTCTCTCTCTTCGGAATCAGATACAGACTAAAATTGGTTTTTAAACAACAACCCTTCCACTCCCGAGAGTTTGGGAAAACCTCGATTTCTACAACAGAAAAATTCAAGCTTGATTTTTTTAGGGGGGGAAATCTTTTTTTTTTCCTTGAGGGATAAGGCAGCAGTGCAACAGGCCACCAGGGATCTTGTGAAATCTCATTTCTCCGAGATCTTAAGAATTTGATTAAACAAGTGCTTGGAGACTGGATGAGGAACTTCCAGACATTTTCTCCAGCTAGTCATTTTGGGATAGGGAGCTCTAAACATTCCCAAAAGGATCCTTGGTAGCTCAGTGTCAAGGTAGAGCCTTTCCCTAGACATTCAATTATTGATGTGTCCTGAAGCTTTATTTTATCACTCCATGAATCCCAGTCCAGGTTTTCCCATGTTTTCTTCTCTTTGATTGTTCCTTGAGATTCAGGTCCAGTTTACACCAACTCAGAATTATCCTGCACCGTCTCAAATCCTTTTTAAATCCCACTGGTATTCCACCAGCACTCTCTAAAGGTGGCTAAGGGAAATATCTCCAGTCTGGATAGTGAAGAGATACAGAGCTCTCCCATTATTAAGGGCAAGAGACAACAAAGCCAGAGGTGATTCAGAGCTGCTTTAGACATTGGAAGGTGCTCTAAGGTCTCCCTGAAACCTTCTTTTCTCCAATTCTTCCCCTGAGCTCTGTGCTTCTGGCATAAGAGATTCGGCAAAGGAAAAATAGATGAGTCCTCCACCCCACCCAGGTGTAGGTTTGAGCCTGAATTATCCACACAGAGCACAAGGTGCATCTTCAGCATCATTTCCAACCCCAAAGATTTGACCAGGCACAGCTCAGCTCAATAATAAATAGCAGAGTTTAGGGCTAATTATAACAGGCCTTTTAATTTCCATCTGGAGTCACAAAATCAATGGAAACTCCTTGCTTCCTTAAATAATTGCTGTTGCCAATAGCTGTAGCTGTTCCATTTGCAGATGTGCTAAAAACCTGTTTATTTAGTGGTTATCTTGCTCCAAAACCTTTTTTTCCCCCAAGGAATGCAGCCCATTTGAGAGTAACAGGATTTGTGCTTGGGCTGAGCTGCGTTGTCCTCCAAAATTCAAATGTGATGGATTCCTCCTCCCTCCACCTCCAAACCTCCAGTATTGCATGGAAAGATGGAGGCAAAGCAGCCTTGGTTTACATGGGGAAAGTTTTTCTTTAAATGGGAGAAAAATTTGATTCCCTTGACCAAACTCATCATGCAGGTAAAGGCAGCTCTTGAAAATGAAGTTACAAAGGTTATTCTTGTAGCCATGCACTAAATAAGATTCCAGGAGTGAATAAATGAAGCAAAATCCACTTAAACAACACTTTTTCCCCCTTTCCAGATCTGTTTTGTGTACTGGGAAAAGAGAAGGTGGACAAGCAGCATGACTTGAAAACGTCCAATTACCTCTCTCTACACCAATCTGTCTTGTCATTTGTTGTCTTTTTCCTGCTGACTTGAAATGCTCAAAATCCTTTTAATCGTCTAAAATCCAACTGGATTTGTGTTACCTTTCCAACATAAGGAGGAGCCAGTAAAACCCTCAACTGAAGGTTGGATTTTTGGTTGTAGGTTGGACTTGATGATCTTGGAGATCTTTTCCAACCTTAATGAGTCCACGATTCTAATAAGAGGAGTGGATTTAAGTAGATATCCTACAAACAGCTGGAATTTGCTCTGACCTGAATTTGGGAAACAAACTTCAAGCCTGCAGACTGATAATTCACGGATGAATTTGATTTTGCACCTCTTGTCCTCCTAATACCCAGGAATCAGAAGTTGTGGAGGTGAGCACCACCAAGGGCAATGGCCTTCAGTGAAAGTGAAAATAAAATTTAGTTCCAGTGTTAAAGCAAAAATGGAGCTGTCTCAGACCGTGGGATATTCTCCTGCTGGCTGGAGACACTGGTGGCTTGTTCTTGTTCTCTGCTGCTGTGAAACTGAAATTCTTCATGAAAACAACTATTTATGGAGTTCCTTCAAGAGTCTCCCTTTGGTACTGAACAGACTGATGCCTCCCCAAACCAATCCAAGCTGCAATCTGTTCTCCTGCTGAGCTCCAAGAAAGTCATTAGAGTTTCTCAAGATGTTTACACTGAATTGTAACAGAAATCTATTAGGATTAAGCGATGACTGTAACAAGCTGAACTGCCTGACAAAACGGACTGCAGAGTCTATCAGCTTTTCCATCTCCCATCTAAATATTTATGAATCTGGTTTTTAGCAGCACCAGCTGGCTGGGAGCTGCCTGAATTTGTGGATGTCTGAAAATCTTAGGTTGATTCCTTAAGGTCTGGATCAAGGCAGGCCCATCATTAGCTATAAGTAGAAATCTTTATTTTTTGGGGAATAAAATCTGGCAAAGCAGTTGGTGTAAACAACATGAGCACTTCAATTGAATTTTGACTCACGTATCTTCAACAAAGGAGAATACCTGACATTTTCAGGGAGTAGCCGTGATGTAGGGGTGGAACCAAGGAAAGTCAAGGATTATCATGTTGGAACAAAACAGAGAAGTGTCACCTTAGCATCGACAGCTTGGAACAGCCAGGAAATATTCCCTGGCTTGCAGCTTAAAATGAGCATTTCAGTTGCTCCATTCACAGTGTGCCTAAGGCAGTCTATAGTGAAGGGTATTAAAGCGTCTTTTAAAATACATTTCCCCCTAAAATTGCCTGCCTTTGAGGGCTCCTTGAACAAAAAATGAATTGAAAACAAAGAGCATTATACAGCTAAATTCGGCTTCTGTCTGAGCTGTTTCAAGTGTATGAAAATGAGGGAGAAGAGTTCATTCTTCACCAGGGGGAAGGGGACTTGCCACCAGTATTTGCAGCTGATGGTTGGAAGAATGGCTCAAGACGAACCAATGTGTTTGTGTTTTGTTTAGTGCTCTCCATCCATCTACCAGAATCTGTCATCTTTTCTGTCATGAAAAGACAGAAACGCTTTTTTGATGGAGGCTTTTGGTTGATTCTACATGAATTCATAGAATCATAAATCCACACAACAGTTTGGGTTGGAAGGGTTCTCGAAGATCATCTCATTCCAACTCTCCTGGCATGGGCAGGGATACTTTCCACTGGCCCAGGTTGCTCCAAGCCCTGTCTGACCTGGTCTTGGACACTTTCAGGGATGGGGCAGCCACAATTTCAGCAGCAGATAAAGGTCAAGTACTGAAAGCTGACGAGTGCAGATGGAAATGAAGCTGCAAATATCCACTGTGTGGAATGCTGCACTTAGGGAGGAAGCAGACTGTGAGGACAGGGGATTGGCAATGATACCTGAAACAGAGAGAAATCCAAGTGTATCTCAGCACTTAAAGAGCAAAAAAAGGAATACAAGACGTTCTGGAACATCTTGGGCATGATATTGCTGTGATTTTTTTATGTGTGTAAGTAACCAAGTTGATGGAGCATGGAGCAACCTGGTCTAGCGGAAAGTTCTCTGGCAGAGGGGTTGGAATTCAATGATCTTCCAATCCCAAACATTTCATGACTCTGTGACTCTATGACTCTCTGTGACTGTAGCTCTCTGAGGTCTGGGTAGCTCCAGGTCGTCCCAGTCGTGGCCTGGTGAAGCTGCATCTCCTCTCTAAACAGTTTTTCCCATTAAAACAAGGAGTTGTTCTGTCCTCTCACAATGCATCAAGAGGCCGCAGGAGACTGGGAGATGAACTGTGTTCACCCCAGGCTGTCCACCCATCCAACCCTTGTGCCTCCAGCCTTGTCAGTCTCGCAGGTGTGTCTGGACCAGATTAACTCGAGTCGCCCAAGCAGAGCTTAAAAATGGACCCTGTTCAGTGAGCAAGGCAGGAGGGCACTCAGCCTTGCAAGGACAGATGGTGCAATTAAGGAGAGCAGCTCCACTGCCATGTTCAGTGTGGTCACCCTCTCTTCCATATGTGTCCTGTCATCTGGAGAGGGCTGGAGGCCAGCCTGGCATCCTTGTGTTTGTGTTACCCTGGCACATCCACAGGAATAGGAATAAACAGCTCTGCTGGACCCAAAGGGTTGGGTCACCTGTGAGGCTGGTGATGAGATGGTGACCCTCATTTCCTGAATGTAGAAATCTTGCTCCTGTTGGATGGCCTCTGCGGTGTGTGGATGTGGTTTGGACGGAGACAGAGATCTCTGGATTCTGGTCTTAGAGCATGAGGTTTATTGTGACAAAGAGCGTGGGGGTAAGGACCTGCCAGAAGCTGCAAGACGCAGCCCCAGGCAGGTAAGGGAGAGAGAGAGAAGTACAGGATACAGGATACGGGAAAGGGAATGGGGAAAGGGATGTGAATACAGAATAAAGAAAGGGGAAAGGGTTAAGGGAGAATAGAAGGGTAAGGGCACCGTGGTTGCTGCTTACAATACAATAAATCATGTTCTGTGCTGAATATTCTAATTTTCACTAACCAATCAAGGACAAGATACAAATTCTATAGCATTTACATACAGCCTATGAGCATCCTTGTATTACCATATGGCATTATATGTTAAACCCTTAAAACTGCTTTTTGGACTCCCTGCTTAGGTTGGTAAGGTCTGCTCTGACCCTTGGACCTGCAGGCAGGCAGGGGCTATTGTCTACTCAAGGAAGGCTATTGTTCAGAGAGGGAGATTACCTTCAGTGTCCATACCATTGTTTTTCCGTTATTTAGTAACTGAGGTTTGGTATCTCAAAACTTGTCTTCATTTCAATCTCGCTTGTAATTTCTATATTTTCAGCATCTTTTGCCAGGTAATAATTTCTATAAGACTTTCCTATTTCTTCCTCCCCAGCACCTGAAGACCAACCATCTTGAATTTGTATCCACTTTGGGCTTGGTTTACCATGATTACTGCTCTGTGGGCACTGAGGATCAGTGTAGATGAAGGTGGTGTTCCTCTTTTTGACAACTGAGTGGAAAACTGCCCTGTGCCAGAGAAATAATCAAGGAATGACAACACAGAACAAATATATTGCCACAGCCAGGTCAAGGACAAGGATGACGGACAGCTGTGGAGAAAGATAAGGATTTTTTAGGATACCACAATGGTATCCTGGGGTGCATTGGGAAGAGCATTGCCAACAGATCAAGGGAGGTGATGATGCCCCTCTGCTCAGCCCTGGAGAGGCACATCTGGAGTGCTGTGTGCAGTGCTGGGCTCCTCGGGACAGGAGGGACATGGAGATCCTGGAGTGGGTCCAGAGGAGGGTTTTGAAGATGATTTGGGACTGAAGCATCTCTTACAAGGAAAGGCTGAGGGAGCTGTGGCTGTTCAGCCTCGAGAAGAGACAACTGAGAGGGGACCTCATCCCTGTCTGTCCCTGTCTGCAGGGAGGGCTCAGAGCATGGATCAGGCTCTGCTCTGTGGGGCCCAGCAATGGGACATGAGGAATGGGCAGGAACTGATGCCCAGGAAATTCGCCCTGAACATGAGGAAGAACTTCTTTCCTGTGCAGTGATCAGCACCGAACAGATTATCCAGAGAGGGTGTGGAGTCTCCCTCGCTGGAGATGTTCCAGAACCATCCGGACACAACCCTGTGCCCTGTGCTCTGGGATGGCCCTGCTGGAGCAGGGAGGATGGGCGAGACAATCCCACTGTGGTCCCTTGCAGCCTGACCCATTCTGTGATTCCATGATTTGGGAAAACTCTCCTGCTTCTCTCATTTTGGCCCAAATGAGAATGAATGAGCAGACACAACCTACAGTCACAGGTCTGTGCCAGTTGTTGAACACTCCCACATTTGTCCACCAGAAGACTAAGAAAAGCTCAGGAATATTTGGCCAGCTGGTTTTTGAGCTGGGAAACAAATTTGAAAATCCAGTCTGGCAGATGAAGCTGCAGGAGTGTAAACAAGGGATAGAACAGTCAGAGGAAGATTGGAATGGATCAAACGGATCAAATGGATTAAAGAACGGACTTTCCTGTGGCAAAATGTCACTTTGGGGGTCAAACTTTGATTCAAAACTATTTAGAACCTGTGTTCCAATGCCACAGGGCCAGCTAGAGTGAAGACCAACAGACAAACTGGACATTAGAGGCATCTCACAGCAAGATATTCCATTAAATTCTCCCTTAAGCCGTCTGGTTTGTTCATTTGCTGGGGTATGTTTTGGGAGCGATAAAGATGTTATTTGAGGATCCCAAAAGCTTCCATGCTGAAAAGAGAATATTCATCACCATTAAAGGAAGGTCAAGAGCACATGTAAGGGCGAGCAGGATGATTCAGGGAACGCGTGGTCTTGGTTATAAGAAAATATTATCCAGATGTGACCTTTAGTTAGTTCACCTCAGATGAAGAAGAGCTCATCCTGCCTCTAGGAGATCCTGGAGGCCCAGCCACTGGGAGATCTCCAGGACTTTTCATGGCAGTAACAAATTCAGAAATAAGGCCTAATGGGTGAAAGAGGAAAGGGATTGTCAGTAACCTCAGGAAACCTCAGGACAAATCACAGTGAAATATTTTGCAGCAAATGCCATCAAGGCTCTTGTACCACCCACCTCGGACAAGAAATGAGCTGGTTGGTGGCCACCTCGGCCCAGAATGTGACTACTTGGGATTTGCAATGCATTAATGACCCATTAATAAAGCTGGGTTTAATTGTACTAAGGCTCAGGACTCAGCGGAACAAAAGCTTGCTCTTAAAGTCCATCTGGTTCCAACTCCCTGCCATGGGCAGGGACAGCTTCCACTATCCCAGGGTGCTCCAAGCCCTATCTAACTGGGATATGGACATTTCCAGGGATGGAGCAGCCACAGCTTCTCTGGGCAACCTTTGCCAGGGCCTCACCACCCTCACAGGGAAGAATTTCTTCTTTATATCCAATCTAAACCTACCCTGGTTCCATTTAAGGCCATTCCCCCTTGTCCCCTTGATGACAGTTAGGTCTTTCAAACAAAAATCAGTTTTTTGTTCTGACAATATTCATGAAAGAATATTAATGTTTCCCCACAAATCATCTTGGGAGAAAGTGAAGATTTTGCTTCATCAGGTTTTTTCCCAAGTTTTATTGCCCAGCTGTCTAAAAGTTCACAAGAGATGAGGGCAGTTACTGGTAAAGAAATGCATCTCACCAAAATCTCCGTGTCTTTTGTTACGACTGGCGCAGGGATTGAAAACATTTATTGGTTTCCTGCAAGTTAGGATCCCACAATCGCCATAACTCTTATTTTGACTGCTTTACAGATGCTGCCCTCTTCAAAGTCAGCCTTGAAAGGACATGTGCTGCTCCCTGAGATATTTAATGATTGCTGAGCCCAGGTAGCTCTTTCTACCTGCTATAAAGTTGGATTTGAGCAGTCATCAGCAAGAATTTGCAATTTAACGCCTCGCCAAGGCATTGTTTAATTGACAGTAACTCTCTGAACTCAACGCTGCAATATTGAGGAATTAGATGAGAGAACAATTTGTGGACAACAAGTCAGCGCCGAAGCCTCTTCCTCTTCAGCTGTCTTGTCACTTCAAGCTGTCACTCAGAATAGTCCCTTGTCTCTCTTCTCCTCCTCTGCCTTCGCTGGGTTCACCTTGGAAGGGCTAATTAGCTCCTTGTCAACTACTGCCTCTTCCTGAGTCCTGAAAAGGGGAGCTAAATCAATTTGTCTTTCCAGCAACATCAACCAGGAAGGAAGGAGAAGGCAGGCAACGAAATGAGTGGCAGGGAATAGCGAAGCCCCTCAAAATAATTATGCTGAGAGCTTGGGAGAGTTTATATCAGTTTGATGAGGAGAGTGTGGACTGAATTGTTCTATTTAAAAGAGAGAGAAAGTGAGGCACAAAACAGAACTGCTCATGGCCAAACATCAACAGAACAGAAGTTCATGGAAGTTTTTGTGGATAACTCCATTGGTCCCAATTGTAGGTAGGTCCTTCCTGAGCTCAGGTAACAGGGCTGAACTGCAAACCCCCAAAGGAAAAGGGGTTTCTGCTACAGAAGCAGGGAATTAGGTAATTGTTAAGGTTGGAAAAAACCTTCAGGTCCAACTTTTGACCAAATGCCACCATGCCCACTAAACCATATCACAAAATAAATTACCTAGAAACTTGAGCATCCCAGATATCCACCATGAAAGGCAGGATCCCCAGAGAAGCCAACTTAATTCCCAGAAAAAACCTCTATTAGATTTTTTTGTTGTCATTCTTGAGGAAGTTTTAGAGTTGGCACAACATTAGAGTGCTTTGGGTTGTTGGATTCATCTTGAGGAACTCTCTGATCTCAGAGAATTTTCCAGTTGTTTGGGGAAAGAATTCCCTAAGAGTCTCCAGACAGACTGTATTTATTTTAAGGAATACAAGCAATTGGCCACTCCAAGAAAAAAGGCACAGTTTCATGGAATGGCATATATATAACAACAAATGCTCATTTTTCTCTAGGTGTTTTTTGTCTCTCTTTTCCTACAAGTCCTTTGGGAAAGTCACTTCAGGAAACAAAAATAACTTTGAGGAAGTTGTTAATACTGTTTAATACCTGGCTCACCACATCCAGGACACCGGCTGTGCTATTGCCAGTGAATTTGAAATGGGTATTAAGTCCAATTTTTGAGATTTCTGCTACTGGAAGTCATTATTCTTAAGCATGAATGTTTTCAAAATGGATGATTTTTGTGCAAATTAATTACCTGTTCGCATATTATTTACCACAGGCCCATTTTCCTCAAAGGAAAACAAAACCCCCTCTTTCCAAAAGCTTCTAAACAGTGATAATTCACACATAGATTTTCTGGGGCTCAGTTTGTGGCTGGGTTCAATTACAGCTCAGGGTAACAGAACTGCTCCAGCTTCCAAATCCTTGTCGTAGACTCTCCCAGGGAAGGCTCCAAAGCCAAATGGGAATTTTCAACTGCTCTGCTCTGTTTGGACCTTGAGGCAAGTCTGCAGGCAGGATTTTCTTCCAGTTCTGATCTTTCATGGTCACAGATCTTCGGGTGCTCTTCACTTTTCAGAGGATTTGGCTGTAGCACCACAGTCAGTGCAAGAAAAACTAAAAAGGGTCACATCCATCCACCCTTTTCCCAGGAAAAAACTTTTCCTGTGCCTCATTTAGATTCTTCTGTGCCCTATTTATGTACTTCCACAATAACTTGCAAAGTTGGAGAGAAAGAGACAGGGACATTGGGCTCATGCAAGATGCATGATCGCGTTTGCTAACAGGAATGGAGATTGCCCCACTTATTTCCTCTGGAGAGGCTGAAAGTGCCACACACCCATTTAATCTTATTTTTAACTCCACGTGGGTGCCTGAATTGCATTGTTTTCAATGGGAAATGAAAAGAGTTTTAGTTTTCTTTCTGAACAGGAAGGGGCCAAGCCCCAAATCTGGGGATTAAGTTTGAAGGCATTGACAAATAAAGGATGGGATTTATTTGGGGAGGTTTTTCATGGCTTTGCTTGTTCCCCAGATGTCACTCACTGGGAGTGATACATGGGATAGGTCCTCTTCTTATTTAAGGTCCCAAATTGGGCAACGTCCAAAGGCTGCTGGCTCTGTTTTCATTTTTTGGAGTACCTGAGGAGTCTCTGTAATTTAGGCAGAATATCTGGTACAAACCCATACTTAGTGCATTTTCAGTCTCCACCACTCTGGCTTCTATGGGACAGGAATTCCTGAGTGTATCCAAAGTTCTGTCCCGAATTTAGGTTTTCTGTGCACCTGCCCCCAGACACCCTCAGTCTGCCCTTCTCTCTTTTTGGTCACATACAACCTCCTGGGCAGATGCCACCTCAATTTTTGTAAGACTTCAGATCTTTCAGGGAGCCCTGATACCTGTCAGGGTGAGATCCCCATGTAGACCCTGAATTTCAGATGTCTTCAACAGATGGTTCTTCACCTGAGCCAGCTGATCGTGTTCCCACCATGGTCAAAGGAGGTGCAGTCAAGAGAATCAAGAGAATTCACCCTGTGCTTCCTCTGGCCAACCCAAGAGCCCTCACCTATTTCAGGATAAGATGAGTTATAGGGTCATGGAATGGTTTGGGTTGGAAGGGACCTGAAAGACTACAGAGTTCCAACCCCCTGCCATGGGCGGGGACAACCAGACCAGGTTCATCCAACCTGTCTTTGAACATTCCCAGGGCTGGGGCAGCCACAGCTTCTCTGGATAACCTGTGCCAGGGTCTCGCCACCCTCACAGGGTAGAATTTCTTCTCAAAATCCAATCTAACCCTGCCCTCTCTCAATTTTAAGCCAGTTCCCTTTGTCCTATCACCCCTTTTAAGAAGTAAAGGAGAAAACCTCTTCTCCTGACATTTCATGACCTTCCAGCAGTCCAGACTTCCTTTCCTGTTTCATTTCAGTGAGAGATGAGGATGTTGCCCTTCAAGAAACCTTGCCCACATCCCTGTGAAAAGCAGGACTTTTCAGATTCCTCCAAGTCATTCCTTCTCTTGCAATTTGAGCATTGTGGGGAAGAGGGAATTCTTCCTCCAAGAAGGAACTTTGAGGGCTTCCAGGGATGCACAACTTCTCCAAGAGCCTGTTCCAATGCTATCCACTCTTTCAGGGGACATGGAAAGCTGTGAGACATCGGAGCCAGCTCAGGTTGGTCATAAACCAACCTCTGACAGCTGCGGCCCAGCTCATCCTTCATTCCCAGGGCAGTGCAGCAGCTGGATGGAGCAGGAGGCTCAGCCGTGTGCAAATGTAATTTATGCCTTGACATGTGGGGAAATCTGTGCAATTTATGATTCTTCTACTGCAGATGTGACCTGCTTAAGCAGGACCCCACGTTTTGGAACCTGAATTGCCTCAATGACTTTGTAGATTGTGCTTTCTCCAAACCTTGTAGCCTCTAAACTAGAAAGGTACTTTTTGATTTCTTTTTTGCTTTATTTAAGTTATGGTAAAATATACATTTTGCACAGAGAAGGAAAAGTAAATGAAGGAGGCAGCACTATCAAGGAATATTCCCTGGCTGTAGTTAACTATTTCAGTGCTGGAACAGCTGAATTGTTGTATCTTCTGTCCTCTGAATGGGTCTGTGGTTTCAGATTTTCCAGATCACTCCAGTTTCATGGTATTTCTAAACAAGAAATACTCAAAATATAGTAATTTTTGGTTAATGGATAGATATTTGATAGCTGTAATATGGCAAATTTGGCAGCTCCAGGACTTCACAATGTTCTGTATTCACAATGCAGAACATAAAAGTACTCCTGATATAAACATTTGACCCCAAACCCACTCACAAAGAAAAGAAAACCCAAAACAATCCTGGCCAAACGGGTGAGCAGCCACAGGTAGATTTTATAGCCACCTCTTTGTTAGATTTCTGTACCTTCAAGCCCTTTGTTAATCATTTTAATCTCAAATTCCAGCTAATAATGAAATCCATGTCCCTTCTTGTATCCAGAAAAACTCTTCCCACTCTCTCTCTCATCACTTGGTCCAACCAAGCGAACCCACTCTGATCTGAGAGATTCTCGCCAAGAGCAGCAGATGAAGGGTCACTGAATGTGCTATGTTTGCAATCTTTTTCTCCCCTCTTTGGCGTTATCTCTCCCTCTTCTAACATTTGACAGAAACCAGTGTGAAAAAGAGGACAGGAAAACCTGATGGTGTTTAGGCCTCTTTGGTGCTGTGAATATGAAATTTATGGTGCTGGAAAGACAAAGGTCACCCTCCCTTCCCCTCTCCCACCTCCATTTATATTATAAACCTCTCCCTCATGTATAAATTGAGGAGTGTTGCTTACCAGTAACCTCCTTTCTTCAAGAAAGCTTTCAGCTGTCTTGTTTAAAACTGGATATTCACAAACTACCAGGAGGTTTCGTCTTATTCTCTAAAGGTGTGTGAATAAATTACCACAACTGAGGTGGAGCAGGCAGCACATGGGGACCTGTGAGTGGGAGGTGAATACCACAAGCAGCCTCTCATGCTGTGCTCTGATCTTGGTACCCTGGGCTCCCACAGCTCATCTCTGAGGCTTCCATTCCAACAAAACCTGGGATTTGCTGTTATTACTATTATTGTTATTATTATTTCCTGGTAATGTTTTGTAAGTCACAGCAACAGCACAATAACAGCAGGCTCAGCCTGTTCGACAATATGTAAATATTTTCCCGTGGGAAATGAGATAGAAAATTCATGTCCACGGATTTCAAAAGGTCACTTAGGCAGCAGTGTTTGAACACCAGCAATCTGCATCCCAGCTGCCTCTGGCAATAATTCCTGCTTAGGTGCTCACCAGGCATGGAGAACATGGGAAGTGAGGTGTGTAATGGAGATGGCAGAGGGATGGAGATGGAGGACAGGAGACCAAGGCACCAAACAGGAGAGGTGAGAAAGGGCAGAGCCACAACAGGGATGGCTCCTCAGACACAGCATTTGGTGGTCTGAAATTATGCTAAAGGCACTTCCCGAAATACTCACCTGCAAAAGGCGCAGTTGTTCTACTCCAGGGCATTTCGTGTCTCTTGGAAAAATCAAAGACTCATGGAATGGGTTGGGTGGAAAGGACCTTCAAGAGGCACAGGGTAGGATTCTCGGTTTGTCCTGTGCAGGGCCAGGAGTTGGACTCGATGATCCTGATGGGTCCATTCCAACTCACTTTATCCTATAATCCTGTGATTCCATGATCATCCAATTCCAAGCCCCTGCCATGGGCAGAGACAACCTGGAAGTGTTGGAGGCCAGGCTGGATGGGGTTTGGAGCAACCTGGGATAGTGGAAAGTGTCCCTGTCCATGGCAGGGGGTTGGGAATGGATGATTTTTATGGTTCCTTCCTACCCAAACTATTCTGTGATTCTATGATCCTTTTTCAGGGTTTCCCATGGAGGAGGAGGTTTTGCACACTACGTCCTGTGCCTGATTTATTTTAAAAACACTTTACTTTGCCAGGGTTTCTTTCAGCTGACACATTTTATTTTCTTCATTGACTCTGATTTACATTTTCTACTCAGGCAACGACCCGTGCACTTCTTTATGTTATTCATCCTCTGTCTTTAAGGCTGTTTATTTGTGGTCTATTGCCATCAGTCCTTCTGAAGCAGATTGAAAAGATTAAGAGGACTGAGATGACAAAAAGAAGAGGCTGCCAGAGAGGAAAACCTTTAGTCTTCCTTAGTGGGGTGCAGAATTTTGGCTTGCAGGAGGCAAAAAACAGAGTGAGTTTGCATGTGCATGTGGTTGGGGTTGAGATCCTCTGTGTTTCTGAACACTGGGGAAGTGGAAATAATTCCTCTTGAATTTTCAGGGATCAGTGTACAAAGAGACACAGACCCCTGAGTGGTGGTCCTGGGCCACAAGAATCAAGGTGGGAGGAAGGTGCTGACACACAGACTCAAATATCTCTGTTAGAATCATTTTAAGGTTTTCTTTAAGCAGGTCCTGAACTTGCAGTACCTAAGAGAGTGTGTTTGAACTGCGTAAAAATGTCACAGCATTTTGAGGGATACAAATCTTTGCCCTTCCATGGGGCCCTCTGGCAAAGCACAGCACAAAGGACAAAAATCCCACATCGTTCCTGGGAAATGAGTCCTTATTGCAACCATTTTCGGGCTGGGAAGTGGAAACTCAGACTTGTTCAGGATGAGCAGCTTCAAGATGATGCCAGTCACAAGCATGAGTTTCATAAAACCTGATTCTCCCTTCCTAAAGTCCTGACAAAGATCTTTTACCTCCTTCTATATAAGTTTTTGAATAATGTCAATATTTAAATAACATCCAGGCTTTCCTGCCAGGTTTTCTCTCAGGCTTTTTTTTTCCCCTCTCTCCTTTTCTCTCTTGACAAAGGCTCATTGGGTTTATTAAAATAATGCAGTGGAACTTTTAGAATTTCTTTTTTTTTTTTTTTTTTTAGCTGATGTAAAGAGAGGAAAACAATCTCAAATTTTGTGACTTTTTGCCTTTAGGAGGGAAGTATAGAAAGTTACAAGTCACCTACACTGGAGTCAGGAACTTTGTCTTTTAACACACAGATAAAGACATACCACAGATTGGTCTCAAATATTTTCCTACCTGATCAGTTCCAGGCATCAGCCTTTTGTAGCACTTTTTTTTTCTGATAACCACTTCACACTGAACATTCTCCCAGTCCCTCTAGCATGGAAAGTGGCTGAGTAAGGAAAAGATGCTGAAAATTGCTCAGAGTTCCTAAGTCTAAGCCACTGATAAAAATTAATAATATCCCGAGGGGGGTTCTGAGTGCAGCTCCAGGTGTTGGTGTCCCAAAGGCAGAGAGTTCAACACCCCCAAATCCTGAACGGGGCCTTTCATTCCAGCTTGGGATGGTTGTGGTTTGCCAAATGGTGACCCAAGAACACGGAGTCTGATTTGCGCTGTTGACAAAGTGGGAGTGCAGAGAGAGGGTTTAATTTGAATTTGAAAAGTAGAGGATCATTTGGTGCTAATCCAGACTCCCTGATACTGAAATATTTGAATTTCAGTGTCAGGTGCCCATCTTGGCTGGCTGCCTCTTGCTGACTCGCTGGGAATGGAAATCCCGCTTTGCTTCAGTCCTGACTCGGGCATGGAAATATTTTCCAGTGGAAAGCCAGGGAAGATCTAGGAACTAGGGATTTTTCCACCTTTTATTCCATGGGAGATTTAAACCTGCTTCCTAGCCTGGATCCAGCCTGTGATGACATTGCAAACCTGCTTAAGAGCATTAGTCAGAATGCCAGCATTTATCCACTCAGCAATGACTCCTAATTCCCATTACAGGCAAATCCCCATCTCTCGCTGCAGCTTGATTACAACGGTGATTAATTTGAAAGTCAACATATTTACCCAAAATACAACATCATTAAAAAGACTAAACATAAACCTGCATATTTACAAATATCTTAACTTGACGTGATTAAAACAAACAGCCTCCTCTCTGCCTGTTTGGATCCAGGCAGACGAGCCCAGCTTCTCTTCCACCTTTATATTTTCGTGTCAATAGATGGCACTAGCATTTTCTCAATTTTTCACTACAGTATTAGATTTCCTTATGATACCTCCTGCCCTCACTCGGATTTTCAAAGGGTGGAATTGCTCATTTCCAAGGGGATATTTTATCCTTAGTACATATATAACATCACTCCAGTTTGGCTCTCAGCAAGTAAATCTTTGCATACTTCATAAAGCTTCAATGCCATGAGACTGACTTTTTCCCATTGTGAAAACAAAATGAATTTCAAGTTTTCATTTCCATACTGATGGGAGAGTTCACCAGGAAAAAGCCTGTAGGATCTCTGCATAGGGTGCCTTAAAAATCCTACGGCTTTTACTCCATCATTGCTATGAAAATAGAAACGCAGTGCTCCTTTTCAATTATGTTTTTATTTGAAGAATGAGCAGTGGGTTGCATGAAAAGCAGAGATATTAAAAACTGTGAATAAGATTCTCAGTTTGTTTTACTCTACCTTCACAAATCTAGGAACTGGTGAAGCTTCCCTTTTCATAGCAGCTCAGCTTTTCCAATTAAACCTACAATTTAAGAAAATATGTTTTAACATTCTAGCAGATGTTCCTGCCTCTACCAATGCAGAGTCCTCTTGAATTAAAGCAAAAATTCAGCTGGTCATTGTCATCCCAAACGATTTTTAGTTTCATCTTCCTGTGCATAGGAGAAGGTGCTGCTGTGAACATCTCCTTCATGGTGGGAGAATCGATGGATTTGAGTATCAGAGGTATCAACAGTAAACAGGGCACAGATTCCGTTTGTTGTCTTGCCAGAGAACATTTGTAGGAACAGTGTCAAGCCAAAATGAAAAGTTTGCTGTCCCAGCTCCCCAGATGTTTATAGCAGCGATATTTCTCCAACTTGTGCGGTTCTGGATAAAGATAACTGCAGGAATTCCTTTCTTATTTCATAGAATTACAGAATGGTTTGGGTTGGAACGGATCTTAAAGATCATCACATTGCACCCCCTTCCACTATCCCAGGTTGCTCCAAGCCCTGTCCAACCTGGCTTTGAACACCTCCAGGGGTGGGGCAGCCACAGAATTCCTGCACAATCTGTTCCAGGGCCTCCCCACCCTCACAGGGAGGAATTTCTTCCTGGTATCCCATCTAAATCTACCCTCCTTCCTCTTAAAGCCATTCCCCCTTGCCCTGTCCCTGGGGTGCTTTGCCACATGTGCCTCGTACTGAACAGGATTCAAAGGGAACTTAGGTAAATCCATCAGCTGTGGAGTCTAATTAATAAACATGCAAATCTCCTGATATCTACATATTGGTCACGCTCCCAGCCTCCGTGGATTTAGCAAACAGCAATAAGTTAAATCAATGGTAGGTCAGCAATGGGAAAATTCCCTTCATGTTGTTCTGAGGGAACATCAGGTCATGGCTATGGAATTACGATGGGAACCCAAAGGAGCAAGTGAGCCCTGGACCCCACGAGGCTTATTGTCCTCAGATCTCTGTGCTGCAGACAGATCTGTTTAACTCTGGCAGGTAATTGTCAGCTGGCCCAGGGCAGCAGCATTTTGCTGTTGTGATTTTATGCCTTTAACAATCGTGGTGCCTCCATTTACGAATACAGAACTAATTAACATGCCAGTTAAAGCACCTGGGTTTTGACACGGGGGCAAGGGGAAAGTGCAGAAATCAAACCACTACAATTAATTATGTTTGCTTCTCGGAGCAAGGCACTGGTGTCCTGGGATTTTCTGCCTGTCTTCATTCCCTTTGTTCATCTCCCTCCATGGTAATAATGCAACACTTGTAGAAATTAATTTGGTGGAAATTGATTAAAGGTGGACATTGTTTGCCCAGGAAAGTAATTGTCTCTGACACCTGGTGATGGGAGAGATGTGCACACAGAGATGCAGGAAGGTGCACATTAATCTTCTCCTCCTAAGTTGGAAGTGTTAGGAGGTGGATCAAGGGGATGATCTCAGCCAGAAAACATGGAAAGGAAGAGGAATTAAATGAAGGTTACATGGAAGGAAAGTGAGTTCAGCATCAGCATAATCCAGCAAGACAGAGAATTATCACAGGAACAGAATGGTTTGGGTTGGAAGGGAACTTCCAGGCTGTTCAGTTCCAACCTCCCTGGGCAAGGACACCTTCCACTAGACCAGGTTGCTCAGGGCCTTTAACTCTTCCAGGGAGGAGTCAGCCACAACTTCTCTGGAAAACTTTTTCAAGTGTCTCTCCACCCCCACAGGAAAGGGTTTTTTTCCTAATATCTAACTTAATTCTACCCTCTTTCATTTTAAAGCCTTGTCCTATCACTAATTCCATAGATCTAAAGGATTACGACTGACTGAGCCAACTCAGTGAAAATCCACTCACACTCTGTTGAACATTTGGGTCTAATTTCTGGGCCTTGATATTTCCTGTAATTAGAGTTTTGACTCTGGTCATTGTTCCTCCTCCATTTTATGCAGATAAGACTGTCTAGAGAACAGATCAAACGTATCTTGAGGTTTCTCCTGTTATATCCTGAGTAGGAATAAGTATTTATTTATTTATTTATTTATTTATTTATTTATTTATCGAGCCAGTCTGGAAGGGCCTCTGAGCAACCTGGTCCAGTGGAAGGTGTCCCTGCCCATAGAACGGGGGTGGAATGAGTTGGTCTTTAAGGTTCCTTCCAGCCCAAACTATCCCAGGATTCTATGATTTTTCCTTCTGATCTTACACCACCAGAAGATCACTAGGGGGGACTCCAGCCAGATGATTTCCGTGTTGTCCCATCCTCGTTACATCCTCAATGGATGAAGGAGAGCTCTGTCCTCCTCCATCCATTCCTCTTCCAGTGGATGTGAAGTCCAGGATTACAGCTGAAGCCAAGGATTGCTCTGTGCCATTTGACATCACACCCATGAGCTGATCCAAATGGTTTTAGCCTGGAAGTTGAGGATTATGTTACAAGCAAATCACTGAGCCAGGTACAGGAAAATGGGAAAGTAAGGAAAGGTGATTATGGAAAAGCACAGAGGGCAAAACCTAAGAGCAAAATTACAGACAGGGAGGAAGAAAACCCTGTTCTGAAAACCAAAATCCCAACAGCCTAATAAAACCTCAGCAATTTTTCCATTATTAGTGGAGTCTGAGATCATAAATGAAAAAATCATAAATGAAAAAGAGAGCAGAGCAAAAATCAGAAAGGATAAGTTGGAAATGCTGCAGATCCATGAGGGATTAAAAAAAAATCATTCATCTCTCTTTAACATCATTTTATCTCTCTATTTCTTTAATATTGATTCTTTTTGTCAACCAGACAAATTATTCTGCAGTATTTTTAACACTTTTTCAGGGCACCATCTGTTTGCATGATAATTTCCCCCAAGTCCTTATAAGAGCTGTAATAATCCCTTCATGTTAACTTTTATTATTTGATTTCCAACTGCCTGAGCTCTGAAGGAGCAGCACGGGGAAATATGTGTATTAACAAATAGCAGTTCCCCAGAATTCCTACTGAAATTAATCATAAAAAAAGGATTAAATTTCAACTACCTCGTCAGGGCAGGGAATTCACACAGGTATGGGTTGGAGTCGTGAGGACAGAAGTGCAGAGGGGCAGGTTCAGAACAAGCACAGCCCAGCTCCAAAATAAACCAAACCTGAATGTTTGGGAAAGAGTTAAGAACAGAGCAGGCAGAGATGATGCATCCTCAATTTTCTTCCATTTTTCAGTGACTTTCAGTTCCATATCTGAGCCTGTTGTAACTTGCCTTTTTATTTATCTGCAACAGGAATCTTTTCTGAGTGTTCATTCAGCCTCAAAGGATGGTTTGAACCCAAATTGCCATCTTGCAGCTTTTACTTTACCTGAAAAAAGTGAAAGTTTCACACTTTTACCCTTTTTATTCTCTTCTCCCTCCTAAGGAGGAGCAAGTGAGCAGCTGGATGGGGTTGAGCTGCTGACCCACAACAAAATCTTCTTTTAAAAATCACGTCCTTTTGTTAGTTTTGGATCTGCCTTTCAGTCGTTTATTCACCAAGTTCTGCAGAAGAGGTGGCGAATGGCTGACCCTCACCCAACCTCTCTGATGGCTGATGATCTTCCAGCAGCAAGAAGAAGGACACAGGTCTCTCATGGAAAAGCCTGGAAAGATGAGATGTATGGAGCTGAAGAGTATATTTAAAGTTTTAATATATGAGTTTATGTGTGCAATACTCAAAGGGTTCAGGCAATTATGCCACACACCTTGCACAGCACCCTATCAGAGCAAGGGGACATTTGGTGTTGCTGCAATATTCAAAGGGATCCTCAGCCTTCAAAACCACCAAAAATCCCCCTCCAAATACTTCTCTCACCTCTGTCAAGGAAGATAATCCTAAATATGTGTCAGACCTGTGCTGAGACCAACAAAATGCACCCATTTGCCTCTGTCATACACAAAATAAGGACCATGGGTGTTTCCTTGTTGGGAGCCAAACTCGCCATTCTATGATTGTCCCCACGCTTTGGTAGCAAAACCTTTGATGTTCACTTTCCAATATTGGATTAAACATTACATGAAGACTTTGCCTTTCAGATTCCTTTTGCTATACATTATAAATTTGCCTGCTCTGCAGAAGAGCAGAACAAGGACTTTGTTCTTTTATTCCAGCTGCGAGACAATGTCAATAGATAAGTGTGTATTAAAACTTCAAGATCATATTATTTATACTTAATTCAATTAAACTTTTTTTGTGCTTTTGTTGGCAGTTTTCTAATAAGGTCATTCAGTCGAACTTATACTTGAAAAGAAATAGCTGCAGAGTCTTGCTGCTTAATATAGAGGAGTGCTTGAAGTGCCAAAGTCCAAGGTGAGTCAAAGGGAACTGTTCAGGTAGATCAGGACGTGCCAGAAAACAACCAACCTCAGCCAAGTCTTTGCTGCCAACCCCAAACAAAGATTCTTTTGTCACTTGATTGTTTTATCTGTGTCTTCTGTTTATAGGTGTCCTGGTCAGTCACAGACAAGAGTGGGACTGCACTGAGTTCAAGAAGTCTCAGCGGTGGAACAAGGTCTCAAGAGCACTGGGAGTTTTTCAAGGGACAGAACCCATCCTGAGTTCTAAGAGCAAGAAATACATTTTTGAATCAATGTGAAAATCAACATCATAAAACATCGTGGGAGGAAGGTTGCTTCACAAGAACACAGAATTCGAGAATCACAGAATGGTTTGGGTTGGAAAGGACCTTTAAAGGTCATCCAGTCCAACCCTCCTGCAGTGAGCAGGGACATTTTCAAATAGACCAGGTTGCTCAAAGCCCTGTCCAGCCTGACTTTGAATGCTTCAAGAGATGGGGCATTGACCACCATTCTGGGCAACCTGTGCCGGGGTTTCACCACCCTCATTGCAAAAATTTATTCCTCATTTCTAGTCTAAATTTCCTTTTTTTCCTAGTTTTAAACCATTACACTTTGTCCCATCTCATTAGTCCCTGCAGCAATTTGTCCCTATTTTCCTTATAGGCCCCACCTGGAGCACTGAAAGGCTTTTACAGCATTCAATGCTCCCCTCCTCAGAGCCCACCTTCAATCAGATGTGAGCAAGGCTAAAGAACTTTGCATTTTCATGTGATGTAAAACATTGAAGACACCACTTGGCCCAGAAAAGCAAGGAAGATGAAGGCATGAGGTGAGCGTGAAGCTTTAAGAGATTTTGAAATAACTTAGAATAATGGAATCATAGGATCATTAAAGCTGGAAAACACCTGCAAGATCATCAAGTACAACCTTTGACCAAACACCACTCCAACCTCAGTTTTGGTGGGAAAAGAAAATCCCTGAGATACAGAACACATTGGAAAAGGTTTTGCTGCAACATCAGCAAAACCAGGAATCCCTGGCTGCTATCCCAGGTAAATTAACACTTGTGCCAAGTGCTGACCTGTCTGTAGCAAAGGCCTCTGAGTCTGCCACGAAGTGTAATTAATTGGATGGAAAGATCTCCATGGATTTCAGTGGGATCTGCATCAAGACTCTCAATGTGAAGGAGGCGTCACTTCTGAAGTGACCTATCGAGGCCAAAGCAATGTCATACACACTCTTTGCTTTCACTTGTCTCAAGTCTGAAACTGGAGCTGGCAATAAATATCTTCAACTATTAGTGGAAATCTTCAGTTCAGTGATTTTGGGATGCTTCTGCCAATAGATGTTTTCTGTGTCTTGGTTGATGTCTCTGCAGAGACATTTCCTGTTTGCTCATGCAAATTTCTATGTCTGAAAAGATTCTCTGTAGTGATGTGAAAACAGGGGTGTCAAGAATTGTGCCAAACTCCACAAATTTCAATGTCCAGACACTGAGGTGTTTCAGACATCTCCAGTCCCACTACTTTTTTCCTTGATTTTTTTTTCTTTAAAAAAAGTCATTCTGTGACCTAACTGGAAAGCAGAAGCAATAATACCTCACCAATAGCCGATTGTGGGCAGATAAAGCTCATGAATAAAGAGATAATTTGGGGTTTTTGGTATTGGATGAAATCTCCCTATGTCAAAGCTCTTTCCATGCACATGTTCACCATGGTGGTGCTGTCCTTTCAAGTTCCATTTGAATTTCACCTAATCAGTTTTAAAATGACCAGAGAGATGTTAGAACGGATGAAGAGATGCTGTTTGTATTAGCAAAAGATATTTCAATACAGGCAAAAATAGACAAATACCATTGCAAGGTGAGTGCCACTCGTGTCCAGTCATGTGCAGCATTGACTCTGAAAAATCTTTTTGTCCTGTGCAGAATACATTTTTTATCTCAAAACCTTATTGCTCTCTACAATTCCCTGACAGGAGGGTGGGGCCAGGTAGGGTCAGGCTCTTCTCCCAGGGAACAAGGGACAGGATTCGAGGAAATGTCCTCAGGTTGTGCCAGGGGAGACTCAGATTGAACATCAGGAAGAATTTCTTTATGGAAAGGGTGGTCAGGCATTGGAAGGGCTGCCCAGGGAGGTGGTGGAGTTCCCATCCCTGGAGGTGTTGAAGAAACAACTGGACATGGCACTCAGTGCTCTGGGCTGGGTGAC
This sequence comes from Acanthornis magna, assembly GCA_036785705.1. Classification (NCBI taxonomy): domain Eukaryota; kingdom Metazoa; phylum Chordata; class Aves; order Passeriformes; family Acanthizidae; genus Acanthornis; species Acanthornis magna. Next base: position 390,954 of record JAWUZG010000129.1, on the reverse strand, counting down.
AAGGTGGGGATCAGTCACAGGCTGGACTTGATGATCTTGGAGATTTTTTCCAACTTTTATGATTCTATGATTCTGTATCCTATAAAAATAGGGCTAAAATGAAGGACTTCCTGGAAAACATAAGACAACTTTATGGTCCTCCTGGTTCTGGACTGAGTAAAGTAGAAGTTCTTGCCTCTACCACAGACTATGTTAACACCATTTTATAAATCTCTTCAGTTTGATTATTCCTCTGCAAAATGTTTAATTGTCACTCTTTTACCATTACAGCTGGACTAGCATATTTCTGGGATATTCAGATAATTCATTACCAAACTGCTGAAGACTGCAGCTCCTGGAGTTTACATGGATTTTCTGTAATTGTATCATAGAATTGTTGTAGTTGCACTGTTTTAGAAATCTTTCTCTTCTTTCTCAGGGACAGTAGAGATAAGCTGCATTCTTGTACTTTCTTAATCTCTGTGTTTGGTATTAGGTGTTGTAAACCAATGGTTTTAGGAGGTGGACTCCCTGCTGACCAATAGTTGCTAGATTATTAATGGATATATAAAGAAGTTTTTGTAAATAAACTCTCTCCTTTCGCCATCTTGGGTTCATCTGCCTGCTTCCTCTGCCAGCTTCTGTGAATCTCAGGAAATCTCTAACCACAAATTGTCATAGAAAATCTTCGGTTGGAAGGGACTTTGAGGTCCATATGGTTCCACCTCTGCCATGGGCAGGGACACCTTCCACTATCCCAGGCTGTTCCAAGACCTGTCCAACCTGGCCTTGGACACTTCCAGGGATGGAACAACCACAGCTTCTCTGGGCAATCCACTCCTGTACCTCACCACCCTCACAGGAAACAATTTCTCCCTAACATCTAATCCAAACCTCTGCTCTTGTAGCTTCTATTGTAGATGTCTTCACCCTAATTTGTGTGTGTGGTGTAGAGATGGAACTCTGAGAAAGGAGCAGCTTTAAATTTCTGCCGTTTATTATCAAGATCTATATTGGCTCTTCTTGCCAATTTGGCATCTTGAATGCCCCCACACATCAATGCCAAGAGAAAAGTTCCTCCAGCAGAAGGGCTATCCTGTTTTACATTTCCAAGTTCATCTGTGAGGTGCTGTTACACACAGATTGAAGCATGAGATGCAATTATTCTGGAACCAGGGAAGGGTAATAGGATGGCTCTACCTGACCTGACTTTGAAGTGTGGTTAAAACCACTTAAGAACAAGAAGAAATGTGGCTCCCTGATGCTCATCTTCAGGGGTAAAAAATGAATCACAGAAAAATAGTCTCTTATTACCAGAAGTTATTCAAAGATTTGATGGAGATATGCAACTGGGATGTGAACTGCAAGATCAAGTGATAGATCCAGGGCACCATGGTTGAAAATCCCATTGTGAGCTTCTTAAAATGCTGGGTTTTTCTTACATGCACAGAGCACTTTCAAAATCTAAAGATGGAAAAAGCACTCAGTGCTATTATAAAAGATTCCTCAATAATTGATTCACTATGCTAATCCTTCTCCAAAATCAACCTACATTCTTCTTTCAGTCTCTTTTGCTCAAATCTAGTCACAAAAATGTTAAAAATGAACTGCTTGCAACCAGTCTCAACAGACAAAAATCCCCAGAGTTCTCTTTCTGGTTGTTTTTTTTCTGTTTATCAATTTGTTCTTAATGTGTGGTTACAATTATTTTATTATCTCCTGCTTTGCTAAGTTCCAGTTCATGCTCAATGGAATTGTCTTTTGACATTTGATATTTGAAAGCCAATTTTTACCTTTCCAAATTTCAAAGAGCAGGAATGACCTGGATGCAGAAATCTGGTATTTTTGCACCTCAATTTATTGGCAAAGTCCATTTTTGTGTAGTCGATTTTCCATCACTTTTGTACCTGTTTACCACACCATGATCGCTGGATTTCCAGTGATAGAATTCTTGTAAAATTCCATCCTGCAGAACCTTAGTAAGTGCAGCCAACTGTCCTCCAGGGAGAAAATAAAACCAGAAAAAAACAATCACTTTCAAACCAAGTTATATTTTGCCATAGTCAACCAGACCTGTGTTCTTCCTGTCCCTGGAATAGAGTAATTACCTTGGGGAGGACATGGAATTTATTCTTGTAGAGATTAGAGGAAAAAACTACAGTGTGAAGATCTACACGCCTTTGGGTATCCTTGCTTGTTCTGTTTTTTCCCCCAGATTTTCAAATTCGGAGAAAAGCAATTACTTCCCTTGCTGAGGAAGCCCAGCCATGGAAAAGGGAGCATCTGACTCCAGAATCCAAACTAGAGGCAGGGGGGATGGGAATCACAAAATCATGGAGGGGTTTAGATTGGAAGGGACCTTAAAGATTATTTCATTCCACTCCCTGCTGTGGGCAGGGACACCTTCCACTATCCCAGGTTGCTCCAAGCCCTGTCCAACCTGACCTTGGGTGTTTCCAGGGAATGAAGTGTCCGTGACTAAAAAGGACACAAAATTTTTCTGGGGATCAGTGCGTGCAGCCTGGAGAGATCCACAAAACACAGCTTCCACCTGCAGGACAAGGAAGGTTGGGTTGGCAGCCACAGCATCTAAAAATTCTCTGCAGCAGCTCCTGAGGACTTTTAAACTCAACAGTAATCATTATTTTGCAGAAAAATGAGTTCTTACCACCCTCAGATCCACCACATCTTGATCATTTTGAATTCCTTGGCCTCTGCTGTGTGTTTTCTATCTCATGTCCCATCTCATCTGTAATTTATGAATGAAAAATCACCTGCCGTGTCGTTCAGGGAAGGTTGCTGACCCACCACATCAACCCACGCTGCTTTGTCCGTGTTGTGCACACCAGGAACATTGGAAGGGCAGCTGAGGGAAGCACATTCCTGGTGATGGTGAGGGAAAACAGAATCCAAAGACAATAAAGGCAGGATGAGGTTTCCCTGTCTTGTGAGTTTGAAAGTCTTTGATAGGGAAAATAAAATACCGGCTCAGCTCAGTTTAGTATTTACCAAATAAAATCCAGACGAGCTCCTGCTGCTTGGTTGGCAGAGCAGTGACTCAGGGGTAGAACAGAAAAATCACTGAGGTGAGACCCCCTTTGATGGCACTCTGAAGTCCTGTGTAAGAATTGTCACTGTTGCCACATTTAAAGCCAGTGCTGTAGATCCCACTTCTCATAATTACTCTGCAATAAAAGCAAGAGCAAAAAACCTATTTGTCAATTGTTTCCTCTGCCAGTTGAAATATTCTCAGCATCTCCCACTTCCCCCAGCTCCTTCAAGCAATCATGTGAATTTCAAGGATTTAATTGCGACTTGGAGACCATTTTGTAAGACCAGAGGCCATAAAACAAACTTTATCAGCCTTGGTAGAGACACTACAAACCTTATTGTGTTTTTTGTGCCTCCAGGGGGGAGGGAGAATGGAATGGTTTGGCAGGGAAGAAGAGAGAGGAAAGAGGCACAGAAAACAGGTAGGACATGAATAATTATGGAATCATTTAGGCTGGAAAAGACCCTTAAGATCATTATTGCACCCTGTAAAGATTCACAGAGCGTGGAAGCTGCTCATCATGAAAATGCAAATGAATCGCTCTGATCTGAAGAGAGAGCAAAAAAAAAATAGTCGAGGAGTTGCCAGGGTTGAGAGGAGAAGTGTTTGAGCAGATGAGCACTCACACGCAACCAGTTTTAAACTGATTTTTATATTAACTCAACTGGCATGTGAGGAAGAGGGATATTTTGATGGCAAAAGGGGAGGGAGGCATTAGTTGAAGAAGGAAAAAGCAAGAAGTGTTAATCCTGTTGATACAGGAAGGAAGGGATGTAACAGCTCTTTTTCTTGGCATGTGATGTTGAGCAAATTTGAGGGTCACTCCGCAGTCTTGACAGTTAAAAAAATTCCCAAAACTTATTTCTCAAGTGCCTATTTACTTTCAAAGATGACCACAGCTGCTGTAGGGTGGGTGGGACTTCAAAGAGAGCTGTCAGAAAGGCCACCCTCACGCAAAGGACATCGGATGGCCATTCTAGGATGGCAGTGTGGGCGAAAGGATTATTACCCAGATTTTATTTGGGAATTAATCTCTGAATTTCATGGCTCCCACTCTTTCTTGTGGTGGGAAAATAATTCAGACCATGTACACCACCTTGCAAAGGGGCAGCCAAAAAACTTGGCCACCATGCCAAGATTTTAGGGAAACTGTCCCCAGGTTCTTATCAGTATTAGGGAATATAAACAGGACTTTCACCTCTACACATTCAGATCGAATTACAAGAGTTATAAATCCCCCAGTTCCCATACCCCATTCGTTTCATCCTTTGGGAATTGGCTATTTTATGGATGACTGAAATATCTACATGGATTTTTGTGCTTTTCTTTAACAGTCAGAATGACAGCTGACAAGGAAATTTCCAATTACACTGAGGCCATTTGCCTGATCCTGCTCTGAAATATTAAAAGAAAATAAAGTTGAAGAAAACTGATGAATGAAAGAAGAAAAAAAAAACCTCAGACATGGGAAATAAAGCAAACAACTGCCCCCAAAATAAAACACAGGTGAGTTTTTTTATTTTGTTTTCTTTTGGGATGGACTTTTTTTGGGGGAAGAGAACAATGCTATTGAGATTACATTTAGCTAGAGTGGGCCAATTCTGATCATAAAATAGTGCCTTCGTCTCAAAGAAACTGACAATCAGCAAATAAATCGAGGAGAGGCTGGCACTTCATTTCCTTGTGGTTCCTTAAATCTTCCCTTGGCAGGGGATGAGTTCAGGTACTGCACCACTCTGATATTTTCAGGCTGCAGGGCATGAGGGTGTGAAACCTCAAGTTTGGTGGAATTGAGTACTCTCAAACACTCCCACAAACATCAGATTTTAATCTTCCAAAGAACCAATATCTCATCCAGCTGGGAAAGGAGGGTTGAGGATGTCCTCTTCGTAAGAAAGGCAGATTATTTCCCCAACCCAGGGATGGATTGAGTTAGGTTGCCTTTCCTGGCTGGAATCTCCCAGGCAGCTTCACACTCAGTCCTTGGTTTCAGTAGAATTCCCGTAGTAAATCCAGAGCTACATTAAATTCCTTTGCTGTCAGAAAGATGCATTAGGTCTTGCAGCAGGCCCTGCTCTTTTCTTTCCTTCAGAGAAACCCGGCGGGACAATTTTCGGCAGCCTAAAAGGAGCAGGCAGCTTCATCAGCTCGTTCATGATTGACTTGGCACTGAACAAGCCTGTCAGGAGATGCAGTTTACCGTAATCAATACTTCCTGGAAGATTGCTGAGCTCTTCTCCAAAGGCTTGGAACTCCTCTAGTGCTGCCCATTTAGTGGCCTGGATGAGATAAGTGGAGGCTTTTGATACTTTTGTGTGTTCCCTGAGTAAAACCTCCCATCAGGTGAGTGTTTTGACTTCCCCAATTTTCCTGTCCAGGTTTCCAATGGGCTATTATCTCCTTGCAGGTTGTCCTAGGGATAAGCCTCTGTTCTGGGATTTCCCTGGTCGAGGCTTCTGGTTATGTGTGGTGAGAGGAGGCAACAGCAGGACTGAAAACCTCCATATCCGTTTTGCCAAGAGCTCAAGGTGTAATCAGCCTTTTTTTCCCTTTCCTACAATGCAGTCTCCTGCACTGGCTTATTGTAACACTCAGCTTTGGGTTTGATGTCTTGAGACATGTCTGTGCAAATCTCATTTCAGATGGGTCACCATTCATTGGTGTATTCCTCAACCATGATCTTTTTTCCCCCTTTTGTTCTGGCTCCAGGGACCTACAACAATCATCTGCTCCAAGTGCTTGACCAATTCAGGGCTCACTGAAAATGAAACCTCATTATTAAGTGCATGTTCCAAATGAGTTAAACACTGATGGACATGAGGCATCAATCACAGAATCCTATAATCATTTAGGTCGGAAAAGAACTTCAGGATCGTCGAATCCAGCACGTGACCAATCCCACCTGCCCAACCAGCCCAGAGCACTGAGTGCCATGTCCAGCTGTTCCTTGAACACCTCCAGGGATGGGGACACCGCCACCTCCCTGGGCAGCCCTTCCAATGCCTGACCACCCTTTCCATGAAGAAATTCTTCCTGATGTCCAACCTGAAGCTCTGTAGGAAGTTCCAGTGTGGCACCACTCTCTCTGTAAAGAAATGCTTCCTAATATCCAGTCTGAACCTCTCCTGATGCACTTTTAGACCAATCCCACACATCTCATCACTGGATCCCAGAGAGGAGAGCTCAGCACCTCCCTCTTCAATTTTCTCCTCAGGTCCCCTCCTCAGCCTCCTTCTCTCCAGACTGGACAAGCCCAGATATTTCGTTCAGCAGCCCACCCCAGATCCTACAGATGGAGCAACAAATCCATCTTCTCCGACCGCAGTTGAGACACATGAAGAAATGTAGTCCTGGAAATCACTCGGCATCAAGTTTTAATCCAAGCACCTCTCAGTCTTTATCCAGAGAATGTCCATACTCCGCCCAACTCCACAGATTTTTGGGCTCTGAAAGCAGAAAATCCACAGGGCTGTGCTATTTCTCAGCCACCGTCAGTTGACTTCCTCTTTTAATTCACTGCATGTTCCTAATAAACAAAATGTTCTTGTTGTGAATTAACAGCATTGAGCTCAATCCATGTCCAGGCAAACATCAGGAGTGTGAAAAATCCAAAGCATCTGGCATGTTTCAGCAGGTTATTTCACTGTTTCACTTTTTCTCTAGATTTTTATCATTTTTTTCATTAGAAATATATTAATAACCATGCAGAAACAACACAGCATGTCACTGCCCAGTCAATTGAGGAGGTTTTGTGCTGAGAGAGCTCAGAAAAGGGGATAGTTTTGCTCAAAATTTGAGATCACTGGGTTTAAACAACCAAACAGATGAGCTTCAAATAGCTTTGGGTCTCACCCCAAAGAAACAAGCAGCTTGTGTCTCTTGTATACTCTTCACATTTGGGGTGGTAATGGTGGTTGTCCTGATGCATGGCCTGTAGAGGACAAGGACAAGGACATGGAACTGTTGGAGCAAGTCCAGAGGTGGCCACAAAGTTGATAAGGGGACTGGAGAGAAGGAACCTATGAAGATAGGCTGGGAAATCTGGGGCTGTTCAGCCTGGGGAAGAGAAGGTTGTGTGGAGATTTCCCAGCAACTTCCAGAACCTGAAGGTTCCTCCAGGGAAGCCAAAAAGGGACTTTTCCTCTGGAACTGAAGTGATAGGAGAAGGAGTAATGGGTTCAAATTGAAAGAGAAGAAACTTAGGTGAGATATCAGGAAGGAATTCTTCCCTGTTAGGCCAGTGAGGCCCTGGCACAGGTTGCCCAGAGAAGCTGTGGCTGTCCCATCCCTGGAAGTGTCCCAGGCCAGGGTGGACAGGGTTTGGAGCAACCTGGGATTGTGGAAGGTGTCCCTGCCCATGGTAGGGGTGGAACCTGATGATCTTCAAGGTCTCTTCCAACTCCAACCATCCTCTGATTTTATGATTCAGTTGGGAACATATCGATGACGAACTCCCAGAACTTCTCCTCATGGCTCTAAATTTCTGCATTTCTTCTATTTCCAGGTTTTCTCATGCTCACAACTTTTATGGGCAAAGTTTTTTTCCCAAGAGTCCTGTCTTGGGAAGGATTGCTTTCATCTGACAGCCTGAATCACACAGATTCAGTTACTCCTCCATCCAGGATGCCATGAAATAAAAACTTCATCAAAAGATTTTCAAACAAAGAGACAACATCTCCAACATGGAAAGTTTATAGAGGGAAGAATGCTGGGGACTGGGAGAGTCCAGTGGTGAGAAATCAGCTTTTTCACTCTTCTTGAAGTATCTGCCACCCCTCCCTGGAGGGGAGAGCACACTGGAGTAGATTGGACTTCTCTGAAGTTCTTACATTCATCTGTAGTTTCACTCTGAGATACAGCAACTATTTTCATGTTTAAACACAATTATTTCAGAAAGATTTTCTTCTGCCTGCAGTGAAGTCAAAATTGCCACCTTTTCTTGAAGTTATTTCCTACAGCCCAACGTTGAAAGTTCAGTCTCTCGATTTAGGATTTGTCAAAACCATTTTTTACCTGGAGGTGTCAGAGTGCACACACACAAAAGAAATAAATAATTAAATGTGGAGATTCCACAGGAGCACTTTGCCAATTTTTGCTTCAGTTAACTTCTGGAGAAGTCTCCTCGGGGTTATAAGTCAAACAAAGTGTGAAGAAAACATTCCAGGTCCCAAACTATACCAAGGAATAAATGGAAAAGTGGTCCCTTGGATGTAGAGGCTTCCTAGAAGTTACCAGCTCTTTCCAGTACTCGACTGAGCTTCTCAGATCTCTGCTTCTTCCTCAAGCTGCCCAAGTGGTTCCCCACAGCTCTGCCCTAGGAAAAAGAACTTCAAATCTTTGGGTTTGCTGCTTCTGGGATTTGGCCTTTGCCTGTGCTGAATCCCAAATGAAGCCTGTCCTACCTGCCCTCCCCTGCCCAACTCCTTGGAGATCTCTCATGTGCTCTGTGCTGAAGGGAAGAATAATTTCCATGTGTCCCATTCCTTGATTAATCCACTGCATTTTGCATTCTCTTGCCTGGAAGGGCCACACTGTATCTGGGTATGAGGACCTCCTGGACCAACAGGTAACCTGATAAAGCAAACAAATGCTTGACCTGCTGATATCCATTTTCCCTCATTCCTCATCCAATGTGATGGAAATCTTTCAGCAATGCTGTGAACTCAGACTTCATCATTACTTTTTGTTATGTTTAATTAGTTCTTTCTTTCCTTCCTCATCCTCCCTTGTTCAGGATCATGTGTGCCCCAAATCAGGTGAAGAAATGCAATGTCATCCCACAAATCCTACATCCACTGCATGGGAATATAATTTAAATTAATTTTGTAATCCATGAATATATTACTGGGGCTGGAAGAGCCAGGATGGTGTTGAAAGGATTGCTGGTGATCTGCTAATTATAATGTAAATCTTAATTTTTGTTGCAGCACAAAACCTTACACAGCTGGACACACCTGAAAAGCTTAACCAGCTTTTAGTGAGTGTATGGTGCTTATGTTTTCTATCCACGTAGGATATAAATTTTTTTTTCTGGGGATATTTGGGCCTTCAGCTGAAGTTATAAATTTTCATTCCATTTGCTTTACTGGTATTTCATTCAATCACGGCCTGTTGGCCCCAAAGGACATTCATTACACACCTGCAACAGAGGCAGAGAAATATCTGGGGGAGGAATGAAATGTTTCAGAGCTTGGTTTTCAAGTTGTCACTTCTGAGTATAACAAAGTTCCTGGTCATGGCATTGTTTGACCAGTTGAAAAGTTATGATGTGAGTTTGCGGGAGATTTTCCCATTCATTGCGTTTATTGTTTTTTCTTGACCTGTTTTCTACCTGATTCCAAGAAGACAAATGATTCTAAAGAGCTGTATTTTAAAAGGAAGGAATAGAAGAAGTGGAAAAAGCAACATAACCATCACTGACCTGCAAGGAATCTTGAGGCTCCTTCACATGATGGAAGGACAGGTTTGGAAACAGAAACCAGAAGGACCAAGAACAGTAGAAAGAAATAGAAAAAAGAACTCTTTTTTTCTCCCTTGGCTGGAATAACCAATGAATCAGTTCAAAATCTTCAAAAAGGATGACACTTTTGAAACTTTTTTTGAAGTATTACTAGAAAGGGGCTGTTTTCCAAGAAAATTGACTTCTTTTTCTTTTTGATATATATTAAATATACAGAGCATGATGCAGCCAAAATGTTCTTGTTGGAGGAGACAGGAAGGAAAGGGGCACTGAAGCTCACATTCTCTGCCAGACTGGGGGCAACACACACAGGGTGAACAGCAGAAAAGAGGGGTGGAGGAAGGACTAACAACCTCCAGCAGTCCCTCTGGAAAACCTACCCTCACTGATACTGGAAAAAATATTCAGATCGTAAAATAATCATCACAGAAATTGTAGAATCATGGAATAGTTTTGGGTTGGAAGGGACCTGAAAGATCGTTTAGTTCCATCCCTGCCATGGGCAGGGACACTTTCCCCTATCCTAGGTTTTTCCAAGCCCCATCCAACCTGGCCTTGGACTCCTCCAGGGATGGGGAAGCCACAGCTTCTTGGGCAACCTGTGCCAGGGTCCCCCCACCCTCACAGGGAGGAATTTCTTCCTGATATCAAATCCAAACCCACTCTCAGTTTGAATCCATCCTCCCTTGTCCTGTCACTACCTGCCCTTACAAAAAATCTCTCCCCATTTTATTTGCTGGTTCCCTTCACGCACTGGAAGGCCACATTTAAGTAACCCCAAAACTTCTCTTTTCCAGGCTGAACAATCCCAATTCTCTCAGTCTTTCCTCACAGCAGAGCTGCTTCATCCCTCTGATCATCTTGGTTGCTTCCTCTGGATTTGCTCCAACAGTTCCATGTCCTTCCTGTGCTGAGGACTGATCATTCTTGCTCTTTTTAAAAAAATAGTAATAATAATAATAATAATAATAATAGTAATAATAATAATAAGCCAGCTGCTCTGCTCAAGATCTGCTTCACACTCTGGAAAAGTTTGCCTTTACCAGAGTCTGTCTCTATTCCCCTTTTCTATCCTAACCCTAAATCTATTCTTACTGCACACCTGGACTGGAAGTGTCCTGCTCGTTCCTCACTCGGCAGGCAACGAGCCAAAATCCATGTGCTCATAACCACCCAACACACAGCAGGGTCCAGCTGCCCAGCAATCCCAAGGATTAGCTTCCACTTTTAGATCAGGATTTCTCCTCCTGCTGGCAACCTCTTGATGTGTGCATTTCAGCAAATTAATTACCTTGACCGTGCTCAGAACATGCACTGAAAACTCCATCACCCGCAGAGCCACACGTTCAGCAGCTCTTCTTCACCTTTAAATCCCATTTTCAAACATTTCTTGTCCTTTACCAAATCCCACGGATGCCTCACGTCGGTTTTTGTTGCTCTTTGAAGGGCTGTGCACATCATGCCTATCAGAGCATTATCTTCTGCTTATCAGTCACGCTCTCTAGTCCCTCATTACTCCAGTTCTGGGCTGCTATAATTAAACTTTACATTTTTCAGACCTTTGTAGCAGTGTTTTAGCTCACAAATTGAGGAGTTTGTTCGTGCCAAAATGTTTTCTTTCCTTATCAATTTCTTTCTTTTTTATTTTTAATTTGCCCAGTGAACCAAAATATCAATTATTTACAGAGCTCTAATTTAGAGAAGAAATTAAGGAATACATTTGCAAGACTCTGCTGTTAACTATTTAATCTGCTTAACTAACGCTATGATGGATTCTCCATCCTTGCAACTATTAAATCAAGAACTTTTTTTAACTTGCTTTGGTGGATTTTTCTCCTTTAGAAGTTAATCTTTAGCATTAGTATGACTATTAGATTTGAAGCAGAAATTAGGACTGAAAATCCTATTTCCTGTTTCAGCAGGCAAGAGGCCAGAGCAGGTAATCACAGCACTCCATTCCATGTAAATCACCCAAAATGCAGATTACACCACTTTTGGTGATGTTATCTCTTGACCAAGTGCTCCAGCACCATCTGTGTATGACCAGCAGACCCCAAAACTTAACTCTAGCCCTCTCTGACACCAATCCTAAAGGCAGGAGAGGCAGAAATCAGCATTTCCCCTGAGGGACAATAGGACACTCACATTGCCAAGGGCTGATCTTCATTGAGTGAGTTTCTCTGGGGATCCTTTACTTTGGCTTTTAAAGCTTTCTCCTAATTGAGAGTCCTAATGAGCCCTGATACAGCAGCAATTCAGCTGCTGCAGGTGATATCTTGGGCAACGCGAACTTCTCACAGAGGGTCTGGAGAGCTGTGAGGTCTTCAGAACTGTCGCAGTCTCCTCTGAGACAAACTCAGAGTGGGATTGAAGGTTTAGATGGGATATTGGGAAGAAATTCTTCCCTGTGAGGGTGGGGAGGCCCTGGAATAGAATTCCCAGAGAAGCCGTGGATGTCCCATCCCTGGAAGTGCCCATGGCCAGGTTGGATGGGGTTTGGAGCAACCTGGTCTGGTGGAAGATGTCCCTGCCCATGGCAGGGGGGTGGAAATGAATGGTCTTGAAGGTCCTTCCCAACCCAAACCATTCCATGCTTCTATGATAAGCAATGAAAAATTGATCTTTTCCAGTGGTTCTGCAGAGATTGGTGCGTGCAACTATCCCACCCTGTTGTGGGATTTACAGTTTGCAGCTCAGCCCTCCCCAGTCTGCACCACAAAGGTGGACACTAACAAATTAAGTTTAAAATAATTCACCCTTAAAATTATCTTTTTTTTTTTTTTTTTTGAGTATGGGGCAAGAAGCAACTAAAATTTGTTAAAAATGATATTTCGTTTTGTTGAGCTTTTTCCTCTTCTTTGGTGAAAATAAGATGGAACAGGGGGACCATGAAGCGAAGATGTTTTATTTCATATGGTGTGGAGAATGAGGAGGCTTTGGCCAAGGCTGATGCCTCAGCCACTGCTATCGTGTGTTTAACAAGTGTTACTCTCTCATCCTTAAAAGGCAGAAAGAGTTGTCCTTTCATTTTAGCCCCAATATAGCTCACATTTTCATCCTGTCATCAGTCAAAGCTTGACCCAAATTTCATTGTAGGGCTCACAGCTCACTCTGGAGTTTCCATTTAGCAAGAACTGAGTTTTTGGGTCAGTGAAAAAACCCTTCAAATTTCATGTCTCCTCCTTCACTATAATTCCCCTTGCCTTTGAAATGCTGGAATTCACTCGTTGCTTGAGGCAAGAAATGGGAACAAATGGACCGCAGTCTAATTGAGTCTAATAAATCCTGTGTTCCTCAATAAAACATCACATTTTTAGTGTCCTGTTGTTTCTCTGAGACCACGCTGTGCTTTTGAGACTGGGGAGCAAATTGGAAACCGCAAGTCCTCCATGTTCACGTGCACCACAGAAATGTCATGTTTGCTGAAATAAAACCCACAATTTTCACCTACAGGCCTCAATGACTGACCTGAAATTCAATATTGATTGACCTTCAATTCAATATCGGGAGTAAAATTAATAGAAGGAATTCCAGCAAATCACACAACAAACAAAAAAAAAAAAGACATTGTTTTCCGTGTGATTCAGATCTTTCCTTTTGTTGTGTTTTCTGTCCAAGGTGGAGAAGATTAAATGATATCCTCTCCAGGGGAGTGTTTTTAATTACGTGCTGCTTCCACAGCAGCTCTGTAGCAGCAAGTTCCACAATGCTTTGATGGGTTTATCCTCATCGAACCTGCAGGAGCCCAAGGTTTGGAATCTGCGCTCACCTGCCTCGTTATCAGGAGGATTTATGGAAAAACAGTGACAGAAGCACAACTCATTAGGTAATTAGGTAATTAGTCTAAGGGGAAATTCACCCTACAAGGCTTCTGGTGAGAAAACCAGCTCAGACAATGTCTCTCACTACAACCCAGAGAGTTTTAGTGAGGTGTCGCTCTGATTTTCTGATATTCGTGGAGATTCGTGGAAGCTCGCAGGGAGGTTAGGCAGACAACACACAAGATGGCGAAAAGAGAAACTTCATTTACAAAAACTTCTTTATATATTCATTAATAATCTAATAATTATTGGTCGACAGTTTTTCCACCCCCTATAACGATTGGCTGGAACCCTAGAACATCCAGTACCAAAACAAAGAGATTAGAAAGCACAAGAATGCAACTTATCTCTATTCTCCATGAGAAAGAAGAGAAAGATTTTAAAATAGTGTAACTACAGTGAGGAACAGTTTTTGACACTGGATTGTGACCATCCAGGTCTTTCCCAAATCACTGCAAGGTCACTGTCATGGGGCAAGTGAATATTCATCAAATTTATGACTTCTTTTGTCAGGACTGGAATATGGTGTATCTTTGGAGGGTGGTAATCATCATTTTCACCTCTGTCAGAACAGACAAAAGGGATGAAGGAAAGGCAGCTGGCAGATCTGGGAAGATCCATCTGGGGAGTTGTTACCCTGAGGTTGTTTCCTGCACCTTGAGAGGACAAGAGGAAATGGCCTCAAGCTGCACCAGAGGAGGTTTAGATTGGATATTAGGGAAAATTTCTTGACTGAAAGGGTGGTCCAGCATTGGAACAGGCTGCCTAAGGAAGGGGTGGAATCAGCATCCCTGCAAGGGTTCAAAAGCCATGTAGAGTGATGCTTGGGGACATGATGGACTTGGCAGTGCTGGGTTAAATGTTGGACTCAATGATCCAACAGTCCAAAGGTCTTTCCAAGGTGTAATTATCCACAAATGCCATGCATTGTTTTGTATCTCCTAAAAAAACAGGCGAGGACTTTTATCACAGCCAAGGAAAACTCAGGGTCATTGAGGTTAACAGAGAACCTCACTTGAAGCTCCTTGATCCATCATTGCTCTCACCTGTGACTGTGGGTGGCACTTAATGTTTTTTGTCATCTCTACTAAAAACTTATCCAGGAGGTTTTTCGTCTTCTAGACACCTCAAATTCAGAACCCTTGTAAAACAAAATGATATTCTGATGATGCCACAAAATCAAATGAAATCCCAGCTCTCCATGTTTAACATGGAGCAGTAAGAGACAGCTCAGGTGAGAAGGACAGATGTTGTGTCCGGTGTCAAACCAGTTCTGGTTCACTCCACCTTTTACTGGACAGTCAGCCCAGGATCAGTGAGGCCAAGTGACTCCTGTGTCCCACTCTTAGCAGAGCCACAGGGAATATTTATGGTCATGGAAAGCCTTATGGGATCTCAAGGATGATAGCACAAACATTCCAACCTCCCCCAGAGCAAAGGAGCTGCTTAACCTGGTCCTTGGTGCAGAGACATCCTAAATTCCTCAGCAGGACCAGCCTGGCTTGGCTGAGTTTATCAGTTTCTGTACAGCTCCAGCCAAATCTCACCCAAAATCCAATTCTGTCAGCGATGTTTTGCAAAAGTTGTTCACATTTATTCTTTTCAAATTCTGCTGCACCCATTAATAGCCCTTCCTCTTTCCTGTCACTGAGGGGAACTTCTCTGTTTGCTTTATCCAGTGGTGCCAAGGGAGGTAATTTTCACAATCAGATTTTACAAAAAGCAGGAAAAAATCCCTTTCTCACCTGCACCACCCTATTTTGAATTTCAGGCTGACATTATTAGTGTATAACTAATGATGAATTCTTCGGAATCTGGACTGCCAAAAAGAGTGTGTTTATACACTCAGAAGGAAAACGATGAAGTTAATGAACCTGAAGTTTTGATCCATCACAGTAATAGCAGCAGCATCATTCCTTACCTTTGTCAAACGACTCCTTTACTGCAGCATCTCACAGTCATTAGTGCTTGAGCTCAACTGCCTTAGGAAAAATAACCTCCATTTTATCTGTTAGTATTTAAGGGACAAGAAAGTTAAAGGACCCGTCAAAATCCACCCAGGGCATTTGTGCTGTTGCTGGGAGCTGAATCCAGGAATCTCAATTCTCAGGGTAGTACTTTAAGCATCTGACAGGAACTTATTCATTTCCAGTCATTAACATACAAAAAAAAAAAAAAAAATCAGAAAATATCGAGATGCTGCTGATATTCTTATTTCTAAGACCTAACTTGGATATCAAGAAGACCAGGCTGGAAATGCTTGTCCTTGGAAAGGTGTCCATGCCTTAGTATCCAAGAAATGCTGAGAGACAGGAATAAAGCTGTTGCTTGAATATTTTTCTATCATCTTTTAAAGGCTACAGCAGAGAAACCACTGGTGCTGTTTTCATAGAATCAGAGAATGGTTTGGGTCAGAAGGAACCTTAAAAATCATCTCATTCCACCCCCTGCCATGGACATGGACAACTTCCACTATCCCAGGCTGCCCCAAGCCTCATCCTACCTGGCCTGGGACACTTCCAGGGATGGAGCAGCCACAGCTTCCCTGGGGAACCTGCGCCAGGGCCTCCCCACCCTCACAGGGAGGAATTCCTTCCCAAAATCCCATCTCACCCTACCCTGTGGCAGCTTAAAGCCATTCCCCCTTGTCCTGGCACTCCATGCCCTTGTCCCAAGTCCCTCTCCAGCTCCCTTGGAGCCCTTGTGGGAACAGTAATTGAAATAAATTTCTGAGTGATGACCGTGCTCTGTCATGCATATCTGGACTCTTGTTTTGCAGGTTGTATAACTGGGCAGGTTTTCAGGCAGCACATCAAGATTAAGAATCTTTAAAGGCAGCCTTATTCCCTTTCCAGGCTCTGCCTGGCAGCTGTTTCCATCTTCATTCTGATGCTTTAATTGCTGTGTAGAGGGCAAGCCAGGATTTGATGGACAGAGTGAAGCACTGTCCCTGGGGATAATCAGGGAAGACTTTTACCTGGAACTGAGCTCTCGAGTAAGAGATCTCACTTCCTTCTCCTCCAAGACTTTCATTATGTCCCCTAGAAAAATTGAGGCCAGAAATTTGTTAGCAAGTTGCTTAGTGGGACAGGTATTTCCTCTTTCCGGAGAGGAAAGGAAATACTTGTCCAGTCTACAGCAAACAGCCCCAAAATCCGTAATGACCAGGTGAATTCTTGTGTTTACGACGTATTTCTGCCTAATTTGCAATGGAAAATATCTGGCCATTTTTAATTTCTCATTCAGAGAATGAGAATTGTCACCTTTAGAACAAATCTGTAATGAAGCTTGAATTCGTTCGGCCAGGTTGAAAATACGAAACCAAATACCATCTTTTCATCAAAGCAAATAAATAATATTGTCCTTCACACTTCCAAACTGATCAGAAAATGTCAGGCATAACTTCTGACCGGTCCTACCTCCACCAACTAATGATTACATGGAATAAAATAAGAGTAATTGCCCAAATTTATGTTTTGGGTTTTTTCTGGAATTTTAGTGATATCCTGGCAGAGTCATCAATTACCTGCTGGTCAAGACATTGACTGACACAGCTGCACTTGTCCAGCCAGGCCATCTCATTCCTCCTGTGACACTTCCCTGCTGTTCTCTTCCCGTCTTCCCATGTCTTTTCCACTGGCCAGCTGCCACTGAATGTGTTAGAGCTTCATTTTGCTGTGGAGAAGACTGAATGTGAGCTGTGCTCTTGGAAACTTTTTAAAAGCAGGTTTTAAAAAATATCAGTTCAGGAGAGTAGAGCAGATTCATTTTAATTCTGTATTTTCTTCTCAGAAATGTTGGCAGCTGCTTGAACTCCACTCATGAGGGCTAAAACACTTCCTTATTCTCACTGCATTTTAATTCTCCCAAAATATATTTTAATACTGCTCAAATATCACATCAAGGAAGACACTTCTCCCCGCTCTCCACTCTGACAGGGTAAACTTAAAGGAGCAGGACCAAAGCCAAAGAGATCAATTTCCCCTTCAGCATAATTTGGAATAATAAATGAAAATGAGAGATGTTTGCAGTTTGCCTTTCAGCCTTTTGATGGCAAAATGAGGGAAAGCAGAGTCACTGCCATGCAGGTTTTGAATCCAGCTGCTCACATGAATGATTTCTTCAAAAGGGCTTTGCCTGAAGCGGGAGTACAAAGCCACTTCCCATTTGGAAAATGGAGCACGAGAGAGAGGTCTGCACACAGAGATCATTAACTCCACTCCAATCACTGAGAGCGATTTCTGCTTCTTTGTAGCAGCACAAAACCTCCAACCTGGTCACTCATTTCCCTTCCACAGAGATGATGGTCACTGAAGGGGGATCACTGAAATGTTGGAATGCACATTTCCTGCTACGTTGGGGGCCCCCAAAAAAAAAATTTGTTGACCTGTTGGAAGGAGTTCAGGGGAGGCCATGAAGATTATCAGAGGGATGGAGCTCCTCTGCTCTGCAGAGTTGGGAGAGTTGAGGCTTTTCAGTCTGGAGAAGCCTCTGGAGAGACCTTAGAGCCCTTCCAGTGCCTGAAGGGGCACCAAGAGAGCTGGAGAGGGACTTTGGACAAGGGCCTGGAGTGACAGGACAAAGGGGAAGTGCTTTAAGCTGAAGGAAGGGAGGTTTAGATGGGATATTGGGAAGAAATTCTTCCCTGTGAGGGTGGTGAGGCACTGGCACAGGTTCCCCAGAGAAGCTGCGACTGCCCCTGGATCCCTGGAAGTGTCCAAGGCCAGGCTGGACAGGGCTTGGAGCAACCTGGGATAGCGGAAAGTGTTTTTTTCTCACAGCAGGAGGTGGAACTGAATGATCTTTCAGGTCCCTTCTGACCCAAACCATTCCACGATCCCACGATTCTATAAATCTTCAATGCAGTGTTCTTTATGCAGCACTGGTTGCTCGGTCTCGGGTTTAATCCAATGCCAGACTCAACAGCGCCAGGCACTGAGGAGGAATCTAAACAATGGCATTGTCTTCAGGACATTCCCAGTCCATTTGGAGGCGGATCCGACTGGAGAGCCAGAAGGAATACAAGAAAAAATGGGCATTGTGATGTGTGCTGGCAAGTCCAGTGGTCTGTTTTCAGACTTCTGCCGCGGTAAATGTCTATTATGCACTCACTAATTACTGTGTGCCTCCCCAATTCCCCTGTCTCCAACAGAACTGAATGAAATTGGAAAAAGTGCAGGAAAAGGTGACGGGGATTATCAGGGAAGTGGAACAATCTCTTTGCAAAGAATGAGTAAATAAATTAGGCTTCATCACTCCAGAAAATGAGACTGCTGGGAAGTGACAGAGGTCTGCAGGGTCCTGAGTGGCCTCAGAGAGGGAGTGACTGTTTATTCGGCATCTTCTTTTTAATGCAAAACAGGACAAATAGAACAAGAGTTCTGACATGGAAATAGCAGGTGGCAGCCTCAAAAATGAGCAAAATAATTCACAGAGCAGAAAAAAAAAAAAGGTACAGGACTTCTCAGTGTAGGACGTTACAAGCTAAATATTTACATATCTTCAAAAATTGATGAGACAAATTAATGGAAAAAAATGTCAATTAGCTGATGACTGCTAAATCCAATGGGATCTTTTCCAACTCCAGAGACATCTGTAGGGTAGAGTAGAACTTCTCTGTCTTTTCCTCTTATCCTGCCACTTGACACTTGGGAGAAGAGATGACCACCACCTCACTACAACCTTTTCCTCATCCTTTTTCACGGTGTTTCCCTCCTCATCCAAGAAAAGATGGAGACTCTTCTTATCCCTCCTTTCATTGCTGATGTACTTATAGAAACATTTATAGAGCTTTTTATGCACCAAATCACTGCCAAAAAATGACATTGGCAACTGTTGAGCATAAAAACCACAGCAAAGGTGTCCTTTTGCACCACTGTGACCACAGGTCATTACAAAATGAGCCCAAATCAGGTTTGCCCCCAAAATTCTGTCCAGAAACAGATGGAAAAGATGTGTAGCCTCCATGGCCACTCTCACCACAGCACTGCCTCGCAATTCATGAGGGATCAAACACATCGGAAAAAAGGGGAGAGGCTCTTCCCAGAAAAAATTCCGTGAGTTGCTTTATGCCTAAAAAATTTAGGCATTCTAAAAAATAATAAATGTTTATCTCTCCATTTATCAGAGAAAAAAAATGCATAAGTAAATGAAAGCCATAAAGGAGTGAAAGGGAGGATGAAAAACAAGTATGCATTTATAAAATAAAGGCATAACCCATAAACAGAAGTGAAGCAAAGTATAAAACTTTTTCAATAAAAGCCTTGAAAATCACAAGGCATCACCCTCCTCTAATTATAAACACTTCTTGTGTCTTTTCAACCAGCAACAATGATCTATGTGTTAAACTTTTAGATTTTATTCTGCCTCACAGTGGCAGGTTGTTTAATGCTTTGAAAATGAGCATATAAGTAAGGTTTATTATTATTTAAAACCCCCAAAGTGTGGATTGCAACATTTTAATTCCCTTTTTTTTTTTTTTTTAATTAAACTGAACCGAGGCTGACAGCCTTTAGGAATTAATATATTTGTAAGGATGCAAAGACCTGCAAGATCTACTACTACCCTCAAATAATCCTAAATCACAACCCGTCCCTACTAATGCATTTTGCTTCCCATTATCACTGACTTATTAAAGAGCTGTTTGTGTCATTTGTAACCTCACTGGGTGTATTATAGATGGTTTATTTAACAGTTATAAGTCATTAATGTCAGGTTGCAGCTTCTCTTAAGGAAGATATTTATACTGTAAAAGTGGAGCCCCAGGTCTGAACGGCTGAACAACTTAAACATCCTCGGGTGCTGCTTAATGTGCAGTACTCGGAACCCCTCCATATCCTATTATTTTGTAATTTTGATCTAAAATCAAGAAGAACTCCTGTGAAAATGCAGCGATTCTTCCCCATTTTTAATGCCCAGCTGGGGTGGATGAGGAGTGTGTTACACAAGATAGCAGATGTGTGTCATGAGGGGAAGAGAGGGTGACACCTCATGGCTCTGCTGGTGTCTTCACAGTATTTTCAGGATGTTTTTCTAGCCCTTAAAAGCATAAAACACCTCCTGGAAATGGTGCTTGATGCAGCTTGAGGAATCCAGGCTGCTTCTCTCTCTGGGTATCAGCAGATTAACACAAATGGATGCCCACCTATTTTACCTCTGGAAATGAAATCATCCCTCTGAGATGCTGGCACGTTGTGGTTCCTGGTGGTTGTCAGTGGATAATGCCAGGACTCCTCTGAGGGAATCTTTCAGCAGAAAAGATCCATTTGTCAGACTCCTAACCTCTTACAGGGCTCAGCCGATCCATTAAGGATTCTCTGCCATAGCTCCTGACTCCAGGAACTCACACTACAAAGTGTTCACAGCCCCTAAAAGTCCCACACCTGAGTCATTACCCAACGTGGTGATGGCCTTGGAGTGCTCTTGTTTCTGCAAAATATCTGTGTGACACCAGCCTTTGCTCTCCCCTAATGCAGAGAAATCCATTAAACCTTCCCACTGTGGGCAATGGGAAATGACCTCACCTGTAAAGAACTGGAATTTCCCTCCTGTTGCTTGCTGGCTAACCCTTGCTTTGTAGTTTGAAGCACGAGGAGTTATTTTCTTTCTAAATAGTGAGATTTAATGAGCCTCTCTGGCTTCCAACCCTGCATTATCATAGAGGATGGTTTGGATTGGAAGGGACCTTAAAAATCACCTAATTCCAACCTCCCCTGCCTCGGGCAGGGACACCTTCCACCAGCAGGTGAAAAGATGCTGAAGGCTCTTTGTACCCTGCTGGAACACAATTTAAATCACCAGGAAAAAGATGAATTGTGAATTGCAGCAATGCAGTTAAATGTTCATCAGGTCCAAACACAAAATGCCCTGGATTCCTGGTTCCCTTTCCAACTGCCCACTGGCAGATTTCTGCTGATTCTTTAAACCAGGCTTCCTTCCAAGACAGGAAGCTGTGGCAAGAGCTGTCCTCAGTAATAAGACCTGTAGGGACAGCCATTTTGATTATTTTTGGGTTCTTTAAACACAGGTTGCCCATAGTTATAAACCATCAAAATGAGCGACACGTGTGTTGGAGGTAGCAAAAAAAACTCCCGAGTTTCATACTCTCTGTCCAGGGTTTTTACGTTCTGCTTCTCTTGGGAGTCACAAAGTTCCCTCTGCCATGGTGAGGAAAGAGAAAGAAAAGCCATAAATCAATGGTTTTGGGGTCTCTGGCAGGTACAGAGCAGAGAGGCAAAGAAAAGGAGATGTTGGCAGCACCCAGAGGGCTGAGGCTGCATTTCCCAACATCTCGTGTTGAGAGATATTTCTCTTCTGGGTTTTTGCTTCTCCTGTTGTCACCTGAACCCCAGCCTGGAATGTGTCACTTGAAGAGACCATCTGGGTGATATCTCCAGGACCTTGGGACTCTGTGTCTTACAAACCCAGTTTGTTAAAGTGATAATAAAACAATAGAATTGTTTAGGTTGGAAAAGCTCTCTGAGATCACCAACCATTCTCCCAGCACTGCCAAATCCACCACTAAACCATGTCCCCAAGTGCCACATCTGCAGGTTTTCTAAATCCCTTCAGGGATGGTGACACAACAGCTTCCCTGTGCCAGTGCCTGGCCACCCTTTCGGGGAAAAAAAATCTCCTAATATTCAATATAAACTTCCCCTGACACAACTTGAGGCGCTTTCCTCTCGTCCTGTTGTGTTTTGCCTTCCGAGCATTCAAGATTTTAGTTCTGTTGGATTCCAGAATTTCTGTGTTCTGATAGTCAGGAATCCTCCAATTTTCAGTCAAAATTTATTTCTGGTCTAATTAAGTCTTTATCTTCTGCTTGTGTTGACTTTCCAATGAGGTGGCTCTTCTCCCTCTCTACCCCATGCTCCTATGTGTGATCACCTCATTTTAGTGATCTAAGCCAGGTCAGATCTGCTTTTTTCTTCTTCAAGAGCTGAGCTTTTCGTTCCCTGTGAGACCTTCAATCACGATTTTCTTATCCTTACATTTATATTAATTTTTTTTCCTTGTTCTGGGGTAATGAGATGCACATGTTGCATTTTTTGTATGGATTTTCAAGAGTAGGAACTTGTCCCACAGCTCCAAGAAAAATTTCCACTAAGGAAACTGCTCTTAACACATCCTCACCCTCAATGGACCCTGCTAATTGGGATCCTGAATGTTTTAAATCATTGTCACCGTTTTGGTTTGGCTATAAAAATGAAATTGATAGGACTGGAGAAGGATCTTCCTGGAAATCACACTTGGAGTCAGGTAAACCAGCACTCAGAAAATGGCCTGTCTCTAATTTTTAAATTATCTAATCAAAGCCAAACCACTCCTTGGCTGCTACATATAAAAACAAAGATGCAAAATGGACAAAGGTTTGAGAAATCTGAGGGACCAGACCCACAGAGGTCCTTTAATTTCTTCTGAAGTAAATGGGAGTGTGGCATCTAAACTACTTAGGTTATTTCAAAAGACATTTGCTCACATTTTGGAAAGCTCTTTGAAAGTTTATTGAGCTGAGAACTGCCACAAGAAAGGTCACACAGCTACAGAATCACAGAATGGGTCAGGTTGGAAGGAACACAGTGGGGTCATGGGGTCTCACCTTCCTGCTCAAGCAGGGCCATCCCAGAGCACATGGCACAGGATTGTGTTCAGACAGCTCTGGAATATCTCCAGTGAGGGAGAAAAAAAAAAAAAAGAAACCAAAATTTAATTAATCTGATGAAGGTGAGTGTAGGTGTTCAAAAGGTTTTGAGGAGGAAAAGTTATTTAAAAGAGGGCATCATTTTGATGTCAAAAATTAACAGCAGTGTAGGGAGTCCTTGAATTCCACTAAGAAATCACTAATTTTGACATTGCTTAGAATATGGAGACAGGATTATTAAAAATACTGCATTGCAATAAAGTAGTGCAGGAGATTTGATGGCACTGGCTCAGTCTTTTTCATAGTTAATAAGCAATAATCGATGCCACAATTTTCAGTGGTGAGCTGTTCTGTGCTCTCTCCCTACTTAACATCCACAGACAATTTCCTCCGTGCTTTATTGTTTTCCATATTTGCAAAAAAAAAAAAAAAAAAAAAAAAAAAAAAAAAAAAAAAAAAAAATTAGGCTCCATCTGCAGCTTGTGAGGCTGCAAAAGGCAAACAATTCCCCCCAGATTGAGAGCAATAATAGGTTGTTCTCCATGCAAATCTGGCAAAGCAAATGCTGGGTAATTGGCTAAAAATGAGACTCCGATGATCTCCGTTCCAAACTGTCATTTAGGACAAACAAATGTATTTGCATGTGAGGAATTCTGCCAGGGTGCATCTGGAGGAATCTTAATAGTCAGGGTGTTGATTCAGGCTAGACTACACCATTTGGGGTGGCTGGAAAATTTGGGATCAAAGAGAATTTGCTCCATGATTATAGGGAAATTGGGGAATATCCCTTGGGAACCAGAAAGCTCCTGTGCTTGTAGGTACCTTCAGGAATAATTATCCTGGGTCAGACTAACAAAATATCTGATGATATATCCTGTCTCTGATGACAGAGCAAGCACTTGAGGAAGTTAGAGAGTCGAATTTCCCTCAGTATTCCCTCTTGGAGACTGACTTGGGACTTTTTTTGAAGTTGAGAGACTTTGAGGCAATGGCTTTAAGTTAAAAGGGGATAAATTTAGATTGGATGTGTGTATCAGAAGAAACCTGTGTCACATTCTGACCTGGAGAACCATCAGGGGAAAGGCAGAGTCAGAGACTAAATGGTAGAGACAGAGACTAAAAGAGTGACATGGAATCATGGAATGGTTTTGGTTGGAAGGGACCTTAAAGACCATCTTGTTCCACCCCATGCCATGGGCAGGGACACCTTCCACTATCTCAGGCTGCTCCAAGCCCTGTCCAGCCTGGCCTTGAACTCTTCCACGGATGGGGTAGCCACAGCTTCTCTGAGCAGTCTGTGCCAGGGCCTCACCACCCTCACAGGGAAGAATTTATTCCTAATATGTAATCATACTAATAATGAATAATAATCTAAATAATTCATAATCCAGCACTCACTCTCCATTGCAATTCAAACCTTCCCAGTTCCTCCTAATGAATGCAGAGCCCAAAAGAGAGATATTTGGGGTGGCAAAGCCCAGTGATGAGCAACTGAGCATCAGATGGGAACAAAGTCCCCTCAGGAATGCCCATCCTGACCATCTCTGGTGTTATAAACACAGCAGGATGTTTATCATGCCACGGGTAAAGCTGACCCCAATCTTAATTGGATCTAGGCTGACAAACCCTCTGGCAGCTCCTGGGAAACAATAGTGGGATAACTGGGAAATGTGCACGGGATGTGCTGCTCTGTTATCAGCAGGCAGCTGAGCGTCTGGGATCCATATATCCATAAATCCATATATCCATAAATCCATAAATCCTCATTGCAGGAGGAGGAGCCAATTCGGGTTTAGAACACCTGGTTGTGGGCAGGGACTGGACAAGTGGCAATGACTGATGTCAGGTGCTGCAGAGAGCCTGGGGCAGGTGATGGAATGAAAAAGGTCTGTTTTCCAAACTTACATCACCTTCTTATTCTCATTCTTCTATGGAACAGCCTAGAAAGACTGTTCTGGCAGAATGAAAGCTTTCAGTGAGGCACAGAACCATGAATTCATGGAATCACAGAATCCTTAAGGCTGGAAAACATCTCTAAGGTCACCAAGTCCAGCTGTCAACCCAGCACACCACATTCACCACTAAACCTTGTCCTCAGGTGGCACGTCCACACTTCCAGGGTTGGTGACTCCACCCCTTCCCCGAGCAGCCTGTTCCTACGCTTGACAACCCTTTCCATGAAGAAATTTTTCCTAATATCTAGTCTAAACCTCCCCTGCTGTAACTTGAGGCAAATTCCTCCTGTCCTGTTCTTAGAGAATCACAGAATTAGGGTTGGAAGGGACTGCTGGAGATAATCCCGTCCAACCCCCCTGCCAAGGCAGGGTCACCTGGAGCAGGTGACACAGGAATCTGTCCATGTAGGTTTGGAATGTCTCCAGAGAAGGAGAATCCATGACCTCCCTGGGTTCTGCCACCCTCATCGGAAAGAAATTCTCCCCTGTGTTGAGGTGGAACTTGTGCTGGTTTAGTTTATGGCCATTGCTCCCTGTCCTGTCTTAGGGCTCCACTAAAAAGAGTCTGGCACCATCCTCTTGGCACCCTCTTTATCTGGAAGAAGGCATCCTTTTATGTAAATATAAAAAAATACGTAATAATATATAGTCATTATATTATATATTATGTATTATGTACTACAATATATTATGTATTATGTATTATGTATTATGTATTATATATTATATATTATATATATATACTATATTATATATTATATATTATGTATTATATTATATATTATATATTATGTATTATATATTATATACTCTATATTTGTTTCCTTTTCTGCCAGAAACAAAGCTCCAAATATTAAAACTCTGCGTCCAACATACAAAGTCCGGTGGGTTTGCATGGCACAATCAGGGCTAAAATATCCAAGGAAACTTTGTTGGTAGAGAAGTGCAAAGCCAAGAGGCTCCTTTTAGGCCTGGGACTGAAAAATAAAAAGTGCTTTGAATTAAGGGTCAGGAATAGAGTTCACTTTCTTAATCCCAGTGGTGAAGAATATCTCAGCAAGCAGCTCATGGGGATTCCCTGGACAGAAGCACGGAGATGACAAGAAATGCAGGCTTACACAGAAGACAATTTGATTTTCTGTCCTGCTAAGAGAGAGCTTTTTAATTCTCATTCTTCCCATACCTGTCTGTCATTTTACCCTTTTCAACCCATCCTCCCAGTGCTGGTTCCTGACAGCTCTGACCTTTAGTAGCAAATCAAGCACACGAGGGTGGGCCTGACAATGTGAAAAGGTAGAATCAGAATTAGATTTAAGTGTAAAGATCGGTCCTTGGAATGCAGTCATGTTTTGTTTTTTTAATAATATCTAATAAAATAAAATAAAAAATATAGAATAAATAAATATTTGAGCAAGCAATTAAATGAAATGAAGTGCTGGCGCACGTGTAGATGTGAGTGTAGACAAAGTTTCAAGAAATAAATAACAAATATTCACAAAAATAAATATTTAGATAAAATAGTGCCAGTGCAAACCAGAAATGTGTCAGAAAAACACCTCACACTGACCCCTACCCCAGACCAACTCCAGAGTTTTGAGCTTGGTAAAGTGAGACAAGGACGATAATGGCAAATTTCTGGTCTGAACTTTCAGAAATGGTATTTGCAGTTTTTATTCCCCTTTTCCTACCTCCAATTCTGACACTTCTGCTCCTCAATAAAGCTCCAGAACTGAGCCTACAGCAGTATCTGCACTTTCACCTGTCCATCCAACCTGCCAAAATAAAAACAACCCATAATTTGTTTCATATAGTCACACCTAATGCAAGTAATCCAGTAAATGGGCTACTCACATCTCTCTTCGTCCCCATTTAGTTGTGAATAATACTTGTGGATCCCTCAGGATTTTATCCTTTAAAGACACAAGCAGTAATAAAACTTTATGCCCAGAGAGAATATCCTGCCTCAGCCTTTTGGCTGTTGGAAAGTCTTTAGCGCAAAGAAGAGTCTCAATTTTTAGCGTTCCCAAAAAACTGAAATTTCTGTGATAACAGATCAACCTCAGCACCATAAGGAGGTGAAGGACAGCAGCATTATCCATATGGAAAGAGCTCTAATTAGGGTAGACTTAAAGATTTGGGAGCGATTCCTTGCTAAATCTGAATATTAAATCTTCACAGAAGCTTCACAAAAGCAGCAGGAGTTTTACAGAGAAGATGCAAATCAAAGCTGTGAGTCTACTCCGAAAGCCAGACCTGTCTATCACCCAAACCACAATCCTTTGAAATCATTTCTATGAGCTCCAGGAATTGGGATCATGAATTTGGAGCTATGGAACATAATGAACAGGATCCTTTTCGGGACTCAGGATCTTGTTCATGCAGCAGGAACCTCGGGATCAACAAATGTTTTAGTCTGTTCCATCTGCGATTAATGCTGGTTTAGCTTCAACTACAACCCAGCCTAAAAGCGTGTGGTCATTACTTGAAGCGGGCTTAGGCCAGGTTTAAATTCAGGCTTCGTCATGAACACATAATTTGATATTTCTCTTTACTTGTGGCAGGAGAAGGAGGTAATGTAACGTAGAAATTCCCCTATTCCCCATTTAAAGCTGTTGACTACAGCAAGCCAGGAAGCCGAAATGACATTCCTGAAGGTCTCAGGCATTTCTTTGACCCAGGAACAGTCTAAAACTTATCTTATAACCAAATGTGTCTTATCCACCCCAAGAGAATCATGAAGATGTTGGACAAACTCCTGTGGCTGCAGCCTGAGGCTTTCTGGAAAGCCTAATTTTGGAAATAGTTGTGAGGAAATGCGGCCATGGAGAAATGCTTGTTTTCTTGGCAAACAGACACCAGCAAAAACATTGGCATCAAGCTATTTGCTCTGCCTGGTGAAAGTGATAAATCAGATGAGAGACCAAAGAATTACACAGGAATTGTGTCACTTCTCACGCTGAGAAAATGAGTCCAACCCAACCTCTTGGTGTGTTTAAATCACAGCATTCCCAAGGAAAGCCCAGGATTAACTGTTCCCTTGCAGATCTTCAGCAGAGCAACCACATCCTCCCTCCACCACCTCATTTTAAAGATCTTTTCTCCTCTACAGCCGAGGGTAAAAAGTTGAGGGGAATTAAGCTGCCAGAACATTGTTATTTTATTTATGGAAGAAGCTGCAGCGCTGAAGCTCCAGACAGAGCTGCTGGAGGCCATGGCTGAGTCACATCTCACAGGGCTGGAGCTTCCTCTGCTTTGTTTCCCTGTCTGAAAGGCTGGAGAGGGTGTCCTGTTCCAGGCCAGGTTAGACAGAGCCCTGAGCAAGTTGATGTTGGAAATAGGAAATAGATGTTCTTTAAGGTTCTTTCCAACCCAATCCAAACAGTTGTGGGATCCTATGGAATGAAGGAAGGGTGAGAAAGGGTGAGCAGAACCCCTGGCCTGGATATTGCAGTTATAAATCAAACCTAACCTTGAAGCTGGATCAAAAATTTCCATTATAATTGTCGGAGCCAATGCCACAGGCACAAAACCTGGAGAGCTTTAAACGAGGAGTTGCTGAGCTCATTGAACTCATTGCTGAAGCCCAGATTTGTGCACAGCTGAGGAGATCCAGGAGTAGAGGATTCAGGACCACAAATCACAGAATTGTGGAATCACAGAATGGTTTGGGTTAGGAGGGACCTTCAAGATCAACTCATTCCACCCCTGTGCCATGGGCAGGGACATTTCTACTATCCCAGGTTGCTCCAAGCCCTGGCCAGCCTGGCCTTGGACACTTCCAGGGATCCAGGGGCAGCCACAGCTGCTCTGGGAAACCTGTGCCAGGGCCTCACCACCCTCACAGGGAAGAATTTCTTCCCAATATCAAATCCAAACCAGATCTTCAGCTTAAAGCCATTATTCCTTGTCCTGTCACTCCATGTCCTTGCACAAAGTCCTCTCCAGCTCTCTTGAAGCCCCTTTAGGCACTGGAAGGGTCTCTAAGGTCTACCTGGAGCTTTTTCTGAGAGAAAAAATCAGCTGTTTAAGGTGTTTCCTCACATTTTGCAGCTTTTTTGGAAGCAGACAAAAATATCTGCGGATGCAAAGCATCCTCTGCTAGGACAAATATGGAGAAAACCACTTCCTTAATGGACAGCAGCTCATTGAAGCAGGCTGTGAACTGAGTATGTGTGAGGTGTGTGAGCTCTGAGCTACATCCCAAGAATGACAATGTTGTTTCGTGCTGCAGAGCTGGAGGGATAATGGGAATTATCCTTGCCTGTGCAATGGGATTTAATACATTCCGAAATCTCTCCTGTCTTAAATTCCATGTAAAAGCTAATAGGGCACCAAAGACTTTGTGAGAATTGGGGTAGGTGACAGATGCAGCTTGTAGGGATGAACTTAATTTAGAGGCCAGCTGCATCTGAAATTTCCTCTGCTTTATAAGCTGCTCATTCTGATGCTCCAGGTCCTGCAGGTAAAAAGGCCACTGAAAGCTTTCTCTTCTCACCTTGTTTCAGCAACCAGCAAAAAAAATGGAGGGACATGGGAACAGCCATCCATAAATAGTAGAAATTAGAGCCAGGAACGGTGGCAGCAATGCCACTGGCTCTAATTCATCGTTCCCAGAGGATTATTCCAACAGCTTTTGTATGACCCAGCTTCTCTTTGTGCAAATGACTCAGCCCAAGAGGACATTTTAAATGACATTTATTATTTACATTTTTATAATGCCTTTGGAGATTACTTCCCTTTCCCTCGTGCCCCCAAATCTTTCTTTTCATTTCTGCTCCAGCTTTCTCACTGTGCTGTATCATCATTACTGCGAGAGGCAGAGCTGGGGAATAAACAGTGTTTTGAGCACTGCAGGAGGAAAATAAATGCAATGGAACAGCTCATCTGTTGAAATTTTAGCTGTAACTGGGTGCACTAAAGTCTTGTTTGTCAGGCAAGCAGTTCGTATTTCCATGTAGAATTTCTTCCCAAAGGGCTTTGTAGTAAAGATGATTTAGCAGGCAGAGCTCTTCTCTTGTTCACTCATGATGAAATCAGATTTTGCTGTGTTTTCATGGGAATGTAAGACCAAGTGTACAGCCACAATTTCCTTGTTTTTTCCCCTTTGTCCTGCAGCTCACAATTCCTGTTTCTTTCCCACAGTTTTTGTGTTAATTTTAGCCTGGAGGTGGCTGCCGTGAGGGGTAAAAGCACATGGATGAGGAGGAGCAAAATTATTTGAAAGTTACTCCCAATTACAACTGAATGTCAAATGTTTTTTCCATTCTGTGAAACATGTTAAAGCCTGCTTCCAAATCTTCCTGTCCTTTCCAGGGATTTCTGTGCATTTCATTGCTCTTGAGTGAGAAAAAACAAACTCCTTCTCTTTGCCTGGGAAGTGGAGAAGCCACTTCAAGCAAAGGTGAAGTTTTTGTTTGACCCAAAGAAGGGAATTTGGCCAAGGCAAACATTCCCCTGGGTCATTCTGGGAGACCAAATGGACCTTTTCTCCTTCCTTTTCTTATTTACAGTCACATGGTGATGACTTTTGCTTCTACAGAGCACCCTTGGCCATCCAAGGAGATGTTCAGGCTCTGACATCTTTCATGTGAATCTTCCTCAACTCTCCCGAGGAGCAGCTGCTGAGACATCTCAACTCATACGAGCAAAGGTGATCTCACTGTCCCTGATGGATGAGGTATTGCCACATATTCTATATTTTTCCCATGAAATTACTTGCTCAAGTATGTTCCTCATCCGTAAAGAGTGGGAGATATTATTTATAAAATGTATAAAATAGTCAATTTTCTCTGTATTGATGTCTGAGGCGATCAATTGATCCAGTCACAGAATCAAGGACAACAAAAGAGAAAAGTTTCCATTTCCAGCTGTAAAAGAAGGGGGAAAAGAAGGAGGTGAAGAATTTATGGCAGATAGATTTGGCACTTCATCCCAAATCATTCCAGAGGGGTCTTCCAGAGCTGAGAAAGACTCTAGTAGGGAAAGCCTGACTCTTTGACATCAGTAGGGACTGTGCTGCTAATTTTCCCCTGAGTTTGGACAGACAACTTCAGGTTGTGAGCAAAAACATTCTTCTTCCCACTCAAATTGATGGGACAAGGGGGAAGGACTCAAGCTGCATCAGAGGAGGATCACAATCAATATTAGGAAAAAGTTCTTCAGTGGAAGAGTTGTTAAACACCGGAGCAGGCTGCCCAGGGAAAGGTTGGAATCATCACCCCTGGAAGTGTTCAAAAAATGAGCAGATGTGGAATTTTCTGGCATGGGTTAGTGGGCGTGGTGGGATTTGGCCAAGGGATGGACTTGCTGATCGTGGATGTCTTTTCCAACCTTAATGACCCAATGATTTTAAATGAATGCCCTGTTTTCACAATTCCAAACCTGTGCCCCTCTGTGCACCTCTGCTCCCTGCTCATCTCAGGGCAGGGCTGGACAGAGGTACAGGAGGTGCTCTTTGATATGTTGGGTTTGTAGGTGGTGAACAGATCCTTCTTTGCTCACAGAGTGGAGAAGGAACCTCGGGATGAAAATTCTGTGTGCTGAGAAAGAGACTG
This sequence comes from Acanthornis magna, assembly GCA_036785705.1. Taxonomy (NCBI): domain Eukaryota; kingdom Metazoa; phylum Chordata; class Aves; order Passeriformes; family Acanthizidae; genus Acanthornis; species Acanthornis magna. Next base: position 359,490 of record JAWUZG010000129.1, on the reverse strand, counting down.
ACTGCACTTTTCCCCTTTGCCAACAAAGGAATGGACTTTGCAGTGTGCAAGATATTCCACACTCAGGATTCTGCTCTTCTGGGCATGTTCAACATCTTCCCTGAAGGAACAATTAACTCCTGGAGGAACAAATCCTGTCAGGAGAGACCTGAAGCATGAGAGGTGCCTCTTTGGTGTTGAGCTGGGTTTTATTGTCAGTTTTATTGTCAGGACTGTCTCAGCAGGGACACAGCTGGGAGGCAGCGTGTGAGTGTGGCTGCTACCCCACAGCAGGAAAAATTGTCTGTGGCTTCTCTGATGCTTTCTTAAAAAGAATGATTTTGTTGCTGTTTGGAAGGAAACCAAAAACCTGCCAGAACAAAAGAAATGTTTCAAGTCACTCAGTGCTTTGAACTGGGGAAATGTTTCAATGGAGCTTTTTTTCTTTTTGTAAAATGAAGAAAATTTAGAAATGAGAGTCTGCTTCAAATGCTAAATATCTGTGTTGCATACAGGGGAAAATGAGAAAATTATTGTCCTGCCTTTTCAGTTCCCTCCACTATTCCTCTGCACTGAGCCCTTCAGGCTCTTTGTTCATTTATTAACTCCAGGAAACTGTCACCAGGTTAAGAAGGAAATTTTCAAGAATATATGAGGGTATTTGAAAACCCAGCAGCTCAGAATCTGTTCTCATCTCCCCATGGACTGTTCTCATTCACCAATATCATTGGGGCATCACCAACCCAACACAGGAGATTTAGTAAATATTATTTGGAAGCCGCCCAGGCTGGCAGGGGATGGAAACACAAATTCTCTGGGAATCAGTGCTGACTCCTGCAAAGTACCACTGTCGTTGTGATCCTGCAGCCTCGTGTGAAGGCACTGATAGAAAGGCAATAATAGCACTTGGAAAATGATAAGTGGCACATTAAACTCTGCTCCAGTTGCTCAGCTCCCAGCGATAACAAGCGTTCAGCAACAAATATTAGTTATAAAGATGCAGCACAACGTGTGCCAGGAAATTACAGGCAGGAAAAATCAATCACCTCAAAGGATGTGGATGCAGCACTAATCCGAGCTTGAAAAGTCAGAACTTCTGTTTTTTTGCCTGAAATATCCTGGCAGAAGATAAAGGTCTTATCGCTTCGCTAAAATGAAAAGTGCAACTTTTTAAGAACATATTTCTGAACCCATGGAAGAAATGCCAGCACTCATTTTTGAGTGAAGGATTTCAGTGTTCCCTCTTCTGAAAACTTAGGGAAGATGGAGTTATTGTGTGGTGAAGGAGATGGAATCAATTCCCAGATTTGTGAATTCAGAGCCTCGCCCTCTTGGTGATGTTTGTAGAGCTTATACTTAATGCAAGATGAATGAAAGAAAATTTTCCAGCTCTCCTGGACTCTGCTGAATGGCTCAGTGACCTTCCTGTGAATTTGTAATTTGCTGTTGCTTTTCAAACTGCCAAACACAAAGTGAGCGGGAGGGAGACCCAGAGGGGTAGTTAGTGAGGGGAATGGGTTATTGGGGAAGATGGTTGAAGAATCCCATTGTGCTGAAGTTTTCCCGACATTTCCTTTGCAGGGAAGGCAGGCTGAGATCAGCATTTCCCCTCTTCTCCAAGTGTCTTATCTTCCCAGCCATGTGTTCCTTGGCTGTGTTAATGAGTGTGATATATAATACATTTCACACCGAGCCTGATTTACAAAGGATGGGGTGAAAAACCTGCCATTCCGACGGGATGGGAATCTTAATGGAGCAGAATTTTCTGCAAATGCTACAGAGTTGTAAATAATGGAGGAAGGATAAGAATAGACAAGTCAAGTCAGTACCTGAGATGCATCTTAATTGCTCGGCTCAGTACAAACAAGTAGCAACACATGTTGCTTTTAGTGAGCTCAGCTGGGCAGATTTTCATGGGTTTAGCTCAATTTGTGTGGCCTGCAGTGATCATGAATCATAAAATTACTGAATAATAGAATGGTTTGTGTTGGAAGGGACCTTCATGATCATCTTGTTCCACTCCTGCCATGGGCAGGGACACCTTCCACCAGCCTGGATTGCTCCAAGCCTCATCCAGTCTGGCCTTGAACTCTTCCAGGGGTGGGAATATATTTATAAAGTCTTGCACCTGGGAAAACATAATCCAGGAGTGAAACACGGGCTGCGATCTACCCAAGCTCTGTGGAGAGGGTCCTGGGGATCCTGGGGGACATCGAGCTCGATGTGAATGAGCAGAGTCCTGCCACGACCACAAAAAGCCAACAGGATTCTGGGTGGCATCAACAAGGGCATCACCAGCAGAGATGAAGGTCATTATCCCACTCAACTCAGTGCCTGTAAGGCCACACCTGGAATATCGTGTCCAGTTTTGGTCCGTGCCATACAAAAAGATTGTGGATAGACTGGAGGGGGTCCACAAAAAATGATCAAAGGTCTGGGAAAACTGACATGAGGAAAGATGGAGATAAACAAACTGTGATTGTTCATCATTGTGAAAAGAAGTCTCTGGGGAGACCTTATCACCACGTTCCAGTATTTAAAGGATGGCTAAAGGGAAGATGGAAACTCTTTTTTTTTGAGCAGTCACATGGAAAAGTGGAGGCGCAATGGGTACAAGTAACTCCAAGGGAGATTCTGACTGAAGACAAGAGGAAAATTGTTCACAACAAGAAAAAGTGAGGCATGGAATGATCTCCCCAGAGAATTGATGGATTCCTCAACATTGGATCATTTTGGAATTCAGCTGGAGAAGGTGCTGGACCGTTCTGTCCAGACTGTGCTTTGGCCAAAAAAGGTTGGACCAGATGATTCTTGAGACTCCTTCCAACCTGGCATTCTGTGATTCCATGACTGAAAAATAGGCTTCCCTGATCAGATCAAAGAAAAACTGCCGGAATGAGTCCAGAGGTATCCATGAAGATGTTCCAAGGGCTGGAGGTCCTCTGCTATGGAGACAGACTGAGGGACTTGGGGTAGTCCAACCTGGATAAGAGAAGGCTCCTGGGAAACTTCAGAGCCCCTTCCAGTGTCTAAAGGAGCTCCAAAAGTGCTGGAGAGGGAGCTTTGACTTGATCACAAGGACGAGGGGAAATTACTTTAAACTGCCAGCAGGATAGGTTGGATATTAGGAAGAAATTCTTCCCTGTGAGGATGGTGAGGCCCTGGCGCAGGTTTTCCAGAGAAGCTGTGGCTGCTCCATCCCTGGAAGTGTCCAAAGCCAGCTTGGATGGGGCTTGGAGCAACTTGGGATAGTGGAAGGTGTCCCTGCCCATCCCTTCCATCCTAAAACATTCTGTGATTCTCTGGTTTAGTGAAATAGAGTTGAGCACAAGTGGTGGGATTAAAGTCTGAAATGCTCCTTTTGCCACGATTCATGAACTGCTCCTATGACAAAGCAGTCTCCAGACCCTGAGTGGAAACAGGATCTTATATTTATGGGAATTATCTTTGGAATCCCAGAGGCCACAATTTTCAATGGACATGTCCCTCAGCTCTTTATGTTAGACTCATTTCTGCTGCACACAGGGCACTTCTTTCAAGGTTGTTGCAATACAAGATACCTAAATATAGACCTTAAACAGCTTTGATATTGATATTTACTAAACATCCACTGTACCCCAGTGGCCGGTTTTCTAGGTAGCAGAAACTTGGAATTATACACACTGAGTGGCAGAATAAAAAAAAAAAAAAGAAAAAGAGGTGCGTGGGTTTCAGCTTGGTTGGTACAAAACTGAAAGTCAAGTTGGTTCAGTCTGGGGATTTACTTTCATGTTTTCTTCACTTGTAATTGAATGTTTTGCTTCACTTTCAGGTTGTTAAAGTATTTTAGAAAAGCCTTTTCCAGCTAGAGGCTGGAAACTAAAAAAAAACCCTGTATTTCTTTTAGAGAGGAGAAGTAAAAGAATTTTTCTTTCACAGGATTTATTAGATATTTTCAAAATATTTTGATGGCAAATTTGTACCACATAGGGCATAACTTAATGTATTTACTGATTGAAGGGAATGACCCAATTCAACTCAATTGGAACCATTTAAAGGATAATTTTGATTCCTTTGGAAGTCCATCTTCTCTTCTCTTCTCTTCTCTTCTCTTCTCTTCTCTTCTCTTCTCTTCTCTTCTCTTCTCTTCTCTTCTCTTCTCTTCTCTTCTCTTCTCTTCTCTTCCCTTCTCATCTTCTCTCCTTCTCCTTCTCCTTCTCCTTCTCCTTCTCCTTCTCCTTCTCCTTCTCCTCCTCCTCCTCCACCTCCTCCTCCTCCTCCTCCACCACCTCCTCCTCCTCCTCCTCCTCCTCCTCCTCCTCCTCCTCCTCCTCCTCCTCCTTTTAGTTTAGTTAAATAAATAGGAAGAAAAAAACACACCCAAAAAAACCCCCAAACCAAACAAACCCGAACCAAACTACCCCAAAAGTCCATTCAGATATAGCTTGGAAAGGTTTGTTGATGTGTTGGAATTAAAGGCTTTGCCTGGTCATCTTTTATTGACCAAAAAAAAAAAGCCTCAGTAAAAATAACCCAAACTTCCCAGACCACCCTCAAAACACTTTTAGACCCCCTAACGTTGGTTATTTTCAAATCTCATGGATCCCTTACACAGGACCAAATTAAGTTTTAGCTTAACGAGGCAGAAGATTTGATTAAAAAGGAAAAAACTGCTTTGAGCTCCTCCTTAGGTGCATGAACTTCCTTCCTACACTCGCAAGGAATCACCATCTCCTGCATGAAAGATGTTTCTGATAAAGAAAACCCCCAGATAATAAAATCAGTTTCTGCAACATGAAAGCCACTAGAGCTTGCTGCATTTTATGCTGTCCCCCCTCACTCTATACAACATATTTTAAATGACTTTTTTTCTTTGAATTTACACGCACGTTAAACTTTTTTTAGTATTTAGGGGAGCTTCTTTTAATGCTCTTTCTTGCAGAGCTCTTGCTGGTAAGCACTTGTTAAAATAATCTTCTCCCATGCGTAACCCAGCAATAAACTGCTGGAGAATGAGCTGCTAAATCTTAATGCAGCCAGAAAAAAAACACTGCCCTCGTCGGACAAAGGGATTAAGAAAAAAGAAAACAAACAAAGAAAAGAGAAAGAGAGGGAGAAAAAGACTGAAATATTTTGTCAGATTGATTTTTTTATTAAGAGCCTCTACACCGGAATTCAGAAAATGAAGGTATTTTTTCCTGAATCTTGATGTGCTGCTGCAATTTCTTTGGTGGATGATGGGCAGCTGGGAAAAGGGGATCAGCAAGGGAGTGCTAAATTACAGGGAAGCCACAGGAGCATTTTGTTAAGGTGACAAGTGACAGGGAACACGAAGACCTGATGTTTAACCACCATCTGTATTGGCAACTGAAGCGTTCCTCGGTGTCTCTTCATCCAGAAGATTCACTCGAATGCCACATGGGGCTCGGCAAGATTTCAAAGTGCAGCTCAGGAAGAAATCCTATCCTGGTGCACTGGAGTGGGACCTGCAGGATGAATAAACAACTTTTTCCTTTTGCCTGGTGTAACATCAACCTGCAGTGCTGAAAGGACACATCTTCACACCTTGAAATAAGGATCAAGAGCTGACAGAATAAATTCCTGCTGATGTAAGGGGCTATTTATCCCAGAAAACAGCATAAAATGCAGCTCTTTTGTGTAGACAGAGAACAGTGTGACCCGAAAAACGAGATTCCCAGTTAGATGTCCACAAGTATCATGGGAAAGATTTGGAGCAACAGATCTACTACGGAAACATTGAATCTTGGGATAATTTAGGTTGGAAAAGAGCTTCAGGATCATCAGCTACAACCTTTGAGTCGATGCCCCCATGCCCACTAACCCATATCACAAAGTGCCACATCTACTTGTTTTTCCAACACTTCCAAGGAGGGTGACTCCACCACTTCCCTGGGCAGCCTGGAACTACACATCCAAGAATCCAGAACGTGGATTTAGCAACAAGGAAACCAGACCAAGCAGAGGTCATATTTTTCACTACAGAAATGCCAGAATCTCATCAGTTGATTGTTCGCTGGCATCGGTTTTAAGCAGGGAAATACAGTCCTGGCTGACCCCTCTGGAAGTATCAGAAGGAGCTGAAATGTCCTTGTTTTGTTGGAAAACATCCCTAGAAGCTGTGAGTTTCACAGAATTGTAGAAGATTTTGGGCTGGAAGAGACCTTCAAAATTGTTTACGGGCCCTGAGCAACCTGGTCTAGAGGAAGGTGTCCCTCGGGAGGAGTTTGGAACGAGATGATCTTTAAGGTCCCTCCCAACCCAAACCATTCTGTGATTCTTCAATGATTTGCAGTCTTCTGAACCAACCTGATCAATACCCAGTTAATGAAAAGCACAAATAGAGCTGATCACAGAGAAATTAAAAAGCAGGATTGGACTAATTTCATCTAAATTAATGGAATTCCAGTTTGTCTCCCTAAAACCTGGTCACGTCTTGTTGAACACACAAAGAGAAAAGGGAGCATGTGATAAATGATTTAAATGATTTATTTTGGGTGTCTGTGTTAGGATTTCCAGAATCCAAACGCCAGTGTTAAGGTTGTGTAGCTCTCCATGGATTACCACAAGAGTTTGGTGTCTGTACCCAACCAAATAACAAATATTCTGCCTAAAGTCTCAGGTCTGAGATTACAGAACCACCACAAAAAGGAAAGTTTTCCAAAAGTTCTGCTCCAACACCCACTGTGTCAGCCCAGAATCCTGTCCCACCTCCTGAGCCCTGATCATTGAAATCAAGCAAGACGTTTTCCTTTGCTCTGGAAAATGCTGTTTGTGCTCATATTTACAACTCACTTGCCTTGGAATGCTCAGAGGAAATATTTCTGTTGGTTTTCCTTTCACATCAATGTTTCCAGCTCAGCTGATGGGGCTGAGGTCGTTTATTGCAGCGTGAGTAATTTTACCAGGGACTTCATACATGAAAAATTAATGAAAGGACAAACGGATTCATTTGTCTAATGTGCATGTGGAAGTACAAAAAGAAATCCCACCTGTTAAGGCAAAAAGTCCTGTTTTAAGATGGCATTTGTGTTGGGAAGGTGATGCTTTCGTTAAGGGCAGCTGTAATTGAGCACTGTAGGGGAAATTTAATTCCTTGATCCTCTGCAGCACTTTCCCATTGAACCCTCTTCGATGGAGTCATTCATTCTCATCCACAGAGAAGCTGTGGCTGTCCCATCCGTGGAAATGTTCAAGGACAGCTCGGATGGGGCTTGGAGACACCTGGTTTAGCGGAAGGTGTTTGTATAAAAAGCTCTTTAAGGTCCCTTCCAACCCAAACCATTCTACAACTTTTAAAATTGGCTTTCTCTAGGTTTTGCATGGCCCAAATTAAACCCATAATGTGTGCAGATAAATGTACCACTACCCCGGGGCTGAGATATCACCCAGCTCTTTATTAAAACCATTTTTCTTTTTAAATCACCTCCCTCCAAAGGGAACTGGGAGAGAAGGAAGATGCTCTCATGGTCCATAAGTCGGCCTGGAGACACCTTCCCTGCTCTGTGCTGCTGCCCACAGTGACGAAATATGAATGTGTGAGAGTTCATCTTTGATCAGTGTGCAGAGAAATAAAACTCCTGGAGCCAGGCGCAGCTTCCAGAGCAGTGGATGAAGCCCAACAACCAAACTCCTCTTGGAAAACCCAAGCCTGCCTGGGGGCTTAAGTGCATTAAACTCTGTATCGGTAATTTTCTAAGGGACAACTTAAATTACATCCTTTTGATTGAACCAGAACAGGGATTTGAGCAAGCCCGGGGACATCTGTATTGTCTGTACCCTTTAATGAGTTAGAAAATCAGTTTTTCTAGTAGATTTTGGGGTCACTGCAGTCAACAGCTTCTTTGCGCTTTCCCTGTTAGGTTGTTTCCTGAAAAAGGAGCCTGATCCTTTCGTTTATAAAAGCCCAGCAGGAATCACTTGTGTTTTAAGAGGAAACTCCCTTTTTCAGGATTCAGGACTAAATATAGGGAGTTGGACCCATTTAGTGAAGCAGGGGAAAAGCATCTTTATTGGTAATCTTGCCAATGTGGAAAGGATGGCTTTAAATCAAGTATTTCAGAGGATGGTGGAATCAGCTGATGAGTAATTCAGGGAATTGGTGATTAGGGTGAGAAATATTTAGGGGAAGGGGATGAGTGAGATAAAGGCCCCAGGAGGGATGAAAATAGGTGAGAAAATGATCCTCTTCCCATGTTTGTGCTCAAATCTCTGGAAAACAGAGAGAGAGAGAGAGATCTGTTGCACAGAATCCCTGGAAATGATGGAGACAGGGTGGGACAAAGGCATGCAATGGACACTGTGGGCTCCCCAGAAAAGGCAGATAGGTTGGACCAGAGTCTTCCACATGTTTAGGAATCTGTTTTTCTACTCAGAAAATTGCTGCTAGGGAGGATTTTTCTCCTCCTACTTTGCAGGGTCAAGGAAAGGCATCACAGAATAGTTTGTTTCAAGGGAGAGTGAGTATAGAATGCGTGTTTTTAAAGTAATTTCCAAGCACAGACAGAAGAATGTAACTGGAACAGCACGGGGAAACCAACAACCTCTGCTGTTACTGGAATTTTGCTTGTTTTCTCATGAGAAAGAGAAAAGGAAGCGGAACAGGGAGAGAGAAGGGCAGCAGGGAATCAAAAAACACTGTGGAAAAGATGAGAGGTCAAGGAAAAAAGGATAAAAGGGGATGGCACACAAAGAGAAAGCATCCAGGAAAAAGAAGAAGGAAGATGTGGATTGGTTTTGCTAAATGGGAAATAACCAGGGATGTGCAAGACTCCATGTGAGAGCAAGGGAGAGAAAGGGTGACGGGAGAACAGAGAAGGAGGCAGAAATTAAAGCCGCAGCAAGCGAAAAATAATCAAAGATAAATAAAGCCGACACAAAAAACGACTTTCATTTTCTCGTGCCGACACTCCAAAGCGAGCCGTAGGAGCAGAGACTTTAATTTTCCCCCTCCCCACAGTGTCAGCCCCGCTGCTCCCTCCAAGCCGGGGAGGCTGCGCTGCTCGCAAAGCTCCAGCACCAATTTATATGCTAATGGCTTTCGTCTGTAAATCAAGGCAGGCTTCAGCCCCCACCCGAAATGCACTGGTGCGAAATGCTGTCCAACTCTACACACAGGGCTGGGAATTGCCGGACTCGGAGACACAAAAGACATCAAATCCTAAATAATTGGATCATTGATGGAGTTCATCCCCATGGATTAAGTTGCTGTTTCATCTCAGCCCCTCACCTGCTCGGTAGGAGCCTTTCTAAGAAGTTTTATAATTAGTCAAGCCTGGGAGAGGAAAAGAAAGTTCAGCCCTTCTTTTCCTCTCTGGTGTTCCCTGAATTCCTTCTTCATAGCTCTTCTCGGAAAGATGAGGAAATGGCACCACTTACATCCTATTTTCATTTTTGAAAGAGTCTGTGAGTACCTGAATAGGGCAAGTCTCGTACAAACCTGCCCATGTCCGGAGGACAGGATGGGAATCAAATGGAGCTGTGAAGGTCCTGGATTATTTCCTGTCTGCTGCTGGATGATTCCAGAGGGATCAAAGTAAAAAACATCCAGATCTCCCAAAGGAAAGATGTCTCTGGAAAGCTTTGAAAGATCAAGAAGTCTGTTTTCTTGACAGAATTAGAATTGTGCTTAATTTGTTGCCAGGTTTAAATAAGATATTTTGATCCCTTCTGTTCCCAGTGACAGAGGAACAGAAGACTTTTGAAAGGAGGGAGGGAACAGCAAAAGAGAACAAGAATTCTTAACCTGAAGGATGCTGATGGTGTAAAAGTCCTTGATTGTGAAGATAGAAATTCAGGGTGGAAGTTTGGATGTGGTTTCTAAGCAGCAGAGTGGTAATTCCACCTTGGATGTTGAAATTGGAACCTCTCACTACACAATGCTGTTCCAAGGAACCCCTGGGATTATGAACTCAGATAAATGGAAAGGGACATGAATTTGGGTCTTCTCCTCTGGATTCTCTGCAGAGGACACCCAGGCTCAATTCCTTTGAACAGAGAGTCCCTCCTCTGCTTGCCAAACAATCTTTAACAATCTCTGACTTTCCACAGACCAGCGAAAACAGCTTAGTTTGGTATGCAAAGGTTGTTACTTGGAGTAATTACCACCAGTCTTTAACACTCTAGGATTCCTGGACAAGTTTCCAGAAATCAATACAAAAAAACCCCCGGAACTTACAGAGCAGTCAGGCACTTCTATCTTTAAAGGCAGTCCCATCTTTGGGGAAGCTCTTCTTTTAATATATTTTAGCCCAGGATTCTTTCTTGCTGCCAGCTTTTGTGGTTTATGGCACCCAAAGGATTCCCCAGTATGAGCTACAGATAGGAGAAACCAACTGCTGAGTCTAGACTGGACCCACTGTTTCTAAAGATATTTTTGGGGTGAATTTGGACAACTTTCCTCTTTTGAACAGAGTAACTTTAGGAAATCATTTATTAACACGAATGGGCATCAATGGCAAAGGCCATTCATAAATCCCAGGCTGCATGTCAAGGTCCAGCCCTGCCCCTGATCCCACAGTGTCCTGTCTCCTAATGGGAAATCATTCCTAATGATTTTCAATGCTGATTTGCATTATTATTTTTACCCTGAGCCTGTGTTAATGCCATCTGCTGCAAGTCAGGCTGGCTGGGAGCAGGGTAGGAGACCTGGGGCCGCCTGCTAGACTGGGGCCACCAGCCTTGGGAGCTCAGGGATCCTGATGCCAAACACTAGGAAAGACTCAGAACTGGGGGCAGCTGCTGGATAGAACAAACCCAGCTGCTGGAGAGACACATTTTGGGTGTGAATATCCTACAATTTCAATTCTGGTTGGCTGGGAAGAAGAGGATGGAGCCATCCATGCTGTTGATGGTTATGTGAGTGCAGTGTGTATTTATGGCTAAAGGCTCTGCTCTCCAGGCTGTCCATGTCTGCATACTCTTGATGGGAAAATGTTTTCTCCCCCACTGATGTCCAGATTTGGGAACTTGGATCTGGGGCAGGAGGAACACCCTGTCCTGTAGCCCACTGAGTGTGGCTCTCTCTACCACCCTTTCGTTGAACCAACCAATGCTCCAAATTTTCTCTTGAACCAATCATGTTTTTACCTCCCCAGCTCTCCCTCAGGTTGGAATTACCACACTTCCTGTTAGGAATCGCATCCTAACTTCCAATCTTAATTTTTTAAATTTCTATAATCAGGAACTATTTCACCATCAGCATCCGTCAGGTTAAATGATTCAGCCATGAACTGCTTGATGTACTTTAAAAAGACTAAAGGAGCCACTCTCTAAGCCCAGCCACGGGGTCCTGGTTCCTCTGGATCAAATATTCCCAGCTGGAATCCCTCTTCTCTGTCCATGGTTGTGCTGGTCTCACCATCAGGAAGGCACCAGGACTTTGGATAACCCCAGGAGCATTCGGTGCCTGGACACACCCAGTGTTCCAAATGAATTTCACCACTTCCTTGCAAAATATCACCTCCTCTCCTTTACTGCTACTCGAAAGACCTTTCCTGGTACACCCCAACCTTGACGTTTTATTTTTCCCTGACTGTGGATTGTCCTGGATGCATCCAAGCCTCTCTCTCTGTCTCTCCCATCTGTTGAGCCTCCCAGGCTGCAGCAGCAGCTCCCTGCTGAGCTTGGTTCTATGGAATGTTGATCCGTTCCTCTCCCTGCTCTCATCAGGAATCTCATTCTCCTCGGATGATATCTAAATCCTTCTCTGTATTGATAATGTCCTTCAAAGTTTTGCCTCCAAAACTTTTATTGGCAAGCATTTTTTTTTCTTTTGTTCCAAGGCTTCAAATATAAAAACATTAAATAAATCTTCAGCTTAACTGAGGAACATTTTTATTGACTCATGCCCTACTCCCATCATAGCCTTTTACCCCCCAGCACCCTTTTTTATCCACCGCTCATGTATATTTTCTCCACTAATTCCACAATGAGGTTTTGCTGAAAACAGACAAATTATTCTGATCGCAGATCTAAGCTCAGGGAAATCGGCTGCTTTATTTAATGAAGATAATTAAGTACTGAGGACAAGAACTGTTTGGCTGACTATCTGTGTCATGTGATCTGTTTTCCATTTCCTTTTGTCTTTACTAATTTTTATAATGGGTCTGAAGCCCTGTCTGACACTGAACAGGGATGAGCCTTTTTACCTCAAGCTGATTTGCAGTGAGAACATCGATGAGGCCAATCTTTTAAATCACTTTATTTTGATAACCAACAATAGCTGACAGCCCTGAAATGCCAACCCTTCCCCATCTCAGGCATCCCTGTCCATGGGGAGGGGTTGAAATTAGATGGTCTTTGAGGTCTCTTCCAGCCCAGGCCATTTTTTATTCTGTAATTCTCTGATCGTGAGTCAGAAGGGAGTTTAATTCATGGGCAGCAACTGAGACCCAGCAATTCCTTCCTTGCCTTCATCCTCTTCCAGAAAATTCAGCAATACTGGCTGAGAGGATTTTACACCTCAAGTGGTACCATGGCTTGGCCTTAAGGGCTTTCTGTGGAGGAAGCCGAGGGTCAGCATTTAGTCTGTCCCTCTGATGCTGAATTTCCTGTGTTCAAGTCAAGCTCCTCCGCTTTTCCTCCATGCTCCTGTATTTCCAGCAGGTTGCCAACCCTTTGAAGAGGACATGGCCTCTTATTCCCCATGGAAATGCAAAACACCCACGAGTGATGGAAGCCTGTGCTGGCCAAAGCCTGAAAGCTTGAGTTACAATATCAATAATGGGTACAAACAGGAGATAATGTGAAAAAGCTGCCAATTATTTCAGACAATTGATCAAAGCCAAGGTACTCCTGGTATACATTAAGCAACTCTTTGATTGATCATTCCCTGAAAACCCTCAACCCACGCAGAACAGGAGAGGACAATTTCCCTTTTAATTTAATTATTTCTCCTTAACAGAAACTCCCCTGCACTTCCCGTACTTCCTGCAGAATTTACCTTCTTCTTTCTCTCCTGCTTTCAAATCATTCCCAACATTTGCATAATTTTCTTTGGTCGTTGCCCCACCTTTGGAGAGGTCACTTGTCAAAGTGCTGCCGCAAAGCGTTGTATTTTAATTCTGAATTTCTGAGCCTTTGAAGCTCACATTTTCCATTAGAGAGGAGGAAAAATAGCAACCTCCATCCTGCTGTGTACTGCATAAATCATAAATCATCACGGAATCATGGAATGCCTTGGGTTGGAAGGGATCTGAAAGATCACCTCATTCCAACTCCCTGCCATGGGCAGCAACTTCCACCAGACCAGGTTGTTCCAAGCCCTGTCCAAATGGTCTTGAGCAAGTCCAGGATGGAGCAGCCACAACCTCTTTGGGTAACCTGTGCCAGGGCCTCACCACCCTCACAGGAGGAATTTCTTCCCAGTATCCCATCTAACCCTGCCCTCCTTCAGTTTGAAGCCATTCCCCCTTGTCCTGTCACTCCATTCCCTTGTCCAAAGTCCCTCTCCAGCTCTCTTGGAGCACCTTTAGGCACTGGAAGGTTTCCCCTTAGAGCTGACCATCAGGACCATCTGTCCTCTGTTTCCTTCCGAAATCCAACATCTCTCCTTTCTTTCCTGATTTAGAAGTTCAAAGGGCTCTTGCAACCTCCTCAGGAGCCGAGAAATGTGACTTTTCAAAGAAACAAACATCTGCGAAGCAGCTGGATGGTGGGGATTTTATTCAGGAGTGTTGTCCTGGGACTTCACCTGTCAAGCTGCCACAGTTCCTCTGGCCATTGTGGTGGGTGCAAGCCCTCTTTGGAAGCTGTGTTCTTCCTTACTAATTTGTAAAATTTTTTTTTTTTTTTTTTTTTTTTTTTTTTTGGTGGTTTCTGGGACACAGGAGTTGAGCAAGGCCCACCTCAGTACCCCGGGACTTTTTTGGAAAATCATGACTGAAAATAGATGTGAGCGAACAAGCACCTGGAGATGTCTTCCACGTAGATATTTGAGGACTCTGACTTTTTCCTGCTACGGGTGGGTTGGAGAAACTATGAAGGAAAAAGACCCAACAGTCATCTTTCTTTTCTTCTTCTCTGTTTAGATCTTATCCCAACAGGAGCTCAGGAACAGATATTCACCTCAGGCCTTAATTCATCTTGGACACCTCAGGCAGGAGCTGTAGTGAGCCCAAGAATTTCCCTGAGCCACAAAAGAAAGAGACTGCAGTGAAAAACCTCATGCCCTGGTCCAAAATCTCCCAGGAATGTTGTCTTGCTCCACATGAGCCTTTTCCTCTGTGGGCAGCTGTAGTGAAGGGGTGATTTAGATCACTGAGAGGACCGTTGTAAAAGCTATCAGCAAATGTAGGGTTAATGTGATGTTGTAAAACAAAGGTTCACTTAATTTATGATATTGTTATTTAATACAATTAAGTTATTCGATATATGGAAGAAATGTACAAAGGAAAACTGAGTTGGAATCAAACCAGAAGGATTTACAGAGAGATCTGAGACACAAAAGGGTAAAGGAGATCCTCCCATTGAGTCACAAATTTCAGAGTGGCACCCCCCTTGCTGTCTAAACTCCTGATGGAGCCAAGGTGTGGCTAGGCCCAATATTAATCTCAGACTTGGGCAATGGTTTATGTCTAATGGAAATTTCCACACAAAGTTTATAGTGATTAATACTGAGTGCCTGCATAGGTTGGTAATGTAATATTATTATTAATTCAGCTTGATTATTAATTCAACTAACTGAGGATCTGCCACGAGTAAAGGTCTGTCTGCCTGGGACAAGGAATGATCTCTCAGTCAGGAATCTCAAATCCTGAGGGTGTCCCTGCTCCAGGGCCGACTCACCTGGAATTCAGTCCAGTTGGAATTCAGGGAGAACTCAAGGAGTTCTCATCCAAAGATCCAATGTTGGAAAAGTCTCTCTACCTTAAGGAGCAACCTTGAGAGGCATCCCAGCTCCAGAGGAGGAGATCACTGCCATGACAGCTCATAGAAGGCTCATTTGGGTGTCACATTTATGAAATAAAGTAGCTGGTTCAGAGTCAAATTGCATCGAATGGAAATGTATGAATGAATCTCCTTGCACCCACAAGTTTCTTTGCTCGCTGATAAATGAGCCTTGGAAAAGCCACCTGCTGTTCATGCTTTGATCAGTGCTCCAAGTTCATGTGCATCGATGCTCACTGTGTCACTCTGCTCCTTTCTGGTTTTCCTGGAGGAGTTCTTGGCTTGGATACAGCTCAGGCTTTGCCTCTGCTGGGTTCTGGACCAAACTACTGCTGCTTTGGTTAAGGGATCAAGTGAATCCATCGGAGCAGCCCAGGTAAAATACTTTGAATTTTCTTCCATTTTCAGATTCTTTGCAAATTTCTAGCACAGCCACTTTTTTCCAGTGTAGCAACCAAGACATTCGATTTCTTGCACAGGCAATGTACCATTTATCCACATCAATAGAGTTGCTCTGCTTCATCCATGGGAAATGATGATGAATTTAGAGAATAGGTTGGGAGGGACCTTAAGGATCATCTCATTCCAAATCCCTGCCATGGGACATTGTCCACTATCCCAGGTTGCTCCAAGCCCCATCCAACCTTTGAACACTTCCAGGGATGGGACAGCCACAGTTTCTCTGGGCAACCTGTGCTAGGGCCTTCCCACCCTCACAGGGAGGAATTTCTTCCCAAAAACTAGTCTTAATCTCCCCTCTTTTAGTTTAAATCCATTCCCTTTGTCCTTTTACCATCTACCCATATAAAAGTCCTTCTCCCTCACTCTTCTAAGCCCCTTTTAAGTACTGGAAAGCTGCAATGAGGGGTCCCCATGTGTAAAGAGGCTCTTTCTTTTTAGGACTAGAGCCTGGAGTGGCTCCAAGGCAGCATCACAGGGACACAGAACAGTTCAGGGGAACCTCAGGAGTTTCTTTCCAAGCTGAACTACCCAGTGGCCCTCCCTTGCAGCCCCACCACATAATAACCAAAACCACTCTGCTCTCCTGCATCCACCACCTCTGGCAGTGCTGTTATCTCCTGATCCAGCTCCATGCCCATGATCTGAGGTTTGGGCTCTGCTGCTCTCCCAGCCCATCACATCGTGAGGGACCTGGTGGTGTTTCCTTTCTGGCTGCTAAAGCTACACAATCATTGAATCCTTCAGGTTGGAAAAGACTTCTAAAACCACCAAGTCCAACCCAGCACTGCCAAGTCCATCAAGGATGATGGAACAGGAGATGTAGGGTGAGAAAGTTCTCCACGAGAATGATGGAGAAGGCCTAGGGCTCACCATCGAGTGCTGCTGATTGAAGAAATGTTGGATCATGGCTCAGGGAACGGAGGAATGAGCTGAGAGCCTCCAGGCAGCCCCACAGGTCTGCAGTCATTCCAGGACATCCAAATTATTTCAGCCAGGCCAAGATAAATCCTCGGATTACATCTGAGGACTTACTAGGCCGTGATGGCTTTGGGTGAAGGCTCTGGACAGCAGCAGTCCTGGAACCCTTTTTCCCAAGCTTTAGGTCTCCTGTAGTCCTGCCTATAATCCTAAAATCTAACAGGTGATGGAGCAGAGTCTGGGAGATAAGTGCACTTTTTTTTCTTGAAGATTTTAGCCATTTAAGGATAAGCCCCAAGGAAGTGAGTAATTTGCTGCTCAATTAATTTCTTGTCACCTTTAATGAATGGTATCTTTAGACCCCTGTGTACCAAGCTGAGCTCCTGCTCAGAGTGTGCCTGGTCTGAGTGAGTTTGAGGTAAGAAATCCAGGTGAGTTTGAGTCTTCTAATACTTGATGGGGGACAACACAAAAAATGGAGAGGTACTACTTACAAAGACATTGAGGGATTGGACGAGGGGGAATGGTTTTGAGATGATTTAGCGTAGATTTAGACAAGGTATTAGGAAGAAATTCTTCCCTGTGAGGGTGGTGAGGCCCTGGAATAGAATTCCCAGAGAAGCTGTGGCTGTCCCACCCCTGGAAGTGTTCAAGTCCAGGCTGGACAGGGCTTGGAGCCACCTGGGATAGTGGAAGGTGTGGAAGATTCCATTTGGGCTGGAATGAGATGATCTTCCAGGTCCCTTCCAACCCAAACCATTCTGGAATTCTATGATTGGCTTTGCAGGGATGTGGGCAGGGTGGCATCAGCATTACCCTGGCCCCACTGGAAACTTTAACCTCACATCCCTGCCCTGCGCCAGAAATGCTGCCAGACCTGTGTTAAACCTCAGCCCTTCACATCCTACGACATCGGGAAGGAGGCATCGGTTTGTGGGTTTGAGAAACCTAAATAAAAACAAGCTGCACTGCACAGAAAAGGGATTTCCTCATGTCCTGCAAATGTACATTACAGAGGGATGTATTTTCAGAGGCGTGAAGAACATACAAAGTTGGGTCAATTCAGCCCCGTGTTGAGACTCTTGAGGAGTTGAGAGCCCAGGTGGCAACTGTGGGGCCAAGAGAGGTTTCCCAGCCCCCAGGAGCGATGCAAAGCACACGTGGGGCACAGGCAGGGGCGCTTTTAAAAAGCAGACAGGGCTGGAGTTTCCACCTCTTTTATTAGAAATCAGACACATTCATTTTGTGCTCTGAAAACTGTACAGAAGGGAAAAAAAAAGTGTCGAAGAACATGGAGAGGAAGGAGGGGAAGGCATGGAAGGAGGGCAGGGCATGGGAAAACAGGATTAACCGGAGGAGCTGAGCAGAGAAAGTCGAATATCAACAGTTCTTAAACAAACATTTATCTCTGTAATTACATAACATCGTTAATGTCCTGCAAAGGCGGCTGGAGTGAATGGGTGAGCAGGGAAGGTTGGAGTGAAGAGGGCCGGCTCGGGCAGGGCAGGGGAAGGGGAAAAAAAGAATAGAGAAAAGAATTAAAACACAGTAGAAAGATATCTGTATGCTAAAATTCATAATGTGTAATTATAATAATTACAATATCATACAACCCGGCGTCTGAGGGAGGCCTTTGTGCTTTCCTGTTTCATAGAATAAGCTAAAATTGAACAATAGTATCACAGTTTTATGAGTAACCACTTTCCCTATTTTTTAACTATTTGGATTTATTTAAGTTTTCCTTCTCATCCTTCATATCCTACAGTTAAAGGCAAAGTAAATGCCACTGTCCTTGGAGATCACCCAGGTGGCCCAAAGGGAAGTCACAGCAGAGATATTGTCACATCAAGAAACATCTCCCTGTGGGGGAAGCACAGCTGGGGGCAGTGATTGCTTTGCATCTGGTACCCATCGGTCATTTTACCCTAAAAATGTGAGGTTTGGTGTTTTTTTTACTTCAGGGAGACCCAAGCACAGTAATAACTCAGACCCTGTTCAAGTTTTGCTGCTGTCTGGCACAATCTGACCACTCACAACCAGAGGTTTGTGTCCACCCATCTCCAAAACTGGGAGAGTTGTTTCCAAACATCAGACAGACAATGCTGGGAATGCTAAAAATAATAGAAAAAATAAAGTCTGTGTCATGTCAGTGGTATATTTTTTAATGATATAAGTATTGCACAACATTTTTGGGGTGAAATGGAGATATCTTATTTCTTGTAAATAACCTTGAGAGGTGTTTAATGAAAAAATATTGAAATAGTTATTTTTTTTTCATGGTGGAATGAAAAGACTGCATTTTATGAGGAGGAACATCCTAATCTCCTGATCAGCTCCACCTCTTTGTTCTTGTAGGACCATGAACCTGCTGCTGGCTCTGGGCAGAGGGGAGGGAGGAGAGGAGCCAGCGAGGTGAAAATACCCAAAACCCCAACTGAATAAATTAAAACAAAACATTGCAAGCTAGCAGGAAGGGGCTGTGTGTTCCCACCATCCCAAAATTTCCACGGAGCAACTTGCCTTCCACCTTCAGCAGGTGGCATCCTCACCCCATGCCTGCGCAGTCCTACGGCACAGAAAGGCATTCGAAATGACAAGAGCCAAAGAAAAGAAAGGTCTCGGGTTTCAAGTTCTCTTTTTATTGAAGAAAAGAAAAGAAGAAGGAAAAAAATAGATTATTTTGTTTGTTTTTTTTTTGTCTGTTTGTTTCCAAGTGGACGTTATTCGTGTTGTCAGTTTGTCTCAATGTCCTAAGGCAATGTCTCTGTTTACCAATGTCTCCAGGTACAGCGGCAGATCGGTCTTTCCCTCTTTCTCTCTCTGCCTTCCAGGGAGGGGCAGCTTGGAATAAATCTGAGTCCGAAAGCAAGGACAAATAACAGAACCAAAAAAAAAAATAAAAATAAAAGGATGAGGCCAAGAGGACCTTCGCAAGGCCCGTGCTGAGTTTTATCTATTTAACAGTCAATGACAACGACCTACATTCTTCTCGTTGGTCTTGTTTTCTACCACCTTCCACCCTCTCCCTGGAGATGGGGCGAGCAGGATTTGGAGATTTGGAGCTGGTCCTTTCCTCCTGCGTGGGAGGGATGAGAGGAGGAAGCCCCACCTCACCTCTCCGCCTGAGCCGCGGGTGACGCCACCGTGTCCCCCTCCGCGGGGAGCTGCTGCCAGGTCGCGGCGTGGCACCCAGGAGTGGCAATGTTCTCTGGGCCACTGCTTGGCACGTCCCATCTCCTTTCTTCTCGGATGAGCTGGCGAGGGAGAGGTGGGGAGCGAGGGATGCCACCGCCCCTCGGGGGCTCCCACGGGTGTCCCCTCTTGGTGTCCCCAAACAACTCCGACCTTCTGGGCCCTCTGCGGCGGCTGCTGGTCCTTCCACACCTCCCCGTGGTGGAGCAGGAAGGTTCCCGTGACCCGAGAGCATCTTGGCAGGGCTTGTCCCCTGCAGCCCCTCCCCACCTTCCTCCTCCTCCTCCTCCTCGCTCTCTTCCAGGCTCACTCCTCCAGTCCTGCCTGGGAAAGCTCGTGTTGTCCTGAACCTACAGCTACTATACTCTATAAAGTAATATTCCCCCTCTCTGCTGAGAACAATACAAAAGTTACTCCATCTTACCAAAGGTTTCAAAAGAAACCAAACACTTCTCTTGCTCGGTTCCGATTTAATTTAATCATTTCTTTTAAAACGTGGGTTTTTTTGTTTTGTTTTGTTTCGTTTGTTTTCCGGAAAAAAAAAAAGTCCTTTTTCTTCCCTTTCCGCTCAGACCTCTGTCTGAAGGTCAATAATGTCTTGTCCCACCAAGGGGATGGTGGCCCCTGTTTTCTCCCACTCCACAGTTTTTAGTTCTAGGGGAGACTGTGCCACAGGTTCGATGTCCTTTTTAACCCATGATGGTGGGGACTGGACTTTCCTGATGCCTTCCCAGGGTCTCTTGTTTGGTGTCTGCTGTTTTTCTTGCTGCAGGAGGAGGAAAATGTAAGAAAGGAGAGAGAGAAAGAAACAAAAATTAGTACCAATGCAAGAAATACCATGATTTTACATCCTCTTGTACCAACAAATCATTTTTCCTGTGTAGCTTCTCATCCAAAATAAAGTGGGGTGTCAATAAAAATGACACTTGGTGTACAGACTGTCTATTTTTGGGAAGGAAATGTTTTTCTTTCCACTGTCACCTCCATCGCTTAATGCCTGGATATTTCAGCTTTCAGCAGAGGTTTTTGCTACCGAAAAATAAAGTGTGATTTTGAGAATTCCACAGGCGTAGTGACAGGACATGGGGGAATGGCTTTAAGCTGAAGTAAGGTGGATTTAAATTGGATATTGGGAAGAAATTCTTCCCTGCGAGGGTGGGGAGGCCCTGGCACAGGTTTCCCAGAGAAGCTGTGGCTGCCCTTGGATCCCTGGAAGTGTCCAAGGTGGGGCTGGACAGGGCTTGGAGCAACCTGGGATAATGGAAATTGTCTATAGGATAACTATAGGATCTTTAAGGTCTCCTCCAACCCAACCCATTCCGTGAAATCCAGATTACAATGAGGTCTTTCTGAACACACCTTGCATTTGATGCACATCCCTTATGCAGCACAGCTATTTATAGACTCTTTAATTGCAGCAAAACCTGCTCCCTGTTCCACCAGGGAACCCAATCTGTGCTGCTGGAGGAGCTGGAGCTCAGCTCTGAGTCTCCAAACACTTCCACCAACTCCACACCAAGCCTCGGAGGCTTTATTGACCCAATCTCCCACCAGTATCCCGCCATGGATATCGATCCAGAAAATCTCTTTCCACATTTTTGCAGATATGCACCAAGACAAGGCTCTGAGGAGAGCTCAGGGGCTGGAAAATGGGTGTGTCCTTCAGTGAGTGTAGAAAATAAAGGCTTTAAATGAGTTGCTCCACTCAACTTCTCCCCTCCAAGCACCAGTGATGCTTTTCACAATTAATTATCCCCACAAAAACACTCCAGCACTGGGCAAGAAAAGGCTTCCCTGAATGTGACAGAGCCCTTTCGAGCCACCTGCCAAAGGAGAAGTGGGAAGGGTGGGAGGAAAGCAGCTTGAGGAGGATGACAATGAGGAGGGAAAATCTGTGGAGAAGGTGAGGAGCCAGACATGCAGGGGACACACAGCCCAGGACGTGTCACAGCTCAGTGCTGTCACCAAAATTTACTGACTGAGGGGAGATGGAGCCACACAGAGACTGTGGGGTCACATCTGTACTCCAGGATGCTGCTGAGATCATTGCAGCTCCGTAGGAAACCTAAATTCCCATCTGCTGCAGGCTCATCCAGCAACCCCAGCTTCTCATTTTGTCCTTTCCCAAGACCTTTTTCTAAGGCTGTTTTTCCCAGCTCCACACTGCAATGCTGCTGTGGAATTATCCCTACAGGGGCAGCTTTCATTGGATCACCCAAGCCACGAATTCTGCTTGTCCAAATTTTAATATATAAATAAGATGTGCCTGAAGTTGGTCCTGCACCCCAAAACGCCCAAGGAGAAGGCTCTGGGTGAGAGCGTTTGGTGATTAGAAGGTGGTGAATGTACAAACCAGGAACAACATCTCAAAATGAAAGGAAAACATTCTGAAATTACTTTCATTCAAAGGGAGAAAAATAAGTTTTTAAGTCATTTTAAAGAGAATTGTTGTCTGGTTTATTTTTTTTTAAATCAGGTTTAATAAAAGTCTTGCTCAGAAGGATGTAAAACACTCAATTTCTTTAAATCCACAGCTGAGGTTTTCATTAAACTCTACAATACAGAGCTTTGCTTATGCTGCTGCTGTTATTCTTACTTTATTCCATGATATAACACGACAGTGATTAATATTAACAGGGCAGAAAAGGTGATGAAATTCTTTTCTTCTTCAATTACCTTTTTTGGAACTTATTTTAGAACCACTGCAACTAAAAACTGGAACCTATTTAACTCTTGCGTGGGTCTTAATGAGACAAGTTGGAAGTTTCCTGAAGGGAAGTTTCCACCCACACTGTTTTTTAGAGACCATCAGTCTGCCTGGAAAGATGGAGCAGGAAGGAACACAGAGAAAAAAAGCACACAAAAAGCAAAAACCGGAATGAAATTAAGTTTCCCAAGAGGTGACAAAAACCTTGGCTAGGACAGATTTTTTTCAATGAAAAACATTTTTTCTCCCATAGCTGCTCCAATGCCACAAGTTTTCAAAGCTGCTGATGTCCACAGCTGAATTAGAGAGCAGCAGAAATGATCTTATGCATGAAGTTCATAAATAATTTGATTTTTCCCCTCAAACGAAAGCCCTTTTTTGCTGGCATTATTTATGGCCACCTTCAGCATCAGGTTCTATGCCCAGCCAATCCCTGCTTTAACAGCCTCTCCATCTGCCACACTGCTGACCTTCAGCCTCTCCTTCATGCCGGGAGGATGCTCCCAGATCTGATCATGCACCCTGAACATGATCAGCAAACCTCAGAGCCCTCCTCGTCACGGGCTAGTGAGCCAGAGCAGCTGAAAATCCATGTAGGGAACAGAAATTGGGAAAAAAAATCCCAGAATCAAACAATGATGAGCTCACATCTACAGATCAGCCCTGTCACTGGGGAACAACACCGAAGGGTGACAACAATTATTCGAAACCTAGACATTAAATGTTGTGGGTTATTGAGAAGAGAATAAATAAGGAAGGAAGAGAGAATGAAACAGAAAATGTTTTTATGGCAGTGCACAGCTCCAGTGTGCATCTTGAATATTCTGGGCACTCCATGGGCTCCCTGAGAGAGGGATAAAGGGAAAATGATAAAGGTGGACAGTTTCTAGCCAGGGATAAAGTAATAGAGAATGTTCTGTGGGAGGAAAGATTTCAGGCTACCACTTTTAGGCCTGAAAGGAGATGGTGGTTGGATGTGGAAGAGGTCTGTGAAGCTCCTGGAGGCCTGTGGATGGTGGGAATGGATCACTGAGGGTGGGGATTGGGATCATTTCTTCCAACAAAGCAACTCCAGAGCACCAAGGAGTGAACCCCAGGAGCTGCTCCTGCACACAGGGCCCAGCCAACCTCCAGAGCAGCTCTGCACAGCTCTCTGTTCATCCTGAAACTTCCAAACTCATGAAAAGTACATGGAAACACTCCCAAAATCAGCATCCATTTGGCGCCATGCAGTGAAGTGACACCACTGTGCATCATGAATTCCTAAAGTTTGGGGGATCTTTTTGAGGATGCACCACCACGGGCTTGCCTTTTTATTTTTCCAAGCTCCTTTCCATGGAGAGGAGGCAGAAACTGGCCATGGGTCTGACCCCACATGATGGTTTCCATCATCCTTTTTAGTGTGATGCGTTATCTCCCTGTGACTGCGGCAGGACCAGTGACTCCCAAGATATTTATTTGCAGTTAGAAGATGAAAAAGAGCTCTGGTAAATGAGGAAATGAAGAAAGGAGACTTGCTCTTAGTTTTTTCCATTTGTCAGAGAAGAATTAAGGCTTCTCTGGTGATGCACTGAGGGAGGGGCTGGCTCAGGGGTGGCTGCAGGAGGACTTGGTGCCCACTGGGATCTCTGAGCAGGTCAATCAGCCTGGCAGAGCTCTGGGAAGGATGCTGGGAGACAAAAGGAAATCTCCTCTTGGCACAAGGCACCCTGGGAATTGCTAGCAGGCTCCTGGGAACAGCTCCCCTTTTCTTTCCCTCCATATGGAAAGAAGTTTTTATGGGGTCTTGGCCACTCAAGCAGGACATAGGAACAGCCCCTGGGCTCACGCCCCAACCCTGGCACTTCCCTCCAGCTCCACTGCGGGGTCTTAGCAATCCTTGCAGACAGGAGGGAAAACTGAGCTGTGCATAGAAAAGAAAGAAAAAACCTGGAGAGAGGGATGTGTAATCTGGCTGGAAAAGGCGCCGGGGCTGGCTCGGGGCCTGGCGCCGTGGAGACAGCCAGAACTGGCCCCAGCCTGGGGCTGAAAGCACCAGGGGCTGCTCTGCCAGCAATTCCCAGGGACAGAGCCATCACTCTGGCCTGACACAGCCCAGGAGCTTCTGGGAAGGAGGGAAATGTTTATCAGTCCCTGCCTGGTGTCAGGATGGTGGAGCAAAAAAAAAAGGGGTGGGAAAGGAGGGAGTATCAAGACTCAGAGCTGGGGAAAAACCAGCTGCAAACTGGAGGTGTTCATCATCCTGGTGGCATTAGGAGTCTTCTTCATTCAGCTTTTGGCTGCAAATTTTTACAGTGGAAGGAAAGGATTTGGGATAAAGGGATATTTGGGATTTGGGATAAAGGATATTTATGCAAAGTGCATTGGGATAATTCACACATCCTTCTCCTGGCTCAAGCTGGTCCTGGAAGACTGCAACGAATCTTCTGTGCTGGACTCGAGGTGGGGATGGGAATGTGATGGTGGTGAGCAGGTCCCTCCCCACCCTGGGATCTTCAGAGAATCATCATAAAATCCCAGAATGGTTTGGGTTGGAAGGGACCTTCAAGATCATCTCATTCCACTGCCTGCCATGGACAGGGACACCTTCCACTATCCCAGGTTGCTCCAAGCCCCATCCAGCCTGGCCTTGGACACTTCCAGGGATGGGGCAGCCAGAGCTCGCTGGCTTCCTCACAGGGGAGAATTTCTTCCCAATATCCAATCCAACACTGCCCTCTGTCAGTTTAAAGCCATTCCTCCTTGTCCTGTCCCTCCATGCCTCGTCCAAAATCCCTCTCCAGCTCTCCTGGGACCCCTTTAGGCATTGGAAGGTGCTCTAAGGTCTCCCTGGAGCCTTTTCTTCTCCAGGCTGAACAATTCCAATTCTCCCAGCCTTTCCTCACAGCAGAGCTGCTTCATCCCCCGATCATCTTGGTGCTCCAACAGGTCCATGTCCTTCCTGTGCTGGGACCCCAGAGCTGGACAAAAGGCCACGAAATGCTCAGGCTGCTCGAGCTGAACCTCCCTGGGTTTGTTCTGTGGGGGTTTTGTTTGGTTTTGATCGTTTTCACTTTTTAACATCCAGTTTTTACGGTCACCCCGAATAACCTGAAGAGCAATTCAGGGCTTTCCACTGAGTGCTGGGTGATAACTCCCCTGGAACCAGCCATTCCCATGTTTTCCTTGCCTCTGGTGTCAGCTTGAAGGATATTCCATGGCCCAAATGGTCTCTCCCCGTGACACTGATGACTAGAGGACCAGGATGAAGTTATTCAGAGCGCAGAGCAGGGAATTTGAAAGATAAATGTGGCTCACGCTCGTCTAATCCATCTTCAGATCAATGTCGATGAAAAGTGATTAGAAAATGGGAAAGCTGTCTTGTTTCTTTAGAGAATGATAAATTTTCCTTCTTGGAAACAAATAGCTGCAGTTCTTTCATTTTATGCTACTGAACTACAAAGATTATGCTTTTTTTTTTTTCATTTAAGAGAAAAGCAAAATAAAAGGAACTGGCTGACTTTGTTCAGAATTCCATTAAATTAAATTGAAAAGAAAAAAAAAGTCAAAATAATTTGTGATTTTAACTTGGAAATCAGTTAGGAAACTTGAAATACCCAGCATTTTCTGGGCAATAAAAATTTGCCTTCTGCTTCTGTATTGTCTGAAGTTCATCAACCCTGAAGGGGTGGCTGTGGAACAAAGTCTAGTGAGGCCACACTGCTGAAGGTGAACAGGCTCTGGATCAAGGAGGTCTTTTACTGACTCCTGAAAAGCCTGAAGGCTGCACAGAAAGCCTGTGGTCCCACCAGCATGAGGAACAGGCAGTTTTCCAGAGCGTCCTTGCTGTTAGTCCAGCTGGTCCAATCCCAATGTTTTTTGGAACAATGCTTATGATCTGTGAAGAGCCCACCTGGAGGACTAAATTCCCTAAAATGCTGAAAACATTTAGGGCTGCCCTGTGCCTCACAGGGGATTCAGGAGGGGATCAAGAGCACCCAAAGCATGATTTTTCGTAGTCTTTTATTCAGACTCTATAAATAATTATTTAGATTTCAGAGCCCGAAAAACCAGGAGTTTCCATGTGCTCGTGGCCACTGCCTGGTGTTGGAGCAGAGGACACGGGGAACAGGAGGTTTCTCTGGGACAAATTTTGTCCCTTAATTCTTGGGATAAAAGGTGTTGGATGATCTACAGGAGGAGGTGAACTTCTGATTGATGGCGTGTTTGGGTACCTGGGAGCTGGCAGATGGTTTATGGCTGACTGAATTAAGATTTGACATCATTTTCATAACAGAATTTATTGCGGTAATTATCGGACTTTATGCACAGCTCCTCCCTATAAAAACTGCATTAATTGGCCTGTTAAAATTTGCCTTTAAGCTGTGCAGAGAGGATTAAAGATGTGGCATAGAGACATCCTTCCTGTAAGTGGAGCTTCCCTTGCAGAGGGACACACAGGAGGAGAGCACAGCTTCCCAATTTTCCAATTCCTGTAGCAGAATTGGAATTTCCCAATTCCTGTAGCAGAGCACACCAGGGAGACAGAGCCCTGAGTGGGGATCAACATTCACAAAATCACAGAATTATAGAATCAGGGAATGGTTTGGGTTGGAAGAGACATTAAAAACCATCTCGTCCCAGCCCCTGCCATGGACAGGGACACCTCCCACTATCCCAGGTTGCTCCAAGCCCAATCCAAGCTGGCCTTGGACACTTCCAGGGATGGGGCAGCCACAGCTTCTCTGGGCCTCACCACCCTCACAGGGAAGAATTTGTTCCTAATATCCATCTAAACCTGCCCTCTGTCATCTTCAAACCCTCTGCCCTTGTGCTGTGACTCCATGCCCACTGCACGGTCCTTTTTTCTCAGCACCATTCCACCAGCACTCCAAAGCAAGTGCTGGTGGAAAGGACAAATCTCCAGACATCCAAAGAGGAAAGCGAAGAAAAGTCTCATTGTGAGAAAAGAAAGTGAGGAATCAAGACAGAAAAACCATCCAGAAGGAAATAAGAAAAAGTCAGAAAAGACTTAATACGTTTTTACAATGGGGTTTGAGGCAAGTGCTTTTCAGGACCAGCAGAGATTTGGGACTGGATTTGAAGGATTTTTTTTTTCCCCAGAGACGCTGTGGATTCCCAGTCCCTGGAAGTGTCCAAGGCCAGGTTGGATGGGGCTTGAAGCACCCTGGGATAGTGGAAGGTGTCCCTGCCCATGGCAAGGGGGTGGGATGAGATGTAGGTCCCTTCCAACAGAAACCATTCTGTGATTCTGTGATTCTATGAATTATAAACTGAGTCCAGATCCTGCATGTGAGCTCCAGGACAGGAGCCAAAGCAGAAGCCATTCCAGGGAGCTGAATGTAGCAAGGACTCATCAACAAGAAGGAGAAAATCCGAGGAATTTGCAGAGCTCTGCCCAGCGCTGACCTCGGCACAAGCGAAGAGCTGCTGTTTAAAATGAACGCAAAGCCAGGTGCTGGCAAGGAAAGAGGGATATGGATGTGATTCCAGCTTCTCTAATGGAGCTGGATCAAAGGACTCCTGTTGAGGGGGAAGGCAGCAACATCATTTTCACTGCTATCAAAGCGTAGGAGAAGCAAAACCTCGGCTTTTTTTAAAGGCAGCAAAACCACAGACCCCTCTCAATGTCCAGCCCAAGCACTGGAATTTCTTTAGCAATTAACTCCCAGGGAACAGCAGCGTTGGAGATGTTAAACCCTGAGGATACAGATCTGCACAGCAAAAACATTTCCTGTGTAGTACAAAGCAGCTTGGAAGTAGCCCCTACCCTGCTTTAATGTGGAGAACTCTCAGCTACAAGAATTGAGAGCTTGGTAACTGTGTGTATTTAGGAGGAAACAGGGAAAGAAATTGCGTGGTGGAGCCTGCAGTCTGCCAGGCAAAGGTCAGGCTTTGAAAGGGAGAAACAAACTTGCAGCAAGGTATCCAATAATGGGATTTTTTTTTTTTTTTCTGTAGCAATTGTGGAGGTAAAGAACAAGTCAAAGTGATGGGAGTGATTAGGAAGGAAGAACTCTGAGTCAGTACCAAGCTAACATTCCAATCTACATCCATTTGGGCAGCAAAATATCCCTTCAAGATGCTGTAAAGAGAGATCTATAATCCAGGTGGAAGCCACTCACTGCTTATTGCAGCCTTAAAAATGAGGGTTAGGTGCATCCCAGACACCAAGAGAGCTTTAAATTTTAATCAGGATGCCTGGTGTGGGTGGCTGTGTATTTTGATGCAAATCCTGCTGTGGTTGTCTCCAAGTCTTTGGTTCCTTTCATGCCTCCTGGTTGCAAATAAGCTGTCAAGGGGATAAATATTCAACACACACAGCTCATTCAGTTTTCTGCTCAGGGGCCACACCAGCTTCCACTTTGGTCTGGGATTTAATGGAAGGGCAACAGTGTGAAACCTGCACAGGTTTGGGAGGAGAGTGAGCACAGCAAACCAGCTGCTCCTGAGATGCTGTTTTTAGATTCTTCAGTTTCTTCAGGTGGACAGAGAAAATCTGTCCCAAATTCCAGCCTAACAGGAGCAAAAAAGTCCTGGCTACAACACTGAAACTTCCTTCTGGGTAAGGAAAAAAATCATCTCCACCTTCCTTGCCTCATCTGAAGCTGAAGACTGCAAGGGAGAAAACATTTACCACAGAATATCCAGAGTAGGAAGTGACCTGCCAGGATCATGGTAAGCTCATACAGAGATTTACCAGTGCATCAAAAACCTGACTTTCCAACTTTCAGTCATCAGATCTTGCTGGATGTCATCCTGCTCCGATATTAATACCCTAGTATGGGAAAATTAACTTTGGGAAATAGCGTCTACATCCCTGATTAGTCCATACAGCCAAAAATCAGAATGCTTTGGGTTGGAAGGGACCTGAAAGATCTTCTCATTCCAGCCCCTGCCATGGGCTGGGACACCTTCCACTATCCCAGGTTGCTCCAAGCCCCATCCAACCTGGCCTTGGACACTTCCAGGGATGGGGCAGCCACAGAAAAAAAAAACCCATGGAAAAATCCATGTGTATTCTTCAAGGAAGGCCAATTCTTTACTATTGTACTCCGAGGCTCAACTTATTCCAGCATTAGGAATGTGCTTTGGTTTCCAGCAAAATAATTGCAGCAAACACCGGTGCCACATTCCTGGGAATGCCTGGAATGGGAGCAAGATTCAGACCTGCCTGGCATTCCAGGCAATATCCTGGTTCCCAGAATTGCCTCCCTCTGACACAGCAGCCCCACTCATTAGGGAGCTGATTAGGGGATACTCTAATCCCAGTGGGATGTGGATTAGGACTCCTGGGCCATGGGTTGATGGAAAAGGAGAATTCATTCCCGAATCTCTCTCCACCTTAAAATTCCCTACAAGCCTCTGGAAAGAAGTTGTATCCAGGTGGGGGTCAGTCTGTTTTCTCAGGTAATAAGTGACTGGACAAGAGGAAATATCCAAACGTTGCGCCAGGGGAGGTTTAGGTTGGATGTTAGGAAAAATTTCTTCACTGAAAGCACTGACAAGAATTGGAAAAGGTTCCCAGGGCAGTGGTGGACTTACATCCTGGGAGGAATTTTTAGTTGTGGCACTTGGGGACACGGTTTAGTGGTGGGTCGATGGTTGGACCCGATGATCTTAGAGGTCTTTTTCAACCCTAATGATTCTTAATGACCTTAATGAGTCCCTGACTATATTTCCAGCTTTGCCAGTAACTGCTCTGGGACTGTGGTCAAAGGAGATTTTTCTTTCTCTTCCAAGTGTAGACAGCACTAACACTTATCCCAAGTTTCCCTGTGTCAGGACACTTAAAAAGGAGGAACACGTGTGCTTGTACAAATCTTTGTGTCTTGGCTGAAAACCCCTTTAAAAAGGGGTTAAAAAAATCATGTTTTACCACTGAAGCTGAAGAAATTCTCAACAGTAAATAAATGACATAGTTGAATTTTCAACCGCTTTTCCTAAAGAGATAGAAAATCTGCTCTTTCATCCCATTCTTCTGTTGCTGTTTCCTTTATATTTGACAATTTAGGAGCTCAGGTGAAAGGAACTATGTGTTTATTGTGATAGGGTTAAGCACACTGCAGGACAGTGGGGGTGACATTTACATTAAAATCGACCCCCAAACTGATCCCTAAAACTGGCCAGCGCCATTCCTAGGAATCCCCACAGGACGCCTGTCCTCTGCAGACATTTAGCTCCAGTTTCATCAGCACTTTCCTGACCTTGGAGATGATGGAAGAGAGAGGAACAGCAAGAAGATTAGGAAAAGCATCGTATCTTGGAAAGGACTGAGGACAATGGGACACGCTGCCAGGAGAGGTTGGGAAAATGCCAGGCTTGGAGAGAGACTTGGGAGCTTGACTTTGTGGTTGCTTATTTGAAAGGGAAATCAGAGACAAGAGCAAGGCAGATCCAGGAAATATCCCTTCTGCTCTGGGATGAGAAAAGGTTTGGGGTATTCCAGGATCCTGATGACCTTGGTCATGCCCACAAGGTGAGGAGTTTTCTGCTGGGGAAGGAATGTGTTTGGATTCACAAATGGAAGGGGCTGGGATAGCTCCAGGATGCTCTTCAATGCAAACAGAAGTCAGACTTACGCTAAGGTTTGTTTTATCACTGCCCCCAGAAGAAACACTCCATCGTTTTATAACCTAAACATACATAAAAGAGAAAACATTCTTTTGTTGTCACTTTAATCCCTGTTATCTGCTCTTTGCCTTCTCAGGGCGAGCTGAAGATGGGGCCTGAGTTCCAGCGGGGTCATCAGCAGCAAATGGTAGAAAAAAGCAGGAGAAAAACCCTATTTATTTGACTTTGCAATGCTTTGGATGTTTTTAAACCAATACCCAGTCCCAACTTGCCAATCCTGAACTTCACAAGCTCCCCCCTCTCCCGTTACATCCGAGGGAAAAATTTAAACTTGAAAAAGATTCTGTCAATATGCAAAAGCCACCTTCAGAGCCTCCTTCAGCAGCTCAGAGCTCTTTGATGCTGACAGCGGCAACTTTAATTCTACACAGATGCATCTCTGAAATGCTAAAACCTTTCCAATCTATAAACCCCTCCTGCAAATAGACCACAGATTAGCTTTTACCGGGGGTTTAAGCATCTTTGGGTTCTACAGCTGCGTCATACTTAAATAATTGCATTAAAAAAAAAAAAGCAGAGAGGTGACACTCAGTGAGACAAAGAGGGATTCTGGGTCAGGGCAGGGTTCTTTGATCTGAACCTGTCAGATCCACTGCCACTCTGCTACCCTGGACAGCCCATAATGACACCTTGCCATAGGCAACAAAACCAGGATTTGCTGGGATAACACCATGGATTTCAGCAGAGGAATGCTGTGAGGTCAGAACACAGACCAAAGGCTCTGTAGTGCTCTGCTTCCCCCCAAAAACCCCAAACTTGTTCAATCACCCTCTGAGCTCTGCCCTTGCCTCCAAGGGAGTCCCATCCAAGTAAGTCCCACCAGTGCCACATTTGCCACTTTGCAGGGGACACTGCATCTAGGATCTGTCTTAGGATCACGGAATCCTAAGGTTGGAAAAGACCTCCAAGATCACTGATCCAACTGCTAACCCAGCACTGCCAAGACCACCACTAAACCATGTCCCCAAGTGCCACATCGCCATGGTTTTTTTAACACTTCCAGTGATGGTGATGGCACCTCTTCCCTGGGCAGCCCCTTCCAATGCTTGGTCACCCTTTCAGTGAAGAAATTTTTCCAAATATCCAACCTGAACCTCCCATGGGCAACTGGAGCTGGTTCCTCTTGTTCTATCACTTACGAGAAGACACCGATCCCCCCCTGGCTCCACCCTCCAAAAAGGGAGTTGTGGAGACCAAGAAGGTCCCCCTGAATGTCCTTTTCTTCAGGCTGAGTCTCCTCAGCTCCCTCAAACTCTCATCAGACTCTTCCCCATCTTTGTGGCCCTTCTCTCTCCAGAACCTCGATGTCTTTTTTGCTGTGGGGGACTTTGATTACAAATCACCAAGAATTGTTATCATTATCTCACCTTGTTCCTCTCCTGAATGCAGGCAACCCCAAATTTAATTTCTGACTGCCAGCCTGGCTCTGCCACTTGTTTTTCCCTTCAGCTGGAGATGACAGAATTCCTTGCATCCTTTCGGCCCTTGCCCATCTGGCTGAGACACATGGAAGGTGCCATCTGCCTGCTCTTACTTATTTTATTATCTACAACACTACACAGGCTCCTGATGTTTCCAGTCCCAGATTTCTGCACCCCTGAAAGGCTGAAAGGTTCTTCCCTAAGTCTGTCTCCTTTAAAGTCCCCTTTTTCCCTGGAACTTTGCTCCATGTGTACCATAGAATCACAGAATGGTTTGGGTTAGAAAAGTCTGTAAAAATCATCCAGTTCCAGCTCCCTGTCATGGCCAGGGACATCTTCCACTATCCCAGGTTGCTCCAAGCCTTGTCCAACCTGACCTTGTACACTTCCAGGGATGGAGCAGCCACAGCTTCTCTGGACAACCTATGCCAGGGCCTCACCACCCTCACAGGGATGAATTTTTCCCCAATATTTAATCTAACCCTACTTTCTTTTAGGTTTAAGCCTTGCCCCTTGTTGGTTGTCACAATCCTGTCACTACCTGACCTTGTCAAAGTCCCTCTCCAGCTCCTGTAGGGACTGAAACAC
Source organism: Acanthornis magna (assembly GCA_036785705.1). Taxonomy (NCBI): domain Eukaryota; kingdom Metazoa; phylum Chordata; class Aves; order Passeriformes; family Acanthizidae; genus Acanthornis; species Acanthornis magna. The sequence goes on along the minus strand of JAWUZG010000129.1, from coordinate 326,703 downwards.
CACAATGAAGTCAACATGGAACCTTCTCTTCTCCAGGCTGAACAATCCAAATTTTCTCAGCCTTTCCTCACAGCACTGGTGCTCCAGACCTCCAAGCATCTTCAGTCCCACTGCTGTGGCCATCCTAAATATCTCATCACTGCCACCTTGGCCTCTCCCTCAGCTCCAAAAGGGAGGGGAGAGGCTTCCTGCTGTCCCTTCTTTCTGCCCTCTCCACTTCCCACCCAGGTTTCCTAATGGTCAATCCAATTTTCTGTTCTGACCTAGGAATGGACGAAAAGGGCACAAAGAGATGACCTGGAAGGGAATGCAAAGAACAGACAACACCATGGACAGAGATGAGGACACACATCCTGTGTGGTGCACGTGTTTGTTGTGACATGCGTGGATAGAAAATGAAGGAAAAATGCTCAGGGAGTGCTCCTAAGTTTTCCTGCTGTTTTCCGTGCTCCTGTTGGCACCAGAGGGCTTCTGGAAGTGTCTGACTAACCTTGCTGTCCGCTGTTGGAGACTCCTTCTCCTTCTCTGCGTGCTGGAGTTTTCTGTTCAGGTCCTGGAACATGTCTTGGTGACGTTTTCTTGTGTGCATGATTTTCTGGAGCAAACACAAAGGGCTCAGGTCAGCAAACCCTGTTCATTAGGAACACGTCCTCCCCCCAGAGTTATGTTATTAAATCCCAGGTGCGTCTTCCTGCAGGTGCCTAAAATACCTTCAGCATTTGCTGGGGACCCCATGTAGCATTGCCTTTATTTTCATGGTGAGATGGTGGGAAAAAGTGGAAATTACTAATTTTTGATCTTATGGTTACCCTAAACTTGCAACAATTGAGTTTTTATGCTGCAGAATTTGAGCTTGACTGTCAATATCCTAGGAAGGTTTGCTGTCCTTCTTTAACTGATACCTGACCCCATGCCCGGCCTGTCACCTTTGTAAATGTGTTCAGAGCTCACCCAAAAATGTAGAATTTGGGTAATTTCATCAGGAACTGTTCCACAATCACATTTTCTTTTCAATTTAACCTGTCTGAAATTCAGTTCTACCTTCTGCTGCCCAGAAGGAGAGACAGGACAATTTCTAGAAGGATTTCCCTTTCCATATAAGAGTAAGATGAATATAGACCTTCTGCGCTCTGCTGAGGGTGAGATAATTGGAGAGGGTGGCTCTAAAAATTTAGGATCAACATTCAGAAAGGGATGTACTCACCTCAAAATCTAACTCTGCGTACCGGGATTTCCGCCTCTGGATATTCGGGAGAGAAAGAGATGGGTGAAGGTTAGTGGGGGGTTGAAAAAACAACAAATCAGATAAAACAGGGAGAATCCTTCTCCTTTTCTTTCTTCCTACACCTTTAATGTGTTTCTCTGGCTCTTCGTGATGGGAAGTGCCAAATATTTAGATTTATTGAATCACGGAATGGTTTGGATTGGAAGGGACCTTAAAGATCATCCAGTTCCAACCTCCTGCCATGGGCAGGGGCACCTTCCACTAGACTAGGCTGCTCCAAGCCCTGCCCAGCCTGGGTCTTCTCATCTGTATCATAACTGAAACCACCAAAGTGGGAAATAGGGGCAGAGGACAAAAGGAGAAAAGCTAAGGCAGGCCTTGTGCCTGGCATTAAAATGAATGGTCTTTGACAAATTCACAATTTCTTTGACTTTGCAGCACCTGTGGGGCTAAAGAGAGTTGATCCAACAAAGGAATGTGTCTGTGGAAGGTGTGAGAGATTTTAAACAACTCATTCCAAAATTGTATCACACGCCAGTGGTCCCTCATGGTAGTATGACACTGGCAGTGCATCGTGGGTGCATTTTCCCTGAAGTTCTTCTTTCCCAACCCCCTGGAGTGGCCAGATTGAGGGCAGAACACCCCCCGGGGCTGAGAGCAACACAGCAATTCCCACGCGCACCTCCAAGGAGCTCATGGAGAGGGTGGAGACCGTCTCGCTCTTGGACACCACGCCCGAGTTCCCCGAGTCGCCCGCGTCACACAGGCTGTTGGGAATCTGTGCCTCGTTGGAGATGTTCTGTGGAGCCAGCTGCTGCTGCTGCTGGATCATGGAGGAACCCTGCACCTCGCTGCACGCCATGGCCACCGGCTCCCGCGGAGGACTCTTGACCACGAAGCCGGGGTCGGTGGCCATGCTGAGGTGGATGAGCCGCGTCTGAGGCATCTGGTCGATGTTGATGCTGTATTTGCTCTCATCTTTGGGTTTGGCCCTCAAGGTGGACGTGTTGGTGGGCAGGATGACGTAGCTGGTGTCCAGGGTCTGCTCCTGCGCCCGGGAGAGCTCCGAGTCCAACTTCTTGAAGATGTCCCCGTCGCAGATGTAGATGGATTTCGGCGGCTGGTTCTTGTCCTTCTTCAGAGTGAGGGAGTGGTTGCTGAACTCGTTCAGGTTGATGGCCCCCAGGTAGTGAGGGGAGCCCTGAAGGTGCATCTTGGAGACGTTGGCTGGAAGACTGTTGAAGTTGGCTGACCCTTTCTGGTGGTTGAGTTTCAATTTCTCTTCGTCCGGCAACGATGGGCGCTTCAGAGTCCCTGTGATGGTCGAGGTTCTGCACGTGGTGATGTCTTTATTCAGCACTGGGGAGACAGAGAAGTGGCCTCAGCACCTCACCTGGGGTTTTGTTGTCACATCAAGACACCTCCCACAGTCACACCCCGCCAGCACCTCTCCCAAAGAGGCACAACAGTGTTTAACATTATTTATATTTTTAAAATCCAGAATGCTGAAGGCAAAAGTAAGGCTAGGGAGGAAAAAAAATTCCTTATTTTGAGGTAGTTCTCTGTGAGGTGAGTTTTCCAACATGACCATGGCCAAAAGTCTCATCTAGGCCAACATATTGGTAAGAATACATTGAAAAACAAAGACATTTGATATATTTAGTCCATCTAGTATGCACATATATATACGCATGAAATCTATGTATTGTTAACCTGTGGAGTGGAATTCTTTAAAATAAAAGGTTGCTTTCATGTAAAACAATTATTTTCATTCAGAAAATAGCTGAAATACATTACCAATGATTTCACAGAATCATCAACTGGCCTAGGTTGGAAGAGGCCTTAGAAGATCATTGAGTTCCAACCTCCTTAAAATTTAGTTTTTTAATTAACTCACTAAAATAATTCAGGTTGCTCTTTTCCCTTAGCAGTTTCAGTGTTAATAAATTGGTATTTTGAAATACGCCACATTTTGTTATGAATTTCAGACTGCTCTCCAAAAGATCTTACACTCCAGTAATTATGGCAAGGCTTTGTAAGAGCTCATTATTAAACAATTTTCAATTTCTCTTCAGGAAAGCAATTAGTGAGAGGAATATTCCTTAAAAAATGAGGAAAACTTAGAACTGAGGGGGAAGTGAATGTGTCATAAAGAACTCTTGGACACTCATTCCCACACACCACCATCCACAAAAAAAAAAATCTGCTCCTTTTCTAGGAACAACAATCTATTGTTCAGCTCACTTCAGGCTGTAACAAAGATCTTGGGAAAATAATGACATCCACCTCAATATCTCCCCAAAAGGAAAATCAGAAAATCATGGAAATCAGAGTGAGGCGCAGGGGCAAATGGCTGTGGGGGCTACTTACCCAGGATTTCAGAACAGGAAAAGAGAAATAAATGCATGTTCCCCTTTCACCCATCTCAGGAGGAAATAAAAAATAGGTAAATGGATTTTTTTAAGACCAGGGAGAAGGATTTTTGGGGTAACCTGACATTATTCAGCTGCTCCACGTGGAACAGAGGTGGGACATGGGCATCCCATGGCCCTGAGGAGTACAGAGCAGGCAAGGCAAGATGAGCAGGACACCAAGGAGAATAAAAAGAACTTTTCAAAAGCTTTTGAAGCTAAAAACTCTGGGTGCAACCACGGCAGCCATGATCATGTTGGCATTGCTGAGATAAATCAGAGCAAGTCAAACCCTTCACTTGGGAGTCCCTGTAAGGTTTATTGATCCAGGCTCTTCTCAAGCTCACAGCAGCTGCAAGAAATAGGTTCGGAGAGGTTTCCACTTGGCAATCTCCAAGTGTGGACTGGAGTGAGCCTTCAACACCGAGCCCTGGACCAAATCCCACCAGGGGATCTTCGTGAGGGTGTTATGAGTGGTACCAGCCACGTCTCCAATCCATCACAACAGGGGAGATGGTGCCTCCAGGAGAAATGATGGCCAAAAACCACTGGACAGGTGCCTGGTTTTTGTTTTTCATTTAGCAGAGTGCATGGGATGATGCACCACTCCGAAAGGTCTCTGAAACGGGGTTTATTATTAACTAATCTTGGCACACTCTAACAGCACTTTATGAGAGGAGGAGAATCTCTCCAGGCAGACACCCACAAACAAATTGTAGATTTGGATGCTGCCAAAGGAAGGAAAGCTCAGGCTGTTGGCAAGCTGCAGATCCAGGGGCTCCTGCCCTGAGATTGCGTGAAACAAATCAGCTCATCCCTTTCCTCTGGGAAACTTGATTTGGGGTTAAGAGGTGTAGCAGCAGATCCAGAAAGGCTCCTTTAAAGGAGTCTGGGGTCTGTTGAAGTTTACAGCTGACTCTGTGCCTGGTGAATGTTCACTGAGCATCCCCTCAGCTCAGACATGGCCTCATACACACGTTTTTCACATGTGATTTTTTTGGAACTGAGATATTTGGTGTCAAAAGAGAAGGAGGGAGACAAATGAGAAGAGGCAGACAGCTAGAAATTAGATTAGAGAGTGTGAGACAGAGAAACAGAAAGAAAAAAAATTGGACAGACCCTGAAAAGAGATAAATGGACAGAAAGAGACCATGAAATAAGATATCACAGGGGTAAGTGAGATAAATATACTGTGACTGTGATAAGCACAGGGAGAGGGAGTGAGGCAGAGAGAAGGACAGGAAAAGATAAATAAGATATAGATAGATATTAGACAGATAAATGATAGTGACAGTGACAGACAATACACAGAAACACAGTGACAAGGACAAATGTTGACAGACAAAAATACATAAATAACAGGTACAGCAAGACAGACAGCTGAGGACAGAGATAAATAAGTGATTGCGAGACAGAACGAAAGAGATGAATTATAGATAAATACATTAGAAGCAGATAAATAAATGATAGATGAGATAAAGAAAAAGATAAATGAAAAAGACAGGTAGATGTTTATACAAAGAGAGAGAGGAGGAGAGAAAGAAAAAAGGCAGGGTAGGGCAAGGAGAGAAGGAAGGAAGACAAGGAAAAAGGAAAGAAGGAAGGAAGGAAGGAAGGAAGGAAGGAAGGAAGGAAGGAAGGAAGGAAGGAAGGAAGGAAAGAAGGAAAGAAGGAAGGAAAGAAGGAAAGAAAGAAAGAAGGAAAGAAGGAAAGAAGAAGGAAAGAAGGAAGGAAAGAAGGAAAGAAAGAAAGAAAGAAAGAAAGAAGGAAAGAAGGAAAGAAGGAAAGAAGGAAAGAAGGAAAGAAGGAAAGAAAGAAAAGAAAGAGAGAGAGACGCTTTGCCATAGTGGTAACAGAACACAGGGAGTGTGCTGTCCTTGGCTTGGGAAGATCCTGGTTTGGAAGATATGAATTCTATTCAAGTTCCAAGCAAGCTGATGTTTCTCTTGCTTGGCAGAGGGGAAAAGTCTGGGAGGGCAAACGAAAGCCTCAATGTCTACGAAGGGTAAGAAAAACAACCTCAGCCAAAAGGTCAGGCATGCCAGGACTGGGAGAGGACGAGACCTGCAGAGAGGAACAGGCAGCCAGGGAGAATCCAGGCAGCACAGACACCCCTGGGATTATTGGGAAAAGGGGCTGGCAACTCATGCACGTCCTCGGGATCCAGAGGAACCTGCGTGGTGAACACACAGAGAAAGGAGCAGGCAGAGGAGAGACCTGAGCACTTCCACAACTTCCCAGAAGAGTGCCTGGAGTGGTGGGAAGGCTCTCCAGATTCCAGATTTTCTACCAAGACACCCTCCCTGAGCACAGAGCTGCCTGAGGTTGGTGTGACCCCACTCGGGCAGGAGTTGCTGGAACAAAGAAGGATCACAGTAGGAAGAGATAGATGCCATCTCTTCTTCCTTGATGCTCTTCACCGCCACCGTGTTACATGGCAAAAAATAACACCTCAGAGGCAAGGACTGATCTAAATTAAAAGGCCAAAAGAGCTACAGGAAAATAGAAGAAGCAAAGGGAGAATTTGAGGTGTTGCTTTCTTTTGGCCAGGGTTGAGAGTAAGGGAAACCAAGACATGCAAGGTACCAAGACAGACACAAAGGAAACAGAAAAGGGAAAAAAAAATGGCCTAGTTCAATCCCCAAACCAGGTCACTTGCTGATTCTCACCTGTGATGTGCTCACCTGATCTACAAGCCATGTCCACGTCCTTCTCGAAATCGGTCTGAAAGACAGAGAACACAGAGGACGTGGTCAAAAGGAGGTGGTGGAGGACAGAAAACCATTTGGAAAATGCAAAACCCGCCACTTTAGTGAGTGGGCACAGCCATTGCCTGAAGAGTGGGGAAGAGAGGTTTTGTTTGTATTTTGAAACATGGACAACTTTTTTCCACCTGTTGGCTTTTGAGTTTTATCACTGATAAAGCTGGAACGTTGCTTTTCAGCTGGGGTTCATCTGCTCATCCATTCCCACATTCCTGGGCTGCAGATTAAAATATCTCCGTGGAACATGTTTATGAACACTTCTAATAAAACAGGGAACAGATTCCTGGTCTAGACTGTCCTGGATATATCACTCCACACGTAATTTTTAAGTGGATTCCCCTGCAGTGGTTAAAGTGATCTGGGGATCCTGCTGGGAACGCTCCATCCCCACTGGGCTTTCCTGTGATCTGCCACCAAGTCACATGGAGCGGGAACAAGTCTCTGCTTCTGAAACTCTTAACATATAAAATCAATGGCTCCTGCAGGCACAAAGGCTGAATAACTTTTTCAAGTGGTCTGCACAGCCAAAGGGAACTCCTTTCTTCTCCCAGTAGGAGTTAATCCTTTTTCTGAAGCATTGGGCAGATAACATTTCAAAGAACTGGATAAACTGAGTCACAGCGGGCCGTGAGCTTTCATGGAGTAATGGGGAAGCTGCAGACTGGCAAAAGGTAGAAGAGTTCACTGATTATTTCTGGTATCATTTCAGAAAGACACTTAACATAATTGTATTAATGTGATGAAATGAAATCCATTTGAATACAGAGAAGAATGTGGGAAAAATCTCAATCCCCCTGGGATAAACACTTTAATATTAGCAGGTTGAGAGCCAGGAGTTTTTGAACTATCTCAACCTTCTTGATGGCAATTTCCCAGTAAATTATTTGGAATATCAAACAAATCTGAAAAGAACAGAAGAGAAAGACGACTGAGCTAACATTCGAATGGGCAAATGGGATGACACAGAAAAATTTAATCTCATTTTCATGATAGGAGTTCCAGAAAAATGCAGCTGAACAGCCTGCACTAGTTCTGCTGATAAATAAATGAAAGATAGGTTTATATTTAATACCAGTCAACAAGATTTTGTGGGGAAAACAGTTCTACTCAGCTAAGCTCCTTTTCACTAGTTGGGCAGATTCGGAGATTAACGGGAAAGGTAACAGCAAAAATGCCATCCTGCAAAGCTTTGGATTTCTTCGGTGGTTTTACAACAAAATAACATTGTACCCCTCTAAAAATATCAGTGAGGAGTCATCACTCACAGCCAGATTCTGCAGCTTTTTGTGCTGGAATGTGAGGAAAGTGATTGTAAGCTCCCTGCTCCTCCACCAACCCATCAGCAGCACAGGAGGAAATGCAACATTGCTAAAAAACTTGCAGCTGACACAGAATTTTGCAAGGTGGCTGATAATGAATGGAAATGAGGAGTTGTACAGAGATACAAACCCTGAAACTTGGGATGGCGACAACAGAATGACAAACACAGGACCCACATTTTTTTCAGGGTGCTGAGAATCTGAAGGGGGTTATATAAATAATTCGAAGGCACGTGATTTACAGAGGGAGAATAAAAAAAAGCTCTGGGTGTTAACTTATGGAAAAGAAGATTGAGACTGGATGTGATTATGGTGTCTATTATTGGAGAGGGAAAAACACCAGGCATGCAAGGGCCTTTGTAATTAGCCACAATTAGTCTGAAAACGAGAAGACTCCGCATTTAAATGAGAAACGAGGCACCTGTTTTTAGCAAACACCACCGAGGTGTGGTGGAATTAAACCTCTCCTGATGTCTTGACTCCAAGATTGTGCTGTTTGAAATGAGGCCTTGTACCCCAAGCACAAACTGCTCAGCACAGGAGTGACTGGAAAGAAAACATCACTGGGTTGTGCTGTAGTTCCAATATTAACCAGAGGCTTTTGGAAGTTGTTCAGATCCTCTGATTCTCCTGATATCTTTACCTTACCCTCCAAAATTAAATGTTTCTTGTATCAACTGCATCGTAACAGCGAAGCAGATGAAGGACAAAGCCCCACAGCTTATTCCTTTACTGTTTGTAAAGGACTCACACAACAGAACCACGATTTACAGAGCTTAAACTGCATTTCCAGTGAAGCAAAGTGTGCTTTTGAGAGAAACAAATCCCTTTGAGACAGCATCGTTATGATAATAACCCCACAGACTGTGATTAAAACGGTATTGAACTACCGACTCCTAGCTCCAGCCAGGACAAGGCAGTGGGATGGGGATGAAAAAGGCTGGAGGACCTGGGATGTTTATTTTGGCTGTTTATTTGTCTGGGAAAGAAAGGATCTCACCCAGACGTCTGCAACACCTGGTGTGTAAGTCTGTAAAGCTTAAAATCACAATGCCACCCCCCAGATTTGTGTGAAAAAGTCTGTTTTAAGGGCTATGTTTGCTCAAGCAAAGGTTTAAAGGAAATAAGAACGGTGATTTCAGGATCTGTGATGGACAGAGCCCTGCGCTTATCAGTTACGAGTTAAAAATCCCCATAAATCCCTTAATGGCAGAGGAGGTGGGAGTTTTCCTACCATTAGCTGAGCGTGTCCGTTCTGAAATGACCCCCCTGAGTCTCCATTCCCTTCTTCCTGACGATCCACAACCCGGCATTTCACAGCATCCTGGACCTGCAGCAACAGATGGGCAAAAGGTCAGAGGCAGACAGAGCAAACCACATTAAATTCTGCTGAAATAAAAAATAAAAATAGTCCTTGTTAGATCAGAGGAACACGGACCCTGCTTTAGCAGCATCCAGGCTTTTCTTTCACATGGTTTATGTGTTACATATTTCACACACTGAAGAGCAACTGAAAGGTTTTCCAGCAGTCCTGGGTCACTGCATAGGTTGCTTTTATTTGCTTGATTTATACAGCCAGGAATAAAAATGTCCTTTATTTTGCAACTTGTAATATGTTTCCAATGGATGCTCTTGCATTAATCATTGTATTGGTGTCTACGAAGTCTGATTATGATCCTTTAATAAAAATCTGGTCCCAAACTCACTGAAATAATTGGGAAAAAAAAATCCCAGTGACTGCAATGGGAGTTAAATGCAGGCTCATATTCGTAATGCAATTAGTTGAAGGAGTCTCAGCCAAGCCAGTGGTGTAATTCCATTGATTTCATTGGCCTGACATAAGAAATTAATCTGTTTTACTTAATTTAAAGGAACTGTAAGAAGATAAAATGCATATTGAAAAAAAAGCCCTTCCTGTCTCTGTTATTAATAGTCTCTCTACTCAGTAGGATGAAAAGAATAAAAGAAACATAAAAGATTTGTCCTTTTCTTCCCTGATATAATTCACCATTTTAAATCTCCACAGGGAGGCTGAAGAGAATTTCCTCAATTTCCTTGCCTGATTATTGCTGGCTGTACTTCCTAGCTGGAATCTCAAGGTGTTAATGCCAGCACAGATTTCATCCTGTAAATCTCATTGCATCTTGCCTCTCTTGAAACCAAACAAATTACTTCTTTAATGTTGCCTTTTTGGAGGTGCGGAGCAAACATTCTGAAAATGTGAATTTTGGTGCTAAACAAGCAAAGCCTGGCATGTTATCCCATCTAAGACTGCCCACCAAATTCCACTCTGGTTCACCATTCCTTCCCTCCGGCCGAAAATGTCACGGCCATTTCTGTGGTCATCATCTCCCCAAAGGCAAAAGCTTGTAGGGTTAGAGAAGTTAGTCCAACTCAGGCTGGTTGGACTTCTTGAGGTGATTTTTTATGGGAAATACGTTGGTTTTATAAAAGATAACGACTCGTCCCTCTCACCTCCCGCCTGAGGATGCAATGGACCATGACGATGACAAATCCCTCCAAGGAGTCAAAGACGGCAAAAAGGATCTGGAAAAGCGCCGAGCGCCGGTCAGTGATGGCCAGGACTGCGGACATCCAGGTGAGAGCCAGCAGAGGCAGGACCACGCAGGAGCTCCACAGGGATGCCCTGCCAAGGGAGACGGAGAGAGAGCTCAGCCCCACCTCACCCACTCCCAGGCGGGATTCTAACTCCTGATCCCACAGGGCTGCAGAAGATTTCTCCCGCCAACATCTCCGCGTGGGAGACGTTTCCTGAGCCCCTCTCCCAGGGAAGCAGGAAGAGGCTTCGCACATTCACGCCACCCAAACAGGAGGGACAACTTCCCCATGGTGCAGTCATGCAGAAAACTGGAGGTGGGGAGGAAGGATGCAGATCCCTCCCTCCCCCTTCCATGCCCTTCCCACTCCGCCCCTAATCCGCCACCGTGGCATTTCCCGAGGGAAGGAGACAAAATACAATCACTGCAGGTTGCCAGGGGGAAGGGGAACAGTTGCAGCAGAGACTGGTCTGTCACGATGGCTGTCGGTACTCGGGTCACAGACATTTGGACTTCCACAGCACATGGAAGACACCAACACTGGGACGTGTCACGCTTTCAAGTGACTCAAACGGACAAGCAAAGAGCTGATGTGCAGACTGAAATATTTGGATTGCTCCTTTACTCTGCAGCTGATGGTCCCTACGACACTGAGAACTAAAACCTGACCTAATTTCCCTGCGGTCAGAAAATTTTCTGCTTTCTTGTGCGATCTCCCCAGCTGATGCTTTGGAAAAAAACGCTTTTTTGTTCCATATTTGACGATTATTGTAAGTTTATTCTTGGGTGGACACTAACTTGAGATTCAAGCCACATCTCCATTCACAAGACGGAAAACCGGACAAAGCAGTTTTCTGTGATGCAAGTGCTGCCCCAGGAATCTCCACTTTAGCTGTGAATGATGGCCCTGCAAATGGGAAAGCAGCTCTTTTCCCAGCGACTCTTTAGGCATCCATCTCTCCAACCAAAAAAAAAAAAAAAAAAGATCCCAAATAATTTTAACAGCTGACTAGGGAGATTTTAAGCTGTCACTCATCCCATATATTTGGCAGCACTGGTACACCAGGAATATGAGGAGAATTTCTCTGTGGGCTTTTCCTTAACAAACCAGACCTTGAATAACAAGTGGAGCTACAAGAAAACCTCCAAATACAAACAAATACAGGCAAGACAAGAAATTACAGGACAGATACCATGACACATATTTTGCAGTACTTACATGGGACCTGCTTACCACTTCCTGATCTATGATCAAGGGTTTAATGTTTACTTTACAGGTTTGGACAGCAGGAAAGGACACCCTGGCTTCGTTAAGAGCTTTTCAAGGATTGTTACATCAGTTCTGCAATGACCACACACTGAAGTGACAGTTTATTTTTATAGGCAGAATGAGACTCTGATTGCAAATATTTCTACAACCTGTCCACACTCGGATGTGCTCCTTAGTGGTACAATTAAGGAATGTAATTTATCCGAGGGAGCAGGGAAATGGAATTTTTTTTTTTTTTTTTAGTTAGAATAAGCATTATGAGACCTCCATGTAAGGTAAAGGCCATGACATAATCTGATACCTTGCAGTTTTAAAGAGGATGGCAAACACTGTTCTTTAATGCCCAATATGAACTATAATTTCAAAGTATTATTTAAAAATACCCCAAAAAACAGCAGACAGAGCTCAACCAAACAATTCCTAAACAGAAGTTACTTATTCCAATTCTCTGAAATCTGCCTCATTATACTGAAATCTCCCTTTGCTGTCATTTGTGGTGGTGCATTCATAAATCTGGCTAAGCAGCAAGTGCAGGGAAAGAAAATCAGAGAGGCAGAAAAGCTGAATGGAAAGACAAGATTCGATTGATAAGGAACCTCTCTAGATGTGTCTTCCATGGAAGTATCAGCAAACACAACATGGCTTGGTAGATGAAGGAATTCCAGCAGCAAGGCGAAACTATCAAATTCAATAAACGCTGCTGGAAAAGGTCCATCCCAGACAACTCTGCTTCCTGGAATTATCTGGTCTTCCACAACACTCTTGGTACACACATTCTGTGGATGTTTCTGCCACCAACGTGGAACAGGAAACCTGGCAACCACACCTGGGAGTGGATCTGAGCCAAACATCTAAATCTGGGTGGGTTTTCCATTCCTGAAAAGACCTACAAACTCATAAGGAATGATCTGGATCTGGATCCAAGATTTAGGTGTGGATTTGGGGTTGTAAGTGATGCTGTTGAGAGGGTAAATTATATGTAAATAATGTTTCTCTTCAGCAAATGGTCAGATTTTAATCCACTGGCTTCAAAGTCTGTTTTAAGAAGGAATTGAGTCAATTTGCTCTGCCCTTCCAACCAGATGATGAAAACATCAACTTCCAGTTCTCAACAACATTCATCCCTTACAAAATCGATGGAAATGCTGCTTGCCACTTAAAATACATCATCTTTATTCCCAGGCAGCAGGTGGCAACAGGTGACAGGAAATGGAACTTACTCTCATTTCACCTGCAGGGCTATGCTTAGATTTTTGAAATACTAAGCTCCGAAATAAAAGCTCCATTAAAGAATTCAGGTAAAGACTGAAATTCCAGGTGAAAACTCATGGGAAGATAAGTGGGTTTTCTGCGAGACTGCCCTTAATTCTACTTGCTGTGAGCTGATTTCATAGAGGGACTCATTCTTCTGCCACCATTCCACCTGTCCCTTTTTTTAGGAGGTACAGCGGATTCCTAAAAGATTCCAGAATAACTTTCAGGACCTAAGAAATCAACATATTAGAGTGTTGATCAAGTGATGTGATTAAAAATGGTGATTTCTTATACTATTGGGACCACATAATGGCTTTTCCTCATGGATTAGCTATGATCAATAAATCCATGATTTTTATTGCGTGGGACAAAGGAATTAGCTGGCAGATCCTTTTATTTATCCCATATATGACAGGCATCAGGATGAGTGACTGAAGCATCCCAGGAAGATCATTCCAGGGTGTTCTGGAAGCAGGATCCTGGTTTGTTGTGTGGTGACCCTGACACGGCAGTGTCACTCAGCAGGACAGCTGTGGGTGTCACCTTGTTCCTTCCCACCACAGCTGTGGCGCAGAGGAAATGGGATAATTTGGGATATGGCACAGCAGAGTGCAATCAGATTTAACTGCAAAGACCTGTGACAGCATGGCCACACCATGGCACTGACCTCAGCTTTATCACAGGATAATTAAGGTTGGAAAAAAACCTCTAAGATTGAGTCCAATCTTGTCCCAGCACTGCCAAGCTAACCACGAAGCCACGTCCCCAAGTGCCACATCTACACAGCTCTTAAAGCCCTCCAGGCGTGGGGACTCCATCACTTTCCTGGGCAGCCTGTTCCAATGCTTGATCATCCTTCCAGTAAGGAAATTTTCCCCAATATCCAACCTGAACCTCCCCTGGTGCAACTTGAGGCCATTTCCTTTTTTTCTATCGCTTGATAGGAGAAGACACCAACCCTGACCTGGCTCCAACCTCCTTTCAGGGAGTTGCAAGCAGTGATAAGGTTCTCCCAATCCTCCTTTTCTCCAGGATAAACAATCCCAGCTCCCTCAGCCACTCCTAATGTGCTCTAGAAAAAGGATCTACCATGGGAAACACTCAGCCTTATGAAAGCACACAGAAGACCCTGCCCTGGCAGCAGGGATTTGGCCAAAATGACAAAATCCAGCTGTGGTTTTGCCCTTTTATGTAGCTGGCAGCCTTGAGAGTCTCTGTGTTTGCAAAAGAAGCAGAATAAAGGGACTGCACTTAGAGGAAAGCAATGGAAAGAGTAAAGAGAATGGGTTTAGAGATAAAGATCTGCATGAAGAAAGATGAAGAGTCCTGCACCCTGAGAAAAGGTGAGTGCAGGGGGACACACAGGACATGCCAATAAAGATGTAAAGGGCCATTAGAAAGGGCAAAGTGATCAATGCTTTTCATTACTCAACCCTGACAGAGCAGCAGCAACGTAAGTTAAAGGAGCAGCAGAAGGAAAAATCGCTTTATAATTCAGAAACAGCTCCTGGAGAGGAGCCCTGAAAATGGAATTAGTCACTGGACTCAACACATAATGGATGGATGGGTCCTTACACACCAGCGGTTCTGATGCAGGAAAATCACAGTACGGGGATGTGCTTTATTTATTCTCTTGTGCTTTACTGCTCCTCTGACTTGTATTCACAGAATTAAAGAATCATGGAATGGTTTGGGCTGGAATAGACCTTAAAAACTATCTAATTCCACCCCACTGCCATGGGCAGGGACACTTTTCACTAGACCAAGTTGCTCAGAGCTCCATCCAACCTGGCCTTAAACACTTTTTAAGCACTTAAACAATATTACTCCTAAAAGCAAGAGTGTTGTTCCAATTTTAAGGACACTTTTAGAGGAAATCCCTTCAAGGCAATGCCCATATAACCAAGATAGGAAACCTGTAACTAGAAAAGAGGGGGAACTCTGCTTGCTCTTCCCATGCACAGGCAAAAAAGAAACATATGCTGTGATTTTTATTTTCTCCAAAAGATGATTTCTCTCTCAGTTGCTGCCATATAAATCCTACAATTAGGGGGGAACAGGAAATCAAATGCCTCTAAATTGCCCCGAGCAGCCTGATCTGGTGGAAAGTGTCCCTGTTCACGGTGAGGGGGTCGGAATGAGATGAACTTTAGGGTCCCTTCCAACCCAAACCATTCTGCGATGACTTTACAGCACATGAGACAGGCAGGTGATGAGGCAGCTGTGACCAGACTGCTTCATTATCCACTTTTAATACAGGAAGGTGCTCTCTGACAGTCCAGCAAGGACTTGCAGGATCCAGGTATTATCCCCAGGTAAGGATATGGATTGAAATTCCTTGAGCCATGAGAACAACACTCTCCTGAGGAACAGTGTCCTTCCTAAAACCAGCCATGCATGGAAGCATTGATTCACATTAATGCTGGAATTACAATACAGGCAGAAAATTTGACATCTAAGATTCCCTAAAAGGATACTGAGCCAAGAAAAAGGGCAAAGCCCTGAGATGGGAGATTTGACATTTGAATTCCTAAGGATTTAAGAGGGATGAAGATGAGAAGGGTCATGAGGACTCCCTGACTTTGCCTCTTGGGTGGGGTGCCTGGCAAAATACACTGTGCCAGGGTTTTAGTCTTGGGCCAATCTCCTCCCATTGGTCAGAACCTGAGGGTCCAGATTTCCAGTGAGCTGTCTGGCAGTTCATAAAATCATGAAACGGTTTGGGCTGGAAGGGACTTTAAAAATAATTTAGTTCCAACTCCCTGTCGTGGGCAAGGACACCTTCCACTAGATCAGGTTGCTCAGAGCTCTGTCCAGCCTGGCCTTGGACACTTCCAAGGATGGGACATCAACTTCCCTCCTTCCTTCCTTCCCTCCATCCATCCATCCATCCATCCATCCATCCATCATCCATCCATCCATCATCCATCCATCAATCCATCCATCCATCATCCATCCATTCCCATCCATCCATCCATCCATCCATCCATCCATTCATCCATCCATCATCCATCCATCCATCATCCATCCATCCATCATCCATCCATCCCCATCCATCCATCCATCCATCCATCCATCCATCCATCCATCCATTCCATTCATCCATTCCATCCATCCATCCATCATCCATCCATCATCCATCCATCCATCCATCATCCATCCATCATCCATCGATTTATCCATCCATCCATCCATCCATCCATCCATCCATCCATCCATCCATCCATTTATCCATCCATCCATCCATTCCATCCATCCATCCATCCATCCATCCATCCATCCATTCCATCCATTCCATCCATCCATCCATCCATCCATCCATCCATCCATCCATCCATTCCATCTATCCATTCCATCCATCCATCCATTCCATCCATCCTTCCATCCATTCCATCCCTCCTTCCTTCAGCACTCTCTGGTGTCTGCAGTGGATTCCCCCATTCACAGCAAGTGCCAAAAAATCCCAAGCCCCTGAGATGTGTTCTCCATCTCAGATAAAATAATTTTCACAGGTAGCAAAGACAATTTAATTGTAAGGCAACATTTCACAGGCTGAGGGAGCCCTACAGGCAGAAATAAACAGAAGGAAATTTGGAAACAGAGGTCTTCCAATAGAAAAACCTGCCTAGCATGTCCTTCAGCACAGCCTAAAGGGAAGGATTTTCGTAACCCACACCTGTCAAGTCCAGCTAACCCCTAAGAGACCACAGACATCGAATGTTTTCCATTTATCATTCCCAAGTCAAGAAATCGCACAATTTCCAGTACTTATTTTTCCACTTCTGTCACTCTTCTCTCCCATCAGTTCACCCTGTTTTCCCTCCCTTACACATCCCCTTCTCTGACCACAGATTTTACTACAAAGATTTCCAAAAGCCAAAAAAAATGGGCTAAAGGATCTGTTTCTTATTCCCTGCTATCCCAGAAAACTTCTGGAAGGGAAGCTGGGGAGGGCATGAGCAACCCCAGCAGGAACAAGGCAGGAACACCCTCGATGTGCTCTCCACCCAACAACTATGGCTCATTCCAGGTCAGAGAGGAGCCAGGAACCCTCATGGCATTTAATCCACATTTCAAGACTCCAAAACTGAATGGCAAAGCTGCTCCATGGTCTGGGAGGATGGAGCCCAGCAGAAGGGTGGCAGTGGCATGAAGCATAATTGGGGTTTTGCCTTTTTAGCAACCTCGTTTACAGTAAATTCGGAGGAGGAAAAGCAGGAACAGTTCAGCTGCAGGATGAAGTGGATGACAAGGGGAAAATGAATGAACTTATTCATGTATTCCTCAGTGTTCCCTTTGTGAGGATAAGAGCATGGGACACTTCAGGACAAACAACGAAATTGATACTGGACCCTGTCATCTGAGGTATCCAATCTGCTGGGAAACAAAACATTAAAAAACCCTCTTATGAGGGCCCTCCAATTTCTATCAATCCACTTAAATTAGAGAAGCAGGATGAATAGGAAATCTGGCTTTCATATCCCTTTTTTTTTCTGTTTTGGAGATGAATCAGAATTTGTGATTTATCACAGACCAATGTCAGACACTATTGGAGAGGGACTTGAGACTGTTTAACTTTTAAAATTAATTTACTATGAACAGAAAGCCTCTCCTATTTAAAAGTCTAATTTATTAATAGTAAATCTTCTGCTGGTTTAACATTCCTCTGCAGTTACAGGAATCCAAAAAGCAGTGACCTGCTCATTCCAGACTTGTGGTACACGTGTCTGGACCAATTCCATCTCACCCTCTCAGCTGGGCACTGTTGCAAAAGGTGAGTAAACGACCTTAGCAATGAAAAATAAATCAGATTTTGTTCACTTTTTCATTTCACTGAGAAAACCACAGAACCATGGAACGGTTTGGGTTAGAAGGGGCCTTAAAGAACATCTCATTCCAACCCCCTGCCATGAGCAGGGACACCTTCCAGGTGCTCTTGTGCTTTGATTTTCTTTTATCTCGCTACATTTTGAGATCAGGCTGCCTCTTTCAGTTTAGATTAATTAAAGGTAGGAATTCTCAAACTGCAAATGATCTGAGACTGTTTCCTTCACACATTTTGCATGTATTAATTTAGACATCAAAACCAAAGTGTAGCATCACTTGGATCTGATACAGATAATACAATTTCCAAAAGGGAAGGAAGAAAGACAAACCTTCCCTCATGGTCCTCCCTCCAACCTTAACCTTTGGGAAAAAAGCCAACCCCATAAATAACAACAATTTCTCCAGCAGAACAAAGCTCTGGCATTATTTTTTTCTTTTCTTTTTTTTTTTTTTTCAACTAACTCCAGCAGCATCTAAGAAGAGATTTAACAGCATTTGACTTTTGTAACTCAGAGCTATGAAACGCTTTAAGATTTTGAGAATTAATTCCAAGTGCTTTCAGCGGTCCAAAAGAGGCAGTCAACACTTATCAAATCAGACCTGTAGGCCTACGAGGTATTAAGTTTAACTTTAGCATTTTATAAGAGGAGAAATAAACCCACTTAGAACTGATTCACCAACTCACTTAAACCACACTCAGTGCTCTCCAGCCTCTGGAGGAAAACACTCAAGCAGGTGCTTAAGTGGTTGACAAAGCTGGATTTTGGAGTCCCTGTCTACCACCAGAATTCCTGGGAATCACACCTTGAAGTCTGGAACTCCAAGAACGGGGCATTAAACAAATAGCTTGCAATGAATGCAGAGTCCCTTGGTCTTCCATGGGCTGCTCACATGCTTAAATCTTAAATCTAGGCATGTCAAAAAGCGCTTTTCGGGATCCAGCCCATCAGCTCCGGGGATGTTGCAGGAGCCCTGCGCTACTCATGGCCCACAGAATGAGGTCAGGGAGAGCTGGGGATGTCGGGGAGGTGGGCAGGGACATGGGGAGAGAAAACAAACACGGGCTGGTGAAGTGCAGGGAAATGGAAGAGGGAAATAAAAAAACGAACTGAAAAGCGGAAAATCAAAACAAAAGGAAAACCAAAAAAAAAAAAAGAAAAAAGAAAAAAAAAGAAAGTGGAAAGAAAGAAAGAAAAGAAGTTGAAATTAGAGGAACTAACATGGCGTTACTGGTGGCTGTGGCCGAAACTTCAGCAGAAGAAACTACTCCACACTTGGAACATTTGAGCGTCATGCCGTAAAGGGGCACTGCCATCTGACTGCAATTAAAACCAAAAGACTGAAACAAAACAAAACACTTCGCTCATGAGCACAAACGTAGAAAGGAAAGGGAAAGAGAAGCCAAAAAGGAAGGAAGGAGAAAAGGGAACCAACCAACCATACCCAGTTTGGGAAGAGAAATGAAAGACAGGAAGGAATTAAAACTCTCTCATCTGTACCACTCCAGATGCGGGGAATGAGGGGAAATGGACAACTCAGAGACTTGTTGGTGCCGCTGGAGAGGGTGGAACTGTGTTGGTGAACATTTTGCCAGATTCAGGGTGTCTCTCTCTGGCACCCATGGAAGAGAAACCAGTACTGCTCTCCCAGTCTCCACCTCCTTCTTTTTGTTTGGGTTTTTTGTTTTGTTTTGTTTTGGTTTTTTTTTTGAGAAATTGCTCTTTCCCTCCTGGCCTTTTTGCTCCAAAACAAAAAAGGTGGCAGGGTTGTGCAGTAGAAGGCAAGAAGTAGGGCTGTGGGGGCTGTGCCTGCTTATCTTCTGTCCTAAAGCAACGCAAGGGATAAGTCACTTATTTTCTCTGACTGGGAGCTGATGAGACCAGGACAGAGGCCACTCCTGGGTTGCTTCACCCATGATGAAGGACATAAAAATGGGACTCTTGATGTCCTGGAAGTGAATCCTGAGCTTGGGTGTTTCCTCAGACCACCAACCTGCCCTGAAAGGAACTGGTTCTGGACATTCCTTCTCTCAGATCCTGTTCTGGAGCTGAAAACATCTTTGGGATGAACCCTGAGAATTACTCCCACTTTTTCTGGATGGGACCAACCACAGAACCAGCCCACTGTGGGCTGCTGGAATGAGAGGATCTGCTAAAGCACATCCCGGGGGATTTTTAGCAGCTGATGTGTGTGAATCCACTCACTCAGCTCTTCTTCAGGAGCCTAGAAGCCACATTAGCTTGGCATTGGCCCCATTTCTTCCCAGAATTTACTGTTCTGTGCACTCTCTGGTCTGCACAGATCCAAACCCACATCAGATCTGGCCTGGAGAATGGGAAGGAGTCTGCAAAACATCCCCCAGACCTCCGTGCAGGGCCTGATATCAGAAAAGGCATGAAATCACTGCCGGAGGACAGTGGCTCTGTCATCCCTGGGGGATGCTGGGGATGCTGCTGAGGGATCTTTGCCCCAACCAGGAGGGGTTTTATGGCCATACCCTGCCTGGGAGAGAGATCAGGTGACTCCACAGATAATTTCTTAGCTTTGGTGGCTCTCTGTTCAGTCTCACTGCTAAAAGAAATCCTCACGAGCACCAACACTGCAGCAGCAGTGGGCCCCGGGGCCCACTTTCAAGTGGCTATTAATTGGTCTTTTCATTAATTACAGTGACATAAGTCATCATTCCTGTCCAGAATAATGACCAAGACATCTCACAGAAACTTTCAGACACAGAGGAAATTAGCTCCTGTGTCTACAGATAAATATCTTCCAGGAAAGATGGTGTCAATCCTGTGAGGACAATGGCTGAACCAAAGATAAAGTGGGTCTTGAGAGGCATTAAGTGCATGACCCTTAAAAAAAAAAAAAAAAAAAAAAAAAAAAAAAAAAAAAAAAAAAAAAAAACAGTTTATCCCCAAATCTATAAGCCACAAAGAACAGATAAGCAGAGAGACAGAGAGAGGCAGAGATAGGCAGCAAAAAGAAAAAAAAGTAGATTGATTTGAGGAATTTGATGGAAAACTGCACCAGAAAAACATGAATGACACTGAATCACAGAGAACTGGCCAAAAGACCACTGTAACACACAACTGTAGCTGCTGTTGGGTGTGTTTATGCAGAAAGTTGCAAGCAGTGGGCACAGATGTGGATACATTCATCTCCTAATTTGTTCTGGTTGGGGGCATGAGGTTGTTAATATATTGAATTTCCGTAGCAGGTTTAGATTGGCGCCTGTGCACATGAAAGGGTAGCTAATTAAATAATCACAGTGAATAATGCCTTCATTTAATTTAGCTTTTTCTGCTTCCTAAACATCCACAAACAGCTCATCTGGTGTGTTCACTGGAGCCTGGACTCCGCTAGCTTTTATTGAGCAGTGTTTTCCACCATCCACAGCCCAAAGGAGCATTGCTTCCACCAGGAACCATTCCCAGAGGAAGAGCAATCCCAATCCCTTCCTGTTTTAATGGAGTTTTTATGATCTTCCCAACCACTCTCCTCTCTCTACGCTCTGACAATCCAGCTCTGTTCCACCCCATCGGGACACTTGCACAGAGATTATTTCACACAAGGTTTTGGGGCAAACTCTTCTTGAGTCGTTTCTGTGATCGACAGAGAGATAAAGGAAAGGTCCTGAAAGGGGGGCAAGGCTCCTGTGTCTCCCCAGGAGTTGCAGAGGAAGCCCAGAGGGATTAAACTCAGCTAAAATTAGCCCTGGTGAATACCTCCTATGGTGTCAATTCTTCCTCCCTGCCTGCGTGAGCACACAAACGCTGGCTGATTTCTTCTAAAATTCATTTTAAAGGCTCCTGCCATTGAAACACTCATTTTTTTGGGGAGCACTCCCTTCAACAGAGCTCAAACGCTGGTGGTGGAGTTGGCCACCAACAGAGTCTGTTCTGCTGGGATGGTTTTCTCCCATTCCCAGACAGGTTTTGGGGCAGTTGGGGCCTTTCTTCAGCTCTCCAGGTAATCACACCTCATTCTCTACAGCCTGCCTTTGTGATCCATCTATAAAGCCACTGCCATTTAAAAAATCCGCATTTTCTGACAGATGTGACAACAATAATCACAGCAATTCCCACTGCTAAGTACAGGGCAAAACCTATTGTGTCTCATGCATTATTTCATGGGAACTGTTAGCACTGATGAATTTGTGACAACCAAACTGTAGAGTGTGTGCTGGGCTCCTCTTAATATCCAACAGCTCTTTTTTCCCCCTGTTTTGGTGGGGTTTTTTTCACTCTTTTTAAAAATTGTTTTTGCAACACTGAACCATACTTCTTGCCTCTGCTAAAGGAAACGCAATGTTTCTTTATCCCATCTCCTCAGATCCAAACATCTCCAAGGCCATAACTCGTTCTGATTTTCTTCAGATCTACCTTCCAACACGGTTCCCAAGCCCAGGCCAGAAGCGGAGAACTAAAGGGGAAGGGGCACCAGGGCTCTCAAAAGTGCTCCCACACTCTCAGCAGGGGCACTTGGGAAGGGAGAACAAAACCATTGAGCACAGAGAAGGCTTAAAAAGTGCTGCACACACACACACGGACATGAAAGAAGGGGGGGAAAAAAGAGGAAAGAAAGAAAAAAAACAAAGAACATCAGAAAAATTACTTTTTTTTTTTTTTTTTTTTTTTTTTTGCCTTGCAGGTTTTGTTTTTAAAGCCCAACTCAGTGTGATCAATAACCAGCTGCTGTGTATTAAATAAGGTCATTCCGTGAGCCGTTTGGATTAGGGAGGGAGAGACTGACAGGCAGCAACTCACGGCTTTGCTAATCCAATAAACCATTTATTGCAGCGCTGACTTTCAAGTGCAATTATCCTGCTCCAGACCCTGCCTTGCAGCCTGGGTGTTCTCTTGAGTTCTCTCTTTGTCAAGAAGGCATCATCCAGAATGAAGCACTTGCTCGTTAGCAGCTGCTCCAAGCAATGCACCAAGGTCACTTCTTGGCGTATTTTTCGAGCCAGCAGCAGTTGATATCTCTGATCATCCAAATCTCCTCGTTATCACAGCCATGGCACTGCTCAGGCACCAAAATTCCCCTTTGCTGCACTCAGGGACCACAAGGCTTGGCCATGTCAACACTGCTGATAAACCATGGGCCCGAACAGGTCCCTGTGCTCCTCACGGAATTGTTAGGGTTGGAAAAGATCCCCAAGATCATCGAGTCCAGCCTTGGATCAAACACCTTCATGGCCACTGAACTCTATCACAAAGTGCCAGGTCCACTCATTTTTGAGCCCTTCCAGGGATGGTGACTCCACCACTTCCCTGGGCAGCTTGTCCCAATGCTTGGCCATCCTTTCAGTGATGGAATTTCTCCTCATATCCAACCTGGACCTCCCCTGGTGCAACTTGAGGCCATTTCCCCTTGTCCTGCCACTTGTTACCTGGGAGAAGAGACCAACCCCCACCTCACCACAACCTTATTTCAGGGAGTTGGAGAGAGTGATGAGGTCTCACCTGAGCCTCCTTTTCTCCAGGCTGAGCCTCCCCAGCTCCCTCAGCCACTCCTGGTGCTCCAGACCCTTCCCCAGCTCTGTCCCCTTCTCTGGACACACTCCAGCCCCTCAAGGTCTTTCCTGTAGTGAGGGGCCCAAAACTGAGCACAGGATTTGAGGTTCAGGACAAGACTTTGTTTCTACCCTCGGTTTTCCCTCCATCACTCAATTAAAAACCCTTCCACCACAACTACTCCACAGTGCAGTTCCAGGAGTATTGAACCTCATCTGTGTCATCCACCCCTGCCCTCTGCGACTCAGTGGAGACCCTTTCTCCCTCCACTTTTACAGACAGGATATATCCATATATTCTGTATTTTCTCCACCAGCCCCCAAAGGTTTCAGACTCTGCCTGTGGCCATACAGAGAGACCAAAACAGTTCTTGTCTCCTCATTTCTTTGCAGACAACTCCTTCCTTCCAGAATACAGCTGTTACCCACAGGGACAAATCAAATTCCAGTGGACAAATGGGAGGACAGGTCTCTGCCTTTCCCAGCAGCAGGTAAGGACAGAGATTCTCTGACAGCAACAAGAAAGGAAGTGGAAAATAACACGTGAGGGGCTCTCATGCTGTTGGGGGTGGTGGCAATGGGAAAACAGCCACTGCCAAGAGTTTGGAAGTGACCCAAGGGAGAGCCCAGCTCGGGAGCTGCTGACCCAGCCAAACCCCTGGGGGACACAAGGGTGGAGAGAACTCTGGAGTCAGCTCTTTAATTTATGCTCCCAAGGAAACCAGATGGCACAAATCCTCAGGATCTGGGAATGTGGAGAAGATGAAGAACCTCAGATGGCAGCAGAATTTTTTCTCGCAGCAGAGGCTCTTAACTCACCTCTCCTACAGCATCTGTCTGCTGCTCTGCTCTCTGCTGGACCCCCAAAAGCCCTTCCCTTCCATCACACACCTCTGCTGTCCCTGAGACTCCTGCCAGCCTCAGACACGACCTCTCTGTCCCACAGCTCCTGCCACGTGCCACTCTCGGCAGTGCTGAGTGTCTGCTCCAGCTGCTGTCTCTAGGAGTTAGTGAGAAGAGTCACTTTGCTCTCCCTCCTTTTTGGGAGGATGCATCAGCCTGGGCTGAAGCCATTTTAACAAAGAGATGAACTTTTATCCTTCCTCCACAGCAACACAGAGCTGCTTCTTGGATTTTTGTGTCCCTGCTGCACCGAATGACAAGGCAAAGGGATTAAACCAAGTGTGGTTTTTTCTTTAATTTTGTTTAATTCTGGTTTTGCTTTTTTTGTTTGCATCCCCGATCTCTTTTTGCACCCCTTGCTTGGTTATTGATCACAACCTTGGGTAGTTTTGGTTTTTATTTTCACTCTTTACTTAGATGTATTGATAAGGCATACCCTGCCCGTTCCTTCAGTTTCTTATCTGTTATTCCATCTTTGGATACAAGTTTGTTAAAAACCAGAATGCCAATAACCATGTTCACCTGTCAAGAGAGAAACAACACACAGTTTTGTTCTCAAGAGGGTCAGGTCAAACCCAGTAACACAGAGGGGCTTCTCCCAAAGCCAGGGCACACTTATGCAGGCCACCACCCCTCGTGTCCCCTGTCCCCACTGTCCCACCTCCCCTGGCCGTGCATCAGTGAGCTCAGGACAGCAGAATGCGGCTGGCAGCAGATCAAAGAGGTCAGGGAGTCATTATGGTTGGGAAAGACCTCCAAGATCATCAAGTCCAACCTTTCGCCAGGTGTCCACAACCAGGACAGACTGAATTTCGCAGATTGCTCCAGGGCTGCTCGAAGCCAAACGGTGCTTGAGGTCCAGCAAGGCCAACTGCAGGCACAGCAACCATTTTTTGGGCTAATCCAAACAGAAAGTGGCCAGTCCAGTGGGTTGACACTGCCTGATTCCCAAAGTGCCTTCTGCAGCTTGTGCTGCCACAGCAGCAGCATTAAGAACATGCAGACAACATGTCATAGTTCTTTCCTGGTGAACCACCACAAGTAAGAGGTGGAGGGGCACTGGAGCGAGCAGAAACATCAGCTGCCCTGGTGGAATGCCTTGGGAGATACTGCAGATGGAGAGATTTCCCCAAAAAATCAGTGGGCAGGACAATTCCACGCAGCCCATTTTCCTCAGGGTGGCAGCAGGGATAAAAATCAATCAGGTATAAAAACCCCCAGTGAAATCCAGGCTGGACAGAGCTGAGATCCTGCAGAGTGATCCCAAACTCCTCCCTGTGCCTCTCCATCTGCTGCCAGTGGCATCTGCTTTACAAACCTCCTCCGAACCTCAGTGAAACTCAGTGACACACGGGCACCACCCCCAGCATGGAGGCACAGCACTGATGGTGGAAAAAGGTGACATTCTCCTGCTTTTGCTGTCAGTGGCACAGCTGGTGGTGGTAAAACCATGTGGTTGATGCATGTGGGGCTTGCAGGGAAATGTTTTAAGGCCAAATTCAGAGATAAATTTGGTTTCACATGTTTGTGAGTTTAAGAGACCCCTGAGAGGTGGTCCTGAGAGTCACCTGGCCCAAAGGAAGGGACCAAGCCGCAGCCTAATTGCCTAAATCATCCTCAAAACAATGATCAATTTTTCTGCTGGTTTCACCAGCTCGCGGATGTGGAGCCCACAGCTGGGAATCCGTGGAAAATCTCGGAAACTGCAGTTATTTCTGTGTGCATCAGCTGCTGGGTCAGTGGACAGCTGCGAGGCCATTTCTGGGGTTCACCACAGTATTGATTCAGAGAAACAACGCTGGCAAGTCAGGCACAGTGACACAGCCAAGGATCAGCAGGAAATCAAAGCCTGGTCGTGAGCTTGGACAGCATTTTGAAATCACTGATCCTTCACTGGTGAGTGCAAGAGAAGCTTTTCCTTAAGGGGCAGCCAGGCAGGAGGAAAGATGGGGTTGAGTGGGGCTGGATCCCTCCCAGGGCTGGCCAAGGTGAGCATCCCCATTCCTGTGGAGCAGAGGAGATGACAAAGAGCAGTTCTGCACTGGTTTTAATCAATCAATCAATCATCAATCAATCAATGCAGTAAACTGACCGTCGTGATCAACATCCTGCCCTGAACCTGGCTCCACTTCTTTACTAAATCAGGGATACAACCTGGATATTGTTCTAGTATCTTGAAAAGTAGCTTTACTTCTTTATCTCTGAGGTAATATCCAGAAGCAAAGCCCCAAGTCTGAGATTCCTGGAGATATCTACTACCTGCCCACCGATGATTCTTTCCTGACTTCATTCCGTGAGCCTCTCCCTGTCCTCAGCCTCTGCACAGCTACCACCAGGCTGCTGCACCTGAGCTCTTGGGCGAGCCAATCTGCTTGCAACAGCTCCATGTTTACGGTAGAACAGGATTTTTAGGAATAAAGGTCAAATCTTTATTCTTGAAACCTGCAGCTGTTCAGTGCCAGTGGCCTGACTGCGAGTTGTGAATATTGCAGAAGCTGCAGGCCAAGCACCTTTGGGGTATTACCAATTTATTGAGCTGATCCGTTTGCAGGTTCCCGCTTATAAAAAGGCTTTCAGTGCTTCTTCTCCTTCCCCAAGTTCTTTGGTTTCTCTACCAGGGCAGTATTCATTTATCACTCTGGCCAGGAATGAGTCAGGGATTCTAAAGGAGGTGTGTGCCCTCTCTCTGATCAGGGCCAGACACCCCCAGAGATGATTCACCACTTCCAAATATCAGCTGCAGGAACCACCATTTCCATGAACTGACCCCTCCGGGAGGACATCTCATTTCCAGTCTCATTTCCAGCTTGATGACGAGGGAAGGCTGAGATGCCAAATGGAAGAGGCTCCTGTGTTTTTCTCACACTTTAAAAGTGAAAAAAACCCCAAAGCATCGCTTCCCTTGTTGTTGGCACAACAAAAGCGAGGTGGTTTGAGGCAGCAGAGTGACTCTGGGCACTACCAAAGCTTCCTCCCTCCGAATCACTGTGTCACAACCCCGCATGAAAGCCCTCAACTCACACCAGTTTTGATTTCCTACAGAGGAGGGGCCACTGCTGCCTTTTCCCTTTGTCACCGCGATGAAATGATGGCCCCAAGGTGGTTTGATGTGCGATGACAGCGCTGAGAATAGAGGCAGCCCGAGCTTTTGTGGAGTTATTCTCCTGCAAGCTCCTGCTGCGGGGCATTTCATCCCCCAGGCACTGCAGCGAGAAAGGAACTGCGAGTGTCAACAGCCCCGTTCCTGTGGGACTCTCCAGGGAGCCTCAGAGGGCAAAAAGCTCCACTGGATCAAACACTGGGCTGCAGAGAAACTGCAGAAAGATGTGGGGGCTCAAAGGAGGCTTTAAACCCATCGGAAATTGCTGCAGGGGGCATTTCCTGGAGCAGCAACAGTTCTCGGGTTCTTTCAACCCATTCTCATGGCCTGTGAGGCTTCAGCAGCAGGGAATTTTGAGGAATATCACCTCCTGAGTGACATCTTAAATAATTACCGGCCAAGGTTGGGGCTGTGCTGGAGCCAGGGGTGATGCGACAGGAGAACAGACTCCCACCATGCAGGGGCTGGAGTTTAGGAATGCTCCCTTTAACATCTCTTTGAATTCAAAGCAAACATGCCATTTTTAGGGTCAGAAAGGACCCCCTCAGCATTGATTCGAAGATCTCCTTTTCACCTGCAAACAAGGAAGCTTCTCACATGCACTGGCCTGGGATGGACAGGAATAAAAGCAAGCCGTGAGGGCACAGCCTGGTCCGAAAACAGCATTTTCTGAGGGAGTCAGTGTCAGAGTTTTCCACCATCATCCTGCACTTCCATCCAGACAGAGCAAAACCAAGGTTAGCCATGAATCAGATGTTAGGGGGCTGCAGTGAGGACAGAGGTGGAAGGCTGAGAGCAGAGGCACATTACATCTCAGGACCAACCCCACCCCAAATTGTTGTCTTTGCTCGTTATTCCTGAAGGAGGAAGCTCTTCAAAACATGAGTGGAAATAAAGAGGGGCATTCTTGGGTTGAAAGAGCAAGGAAAGTGCCATCAGATAAAGAGAGAAAAAAAGAAAGCTTTCAGACAAGCTTAAATACCAAAACGACAGCAGCCGCCGGTCCCACGAAGGCATAGAGGAGTCCTCCCTCTAACGACAGCCAGCAGCTGGAAAATGAAGAGAAAACAGAAAGTCACCCAGTGGCAAATGTCCCCAACAGGCACATGTTGGCTTCTTCCCTCTGCCTGCAAAGTTCAGCCTGGGAGGTGACACCCCACGGCAAAAAAAAAAAAAAAAAAAAAACAACCAAAAAACTCAGACTTTAAATCAAGCAAGTTTTGCTTCCCATTTCTCCCGAACTTGCATAAAGGCTCCTCTGCCTGGGGATCTGCCCGCAGGATGACATTTGACAGGGGAATTCATGCAAAATTAAGGAGAGTGCTCTGTTTCAGACCAGGTCCTGGAAGCAGCTGCAGCATTTTGCTGGCAAGATGATGCTCTTGTCCTACTTACTCAGGGAAAAGAGTAGGAAGAGTGGAAATTGTCCCTTGCTCATTTGCTGACCCCTGTGTAGAGGTCCAGGGGTGCAGGACATTCCTTCCCTCCCTCTGAGATTGTCTCCACGGGGAAATTTAACAACACAGCAGCGAGGTGGGAATTCACAGCACTCCTCGAGTGGAATTCCTTAGAAAATGAGCTGAATGTGAGGTGTGTGCAGCCCCTTTTGGAAGGCAATCTGTTCCTTCTCCCTCACACCAGGTAACCTGAGAAGGACATCTCCCTTCTGCATGGACCAGATGTGGAATTTGGGCTCCTGAACTGCCTGGTGCCTTCTCAAAATGAGGGAGCTCTTGGTTGAGGCCCTGGCACAGGTTGCCCAGAGAAGCTGTGGCTGCCCCTGGATCCCTGGAAGTGTCCAAGGGCAGGTTGGACAGGGCTTGGAACAACCTGGGACAGTGGAAGGTGTCCCAGCCCATGGCAGGGAGGTGGAACTCGATGACCTCTTCCAACCCAAACCATTCTCTGACTGATTGTTTTTCAGGTTTGACTGTGAAGTCAGAAAAAAAAAGCACTTTTCCCCCGTGAGAGTGTCCGAGCAATGCCAAAGGATGAGCAGAGCAGCTGTGAAATCTCCATCCTTGGAGACCTTGAAAAGCCATCAGGGAACAGCCACCTCCAGGTGACCCTGCCTGAGCAGGACCCGAGGAATCTGTGCCTCTGTGACAGCCAGGAACAGCTACAGCAGCACCGGAGCTGAAATTCCCATTTTCCGTGGGGAATCCAGCAATTCAGGGCACGGACACAGAAATTAGGAGCTCCAGGGCAGGAGAGGATGGGAATTTACACTGTGTCAGCAGCCCCTGGGAAAGTTTGCACGCTTTGACAGGGCAGAACCCTGGAGAAAATGTGGGATGGAGTAATCCTGTTTCAGCAGGAAACGACCGTGCACTGAGCACAGGAGGAGAGCAGGAAACCACAATGGAGAGGAGACTTTCTCCAAGCTCTTAACTCAGCTCACCCTGCAGTAATTCACTTGCGTGTCCCTGCCCTCAGCAAGATGCTTTCATTCTGCATCAGGAGCAAACTGATGCTCCCAGGGAAAAAAAAAAAAAAAAAAAAAAAAAAGAAGCCTTCCTGGAAACATTTCATGTTTTTTTCGTAATTCTTGGTTGCAAAAAAATGTTATTTTTTTTACCCCAAAGCAAGGAACATTTCTAAAAAGGCACCCCAAGAAAGGGAGTATTTCAAGTTGAGAATTAAGATATTCTGGTTTTCTCCAAGGTCTGAATCTTCTTTATGTCTAAATTAAACCTGTAATGTGCTAACTTAATCAATTCTGATTTCTTCCTGATAAGCAAACTGCTCTGTCACAAACTGTCTGAGCAGCTGTAATAATAAAATGGATAATCAGCTGAGGAGGGAGGGAATAAAAATGAAGATGTGGAGGTCTAATAATTGGAGGTCTCCCTAAATGCAAGAGGAGGGCTCCCAAATCCCAATCCTTGTCCAAACCTTTTTATCCAATGCTCTATTCAGTTTTTTTCTCAGCGTCTCTTCCAACTGGTGGCTCCGAGGAAGAAACCTGACAGTCCTGCCCTGCAATTAGTGATGAGGATTTGGTGCAGAGAGGGTCCTCATTCCCGGGGGGTCCCTGGAACTGTGAAAGTGAGATCACACATCACCAAGCTCTGGCCCTGATCCCTCCTGACTGCCTGACCTCCCTGCCAGGGCCCTTCATCAGAGCATTTCCGAGGCTGTCAGAGGTGCTGGCTGGCAGCAAGGGAGAGGAAAGGGTGAAGGAACATCCAAGAAACAGAACTGACAGCAAACCCCAGCGTGGTGGAGATGCTTTTAGTCTCGTGCCTACGAGGCACAGAAATATTTGCATTTCGCTAAGAGGTTCCCTTGTACTTTCCAAGGGTTCTCTTCACTGATTTTTTTTTAATAAAATCATCACTGGAAGGGAGGAAGTGAATGGTTTAACAATTCCTAAGCAGTGTTTCCTCGACTGACAGCAGCTCTTGTGCTCAGCACAAAAAAAGGCTTCTTTGAAAAAGACCTGATCCTTTTGTGACTCTGCCACGGCCCAGATGGAAGGTGGTGGCTTTTGTCCCGGTCCTGGGAAGTGTTGAGGTCTTTTTCACACTGTCCAGTGAGAAAACAACAGCTCTCACCTCAATCCTGTGTAAAATC
Source organism: Acanthornis magna (assembly GCA_036785705.1). Taxonomy (NCBI): domain Eukaryota; kingdom Metazoa; phylum Chordata; class Aves; order Passeriformes; family Acanthizidae; genus Acanthornis; species Acanthornis magna. The sequence continues at coordinate 295,980 of JAWUZG010000129.1, read as the reverse complement.
AGGCGGCCCCAGCACAACGTTTTGTGTAACTGAGATTACAGCAGGGAGTCAGGGCTGGCCCACCCGTGTTTGTTCAGAAATTAACCCAGGAGCTGCTGAGACACCTGTGGGTCACAAAAGCCCTGATGCAATGACACCCCAGGACCCCAAGAAATTTGCTGTGTGCAGGCTCTGCTCTCAGAAAACTTTTGATGGGCTCTCTTGTGGGGAAGGATGTGAGTTCCCAGCGCCAGTGGCACAACCTCAATTATTCACTTCAAGCTTTAGGAGGTTGTTTGTGAAGCTTTAGAGGTCCAGGGGCAGTCCCTGGAGCACCAGCTAAAAGGAGGGTTATTATTCAGGCACTCAGCCTCATCTAAGGAGGTGATCGGTGGCAGGTCCTTTAGACCTCTGGTACCTCTCGGACTTTCTTTGAGAGTGGCAGTGAAGCTTCTACCCCAGAATGCTCCAAACAACTGCAAAATGTCATTTCAAACGCAGTTCAGACAACAAAAGGGAAAAAATCCCCTTGTGTCCTCCGACCCTCATCACAGATGGAGAGTTGGAGTGTCCTGAGTGATAAAGGGTGAGTGAATGGCTGCTGGGAATCACCACTCACAGAACAACAGACACACTCCAAATCCTGCAGAATTTATTCAATTATTAATTTCAACCTCTCTCTCTCTCCTCAACTCATGACTCAGTGGACCAGTCTGGCCAGCTAAATGGTAAATATTAAATACCACCACAACCTCCCTAAACTCAGCACTGGCTCTGAGCTCTCTGCATTACGACTTGGAGACACGGCCAAGCCTTTGATTGGTCACTTCTTGGTGGGACAGACCCCATCCTGCTGCTTTTTTTGTTAGAAAAAAACCTCATCCCACGTACAACAAAAAGACAGGACCAAACTTGTTGAAATCTTTGGTCCCAGGCCGAACATCCTGCCGGAGGTTGCTCCACTGTGGTTGGGCCACCCTCGGCACATCCTGAAGAAGCAGCTGGATTGACAATTCCAGCCTCAAGACACGTCCCACATTTCACACCCTGTCCCTTCCACCAGCTCTGCCCTGAGAGTCTTTAACACCAAGATTGGCTCTGCAACGCCTTCCACACCTGCAGCTGTCCCCAAAATGCCCTCGTGACCATGTCCCACAGTTGGATGTCAGGGCTTTTTTTACCACTGTGAATAGGATGAGGAAAAAAAAAATGCTGCTGAGTGTTAAATTCTGTGCACACCTAAATATCAGAGCCCTGCTTTGGCTTAATGTCCACCTCCACCACAGGAGCTCAGGTACTGCTCTTAGGAGCCAGAAACTGCAGGGCTGGCAGATGCTTTAAAAGACTCTGTGTAGCCCTTTCTGGTTTATCTTGTCACCTCTTGTCCCCTCCTTCCCAGGGATGTGCTGGGATTAAAGCTTTCCCTTCCTTCTGCAAGATGGAAATATTGGGCCTTGAAAGTCTGCAGTACCCATTGGAAGTGCCCATTACAAACTGGAGACAAAACTGGGCTGAAAGGACCTTCAAGATCATCTCATTCCCACCCCTGCCATGGGCTGGGACACCTTCCACTGCCCCAGTTTGTCCCAAGCCCCATCCAACCTGGCCTTGGACACTTCCAGGGATGGGGCAGCCACAGCTTCTCTGGGAATTCCATTCCAGGGTCTCACAGCCCTCCCAGGGAAGAATTCCTTCCTAATATCCTCAAGTTTTGGAGTTCAGCTCTGAAATTGCTGCTGTGCAGCGCTGACTTCGCTCTGGAGGGGAGATAAAACCAAGGTCTCCCCACACAGGAATGCAGCAGAGCTTTTAAGCCTTTTTGAGCACGAGGACAGGGCTAGGTGTGAATGCACTGAGGTCTGGTGGGGCGCCCTGCCCGGCTGGGCCCACAGCAATATTTGTTTTGTGGTTTAAAATGCACCAAAGTGCAAATGGAGCTCTCATTACAGAGATGCTCGGCACTGTTTTATTCAGCATCAGGGCTCGTGAACCCAGAACTCACTGTTAGTGAGCTCAGCTTAACTCTGGCTCATGGTGAAGCCAATTCCAGCAGGAATTTGTGGAATCATGGAATGGTTTGGATTGGAAGGGACCTGAAAGGTCATCTTGTCTAATCTCCCTGCCACACACAGGGACACCTTCCACTATTCCTGGTGGCTCCAAGCCCCATCCAGCCTGGCCTGGGACAATTCCAGGGAAACAGAGGCAGCCACAGCTTCTCTGGGAATTCCATTCCAGGACCTCACCACCCTCACAGGGAAGAATTTCTTCCCAATATCCAATCTAAATCTATCCTCCTTCAGCTCAAAGCCATTTTCCCTTGTCCTGTCACTACATGCCCTTGGAAAAAAGTCCCTCTCCAGCCTTCTTGTAAGTTTTTTAGGTACTGGAAGGTTCCAAAGCTTGGAATTAAAACAAAATGGCAGTGTTGGGAACGTCTGATGGGATCTTTGTGCTTGAGAGGAACTATTGTTCTCCTCATGACTTTGGTGGGACTCACCAGCTTTACCACACACTGGGACACGTGGAAAGGACACAAAAGGAGGACAAGAGACCCATGGAATATCCTGGAAAAGGACCCACAAGGATCACTGAAGCCCAGCTCATCAAACTGGACTCGCTGGGGTGTGAACAAAAAAAAAAAAAAATGCAGAAATATTCAGGAACTCCCTCCCATCCCCCTGAGCCTTGTTCATTGTGAATTGCTCTCGTGGATGTGTCTGGAGTAAAATGCCAGAAGCCGCTGACCCACGGGAAAGCCAAAGGGAATTAATTTGGGATCTGGGCGATGCTTCCAAAACCCAGGCTGTGTTTTGTCCTCTCCTGAGTCACGTAACAAGTCCCTCTCCACCAGGACACACTGAGGGTGGCACAGGCAAGCCAGGGGCAGCCAATGCCTCCTGATGCCACCACAGATGTCAGGAATTCTGTCTATGGATGTGTACTCGAGAAATCCACAATCCTGAGCCCCCCGTGTCGCGCAGGAATTTAGGCTGCAAAGCAAACAGAAAACGCCGCTTTAATTCTCCCCTGCGATTAAAATGCAAACCCTGGGCCATTTGGCCGTGGGTGTGCAGGATGTGGTGGGAACTGAGGGAGAGCAGGAGGCTCCATGTGACATTTCCTCAGTGGGACGATCGAAGCCTCATCTGCTGCCGGCCACAGCGACAGCTCCAGCCTCAAACACTGCCCGTGTGGGATGCAAACCCCTGCCCAGGAAGGCTCTGGAAAACGATGGGATGAAGTAGGGAAGAGCCTGACTTATTGCTACAGAAATTATTATCCTTTGACTGTTGTTAAGCATAAAATTTCTAAGGTTTTTCATGACTGAGTGAAAAAATAATACTTTTTTTTCTTTTTCAATTAAAATCGTACTAATGCTTAGCTCTGAGTGAATCCAGACTTGTCTTAATGCATATTTTACCTCTTCCTTTATTTCTACTGTGTTTCCGTTCTGCCATTACATGCATGTAAAAGTTTCCTAAAGACAAAACCTGTGGAATTTGGAAAACAGGCAAACACAGGCTGCTGTCAAAACCTTGGTTTGAAAAAGTCAGGCTCATTCTGCTGCCTAAAACTGAGCTGAGCTATTTTGAAAATGTGAAAGCCAATCAAGCCTGGAAACAGATTTTTTAAAAAAAGCTGTTTTTAATTTTTAAACATCCTAAACCTTAAATATTCCATTTTCCCCCTAAAAAATACATTAAAAAGCTCTAAGTAAAAGGTATCTAGATCAAAGTCACGCCACAAATACAACAGTTAAATCTAAGTAGTCCCTATGAATTTGTTTTTAAAGGAATACACGATCCAGGTGATGGATTGAGGAGGCAGAGATGCAGGAATGATGGGCAGCACAGGGGAATTTAGCTCCCAGCCTGCCTCCTGTGGGTCAGTGGCCAGGTTTTGATAAAAAGGATGGAAGATAAAACGGAGGGAAAAAAGGAATGCTTTACTCACTAGTTCACGGTGCCGTATCCCTTGGCTTTAGTAAATCCCACGGAAATGGCAACCACCAAAGCAGGCAGCCCTACGGAAATAAAACAGGAGGAAATTGGTCATTTAATCACGTGTGCAGCCCTTCTCCCACTCCGTATTCCCCATTCTTTCCTCAGTTATTCCAGCAGCATCTATCCCAGCTTGGGTCTGTGGCAGAGACTGAGCTCAGGACCCCCAGAACCAAAAGCAAGAACCTTAATTACCTCTGTTAATTAAATAAATACCATCAGCTGGAATCAGCTCCCGCCCTGCCGTGGTCTCAGCAGTTGTGGGGGGTTCTCACAGTAGATTCAGATGCATTAAATCAATTAATTTTATTCTTAGGTACTTCAGGGTGCCTCCTGAAGTTGGAATATTCAGCCACAACCCAACCCCAAGAACCCAAGGATTCTGAGCTTTGTTTACACTCGGTGTACGATGAGTGACCCAGGCTCAAATCCACCCCAAATGAGACAAAAAAGGAAACTAAAACTGAGTTCCCCTATCCCAAAGATCTGTAATGGAGCAGGTTTATCTCAACAACAATAGGAAAGAACTTCAGGTCTCTTCTAGGATCTATGGAAGTTCAAAGTCCAGCTCTCCCCTTTCCCTAAAGAAATGCCTGGATATTGGCTCATAACATCAGGCTCTTCAGCTCTGGAGGTCTCCATGTGGCTTTTTATAGCTCTCCTCCTAGTGGCAGGAGGAATTAAGCTGTCTCAATGCTAAAGATGGGAAAATCCCATTAAGAATCAGCAGGATCAGTAGCCAGCTGGGATTAGCGCCCCTTGACAAGGCCCTAATTCATGAGCTGCAGAGGTCACGGCAGGTGACCGCGGGGGATCCAAGGAATGTGCAGGCACAGCATCCAGACAATAATGCTCTGGGAAGGGTCCCTCAGCACCACAAACCATCCCAGGACTGATTATTGGTGAGGCTCTGCAGCAGCTGGGAGCCACAGGGCCGAATGTGGAGCATTTGAGGGTTATCCTACAGGGAAGTGCTTCTCTTCCCATATGACATTTCCTGGCGCAGGTCACATTTCATCAGTCCAAACACAACAGGCAGTGGGTTTGAAAGGTGTTTCTTTAAGTATTTCTTTCCTTTTCCTTTTCCTTTTCCTTTTCCTTTTCCTTTTCCTTTTCCTTTCCCTTCCCTTCCCTTCCCTTCCCTTCCCTTCCCTTCCCTTCCCTTCCCTTCCCTTCCCTTCCCTTCCCTTCCCTTCCCTTTTTTCCTTCCTTTTCCCCCTTTCCTTTCCATTTTCCTTTCCATTTTCCTCTCCATTCCCTTTTTACCTCATTTTTAACTTAATTGACTCTTGCTCCTCTCACTGAGCCTCCTTCACACCTCATCTGGATAAATCCTGGCTGCCATATTCCCTACGGTGCCATCAATATGGCATCCCATGGGAAGAAACCACACAGGAAAGGAGATTTTCAGGAATACAGCCTGGTGCAAGAGACCCTGGGAAAGAGGAAATTTGGCAAAGACTCCGACAAAAACTGCAGCTCGCTCTTCGCAAAGTGCCTCTCTCCGACGTGCTAATTATGCAGAAATCCAGAGTGGGGCTGTGAACTTGGCAGCTCCAGGGAATGGCTCATTCCAAGGCTGGGAAAAAGCCTCCGTTTGGGATTGAAATGGGTCTGGACAAGGAGCAGCTACTACAGGTGGCAGCTACATTGCGGTAGTTAAGCCAAAGAGCATCATAATGAGAAGTGCTGTGCCCTGGGAAAGCTGTCAGTGGTCTAAGCAAAGTTAGATGGGATTAGGTTGGAAACAAACAACAAAAAAAATCAGATTTTAATCTAATTTTTTTATTATTTCCAAGAAATTGGCCTGTTTCATGTACCTTGTGTGGTACAGGCAGTACCAGCAAGGCTTTAGGGGTTTTCTGCACGAAGTGAATGGAACATTCACAATTCCAAGAAAATTCATTCAAAACCTCTTTCAAGGAGTTTTGTACTTCCAGGTCAGAGGAGAATCAGGCCATGTGTTAATCATGTTCCACTAGAAAAGATGTTTGCTAATAACTCCCAAGAGCCATTCTAGTTATAAACAGCTGAAGGCCCACTTAGAGGCTGAGCTACGGCAGCATTAAAAATCCAGTTGTGGAAACTGTAACAGGGTCATAAAAATCCTGACAAAAATATTTCTTCTTTATTGGGGCTAAATATGATGACTGAGTTGTTTCCAGGGAACAATTTATCTGCCTATTCTAAATCAGAGAGCCACTGAATATCCTGAATTGGAAGGATCCACAAGGATCATCAAGTCCAGCTCCTGACCCTGCACAGGATCACTCAAGAGCATGGAACAAACAGGGACAACAATTATTACTAATAATTATTACTAATGATAATTTAAAAATTGAATTGCAAAGTTGCACATCCGAGAGGAGACCAAAGAAATAAAAAAATAATCCTCCCTGCTGCTGAAATTCTCTGCAGCTTCAATGAGCCACAGCTGAGAGCAGCTGAGAACTTGGCAAAGACGTCTCGAACAAGGGCTTAGAGAAATGCAAATGTGCAAAGAGGGGAAAGGGGGGAGAGTCAGCCCATGACAAAGTGAATTGTGCTAATTATTTCAGATTATGCTCTTTAAAACATATTTTCGGCTTCTTTCCTCTTACAAGTGCCATTAATCCCAGCTCTACAGCTGAAGTCTAGCAGGATGCTAAATATCCAAAATTCCCTTGCTGCCTTAATAGGCGAGAGTGTTCTTCAGTTCTTGTCCTAACCTACTCCAAATGGTTATTATGCATCATTTATCAGCAGTGCATCCTAGCTCAGAGCTGACTACATTTTACTAGCGGTGCAAATTATGCTTCTACACATGTAGGGGGATTTTTTTTTTCTTTTTTAATCTGTACAGACTACAAATGTGAATGCTGCTCATCCAAAATTCCCTCGGCTAACACGCCCATCTGTCCCAGCTTTTACAAATCAGAAAAAAATCCCTTTTTATTACCTAGAAAAGCTATTAGCCCGTTGATTTTGATATCCCTGATGTTGCTGGAGTCACCAAGGAGGTATAAACATATGCATGAGCACACCCAGGCTCCTGCAGCCTGTGCTCTGCAGGTATTGTGGTTCTGCTCCCGCCACGCACAAACCCCAGATTTTAATAACGCAATTTATTCTCCATTGTAAGCAAAAGCTTAAGAGGGAAAACTTCAAGGGATGCAGGTGCTGCAACGAGGACGGCTCTTGATGTGCCAGAATAAATCACATCAGGGTGCTTGGTAAGCACCAGAAATCTCTTGCCTGGGGTGAATTGTGAGACTTCAGTAGTAAAATGAGACATTAATAGAGCTCAGCCACACAAGGCTTTCCCTCTCCTTTCTTTCCTTTGCCTCCTCACTTCTCAGCAACTTTTTGTGCCGCTGCTCCTTTCAAACACACCCTTGTTATCGCTTTGAAAGCCCAGGTTTATGGGTTTGTATTTGTTTTCTACTACAGAATGCATCATTTAAGGCTAATAAATTAAACATACGGCAGAGGCAGAGGGAGAAAAATTAGTTACAAGCGTCTGCAGCAGTCTCGCAGTTTATTTGTCTCCAAAAGGCACTGCTGCCATGGAGACAGCATTTCAGAGTTTGCTTCACTCCAGGCTGCTCTGCAGAATCTTAGAACCATAAAATCACTAAGGCTGAAAAGACCTCCAAGATCATTGAGTCCATCCACTAACCCAGCACTGCCACAAGACCACGGCCCTAAATGTCACTTCTTCACGGGTTTCTCAACACTTCCAGGGACAGGGATTCCGCCACTTCCCTGGGCAGCGTTTTCCAATGCTTGGCCATCCTTTCAGTGATTAAATTTTTCCGAATATCCAACCTAAACCTCCCCTGCTGCAATTGGAGCTGTTTCCTCTTGTTCTATGACTTTTACCTGGGAGCAGAGCCCGACCCCCACCTGGCTACACCCAGAGAGTTGTGGAGAGCCAGAAGGTTCCTCCTGAGCCTCCTTTCTCCAGGCTGAGCTCCCCCAGCTCCCTCAGCTGCTCCTGGTGCTCCAGACCCTTCCCCAGCTCCGTTCCCTTCCCTGGACATTCTCCAGACCCTCAATGTCTTTCTTGTCGTGAGGGGTCCAAACCTGACCCCACGATTTGAGACAGGGACAATCCCAGCCTCAGTCCCAAGATTCCCTTGGATTCCACCATGCACCAGTGGAACACATCCAGCACAGGGGGACAGACAGAGACAGAAAAGTAGAAAGCAAGAAACAGACCCAACCCCAGGAGAAACCACCCTCTGAAACCAGAACTCAATTCCTCTGTTTTCGGTGCGCCGGGGCAGGAGGTTCAACTCAGGGCTCTCGGCTGTGCTATTTTTAACCATTTCAGCCCTGTTAGAAACCCCTGGCAGGGTTTCAAGCCCCCTCTGCCGAGCCTCCTGAGGAGCACCAGTCCCTCCTGCACCCTGGACCTCCTGTGCTCCGCAGCCCTCGGCTCCTCACCCCATCCGAGACACAAGAAGCGCTTGCGGATGATGCGGTTCCGTAACCGGCCCGTCACGGCCATGTAGGACTGCCAGGCCTCGGTCAGCACCCAGCAGAAAGAGGAGAGGAAGAAGAAGTGCAAGAAAGCCGCCACCAGCGTGCAGATCACCTGCAGAGAGGAGGAAAGGAGGACACGTGAGAGGAGCGGCAGGCGGAGAGAGCAGCGGGTGGTAGAGCAGAAGGTGTGGGGAGACGCTTCCAAACCGGGCTCTGGAAGGAAAAGTCGTGGAGATCAGGGCATGGAAACACAGTTTAGGAGGGGGAAGGCTCCTCCACAAGCTCTGACCTAGCAAAGAGCAGAGCTTTAAATTTTAGTACTGCATGGAAATCAGCTGCTATTAAGCATGAGCGCCAAGATAAGGCCATAGTTAACACTTTATAAGAATCATGGAATTATAGAATTGTTTAGGTGGGGAGGGACCTTAAAGATCATTTAGTTACAACCCCTCCCAAAACAGCAGGGACCTTCCACCTTCCATGTCCCTCCAAACTATTGCCACAATCCTTTCAGGGTGGGGGTGATGGGGGGGACAGAACAGTTAGCAAACAGTGCACTAATCTCAGCTCAAAAGGTTTGCAAAGAACCACGTCCCTGGCAGGCCAGCCATGGAAATGAAATCCGAGGAAGGCAATTTGGATGGTGCCCCTGCCAGGGAAGCGGCGCTGAGTGAAAGAGTTAAGCCGTGAGAGCCTGGTGAAAACCACGGCTGCCAGGGGCTGGGAAAGGACTGCAAACACGAGGGCACAGTTGTCCGAGAGCACATAACAACCAGCAGACAGAGAAGAAAATTTTTTTAAAAAAGAAAAGGAAAAAAACCCCCTAGATTAGAAAGAATTTCATAATAGTGAGCTCTACTACTCGGTGGGGAAATCTCACAAGGGAAATGCAGGCAGCTTAAGCCATTTAAAATTAAACTGGGGAAAGAACTGGCAAATGCATTATGAAGAACAATCCCGGAGTGCCAGGGAGATGGACTGGAAAGCTGACAAGCTCGTCTTTGTTTTAACTCAGCAAGGCCAAATCTTTCACTGGTGCAAATTGGTGCCGCTCTGTTTAACTCAGCCAGTTTTCCCCCCATCTGTGAGTTGAAAACTGTGAATCAATGGACTTGAGAAGAAAATGATGGGCAGAAAGTCCAGTGGCTCCCGAGGAGAAGGGAGAGCAAATAGATTTTAAAAGTGACTCGGGATGAAAAAAAAATGGCTTCAGGCATTTGGGGGAGGGGGAGGTTTATAATCAAGAATTTCTTTGCTTTGAGTTATATGGGGAAACACGGACTTGGGCTTTACGGTCAATGAACCTTTCTCTTTTTTCTCTTTTTTCAACCACCAGCATCTTTCAACCCAGAGCTCTCATGCACAGAGTGGCTTTTATCATGATTTTATCGGATTGCTCTCGATTCATCCACCGGCACCACCCGACATTATCAGAGGCTGCGAATAAAAGCGAGACCGTGTGTTCCCTGAGATAGGAACTGTCTTTTTTGTTCCACATTTGCATTTGACACCAAATCCCTCCACATTCTGCTTGTAAGTGGATTCTGGATGTCAGTTCAGTACAAATAGCACGGCTCAATATGATAATGTCCAGTAATTCCCACATTTTACAAGAATCCTACAAAGGTGGTTCCTAATCATCAGCTTACAAACCTACACAAAACAGCTACAAACAGAGGATGCTTTCTGGAATGGATTTTAAGAGATTTTTATTTTAGAATAATTTTTTTTTGCTATCATCTACAACACTGTTCACGTTGCCTTTTTGATTTTGTTTCGAACCAACACAGCTCTTCCTTGTAAAGAGGAGAGAAAAGCTTTGCTTTAAAATTTTACACCACAGAGATACATTTGGTTCGCTGTTTTTTTTTTTTTCCTCAAATGAGAAGCTTTGATAGAAAGGGAAGAAGCGAGGAAGGGAAGACAAGAGAAATATGCACATCTCAGCTGGACCAGAATGAACCCATCGCCTCAAATGAACTTGGCCAACTGATAGGCAGGCGAATATTTGCTTCTGCAACCTCTGCTGCAGGTTTTCCCTTCCTTGTGGGGAAAACCAAAAATCCCCATGGAGGGCTTAGCACGGGGATATGATGTCCCAAGACCCAGCAGAGCTCGTCAGTCTGTCAAGGCCATTAGTCCCTGTTTTCCTTCAGGAGGAGAAATCTGTTCCCTTGCAGCACAAGCCTTGGAGATACGGCCACTTCCCGCAGCATCCCTTGCCTTTGTATCCCTGTATTGCTGACTGGAATTTTTTTTTTTTTAGCTTTTTCCCAGGCCTTTCATCTTCAAAAAAGCTTAGCAAATCCAGGCGTGGAATCTTGCCTTTGAGGTTACACAGATGGAAATCCAGGGAGAATTTGACATTATCAGGGAAGCCGACACCGTAGAAATCTCCCAGAGAAGCCACAATTATAAATCAATCGTCAACATTTTAAGATGCTCTATTATCGATAATTGAATGTGAATAAAATCTTAATTTACACTCCTTCGTCTCTCCCCTGTATAGTTTTCTTTCTCTGCTGCCTGCCAGAGACTGTTTACTAGATGGCTGAGAGGAAATCCAAGAATAACTTTTCTATTTCTGGGGTTTCATGCATATGGATGTGCAAAGAGCTAATCTGCCTCCTGCAATCGCTGCCGGGAGCTTCGAATCCCCACCAACAGCTCTGACAGTGAACTCCCGGAGTCACGGGACAAAAAAGCACCCAGGGAGAACCTGGGTTCATAACCGGGCTCTGGAGGGGGTGAGAGAGGAGGAACACATCCAGCTCCTGTCCTGAGGTGAGGAAGAATCACCAAAGAGGAGGTCCAGCTGTGGTTTGTCCTGCTGAGCATCCCTCAGAGTTTCTTTCGGTGCAGAGAAGCTCCCAGCACGCATTTGGTGCTGCAGAAAACACAAGCAAGGAGAGCAGGAGCTCGGTTCGCCCTTTCTCCACCTCTTGCCAACCACGCTGGCAATGAAAGACAACTCTGCTTTGGGAGGAGAGATTCTGAAGGGCACTTCTGTAGCAGGAGCAGAGTTGGCTGCTTGTTTCCACACTCCTCTGCACACACAGGGCTCCAGCAGCTGGAAAGCTTTCCCTGAAACAGCCTAATCCTAACCCTTCCGCATAGAAATGAGTCTGTGATTCACTAAATCCTTCAGCTTCTCTGCAGGAATCATAAAATCATAGAATGGTTTGAGTTTTGGGAGGGACCTTATAAAACATCTCACTCCAACCCCTCTGCCATGGGCAGGAGGATTTTCTACTTGCTCAAAGCCCTATCCAACCTTGCCTTGAACAATTCTAGCGTTGGGGCACCCACAATTTCTCTGGGCAACCTGTTCCCGTGCCTCACCACCCTCACAGGGAAGAATTTATTCTCAACATGCCTCCAACAGTGACACCGTGTTGATGCTGCCAAAGCAGGGGCTCAAAAAACCCGGCTGGTCGCTGGTTACTGCTAAGTAATAACTAATTTCTGACTTCTGATTGTGATTTTGGCAGCAGAAGAAGCGGAGGAGGCTTTTTGCCTCACGTTTTTTGGCTCAACAGAGTTATGATGGTCGGAGGCTTTGGGAAGACATGAAAATTTACGATGGGAAAATACTAATGGTGAGCAGTGGTTTGTCATGCCAGACATCAACGGGGAACCTGGATATGCTTGAGCTGGAAAAAAGTCATGGAGGCAACACATGTCTGTCCAGCTGGGCCTGTGGGAAGAGATGTACATGCAACCAGTGCTCATGGCTTGGAAAACCACGCCGGGTCTTGCCTGGAATGCTGGAGTCATTCTGGGATCTGCTCTGAGTCCCTCGTGGCCCTGCAGTGCTCACAGTGCATCTGGCACTGCTTCCCATCCCCAGAAAAGGTTGGACAGTTTTGTGTCTGTGTTCATTAACATCTGCCAAGTACTTTCAGCTCAGAGTATAAAAACTGCTGGAGAAATAAATGTAAAGCTGAGAGGTTGTTTGTTTGGGTTTTTTTTTTTAAAGCCTTTTCTCAATCTGTCTTTGTAATTTTTTTGAAAATAAAATGGTTAAAGCCTTGCAAATCACCACGCTTCTTCACCGTGCCATGTGCCAGCTACTCTAGGCAGATATTCAAAAATATCACATTGGTTTTAATCAAAGCCCTGAGGATGCTGACAAATTATCAAAGAGAGAGCGAGAGAGAAAATTGAAATCTGCCATTTAGCCGTGTCTTTGACATGTCGCTAATTAACAGATGGAGGAAAAATGAGGAAGCGCTGCCTGAATGGATCATTTCAGTGCTAAATCAGGGGGAAAGCAAACAAATAAACAAAGCCCCAGCGGATCCCTTACCTTATTCCGGGTCTGGGTCTGTCCGATCAGGATGAGAGCGTTGGAGGAGATGATGGAGAGGCAGAAGTTGATGAGGATGACAGAGCGCTCCGAGCGGATGTACCTGCAGCAAGAGAAGAGGGGAGGGAGACCCACCCTGTCACAGCCAGCCCTGGGTGACCTCTGAAAAAGCAGCAGTCCAGGCCAGGCTCTACAGAATTGCCAATTTCCTGCAGATTTTATGCGCTAGACAGACAAGAACAAATGGGGAAGGGAGGGGGGGAAAGATGTCGCCATCATCCCCCAGCAGTGCTGGCGTTAGGAGCCAAAAAACGAGGGGCCAGCCTAGTCTGAGCCCCTCCTAAAACAGTAGAGTGCAGCAAACCTTCCTCAGCTCTGCCTGCTTGAAAGGGGGGGCTCGGAAAGGAGCTTGAAAGAAAACAAACAGGCAACACACGGAAAAGATTCCCAACTCAGAAGAGCCACAGGCATGCTGGCGATGGAAGCAGATTACAAACACATGCACCTTGACAACAAAGTGTGTGCGATTCAGCATTCCCCTTCCTTCAGCCTAACAACCCCTCCTGAGGTGAGAAGCAGCGGAGAAGCATTTCTGGCTTCATTTTTAGCTTTTTTTTTTTTTTTTTTTTTTTTTTTTTTTTTGGTATCACTTCTCCAAACTAGGGCAAATACGTAACTGCAGCTGTGGGTTTGGGACATCAGGGACACCGGGTAGGGAGCTGTTGCCTTCAGCACCTTGCAGGAGCCAACGATTTGTCATTTCTGATTTGCAGAGCAGCACCAGACTCGCTGCCGAGGTAAGCGCACCGCAATTAATTCCAACCACTGGCTACGGAGGGAAATTTCTTTGAAGGCACTTTTATGTACCCAATAAAACGAAGAGGGAACTGCGAAAGTGCAAGTCCTCAAGGACTGACTCAAGATCTGACCACACCGATGCTCACACACGTGAATTATCCCAGAGATGCTGCAAGTGCCCTGCCTGAATGCCAGATGAGTGAAGAGGAGATGCTGATGCTTATATAAATTAGAAACAGATGTATTAATCAACCAGCTCATCCCTGGAGGCTAATGCAGGATTATTTCCTATATTCCAGCACATCAACTATTTATGTTGGGAATTTAATTTCATTAATTAATTTTAGCAACAGTGAGTTGGTCGTGCCTTGGCTGCAGAGTTTTGAGCTTCTGACGAGGAGGGCAGGACGAGTTTACTGCACGTTGTGTGCTCTGCCAAGGGTAAATCTGTGCTTTAGACCTAATGAGGGCTGTGAAACTTGGATTTTTAACTTCCCCTTGAGTTTTATCTTCAGATGAACATGAATGGTGAGGATATGCTTTCCTGGATGAAGAAAAAAAAAAAAAAGCCACTGATGCAAAGGTTGCATGAATTCCTACTTAATCTGCTGGAAATCTGGTTTATAGGAAGTTCTCCTTGAAACTCTCCCAGCCCCAGAAAAGGCTGCAAAATGTAGGATCCCAGCTCAGCAAGAAACTGGGCTGACAACCTACAAAATGAGCTTCTGGTTCCTTTCACAGCCAAGATGAACCCAAATTTCCTGATTTCGCTGGGCTCAGTACAATGCTGGGCATCACCTGGACCTTGCTCCGTTTGTGGCTGACATCAATCTCTCTATGCTTTGATTGTGTGAAGTCAAACATCAAATCTCCAGTCAGCAACTTCGAAGGGGTAGAAAGGGACATTTGGACTCTGCCCTGGTGGGAAGGAGATGTAATAAATCTGTGTAGCAACACTAAGATCCCATTGGGATCAGCAAGAACTTCTAAAGTCTCCACTGGTCAAAAAAGGTAAGAAATGAGTTGACCGTGAGTATTAGTCTGTATTTTAATGTAAGGGGAGATAATCCAGCTGTCTTAAGACTTTTTTTCCCCTTAAGCCCCCTTAAACCGACTCACTTTTTTTCCCTGCTTCCCTTCACACCCCGAGAATTTATCTTGTTCTCCAGATCACTGCATCTCCAAAGAACGAGATGTGGGCTGGCAACGAACAGAATCAGAATAATTTAGGCTGGGGAAAAAAAAAACCCCACTTCTCTAGTTCCCAGTCCAATCCTATGCCCAAAAAAAGGACTGATTTCAAAGTCAGATCAGGTTTCTCAGGGTCTCGTCTGATTGAGTTTTGAAAATCCCCAGGAACAGAACTGCTACCACCTCTCCTGGAAGACTTATTACAGCACTAAACTGCTTAACTTAACTGCTCTCGTGGTGAAGGATTATTTTGCTTTATATCCAGCTGGATCCTTTCCTGCTGCAGCTGGTGCCTCTAGACCTTTCCCTGCCTACCTCTGCAAGCTGTTTGACTGCTCCATGACTCCTCCTCAACAGCCTCCTCTTCTCCAGGCTTTTTCCCTTTGCCTCCTTTGACATTCTCCAGCTCCCTCAGAATCCCCTGGCCTTGCTCCCACGTGCTGCTATCTCTGGTATTGGGGGAATCTAATATTTGGCACCTTTTCCAGATGTGCTCTCAGGAGTGCCAAACCTTGCCCAGGTTGTTAAAGAAGACATCAAACAATGCTGGCCACTCTACCAACCCTGGCCAGATGTGAGCAGCTCTTGATCACGTTTCAAACCTTTGACCACTACCCTCAAATCCTGCAGGAACTCCATCCAGCTACTAAGCCACCAATCCAGTGCATAATTCCATGATTTGGATACTTTTGGAGTCTGTGTTAACAGCCTTGGTAACATCAAAATCCACACCAGCTGCTTCTCCCCACCGTCCATGCAACCAGCCATCCCATCCCAAAAGGGAAACAGGGCAGCCAGGCACAATCTGCCCTCCATAAATCCTCGCAGTCTATTCCAAATCGCTTTCTCGTCCATCATTTTGCCTGGAAATAACCTTTAGAGCTGCTTGCTCTTTAGTCATCCCAGGGGCTGTGTAGATTGACCAGGCAGTTGTTCTCTGGATCCTCCTCCTTGCCCTTTTTAAAGGTGGGTGCAGCATTTGCCTTCTTCCAGCCTTCAGGAACCTCCCCAGGTGACAGACAGTGGCTCCACAGTCACCCCAAACATCTCTCTTGATGCATCCCCTTCTGTCCCACCGATCTGCAAACATCCAGGTAACTTAAACAGTCCTTGTCTCTCTTTTCCTTAGCAGCGGGGAGTGTTTTCTCCCCTGGATTCTGCCTATCTGTAGGAATTTGGGTGCCTGGGAGCTAACCTTGCCAGCAGAACAAGGCAAAAAGGCATTGGGTACCTTCACCTTTTCAACTTCCTCATTCATGTGGCTGCTTGTCCCATTCAACGCTGGGCCAGCACCTTCCTGGGAGATCCTTAGGTGCTGACGTACCTACAGGACCCATTCTCGATGCCTTTCACATCCCTGACCAGCTTCAAATGCTGAGGTCTGACCATTCTAATTCAGCCCTGCATTCCTGGGCAATTCTTCCAGAGTCCTCCTTGGTAGCCTGACCTGGATTCCAAACATTTCCTTGTTCGGTTTCTGCTCAGTCAGAATGCTAAGAAGACCTCCTGCCATGCTTCTTTTTTTCCTTCCATTTCCTCTTCTCCAGCACAGGATGCTCCACAGAAAGAAATCACCATTCTTTTCCAAGACCCTCTGGCCAAAGAAGTCAGGAACTCATATCAGAGGGGGAAAAAAACATAGAACTTGATCGGTTTTGCCCGAAAACACATCTCCAGCAAAGACAGAGCTACTCCAGGGTGCTGCCTTGCTACCCCTCTGCTGATATATGGACTCTGTCAACTTGTCAAAATATGCTGCACTCAGCCACAAGAGCAGGGGAAAACTCACTGCTAATTTAGGGAAATTCTGCTCCAGCCTATGTCCTACAATCACAGAATATCCTGAGTTGGAAGAACTCACAAGGATCACCAAGTCCAGTTCCTGGTTTTGCACAGGACACCCCAAAATCCCATCATGTGCCTGAGAGTATTTTCCAAACCCTCCTTGAGCTCTGGCATCTTTGGTGCTGTGACCATTCCCAGGGGAGCCTGTTCTCGTCCTAAACCACCCTCTGAGCGAAGAAATATTCCCTGATATCCAACCTAACCCTCCTGACACAGCTCCAGCCATTCCCTCAGGTCCTGAGGCCACCAGCGAGGATCCCCACACGCTGTGGGAAGCTGAGACAGATGGAAAAGGTGGGAAAACCCCACAGTCTGTTTCTCTGCCCCCATTAGACTCCTCTCCTCTCCACAAACACTGACTCACCGCTGCTTTCTCACCGTGTGTACACACATCCCTCTCCACACTGCCACTTACTCATCCCTGCCACCTCCCACCAGGGCCACCGAGCGCCTCAGCATCCCCGGCAGCACAGGCAGAGCTTGGGGCTTCAAGCAAGTGTTAACAGCCCCTGGAGAGCTCATCGACAGCCACTCCATCAATCCTCAGGAGTGAGAAAAGCTGGGGCTGTGCTCTTCCAGTGATGCAGCGCTCACCCAGCTGCTGCCAGGGACAAAGCTCTGCCGTGCCCCACATGCTGATGGGCTGGTGGATGAGCTGCTCGATAGCAGGAATCGATCCCCGTGCGATGGAAAGGTCACTGACTCCAGAGGCTGTTGAGCCGCAATGAGTTCAGGGATGGAAAACACATCGGGGCACTACTGAAATACCAGCTTGTCAAGGAGCTGCTTGAAAGGAGGAGTCATTTCACCTCTCCTGACCCCTGAGTGGTTGGGTTTTTTCCCCCGGTTTTTCATTTCCACGCCACTTTTCAATTTTTTTCTTGCAATTCCCCCTCTTTTTCCACGCGGGCGGTGGAGCACGTGGCCCACACACAGATTGTGCCTCCAGCTGTGACCCAGGACAGTCAGTGCCGAGATGGAACAAGGTCACTCCACTTCTGTGGCCCACTGTGTCACTGACCCCTCTGTCGAGCCTGCTAATAAGGCCAGAGATGCACCATCTGCAGCAGAGATTTTTGCAGCCATCTGTCTACTGGGAACTGGAGGGAGGCCACCAACAGGCCACCAACAGCCGTCGAACAGAAACAACCCCCGGTTTCCAACGGGGCCGTGCCAAGTTGGCCGTGTCTGAAGTGATCACTTGCCTCAAAAAGCTCGTGCCATTCATGCCAGTGGCTGAGTAGGTGCCACCAAGGAGCAGCCTTTATTTGGGGGTTTTGAATGGGGGGTGGAGGGTAAATTCATTTCCTCCCTGATATGGAGCCCCAAGCTGGGATCACCTCCCTGTTACTGTGCCCCCCTTTTTTTCCTTTCCCTCTTTCTCGCCTGCCCTCTCTTTCTGCTTCCCGTATATACAAACAAACCCTAGCTGGGCAAATTCTGGGAAAGCTTCCAGATTGTCAGCCTCAGTGAGCTTATTCATCAGAAGTGCTTCATACTCAAGCTGGGTCTATGGATGCATGCTCCAGATGCCTTTGTCCGGAGTTCTGAATGGGAAATTTCCCGGCCAAAGCTCCCCGAAACAGCTGAGCCCTGGTGAGTGCTCTCCACAGAAGATCAGGCAGCCAGGACATGAGGAGTTGCTCCCCTGCACGGTGGAAAAGAACCACTTTGATGCTGCTCCTGTGTTTTACAGACAATGGGTGGAATAATGCTGCTGATTCCATTTCTAAGCATTCCTCCAGCTGCTGTCTATCAGAATATACAACATTTAGGGCAAAACAAAGTGGGAGCCAGGAGATAATGTTGAATACGATGTTCCTGAGACCATTAATAGGAAAGCACATTCACGTCCAGCAGCTATGCCTAAAATAAAAAGGACACACAGAGCGCTCAGGGCTCAGCCACAGGAATGCTGTGAAGTTTGGAAAACATGAAAACATGATCTACAGAGAAGAAATGAAACAAACTCAGCGCACCAGAGAGAACTTCTAGAGATCACTTGATCATGCTTTACAAATATTTACACAGAGAGACTCAGGATAGAGAGCCCTTTAATCAAGATATAGCTGGTCTCAGGATCACTTGGAAATGCATGTCCACCCTTGGCTAGCTCAGAAATACCCATTCAAGCCTCCCATAAACGTGTCCCTCCATTCCTGATGATCGTTTTGGGCATAGGCATAAGGCAAAGAGTGGAATGAGAAATTAAAGAGAACATATTTGAAACAGGTCAGGCAATTTACTGTCCTCAATAACAGTAAATATTGGAGTTGTGGGGGGGAGCACAGTCCTGGAAAAAAATACACCATGTTATTCCAAATGGCTCTGGCATGCTCCAAACTGATTCAACCTCATGTCTGAGCTTGAGTTTCAGATCCTGAACCTGTTTCTCATAGGAAAGAGAGGGTGAGGCTCGAACGCTTGCTCTTTAATCTTCTAGCCTAACTTTCCACTTGATCCTGACACCAGTGACCCCAGTAAGTGACCTACCGGCGCTGCTCAGTGCCGCCCAGCCTGAGGAAAAGCAGGAGAGGACAAGGACTTGAGCACATCCAATGATACCCCAGGCACGGAAAAACCTGAGTTCTAGATAAACGTTATCAAGATCAGTCTTCAGCTGCCAAAATTAACCAGCCACTATGCACTGTCACAGTATCAACAAAAAAAAAAGATGCATTTTTGCTCAGTTTTTACCCTCTTGTTTCCTTCCTCTAGCAAAGCGTAGAAAAAGTTATCTCAATTCAATCTCTCAATGGAATTTACCCTTTCCTTCCAACTGAGAAGAATCACTGCACAAAATGAGAGCCTCAGACTGATCCTTTCTCCCAAAAGGATCACCAATAATACCCAACTGTATTCCCTGCAGCCACTCCATTTGGATTTCGCAGACGTTCACCTGGTTCTGATTTGTCTTTGCCTGGCACAGAGCCATGAAGGTCTCAGTGTGTTTGCCATGGATTTAGGACAGGCACGGATCTCGTAGGATAAACTCAGACCTTGTTCAAGGCAGTGCAGGGAGAAAATCCCTTGCACACCTCAGGTCCTCCAGCTTAGAGCGACCAAAATGTGTCTAACAGGGGCGTGGGCCAACTGTTCATTAAAGCTTTGCTTCAAAATCACTTCGGCCTCTGTAAGTGACACAATTTTAGGTTTCACCTGACCTGTGTACAGGAGCTCTCTGCAATGGGATGTTCTGGGGGATCCCATATGCACCTGAAGCCGAAGGCAAAACACAGCCAAAAGGCTGGGGAGTTATTTAGATGATTTAAGGTTTAACATCCTTAAGCTCCTGAAAAGTTCTGTCAGTTCTTCAGGCCAGATGTTTTTTCCATGGCAGGTCACGGAGATTTGGATGCTCCCAGAGAATTACCTTGCAGCAGTATCTGCCTGCCAAGAGGCCGTGCGTGTCCACCTTGCCTCTGACAAGGTTTCCTGGGGTACACAAAAGGCATCGAAACCAGCACGAGGCTTTTGGAAATGGAACAATGTCCCTACAAGGGGGCATGGCACTAATTTCGCTCTGCTAATTTCTCTGGCACTGAAAGGGAAGGATAATGCCAGCTAAGCCACCAGGATGACTTTCTGCAGGGCCCACTCAATGCCAAACAGTTCCTCCTCGAGCACCAGACACCCAAAACCACAGAGCAAACATTCCAGGATCCGTGTAGGTCAAAAGACAGTTACTTTCCCCAAGAAGAAGAGAAGAGAATGAAAGCCATACCTCCAAACAGAGACATAAATGATAATCAACAGCAAAAGCGTCAGCGAGGATACTCCACAGCCTACAATTAACGTGACAGAGGGGACCAGCACCTTTTCCATGTTCTGAAAGAGAGAAAGGGAGACATTACAAAATAAGCTCAGCCGGTTCTACCAACAAAATTCTATGGCAAAAACCTTACAGCTGTTGGTGTGTCAACTCAGCTGACCTTCACATCACACTGTGCGTACAAATAAAGGGGGAAGGAAACCAGGATCTGTTTCTGGTTGATCCAGACTTTTTTTTTGGACTTGATTTTGCTCCCACAGACCAGCGTCAAGTCTGGGAAACAATTCTGATATCCAGGGAAGGCAGGCATGTAAAAGGTGTGGGTCACAAGAGGAGGATCAGGCCCTTCATATCCAGTGTGAGACCAGGAAGATAATTAATGAAGCAATAAAAGAACAATTACAAATGAGCTCTTCTGGGATGGTGGTGGTGAAGGGTGGAGGATGAAAAGAAGGTGAAAATTTTCCACCAACCACAAACATTCATCTGGAAATGGATGAAATGAAGCAAGGGAAGGAAAAATGAGATGTGTATCCTCCCCAGGGACCCATAATTCATCAATTCACTTCTCTTCCACTACCACACAAGGCATTTTTTCATAGAAGGGGATCACCTGGGCTGGAAAACCTGGTGTGGAATGGCTCTTTTTTCCTGACTGAATACAGAAGAACATCAGCTCTTGCAGCACCAAGAGCAAACACACGCTGTAACCTCTCTAATGGAGTTCTCTGCCTCCTGTGACTGTAACTACCCAACATCTGCCACGCTGATATCGCTGAACTCGCCCTGTCCTCAGCTCGGAGTGAGGAGCTCTATCCCACTTGGCTTTCTCTGCCGCAGGCTTTTTTTTTTCCCCCGGCACGTTTCTCATTTCCACATCAGTGATCTCCGCTGGCAGGAAGGCAGAGAGGCAGAGCCCCACCGAGGACAGACACCCGAGAACTCTCTATTGAGGGTGATCAGAGCGTTTGCAGAGGAGAGGGAGCCCAGTCAAGGTTGTCATTAGATTGGCACGGCACCAACACCTAGCGCTTCACTCGTGGAGATGAGATGGTTTCTGACACAGCAAGGGCTCAGCACAGGAGATTAAAAAAAAAATTTTTAAAAAATGTAAATTATGCATGAACTTGGGAATGAAACAGGCAGTCCTCTAAGGACGCGACTACACCGTTTTGTTGGCAGGCTGCTCAGCCTGAACCTCCAGTCAGAGGGATGCCATGGAGCTGAGGCTACAGCAGCTCTGTTCCAGGCTACTGAGCCTTCTGCAAAGTGAAATGCATCAGGCAGGGCTCAGTGCTGGGCTCAGATGGAGCCTGGCCAGCTCAACACATGGGCAGAGCAAAACTGTGTCCACTCATTCAAGGCCAGCAGTCGCTACAGGTTTATTCCACACAGCCCACCACAAAAAGTTGAACAACATCAATACACAGAGGTCTGAGGTGAATTATCCCTGAATTTTGAAGGGCTTGGGAAGATCCTCCTTATTTGCTTATTTTGAACAAGGGCACCTCTCGCAATTAGGGGGAATTAATGAGGAGCAAAACTTTCACCCCAGCACCGCAGGGAACCCCACAGCAGCTGTCGGGAAGGATGAAATGAGAACTTGGGGGATCTGAGATAAAATTTAGTGATACACTGTAGAAGCCTAGAAAATGAGGGGATTAATGTGCACGTCTCAAACATGGATGGTCGTGGAGCCAAGCAAGGATTGTTGGCAATTACACACTGGGAGCAAGAACAGGATGTGGCTGCAGAAGGGACTGTGCAGAGGTAGAGCAGCACTTTTCTGGGAAAAAAATCCTTGTTCTGGCTCCTGCAGATCAGCACAACACAGCACAGCACACGCACAGGAATGAGGTTGGGAATGGGGCATGGACTGAAGGGGGGATCAAGAACATCCAAGATCCCTGAAGGTTCCAACCCAGTTCCAGACAGGTCTAGAAGAACAGACTGTGCATGACAACTGATTTGCATAGAAAGAGAGAAACTTATCTCCAGAGCAGACAAAACTTATCTATAAAAACACACTCCCTGGGGACATGGGCACTCCAGGATTCTGGACATTCCACCAACTGGATCAACCCTGGAACCAGGACTGGTAATTTCTCTTTCTCCCTTTCCTTGTTTCTTCCTTTGTTTATCCCTCCCCCTCTTTAATCCACCTCCCTTTCTCTTCCCTTTTCACCCTTTATCCAAAACCCACTGCTGTGTGCTTACACTACGAGGGACTAACATACCAATTTCCACCTGTAATTCACTAATAAAACTTTAGGAAGGTTTTGTGACCCCTCTGACTTCTGCCATTCCTTTTGACCAAAATTTTTGGGTGTTTCCTCTCCCTTAAGAATGGGAAGTCACACACATACAACAGCTTGAATGCTCAGCTGGCACCCAAAGCAGTACAGGTTGTCTGAGGGACCCTCAGTGGGTACAGACCAGTTACAGACAGGAAATCTGAGCCTCACCAACCCATCCTGCATCTTCCTCCACTCAGAGATTCCCAAAATGTTCATGAAAAAATGTTTCAGCTCACCTGTGGATTCTTTCCCTTAACCTCTACGGAGACTTGGATCACTGGAATTTTTTAACTCCTATGACTGTGTTCCCACCCTGAGAATTTACTCCTGCCAAATACTCATGCAAGGTTAGAAGCAGTTTTTTGGGAAAGAGGCAAAGATATAGAAATTTCAATGAAAATATCAACGCTTTGATTTTGTCTCCCATCAAACAAAATCGAATTTGGACATAATCCAGGCAGGGTGAGTGCTGATATTGCATATTTTGCTCCTTATAAATTGAAATGTGGAAGAGACTCCAATTTGGGGTATGGGAGAGATGGATGCAATGTCCTGTGTGAAGCCACAGATTTGTTCCTCCCCCTGTAGAATCCAAGTGGTCAACAGCCCTGTCCCACTCCAGAGGTGCCTGGCTGTGATAAAAGCACTGAGGAGCACAAGCTACTGAGCCATGGATTGCTCCTTGCTCGCTGTCTCCAAGCTCTCTCCCAAGCCTTTCCCTCTCCCTGCTCCCCCCTCACGGCAATTCGAGTTCACATCGCACAAATGGTGGCCAGGGATGAGCATCGATTGTGACATTTGATTTAAGTAGGTCTCATTTCACTGACTTTTCATGGGTAACTGCATAAAAGTGGGGGAGGAGCTCCATTAAAGCAAAAAAAAAAAGCCCAACATGTAACTCATTCCTAAACCATCCGAGACCAAGAGAGGGAATGGAGTTTGGTTTTTAAGAGATGAGCAGGCTGCATCCCAAAATCCCAGCACAGCAACCCCAGCTGCCCTCCCTTCCCCATCCTCTCTGATATCCCTCCACCCCAAAGACCTCAGGTTCTCTCACTGCCTTCCCTATCCACTTTCCCACATCAGCCAGAAGCCTCTCCTAGATCCTCCACCGAATTAAGGATCTTGTGCCTAGGTCAAATATTTGCTCCTAGACAAGGCATTACACAAATGACAACTGGCCAAGCATAGATCAGATTCAGGGTAATAACTGATATCTGTCTGCAGCCCATCCCACAGAAAAGACCCTGATCTGCACCCCTTTCTTCATTGTACAAATTTTCACAAAGCCCACGTCCAGCAGAAGGATTTTTGCTGAAGAGATGCCATGAAGCTCATCCCTCCACCCTACAGAGAAGGAAGGATTGGTCCAGCCCTGATGGGATTTTTGTTGACATCATAACACATTTTGTGGATAACCACAAAAATCCCTGGCTGCAGGAAGAAGAGAAGCTCGTTCCTTTGATAATAATAAAATCATTAAGGTTGGAAAAGACCTTTGAGATCACCAAGTCCAACCATCAACCCAACACCCACCACCATGTTCACCATTAAACCATGTCCCCAAGTGCCACATCCATGTTTTTTGATCACTTTCAGGGATGGTGACTTCACTGTTTCCCTGTTTCAACTCTTTACAACCTTTTCCATGAAGAAATTTTTCCTACTATCCAATCTAAATCTCCCCTGGTGCAACTTGAGGCCATTTACTGTCATCCTAAATAACTCCCAAAGACTTAAACCCCCATATCTTAGGATTCTGCTTTCTTCCTTCATTATTAAGGTTTCTTTGTTCTCTCCACCTTCCTTTCTCTATCCCCTACATCTTCCCTTCGGCAAACAAATCATCATTTGTTTTCTTTTTCCTGACTAATTAAACCCCCTGACAGAAGGTGGTCAGGTGCTGTAGGGATCTGAGCCTTGCAAGGGAAATTTCCTTAAAGAAGGAAAAACGGGAAAATAAGGATTGGTTAAAAAAGTAAAGATGCCGCCAACAGAGGAATGTCAAGGTAAGAGAGGGAACAGTCCTATGGGATTATCCCATACCACAGCTGAGGAATAAACTGGTTTTTTTGCAAAACACAGGCCAGGGATAGGATCTCCACCTGCCTGGACTGGAGGTGGTCCCAGAGAGGAACTGCTGACAGAGGACACCCCAAAGTCCCCTGAAACCCAGACAAAGCTGTGCCTGTTTGGAGCTGGAAGGAAAACTTCTCCCTGGGCCGATGGGGAACAGAGCAGGTCGTTCTGAGTCGCAAGGGCTGCGATTCTGTCACCAGGCATGACAGGGGAGGAGGGAGGCAATCAATGACATCAGCCAGGATGGAAATAACGAGCGCTGTGCCTGGGGCCACTCGCTGTCCTGCCACCTCATCGCTCTGCCTGGCAGGGCAGAAGGACACTCCTCCTTTCCTTTACAATTTCACCTTGCTTCCTTCTTTTCCCTTCTCTTCCCTTCTCCCTAATTTTTGCTCTCCTTTGTCTTCTCTGTGTCTCCCTTCCTTTGGCTATCTCCCACGACATATTCTGCCTTTTCTTCTTGCTCTTAATGCATTTTTCCAGCTCTCCCCCTTTCAAATTCCCTGCATTTGTCCGTTTCCTTCTCTGGCTTTCTGCAGAACGCTGCGAAAAGCAACTCGATTTGAGTTGTGCTTTTTCCATTACCCTGCTCTGGCTCCAGGGTCAAACAAGCTCCAATTAGACCAAAGTATTTCTTAATGCTGTGCAGTTTGCCCCAGACCTTACAACCAAGCTGTCCTTTCTGCTTTTTCCACCCTCGATACCAAGAAAGGCTTGAACAAAGTCTTTACAGGCACAACATCACACCAATAAAGTCACCAAAAAATTAAACTGTTTATTCTGCTCCAAAATTAAACACAGGCACACGAGTTTGGAATTTCGGGGGCGGGGGGGGGCTTTGTTTGGTTTTAGAAATGTGTTTGCTATTTGTAAGAATTGCCTCAAGCCTGACTTCCTGCACATTTGAAATTAAAGATTCACGAAGGCAGAGAATTGCAGAAGCACCGATTGCAAGGGACATCTGTGGCCTTACAACCCAATTTGCTGCTTGGAGCAAGACCACTACTAACATCAGGTGAGATCAGTGATGGCTTTGTCTGGATCAGCTTTGGGAATTCTCCAGGATGGAGAGCTCCCACCCCACAGGTGCCCATTCCAGAGCCACACCTCTCTATTGGTGACAGGGCTTCTCCTGAGGTCACACAAGAAGAGGTTTGGACTAGATATTTCACTGAAATCATTGGAACAGACTGCTGAACAGGGAAGTGGTGGAATCTCCATCCCTGGAAGTGTTAAGGATAGGTCTGGATATTGCACTCAGGGACGTGGTTTAGCTGTGAACGTGGCGTTACCAGGTTAACGATTGGACTCGAGCATCTCAGAGGTTTCTTCCCAACCTAAATTATTCCATGCGCCTCCCAAGCCACAGTTTGTATCTTTCCCCCTTGTTAAACCACCAGGCACAAGCGAGAGGAATTTGGTTTTATAATTTTTGTAGCTGTCTCATAGGCTGTGACCAGAGTGCCCTTTACATTTTTCCAAGACCAAGCAATGCCCTCTCCCTCCCCTCACAGGTCAGGAGCTCAAAGCAATGAGGCTCATTCCACTCTCCTGACAAAGAACTGGACCAGCTGGATGTGATTTACTCCAAGAATTGCACAGGAACGATTTTGCTGTGCCACTGGCCCAGAGGCTTTTCATGATTCCTGTGAAGTTTTTTTAAGCCACGTTGTATTGATTTCACTGCTGGTTGGACAACTCTTGTCAAAGCAGGGAGGGAGTTGTTAAAATTGCTGGAAAATAATGCTTTTACCAGGACTCACAGAAGCAAACAGCTTTCTCAACAAAAGGGGGTGTGTGTGTCAGTGCTGGAGAAAACAGCTCAGGAGGGTTGAGTGACCAAGAGGTGAATGTGCTTTTGTCACCTGCCGAAAAAACACCGATATTTTTAAACCCTAATTCAGTCAGACTGGGGATTTCTCATCCAGGCTCAGGCCCTGTGGATATCACATTTATACTTTGTTGGGATGGCAAAGCTCCATGTGTCCTGGCCCTGCTCAAGGGAAGACTCAGTTTTCTCCCCGTGGAACACTCATTTCTTGCACTGATTGCGAGACGGAGAGAGGGAGAGCAGGACTTGATCTCTTCTTGGTGGGATCCGGCAAGGGGTGAAAAGAGATTTTTTGGTGGGTCAGCATTGTCAGAGGGCCTACAGGGTCCACTCTACTCAAAGCAGAGGAGCAGTGATGAGGGACCAAAAGATTTCTCTGTTTCCATAGAATCACTGAATAATTTGGGTTGGAAGGTACCTTTGAAACGATCATGTTCCACCTCCACGCCATGGGCAGGGACACTCAGAGCCCTGCCCAACCTGGCCTTGAAATTTCCAGGGATGGGGCAGCCACAGCTTCTCCAGGCTACCTGTGCCAGGGCCTCACCACCCTCACAGGAAAAGATTTATTCCAAATATTTAGTGTAAGTTCAACCTTTTTCAGATTAAAGTCACTCTCCCTTATCCTGCCACCACATGCCAGCAATGGCAGTACCCAACACTGCAACATTTAGGCCCTTACTGGCTATTAAAATTAACCCTATCCTGAATTAAACTCTTTCTCCACCTTCCTTTTAACACTTCCATATATTGAAAAATCACAATAAGGTCTCCCCAGAGCCTTCTCTTCTCCATCATTTCACCTCTGCGAATGGCTTTGAGGTCCCTGCATGAAGATAACTTAGAGGCATCAATAAATAATCTTTTCCCAACTTCCTTCTGGGAAATGTGACACCCTCCCAGCTCAGCCCCTGTCACTTTGTGCCAGCTCCAGAGGAATTCTCCCTTGCTTTGCTTCCCTCGTATCAAAACCACAGATTTCCCATGTCAAAGCTAATAGTCACCCATTATCAGGAACACATTTGCGGAGCTCAGGGCTCCTTTTATGTTATTTGGCCATTCTAAAAGGCAATTCTGTGTAATTACAGCACACAAAAATCACCCAGAGAGACATCTCAACACGCTACTATTTATTAACAATCGCTAACTCTTCAGCGGGTATTGAAAACGCTCTCAAGATACAACGTGACAATTAGCTTTTAGTAAACAGCCTTGATGAAGTTTTCAGGGCAGAGGAGTGGTCATGGAGCCTCTCCTTAATGGGAACTGTCAGGATAATTTCCTCCAGGCTGGCAGGGAATTACAGGAGTTAAGAGTGGGCATTATCTACCTGCCAGTCATCAACGCCACAGTCAGCTCGCTGCCACTCTGGAACTCCCAGGCCGCACTCCCAGTGCCTCAATGTCCAGTCCTGATGTCAAGGATGGATGGATCAGACTCATATTAATGCTGAGGATCACTCCCCTGCTGCCCACCCAGCTGTCCCCAAACATTTCCACCATCACCCCTTAAAACACTCTACATTTTATTCACTCCTCGTCCCTTTCTGAGCACACCTCGCTTGGCCAAGCTACTGAAATCCCAGTTTCATGGAGGTCTGATGAAGATCCCCGAGCCTCTCTGCATCCCTCTGCCAGCTGTGGTTTGGGAATCAGGGGACCCCAAGGAGGAGAGCAGGGTCTATTCCCAGCTCGCCCGCAGGTCAACTGTGGACACGCGGCTCCATCACTTAAGCCAATCTTTTCAAAGGCCTTTCAGCTGATCTGATTTAGGTGGCAAACACTGGCTTTATCTTCTGGGGGCCTATTTTGATCCTCTGGAAATGGAAGGGAATAATGCTGCCCTCCATCTCTTTTCCAAAGCTTAATTCAGCTTAGATTCCTGCTGTGTGCAAATGCCTCAGGGGGGTCCTGGGGCTGTGTCACAGCAATCAAGCACCAGCACCTTATTCTCTGCTGTGCAAAACCTTTGGGAAGGATGGAGGAGAGACAGGAGAGAGCTTTGGGCTTAACTCTTCATGAGCTGGTCAGATGGTGTGCCTAGTTTTTAAACCTTTGTTTTTCATGCATATGGAAAATTTGTTCTGTTCCTGCCTTTCCCTTTAAAGCACACTGAAGAGAAAATAAAACCATTTTCCCCAACAAAGCTGGCAATAATCAAAATGGTCAATTCCTCCACGGGTACGAGCTCTTTGCCTCTGAGAAAACAGGGGCAGAAGTGAACTTTAATCACGCTGTGCAGCAGCACTGACACGGGCACTGCGGTAAACAGCAAACCTCAATCTCACCGTGTCAAAAATGGAAAATCAAATGCTCCAGGATCCACTCCACTGCCCCGAGATGAGGTGGTACAATGCAGGTATTCATACAAACATTCAGGACAGAGGGGACTCGTCCACACTGTTTAGTGGAACATTTATTTTCTAAAACTCCTTGAAATGAGGCTGTGGTGAGGTGAGGTGAGGGTCAGCCGTTTCTCCCAAAGCAAATAATGACAGGACAACGAGAAATGGTTTCAAATTGCACCAGGGGAAGTTCAATTTGAATATCAGGAAAAATTTCTTCATTGAGAGGGTGGTTAAGCATTGCGACAGGATCCCCAGGGAAGTGGTGGAGTCACCATCCCAAGTTTCAAAAAAAAGGAGCAGATGTGGCACCTTGAGGTATATTTAGGGGCTGTGGTGAGATTTGGTTGAAGGTTGGACTTGATGATCTTGGAGGTCTTTTGTGACCTGAACGATTTTACGATTCATGGACCCTGCCACATTCTGAACGTTGCTGGTTGCCACAAGCTGAGACACATCCGGGGAGAATTATAAAAATTAAATATTAGGGACAATTACAGGAGCTGCTGGGGCTGCTCCTCTTCTAGAGCTGCTTCTGCCATGGAACTTACAATTATTATCATTATCATAATAATCATTGTTACTACACCACTATTACCATTACTGGCATTATTTTACCGCAGGGACATATGCTCTAACTACTTTAAAAATGAGTCTTCTTTCCTGCTCTTTCCTGCTTGGATTTGTCCTTTCCTTGTGCTACACAGAGAACAGCCAGTTCAAATTCCCTAACTGACTTGAAAGCTGGTTGCCCTCATCTCTTACAGCTTCCCAGCTGAGCACCTTGCAGGGAAATGTGCTAAGATTTACACACAGCTAAAATAAAATAAGTCCATGGCAGACTGGGAATGGAAATTGAGAGCAGAATCCAGACTGTGTTTATCCTGATTTAAGCAGTATTTTGGTTCCATTCCAGGCGACAGCATTTCACCAAATTACTCCAAACCAGCCCGCTGTTTGTTTTACACTATCAGTGGCATGCTGGAGAGTGGTGCCAGACCAGCAGCTCTCCCCACAGCACGGGCAAAACATTCCTTCCCCTTTTTCCTGCATCCTGCCCTTTGGAGAGACCCTGCTGAGGAGTGAAAGGAACATCTTGAGGCCATGGAGGGCTCCTGTCCAAGATGCTCAGATCACCCATGAGCTGACCACCACGGAGAGCAAATATCCACTCTCCCTTTTCCCTCGCCTGTTCAAGACCAGTCCTTATGAAAAAAAGCTTCCTCCAAAGCACCAGTTGTGAACGAGGACTGCACAAGCCATGCCTGGAGCACCTCTTAAACACTGCCTTTATCCCAGCCCCCTTAATTCAGAGAATCATAGAATATCCTGAGTTGGAAAGGTCCCACAAGGATCATCCAGTCCAACTCCTGGCCTTGCACAGAACACCCCAACAATCCTACCCTGGGTTGTTCCTCACAGGGAATCTCCCGCCCAGCTCCAGGGAAGGGCTGCAGGGAGCTTTTCCCAACTTTTCCCGGGTTTATGGCTCCGTCACTGCTGGAGGGAGCTGCTGGCGTGGTCCTAAATCACAGAATCGGGATAAAATCCGTGACCCCAAAAGCAATTCCCACAGATGGAGAACACCAACAGGATTTTCCGGGAGGGATCCCGACGTCTTTTCCCTGAGAGCATTGTCCAAACACTCCTTGAGCTCTGGCAGCCTCGGGGCTGTGACCATTCCCTGGGGAGCTGTTCCACAGCCCAGCCACCCTCTGGATGAAGAGCCTTTTCCTGATATCCAACCTAAACCTCCCCTGACACAATTCCAGCCATTCCCTCAGGTCCTACCACCATCACAGAGAGAAGAAATTGGCGCTGCCCCTCCTCTTCCCCTCATGAGGAAGCTGCAGACCTTGATGAGGGCTCCCCTCAGTCTCCTCTCCTCCAGGCTGAACAAATCTTAATTATTGCTTGCAGATGCTCCCATCTCTCACTATTCAATCACTGAAGATCCCTGCCCTGGCAATGGCTCCTCACCCAGACTACAACCTTGGAGTAAAAGATGTCCCCACCTCACTGCCAGTCCTCAGAGGCTTTCAGGGGCTTCTTGGCTAAGAAAAGAAGATGAAAGGATTGAAGCCATTGGGCAGTGGGTTGTTCTGCTGCTATGAGGATAATGACAGCTTTATTCCCACTGCAATCTGAGGAACCCCTGGGATCCAGCGTGTTTCCGTCCACAGCTGCTCACTGGGGAATCCCTGGTGCAAATTCCCGAGATGTGGAGCAGCGATGCCCAAGCAGCCCTCGAGGAATCAGCTTCCAACCCCAACCCCCAACTCATTCACAGCTGAGTGATTGGAAAGGGAAGCTGTAACAGCCCCTGGATTTACAGCTGTACTGAGCTGATATAAACAAACTCAAAGTGGTCCCAGCAGTTGGATATTCCCCACTTGGGGAGAGGCTGGCATGATTGCCATGTTTAAAAAGAGGAAAAGGAACCATTCATCAAGGAAAATGAAAGCATTGTCTCACTTGTGGGAGAAGAGCGGAGTCATTTTGCTTTCACAGATTTATTGAATATATTCTGTATATCCTTGTGGTGAGCAGGGCAGGTAGGCAACAAGGAATGGAGCTGCAGACTGAGTTTTGGCTGCCTGTTATCACACCCAGCCCAGTATCAGTTTCTTGATTAGACACTCTTAACATTCAGAGGGACGTTCTGAGCTCAAATACTCCCAATTACAACGCTGACATTTGTTTTCCACACATATTGCCCATTTTTCCTTGAAGATTACCAAAATCTCACCAGGAGGTTTATACACTCAGCTATCAATTGACAGCAAAAGTATGAAGGGCACAAACCTTTCATAAACTGCTTCAATTCGGGTTTAAATGAACATTTGTTGTAAAATAATAATAACGACTTATCCATTTTACCGCATGGCAATTTAAGGGCAACCTCAGCCTTTGGGCAGGGCACAAAGGGCTCAGTGGTGAAGCAGATTGTCAAATTTACCTAAAGAATGGCTTTTCCAGGCCAAAGTACCGTGGAGATGGGAGCAGAACGACAGAAGAAAGACAAGCAACGCTCAACAGTTCGCCTGACTCTTCCAACACACCCTGCTCAGTCCCTGAAGCTCTTTGAAAAGGAAGATTAATCTCATTTAGCACTAATTCTGACTCCCACCCCACGAGCCCATGAAACACAGCTTCCAGCACCCACTTGTTACCATTTTCAACCCAGCCCCTTTGTGATGCTCCCACGCCGTCCCCTGCCTTGCGAGAAGCTCCCTGAGAACCTCCTCGAAAGCCACCCAGAGCTTCAAACCTCCCCTGGTGCGGTGCCCACAGACCAATCCTGGAGACGGCAGATGTGCCACGGCTTTCCGCGGCTCGCGATGAGTAATGCCCTTGTGCTGTTTACACGGGCCCCCACACCCGCCTGCATCCCAGGGATTTTTGTGTTTTCTTTTTAATACCCTTTTAAATGTATTTTATACTCTTTCCTTTCCCTGTTACCCGCTATACACACTCCTTGTACCCTGCACAAACACTCCTTGTACTTTAGCCCTACATGTTTATAACCCCTGTAGTCTGATATTTAGCTCAGTTTGGGGTCTTGCAAAGCGAAGAAGACCAAACATTCAAACTATCTCAGAATCAGAGGCTCTGACCTCGGACAGAGCCTTCTCTCTGGAACATGTTTTTGTAAACTAGGCTGTAGTCTCATTTGGGGGGGTTCATTAGAATAGGGGACAATTACTTCATTTATTAAGTTTCTTATTGGGGGATTGTAAGTAGATATGCTAATTTTGTGAAGTCCATAAAAATCTGGTATGCATTGTACTGGGAGGTCGGTCAGTTCTGGCTCGTCGCTTGCTCCTCTGCGTGTTTTCCACCTTTGATGAGCCTGGGCACCTAGGACCTTATTAAACCGAGGTAAATTCCCTTTTTCCCACTACTCCTGTGTCTGCTTCATATTTTTACTAGCCTGATAAGGCATCACCGGTATCCCTGTGCTCCAGATGGGAAATTCAGCTGAATTTCCCACACTGCTGGGTCAGAGGGTCTCGGTGGCTCAGCACGGAGCAGGTTGAAGTCGTGCTCTCATGGCTGAAGCCTCCCGGGTGACACAGAGGTCCGAA
Organism: Acanthornis magna; assembly: GCA_036785705.1. Taxonomy (NCBI): domain Eukaryota; kingdom Metazoa; phylum Chordata; class Aves; order Passeriformes; family Acanthizidae; genus Acanthornis; species Acanthornis magna. The sequence goes on along the minus strand of JAWUZG010000129.1, from coordinate 262,976 downwards.
TTGAAGATTGCAAATATGAAATTATGGCGGATCGATGGTTATAGGTGGAAATGGGAAGTTGTGGACAAACTCAGTGAGTTTTGGCTTCCCCACATGCCTCCAGCCTGTTCCTCCACCTCCCATCAATGTGCTGCCCCTCTGCCACATCCCTCCTTATACACAGCAAGGCACGGACACAAAGGGGATCTGCGTCACAGAATTCCAGGTAAGAGAGTGGAAAAGACCTGACAAGCTCAGCTCATGCCTCAGCCTGCTGAAAAGCCATCAAAACCACCCACAGCTTCTTCAAGAAAACCTTTGCTGATGGACTCAGTGCTGGACTACCCCTGCAGTCAGAAAGTTTTCCCTTGTGCCTAAATTAAATCTCTCACTCTGCAATTTGAGTGCAATCCCCAGCAGACACAGCAAGCAGATTATTCCCTTTCCACAGCCACCTTCTACCCGTTTGAAGATTATCAACCTCTTTCCCCTCAGTCTTTTCTCCTTGAGGGAAGAGCCAAAATGTCTCATGGAGCTCAGGCATCAGTGTGAAGGCACCACACCAAACATCTCTGACACATTGTCCTCTCCCACACACCCTCCCACACTCTGGGCCATGCCAGTCATCCTGCCTGGACCCAGAGCAGAGCAATCCCAGGCAGGTAACACCCACCCACTTGGTTCACATTTCTGGCCCTCAAATCTGCCCACAACTGAGGCTGAGCGCTGCTTTCCGAGCTTGCAGGAAAGGGGAAAGTGGGAATTGGGAAGACCCTGGTGTCCTGGCTTAAATCCACACCTCCTTTAGCCGAGCGCTAAGCTGGGGCAGGGTAATAGGGCAGCTGTCACACTTGCTAAGCTGCCTTCATGGCAACAAGCCACTAAGCACTGCAGCTCAGAAAAAGCACCAAAGCCCTCAGGAATGCCTGGACACACAGGATCCCAGGCATTCTCCGCGAGGCTCTAATCTGAGCTGAAGACAAGGGACCAACCCCAGCCCTGCTCTGCTCCTGGGGTCACTTGGTTAATGCCAGCGCCGCTCTCGCCTTTCCACCGAAGGGTGAATTTGGCTCGGCATTACTCACGCTCAAGCACTGAATCCCACAACGGCTTTAAGCTCCCAGCCACCTGATCCTGCTCCTCTCCCACGTCCCCTTCAGATGGAGAGATACGGGAGGGTGATGCAGCATTCGCCTGCAGAAGAGTCCCTGCCAGGGCTGCGCCGGCTCCGGCTGGCGGGGGCAGAGCTGCAGCCCCACGCTGCTGCAATCCCACCAGCTGGAGTTTTGTCAGGAGTTAAAGACCTGGGCGAATCCACCAGCGCCGAGCAGGAACTCGGGGAGGAAAGCTGTCAGCCGGGAATATCTCCCCGAGTACCCAACGGATCGACAGGCAGCGGAATCCGCAGACAGCCGCCAAGGAGGTGGGATGCTGGATGACTGCTTATTATGCTGAGCCAAATCCTCCTATTATTACCTCCTGTGCTACCTGTCTTCTTTTAATATATTCAAGTGTTGTCTCTGCTAGAAGCACAGCACAGTGCTGAGAGGGAATTCCGATCCCACTCGTCTCTCATGCCTTGCCTGTGTATGTTCCAATATCAATCACTTATTTGCTAATGGGTTCTTTTATTAGAGATCTGTGTACGGCACACAGCAGTGGCAATCTCGTCAATTCTCCCAGCAGAATAACAAACGCAGGCTGCCTCTGGCACCTGGAGCACACCACAAGCTCCGCCAGTGATCCCCTTCCTCTTAAAACCCAACATAAATTATCTGTGCATTGACTCCAAACTCAAATGAGATTCAGCCCAAATTCACTCTGCAACACGAACTGACAGACTCCACGTCAGTGACAAGAGCAAGCCTTTAAAACCAGGTGATTTCCAGCAAAGCAGTGATGCAGGGACACAATCCAGTCCTTTTTGTTAAGAGGGCACTTTGGAAAAATAATGAACTTCTTCTAAGGGGGAGTTAGGCTGCAGGTTGGCCTGTTTGGCCCTCTAAGAGCATCACACATCATCTTCTTCCTAATCACACTAGGAAAGAGATTAGGAGGGGAAAACTGTCTGCCCAGCTGGTTCCTACACTGTCTTCTCCATTCTCTCCACGCCTGCTGACACTCAGGAGAGCTAAACTGGATTTAGTGAAAAGAGCCTCCCTGCTGAGCACAGCAAAGACCAGCCCCTGATTTACAGAATCACCGGCTTGCTCCTACAGGCTGCCACGGACCTAGGGGAAAAGCACCCCGGAGAAAACACAGCAGCTGCTCCTGCTGTGGAGCAGGAGATGGGCAAAGCCCAGAAATCCCCAGCAGCACTTAGCCCATATCCTTCCCCAATCCCAGCACGAAGCTCTCCCGGGATGAGCAGGAGTCCAGCTGGAGTGGCCCTTCGCCACTCCCACCTTGGCATCTCCGTGCCCAGGGAGAGCTCAGTGGCAGCAGCACAAATCCCCAGGAAATCTTAGGCAACATTTCCAGCTCAAGAGGCATAATCAGCTCCTGAGAGACACTCTACACGCAGCAGCATCCTGGAGAGGACGGGGTGATTGCAGGAAGAGGCGCCAGCAGCTCGAACGCGGGAGCTCGCGGAGGATTTGGACCTCAAAAGCCCAAATGTTCGTGGCTCAGCAATGTTCACCCTGGCACAGCTCCTGCCAGCCAAGGCTCCTAATGCTCTGTCAGGGAAATGACAGCACTTGGGGCTTCCTGGAGCACCCTTCAGGCTCGGGGCACTGTGCAAATGTGGATGCACAGAGCCCGGGGTGTCACCTGCAAGGGTGCTGCAGCTGGAGAAAGGGAAGCAGAAAGCAGGGAAGTGTTTAGCTCAAGGTCACAATTTCCCTGACAGGCACAGAAAAGCTCTGGCTGTAGCCTCAACAACACACCCAAATATACCAAACTCTTCCCCAAATCCCCTGTACAACCTGATCATAGCTTGATGCCTCAAAGACTTTGAGCCTGGCAAAACCAAGAACTTCCCTTCCTCAGAAAAAATCCAACTTTTGAATGAAAGAGTTAACATTGCAGAAGAAGCAGCATCATTATTAACTAAACCTGGAAACTATTGTGAACACGAGAACTGTCAATTCTCAAGGTATGCAAAAGGCTTTGTTCTTATCCAGACTCCAAATCTCACGTGATAAATGATGGAAGAATATAAATGTTAAAATGTTCACCACCAAATGAAGCTCTTCAGTCTTATCTAAGTGAAACCGCAATAATTTTCCATCAAAATATTGTCAGAACTGCTACACACTTGCAAAATATTTGATTCATAACATCAACTTTTTTTTTTTTTTTTCTTTTTTTGCTGCTGGAAAACCTGGATCCCCTCCCTGTGCAAGAGATGCCCTACAGAATTTTAGGAGCTTAAAATAACCCACCTTGTGGTGTGCACTGCCCATGAAGTACAGAAAGCTCCGTAGCACAGGGCAATCTTTTCAGGGGGAAGATCTTTGGGACACAGCAAGGTCCTTGAAGGTCCCTTCCATCCCAAAATGGGATGTTTTCAGAGACTAAAAGGGAAATGTTCTCAGAGAAGAGCTTTATCCCCATGAGTAGGAAGCACACCACAAAAGATGGTGCAAACTGGAGATAACACTGAATAAAGCCTCTTGCAATGTCCCGAGACATAAAACCTGGAATCATTAAGGTTGGAAAATATCTCTGAGATCATCAAGTCCAACCATCAACCCAGCACTGCCATGTTCACCACTGAACCGTGTCCCCAAGTGCCACATTCAGGTGTTTCTTGAACACTTCCAGGGATGGAGACTCCACCACTTCCTTGGGGAGCCTGTTCCAATCCTGGGCAAACCTTTCCATGAAGAAAATTTTTCCTAATATCCAATCTAAACCTGCATTGGCACAACTTGAGGCCGTGTCCTCTCATCTCACAGGTCTGCTCACTGTGGACGCTCACCTGCCTGGCCAGCATTCACCCAGGTCAGCTCTGCCACAAAAAACCCCACAAAATCACACAGGTGCTCTACAACCCTTCCTGGTGGTGCTTTGCCTGTCAGAAAACACTGACATGGAGGTGAGATGTCCCAAAAATTCAGTGCAGACACAAACTCAGCACCTCTACAAGCTCTTGCCACCAGCTCTGAATCTTCATCAAGCCCAGAAATGAGAGGAGAGCTCAGATGCCTCACTCTGCTCAGATTTCTGCACGTAACACCAGTGAGGAGGAGAGAGCAGAGATGTATTTGTAGTCTCGCTCCAGCCCTGAGTGCTGCACAAATCACAGAATCATCCTTAAAGGACCTTAAAGATCATCCCATTCCAACCCCCCTGCCATGGACAGAGACACCTTCCACCAGACCAGCTTTCCCAAAACCCCATCCAACCTGTCCTTAACCAGGTTTTAAAGCTTGATTGACTTCACAAAGGCCAAGCACAAGCAGGAAGGCAGCAAAGACAACACGAGCCAAACTCAAACAAGACAACCAAAGAGTGAAAGGCTTTGCTGCTCATCCTCAGGCTCCTGCTCTATTTCCTTCCCACCTCCAAAAATTGCCAAGAAATATTGCAAAAAACAGCACCACAAGCCTCAAATGCAGCTCTGCAGTTTCCTTTTGTCCTCATTCTCTCTTAACACTGCTATTGTGCAGGTGGAGCACCACAGGCATTGCCCTACCAAGACAGGCAGGGTAGAAAGCTTAAAACAAAAAGACAGTTCCAAAATGCTTGTCTGTGTTCCTTAATTTAAGAGATTTTAATCTTTCATGATGGTCAAACAGCACTTGTGCCAAACCAGAGCAGGAGGCTGCCTCTGTCGAGGGGAAATAGCAGGGGAAATCAAATACAAATCTGAACACCAGCTTTTGAGCTGGATCTGAACAGCTCCATCATGGTTTAGGGATGTCTGTCTCCCCAACTGATTGAAAACAAAGCATTTTCAGCCTCCAGCTTCACTGAAATCAGGAAAAACTGCTTCCTTTCCCCACCACACGAGCAACTCTCAGGTCCCAGCCCAGGCAAACTGTCCTTGGCCAGTCCGAATCAGCAGCAACAGTCGTCCCAAAAGCCTTTTACAGTCTTTTTTCACTGCAAAGGAGCTGTGCCCATAGCAGGGTTACAAATATTTCAAGCTGCCAGGGCCAAAGGCTCCAGAAGGGAGATTTATAGCAATAAATAATATTAATGACACAGGCGGACGGAGCTTCTTGTCCTGAGAGCTCCAAAGGCACATGAAAAACGGCACTATAAATGTCACCACCGCAGACACCAACGATGACGAGATGCCACCTCTGGGGACGGGAGGCAACGTGGGCTTGTTCAGAATGAGATTTGGGGAGGAAACTGAGGGAATGAGGAGCTGGATGAGCACAGCCCTGCGAGCTCACAGGGCAGGAGATGGGTCCCAGTTGGTTCAGCCTGGAGGATGCTCCACATCATCATCAGACCCTTGGATTGGCTTAGTCGGGGGACTCAGGAGATATCCAAGCCCCAGTTTTGCCCCCAACACAGCCAAAGGACTCATCCTGATGCTCATGAATGGACTCACGGCTGGGAAAAAATGAGCAGGGAAAGCATAACCCAACCAGCAGCCAGAGGAGTTGGAAAGAGGTCAAAAGAAGCAATTTTAGGCCTAAACCCCAAAGGAGCAGCTGCGAGTTTAGTTGCAGATATAATAAAACATGCCTGGGGGAAGGAAGCTGTATCCTCCTGCAGACAAGCCCACTCTCAATGCAAAAATACTTGCATGGATGATAAAGGGCTTACACCACCCTGTGCCACCCAGAAAACATCCAAACACCTGGAGCTGAGGGAGCAGCAGCATCTGGCCACATCCAATTAACCATTTTTATTCCAGGCTGCTTAATTAAATCATACCAAGCACTGTGTCAACATAAAAGTCTACATTAGAGAAACTTCTGCTTTAGCCAAGGCAAAGATTCCCTTTGCTTTTCCCACACTGCCTGATCCTCTGTTCAATTCCAGAAGATGGATCAGCAGAGGAGCTTCACCTGCAGCTCAGCTGCACATCTGGGCTTGCTTCACACCAGGCTTTGCCTGGGAAGCTTCCCTGCAGCAGAAATTCCAGTTTATCTTCCCCGACCATGCAACCTCCCTAAACTTCGTCAAGATATCTCAGAGTCCTTCCCATGCAGGACAAGGGTCACCCAGTCAATCACAACCTCTGGAGCCAGAGCCTTGAGCTTCTGTGCCTTGGATGAAGGGTGAAAGATCATCCAGTTCATTCCAGGTCACTCCTGCAAGCTCACGGGGCAGGGGGTAAATCCCACCTGGCTCACCTGAGATCACCCTGCCCACCTTGAGAAGGATGGACACACTCCTGGACAGCACTAATCCAGCAGCTGCCTCCCTGCCTGCTCGGTTTATGGTTGGAAGACAAGGAAACAACAACCCATGGAAGAAGAAGGGTGCAGGGACACCAGGATTGATGCAACCAGCTGCTTCCAGACCCTTTCCAAGCGGGAAAACGCTCCCAGTTCTACCTCTGAGCATCCTTCCACCAGAATATCTCTACCTGAGACCACAAAGTTGGTGCCTCTCTCCAGAGGACCCCGAAAGCTGCTCCTCCCAACATCCCAGAGCCCATTTCCCAGCCCTGTGGTGGCTGGGCCTGCTCGGGCCCGGGCAAACACAACCAACACTGTGTCTTTAAAACCACTTCAGTGCAGATGTTGTTTCCATGGTAACTAGTGGACCAAATACATTAGTGTTTCTAATAATAAACCAAACCTTCATCTTGGAAAATGTGATCCCCCCTCTCCCTTTACCACCCTCACCCTTCCTTTCTTCCTTTCCCCTCCCCTTTTGCCGAATTAAGCCAGCATTTAACAAGCAAGCCATAATTAGTAAATAATTGCAAGGGCCCAGTAACTCCCAGTGCCCAGGCAGATGGAGAAGCTTTAGCTGGAGGAGGGGGTGGCTTTGCTCTGTGAACCTGGGAACTGTCCAAAAAGGGATGAACTACTTATTAAAAAAAAAAAAAAAAAAAAAAAAAGGAAAACAAATCCAAAAGCACAAGGTGGAAGAGAGGAGCCTGCGAGGGGTCTTTTGACCACCCCGGTGTCGTCTTTAGTGCCCTGGCACCCTCCCCGCGCTCTGACTCAGGGTGCAGCCGCCCAGCGATAATTTCTAGGAATCTCGCACTTTTTTTCCGGAGGCTCCGTCCGAGACGCGGCACCGACTTGGTGTCCCCGACAAGCGGCCAAAACTTCGCAACTCCTCCCCTCCACGCTCCCCGATTCCAGAACCTCCGCCCCCCCCCGCAACATCCCACCCCGAAACTGCGTGGGGTAGCGGGGAGGACGCCGAGGCGGGGATGGAGACACGCGGGGAGGGAGGGAGGGAGGGAGGGAGGCGGAGCGGGGCGATTCCGCCCCCCCAAAATAAGCCACGTGCGAAGATTCCGTGCGTGGGGAGCCCACGGGAGCGGACGCGCCCGCGGGGGCCGGCGGCTCCCCACGTTCCGCGGGGTTCACGTCCAGAGGAGCGGCACAGGGATGGAGGGATGGATGGGGAGGATGAGGGGAGCAGCGCGGCTGCACCCCCGATGCGTGCGCGTGTGTGTCCCCAGAGCTGCGGTCAGGGTCGGGGGGAAGGGGAGAGGAAGGACGGCGGGGAAGGAAGGGGGAGGGTTATGCAAAGCCTCACGCTGTGTCGCCACGGTCCCGGTGACACCGGACTGCAGCAGCGGCGGCGGCGCTCGGGGCTGTCCCCGCCGCGCCTCCGCGGCACCCGAGAGCCGCGCGCCGGGGATGCTCCGCTGCATCCCGGCCGCGTCCCCTTCCCTCGCGCTTCATGTCGCCCTGTCCCCCGTGTGTCCCCGCGCCTCCCCGGCCCCTCCGCTCCTCCCTCCGCGGTGCAGCCGGCGGGACTCACCATGTCGGGGCTGAGCTGGGCTAAGATGGCGAAGGCGGAGAGCCGGTCACACAGGCACTTGGTCCGGGAGGCGTCGAGCGGGACCGTTCGGCAGCCGCGCCAGGACCAGGCGCCGGGCGGAGAGGCGGAGGCGGAGGCTCTGCTGGAGGGAGGAGAGCAGGGAGGGAGGGACGGGGCGGCGGAGCGGGGAGAGAGGGAGAGCGGCCGTCAGGGCGGGCGGGGAGCGGGCACCGCGCCCCCCGCCGCCCCCATCCCACCAACCCCCCGGCGGAGCTGCGGCTCCATCCTGCTCCCGGTGCTGCTCCGTGCCCGCGTCCCCCGCCCCGCTCTGACCCCTCCATCACCCTCCGCACATGAGAACGGCCCCCCGCAGCCCCCGGGCTGCCCGGTGTCACGATCGCCATACACACCGCCCTAACCCTATGGCCCTGCCCCACATATCCCATACGCAGCCTGCTCACCCTATAGCCCACCTGTCCCATGTGTGCGCCCATAACTGCACAGCCTCATCCCACAGCCTCTACACGGGCGAGTAATCCTATAGTCCTGCCCCGCATACCCCATATATACCTGCCTGACCCTATAGCTCTGCCCCACATACCCCATATATACCTTCCTGACCCTATAGTCCTGCCTCGCATAACCCATATGTACCTTCCTGACCCTACAGCCCTGCCCCGCATTCCCCATATATACCTTCCTGACCCTATAGTCCTGCCCCGCATTCCCCATATATACCTTCCTGACCCTATAGCCCGGCCCCACATATCCAATATACACCCTCTGACCCCTATAAACCTGTCCTACTTATTCCAGATACACCTTAACCCTACATCCCTGCCCTGCATACCCCATATATACCTTCTTAACTCTTAGCCTTTTTCCACCTATCGCATATATATCTCCTTAACCCTATAGACCTCCCCCACATATCCCATATACACCTCCCTAACCCTGCAGCCCTGTCCTACTTATTCTATATACACATCCTTAACCCTATAGCTCTGCCCCATTTATCCCATATACATATGCACAACCTTATAGCCCTGTGACACTCACCATATTATGACACACATGGATAAATAATCCTACAGCTCGGTCCCTACACAACCCAAATACACCTCCCCATCCCTAGAGCTCTATCCCACATATGCCATAGATGGATATAACACTAAAGACTTGTTGCACAGACCTAAAATACACCTCACTCCCCCATAGCCCCATCCCTCTCCCCATACAGCCCCCAAACCCCTTCTTCACACCCCATATAGATCTGTATAGACCTTCCCCAGCCACAGGAATCCGGATTCGCTGCTCCCACCCTCCCCTCATTCCCTCTCCTCCCAGTTCTCTGTGGCCAGGATCTCCAAAGGCCAGGCCAGGAGCCCCCTCAGCTCTTCCCCACATTCACAGAGCTCTGGGCATGGCAGGGATGCTCCTCCCTCATGGCCAAAGGGACCTGAAGACATCAAAGGGACAAACCCTGCTTTCTCCTGGCATCCTTTCAGGCTGCAGCAGGATGGGGAAGGGGCCATAGATGGGTGTTCATCCCACAGGTGGGGTGGTTTCATTGGGAAAAATTATTGCAGCCCATCTCCATGTGAGCATGGAGGGGAAGAGGGGAATCTCCTGCTCTGCCTCGCGGGCTGGGACAGTCAGGACCCAAGAAGCACAAAAAGTCATTTTCCACCCATTTCTTCTGTGCCTTGTCCAGTCCTCTCTCCTGGAATATGGTCACGCATGGAGTGCAAATGTGGAGAGGAAGTGCAGAAATGCAATGGATGGGGAGAAGGTCAGGATCCCTGTGGAAAACCTGGGCTCCACAGGAGCCCGAGACAGGATGTGGAGGCAGAGCAAAAAGGCCATCTGCCTTCACTGAAGGGACATGGGGGAAAGATGTCCCATCTCCACAGCTGACCATCCTCAGAGGAGGAGACCTTGGCAGCAATGCCAGCAGCGAGCCCATGGCAGCTCCAGATGGAGCCAAGCTGCTCAGCCGCCTTGGGTGCATCACAGATGGCCTGGACATCTCTGTTCTGCTGGCTCCAGAGACCTGCCCTGAGTCACAGACAAGTTTTTTGCAGGTCTCGACTCGGTGCACGCTCTGACCTGCTCCTCACTCAAGGATTCCGAGCCTCCCTCCACCTCCCCGTGCCACCACGGGCTGGGGACCAGCAGGGTGGCAGAGCACATCCTGCTGTCATTATTTGCTCAGATCCTGTTTAACACATGACACTGAGCCTCCCTGAATTATTTCTGGTTTGGATTAAAGCACTGTTCATAGTTTAAAAAAAAAAAATCGCAAAAAAAAGCCAAATTAATTTTACTGTAGAAGTTGTAGGAAACACACAGAGCATATTTTTTTCCGGTGCTCATCCAGAGCTTTCCAGATGCCTCAACCCTACTAAATGTCTGGATGTCTCATCCCTGGAAGTGTCCAAGGCCAGGTTGGATGGGGTTTGGAGCAACCTGGGATAGTGGAAGGTGTCCCTGCCCATGGAATTTAGGCTTGGAACTAAATTATCTTTAAGGTCCCTTCCAACCCAAACCGTTTTGTTATCCCGTGGTGCTCTCAACATCCATCTCGTGGGACATAAATCTGTCTGCTCTGGATCAGCAGCTCTTCACATGATCTTCTCTGAGCTGTCACATCATCTCTTGGAGACTTTCAGATCCTCGCATTGTTCTTTGCTCTCTTTCATGCACCTTCTGGCATTTCCCAACACCCTTCTTGGAAAGGACTGCTCCAAATCTGAGGGGAAATCTGAATTCTGTATTCTCCCCTCTGTGTCCTGCTCGTATTTCCAAGATCTGCATTATTGAGTTGTTCTGTTTATTCACTGTCACCAAGAAAAATGCCTTATTTATGATGTGTACAAACAATGACAAATTCTCCAGCTCTACCAACCAGTTCTGTATTCTCCTAGAAAGTATTAATTTAGCTTGACAAAATCTATTTTCCATAAGTTGATTGCTACTAATGCCTCTGTTTTAATGAGCATGCTATTATTCAATTATAATCATAATATTACCCACAATCCCTAAATTTTTGGATCCTGTTTCAGATGGATATTGTGCCTTAGACAGATGTGAGGTTGCTGTGCTTACACAAACATACTCCTCTCTCCAGATTTTGGGAACTCTTCCACCTTTCTTTTCCTAAAGAGCAATGATCCCCAATTAGTCTCAACCCGCTCTTTTAAAATCCTCGCGTTCCAAATTGCTCTGTCTTGTTACTCTTACACACATCTCACTTTATTGGATGATGGATAGCAGGTTTTCCAGCTGCTGGTGTAATGAAAAGTATTTCATTAGGCTGGGATGTGGATTAAGGAACCAGGCTCTCTTCCAATTACAGAATACAGGCATTTATTGAAATTCCTGCATTATTATAAATAAATCTGTCATTTCGAGCTAGTAACAAACCAATACCATCAGGATTTATTATGGGTTTAGTAGACTCTAAATTTTTCTTTTTATTCAATTTCGCTGTTCTGAAAAATAAAATTCCTACACCTTTTTCTCTTGTATTTTTCAAGCTTTTAATTTGCATTGCTTGCTGCTAATTTATCCTCTGTTCATATTTCCACAACAGCTTTTACTTTCCCTCTGAAACAGACTCTTGTGAGGGTTTTTTTGTAGATATTGGTGCATTTGGCTTCTTGTGGGGGTTTTTCATTATTGAAGGGTTTTTTAGTGCTCTGTTTATCTTTTTTTTCATTTCTGAGTTTGAGGAGATCTAGAAAAGTGCTTTTAAAAGGCTCTTAATTACAGAATTTTGGAATCATAGAATGGTTTGGGTTAGAAAGGACCTGAAAGATCATTTATTCCAACCCCTGGCCATGGTCAGGGATGCCTTCCATTGGACCAGGCTGCTCAATGTCCCATCCAACCTGGCTTTGGATACTTCTAGGGATGGGGTACCCACAATTTCTCTGGAAAACTTGTGTCAGCACCTCTCTGCCCTCACAGGGCAGAATTTCTCCCCAATATCTCATCCAAGCCTGCCTTCTGTCAGTTTGAAGCCATTCCCCCTTGTCCTGGCACTCCATCCCTTGTCCCAAGTCCCTCTCCAGCTCTCCTGGAGCTCTTTGGGCACTGGAAGGGCTCTAAGTTCTCCCCAAAGCCTTCTCTTCTCCAGACTAAACATTCCCAGGTCTTCAGCCTGCCCTTTTATCCTTAACTCTATCCTTAACTTTTTTTCTTTTTAAGCAGCCTTTCCCAACAAATAGAAATGCTAAAACCTCTCATTTTTAAAGCACCAAATTTGTGTACATTGCCACACAGAGACCCACCCCCCGACCCAAGGAACCTGAACTCTCTTCAAATGTGGGAATCCATTTGCCCTCACATCACTTCCAATCCCAAAGTCCAGCTTTACTCATTTAGCAGCTTTCAAAGTAGACTAGGACAGATCTGGGCCATACATCAACAGAAGTAACCTCATCCAAAAGTTTAAAAAAAAAAAAAGGAAAATAAATCAGAAAGCCGACAAGAACAGGAAACCCCAGGGAAAGTATCAGAAAACAAATAGCACTCCCCAGATGCTGTGCCTGGTCTCACATTCCCATGGCAGAAAAGCTGACAGAACAGCACTGAATGCAATATCAGGATAAAATCTATCCAGGGCCAAAGCAACACTTGGCACAGCTTGAAATCCATTTCTAGATGCATACTGAAAGAGTACATAGTGATATCAAGGCAAGAAAAAGATTAAAAATTAAAATAACCACCTTTTGCTCTTCAAAGACCTGGTCTGGTGCCTGCTTATTTATCCTGTTGGACTCAAAGAAAGCAATTGGATCAAAGCCATCCCGTTCTTACTTTAAAAGCTGCTATAAATCACATAAAGGATGGGTGCTGTGGATGTGCTGAATCAGGAACTTGGTGTAAATCACCTCAGAATAAGTCCAGCTACGCCATTTAATAGAAAATGAAAATCTGCCCCTCATTAATACTCGTGATTATTAATTAATTAGTCATTACCAGTCATTAAACCACTCAATGCTCCAAAGACCATGTCCATTCCTCTGGTTTTAATCTCCTCAGAAGAATAGCTTTTCTTTCATCCTTTCCCTCCTCATTGCAAATCTCCCTAATTATCTCTTCTCATTCCTCTGCAACCCTTTTGTTACGAACACCTCTGCACCCTTTGGGGCTGGAGCTTGGGGATGGCTTGGGAAAACCTATTTGGAGGTAGGAGGACATGGCAGATGAGCCATCAACCTCTTCTCACCGATTCCCAGTGTGGATGTAGAATCCTGGAATAGTTTGGGGTGGAAAGCATCTTAAAGATGATCTCATTCTGACCCCTGCCACAGCCAGGGACACCTTCCCCGATCCCACGTTGCTCCAAGCCCCATCCAACCTGGCCTGGGACACTTCCAGGATGGGGCAACCACAACTTCTCTGGAAAACCTGTGCCAGGGCCTCCCCACCTTCACAGTCAAGAATTCCTTCCCAATATCCCATCTAACTTTACCCTATTCCAGTTTAAAGCCATTCTCCCTTGTCCTGTTCCTCCATCCCTTGTCCAAAGTCCCTCTCCAGCTCTCTTGGAGCCCTTTAGGCACTGGAAGGGCTCTGAGGTCTCCCTAGATCCTTCTCTTCTCCAGGTGAATACCTCCAGCTCTCCCAGACTGTCTCCATAGCAGAGGGGCTCCAGCCCTTGGAGCATCTCCATGGCCTCTTCGGGACTTGCTCCAGCAGCTCCACATCCCTCTGATGTTGGAGGCCCCAGAGCTGGATTTGTTTTTCCAGGTGGGGTCTCACAATAATGCCAGTCTTGTGATTTTGGGTGGTCCCATTCATGGTTTGTGAGTGTCTGAGCCCGTTCAGCATCACCTGCTGCAGATCCCACACTCAATACCACCGAGAGAGATCTAATGGGATTTCTCCATGCTCCAGGGAAACACATCTGAGGGAGTTTGGGTCTTGCTGGATGTAGATACCATCCTGCCCATCAAGTATTACCAAAAGCCTCATAGGTCAGGGCAGACTTGAAATCCTAAACAATTCAATCACTGAATTTTGCCATAAAATGATTATTTCACTGGCAGAAGCTCAAATTACTGAACAGATATATTGAAAAAGGGCATGTTTCAATTCAAATGCAAAATACATTCATCCTGGGCCTGATTAAAAGCTCTAAAAGACAATGGGCTATTACAGGTCCATAAGGAGAGGAACATTTGTGTGTTTGCGTGTGCCTCCCTGCCTGTGTGTTCAGGTTTCATTTGTAAATCAGTAGAAAAGCCTTTGATTCTTCCAAAAAATATGCTGGGTTTGTGCTGGGAAACCCATGCTCAAAGCTCAGAGGCAAAGAAAAAGAGCAGAATTTGAGTTCTTCACAAATATTGAATCCAGGTACGCTAATAAGGGAGCAGAATTCTTTCCAGGCAGTCTCCAGAGTGGAGGGAAGAAAGAGGAAACTCTACTAAAGGGAAAACGTGGGCAGAATATTAGAGGAGAGTGCAGTCAGAGTGATTACAACCCAGTCAAAAAGGAATTGTAGAAATCCCCAAACCAGACTGGCGTGAAAAACGTACTGGGAGGGTGAGCAGGGAACCTGACAAGTTGGTTCTGTCTCTAATGTCCGTGGTCAGATTTATCTCCGGTGTAATTCCAATGATGCTGCACAGGAAAATGTCTCACCATATGTTACAACATGACTTTGAACATTACTCGAGCACTTGATGGGGAAAAGCAATTAAGCACTGTCTTGTAGATTTAAACAGGAGCTAAGCACATGCTTAAGGACTTTCTCGAACAGAAATGCTGCTCTGAACAGGAATTTGCACAATTGTTGTGGGAAGAGCCACAGAGCAGAGAGAGTTTTTAAAATCAGGTTAGATATTTGAGATTTGAGAAATACAAGGAATCTCCAGGTGTTTTTTTCCCCAACACCAACAACTTTGTGGTTCTCTGACTGTTCTTGTTCCACATGGACCATTCCCCCTTCTCTAACCAGGCGAGTGCTTGGCAGGGGTCCAGCTGGCAGATTGATTATTAATTTGGAGAACAAACCAGAGATGAAGTCAAAGTTAATCCTTTTTGTGGGATTCCCAAAAGCAATTTTCATTTCCAGCCAAAGGCTGCCCCAAAGCGCCTTGCAGACACTTTGGCTCTGCACAATAGCCCGGGACACAAAAAAACCCTGCAATCATATTTCTGCAAAAACTGTGTCAGAGTCACTGTGCAGGACCTCAGGGTTGAATTAAAGAGTGCATGGTTCCTAAGAGAAAGGGACATGAAAAGCTTTCCGCTTTTTGAAAAAAAAAAGAGGCTGATTAAAAATAAAATAAAATAAATCTTTGATTGGCTGCTAAAGCACTTACAAAGGATCTCATGCCAGAGAGGTAAATGCTGAAATTCATTAAACACTGAGCTAAATATGGGTTTAAATCAATCTTTAACACTCCAGCTGCTCGGAATGTTTTGGACACCCTCAGTACCAAAGTAGTGCTCATGCTTTGCTCAGTTTAGACCTTCCTAAGAACTAAATAAAACCAGCAAAACTCTTTCACAGGGGTCATTCTGTTATCCAAGAGATAATTTTCCCTTTCTGTGATCAATCCACTGGTTCAAAGCCGGGCTGAGCTCTCAGTTATGCTACTGAAAATCCTGTGAGACATCTCACACATCCAGCAAGTTGGTGTAGGCTTATTGGAGCAAAACCAAACCTCCTGGAAAAATCCTGCACTTCTGAGCCTCTGAATTCGAAATGTAGCACGAGTTTGGTAAATCCATGTAACCCAAACTGGAATCTGAGGCTCCAATGAAATAAAGGATTGTCCAGCAATTTCTCTACACTCATTTAAAGGAATCAAATGTCATCAATCTTATTTAGCTCAAAGCCAAGAAAGTGAAATGTGTCCTGGGCTCCTGGGCTGGATCTCTGCTGATGTGGACAGAAGGTCAAGGGAGAGGATTCTTCCCCTCTACTCTGCTCTGGTGAGACCGCACCTGGAGTGCCGAATTCAGTTCTGGATCTTCAGCAAAGGAAAGAATTAGTTGGAATTAGTCCAGAGGGGGCCATGGAAATGCTTCAGGGCTGGAGCCCCTCTACTCTGGAACCAGGCTGGGAGAGCTGGGAGTGTTCACCTGGAGAGGAAAAGGTTCTGGGGAGAGCCTAGAGCCCCTTCCAGTGCTTTAAAAGGGCTCCAGGAGAGCTGGAGAGGGACTTTGGACAAGGGATGGAGTGACAGGAAAAGGGGCAACAATTTAAAATTGAAAGAGAATGAGATTCAGACTAAATATTAGGAAGAAATTCTTCTCTGAGAGGGTGAGGCCCTGGCACAGGTGCCCAGAGAAGCTGTGGCTTCTTCATCCCTGGAATTGTCCAAGGCTAGGTTGGATGGGGCTTGGAGCAACCTGGGATAGTGGAAGGAATTAATTCATGGCAGGAATGTGATGATTCTGAAGGTCCATTCCAACCCAGACTATTCTGTGAGAAGGAAACTGAGGCACACAAAGGAGATACAGATGGATACAGACCTGTAAGAGGGAACTAACAGAGCTCTGATATTTGGAATAAACAGTCAATAAATACATCCACACATCCCTTAGCTGAGCTGCCTGGTTTCTTTACAGGAACTCGAAAAATCCACTATAAAACTTCATGCTCAACTACTCGGATTACTCAGTTTCCTTACGAGTTTTGCTTGGCACTGATACCTTTTTTTCTCATCTCTACCCCAAGAGCACAGACCTGGCACTGGACAGAACAATATTCTGTCAGTTTGAAAGGATCAATAGTCAGAGTAGCAGCTATTATTAAATTACCTCTTTAGAAAAAAACAATGCAAATGGAAAAAAAGGAAAAAGGAGAAAAAACATACTCTTGATCTGGCTGCTTGGTGCAAGGAAAATGAAACCAGAGCTGGAATATTAAATTGATTTTATTTTTTAGAGACCCCTGATTCAAGGTGGTTTGGGGTGATTTCCTTCAGGCCTGACAGAAGTGGAATTAGGATAACAATGATTTAAGAAAGGATTCTGATCTGTAGAAAAATATGAATATTTGGGACTTTCTTTTAATGTGTGTGGGAGAGAGGGACAGGAAAAGCTATAAGGAGGTGACAAGCAAGGCCTTTGCCCAGCTGTGAATTCATGAGCAAAACAAACTGAATTGGAGCATTTTCAGGGGACAAGGTTACTTTCTATCTGCAAATTAGTCCCAGAAAAGAAAAAAAAAGAAAGAGAAACAGCCCATATGCAGCCTCCAGTCTGAAGCCTTAATTAACATAAACAATGTTCAAACGCAGAAAGAAATAGATATTACCATTGAAATAAAGCATATGGCTGCCTAAATATCCCGAAGATTATCTGGAGATAATCTTTTCAGGCACCAGAAGTGCAGCTGACGCTGAGTTGTAATGATTCTCATCACAAGGCCAGGCCATCCCAGCGGAGAGGGAGCTCAGCACTTCCCACCATCATCGGCCTCCTGGGTTTGGATTCTGCCTTTCAAACCCAGAGCTTGTGGTGGATAATTCATGAGCACTTTCCTCCTTTATATCCCTGCTCCACCGCTCCAGAAGAAGGCCTGGAATGCAGGAATCACCTCTTGAAGGAGAAACTTGTACCATGGCTCGGTGTCCAAGGACCTGCTTCAACCAAGGCTGCGTTGGATGGGGATTGGAACAACATGGTTTTGTGGGGTGGGGCTGGAGCTGGCTGATCTCTAAGGTCCCTCCCAACCCAAAGCACTCTGTGGTTTTATGATTCAGTGCATGAGGAAGGAAGGGATGGGGGAGAATTTAGCCCGTGATGCTAATTTCCTCGTACTTCTCTGCCAAACTTCTTTTCCAAAGGCAGTCACAGGACAGATGTTTCATTGGCATGAGCTCCCAGAAGGATTCCTCTGTCCTACCCAATATTTCACTGAACAATCCTGAACGTGTCAGAATTTCGATACAGAAAATGTGATACTGTGGACTACTCAAAGAAGAAATGGAGAAACCAAAGGCGCTTGGTCTTGGGCTCTTGGTCTCTAAATCAGAAACAAATGTGGAAATCCCTGTGAGGTGTCACAATGTTCAAATGCCCCTGATCATCCAGCCCAGGGGAATATTCCTTCCTCACCCCATCCCTGGAAGTGTCCCAGGCCAGGCTGGATGGGGCTTGGAGCAACCTGGGATAGTGGAAGGTGTTCCTGCCCAGGGCAGGGGGTGGAATGAGATGATCTTTATGGTCCCTTCCAACCCAAACCATTCTGTGGTTGAATTACCCCAGTCCTAGTTGTTGTTTAATAATAACAAATCTGTTCTCTTCCACAGCATCAAATTAGGATTGGAACTTGAATTATCATGAGGGTTTTTTCTGTTTGTTTTGGTTTTGGGGTGTTTTTCCTTTTTTTTCTGTAAGGCATATTTGCAGTCTTTTTGTCTTGTGGATTTTTTTTTTTCCTTTAAAAGGATGACATTTTCAAGCTCCTCTACAGAACCCTGTGAAATAGAAAGAGAAAAGCTGACAGCTCCCTATAATCCCTTGGCTTCATTGCTTTAAGAAGAATAAAGAAAAATAATTCTCATATTTAGCCGCACTGCAAACTCTGGTGTCATCAGGTCAGCTCATGTTGGTGGCTGAAGAAGATGACCTTGGACTGCTTCTATAAAATCATCAAATTGTAGAATCACTAAGGTTGGAAAACACCCTTAAAATCATCAAATCCAGCCATCAACCATGTTCACCACTAAACCTTGTCCTCAAGTGCCACATCCACACATTTTTTTACATCTCCCAGGGATGGTGGCTCCACCACTTCCCTGGGCAGCCTGTTCCTGTGTTTGACAATCCTTTCTGTGAAGAAATTTTTCCTGATATCCAACTTAAATCTCTGCTGGCACAACTTGAGGCTGTTTCCTCCCATCCTGTCTCTTGTTACCTGGGAGAAATATCTGACACCCACCACACTACAAGCTCCTTTCAGTCTATTTCCACAACAGATCAACACTTTATCCATTCAAGACTCTATCCTCTGCTCTTAAATTTCCTGTTGTTATCCAGAGCTAAAAACATGTTTACAGCATTTCCGGGATACGTCAATGTAAGAAGTCCAAGTCATAACTCCCAGATTAGGAGTCATGAGTAAGATTGCAAATATGATTTATAAATAAAATAAATAAAATAAAAATGGTATCAGATTATAAGTAAATCTTATAAATAAGGTATGTTTTGGGACAAAGCTGCCCCATTGGATCTTTCCTGCTACTCCAGAGTATCAGAGCAATAAAAATCATAGAATCCTTGAATGGTTTGGGTTGAAAAAGATGTTTCGGTCCCACTGTTAACACAAAACTGCAAAACCTACCACTAAACCACGTCCCCAAGTGCCACATCTACACATCTTTTAAATCCCTCCAGGGCTGGTGACTCAACCAATTCCCTGTCTTGCCTAACCTCACTGGGTGTTACGATCACCTTGGGAAAAAGATGAAAACAGGAGCTGCTGTGAAAGTATTGCAAGCAGAGGTTGGGACTTTGTGAAGTTGACTTTTCCAAGCGGAGGGAAGTGTATCAGTGGGACAAAAGGGGGACGGAGAGGTGAGCAGGAGGATGGCTGCTCTCATTATCATTTAGGGCTCTTTTCCAGCAGAGGACAAGGTGAAATCAGTGAGTGATGGATCTGCCTCCCTCCCACCCCTACGTGACATTCACAGCTGCTTATCCAGGCTTTGCAGGACGGTTCTCTCCAGGGGCAGCTCCTCGGGTGTCCTTGAGCTTGTGTGCAAATGTTTTGGCAGGTCCTGCAAGGCAAGAACCGGAGCCAGGTTGTCCCTGTGTCATACCACCCTGCAGGACCCTCCTGAAACTGCCCCTTGGAGCAAACGTGTTCCAGCTGGACACAAAGATATTCAGCTCACTCCCTGAGCTTCCATGCCAGCTTTCCTGCTGTAATTTCCCAATTACCAAGGGATGCCTGAGACCTGGGGCTGGTTTTGCAGCTATTCCCTCTCAAGCTAGGGAGGATCAAACTGGATCATGGCCCCAAAGATGGGATTCTGCTTTTCTGTTTAGAAAAGAACGCAGCTGCACATCAGGAATTAACCTGTAGCTGGTCCAGGCAGTTCTGTTCCTCAGCCTCGAACAACAGCCTGTGATCCTGTAATCATCCCTGAGAAACTGGGAAAGTTTCCTGGCTGCACAGAAAACAACAATCAACGCACCCAAGGGACGAGCAGCAGCTTTGTCATATGGAGGGAAAACATTCCAGGGAAAATCCTCCAAGGAACAGAGCGCATTAGCAGGATACACCACCTCCTGCACCTGGACATCACAGCCTCATGGGAAGGATGGGAAGGATGCGAGAACAAGGTAGGGAATGCTTTTGCTGAGCGTAGCAGGTGCCAATAGAAATGTAGGACATTGCAGGCAGCAGTGAACGAGCTGGAGCAGCTCCCTTTGGCTGCTCAAGGATGCACAAATGCACTCGGATTAAAGGCTGGGAGAGCAGTGCGAACACCAGGGAAGAAATGTCTCATGCCCTCTGTTCTCACATGTCCTGCTCGCTGCTCAGCACTTCCAACTTCTTGGATGACCCAAACAGAGCCTAAAGGCCCTCAGAGCCCCCAGAGCTCAGGGCAGCAGAAGGGTTTAGATTACCGCAGCCATCACCCCAAACTCACACCAAACCCTGGCACTGGACAGTGGGATTGTCCACCAGGGGATTTGGAACCCAAAATCTCCGGTGTGTGGGACTGAAAGGAGAGAGGGAGATGGAAGTTTGTTGTTAGCTCTGAACAGAGTGTCTGCAAGTCCCAGCTCTGGTCCAGATCTCCTGTCACTCGTGCTCTCTGTTTTTCGGCCTCCCCCTCTCTGAAATATCCATCCTGATGCTCTTCCCAGCTTTCCGTGGCAAAGTCAGGGATGGAGGCACAGATTGCCTCCTGTCTACCTCCAAACAGCACTTCCCAAAAGAGCAAACAAACAGTGCTGCCAACATCCCAGCCCTGTCTCCGAGAGTACAGGAGGCCCCAGGGCCAGGTTGGGAAGAAGGATGGCTCTCCTGCTACCAAAACCCCAGCTCCAGGGGATGCTGCTTCTCAGAAACCTAAATCAGAACATTTTAATGGCTGAGCGCAGGGCTAGAGGATAAAGAGACAAAGAAAAATAAATCAGGCGGATGACAGAGGGGCTGGGAATGGGAGGAGGTAGCAGACGGTAAAAGAAATTAAATCAAGAAGCCAAATTAAGGTGCTGCAGGCAAAGATGAAGATGCTGGATTAAAGATTAACCGTAACCAAGATGGAGATGCGGCCCTTTAAAGGTACAAATTGCTTCAATGCATTTAGCAAAACCCACACAAATCTCCTAAGAATAAAGTTTTCACAGATGCAGCTGGCTCACGGTAACAGAGATATCTGGACCTAAGAACTTTGTGTGGTTTCACGCTCTAGTGTTTCCAGCTGAGAAGGGGAATTAAAAGCAAAGGAAAGGCAATCACCCTAAAAAACTGAAAGCCTTGCACTGAAGTAAAGGAGAGGGGATGCAAGCAATGACTTGAGAAGGCCTTGGCACTGCACAAACAAATTCCGGGGGTATTTTCAAATCATTCTGAATCCAGGGGTGCTGCCGAGCCCTTTGGGGCTGTCTGCTCACTGAGCGTTTCCTAATTTATCTCCTGCCAGACAGCTCCAGAGGAACGGTGGGCGAGCTCGACGTGGGAGTGCACCTTTCACACCTGCTTCTTCACAGCCCAGGGCAAGAGACAGCTCAGGCAGCGTTCCCTCCAAAGTGGAGCAGGTGAAGCAGGTTCACCCCTCGGCTCCAGCCCTGGCAGCACAGGATCCTCATCCCATCATGGCACATCAGGTGCTTGCACCACTGCACATTCCCGCTCTGGGATCGCCGGGAGAAAGGTCTCTCATGCATTGCCACCTCCTTTTAGCACCAGCAAATCACATTTTCCGCTGGAGAATTTAAGATCCTGTTCCTGTGAGGGTAAGGAGGGGGGTGGAGGAACTGGATGGGGTCGTAAGGTTCAGTTTTTTTAAACCCTGAGGCATTTTTATTGTGTCTCTCAAACTTTCTGGTGAGACTCTCCGGGGTGATAGAGACTTAGGAGCACCCCCAAAAGAAGCATGGAATGGTTTGGGTTGGAAAGGACATTTAAAGCTCATTGCAATGAGCAATGACCAAACTCGAGCAGGTTGCTCATCCAGCCTGACCTTGGACCAGGGCTGGAGCAGCCACGACCTGGCTCTGTGAACCTGTCCCGTATGGCACAACTCTTCTCCCGAGACAAAGCCTTGAGCCTTGCTGTTCCTGGCACGATTTCCCCATGATTAGAACCTCAGGGAAACACCAAAATCAAACTCAAGCTGAATTTCAAACCTCCAGCTGGACATCAGAGAGCTCTGAGCCAGGCCCAAGGAATTCAGGGAGCCAGGTGAGAGGAGGACAACACAGATGCCCTCTCCCACATGGACATGGGAATGCTGCTCTGAAGATGAGAAGGTTTAGTCAGTGTGAGCTCAGCTCTTTTTCCCTGCCACTGCTTTCCTTTGCTCCTTCCTTTCCCTTTGGCCTCCTTTTCCTCTGCACTCCACAAAATGAGCATTTCATGGGAGCGGAGCAGCCGAGTGAAGCAGAGCTGGCAGCTCCTTGAACGCATGGAATGCCTCCCTCGTTCCCAGCTCAAATTTCGGGAAGCAACATCTGCCTGCTCCTGAAGGTCATTTGGATCCTGGATCAGGGATGCTGCACCACCCCCTCATTGCTATGCTGTGCCTAGAGCAGCCATAAATGTCCTGTCACATGAAATGCTGGTTCATTACAAGTTTTGGGAGGGAAGGGGCGAATAAAATGCAAAGCAAACCGCAAACCTCCACCCCGACGGGACCAGTGTGATTTCTGCCCTGACTTACGTGGGCGTTTGAAGGAATCCAGAGGTTTTGCTCTGGATTTACATTTGTACAAGGGGAGGAAACCTGTGGGAAATCGAGCTGATGCTAATGCAGTGAGGGGGCTGGCGCAGTCATGGCTAAATAAAGGCTAATAAATAAACGCCGATGTTTAAGATCGCGCTGCCCTCTCTCCTTGAACAAGCCGTTCCCAGCCCTCCCGGGGGCTGATCTGATGTTTTCTCACCAGGGGGGTCGATGTAAACATCTCCCTGGTGGGCAGGGCCCAGATGGATCAGAGGGAGAAGGTGAGATCCCCGGGGAGGTGTGGGAACAGAGCAGCAGCGAGGCAGCTGGATTCAGCTCCAAGCCAGGCTGCCGGGAACGGTACCTTGTCACAGTTTGGCAGCTGTGAGGATGCAGGGATGCAGGGAGCCACTGGCAGCAAAGCTGAGGATTGTAGTGAAAGCAGAAAGCAGCAGAGCAAACTTCGCTTCTCCAGCCTGCATGGGCAGGAGCTGCAAACACAAATCAAGCTCCAGACCTGCAAAGCTGGCAGAGGTTTTCCTGCGGGAAGATTTCCCCTACCATGCAGTCCTGGTGGCTTTATGTGGACAGCATGACTGCAATCGGGTCTGCTGTAATTCTTGCTTTCCCTTGCCATGGATGTCTGGGAGCAGAGAAAGGTGTGGAGACACAGCACCCCAGCATTTTGCAAGGAGCAGGAATAAGGAGCAGGTGCCGAGCAGAGCGACACAGATCTGCTTGTGCTTTTCTCAGGAAAGCAGGTCACGGGGGAGGAGGGGGAGTCGTTTCCCAGCTTTGCTGCTGCAAATGTGTTTAACTAAAGCCACGCTGGTGCCCAAACACTCTGCCAGCCCCTCTGGAGCTCATGCAAAGAGAGATTGCTATCAAAACCTTTTAAAGCCACTTTCTGCTAATGAAAACGGCTTGCAAAGATACAGGCTGGTGGAAACCTCTCTACTCCCAGCAATATTTCCTCATTAGGCTTTCTCCTCCCTCCTCCCCATCCTGCTGTATCTCTGTGCATCTGGAAGCAGAAAGGACAGAATGTTCCCCAAAAAAAACAGGCCGTGGACTTCTATTCTATTCTATTCTATTCTATTCTATTCTATTCTATTCTATTCTATTCTATTCTATTCTATTCTATTCTATTCTATTCTATTCTATTCTATTTAACTCCATTCCATTCCATTCCACTCCATTCCACTCCCACTTTCAGTGACACCCCTACCTTCAGCCACGCACCTTGCCCAAATTGGACAGATGTTGCAGCATCTGTGCAAACTCGCACTCCACTGTCTGCTGTGCTTTATGTGCTGAGGTTCAGCTGAGGTGCAGTGACAGCTTTGGGAGAGCGTTCATCCCAAAGGGAGTTTCTGACTTCCCACTTAGTGAGAAGATGTGGAATATTCCTCAGCTAATTAAATACCTGCCAATTACAAGGCAGCAGCAATGATGACTGTGCTGGCTGAAGCAGTTTATACTAAAAAATGTCTTTGCCGTCCTGTCTGGGGTTTGCAGCACCAGGAGGGGCCTTTCCTGCAGGAATTGCTGATGGTGCAGCAGCAGGCACAGTTCTAGGGGTGAAATGTCCTTTATTTCCTGCCCATCCACCCCTGCCAATCTGCCCAGCAATAAAATGCACATAAACCAGTGCCAAACACATCTATCTCTGCCTTCTCCCTTGGCAGGCGATCGCTCCAGCCCTGCCTCTGCACCTCCCGCAGACCTGAGCAGATTCCTCCAGCTCTGCTTCCACGTTGCAACATCCTTCCAGAGGGAGAACCAGCTCCTGCCATTCCAAAGCTTGTGATACAGGGATCAGGATTGGGCCTGTAGCTCCCAAGCTGGGAAATTCAGAAGTCCCTCTGAGAATCACTGATATCTCATGGATTAAGCCAATAACAACTGAATGCACTCAACCCTCCTGGCAGGCTCTTTGCCAGGGCCCAGGGGAGGCAGGGAGCACGGGGATGAGCCAGGCAGTATCACCATCACAGCTGAAATGCAGAATCCCAGCAGGAAACTTTTATCTTCTGGCTTGGGACTGCACATTGCCAGGGTGCTTTCTCCAAAAGCCGAGCTGGCACCTGGAGCCAGTGATGCCTCAAGAATTTTTAGCTTCTATTCTTCATGTATCTGTAGCTTTGGTGGAGTTCTGGGCTTCATATAAAATGCTAAAAACCTCTGTTAAAATGTTAAAAACCAGCACCTTTAGCCAAAACAATTCCTCTGAGTGGAAATCAGAGGACACTTTCGCTGCCTCAGAGCCCCAAAATATGTAAACAACAGTGAATTGGGGGGAACAAGCTTGGGGTAATTGACATCATCACCTGAAGGTGTAATTGGAGAATTAAGGCCCAATATGCTAATAAGACAGAACTTAGAAAAGGTGAAGTCCTTCTCACCCTGTGCCCATTTTTGGGTGTAGCCTCACGAGAGGGCTTTGTTTGCCCCGAATGTACCTAAAGGCCTTTAATAAATTTGTCTGCTTTTTATTCTCCTAACCTTGTCTGGCCTCTGTTTCAGGTAATCCCAGATAAGGCATCACTGGGAGTCTCCAAAGAAGGAGATCAGATTGCAGAGGATAGGAAAAGGGGAATTCCTGCTGCTGCAGCTCTTTCCATCCCAGCCAGGAAGGAGGGTAGAGGAGATTGTCCAGAGGAGAGGAGCAGATAAGCATTGGAATAAGGAATAAAGGAATGAGCAGTGGAGATTCTGCAGGGGAGAAAGTTTCTGGAGCCACCAAGGAAGCAGAACAAGCTGGGGAGAGAGAGAGAGATTTTCCCCTGGAAATCAAAGGGGGTCCAAGTGTGTGGATGTGTGTGTGGAGAAAGTTAAACAGAATATTCAGTTTGACACTCAGAGGTCCTGAAAGGAAAATAAATTTGGAAACCACAGTGCTAAGGTGGAAATCTGGCTGTATTCTCCCCAACCCCTCCAAAATGTCCCTGCCAACCCTGCTGGCTCATGAATCAAGGTCATCCACGCAGACTGAGCGGCGAGGAGACAGGTGGGTTAGGACAAAAGGGATGAAGCTGCTGGTCCCAGCCTTCACCTGCCCAAGGGGAACAGAATTGAGCAGGAAAAGTACAGTGGATGTGACAGCTCCCACTCCATCCTCCTGTTTGATCTTCCTTTCTTTCCTGAGATGACAAGCGGTGTCAGAGTGAAGGAGCACCGCTCGCAAGCTGGGGGCTCCCAGGCCACCTCTTCTGAAAGCTTTTCTGGGGCGGGAGGGAGGCCAGGAGGACAAAAATAAATGCTCCTTGTTCAGGGGACCTGAGAGCGGGTCCCCACGTCGCTCCCGCTTCAGAGCAGCAGAAAATGTTCTGAGAGTTCCTGTCAGTTCTGCTGCGTTTTGAAGCTGTCTCACCCCTGAAAGCCTCCAAAACAAAGTGACACTTGTCATTGGACCAACACTGCCTCCTCCTAAACCCTCCAAAAACACTAATCTGGGTAAAGGCAAATGCAAAAGAAAATTCCAAACTGTAAGTGACCTAGAAAAGGAGATTTTTTTTTTTTTTTTTTTGTTCAGCTCCACTTGCAATAACAGCACATTGAAAGCTGTGAAATGCTCAGGCATGACAGTAATAGGAGTCATGTAAGTCCTGGTTCACAGACTGTGGCTGCTGGAGACAGGATAGGCAGGACAGCCTCAGCTGCTTCCCAGAGCCCAGGAGGAGCTGGCAGAGCTGGCAATTAGCAAAAGCATCTTTTGCACTTGTAAACTGAGAGAGTTGGGTAGAAAGGAGTTGGAAGCAGGGAATGCTCAGTGCCGCAATACTGTTCCTAACAACACCTCTGAGGTGTCAGTGCCTGAGTGGAGACAAACACAGACCCCTCCAGAAGCGTGGGTGGAGAGGGGTTTTTCTTTTTATAGCTACCTGAGAAAAGAATCAAAACAATTTTTGTCCCGCAAACATGATATTCCTGGGAACACCGTGGTGGAATGCGCCTCCCCATCGCTTCAGACTGGATTTTAGGAAGCTTTTCTTTTTTTATACAGAGGGTAGTCAAACATTGGAAGAGGCTTCCCAGAGAGGTGGCCAATGTCCCAAGCCTGTCAGTGTTTGAGAGGAATTTGGAAAACACCCTTAGGAACTTTTGGAGTGCCGTGAATTGGTCGGGGAGTTGGAGTTGATGATTGTTTTAAATCCCTTTTAACTGAGAATTCTATTCTATTCTATTCTATTCTATTCTATTCTATTCTATTCTATTCTATTCTATTCTATTCTATTCTATTCTATTCTTTTCATTCCATTCTGTTCTATTCTGTTCCTTTCCTTTCTGTTCTGTTCTGTTCCGTTCTGTTCCGTTCCAATGCCACTTCTGAGATTCCTCCCCCAGATCCTGCTGTAATATTGGACACAGGGAGCTCCCTCCTCTCTCCTTGTGTTGTTCCACGTGCAGCAGCTCTGGAGACACATTTTTCTTGAAGCTGCCTGGATTTTAGGCATTTGCATCACAGAGTTCTGCCTCCCTCATCACTACCGGTGACTAAACAGGCCCTTGGAATATACTTTAAATGTCAGGAAACTCTCCAGCACTGTTTTGACCAATACGTGGAATACCAGGATTGGAAAGGATCAGTCTGAACCCAATTCCCAACAGTGGTGAAACATTACTGCACCTTCAATTTGTGTCTGGAAGATTAAAGCCAAAGATTCCCCAGCTGATAGCCAAAAAACCTGCAACAGCCCTTTGCCCAGGCCCCAGCCTCAGATTATGAGTGAAAAAATCACATGCATGTTGATAATCCCTGGGATAATCCTGTGCAGTGCCCTTGAAGCTCTCAGGAGCCTTGCTGAGGTTTGAAGGATGCTCAGCATTTCTTGAGATTTGACATATGAGCTCTATGCACCATTAAATAAATAATAACCACAGCTAAAAATGAATAGCATTCGCTGGTCCCAGCTCCTCTGGACTCCTCCCAATTCAGGCCACAGTGAACTTTTATTCAGAGCCACCAGCAGAGCCGTGAGAGAGGGCAGAAGAGCTGAACTGTGGCTCTGCTCTGCTCCTCCTGGGTGGCTGTGAATAAATCCCTCCCTCATTTTCTCCTTCCCCACCTGCAAATGGCACAGTTCAGGTTCTGGGGACAGCTCATCACTCCTCAGTGCAATTGTGACCCTTTCCATTTCTGTCCCCTTGGCTGGCTGGTGGTGGATTGGATCCATCACCCAAAAATCAGGGACACTGATGTGCTTCCTGCCCATTTTGCTGCCTGCACTTCCACCCACAGCAGGAGGAAAGGCTCTCCTCAAACCTGGGAAGATCGAGGTTCGTGCTGGGTCAGGCTTCAGGCCAGCACTGTAAAATCACAGAATGCTTTGGGTTGGAAGGGACCTCAAAGATGACCTCATTCCAAACCCCTGCCATGGGCAAGGACAATTTCCACTATCCCAGGTTGCTCCAAGCCTTGTCCAGCCTGGCCTTGGACACTTCCAGGGATCCAGGGGCAGCCACAGCTTCTCTGGGCACTCTGTGCCTCCCCACCCTCACCCTGCCATGCACAGGCTCTGGCCGAGGGTGATTTTATTCCCTCAGAGACAAGCAGCAAATCCCCTCCTGACATCCCACCAGCATTCCACTTGCCCATTAAACCCCCTGGAGATGCAGCTCTGGCCTGAAGCACAAGGGAGCTCTGGGAGATGAACACACATCTTCCAACTGGTCAGCGCTGTAATTGAATTAAAGGATTTGCAAAGCCCTGGGAAGAGCCTTGACAGGTCTGAAAATCATTCTATTCCATGAAATTGGGCTTTCTGGCCTCGTTGCATCAGTTATTTTTCTGACTGAGGGTTAAAGTGCATCCAAATAAATCTGATGGTCAGGGCACAGAGGATTTGTCCTCTCCGGGAGGAGAGTTTTGCTCATCGCCTTTCAGGAGGGCCTCTGGGAGAAGCTGCCATGCTGTCAGAGCAGGCTGGATATTCCATGGATTTCCTAATCCTCTCTGCCATGGGGCTGAGAGGCCACGCAGAGCTCAGGTGGGATGCACAGGCTGGTGTTTCGTGCCCTCACGTGAGCAGCCGCGCAGTGATGGCCCCGAGTCTCCTCAATCCACCTCACAAAGACTAAAATTCACGTGGTGACCCTCCCTGCTGCCCACACAAAATAAAAAAACACGACGGGAGCTCCTCTGGGTGACCACTCTGACCATCAATCTCACCTTTAGATAACTGATTCTCAGTGATAAATAGGAATATTTAGTTTTGCTCACTAAAAGGAGCTCCTCGCTCCCAGATTTCCTGACATTTAGAGGAGCTGTCCGATGTTATTTAGCACAGCAGGCTCAGGGAAAACTGAGGCACGAAGCTTACACTGATTTGCCCAGACACACAGAAAGTTCATCATTAGACAAGGGCTGCATCTCAGGCACCGCGGCCTCTTTTTGCTGCGGTTTTTGCAGAACATTTCATCTTCTAGCGTGGTGCACAAGCAGTCAGGTGAAAACGAACACAAGTCCTTTAAAAACAGGGGCAAACTTCCCCCATCCTTATTCACAGTGTGCCCCTTCTTGAACCTTTTCTACCACAGCGATCAGCCCTACCTTGTCCAATTTCCCACCAGTCCATCCTAACTTGTCCAATTTCCTGCCAGTCCATCATCTCTGAACAATGGCATGGACTCCTAAACCTGCACCCCGACCATTCCCCATGGGATCCCATCATGAGAGTGAGAGGTCTGGGACTGGAATGGACAAAATAGATAAAATTAGATATTAGGGAGATATCTAATTTTAGAGATTAGATATTCCCTGTGAAGGCAGTGAGGCCCTGGCACAGGTTGCCCAGAGAAGCTGTGGCTGCTTCATCCCTGGAATTTTTCAAGGCCAGGTTGGATGAGGCTTGGAGCAACCTGGGAGAGTGGAAATTGTCTATTGGTTGGAATGAGATGATCTTGAAGGTCCCTCTCAACTCAAACCATTCTCTGATGCTATGATGAAATTTTAGAAATTCAAATTAATTTTGGTTGTGGTGGGTAATTCTGTGTTTCTGGCCTGCAGTTCATGGATTCATTTAAAAATGAGGCATTTTTAAGAAGTTTGTCTGAACTTGCCTCAGTCTTTCAAGGAAGCTGAGCAAAGAAGCCTTGTGGGGAAACTTTTTCTTGTGTTCTTAACAAACACACATAAAGTAACCTGCTTAAACATCTACCTGGTGTTGATGGCCTGGGCTTTGTCTAACCCTGGCCCTGAGGCACTTTTGGTCCTAACACACCTCCCTCAAACCATGCACAAGCTGCTCTGGAGCCTTCATCTCCCAGCAAAGCTAATATTCCAGAGGATACAGACCCGATAAGATCTGCAGGTTTAGAGACAGAACCGTTTGGGAAGTGGTGCTCTGTATCCACACAGACTTTCCTGTGCTCATAAAGGGAGAATAAAATCAATCCAGCGAGGAAGTACACGGAGATAAAGCGACTCCAGTCTGAATTTTACACACAGAGTGTTCAGAGTCTCCTCCAGTCACCTGAGCCTGCCTTGAAGCTGATTCAAAGCTGCACTCTGTTGGCTGTTGAGTCCCTGGAGTTAGAGCACACCAAAAGCAGATTTCCCCAACCTGCCTTTTTTCCCCCACACTTAGAAGCCTGGGGCTGTGATCCAAAGCTCTCCAGCAGCACACAAAGCTCTCCACCAGCCTGGATGTGTTAGCACAGCCCCAGCCAGGAGTCCTCTCATGAAACCTGGGAAGGCAAGCTGGGTTCCCACCACGAGCCACCAAAATCCCTCAGCAGCCTGGGAAGGCAAGCTGGGTTCCCACCACGAGCCACCAAAATCCCTCAGCAGCCTGGGAAGGCAAGCTGGGTTCCCACCACGAGCCACCAAAATCCCTCAGCAGCCTGGGAAGGCAAGCTGGGTTCCCACCACGAGCCACCAAAATCCCTCAGCAGCCTGGGAAGGCAAGCTGGATTCCCACCACGAGCCACCAAAATCCCTCAGCAGCCTGGCATGTCCATGGCAGACGGCTCCAGGAGAGCTGGCAGGGATGCAGGACAGGCAAGCCAGCCACAGAATCATGGAATTGTTGGTTGGAAAAGATCCTTGAGCCCAATTCTTGACCCAGCAGTGCCGTGTTCACTGCTAAACCTCATCCCCAAGTGCCGCATCTGTGCATCTTTTAAATCCCTCCAGGGATGGTGACTCAACCACCTCCATGGGCTGCCTGTTCCAGGGCTTGATCACTCTTTCCGTGAAGTAATTTTCCCTAATAGCCAATCTGAACTTCCCCTGGTGTGACTTGAGGCTCTTTCCTCTTGTTCTGTCCCTCGTTATCCCTGAGAAGAGACTGACCCTGACCTGGCTGGACCCTCCTGTCAGGGACTTGTGGAGAGCCAAAAAGTTTTCCCCTGAGCCTCCTTTTCTCCAGGCTGAGCCCCCCCAGCTCCCTCAGCTGCTCCTGGTGCTTGTTTGGGGTTTTTTTTTCAGAACACACAGCACAAACACATGTGAACACAGAAACTATCCTGAACCTCATGGGGCTCCAGCTCTCACCCTCGGCGCTGAGCCGAGGTTGGGAATCATCACTGAACCCAAAGCTCCTTCCCAGTGGGAGCCTCCTCCAGGGGTCAGGGTCTGGCTTCTGCCAGTTCTGCACAGGAAATTCATTTATTTCATCCATATTCCTGACCCCTTTGCCAGGGAAGCGAGGGAGCATTTGATTCAGAGTCTCTGAATCCTCTGTCCTCTCCCCCTTTTCCCTTCTGTCAAAAGCCATTAATCCATGCTCTGTTGTCCAGCTTCTCCTGCATCCTGTGCTGTGAAAGGCCTTGGAAAATAAACCAGGACCTGCTTTTGCAGACCCACGGACAATTCTGAGTGCTGGGAAGCAGCTCAGCAAGGCCAAAGGAGTGTCATTCCTCTCCCAAACAGGGATGGACACAGCCCTGTGCTCTGCTGCTTTCTGCTGACAGAATTGGCCACCTCTGTCCTGCCACACCTGGAATGCAGGTAACAATTCCCAGGAAAAGGTGTCCCCAAAATAAGAAAAATTCCTGGAAAAACATCGCCCTGGAAGCTGTTCTTTGTGCTGCCAGCAGCCCCAGAAGCCAGGCTGAGCAGGGATAAATCCTCAGGCTCTGGAGGTGTGACTGGGTCTCACTGCATTGCCCTGTTTTGTCTGCTCTCATCCAGGGCTAAAAAAAGGCTCCCGGGACCATAATTCCATCTGCCTGGATGCACATTGCAAGTGCAGTCAGACAGGCTGAATTAAGGGATACTTTTAACTGGGTTTAACACAGGGGAACTAATGGGAATATTCAGATTAACCTCCCTGCGTGCCCCTGCGTAGCCAGGCTCTGCAAGCACGATGCTCTCTTCCCTCACTGACATCCACAGGAGCAGTTGGGAAAGGCAGGATTTGCAGCTGAAGATGGATAAAAGTGAAAAAAAAAAAAAGCTGAAGGGGGATAAAAGTGACTAAGGGCAGTGGAGCTGGAGTAGGGGGACTGGCAAACGCCAGGAAAGTATGGGATCACATGAAGGGCAGTGTTGCTCCCCCACAGTTAGAGCGTTGCAGTAAAAATATATATATAATTTATAATTAATATGTGCTTAATATATAATATGACATGAATAGGTCCAAAGGGGAGAGCAGGGCACTGATTTCTCACAGGGCTTTGGGGTTCTAACAGACCAAGAGGTCGAGGGAGGTGATTCTGCCCCTCCTGTGAGACCTTTCCTGGACTGGGTCCAGCTCTGAGGCCTCCAACATCAGAAGGATGTGGAATTGCTGGAGAGAGTCCAGAGGGGAAACGCTCCAAGGGCTGGAGCCCCTCTGCTCTGGAGCCAGGCTGGGAGAGCTGGGGGTGTTCACCTGGAGAAGGGAAGGCTCCAGGGAGACCTTAGAGCCCCTTCCAGAGCCTAAAGGGGCTTCAGGAGAGCTGGAGAGGAACTTTGGACAAGGCATGGAGTGCCAGGACAAGGGGGAATAGCTTTAAGCTGAAGAAGAGCAGACTTAAAGAATAAATTCTTCCCTCTGAGGGTGTGAGGCCCTGGCACAGGTTGCCCAGAGAAGCTGTGGCTGCCCCATCTCTGGAAATGTCCAAGGCCAGGTTGGACAGGGCTTGGAGCAGCCTGGGATAGTGGAAGGTGTCCCTGCCCATGGCCAGGGGTTGGAATAAATGATCTCTAAGGTCCCTTCCAACCCAGAGCATTCTGTGATTCTGTGTCTGGGGCACTCATTTATCTCTGCCAGCACAGACAGGCTGCTACTGCCTCATCTCCAGCTCTGGCAGGGTCATTAATGCGCTGGGTGACAGGCAGGGGGAAAGAGGAGCTGTTTCTTGGCTTTGGAAAGCTTTTCTTCAAAAGACAGGCACTGAGAGATGGATTGACTGATGTGATGAACAAAATGATACCGTGGGATGTTAGAGATGAGACGAATCCTGTGTGACACTTTTCTGGTGGTGGGGAGCAGTGGAACAAAGGGAGCTCAATGTGCTCTCCAAAGGGGATCAGATGGAGACCAGCAAGGCTGGGATCACAAAAAGCCCCAAAAAGCACAGGAAAGAAAATTTCATGCCTTTCAACAAGTGGGGTGAAGCCCATGGAGCTCACGCTGTGTCCTGCTCCTCGTGCTTCCTTGCAAGGACTTTGCTGTAATCCCGTAGGACATTCAGCCAGGAATCCAAACAGCTTTAGATTCTGCAGATTATTCACTGGATATGCCACCCCAAAACCAGGAATTTCAGGCACAGCAACTGCACTTCAAGGCTCACAGAATAGCTGGACCATAAATATCAGAGTAAAACTACCCTATGAAAAAATGATACAAGCAATTCCTCCTTCCAGGATACTGTGAGGGCTCCTCTGAATTGTTCCAGACAAAGCAAACAAACAAAAACACCCCCCAAAAACTTACTCTGTCACTGCAAAACTCTCCCTGCAGGACCACGTCCAGGACCAACACTCACCCTACCCCTCAGGCTGTCCCTGTCTGAAAAAATCCCATGACCAGGACTGCCCTCAGCCTCTGGGAGATGTATTTTAGGATACCACAAATTTTCAAGTGATTTTGCCTCACCCCAGAGCTGAGGCACTGTTTGTTTTGTTCTCCACGCCTAACCTTGCTCACACAGGTCACCTTCCTGAACAGCCAGGTTTGCATTTCCTAAGCCAGGTAGGTGAAAGGCTTTAATTACAGAGGCTCTTTCCCAAGGGAAGCTGAGGGTGTCCTTGAATTAAAACCACGGATTCCCAAGATGCTTTCTCTTCCAAAAGCGAAAAGGTTTCTATGCAAATATTTTGGAAGGTTTGGAAAGGCCTCTTAAGATCAGTTATTGTAATGCCTGGTTATTATAATGCTTAGTTATTTTAATGATCCTCCTGGAGACAGAGGAGCAGGAAGGAGCTGCTTGATGGAGCCAGGCATTCCCTGTGGGATAAGGGCTCCCCTGGCAATGCAGACCTGCTGGATCCTCCCTTTTGTGTTTCTGGGGCTGATTTCACACCTGCATGGCCTGATTTTCTCTCCTGCTCCAGGGGCTAAAATACAAGCCCTCGGCTGGCTTGGTCCCTGCTGTCACCAAGGAAGGGACAATCAGTGCTCACCTGTGGCTCAGCCTGATCCCACATTGCCTCTCATAGGATCGCAGGATGGTCTGGGATGGAAGGGCTTTAAAGATCTTCTCATTCCAACCTCCTGCCATGGGCAGGGACACCTTCCACTATCCCAGGTTGCTCCAAGCCCTGTCCAACTTGGCCTTGAAGACTTCCAGGGATGGAGCATCCACAACTTTTCTGAGCATCTCAGTCTCCAGGGATCCAACATCACCCTCACAGGAAATAATTTCTTCCTAAAATCCAATCCAAACCTACTTTATTTCACTTTTAAGCCATTCCCCCTTGTCCCATCACTCCATGCCCTTGTCACACATTCCACACTTTGTGGTTTGTGACTGTCCCTTTTCATCTCACACCACTTCTCCTCATTTACCTGGTCCCATGCTCAAAGAACACCCAAACACAGCTTTGATGGTCTGAGCACAGATTCATCAGCCCCACGGGGCAGCAGGACTGCTCTGTAATATTAAATAGCCTCAGATCTTCCCCTGCAGCCACAGAATCATGGAATTGTTAAGGCTGGAAAAGATCCTCGAGCCCAACTCTTCACCCAGCACCACTAAACCTCATCCCAAGTGCCACATGCACACATTTTTTGAACACTCCCAGGGGTGGTGACTCCACCACTTCCCTGGGCAGCCTGTTCCCAAGCCTGATCACCTTCCCAGTGAAGAAATTTTTTCCTAATATCCAATCTAAACCTCTGCTGGTGCAATTTGAGACCGTTTCCTCTTGTCCTGTCGCTTGTCCCCTGGAGAAGAGACTGACCCCAGCCTCTCTACAACCTCTTTTCAGGGAGCTGTGGAGTGATGCGGTCACCACTAACAACAAACCAACCTCGGCTCTGTCTCCCTGTTCCCACTGCCACATGAAATCCCTGCTGTGCACAAGGTCACGGCAGGTGAGAAATACAACTCTGGTGATGCACAGGAACATGAACAAACACCCATGGCTGTATTTATCGACTCCTCTCCTGTCCCAGCAGGAGAAAGAGGGAGAAGGAGACCAGACCCTGCCTGGGTTTCCACTTCATCAGGGCTAAGCAGCTAATAATGACTCTGGATGAATACCCTTGGAGGAGAGCCAGAGAATCCCAAATCATTCTCTGATTTCAACTTTCAATTTACCCAGCCCGTGCTAAGCTCATTAATCACACTCGCAGCACCCAACACAACAGAAATTAGTCCCTGATCTTCTCCCCTCTTGTTTCATGACATGAGGAGTTGGGGGCAAGGGGAAGAGAAAAGAGAGGAAGAGGTGCCACCCACAAATCTCACAGTCACTCAAAGGGGCTGGGATTAATAAATCAAAAATCTATTGTTAATAGTACAAGCTTAAATATCCATCTAAATGCAAATGAATGAACACTCAGGGGTTCTTCCTCTCTTTTTTTTTTCCAAGTGCTCTGTCCGACAGCTCCATCATTGAGGAAGCACGTGGTCACCTGATAATTGTCTGTTCTAATTGCAATTTTACAGGCCAACCCTTCACGGCCCATGGATTTTAAGTGGCCTTTAAAGGGTTTTGGCATGCTCTGGATGGGATTGGAAGCTCAGGTGGCTGCAGGAACAGGCAGGAGCTCTCATGGGAGGATTGCTCCATGTTCCCTGCCTCTATACCTGTTCAGGATTCAAGGGGTTAAATCTGGAGGCTGGGTCACTGGAATTGTGTGGGATTTGGGTCACCCACAGCACATCTGCATCCTCAGGTGGGTGCTTGTGAGTGAGGGAAGGCTCCACCTGGCCATCCTGCCTTGGAGCAGGAAAAGAGCAATCTTAGGAGGTCACGGTGTCTTCTGAGCAGGCAAAACCTTGACAGGCTGGCTTGGGCTGCACAGGGAATACAGCAGGGTGGAGAACAGGCAGGGAAATGAAGCTGTAAATCCATTAAATTGATCAGAACCGGGAAATGGGATTTCACAGAATCATGGAATGATTTGGCTTGGAAGGGACCTTCAAGAACATTTAGTTCCAATGCCCCTGCCATGGACAGGGACACTTTCCACCAGACAACGTTACTCAGAACCCCATCCAACCTGGCCTTGCTCACTTCCAGGGATGGTGCATCTTTAGTTTCACCCATTTGCACAACCGCCTTATGGAACTGATCATTGGGAAAACCTCCAATTTAATGAAGAGGTGGCAGGAAGGGAAAGATGGGAGCGAAGAGGGGAACCACACAAGTGTGGCTGAACCACAGGATTTCTTGGCACAGAGTCACCAGTCATGACCTCTACCAGGCAACAGGCCCAGGCTGCAGCCTAAAAATCCTTGCCCCGAGCAGGGAACAGTTTCTCAAAACTGTGATGCAAAACCCTTGACAGCTCCAGAGCGCTGTTCAAGTTCGAGGTGAGCAGTCAGGACCGGGAGAACAGGGTTTGCATAATTTGCCTTTCATTAGACTTTCCCAGGAGGCAGCAGCGGTAGCAAATCAGCTTTAAAATGTTGTGCAAATCCGCTTTTTAAAATATTGCACAAACAGCTTGGCAGCTCCCCTTGCCAGAGCTCGCCGGATCAGCTCTAAGTTTTGGAACATCCCCCTGGCAAAAATCTGCTGACATCAGCAGTTGGGACTTTTCAGCTGCTTGGGATTGTAAATGTTGGTTGCAAACACTTGAAGGCGTGCAGACAACACCCCCAAAACACAGGGAAAGTGGAGGCTTAGCAGCAACGTTTGCACAACCGATCTGCCGGGGGCTTTGGAATCCATCCGTGAAAACTGAACCGCGGTGTCCGTGCCAAGAAATTTCCTGCTCGGCTCTTAGCTCCCATTCTTTGATGCCATGAGGACGCAGGGATGAAAGACTGAAGGCATTCCCAACATCTTGTGCTCCCAGAGGGACAGCACGCAGCCCAAGAAGCTGCTGAGCCTTGGGAGGAAGAGTGTGGAGCAGCCAGAGCTCCTGGGACAGGGAGGGACCTGGTTTAGGGGATGACATCCCTGCCCAGGGCAAGGGGATGATCTTTAGGATCTTTTCCAACCCAAACCATTTTCCAGGACGAGGCAGAGCTGAGGATGCTGAACTGGGCACTGCTTTGCCTCCAGTTCAGAAATGGCATCCAAACCTCTCAATCCATGCTCAGCACTGGGCAAATCTTCATCTGTCTCCTACCAGGCACTTCCCAGTGCCAGCTCTGACAGATTCCTGTCTCCACCCTGAATGGCATCAGTGTCCCTCAGATCCAGCCACAGCCAAACTGGATTTTGCTCTTTTCATGCTCAGACTGTCGCTAATTAAATCCAGGTCTGAGCGTGGCAGGGAAACATCTCCATCCTCCTGGACACAGCCCTCTCTCTGCTTTTGGAAAGCCAAAAAGCGATGGGTTGGAGTGCAGAGCAAAAGGGCCAATGGTTCCAACTCCTGCCTTTACTTGCCAGGAACTGGGTTGTTGTACAAGTGCTTTGATTCCATTCCAGCATGGGAGAAACAGCAGATTTAGCAAAGCAGGCCAGCTCCAACCCCAGCCTGCTCCTGAACCTGCCCACCAATCCAATTCTCTGCGCTGACCCACACACTCAGATTGCTCTTTGGCACAGAGATGATGCCTGAATGGCTTACCTAAACCAGAGGCTAAACAAAGTGAAGAGAATAAAAAGCAGTTAGATTTATTGTAGGCCTTCAAGGTGCATTTAGGGCAGACAGAGCCTACTCCAGAAGCTACAAACAAAATGGACAGCGAGTCACGCGTTTTTCATATTTTATAAGTTCTGTCCATTAACATATTGTGCCTCAGTTCTCCAATTACACCTTCAGGTGATGACGTCAATTACTCCAAATTTGCTCCCCCCAATTCACTGCTGTTTACATATCTTGGGGCTCTGAGGCAGCGAAGTGTCCTCGGATCTCAAGTTTTAGAGGAATTGTTTTGTCTAAAAAAATGCTGGGAACAGAGATTTTAGCATTCTACATGGAGTCCAGATCCACACACTAAAATTACAGATACATGAAAGACAAAGCAGCTAAAATCCAAAGGCATCACTGAAATCTAATAAAATCCCCTTTGGTTAATTTCTTGAATTTCACCTGCATCTCAACCATCTTCCAATGCTACAGCAATTTTCACTGCCAGTCAGAGGGACCAGTTCTGCCCTGGGCTACAAGAGGAGTGTGATTCCACAAGCAGGGAGACCCTCTGGGTTTTTCAGCTTTGCTTTGGATCCACTCAGAAATGCCGAATTAATCCGAGACCAACGAGAACGGGGAGCTGAGTGTAAATATGTTGCCTGCCTCTGTGTGCATATGCTACTTAATGGAGCATAAAAGGACAAGAATGGAATCATTTTTCAGATGCTGCAGATAATAATAATAAATAATAATAAATGCAGGGGCATGTGCCAAATGTCTGAGATCTCAAGGAGAGGAACTGACTGCAAGCGGAAGAGGAGCCAGATAGGTCCTCAAACTGAGATGCAAAAGTCAGTGAAGTAAAACCACCATTAAATCAAACACTTTGTATCCTTGTCAAGTTCACTCAAGATTTAAGATCTCACTTTCAGAGTAGATTTTTTTTTTCTTTCTTTCTAGGATGCACATTCATTGACAACTACTCCCCATATGGGATTTATTGTCCTAACTGTTCATGGTAACTAGGGATTGTTTTTTTTCTTCCCTGCTGGCCACAACCACATCACTCAAACCCTCCTGAACAGCACCAGTCATCGCTGGAATTCTGGCAAAAATCATTTTTCTAAATCACAGCAGCACAACGGGAAGTTCATATCACCTGACTTTCACCTCCACAGGCCATATTTGCAACTGATTTTGCTTTACTCTCCTTTAGGCGCACGATTTGGGGTGAGCACTGCAGAGAGCCAAGAACTGCTTTGCTGAGCTCAATCTGAATGACTCCACATTCCTGGGTCCCAGTTCATATATCCTTTATGCGGAAAAATCCAAAATTACACTAAAAGACAGCTCAGTAAGAAGCAGTGCAGGAAGAAAGAAGTGTGAAGGAAGAAGCACTCCCCACCAGGGTGAAGAAAATACTGAGTGGAGAGAACAAGAACTGACACATCGCTGCTAAAACTGTGACGATTTCACCCCAAAAAAAAGCAAATGGACCCGTAAGAGCAAAGGGAAACCCACAGAACTCACCCATCATTTTCATCCCACAGGATGCAGGTCTGGTTGGTGGTTCCCTGCCAGGAGAAGAGAAAGGGAAAATAGAAACAAATCAGTGTCACGCTGCTTATGGGGTGTCTGGACTAGAATGAAAAATGTGGGACCTGAAAAACCCCTTCCACTGCTCTAGGGATGGTGTGTCTGAGTTCCACCAGATGAGCTGCCATGGATCTCAGCCCTCGGAATGGCTTCTTTGAGCCTGAGATTGAAAAACCAGAATAAAATGCGCCTTGGTTTGTTCTGCATCACGACCACTGCAGAGGGATTTGACTCTGCCTCTCTCCTGACTCAACCTACGGATATTCCTCCTTATCCCTCCTCTCACACAGAATCCTTTTGCTGCTCCCTTCTGGAAAGTGGATCAAATACAGCCTGAGCTTTTGTGGGACGTGGTGCTCAGGAGAAGCAGAGCCCTGCAGGAGGGGGTCAGGTGTGTTTGAAGCCCTCCAGAAGAGGTTTGCCACTGACTCCAGCTGTCTGAGACAGCTTTGGAAAATCCCTCCAGGAGAGTCCAAAGACACAACAGATCTAATATTCATGTTGTAGAGCCTCAGGAGGGCATCTCATCTCCACAGCAAGGATGGGCCTTGGGGTATGTAAATGTCCATCCCATAAATCTGC
This sequence comes from Acanthornis magna, assembly GCA_036785705.1. Lineage (NCBI taxonomy): Eukaryota > Metazoa > Chordata > Aves > Passeriformes > Acanthizidae > Acanthornis > Acanthornis magna. The sequence goes on along the minus strand of JAWUZG010000129.1, from coordinate 222,955 downwards.
TTGGGGTTGAGCAGAGGAACCTGGAGGGAATTTTTGACTGCCTTGGAAAGCACTGAGAACAGCAGCAGTATTCCAGAATTAATGGAAAACAACCTTTCCCCTTCCTTTCCCTCCTCCAGGAAGACCATTGTTACATCAAGTTATTTTAATGGGTGCATAATTATTCTCCTGTGATGATGCCCGTAATGAGATGGTGTGAATTGGGGACAAGCTTGGCTGTGTTCCCTGTGCCAGCAGTGCCGCTGCTCTGGAAATGCAGCCTGGTTTTGGGAATATTGAAGGGTCCTGCACCAAGAAAAAGGTGTCAGGAGCCCATCAAAACCACCTCCTTCCTTGCACCTGCAGGAGCAGCACACAGATGGGACGGGGCAGGTTCCCAGGAACTACTTACGTTGTACAGGTGGGAGAATTCGATTTCCAAAGGGGTGAGGAGAGACCGAGGGAATGGCTTCACAGTCACGGAGATGACTTTGGAGTTCAGAACGGTGCTGTTCCTGGGAAGAAGAGGGGAAAGAGAGGCTTTAAAGGGGTTTTTGTGGGGCAGGGAATCCCATTGTAACCATCACTGGTGGTGCAAGGTTTAGAGGACACAGTGCAGAAGGGTTTGACCCCATTACTTTAAAATACCCCCAAAGACACTTGCTGCTGATGGAGCCCATCCTCTGCTCTCTGAGCTCCCCTCGCAGCCAATCCGCATCTATCCCTCCAGGATTCAATCGTTTTATGAACCTTACCAATCCCTGAAGCAATTAAACTTACAGTCTGTATCTATCCCAGAAATAAAATAGCCATGGACTCATTTTCTGTCCCTGCCGTGAGGATGCAGCTCATTTGGACTATGGTGATCCTTGTGGGTCCTTTCCAACTCAGAATATTCCATGATTTCATGGGCTTTCCCAAAAAATTTCTTGTTTTCTCTCTCCAAGGCTGGCTTAACATGCACTGCAGTGAGGCTGAGGTGTGGCTGCCCATCCGTGGGGCAGCACATGATCCTGTCTGGAGGCACTGCTGTGTATCTTCATTCCCTGAGGACCAAAAGCAAATGCAAAAAGGCCAAACCTTTCATGTCGATGTCTAAATGTCTGTGCCCAGTTAAATATTGTAATAAATCTGGCAGATTTGTCTCTTGGGAGGGGCAATAAGTGAGGAGATATCTCCCATTCCTGGAAAGCCAAGCTCTTTGTAGGCACTTCCCTGGACAATGAAAATGTAAATACACAGAATTTCCTCGTTTTCCTTCAGTTTATGGGTGTTTAAATAAGCAAAATGTCCCCCACAACCAGCAGCTGAAAATGCTGCCATGAAGGAATTGGTAGTGGAGTGGTTCCCAGATCGGGCTGCTCCCAGCCCATGTGGCGTCTGTGGACAAGGGAAATCCTTTTCCAAATCTTCACCAAATCTACAGATATTGCTAAAATCTTTCACTTTGCTCTCAGGGTTTTATTTTTCTTTTTATAAAAGAATTAGGTGGGAAAGATTTGTACTTTCTTAACAGCTGCTAAAAAAAATAAAGGGTTTAAAGGAAAAGAGGAAAACAATATTTTGAATTGCCCATGGGTGTGTAAGTGGATGCTCAGAAAGCCACTGTTCCACCAACACTAGAGGGAACAACAGCACTGATTTAACAGGGTGAAGAAAAAGAATTAAATATATATATTTCCTTTAAAAAAAAAGAAAAAAAAATGAAAGAAGAAAAAAAGAATGAAGTGACAAAGCCCAACTATCACCCTACAAAGTAAAAGAGTAAATCAATGGGAGTAGGCAGCTGTAAGAAGCTAAAAATGGGATCTGTTGAAAGGTAACCACCAGTGCATGTCTTCATTAGAGGCTGTGTCTGTAAGGGTCAGTTCTTGGGTCAGTGCTGCTGAATATTTGCATGAGCAGTGTGGATGACACCGAAACCTTGTGGAGGCTCAGGAGCAGGTGAGAATCGATGCAGCAAACAAAAACAGAAAGAACATTTGATTTTTCAGCGTGGCAAGGCGTTAGGACACAGGAGTCACTGGGTGCAGACCGTGAAGGGTGATCAGTGGCCAAAAAGCTCAACCAGAAGTTGAAGGACGCTTATGAAAAACGGAGAGCAAATTTTTACATGAGCAGATAATGATAGTATAAGGAGGAATGGTTTTAAACTAAAAGAGGAGGGGTTTGGATTAAATGTTGGGAAGAAATTCTTTGCTCAGAGGGTGGTGAGGCCCTGGCCCAGGTTGACCAGAAAAGCTGTGGCTGACCCATGCCTGAAAATATTCAAAGCCAGGTTGGACAGGGCTTGGAGCAACCTGGGATAGTGAAAATGTGCCTGCCCATGGCAGGAGGTTGAAACGAGATGATCTTTAAGATCTCTTCCACTGAGATGAAGCAAACAACTTCTCCCTGTACTCTCCTCGTCTGCATTCCACTGTACTGCTGGGTTCAGGTTCACTTTGAGATGGGGAAACAGCAAAGGGAGTCCAAAACAGAGGCACAAAATCGATCCAGGTGCCAGAAAACCAGACAAAAAGGACAAAAAGTTCCCTGTTGCAAGGCTTGTCTGACAGCTCCTTGCACATGCAGGGGGCTTTTCAGTCACCCACCCGAAGGCCCAATGCCTGGAAGGGAAAGTCAGACAAATTCCGCCCTAAAAAGAGAGACAGACTCCTGGCAAAGAAGGTAATTAAGCATCTGAGCAGCTTGTCGGGGGCGGCGAAGGACTCAGCGTCACGGGGAATCTTTCAGGGGGAAGATGAGTTGTTTTTCCTAAAACCATGTTGCAGCCCAGCTTCTGGGGAGAAACAAAACACGTGGAGATTGGGTTTGAACAGGAGTTCAGAGGAGCTCAGAGGGCTCCTGTGTGGCCACCAATAGAGTGCAAAGAGCTGTGAACGCAGCGCTGGGGACATGGGGACAGCCAGGCTGCTGGCTCTGACTGCTGGCCCTGTCCTCTGCAGCAGAGTCCAGCTGGGACCAAGTGCCTCTCTCACCTCCCCGTCTTGGAAAATTAGGTTTTGTGCGTATCCCATCCAAAAATCAGGTTCTGTGTGTACCCCATCCCTATTGTCACAGCTGCCAAGATCCGCTGGGCTCTCTGGATCCAAGGGGACAGCGTAAAGTGTGACTCAGAGATGGAATTGCTGCTTGGGGGAGGTAAATTGGGACAATTAGGAACAGCTCAGCTGGTGCTGTTTGCCGAGTTAAATCTACTTTTTTTTTCCCTTTCTGGAAAAATCACTCTGCATTGAATCAGAGTGGCCCAATCCAGGGTGTGGGTCCACACTGCTTATATGAACCCAGGAATAGCTGCTCTCCTCAGTGGTCAGAAATATTTCTTACCCATGGACAGCTCCATGGTTATTTAACAACATTCTCCTTTTCAGTGCTGTGTCCATTTGCACAGCACTGAACTAAGAGGTACTTTACTGCTGCTGCTTTCATTTCTCTACTTTTTTTTTTCCTTTGACTCTCCACAGGTGATTCAAGGCTCAAGATTTTTTTAGAGAGGGACTGTCCTTTAATTAAGGAACATCTTAAATCAGTTCTCCTGTGGGAATGCTGTTTGGAGGCTGTGGCTGCCGCAGCTGCTGGTTATCAGAGCTCATTCCCTGCTTGGCCAGAGGAAGCTGAAATACCGCTGGATCATTTGAGCCAATGATGTTTATTGCCCTTCTGATCTAATTCCCACTGCTGTAATGGAAGATATTACAGAATACAGTTGGCTGACTTGCTAATTCCTCTCTGCACTCACTCGGAGCTCTTTTGCCATTGCCAGTGCTAAATCTGGAGGTATTTAAATGATTATCGGTGAGGAGAGATGCTCTGGTGTTTATGGTAAATGGGCTCACGCTAATCAGTGCAGAACAGATTTAGAAGGTGCCTTAGGATGCTTAATTTACTGCCTCAGTACCAGTCTCGGGGAAGAAAAAAAAAAAAAAAAAGAGCAAGAGGAAAAGGGAGAGGAGCGAAGAAAAGGAAAGGGAGTGCTGAACACAAAAGCTTTGGTGCCCGAGGCAGTTTGCAGCGCTGGGAACACGGCAGACATGTGCAGCCAGGCGTGCTCTGCTCCCCTCTCTCCTCCCCGAGCCTGTCTTCAGCCCTGCTGCTCTCCAGGGCTCAGTGTGGCTGGCAGCTCTCTGCCAGATCGAGATCGGGGCAGCTGAGCGTCCCCCATCTGTCAGGGCTGCCAAAATCCCTCGTGACGAGCAGGGCAGGGTGAGGTTCCATTCCTGGAGGGCAAAGGGTGGCAGGGAGGAATGAGACAGCAGCACCGAGCCTCCTCCTCCTCTCACATCTGGGGTGCTGCTTGCTGCTCCTCCAGCACGCGATGCGCGAGCCTGGCCCCACCCGAATGCGGGCACCAAAATATTCCCACTGCAGATCAAAATCCATCTCATTGCACCCACTGATCTCTAATTTTCCCTGGAAGACCGGGGCCCAGCAGCCAGAGGGATCGTCCTGGTGATTTCCCAGCTGCTCCCCCTCTTACCTCTGCAGGGAGAGGATGTTGCCCACGTTCCGGTAGAGCACGGTCCCAACCACGAAGACGGAGGAGTCGTCCGACACTGCAGGACACCAGAGGAGAGGGAAGAAGACAACAGCACTGAGACATTCGGGGTGGCAGCTGTCCCCATGGGGCACTCAGGGGTGGGATTTGGCCCTGTGTGGAGGGCTCTCTGTTGGGGCATGGCCAATGCCAACATCGCTGCAGTGGGGTGCAGTGGCTGCTGTCACCACACTGGGTCTCACTGGTCCCCAGAGAGGTCTCAGCACCTTTGGGGTGACCTGGCATCCCAGATTTCTGCCCTCACGGAGGCTCACTCATCCCAAATGGATGGATTGGATGGACCCCCCATTCAGAAACCCCCAAATCCCTCTGACAGCACCACAACAGACAAATCTGCAGGGAGGAAAGGTCTCTTGCAGCCACCTCGAGGCCTTTGGAGCCGTCCACAGCTATCAGGCCATCAGAGAGAAGAGCCGCGCTCAGGCCGACAAGGGCAGCGGGAAGGGGAGTGGTCCCACTGTGCCTGCTCTGACCCCAAAACTCATGTGCAGCCTCTGGGGGCTGCAGCAGATCCAGATGAGCCTCTGAATCATCTGTGTGACCTCTGGGCACGTCACTTGACCTCTTCGTCCTCCTCCTCCTCCTCCTTCTCCTCTTGTTTTTCCTCCTCCTACTCTGCCACTGCCTCGCGGTGCCCAGCTGCAAAAAGCAAGAACTTCCCCCGATAAATCACAGCCGAGGCAGCCCCAGGGCTGGATTTTCAGGGGGAGGAAAAGCAAGTGGCTGGGTGAAAAGCAGTGCTGAGGAAGCCTGGAAAGTACCAGGTGGGGCTTCTCTGATGTCTCAACTGAGGTTGAGCCGACAGTGTGTCTGCTCCATCAGCGCAGGACAGGCAGAGCTCTGCGTGTCTATCTTTCTTATCATCAAATTGGGATATCTGTTGAGCACAAAACTGGGAGAGACTGACAGACAGGCTTGCAGAGCAATTGTGTCACCCAACTGCATAAATCAGTGTTGGCCCATCGAAATTGACTGTTCAAAGTCAGCTCCCAGCAGTGAGGGATTTGGATCTGGTCTCATGAAGCTGCCTGTCTTCATCACTTTGCTCACGATAGTTACTCCCTTTCCCTGCAGCCAGAGAAAAGTGAGGATCAAAACTAATGGAGGTGAATTTCTGCTGGAATCACTGAGTAAACCCTCAAAAACTACACCACCAGCACAAGACACTGAACGAATCAGGTGCAGAAGAGCCCTGGGTGGTGCTCAGGAAACCATGGAGAGGTGAGCACTGATGGGAAGTTGTTTCCTCAGGGTGGATGTCACCTTTTGTTTGCTCAGTAAATACAACTCAGGGGCCCTGGAGCAGCTCTGTGTGAGGATGCTTCCAACAGAAATCTGGAAAACAGCTCCATGGGGAACTGGATACTTTTAGGACAGCCCTCAGCCTCAGAGCAGGATCAGCTCTGCCTGGGTCTGGTGCCAGCAATTTGTCCAACGAGTGGTTAAAGGTTTCCAAAGGTGAAGGCACCACAGCATCCACAAAGAAATTGGGATAACGCTCCCAACGTGCTCCAGCTTCTCCCAGGGAGCTCACGCTGTCTGCAAGGCCCAACAAAACACGAGGAGTGCTTGACATGGTCCTTGCCCTGCCAGTGACTCACCTCAGGGGTGTCACTTAACTCTTCCTGGCCTCAGATTTCCCAATGAAATGATGGCTGATGCCATCCCCAGTAGGGAAACCCATGACAAAAGGTCCTGGTGTGACAACAAGAGGCCAAAGGTCTTTTGTGGCAACGGCTCAGTCTCCAGCCCCTGTCCCAAGGAAGGGGGAGCCAGCAGCTCTCAAAACTGTGAGTGCCAAAAGTAAATCCCATAATCTCTCAGCAATCAGCCCGATTTAGGGTCCTGCTTTTGAGAACTCAATCCTGCCAAATGCTAAGCATCTCTGCCAAAAGGTGAGAGCTTTGAGTGTGGTGGTTCCTGGGACTTTCAGATCATCCAGAAACCTCCAGGTTTTCTTCCAGATCTGGCAGTGAGGCCACCTTTGCTGAGGCACCACCTCCATGCTGGGGCTCCTATCCATGCCCTGATGTGGAACCTCAGTGATAAATGCCCTCTGAATTTCATCTCTGGGGGCAGGAAATTTCACACAATGGCCATAAACCCCCAGATCTATCAAAGATTGTCCATGCAGCAGATTCAGACCCACCAGCTGCTCAACTACTCACCCTCAGATGGCTCTCCCAGGTCTGGATCCAGTCTTGGGGGGCACCTAAAGCATTGTTTGCCTATTTTTGCTGCTTCTTTAGGAAGAGATAAACTTCCACACCCAGGCGCTAAGCCTGAGCTTTGGTGAGGAGTTTAGGTGGAGCTCTTGGTCAGGCCATATTTGAAAGCCTTATTTGCACTCATCAATGCTTCTGGTGTCCAAATATTTGTGAACAAATCCAACTGGGCTGGAAGGGGATTTGAAGACCAGGAAAATGGAAGGAACTACTCTTAGAAAATGAAAGAGAAAATTTGTGCTGGAATATCCTGGCTGTGCTGCCTACCTGAGAGCCCTGAAGACAGGATGCTCTTGGAGACGGTGACCTTGTCCTCTGAGTTCTTGGCCCAGTCCACCATTCCCCTCCAGCCTTTCATGGGGAAGGTGATGTCAGTCGCTGCGTTTGCAGGCAGTTTGTGAATGCCGAGGACTGGAGGGAAGCAAGAAATAAAATCAGTAAGGGAAACCGGCTTCAGCAAATTCCACATGTGCTCAGGAAAGCATGGGAAGTATCAGTGGGAAATTAGACTGGATCTTGGGAGTCATAGGAATGATGTTCTCTTGGGGTAACGTCTATGCATGAAAGGAGATAAAACCAGGGGTTATGATTCACTGAAAGGGTCCTGCCTGCACTAAATCTGGCAGAGGAGAGGTCAGTCTGCTCCAGCATCTTATCTCCAGGAGTGGCCAGCAGCAGCTGATGAGAAGTGTGAGAAAGAACAACACATATCTTGGTCTGTCCCCCCAGCAGCCAGCAGGACTTCCTCAGCTCCTGGCTGCATCCAGATCATCAACTTTTACAGCCACCAATGGACCTCTCTTTTGTGCACTTTCCTAATCCCATCATGAACCCATCTGTACTTTTTGGCTTCTGCAACCTCCTCTGGCAACAAGTTCCACGCTGCGATTGTGCACACAGCATCAATCAAACACCGCCTGCTGCTTGCTCGCCGCATCCATTGGCTGCTGGGCTGTTCTTGTGTTCAAAAAATAAAAGAAAGAATCTAATTCTGCCCAGTTCGTCATCTGTTCTCCATTCTGTAGATATCTCTCAGGTCTCTCTGTGGATGTCTCTTCTTCCTCATGAAATCCCAACTTCTTTGGAGAAAAGCCACCCCATATTTATGTCCGTCCGTGTCTTCCCCCGGACCTTTTTAATGTCCCACCATCTGCTGCCTCCCCTCCTTCCCTGCCCACAGCCCAGGTTATCCATATTGCACAGTAATTAACAGCTTTTGGGGGTCTCTCCCTGATGCGGGGAGTGCAAATGAACTCACCCAGATTGTCCGTGACTTGGTAGGAATCCCGGAAATCTTTCATGCGGAAGCCGATGACATCAATGAAATCCTCCACGAGCCTGAACAGCTCCTTGGCGTTTGGCCCTATCTGCAAAGAGAGGGAGATTTTTGAGTAGATCAGATCCTAACGAGCACAGCAGGAGCTTCTCTGTGGGCAAAGGTTTTCTGCTCTCACACGTGAACTGGAAGCATATGCTGGGCTTAATGGAGTGTTATGGAGCTGTGGAAAATGAGGACTGAGAAATCCTAAAAGGAAGCCTAGGAAGAAAAAAAAAAAGAAAGGGGCAAAAAATGATAGTATGACACTCAGATCAACAAAATTTAGGGTTGGAGGCAATAACAAACAACAAGACAAACAACAGGATTTCCTTTTAAACAAAAATAAATACTTGATACTCTCTGGAGAAGAAAATAACCTATCCATCTCCTTTCATAAAATCATAGAAACACAGAATGATTTGGGTTGGAACGGGCCTGAAAGATCTCATTCCAACTGCCTCTATTGAAAGCAGCCCCACCAAAGGACACCCATGGCCTCATGTTGAATCCCAGGCAGCATGATTTTCTCCTTTCCTGTTTTGTTGTCAGGATCTCACTCTCTAAATGATCAAGTTCTTGGTCCTGGGCTGTCTTGGAGCTTTTCTGGCTCTTTTTTCTTCCCTGGTGTTTCCCCATTGATAAAGACATTGGCAGTAGCTCTCCTTTACCTGTACTTTGCCAAACTTAACACAGGGCTGTTTAACAATAACCAGTTTTCCAGTGACAGATTCCATAAAATATAATCCACTTGAAATGAGCTCTGCTGACTACCTGTCTCTTCCTCAAAGCACATTTGCCTACGGGGGCTTAGCAAATACCACGAGAGGCTGAAGAAAAGCAGTTTTCAGCTCCTCTTCTTTTCCTTTCCCACCATTTTCACGGTGTTTTCAGTTCCTCACCATAATCCAGATGTTCTGAGGTGGCTGAGCAGAGCTGCAGGGACAGCTGGGGACAAGCAGGATGGGAAGGAGGCAGAGGAAGGCTGAGCCATGGAAAGTGTGGGCAAGGAGCACAGGGGTGGCCATGCGTGTCTCTCTCTCTGTCTATCCAAGGAATTTGGACTCCCTGTCTATTCCAAGGAATTGGTAGGACTAAAACTGTCTCAGGATGAGATTAAAAAGTCCTGCCAGTACAGCAGGTGTGCACAGAAGGAGGAGAACTGAGTGAGGATGCTATTTTTAGCTGCATACTTTTATATTCCATTACAGATTGAAATCACAAGGTCAAACCAAATCCGAGCTACACTGGATGTTTTATTTTAGGTTTTATCTTATAATGGTTGACAAAGGCTTCTCAAAAATCATTGTAGCACCTCTCTGAATACCTTTATGGGTTTAGTTTTTATTTTCCTTGAACAGCATCTCTCTGCCCTGGGGGGCCACAGGGTGTTGGGGTGTGAGACTGCAGTAAAGTTGGGTTTATTTTTAATGAGCAAATTGGGAGCCAAAGGCCTTGTTTTAAAATAATTGGTTGATCTCGTGAAAAGCAGGGTGTGATTTTGGTCCAGCAGCCTTGAGGGAGAAGCAGAGAGACTGCTGAAACCTCTGCTGTCATCCTCTTCGTGAAGATTCCTGTGTCCTAAAGTCACGGTGCTGGGCTGTCATCTCAATTCCCACTAAAATACACACCAGGACAACATTCTCGCGGTGATGTTCCCAATCCTCATGTAGGTCACGGGCGCTGCTGGGCTGTGCCTGTCTGGAGGTGCAAAGAGCAGACTGCACAGGGAAAGCCGCCGGGAACCGAGTGCCACACAGAGCGAGCTGTTTTTAAGGGGATCAACAGGGTTTCCCTGTTGTCATGACAACTTGACAGTCTCCTCTGCTCCGTGCTGAAATATGTACACGCACCTGGCGGCTTGAGACCGAGGATTTGGGCACAGAATCACAGAATTGTGGTGTAGTTTAGTTTAGAAAGAGAACTTGGAGGCCATCTGGCCCAACCCATTTGCTCAAACAGGGCCACCTTGCCCAGGACCATTGTCCAGATTGTTCTCTGTCCCAACCAGAGACAGACCACGTCACCCTCATCTAAATGCAATGAGAAAGCACGGGATATCAGGGAGAAGAGAGGAGAAGGCTGCTCAGCTCCTGACAGAGTTGTGTTGCATGAAGGAAATGTTTTCAAGTCCCTGTCTCACATTCTGGATTTTCAACAATTGTGCCAGAACTTGCTGTTAAGAAGTTTTTTCCCAGAGGACTTCCCTAGTTGGTGTGAATATAACTGGACTCTGGGGTTGCTTTGTGTGTTGGGTGATTTTTTTTTCTTGATTATTTGCTGTTTCCTGATCTCTCTGAGGAATTTTGCAGCAGCAAGAGCTCACCAAAGGAATGGTAAAAGGACAAAAGAATAGGTGTGACACGTTTGCAACAGAGAGCTCAAAAGGGGCACAAGGGACAAGGGCCAAATATGACACAGAAAGGAAAACCAATAACACCATCCCCCAATACTTGAGAGTTCAGCTATGGAATTATTCACAGAATCATAGAATGGCCTGGGTTGGAAGGGACTTTAAAGATTATCTAATTCCAAATTCCTGTCATGGACAAGGATATTTTTCACACCTTGCTCAAAGCCCCATCCAACCTGGCCTTGAACACTTCCAGGAGTGGGGATTTCAGGACTGAGCAGGATCCCTAATTGTGGCAGGAGAGAAATAAAGCAAAACATAACTGAATTCATGCTCGGCTCATGCTGAGCAGAACCAGAAGCTCAGAAAATCCCTCCTGTCCTTCATCTTTTCAGCCAGAAACTCAAAGCCATGTGATCCCACTTCTTTATCTTGCCAAGAGGGAAGAGTGGGATTACAGCAAAGCATCAAGATTATCAACTCCAAACCAAGCCTGACGCCTGAAAGCTATCCCAAATTTGGTTTACAACACCAGCATTTCACAGATCTTCATGCAGAGAGTCTGGCTCAGAGCTGAGATCCTGTGGCTTCCTGAGTTACTCCATTAATGTGACTCGGTGTGGAACTAAGCTCATCTCAGGAGGTCATGTAGATGCTTGGAAATTCCCCTCCTCATGGCTTAACCCTGGGCTGAAAGCCTCTTTATTTCCAGGGATGGTGCTGAAGGTTCATACCAGCTGAGCTTCCTCCCATTTTTCCCGGTTTTCCTCCGATAAAATGTTGCTGATGATCTGGACGAAGTTCTGGAGAAGGGAGACAAAAGAGGACAAAGGAGATGGTTATGCAAACATAGCCCAGGCTGGGGAGGTCACAGCGGTGTGCGAGGGACACGCTTCAAGAGGCACGTCCCATTCCCAAAAGGTCCCATTCCCAAAAGGTCCCCCAGCATTTCACAAGTCCCCAAGGATGTTAATGGCAAAACAGGTTTTCATAAGACCTTTTTCCCAAGGCCTTCACTTTAACTACGGAATCTCCTAAGGCATTGGATTGGGAATATGTCTTGTATCCATGACTGATTTTTAAGAACAGATTAGGTAAATGTGTGTCAGAAACTGGTTCAAAACAGATGATCTTCCATTGCCTAAATAACTTCCTATTTTTTTTCTACTATTTCTACTACTTCTGCTGTTTCCAATATATGGAAACCTCAGGATCCCCTTTAGCCAGAGAACAGGCAAAAGAAGCAGAGATGATCAAGAGGGCGCTGTCCATGGTAGGAACTTTCCAGAACACAATGAGAAGGAAGGAGACAGGAAATTTAAGACTATTGATTTTTTTTCTCTAGTTTTACCACTCACTGCAGATCCTGCAGGATCAGTTTAATGTTTCAAGTCATGGGGTGATGACCCATCCCAAGGGTGTATCCTGTAGCTGCTCAGCAGCTGCTGGAAGTAAAACCCTGGGATGAGAAACCATGAGGATATTCCCCTACATCCACATCCAGGTACCCAATGCCACAGGATCATTTTACCTTGAGTCATTAGCCTGAAATCCCTGCCAAATAATGTTCTCATATCAATTAGCCTCTGCAGTAAAGTGCTATCAGGTTGAAATAGTTCAGAGTGACCTTGGCTTTCAAGTTCTTAGTTTATAAAGCAAGGAAGAGTCACTTCAAAAGGAGAATTTGTAAAGAAAGAGAGACATTTATGGTGGGAAAAATCATCATCTAGCTTTTCATCGGTGTTGTATCAGCTCCAGTCAGTATCAGTAATCAACCCTGGAGCCCTGAGTGTGGACAAAACCCTCCAACCCAGGCTTGGGCTCCAGGAAATGCACCTGCGCTCACCTGCACATCCCCAGAGGTCGGGCTGTGGTAAGCCCTACGGAAGATCTCTGTCATGTTCCTGAGTACGTCCATGGTGGACAGCAGGTCCCCGCTGTAGCTGGTCCCATCCTGGGAGATTTCCACGAGGTTCTGGAGCACATCTGACAGCCCATCTCCCATCAACCCACGCTGAGCTTTGGCAAGGTGTTCCCTGGTCTGAGGAGCAGAAAAGAAACACAAGAAAGACTTCAGGGACAGTCAAAGTTAATGAGCTCAGTGAAGGAATTGCTCGGGGAAGGTTTTTGACCTCCCTCACAATTCAGAGTGCGGATTAGATGGATCTGACAGTCTTTGCTGGCCTGAGAGCCTCTGATATTTTTGAAATGATAGAAAAGAGTGATAGATTCTAAATTATCTTCTAAGAGGTTCTAAAATGACAGAGAACTGAAATTTTCTGTTTGCCCACAAAGAGGAAATTGTCCTGCTATGAAGTTTCTTCTGTTCATAACCCAATAGAATGTTTTTGCCCCAAAACCAATTTGCAACAATTTTAGGACAGACTGTACCTTACCCCGAACAGGAGAGTTCAGTTCTCCTTAAGGGCACAGGAGAGCAGCAGAAATTTGTTGTAACAGTGAATTTAAGGTGAACAAAAAATAAGATGCTTATTTAAAAGTGATACAGTCCCAGTGACACTTAATAAGAATGTGATATAAAAGACCCATAGAACCCAGACCCTGCCAAGGTAGATATTAAAATATCCTGGAAGTAACCATCCATAGAGTGCCCGTGCATCAAAAGGTAAGCAGAAAAAGCAGCAAGAGAAAATCAAGGCAGAGCTGGAAACTCCTTTTTTCCCTTTTTTGTAACTGCAGCCATGTAACAATCACTGGGGAGGATCCCAAACCTGCTGAGCTGAGGGAGCGGGGCTGCCTTACCATCATCTGTATGTTCCTGTAATCAATAGAAACACACTTGATGTACGTTGGAGGCTCCCAGTAAGCTATGCCTTCTTCATCCAAAATGCATCTTCGAAGGATCAGCCCTGGAAGAAGAAAGAGACAAAAATGGGAGTGAGGACAGCAGGATGAAAAGCCAAGCATTCATGGGGGTCAGTCTTTTCTGCCAGGTGAGAATGGATAGGACAAGAGGACATGAATTCAAGTTGTGCCAGGGAAGGTTTAAAGTGGATATTAGGAAAAATTTCTTCACTGAAAGCGTGGTCAAGCATCAGAACAAGCTGACCAGAGAAGTGGTGGAATCATCATCCACAGAAGTATTCAAAACATGTGTAGATGTGGCACTTGGGGACATGGTTTATTGGTGGGCCTGGTAGTGTTGGGTTAATAGATGGACTTGAGGATCTTAGAGGTCTTTTCCAACCTTCATTATTCTATGGAGATCACTCAGAACTGGTCAGTGCATCCATTCAGACTTAGCTACCAGCACAAAGGGCATCAGAGGCACCTGCAGATGCCTGAACAAGCCTGAAGGTGGAATTATCTTTATTTCCTTCTCCCTCCTTTTATTATTACAGGGCAGCAAAAGGAACTGGGCAGGAAAACAAAAATTAACAAGCTGGACATGGTGGTGAAAGAAAGGTTTCTTCTCCTGCCCTGGATGGCAGCATTTTTCCAGGCTTGGGAAGCCCCACGAGCCTCCCCAGGTGGTTTGGTCTGGTACTTGCAGCTAAAGCAGGCACAGCGGCTTGTGCTGCCCACACAGCCGGGAGGGGAATAAACACCCGACAGCACCAGTTTTGAATCAGATGAAACTCTCTGAGAGCTGCTTTCAGTCCTCCCCCAGGCCTTCCCTCAGCTCCAGTCCACAGAGGGGTTTGCAGTGATAATCACATGCCTGGCGATGCGGAGGAACAGAGATATCAGAGAGGAGGAAAGGGAGAGGGATCACCCTGTCCCAGCCATCACGATGCCATTTGGAAAGTCTCTGAGGATCAGGTTTGCTGGGTCTGCAATCCCATTGCCTCTGCCAAATGACCTTTCTATGGATACAGCCCGTCCAGGACAGCATTTGGGTGGCACTGAATGTCCCAGGCTGAGTCAAAGAGAGCTCCAGGGTTTTGTCTGTATCCAACCACCTCCCTCAAACGAAATAAAACCTTTATATTCATTATTGACACTGCTTCCCCTGTTTCTGCTCCTGCAGGGGAGTGAGGAACATCCAGCTGAGGACAAATCCCACCAGCAGCATGATCTCCTGCAGCCTTCTCGGCACTGCCTTCCACTCCTTAGGGAACACCTGGATGCCCAGATCCCTTCACTTCACACTGCCACAATCAAACCATTAACTTCAGAACCGAAAGAAATGTTTAGAGAGGTGCTGTGGTTGCTGAGTGTAAGTGGGCAACAGAATTCAGATTTCCTGCTCTCGTACATCAGCTGCTTTTTTGGGCACTAGAGAGAAATACAACACCCAAGTCTAGAGGATTCTAACCAAGTTATTTGCAGATAATGGAGGCAACATAGCCCAGTATTCCTTAATTTCAAACTTTTCCCAGGACTAGGCAGTGGGTGAATGGAAACTACCTCAGATTGTCCAGTAGGAACCAAGACGTTTCTGTTAAACAGTGAAAACAGAAACCCAGAGAAAGTGGATTTATCCCTGGAAGAAGGGAAAAATGGAAGTCCACCTGTCCTGTGCTCCCACAACCAGGTTCTCGTCACCTAGGACACAAAGGATGAAAGATATTCCCTTTCCCACCATGCAGTCACCCTTACCGGTGGCATTGCGGGGACACCGGACGGCTGCAGCATCCCCAGCTGGCGTCTCCTTCCAAACCACAGGGCCAAGACTCTCCTCGTCACAGATTTCATGGGGCTCTGCCAGGAGAGAAAAAACTCCGTTGGTAAAGCTTCCTCCTCAGCAAGGACATGGAAAAGGCAGCAGGAAGAGGAAAAATGGAAGCTTAGTCCATGAGCCAGGAGGGCTGGAGCTGCGCTCCCGGCTCTGCACCTGCTTGGTCCCTCACAAAGTCACCTCACCTCTCTGGAATTTGCTCTGCCTATCTGAAAACTGGGCACGCATCCGTTCCGAGGATTAGCTCACTAAAATCCACGGGAAGGTCCACTCACATCCTTGCCTTGCCTTGAGGCAGATCTTTACAAGAAAACTGCTCTTGTTACACTCTACTGAAGGGTTTATTTCTTAATTTTTAATGGGCAGATCTTCTGTGGGTGAGCTCCATGGCTCTACACTCTACCTCTTCCATCCCTCAGGGTCACCACCCTCAGTGTTGGATGTGTCTAAAATGAGGCCTGGCATGAATCAGTGGAGTAAGAATGAAGGAAAGAACAAATAAATGAAGAGACAGGGTGGACACATCCCCTGGGTGATCTTCTTTTGGGCCCTCTGTCTGCTTCTTGTGCACCAAAGGGAGAAGATCTGAGCCCCAACAAGTTGGAATTGCATCAGCAGCTCATTTCCAAACACTGCTGCAGAGCCCAGGAGCCAGCAGAAATGTGTTTGGAGACATCACAGAAAGAAAAAAAAAACATTGGAAGGAGGTTTTTTGGATGCTTTTGTCTGTGGGTGGAGCTGAGTCGGTCCCAGAGTTGGTGGGACCTGGGAGAAAAACATTCACCACAGGAGATCTTTGTGCAGAGAAACTCATTATTTACAACATGTAAAGCAGAGGGAGCCACGAGGATGGTGCTAAAGCTGTTTGTCACTCCTGAGGGGAGGAGAAAAAACTTGATTTAATAGTTTTTGATTACAGTTTTTATTCATTGTGCATATAAAATTACCAAAATATAAGAAGCCGAGTTTTTGCCTGAAACTGGTCAGGACATGTCCCACTGCTGCTCTGGGACCAACCTGGCTGTGGGGAAGGCTCGAAACTTAAATTATGGGCATGGCAGGTCCTGCTTCTTTGAAGAACTCCTACAAGAGCCAACAAGCTGCCCTAACACCCCTGCTCCTGCAGGAGAGCTCCGAGACCGCGTGGCTCCAGCCCCAGCTGCAGTCCAAAGATGGATCCCTCCCTGGTAGACACTGGGAATGAAAAAGTTGTGCTCTCTGCTTGGAAACAGATGCTCCTTTCCCTGGTTTAAAGTTCCCTGGTGAACAATCACTGTTGTGATGAACCCCGGAGGACAAGCGGGGCCCCAGCTGTGCTCTGCACGTAAGCAGGGCTCGTCCCTGTGCCAGCAGCTCACGGCCGCTGCAGATAAGGCAGAACAGAGGTGGGGAAGAGGCAGTTCCATTCCCAGCCTGCTGATGTGGAGCTGTGGGATGGGGGGATTGAATCATCCAGCGGTGACAGCACTCGGTCACCCCCAGAGCCCATCCCAGAGCAGGGAGGGAATTCCGAACTGCTGTCCCCTGGACCAGCGCTTTCACCACGGGCACGGATTGTCCAGCGGCTCACAGGAGGATTCTGAGGTGTGGAAGCTTCCAGAACCCTTGGCTACAAAGCAGAAGAGCACATCAAAAACAGAGAGGGAGAATGCTCCCATCTCTCCTCCCCTTTCTCCCCTGGCCTGTCAAAACTTCCCGGTCTCGTCACCCCTGCAGTGTCCCTGGGGACCACTGAGGGATGCTGTGGATCAGAGATGCTCTTTAAAAATACTCTGATTGGAGTTGTCTTGTCAGTGAGCGCAGGAGCAATTCCCAGGCCAGGAAAGAATCATTTCATCCTTTCCTTTTTTCTTCTTTTTTTTTTCTTTTTGATGTTGCTTCACAACAAAATCCCTTTTACCAGAGTAACCTATTTGCACTGGGAGATTTTAATAACTAACCCAATTAAGTTCAATTCTTCTGCTCGAATCAAATCACGCCGGCATTTGATACTTTCTGGAGAACAAATTGAGCGGGTTTATTTTTAGCCTCTGATGTTTCCCCACCTTTTTCCTTCCCTCGCAAATTAACAACTGCAGCGAGACCCTTCTGGTTGTGAACCCTGGCAGGCCCCAGTGCCTGAGACTTGCCTTTTCCTTTTGAGCACTGCACAGGCATCAACCCCTGCAGAAAGAGAAGAAAAGATCGGGCTTGTTCTGCCAGGGCCCCAGCTGGCACACACTGAAGCTGAACTAAATCTGCCTCACTCTGTAGACACCACCAGACAACCCGGTGCTAAGATTTTCTGTGCAGAGGGAGAGCTTTGTGGCAGAGTTAGAAGAGGTTCTCACACGCCACTGCTAATTGAGAGGCACAGCTTGTAAGGAGAGGTGATGCCTTTTATTAGAGCAGAGCTGGGAAGAGTGACGAGGCTGTCACACAGCCTCTTTCTCTGTCATCTCCGAGCTGAACGTGCTGGAACTTCCGTGCTGGAGTTCTCTGCCTTTCATCTCTTTGTCTTCAGCACTTTGTGAGGGAGTCTGAGGGGTCAGCTTGGCCTCCACGTGGCAGATCTGCCCCCCGGGAACTCCTGCATCAAAACTGCTGCCTCCTGTTCTGTAGGGAGACTCCCCTTTCCAGCTGGAACTGCCATGAGAATCCCTCCTGTCCCTCACTGAGCTGCTCTGACAATTAATTACCCTTTCAGTCAAAACTCATGGCCTGTTAGGATCGATGCGATCTGACTGCCAACATCACACAGGCCATTGATTCCCCACCAGCAATTTCACCAGGCCCTTCAACTCAGGCTGAGGAAGAAAGCAAAAATGGTGCACAGGCCTTTTTTTTGGTCTCTGTGTAGTCTGTGAGAGGCACACAGAAGCATTCCCACTTGCAAGTGTTCGCTCCTGCTTATTTTTCACATCCAGCCCCAGGTTCTCCTCTGCCCTACAGCTCTCTCACCCTCCATTCAGCTTTTGCACTCTGCAGGACAGTGAGATTGGGTAAAGCTCTGACAGATGTAGACACTTTTCTTTTTTAAATACCCATTGATGTGCAGGTTTCACAGAAGTAAAGGGTGGGAAACAACTGCAGCATCCTCAGTAACTCAACTACTTCATGGAGACCCCATTATCAGTTTTTACTACTAAACACTGTCTCTTTTCCTCCTGTAACTCTATGACAATGAAAACATGAAAACCACCAAAGCAAGACTGGTGGGATTGACCAAATATTCACTGAAACCAACATGGTTGCACTGGGTTCTGCAACAGTGAAATCATGTATCTTGTACCTGAGCCATGGGTAGGATTTCATTAGATCACAACCCTTTGTAGCATTGAGATCTCTGACACAGGACATGGAAGCCTTTCCCAAAATCCCAAATCCCCTTCATTCACGAGGGTTCTGGGGCACATACCAGGACACTTTCTGTCATTGCACTGCTTGTACTCCTCCTTGGGACCCTGGCAAGTCTCTCCACCGAAGAAGGGGCCGTAGCACACGCGGTCGCGTCTCTGAGTGCCACCTCCACATGTGGCGGTGCAGCTGCCCCACACTCCCCAGGCCTGCCACTTCCCATCCACTGGAAACAACAAAAAAAAGAGGAGAGAAACAGCCTGTTAGGTCCCAAACATAATCTTCAACAGGAGGAGTCAAGGTCCTAAGGTGAGTAGAGGAACATGGGGTGAGTATGGCAGGGTTTGGTAGGAAGGGAGGTCTCCTGCCTTGGATCTTTGTTTGATCCTCAACAGACATTAAATCAGAGCGTTCCCATTCCCATTCCCATTCCATCAGTCCCAGGGTGTTTTTCTGTTCCTCCTCAGCACCTTCACGCTCTGCAATAGCAGCCCCATCTCTTTCCTCGGGCTGAGATTTGGGGCTGTGCTCCTGAACACTCTTCCCACAGGCAGGGATTCAAGCTGGCAGCCACATCTGCCAGGCCAATTCCATAGCTGGAGTTCATTTGGGATGTACAACGCATGTGTGAAAATAGACCTCCCCAGAGAAGGTCTGACTCGGGGATTTTGAGAGACCAGCAGAGCCCTTGGGCAAAAAACCATGAAGAGACATCAAATAAATTCCCCCTCCAGCTGTTTCCATTGCACTGATGCTTCACGTGCCTCGGAAAAAGGTTTGGGATGTTGTCTCATTCCACTGTGTCTTCTCCCAACATCTTTCCAGATTCAGAGGAAATGTGACTTCTTTCACATTAACAATGACATTTATCAAAATGCTGCTTCTTTTACGTTAACAATGGCATTTATCAAAGCACCATAAAAATGTTAATTAGCCCTCACAACAAGCCTGCAAGGTAGGGAAACATTCTCCTCTGCTGTACCACAACAACTCAGTGACAGAACTAGAACAAGGCCTGTGTCTGCCCTTTATTATTTGGGCTTTAATTATGAGTTACCACATCATCTTGAGTTGAATAATTCCTTTTGGGAGGGTGGGAGATCCATGCTTTGTCCAAGAAACAGAAGAAAATTACCAAAGAAGAGGAACTGCACGAAATTCTGGTGCTTTATTTAGTGACATTTTGTGCAGTGGAAAGTATGGCCTGAGATGCTTTGACAGATAAGTCTGAAATCAGTGGGACAAGGTTGTCTGAAAAAGAGTTCTGAAGTCCCTTTTTGTCTTTGAAGATCTCCATAAGTTGCAAAGAAGGAGTGAGATACCTAAATATCAAAACATACTCGAGACCATGTAGGAAAATCCAATACCTCTGTCAAATAGTGCAGATAGTTTTGCTACCAGAGAGTAAAGGAATTCCCTGAAGAAATAGGGAGACCAGGATGAATTCCAGTAGGAATTATTTTTATTATTATTATTATTACTATTATTATTACTACTACTAGAATTACTACTACTATTATTATTTTTACTATTATTGCTGTCTTTATTATTATTGTAAGTCACAGATAGATGAGTAAAGTAAGTGACAGGTCTTACACAGAAATGAACAAAGGCTTTATTGTGCCAGACCTCCTCATTGGCAAGGTTTAAAGCTGAGCTACAATGGAGGATTCCCTGTTTGCATCAGATATAACTGGGAACGTTGAAATCGTGGGAGGAGAGGAACAAAACAAAAAGAGGAGGAAAGTTGAAGCCCTGTGGAGGCAAGGGAAGGGTTTCATTGATATTTTCTTGGGGTTTTTTTAAGCTCATCCTGAAAAGCTGACAGCTAAGTTTAGAATGACACATTCCTTGTGGGCAATCACTCACCTCTCTGGGACCTCCTGAAACATTTACCAGCGCTGGATTTTGGCCGGTGCTGTTGGAATGATCCAAACCTCCTTATTACTGCACTGAAAAGGGCACAAGTCTTCCCCAAAGAAACATTTTACTGGGACTGCAGAGAAAGATGGCCCAAGAGAATGAAAAGAATTGGTCACCCACCTGGGCACTGGCGCAGGAAGCAGTCCCTGGTCTCCACCCAGTGGCCCTGGCACTCGGCTCCGCCGTAGGAGGGTCCATTGCACTCCCGCGTCCTCTGCTGGGTCCCGTTGGAGCAGGAAGCGGAGCACGAGCTCCAGCTCGACCACTCGTTCCAGTTGCCGTCCACTGAGTGGCCCAAAGAAAGAAAACAAGCGGAATGTGAAAACCTCTCCCTCTGGAAGGAGCCACGTGCGGCCAGAGCCTCTGGCCTTTGCCTGCCAGTGAGCGAGGTGGGGAGATCAAACCAGTGCCACAGAGCTTGGGAGAGGGCAGGGGTCATCAAAAAAAGTTTAGGCAACCATGGCAACAGGGATTTTTGGGACCCTCTGCAGCCTTTGGCAGTCCCACAGGATTTAAATGTGGTAACGTTTCAATTTTTGTGTTCCACACTCTACGTAACACCATGAAAGTTGAAATTATTGATATTGCACATTCCACCATGAAAGTCCAAACTAATAACATTGCCAATCACAACACAACATCACACCGGAGGACGTGAATCATGTTTCCACCGAACGCTTTGAAGGGATCAGCACATTACCGTGTGACATTTCCCATTTGGTCCAATCAGCACTTTTTTAAGGGAACTCATTTTTCAGCAAAGCAATGCATGAATCTGTGGAGCAGGGACTTTCTCAAGCATGCAAATGCTCTGTTTGGCATTAAAGCACACCCAGAAACCTCTCAGTGTCACTGACAGGAATCCATGATTCCTGCTAGGTGCTGTCCAACAAAAGACCAGGAGCAGGGTGAGTGTGTGTGGTCAATGTATTTCTCTCACAGCTGAATTAACTCTGACAGGCTGGATATATTTCTGCCCAGCAGTGTCTTTGATAATTAAATAGAGGAGGGAGGGACAAGGGAGGTTATGATAGGGACAGGGTTGGAGAGAAATAGAAATACATCTTATTATTGTGGTATGGACTGAGGCATTCCCAAGTGTGGCAGTTGCACCCTAATTGGTCCCTGATCAACAGATCCATCACCCAGCCTGCTCTTCTTGGGGCATTTTTCTCATTAACTGTGGTCATCATGCTCTGTTTAGATCTAATTAGCTGCTAGATCTCACTCAGGAAAAACAACATGAATCCCTGAAAAGTCTTAATTCTGGCTCAAATCACATTTCAGCTCTTTTTTTTGGCTTTGTTTGTCAATCCAAGAAAAATAAATGCCAACTGATCCCCCATGTAATCTGCAAGGAATTGATCAGCCCTGTGTAATTCCCATTGCACTTGAGCAGCTTTTTGTTTGAAAACTCAGTTAAAAAAATGTTAAAAACATTCAAATGAGCAACTGCTAACTCGAACAAGATCACAAGGTGTGCAAAATCAGGCAGGCATAAAGACACTTCCAAAAGGTTCATGTTTTTAACAATCCTAAATTTATATTTTCATTGTGCATAAATTCAAGGCTTTGTGCTAGTGCCTATCAATCCCGAAGAAGGGAAATGAAAAACGAGGTGTTTGACAGGTGGTTGTTTTCTGGAAATGATCCAAAACTCCACAAAGAAGGTCCTACCAGGTACAAATGAGCGTGGCTTTTCTGGCTGGGGGTTGTGCTGTTAAGTTTCCATGGACTGTCATAAAATCATGGAATCACAGGATGGTTTGGGTTGGAAAGGTAAAGATCTTCCAGCTCCACCCCCTGCCATGGACAGGGACACCTTTCACTGCCCCAGGTTGCTCCAAGCCCTGTCCAGCCTGGCCTTGGTCACTTCCAGGGGTGGAGCAGCCAAAACTTCTCTGGAGAACTTGTGCCAGAGCCTCACCACCCTCACAGGGAACAATTTCTTCCTAATAATGATGCTGTCTGCCCTTCATTAAAATTCCCCTATGTTGGAAAAGTGAGATTACATTTCCCACATTAAATGTGACATTTACCAAAAAAATTGCATTTATGGAAAAAAGTCAAATTTTTCCAGTGCATTCCCTGCTGCTGGTGATTGGCAGCTCATCATAAGTGCAAGCATTTGGAGGTCAGAAAATAAAACATCCAAATCCATCATTTGGTTGTTCACTGTGTGATTGGGAACAGGTAATTTCCTTTTATTTATTCACAGGTTGTAATTCCAGAGACGTTTTAAAAATAGGAGAAACAGATGTGGCTGTGCTGTCCCTCCAGCACTTGCACTGACGCCAAGATGTCTCTTGGTCAAGATGCTGAGGGTTCCCATCACAGCCAAGACCATTTGGTGCCATGGTCACACCACAGTGGGGGTCTATCAAAAATATTCATTGTCTGCTGCAGCCTGTAAGGAGACAGGCATTGTCTTCCTCCTTTTTCCCTTTTTCCGTGGACCTGGGGCTCAGCCTGTGGTATCCACCGCTCCGGAGGAACAAAGGCTCTGCTGTCGCTGCAGCAGAGCATTTTTATCAGCTGTAGCAATAAATCCTCGGAGCGGGGTGGTAATGAACACTGTGAGTGTCTGGGGTGTCAAACGCCCATTGTTGTGCTTCAGTGATTCCCCCAACGCCGCTCTCATTTGGCGCTGCCAAGCCGCTGATTGCCTTTGTGGCACTAATTAGAGCTGAAGCCTTGCAGTTGGGGCTGCTTGTCTTTTCCACCGCTGTTTCGGCCGCGTATTTATTTGTATTTAAATTAATTATGGATCAATGTTAACTCAGGGTATGCTTTATTGCCCAAGCAATGCCAGCTCTGACTTCTTAAATTTGTCTTTTTATGACAGAGTCAATTTGGTGTCTGGGAGGTTCTTATTCCAAGTAGAGTCTTCTGGACAGCGGCCAAATATCCAAGGATAGTTACTTGGAGTGAAAACTCGATGGGAAATGCCAGGAGGCTTCTCACTGTTTTCACAAAGTTCTCATCCCTCCCACAATCCCTCTCCTCCTCCAGGGACATAATAATGTCTCATAATGATTCTCATTAAACTGGAAAAATGTCAGTTGACATTATCCAGGGAGAGGGAGGGAGTTTTGGGGAGCTCCCTTGTGTACAGATCGTGTCCACCAGGACACCCAGAGTTAAATTAAGGGGGACTCTGTTGTAAACCCGGGGCCTGTCAGAGGAAAGAAACCTCTGGAACACAAACGGATTTCCAGGTGGCAAAAGTAATTTCATCTTGAGGTACTTTCTGGTGTTTCAAATCAAAACTCAAGGAAAGGCATTTGGAATTGAAATCTAGGGGTGGGGAAAAGGCACTGAAAACTATTAAATTTGGCATTGAAGGCTGTCAGGAGTCTCTTGGTCCATCTCACCTGCCAGAGCAGGATCAGCCATAGAGAAAACTTGCATATATATTGAACTAATGCACAGACAAGTAAAACGATTAATTCCAGCACAACAAACCCAGTCAGGCAAAATAGCGTTAAACCATTCAGTGGGGAGAACAGGTTAAGGTGGAAATAAGGTGGAAATAGCAGTGGCAGCCAGATCCAACTCATGTAAGGTGTCCTCTGCAAGAGATCACACAGGGCAAACCTAAACCTAAGACATCCCTGAGCTGAACAACCCTAGAAAGCACCTCTGGGTTTCTTCTGCAATGAGTCCTTTCCTCAGGATCCTCCTTGGGGTCGTTCAGACCTTCAGTGGAGCCAGCTGTAGACCTTGCTGAGCCATGTGAGGGAACCTGAGCTGGGGGGACCTGCTGGAGGGGAGGTCTCAGATCTGTGACTGTTCCTACCTGGGCAGAGAGCGATGTTGCAGAACTTGGTTTGCTTCTCCGGGCCCTCGCAGGGGTTCCCACCGAACTGGGGGGGTTTGCAGGTGCGGGTCCGGTCCCTGTAGCCTCTCCCGCACGTGGAAGAGCACAGGCTCCATGGAGACCACTCGTCCCAGGTGCCGTGCACTGCAAGGGAAGCAGAAGCAGTGATTTTCCTTTCCAGAGGAGGTCTGGGGAAGTGAGGGAGCCCACAGGGCACAGCTTCTTCCCACCCGGAACGAGCAGCGTGTGGGAAGTTGGAGATCAAACCAACCCAAAATGTGCAAGAGGAACATCAAGTAATTTCTGTGCTTTGATATCGACACCAAGTGTCTGGTACTTTTCAGTGTTTTAAATAAACCGCAGTTCACTTTTAATTGACCCTAGTTTTTCAGATTTTTGAGCCAACAGGGCGTTTTTTTAAGCAAAAGATGGAATTAGCTAGAAACAAATAAAACCCCACTACCCTTAGGGAAGCATAATCACCATAATTTTGTTACTTCTTGCCCTTTTTTCCCCTCCCTCCCAACATTTTCTCATCGAACCCTCAAAGACTACAACATTTTAAGGCTTTCAGAAAAGCTGTAGTCTGTCTACTGATTACCATCACAGGTCAGTGACACTGCAGAGATAAAGCTAGGGAGACTAGGAAGAGTAAAATGGAATGGGCAACATCCTCCAAGAGTGCTCAAGCCGTCACTGGTAGCTCCTGGAATTAGACATCTAATCGATTTTAATCTAATCTAATTAACCTTCTAATCTATATTAATCTAATCTTCTCCAATCTAATCTAATCTAATCTGGCCAAGTTATTTATGGAATTTTAGTCACTGTAATCTCCAGAGGCCAAATGTTATAAGAATGCACTGATCTCTCTTAAGGGACTTCATCCCTTCCAGCTTTACCAGAGAAGCTAATGCCAAATCAATAATGCTTCAGGAAAAGAAGAAACCAAAAAAACCCAGGTATTTTTCCAGTTCTTCGTCAGTTGCTAACAGTGACTGATGCCCCAGTGCCAAGAAATGGCATTCAAAACTAATTCTCACCAGGCACCCTTCATTATAAGAGATAACCAGAGGAGGAAATACAGGAAAGAACACAAAGTTTTCACCATGGATGATGGTTTCACTATCACAAAATTGTTTCTGGACAATGATGTTGCTGGTCAGGAGAAATGAATACAACACTCTAACAGCATAACTCTTCAAAATAATCATAGAATGGCTTGGGTTGGGAGAGACCTCGAAGATTATCTAATTCCAGGGACAAGAATTCCAAAGGCAGGGACACCTTCTACTATCCCAGGTTGCTCCAAGCCCCATCCAACCTGATCTTGAACACTTCCAGGGATGGAGCAGCCACAGCTTCTCTGGGATTTCTATTCCAGGGCCTCCCAGAAATATCCTAGAGGAGATACCACAGGGAGCCAATCTCCCTCCCCTGCTGCCCACCAGTACCTGGGCACACGGCAGAGTTGTTGCACTGTCTCTGCTCCCGGAGAGGGCCACTGCACTGGGTGCTGTAGGAAGACGAAACGCAGAACCTGGTCCTGGTCTGCCAGCCCTCCCCGCAGGTGGTCGAGCACACACTCCACGGGGACCACTCCTCTGCTGCAGGGTCACCTGTGGGGGGTGGAATGGAAGGTGAGGATGTGGCATCTTTGGATCTCCGGGGGAGAAATCTCCAGGTTCCACTTGGCCAGCGGTGAGATCTGTGAGGCTGCAATGTGTCCTGTGGGTGGGGTGGCGAGATGGGTGTGAGGGTGTGAGGGCACTGGGGAGGAAATGTGAGAGTTGAGAATGGGCTAAAGGGTTTATTTTTGGGGCACTGTGTAGAGCTATAACACACACACACCAAAAAAAAAAAAAAAAAAAAAAAAAGAGGAAGGATGCTGTAGAAGCATCAGGGCACTGGGAAGGGCAAAATCCACCATGGAAAGTGGTGTAGCCACTCCAGAACCACGTGAGCTGGGATAGGGATTAGACAAAGTAAATTTATCCACAAATTGTTCGGTTTTAAGGATTCAGCCCCTTTTCCTGCCTTCCCACAGCCCCTGCCAGTGCAAATTGGCAGAGGAGGAGCAGACAAAGTAGAAGGTGACGGTGCCTAAGAAGGGTCAGCTGATGAAATCCCACAGAGTTTTCTCAGCATCTCCTTTACCTGTGGAGATCTGCTTTGAGCATGTGACACAGAATGAGGCTGACTCTTCCAGGGCATCACACAGTCCCGATCAAATACTTATCTGATGGGGCAGCATTGGATGGGCAACTAAAAATATCCCATTGATGGGAGTGAAAAGCCCTGAGATATATTCCCTTTGTCACTAATACCCCTGCTGGGAGTGTATCAGCAGGCCACAACCTCCACATAAGTCACCCTAAGTATGAAATGGGCAGGGAAAGGACAGTTTTCCATTCCTTTTCATAGACAATATTCTTCCCCTTGACAAAATGCCTTTCTTCCCTACATGAAAATAAAAACTGGCTCTGTTCCATTTCATTAAGCCGTGCATTGTTTGGGTTTTCAGATTTTTCACGGATTGCTAATAATTGCACACAATAAACCTGGGATGTAGCATTTGGCATGTATAGAACACGGGCATATGGCGAAAAATAAACACCAGCACATCTTTGTGACAAGTTCTTTAAAACCTCAGACTGCCCCCATGCCACATCCCAAAAAGAGGCATCTGGCAGATTATGGATGATAAGAAGTATCGCAGCACAGGGTGGAACAGGTAAATGTGACTCCAGGGGTCATCCAGCCTGGCACCCAGCACTTGGATATGCTTTCCCACACCTCCACCCCATTCCCAAAGAAAGCTGGGCAGAATGTCCTGTATTAAACTGTCCAGCTGCAAGGTGGAGCAGGAAAGAGGCTCCAAGGTGGAGCAGGAAAGAGGCTCCAAGGTGGAGATCTCAGTGAGGGTTATAAACCAGCTGCATGAAAATGTCAGAACAGGAACTGTGGTGGGGACTGTAAAGGTTAGAGACTGCCAAATTTCCCAATACTGCTTAAAACTGTGCATGTCTGGCTTTTTCCTTGAGGTAGTATATTTATTTATGTATTTATTTTTATTCATTTATTAATGTTTTCCACATGCAATGAAATTTCATGCAGGATCTCAAGTGTTTGTGGCTCTCATCACTCTGCTCTTTGGGATTTTTGGTGGTTATCTGTCTTGTTCGATTTGTGCAGTGTTTTTCAGCACACATACTTTGAATGTGTCCTGTCATTCAGGCAGGTGGGAGTTAAAAATACACCAAATAACTGCAGCCTGTTGAATTAATATGTGCCTGTGGAGGGGGGAAAGTGTAGAGGAAGACCTTTCCTTGCAGTAAAATAGACTTTCATTCCTTCATTTACTGGCTGGAGAAGGAAGAGGTGGAGGTGAGGATAAATCCTTTCCTACCTGATCTGTGCCATTGCAATGATTGTCATGAGATGCAACTGCTGTTGTTCATTAAGCCAAAGTTACCCAAAACTGCTTTGCTTTTGTGTTGTCTTTCATTAATCTGCCCAGCTGGTCCCAGTTAGATGGAAGTTACGGATCACTCGTCTTTCCCTGGGATGTGTAGGAGAGGCTTTGGGTGTTTTGAGGCTTTGGGGCTTGAGGAAAACATCACTCCCATAACCTGTTCCACAAGTATTAGATCTCCTGGTGCAGAGAGATCTGCATTTCCACGGCAGTTTTCCTGCCTTTCCAATAAGGAACTCAACCAGTTTTGTCTGAGTCCTGTGGTGCTCCAAGTTCACCACCAGCAAATCACTTTTATGGCACCATCACTTCAGCATTTGCCATTCACGGAGCCCCAGACTCCAACAGATCCCTCTTAGGCCCACAAATCCCAACCATTCCTGCTCCCTTGCCTGTTTTGGTGCTCCATGAACCAACAATTTCTCCATCAACCTTGAGCAACCTCCCCAGCAGTGCCCAGTCCCTAAGGGGCAGGGAATTGGGGGATTTTGGTAGTTAAACACTCCAAGTTTCGGTCCCAAAATCTTTCTGGGAGGCCAGAGGTGGGACAGGGGAAGCCTGCAGAGACACAGGGGCCTCCTCTATCAGCAATTCATGGCTTGGAGAGCCCACCATGCCACCAACCTCCCCCTCAGACCTGGCTGGGGTTTTGCAACCTCCATATTCAGACAAGAGTTGCTGTGCCACTGGATGGATGAATGGCATCTTTGAACCAAATTCCACCTCTCCTGCCTCTTTCCTCTTTATTATTTCTGGCTTTTGCTCTTTCACAGCAGAAATAGCTGTGCTTAGAGGTAAATCTCCTCAATTATCATCCCTCACATTGCATGAATCCCTGGCTTTTAAACCCATAATACAGTTTATTTTCTGAGTGCTGGTGACTCCCTTGGGCTTGGTGTCATTCTGAACCAAGCAATTTATCTCAGTCCACTGGGACATTACGTCCAGCCTAGTCTCAAACCTTGCACAAATTTAACTAATTTTCAAACCAAGCGAGACCCAGCTCTGAGACACTCTCCGGCATGAGACAAATTCACTCTCTACTCAAGAGAAGCACAATAGTGCCCATCATCAAAACTATGAGTGAGAAGAATTTCTGCACTCCTGTGAGTCAAATGGCATCAAAGGCGAATTGCTGTGTGAAGTATACTGCAATTATTCATCCCAGAAGTGAATTCTGACTCTGGTTTTTGATTTAATGGCAAGAAGTCTACCATGCTCATTGGCTTTGAGAGCTGCCTAGTCCTGCTCAGAGCTGTCTTATAATTAGACCTGTCATAGATTGTAGAATTGTGGAATTGTTTGGGCTGGAATGAACTGTAAAAATTATCTCATTCCACCCCTGCCATGGGCAGGGACACCTTCCACAATCCCAGGTTGCTCCAAGCCCCATCCAAGCTGGCCTTGGACACTTCCAAAGGATGGGGCAGCCGTAGCTTCTCTGGGCAACCTGTGCCAGGGTCTCACCACCCTCATAATGAAGCTTTTTTTCCTAATATCTAATTTAAATCTACCCTCCTTCAGCTTAAAGCCATTCCCCCTTGTCCTGGCACTCGAGACCCTTGTCCAAAGTCCCTCTCCAGCTCCTCTGGAGAATCTTTAAGCACTGGAAGGGACTTCAAGATCTCCCCAGAGCATTCTCTTCTCCAGGCTGGACAGCCCAAAGTCTTTCAGCCTGTCTTCACAGCAGAGGGGCTCCAGCCAAATTTATCTTCACCCCCAGAGAAAAAGGGGCCAAACCCTGCCCTGCATCATCCCTGGTGCCTGCAGGCAGCTCTCCCTGCAGGGTTGACTTTTGACTTTTGATTAGTTCTGTGACGCTCCAGACCAGTTTGGGGATTAACAGGAGTGTCCCAAAGGATTTTGCAGGGCTCACTACCCCACTCGAAGTGGGAAGATGGCCCTGGCTGCTCCCACAGACCCAGCTGCAGCAGCTGGAGAGGGTCCAGGAGATGCTGCAGAACGAGGCACACTGAGTGTTAATCCACGGGGATGGAGCACTGCAATCCAGGATCATTCCAGCTCCTGGCTGCACTGTCCCCATCAGCACCTGCAGCGTCTCCATGCCTCCTCTTCCCTCGGCACTAAGGGAGCAGCACATCCCTGCCATCCCTCCGCCAGGATCCCGTTCTGTTTCGGGCTCTCTCAGCCTGACATCTCCCCATGTGCAAGACGCCTTTCTGTTCACATCCTGCTGCTGGCAGAGCCCTCCTGGAAGCAGTCTGGGCTGAGCCAGGAGAGCCCATGCCAGGGACCTGCTGGGCTGGATTTGGCTCTCGTGGTGCTGCTGCGAGGGGCACGTGGGCAGCCAGCAGAGCCCTGCCAGAGCCTGGGGGCCAACAGGACCTGGACACCAGGGATGGGAAGGGCTGGCAGGACAAAATGCTGCTCTGCAACTGGGCAGGGCTGTCACCTCATCTCTAGTCCTTATGATTTTTTGTATTTCGTCTTTTTCCAGGTCTTGGGCAGATGTGAAATGTCTTGTACTCGTGTGGGTTTTGCTTTGGCATCCTCAGCCAAAAATTCCCTCTAATCCCTTGCTGAACTGGACCCTCGGTCTCTACATCTCCTCCATCCTGATTTCCTTGAACAACTGGTGCTCCTGGGATGGTGCCAGGGATGTGGGAAGCTCGCAGCAGGACAATGCACACCTCCCAGCCCACGCTGCCCTCGGGGATGCCCCAGCCCAAGCCAGCCATGCTGCAGCGGTGGCCACGATGGCAGGGAGGTAACAGAGATGTCACTGAGCCCAGATCCAGCACCCAGCTGCACGGCAGGAAGAAATGCCAAACTACAAACCTGATGGCTGAGTTACAGACCGAAACAGGAGCTCTGGGGAAGCACCTGGGACCAGGCACAGGGGCTGCCTTGAAGTGCCTTCCCTTCCTCTGCATTTGGCCATGTGTGACAGAGAGATTAAGCTCAGCTTTACCAGGTTATAGCAGTGCAAGTGCCCTCCTGTTCCTGCAAGGATTTTGCAGCCTGCAGGGATCCATCCTGCAGGCAGTGGAGTGGCTCCTGCTGGGGGGAGCAGAGTCTGTGCAGGGTGGAGAGGAAATGGAGGCTGTCCCCTGCTTTGTGTTGAAAACCACGACCCCAGCAATCGCCCAGGCACCCCCAGATACTCCACACCACACAGATTCCTGATGATCAGTGGCAAAATCCTCCTGGGTTGGGTGGGTGGAGCACAGGTAACCTACACCAGAATATGACACTCTCTCATTTATAATCAAATTACCTTTTGAAGTCCTTCTAGAGCACGAAATGCTGGCAAGGTCACTGGGCAGTGATTTTAACCTGTGGCCAGGTTCACCACACTGTGCTTGGCCTGAGAACCCTGATTTGTTAAGATCCTGCCACAACACACAGCCGTGAAAGGAGAGCACGAAACCTTTCCAGACTGAACCACAGAATCTCAGGATGGTTTGGGTTGGAAGGAACCTCAAAGATCATTTACTTCCAACCCCCCTGCCATGGGCAGGGACACCTTCCACTAGATCAGGTTGCTCAAAACCCCATCCAACCTGACCTTGAGCACTTCCAGGGATGGGGCAGATTGGACCTGGCATAGATCTAGGTCCAATTAATTCCCATCTTCCCAGACCATGCTGTCTGCTATTACCACACGTTATTCCCCTTTTGTGGCAGAAGGGTGGAAGGTCTTGTTGCAGAACCTACCAGAGCCAAGTCCTTGCACAGCACTAAAGTCTCAGGGACAGAGGAAACCAGTCCTGCTCTCTCCCCACCGAGCCCTGCTCACCCTCTCTCACGGTCAATGGCAAGGCATGACATGGACATCAGCAAAGTGGCTGCATTGCAGGAAGGTCAGCTTTGGCTTCATGAACCACATCTGGCTGGATAATTCAGACAAAGCAGTGACTCAGAAGTAGGCAGGGTGATGGGAAAGCACTCTGTGAGATGGATGGGCTCGTCAGGGCTTTGTGTCTGTCCCTTTTGCCTTCTCTGGCTGATGGCGACAACACAGAACCCTGTGGGGTGATGGAATGGGAACAAACGGGGCGATGACCATTTGTTCAGCACATGACAACACGGGGGGAGCGTCCCCCACACTGAGCTGGGGGGAAGGAGATGGTTAGGGGGGTCATTGAAACAGCGCAGAGAGCCCAGCCCAGCTGGGCAGTGCAGTGACCAGAGCAGTGTCCCAGCTCCAGAGGCTGCTGTGGGAGGTCAGAGCTTACCTATTTGAGGTGCAGGGTACCCGTAGTGCTGCAGTTCATCAGGGTCCTCTCGCTTTCTGTTATCTGTGGACCTCAGCGATTGGCTTCTGGAATTATAGCGTCCATTGGCTATGGCAAGGTAATGGGTCATGTAAATACACCTTGGTTCACTCTGCAAGATCTTTCACTACAAAGGTTACACGAATTAACAACAGCGACCTGCGACGCTCCCCTGACGTGACCACCTGCTTTCCAACCCCAGCACCCCTGGCCACCAGTTTTCCCCTGAGGTTTCAGCACCAAGCAGCTCGAATGACTCGGGCTGGTTGGTGGTTCAACCCCTTGTTTTGAGATTTGGGACCATGCAGAGTACGATCCCTTATATCTGGTCTTTAATTAATTTCAGCGATTTTCTAGGGTGTCTGCACTTTTTGCCGTGCTCGTGGAGGATTTATCCTTTTCAGACGTGCTGGCACTGAATTCCACCATTCCTAGTGGTGTTTTGAGATTTATGGTAGTGACTGGCAGTGCGTTTTTGGTGAGAAATTCTGCCTTGCAACCAGGACCTGCCTAGAAATGCCCTGCAGAGGAGCCAGAAAATGCTGAGTGGAGCAGGCAGGTGAGGGCAGGTGGAAAGGAAAGGGATCTCTAAACAGGATGTCTCCTTCACAGCAGTTGCCACCAGCAACAAGGAGAGATGAAATTCCAGCA
This sequence comes from Acanthornis magna, assembly GCA_036785705.1. NCBI lineage: Eukaryota > Metazoa > Chordata > Aves > Passeriformes > Acanthizidae > Acanthornis > Acanthornis magna. Next base: position 190,440 of record JAWUZG010000129.1, on the reverse strand, counting down.
TCAGCAAAGTACCAACAGAGCTATAACTGGGAACTTTTCCATCTCAGTGAGAGAAAAGCTCCTGACCCTTGTGTCCTACTGAAAATTTCCCAGTGGAGCCCACGGTGTGGAGCTCAGAAGCTAAATAATGCATCCACTGTAAACCAAAGGCATTTTACTGTCCCTTCTGAACCCTCGCTCTGCCAGCTTTCCATTTTCACCCCATGTGGATCAGCCCTGAACCAGCTGGAGGGGAAACTAAAATGTCTGTTTTCCATGTTGCAACCCTGACACTTTCCCTCCCTAGCAAGGAGAGAAAGGACCAAGTAACAACAACCAAATCCCATCCACCAGTAGTGCCTGCTGTAAATCAGGAAAGCTCAGCTGACTCCACCAGAGTCACATGGAATAGCAGAGAGCAGAGCTGAGCCCGAGTAATCTGTGATCTGGCAGCCAATTTGTTTCCAAACAGCAAGTACCAGACAGAAGATCTTTTCCCCCAAGGAGGTAAAACAGTCAGACATCTTTTCAAGAAGTATGAACTGCCAAGAGATGAAATGGTGACAAATTTGATCCCGGAACCCTGAGAAAATTAATAAAGGTTAATGAAGCTTCAGTGTGGTGGCAGGAGTCTTTATTGCCATCCAAAAAGGGAAAGCAGAGGAGGGAGAGGAATGATTCAGAGAGTCCCTGCCAGGAGCCAGGCTTTATATTCAGCAGTTTGGATCATGGGAGAGTTTGTGAAATTGTATTATTTACCATCACTGTTGCCTGAAAGCAGAACTTCAGGAGTCTAGGAATTGTCACATGGACTCCTCCAAACCTTCCCAGCAGCAGCTGGTTGCTGGCTGGAGGGGATAGGAAGGGATGGGATAGGGCACCCTCGAGGGAAAGATACCCACAGTCAGACATCAGGACCACAGACATCCTGATATTTGTATACTCCTTGTTGTTGTCTGGCTCTTGCCTGGAATAGAAAGGTCTCAAACCCCATGTTTTTAATAGCTAAAAATCTCCCACTTTCCCGTGGGAGATTCAGTTCAAAAAAACAAACTCTAACTAGTTTTCCAATACTCTTTTTTTTTTTTTTCAGTTTGTTAGGGGACAACTTAAATTATTCCTGTATTTGGGACTTCTCACATCCCCCCATCACCCATTCCTGGCTATACCCACACACTTTCATCTGCTCTGATTTAAATCCTCTCCACAAAATCTCACAAACCACACGAACACACAAAATCCCCATCTGCAGCTCATCCCATGGGCTTCCTACAGGCTGACTTAGGCTGGGAAGTGAAAGTGGGGCTGGGCAGCAAGGAGGAGATGTGGAGCTTGGATGGCTTTGCCAGCTGCCCAGAGCAAGGAAGGTGACAAGGGAAACCTGGGATTGAATATTCCAGAAGCATTCACTGTTCACAGATGGACAGAGATAGGAGGCAGGATAGAGGGAAGGAAAGATAAAAGAGCAAAAAGAAGTTTTAATTGCAAGTGTAACACCCTGAACCTCCTCTCGCCAATTATTTGGGCCCATGCCATTGACATCTCTTAATGACCTATCCCAGTGTTGAAGGACTGAATGATCTCCTTTGCTCCTTGACAGCTCTGACAAGTCTGCACTATTATTTCTCATGCTAATTAAAGCCAATCATGCCTCGTGGCTGAATGAGGGACCCTTCCAGCTTGTCCCAGTCTTCCCCCCGGCCAGGGTCACTCCACTGCTGCAGGAAGCCTTCCTCCCCTTTGGAAAACGATGTGCAGAGAAGTCACTTTGTCTCCATTTAACACAGAGATTTAACCTGGCCAGTTTCCTTGGAGAGATGTGCAAATCAATCCTGGATCCAAACAGAGCAGACACCAGGACCCTCAGGAACACGGAAATTGGTGCAAGTGATGTTTTGCTGTGGGCATCTGAACTTTATGGGGTGGAGGTCAAAAATTAAAGGCAGTGGGGACGTGGTTGGATTTCAGCAGCCTGTTTCCCACAGCAGGGTCAGTGGAGAGGAGCAATTCCAGGATTAAGGGAAGACCTAGCCTGAATTTACATCCCAGCTGGATAAATGCAGTGAGAACGGCACCGTTGCTGGAAAACCCAAGCACCTTTCAAATGCTAACAGGAGTCCTTAGAGGGATAATGCTCTTGGAACCAACACAGGGATGTTTCAATTGCAAGCAGAGGCAAATACATGAGATTTTGAAAGAACACAGCTCAAATGTGGATGTGGAGGATGATCAGTGCTGGCAGGAGTGGGAATAGGAAGCAGGTGACCAACACTTCTAATGAGAACATATAATGTGTCAGACAGCACCTTGCAACACAACCAAGGGGAAAAAAATAAAGGCAGAGACTTCCAAGTGCTGTGGGCCAAGGTTTTAACATCCAAACATGTCTCACCAGAGTTACACACTCTGTACTCATCCCCCAAACAGGAGAGGCAAAGCAAATAGCAGGATCATAAAAATTATTCAGGCAAGGTGGGAATTGTAGGATGAACCAGAGCAAAGAGTGGAAAGGGATTATTTAAAAAAAAAACAAACCTAAAATATTCAAATTGGGTGAACGAATCTCAGTGCAGTAAAACTGAAAGGTGGTGGCTATAGAATTTTTGGGACATTCATCAACTGCTAAAGAGTAAAACTGAAAATCACAGAATCACTAAGAAGCCCTCAACCCCAAAATCTCAGTGGATGGGGTCATTTTGGAGGCCACCTGGTACATTGAAATTACACCAGCTAAGGAAAGGACCTAAAGCATTTTGAGTGAACATCTGAGATTTATGAAAACATCACTGGGGAAGATCTGTAACTCTCAGACTTGAAATGTCTGAATCACCAGTAAAAGAGGGGACAGGGTGAAATCTCTGGGGCAGCAGGTACCTGGACAAGGACAAGGAGCTCTTCCAGCTTGCAGTGAGTTCTACCTCAGCCTGCAGGGAATGAAGATGCTCCCACACATGCCCAGGATATTTCAGCTCTGTGGCTGCAGCAATTTTTTTTTTTTTTTTTTTATGAGAATCAGGGACAGCAGAGACTGAGACTGAGGCTCAGCCTTGGGAATGCCATGTGGGACATAGATTCCTTCACAGCTACCCAGCTGAAGGGCTCCATCCTGAACCTGCTGGAAGCCGAAAATCCAGCCTGGAATGACAGCAGTGTCACCCTCCTGCCCCTGACGTCAGGATGTGGTCACCCTTTCCCAGCCGTGGGGAGCTGCGTCTCCCCAATCTCCATATTCATAAATGTCAGGGATAGTTCTGCTCTGCCTCTGCCAGATGGGATGGCAGGGTTTCAGCTGGCTTCTCTTCCGATTCTCATTCCCCAGGAATAAACGCCGGCTGCCCACATCTCTGATTGTTCTTACGTCTCTCCGGCACTGCTGAATTCCCACGCTGGGGTCAGGGCTGTGACATTCCCCCTCTGGTTTGGATGTTGTCTCCCCCCGTGAGGATCCTCTGCCTGCCAGGTTGTGAGCAAACCCAGCTTCAAGAACTTTCAGGAAAGGCCACTGGAGCGCATCCCTTTCCGCCCAAAGTGGGTGGACCTGGGAAGCTCCTCTACAAGCACTTCCACCACATTTGGGTTGGCATTTTTTTCCCTCCCTCAATAAAAATAAAACAGCAGCTCCTGGCGAAACCCAAGAGATGAAGAAAATCTCCCCTGTCTGTGCTGGAGAGGGGGATATCACCAAGTCCTTTATCTCTAGCAAGGAAAAATCAGAATTACAGCAAAAACTTAGTGTTTTCCTTCAGATTACATCTCTTGAGATGCCACAAATAAAGACTCTGCCTAAGCCAAGCTGTTCTTACCAGACAAAGTTTCCTTCCCAGTTTGGGATGAGCCTTCAATGCAGTTTTTCCTCAGTGTTTCACAGCTTTTGTGTTTGCCCATGGAAAACTTACCTGGCTCACTTCCCGTTGGGCTTGGATGTGCATCCCTGGGGAAATTTAGCCAGAAGATCATCAAGCAAGAGACTCTATCACATGAAACAGCAGAGCTGGTGGCCCAAATGAGTTGGAAAACACAAAGACCACATAAAAGTGGAACTGTGGAGTTGTTCAGCCATTCCTGTGCTCTTGATTTCAACCTCTGTGGCCTCCAGACCACGTTCAGACTCAGCTCTGGGAGCCAGGTGTCTGCACCCACATTTTGGTCACCAGGCAGGCACAGGTCACACCTCTTGGAAAAACAGAGAGGTTTTTTCTACCATTCCCACTCCTGCACACTGAAACCTGCTGAAAGCCCACCTGGGGCAGCTCTGGAAGAGGAAGGAGGGCAGGACCTGGGGAAGGTCCACCTGGGGGAGGAGCTGTGTGTCAAGACAGCTCTGGAACATTTGCCACAGCCTGGCAAAATAAAACAACCAATGAAACCCTCAAAGATCTCCTGCAAAAGTTCCTCCCAGCAGCTCCAGGGAGCTGAGTGTCAGCACTCTGAGAACCTGCCCCAGAGGCTGGAGATCCAATTAAACAGCTAAAACCACTCCTGCTAATCACCCATCACCTTCTGAGTCATTTTGGCAGAAGTGAGAAAGGAGAAGTTAAAGAAAAGAGATGGGTTTGCCCTTGTTTTGAAGGTGGTGGGGAAGTCTGTTATTTTAACCTGACTTGCTTGGCCAGCAATTTCTCAGTGGACAAGTTTCAATTCACCTCCACAGCAAAGAGGGAAATATCAGAGTGCTCATCCCTGTTTGTTCTGCTGTTTTATCGGGATTACAGATGGCCCTTTGTTCAAGGAAAATGGTCTTTTTTCCTGCTTGTTTTTTTTCTTCCCTGCTAGAAAATTAAGATCTCAGCTATTCCACAATACCTGGAGAGCTCGTCAGGTATTATTACAAGCTGCTTAAATGCTGAACAATTCAGGATAAAGTTGTTCTCCTGGCCAGATCCTCTTTATTCTTTTTTTTTCTTTTTTTTCTTTTTTTTTTTCCCTTCCCCCCCCCCCCCAATTTTTCTTAATTTTTTTTTCTTTTAATTAAAAAAAAATAATTAAAACCCATTTAACTGCAGCTTACAATGAACACTTAGGAAAATAACAGTTCCAGGGGAAGAACAAACACTCTCCTCATCCCTAACCAATCTACGAGTAAATTCAATATGAAAATAACAGTGACACATTTAAAACAGGATTTCTATTCTACTTTTAAATCCTCTTAGGTTTTGGTGCAGATCAAAGTAAAGAGAAGGAAAAGATACATGCAAGAAAATTAGAAACCCTTCTTGGGTCAAAAGTATATCTCCTTGGGCAAAGGCAACAAGGAGCAGATTCAGTGAGAGTTCAGAGCCAAATGCACACTTTTGATATGAAGAGATACAGGTTTATCTTAAAGTAGGACACAGACCTCAAGATGTGCATGGAGAAGTCTTCTGGAAAGATTTATTGCTCACATATCCCCTCAAATCCTTTCCAGCATGAAAACATCAAAATGGGGCTGATGAATTTGTCTGCAAAGAGGGTCTTGGGACAATTAATCAGAATTAATTCATTTCAAGGGAATAAATCAGTTTGTGCTGCCCCACACTGTGGAAGTACTCTCCTTCCAAACTAGGATGTTCCACTTAGCTCAAGAACCTTTCTTCCCAAATAATCTCATCTGAACTAATCTCACTGCAGTTTGGAGGAGGAATTGACTGGGAATGCAATGGAAAGATGACTGGATGTAAAATAATTTATTGAATCATTGCCCCTCCAGGTTTATTGCACTTAGGATTGGCTTTGCTGAATGTTGTGTTCTGGAAAAAGGGAAGTAAATAGTGAATAAAAACCGATTCATTCTTCACTGCTGCACTCCATGCAATGGAAATCCAACCCAGTCTTCCAGACTCCGTGGTTGTCCACCATCCCACTCCTTGCCACCACCACCTCAGGAGATCTACCATGAAGAAGAGCCAAAGTTTTCCCCTGGGGAGATCAGGGGAAGATGCTACACCCCTTGCTCAGTGCTGATGAGGCTGGACCTGGAAAACAGGGTCTTCACCCTGGAAAACAGGATCTTCACCCCGGAAAACAGGATCTTCACCCTGGAAAACAGGATCTTCACCCTGGAAAACAGGGTCTTCACCCCGAAAAACAGGGTCTTCACCCTGGAAAGCAGGATCTTCCCCCTCTCATCGCTTCAAGAAGGCTGTGAGGGAATCAAACAGGTCCCCTGGAGGGCTTGGAAGATGGCTAGGGATGAGGAAGGATGTCCTGCAAAGAGAATCTGGGGAACTGAGCCCCCCCTAGTTTATCCAGCGCAAGAAGGACACATTAAGGAGCTTTTTTCCTGTTATCCCATGTGTTTTCATGTTCCAAGAATGACCAGCCCTGCAGATCTCCCTCTCCCACTCCCAGTGGTGTCTCTACCTTCTTCCTTCACACATTTCTCACCAAGACCAGTGTGGCCCTTCCTCCAACTCCCCTCAGGCACACCCCAATCCCACAGCTGGACTTTCTTTCAGGATCAACTTCCAGGTCCTTGCACTCCTACTCTCCCTACCATAAGCCACAGCTGAGTCATGGCTACAAAGTCACCACCAAGGCATGGATTAAATATCCCTGGTGTGGGCAAACCTCAGAGGGAATTTAACAACACTGAGTCAAGGAGATGGAATTCAATATACCAGGTTTCATTAAAAAAATAAAAAAAATTTAAAAAGGGCTGAGCCTAATTGCAACATATTTTAAATTTATGGAAATGTTAAAAAATGCATGAAATCATTTTAGCCCTTATTAGAGGAATATATTTATGTCCCATTATTTTAACTTCCCCTTTATCAGGAGATACTTCCCAGCCTTTGAAGACAGTTGAACTTTCCTTAGTTATTTGACTAGTCAGGGAGTTATTCAAACACTCTCTACTCTGAATTTGAAATAAAAAGAAGGGAATAATTATAATCAGCCATTTGCTCACGTTTGTTGAGCTGAGCTGCGTCTGCAGTTGGTTTTTCCTCCTCATCCCCCTCTCAACTCAGCTACAGCAAAAGAAGAACCGGGGATGAGAACGCTGGAGGTTCACAGCTCAACCCCTCAATGTCTGACTGGTGTGGACATTCTGTCCCCTGTTCTCTGGAGAAGAGGACCTGGAAAGAGGATGCATTACAGGAGGAGAGTGGAGCACCCACAGAAGCCTTTGCCTGACTCTATCCCAGATCTTTCTCCACATCTTATCACTGGAGGCTTCCATGTGTAAAAGAAAGGGGCAGGGTCACTGCTCTTGAACTAAACCAAGAAGAGGCAAGATTAACATCCTATCTTAGCTTTAATTATTTGGGAGAACTGAAAAAAATGCCTTTAAGGATGTGGCAAATTGACCACCAGTGTATGAAAACCTGACATGAGCATGCTAATGGATCCCTACAAATTCTTTGGGCTGAAGGTCTGGAAGGTGTAGGAAGACTGTGCCAGCACGTGCGCGCGTGCATGCGAGACAGGCAGGGACGGGCAGGGCCATGCACAGCCGAATCCACACATTCCCCTGGACTTGCTGCTCCAACGCAGCCCTGGGGCAGCTTCCCCAACCTTCTGGAGCACCCTCCATTCTTTACGGGGGTGAGGCCAACCTCCTCCTCCTCCTCCCGGGAAGGGCGCCGCGGCCCCGCGCGTGCAAGGGAACATGCCTCCACTTACTATTGCAAGCCTTCCTATTGCACAGCCGTCCTTCCTCCAGGACTCCCTCGCAGGCCAGGCCCTCGTTGGGAAGGGGCTTGCAGGAGCGCATGCGGGTCTGCAGGCCACCCCCGCAGTCCTTGGTGCAGTCGCCCCAAGCCGACCACGAGTTCCAACCACCTGGGCGAAATCCAGAAAAGCCCCGTCAGCCTCAGTGAGAGCCCAGCACCCAGGAAGCCGAGGCAGACCCTGCCGTGTGTCAGCTGCCAGGACCTGAAACTGGGGTGTCTTTAAAAGTGGTGGGACTGGACACTGCGGGGTAGCCCAGAAAGTCAAGGAGGGGAAGGGAGAAGCATTGCCTTTACATTGACTTCTCTTCAGTTATTCCTCTTTCCAGAGTTTAAGAAGTGTTTGGACAACGCCCTCAGGCACATGGTGGGATTTTTGGGGCTGTCCTGTGCAGAGCCAGCAGTTGGACTTCAGTGATCCTTGGGTGGTCCCTTCCAACTCAAGATATTTTATGATTCTGTGATTCCAACTAGCCCTGGTCTTCCTGTGGCAAAGAGCTCCCCTCTGAACAAGACTCTCTGCCCATTTTGTGTCCTGTGGGCTTCTAACCCCGGAAGACATGAGCAAAAAACACTTCAAGGTACACATCCACCATCAGTGAGGTTGTGCCTCCTCCTTCTGCCACCACACAAACACACGATGTGAAGGCAAGGCAGATGGGAAGGGATAAGGGTGATTGGACACTCGAATCGTCTGCCCAAGGAGGTGGTGAAGTCACCATCCCTGGAGGTGTTTAAAAAAGGACTGAATGTGGCACTCAGTGCCAGGGTTTAGCTGATGAGGACATGTTAGGTCATAGGTTGGACTTGATAATCTCAAAGGTCTTTTCCAACCTAGTTAATGCTGTGATTCTGAGATTCTGTGGATTCTACCACTCATATTCCCCCCAAAAAGACATTCCCTTTCCCCACACTGCAGACCCCACCAGCCACAGAGAGGCACCGCTCTCAATGACAGCTTTGGTGGGGAAATAACATGGCAATGATGCTCTCCTCCAGCACCTTTGCAGAACCCATGAGGAGCATCCTGTGAGTACCATCACATGAGATGAAGGCACATTTTTGCCTCCCCTCCCCAGCCATGCTCAGTGTTGGTGCCAGCAACACTCAGCTTTCCCCCTTGTACCACCAGCTACAGCTCTGAAAACATCCACCTGCCTTCAGGGATGATCCTGCTAATTAAGAAGGGAAATTCTGAGCCTCTGCACCCTTCTCCAGCCTGTGTCTTTCCAGCCTCCTGCCAAGAACGACTGGCCTGGGTGGAACATCCAGAAATGCTGATGGCAGGATGAACTGTTGAAGACCATCTGAATCTGACTCGCCTCCCACAGTCCAAACGCCTGCAGGGAGCCCAGCAAGGCTGAGTTTTGGGTTGTAAAGAGACAGCAGGGGATTATCCAATCCTTTCAGGTGATGGATAAGCTGTCACATCCCTCAGTGGTCAGTTCGCTCCTCATCGGCTGCATGCAGCAATCTAAAATCTGCTGAAATAAGCCTTGGCTTGACTGTTCTGCTCCGTCGTTTGTCCACCTCATGGGGAGGAGCAGAGGTGGCCCCTCAGCCCAGAGGTGGCCACTTTCACATGGCTGCTTTTCCTGCTGTGAATTCTCTCATTACCCACAGCTACCCTCGGAGATGTTTCAGGTCCCGGGAATTCAGCTGTGTGCTGTGCATAGGCATAGATAAAGATAACGAGCTAAAGATGCAGGGTTTTGGGTTTTTTTTGAAGATGGGAAACACTGGGAAAATTCTTGTTTTTTAATATAAAAATGAAATAAAGCCCCCCCCCCCTTTTTTCCACCCTTGTCAACAGTCAGAGAATTCAGAGATGCAGATGATCCACTTCAGCTGACTCAGCCTCCATGAACTGCTATTTATGAGGAAATGGTGGCTGTACTCTGAGCTCTCGGCTCTGCTGGTCCCTACACACCCTAGACAGGACATCAGCCCTCTCTGAGAAAAACGAGCCCAATTAGGTGCCAGATCAGAATTTCAGGACATTATCAGGACCCCCTTGCACAGGGATGGGCAAATACTCATCCACTTCCACAGCAAAAACCTACGAGTTCATACTCTGCTACCACCAGCCTGGCTGGGGTTTAGCTTTTCCTCCCAAGACAGAGTGAAAATAAACACAGGCTCAGCAACGTTCCTGCTGCTGATGGCCATGGAACCTGCTCAGATACTTACTGATGAGAATAACATGGAAAAATGGGGCAGGATGGAAACGGAGGGCAGTGAACCTGCCAGCAAAGTGCCCAGAGATCCTGGCAGCAGTGTGGAGGATGGAGTTATTACTGGCACAAAGCAAATATTTGACCTTGAAGAAGACTGTCTTTCCCTCGAAAGTCACTTTCTCTGCTGATTCCTTTTCTAAACAGCATGGGAACACAGGCTTGCCTTTCATTTCCTGATGGGAGACAGATTGTGTTTCATTTGTAAGAGAAACCATCGGCATAATGGGAGGTATCCCAATGCCTGGCTTGAGCTGATCAATAGGATATCTGTAACCAGACACGTTTAGGAGATAATCAACTCCCAGGTTGCCCTTTTCAGGATGTCTTTCCTTACACTCACTCCCTTGCAGATTAGGAGTGAGGCTGGGGAAGGAAGAAAGCAGCTCCACATAAGCCTTGGCTTGGATTGTGATTTATTCAGGATGCTTTTCTTGAGACAAAATGAATAATTGCTCCAGTGTCTTTAGATGTTATTTTATATTGTGTTTATAAGCAAAATACAGAACCAGACTCACTGTCTGTCATGGTGTCCCCAGCTTGATGATGAGTTTTACAAACAGTTCTGCATTTTGGGATATAACCTATTGTGATGCTGATCCCCTAAAATATACATAAAAAAAGATGCTGCCTGGTCTCACTACAGGAAAGAGTGAGGGGTAATGGAGGTGCCAGTGTTTGATTTACATCACAGAATCATGGAATGGTCTGGGCTAGAAGGGACCTTAAAGATCATCTCTTTCCAACCCCCAGCATGGACAGAGACACCTTCCACTATGCCAGATTGCTCGAATCCCCATCCAACCTGGCCTTGGGCCCTTCCAGGGATGAGGCAGCCACAGCTTCTCTGGACAACCTGTGCCGGGGCCTCACCGCCCTCACAGGGAAGAATTTCTTCCTAATATCCAACCTAAATATTCTTTCTTTCAGTTTGAAGCCATTCCCCCTTGTCCTGTCACTCCAGGCCTTTGTAAACAGTCTCTCTCCATCTTTCTTGTAGGCTCTTTCAGGTCCTGGAAGGCCACAATTAGGTCACCCCAAAGGCTTCTATTTTCCAGGCTGAACAATCCAAGTTCTCTCAGCCTTCCCTCCCAGCAGAGCTGCTCCATCCCTCTGATCACCTTGGTGCCTCCTCTGGACTCTCTCCAAAAGCTCCACGTCCCTCCTGTGCTGGGACCCAGAGCAGCTCCACAGGTGGGGCCTCACCAGGGCAGAGCAAAGGGGGTAACTCTTACTCTGCTTATCCTCAGCAAGGGGACAACCAGCCAAAATAAGATAAAAACTGTCATGATCCCAAATCCTTAACTGGAATGAGGTCAGTTTATGAGGTTGAGCAGAGATAACTTCGTTCCTCTCCTTATTCCTCATTTTCCATCCGATTTGTGAGTACTAAGGAGGAGGTAGAGAAGTACCAGGGCACTTAGTAAATCAGCAGAGGCATTTACAGCCAAGGCAAAGGTATTCCCCACTTTATGGAGCAGTCTTTTTTTATCATCAGGTTGTACCATGGTCCTGACAAATTAAATGCTGCATGTTATTTATCTTGTTTATTGGCTGTCAGATAAACCTTTTGAAATCCCCCTTCTTTTCCTGGGTCTAGTCCTTCACTGCTTCGAGTGATTTGTCTTTTTTAGTGGAGCTGTAAACAAGTGGTTAAGGGTCTATTATATGAAGTTATTCCCATTCCACCTTTCGGGGGTGGGGGAAAATGCTGTGACATGAGGAAAATATGGAGTTCTTCTGCCCACTGCTGCATCTGACTTCTGGAAAAGAGTGGCTGAGGGAGCTGGGGGTGCTCAGCCTGGAGAAAAGGAGGCTGAAGGGAGATCTTACCGCTCCCTACAACTCCCTGACAGGAGCTTGTAGCAAGGTGGGTGTCAGTCTCTTCTCCCAGGTAACAAGGAACAAGATGAAAATGGCCTCAAGATGTGCCAGGGGGAGTTTTAGACTAATTATTCAGAAAAAATTTCTTCACGGGAAGGGCTGTCAAGCATTGGAACAGGCTGCCCGGGGAAATGGTGGAGTCACCATCCATGGAAGTGTTCAAAGAACACATGGAAGTGGCACTTGAGGACATGGTTTAGTGGTGAACATGGCGGTGCTACATTGGCGGTTGGACTTGGTGATCTTAGAGGCCTTTTCCAACCTTAACAACGCCCTGATTCCATGAAAAGAATGATCTGCAGTGGCTGTGGAATGATGTACAATGGCTGTGGAATGATCTACAATGGCTGTGGAATGTTCTACGATGGCTGTGGAATGATTTGCAATAGCTGTGGAATGACCTGCAGTGGCTGTGGAATGACCTGCAATGGCTGTGGAATGATCTACAATGGCTGTGGAATGATCTGCAGTGGCTGTGGAATGACCTGCAGTGGCTGTGGAATGATCTGCAGTGACTGTGGAATGATCTACAATGGCTGTGGAATGATCTGCAATAGCTGTGGAATGATCTGCAGTGGCTGTGGAATGATCTGCAGTGGCTGTGGAATGACCTGCAGTGGCTGTGGAATGATCTGCAATGGCTGTGGAATGACCTCCAGTGGCTGTGGCATCACACAGATGCTTTTAGCCCAATGCAGAAGCTGCAGAAGGGACACGAGTGCGATGTGGGCCCTGCAGGGGTCTCACCACTGCCCCAACTCTCAGTTCATCACTCAGTCTCCATTTGTTGAGCTGACACAGCCCCCACGGACTCCCCATCTTCTCCCCACTTGCCCACCACACAATTCCTTGCTCTGCCCCTTCCTCCATTTTGACCGTAAGGTTGGATATTTTTTTTAAGTTTTGGGAAGTGAATAATGCACACGAAACACAGTGCAGACTATGAAGTTAATGGGACCCTTTGCAGAGAGTCCCTTTTACCCCTGGAGTCCCATTCCATGAGCTCTCAGCAAACTGCTGCTCCTGCTGATCGATGCGGGTGGAGTTGCCATCTGTCCTTAATCCAGAAATAATGAGGCTGCTGCAACTGCTCTATAAAGTATTTTTGCTTTTCAAAGGCACTGGCTCCTCTGAAGGTCACACACCCAACCCGTCCCCTCTTAGCGAAGTTTTTTCTCAGCTACAGCCTTGTAAAACTGTGGAGTTCTCTCACTTTGCCCCTTATTCCCTGAAACTGGAGGAGCTGTGGCTCACGCCTCCAGCTCCAGAGGTTCCCATCACAACCAGCAGCTGTCACCTTGATCACACAGCAAGGTTTAACTTCGATTTTTTATTTTTGGAGAACAGCCCAAGCACCTAGAATGTGTTTTAACAAAGGTGGTTGTTGCATCTGGGGCTCGTGGCTGGTTTGAGTGCCCGTCATTCAGGGAGGCCTTTAATCCAGTTTCTAAAGAGTTTTTTGATCTTCCTCAGTCAGTTCTTATCATGATCACGGACTAAAACAAATTACTTTTCATGCAAGGCTGACCCAACGCATTCTAATTCTCCGGCTAAATGGAGAAAATTCCAAGATGGTTTACATCAACCAGCAAGCTCATATTTGGCGTTTCTTGTTCTGAATCTTAAGCAGAGGTGCCAAAAGAATGGGTCTTTCCTACTGCAAATTAACTGAGAGGGCTCCACTTAGACACCTCATCCAAACACCCTTGATCTTTGGGAAGATTTGCATCCTGATCCAGAGTCTATCTTTGCAGCTGACAGCTGCAGTGTGTCTCAGATGCCAGCCAGTCAATCATGCCTTTTAATTTAACAGCAATCCCTTAAATTAGATGACAGTGACAACAGCAAAAACTAAGGAATCAACACGAGACAATCAATAGAGCACAGCAAAAGGGGCTTTGCTGACACTCTACATCCACCTCCAATTTTGGGTTTTTTTGGATTTAGCCTCTCACTGACCGCAGCTGAAGACACGTCTTGTTGGCAGCTGTCTCCAACTCATCAGGTCAGGGCATTTTGTGTCTGAAAAACATGTCCAGACTGCAAAACCCCCACCACAGCTCTGTGCGCTACCACTGGGAATATTTGTAGTGGAATTTGTATCGCAGTTTCTGAATCATCTCAATTAGCAAATGAGGGGAAAAAATGTTATTTCTTATGCAAATACTGAAGGGAGATTGAGAGTGAGATTGTCTTGTACCATCTGAATCCTAAATTTGTTATACAATGGGATAAGTGAGAGAGCTGCTCCCTTATATCTCTCCTTTCTACTGTTCTGGAAAAGAGCAAGTCCAGGAGGGGCTATTTTGAAGACATCCTTCTATTACACCAACCAGTGATCATTCCCTGGAAAGTCATACATTGTTTGTTCCTTCTGTGGAAAAAAAGAGAGAAATCTTTCAGGAGGATGTCCCCTCCTCGTGTCCCATGCGATGAAAGTCTACAGCAGCATAAGTGAGTTGCTCCAGTGGTTCCTCCTCTGCCGTTTCCAAAATAAATCCTGTGCAACACTTTGCTCTTTTGAAGATTGGGGAAGTTATTATCAAAAGCGATGCCCCAAGTTCCCTAAAAAGCAAAATCATTCATTGCAAGGACATGCAGAGAGAGGAAAAGGGGGAATGGTTTTAAGCTGAAAGAGGGTAGATTTAGATTAGATAACAGGAAGGAATTCTTTACTGTGAGGGTGGTAAGGCCCTGGCACAGGTTTTCCAGAGAAGTTGTGGCTGCCCCAGCCCTGGAAGTGCTCAGGGTCAGGTTGGGAAGGGCTTGGAGCAACCTGGGAGAGTGGAAGGTGTCCTTGAACAAGACAGGGCAGTTGGAACAAGGTGGTCTTTAAGACCCCTTGCAAACCAAATCATTTCATGATTGTTTGACTCTCCTCCATGTAAAAGGAGGTGGGTCAGGGGAGAATGCACGTTTTTATAAACGTGCATTAAAAGTTCATGAGCTGCCAGGGCAAGGTAACCAAGGGCTGTATGCTCCTTGACTTTTCCAATATTGGACGTGAGGGGTGTCAAATGAAACTATCAGGAGGCAGGTGCAAAACCAGTGAAGGACATAATTTACAGACACAGAGCGGTGTCAAACAATGCGATGCTTTCCCAGCAGGAAAACGTACCAAATCTTCCATGAATATAAAACATAACTGGGGAAATGCATGGAAGACAAACCAATAAATGGTAACAGATACAAACCCAGCAGTTTTGTTCAGAAGTTCCCTGGACTTCAAGCTGCTGAGTCTTGCAACCATTAAAGTTAGAAAGGACCTTCAGGATCGATTCCAACCTCTGAACTTGCTGACCAAACCACAGCACTCAGCGCCACATCCAATCATTTCTTGAACACTTCCAGGCATGGTGAACCCATCACCTCCCTGGGCAGCCCATTCCAATGTCTGACAACCTTTCAGTGAAGAAATTCTTCCTGATGTCCAACATGAATCTCTCCTGGAACATTCATTTTTCCTGTTCCTGCTATTTCCCCTTGGTAGCCACTGCTAATGAGAGGATATTGGGTCAAAAAAACCGTGATCTGGGCAACAAGATGGTTTCTGGTGCTTTCCCAGTTGCTTGGCCTCTTCCTACCTTAGCTGTACCACTGTGACTCTCCTTCAAGGAGATGCGGTCAGGGCAGAGCCAGCTCGAGGTCAAGCCAGTATTTCCCACCACAATTCCAAAATTTGCTCAGGTCACTCACTTCTGAGTACCCAAATAAATGAGGTGATTTTTCAAAGCTGCTGAGTGGCCAAAGCTATCACTGATTCCCACAGCATTCACAAGTCCCTGCAAATGAAGGTAACGAGGTCAAATGTGGACAAACATTTAGGACCAGCTTCAATCTCTCTCTGCTCTACAAATCACTTAAGGAAGATGGAAATGAGGCCAGTGTGCAGCTTTCAAGGAAACCCAGCATAAAGCTGTGCTTATTACATGAATCCCTGCAAATGAAACACTAGGGATAAAGAGAGATTATTTATGTGGAAATGGTGGGGGAGGTGGGCAGGGAAATGATAAAGGGAATGTTTAGTCTGGAACGGGAGATCAAATAAAACCGTGGAAGAATCTTCCCATAAGAAAGCCATAGAGGCCTAATCACTTAACTCATTTCAAAGCAGGGCAGGCAAAATATCACAGAAGAGACTTGTGAAGAGAAATCCAGCCTGCACCACCGGGGAGGAATGAAATGCTTTCCCGCCCCTGAACCTCTCTGAAGTTGTATAAATCACACCAGAGCTGGGCTCATGCTCTGTTTGCTTCTTCCCGTTGCTGCAGACCCCAGTGCAAAGCACAGAGGGGACACATTAGCACAGCCACGTGTGAGTCTCCCCACGGCGAGGAATATATGATCCCATTCAAATCGAACTGTGCAGCCCAAGCTGAGTGAAACCTTCCCTAATACCAGCGTCACTATTTTCATAAAATTAAACCAAAGGAGAGCATTTGTGAAATTTCCTTTCATGTCTTTAAATGATCTGTTGGGGATGTGGTTTAGGGCTGGGCTTGGCCGTGCTGTGTTAATGGCTGGACTTGACGATCTTAAAGGGTTTTTCCAAATTAAACGATTCAATGATTCTCTGTTCCATCTCTCTTGGCTTGAAGGGCCTTGGCTTTCACCTATAAAACACTTGCAGAACACTGCATAAACCCATAAAAAGCCATGAAATGTTGAAACACCCAGAGCTCTGCAAGCCCACGCAATTCCATCTTGTTTCCCGGACAGCATTTCCACCTGAAGGATTTCTACGGTCCCCAAGACCACAGTTTCTCACTCCTCCACGAGCTGTGCCATATTTCTCGCCACAAGAGCACTGCAAGGCAGGGCTGAGCCATTATTGTTTCTGCAGGATGAACTGGGGAGGTGTGGTAAAGATAAAAGACTTGCCCACAGTATCTTTACAACGCTGAGAGAAGTCCAACTCTCTACAGGTGAACATCTTCCAGGAGAACAGAGAGAAAATCACCCAAGGGGACAACTCAGGAGCCAAATGTCCCCCCCTCAGAGCAGTTTTGATGGGGAGACCCCACAATTTGTGTCTCCCAGCACTCCTGGCTCCACGAACTGCTCCCAAGACAGAGCCAGAAAAGCAAAACTCCAGCCCAATGCTGAGGCACTATTAAACCAAATATTTAACGATGTTTTCCATAGGCACAGCCAAATTCTCTTCATACTGAGATGTAAGCAGTGCAGATTTTGCCTGGGAGGGCAGGCAGAATGGTTGGGTTGTGCTAACACTTGGGTGAGGTGAAGGAAAATTTGGGGGAAGTTAAATCAAAGAATCGTAGAATGGTTTGATTTGAAGGGACCTTAAAAGATCATTGAGTTCCAACCCTCCTGCCATGGGTAGGGACACCTCCCACTAGACCAGGCCAAGGCAAGATCCAGTAAAATTTTCAGGATTTCAACTAAATATGATATTTTCTATCCTACAGGTAATGAATGCCTTTAAATATTTCCTTTTTTTTAACTTCTTTGGAGACAGCATGTCTAGAAGGGAAACCGTTTCCCAATGCAGTGGGCTTTGGGATCATAAAATCATAGATTTATTGAATAGTTTGTGTTGGAAGGGACCTTAAAGATCATCCTGCCATGGCCAGGGACACCTTCCACTAGACCAGGGTTCTGAGAGCCTCATCAAACATGGATTTGAACATTTCCAGGGATGGGACAGCCACATCTTCTCTGGGCAACCTGCACCAGGGTCTCACCACTCTCTGAGTACAGAATTTCTTCCTAAATTCCCAAATTTCTCCAGTCCAAGGAGAAATCAGAGATACCATTGGAGGCACCCAAATGAGAAGCTGTTTCTGGGCTGCTAATGAGAGTTTTAGGAGGCAGCAGCTGCAGTTCTGCCTCTGGGATAATGATCACGTGCTATCCCACATGCCTTGGCATCAAGGTCAAGAAATCAATATCATCAACCTTTACCAGCATTATAATGACGAGGTTAGTATTGATCTTGTGACATTAAGGTGTGGTATGTGAGTCCTTAGCATCATTGCTGGGAATCTGAAGCTGGAGCACTCTAAACCAGACTGCAGGCACAGCAATTTGCTCTCAGAGCCCTCAGAGACCCTGGATTAGAATGAATAAAGCAATTCTCAGCCTGATTTGTAATCAGCCGTTCCCAAAGTTGTCGCCTTTTCTATCAGTGGTGGGAGGGGATTGTCCACACGTGTCTGTATGTCCCTTCAGGAGTCCCAGAGTGGCACAAGGAAATGTCAAATGGAATTCGTGTGGTCCTGCAGGCAGCAGACTTGCGGTCTCAGCCTGTGTTTTCAGCCTGAAAATTAAACTTTAAAAAAAATTAAACTTGACTAGGAGTTAAGCTCTTATTTTTTATAATGTCTTGATTTAGAATAGACATTACCTTGCTACAGGTGAGGTCTCCCTCTGATTTCTCCTGTTATCACCACTAAAAGAAAACCTTTTCCCTAATGAAAGCATCTCCATGAGAATTTCTTAACCCTGAGTCTGCTGATCCAGCCCCTCAGACCCATAATCTTCAGCCCTGAGAGATCAAGGTCTTAAAGGCTTAAAACCCCTTCGTTCCTAGACACAAATCTGATGCGAAATTCCCTTGGTCTGAGGTCCTGCTTAAGAAAAGAAAGGCAGAGAACGGAGCGATTAAATCATCACAGACGAGGAGATGCCACGAAGGCTCAGCATTTACCCAGGAACTCGTAAATTACTTTTCCCGTTGTTCCTATTTGCCATTTATATTCCAGCAGAGTTAAGAGGCCTTGAGTAAAATGAGACTCGTTCTGGGATTGGCACTCCATGGGCAGAGCAGGCACAGACAGTCCTTGATCCTGAGAGCCTGCATTAGGCTGTGCCTAATTACTGCTGTGATTGGAGCTACCGAGCGAGGGAGGTGAATGTGTGTGGAGAGGGAAGAGAAGAGTGGGTTTATTAACAGATATACAGAGATTCAGACTACTTTACAAGTTATTGATCCTTCTTAATTGCTAATCATCATGTGCATTAGCTATTTTTTTTTTTTTCTGAGGGAAGGCAGACAAGCATCCCTGAGCTAGGAGGTTGTCTGAACAAACAGGCGGGCTCTGGGTGGACCAAGCCTGGTGTTTTCCTCCCAGCACATCCCCAAATTGACTGGAAATTAATCTTTATGAGAATAGAGGATGGAAGCTGATGGTGGAAGGTTTCCTTGCCTCCTTTTCGCCTTTTGTCACCTTTAGTGCTCGGAGGAGTCAGGAGTGGTTGGGTTATCCTGAACTGCCAGGACTATTCAGGGTGAAGAGCCAGTGAACCACAAGACTCTCTTTCCTGTAACACTCTGTTAAACAGGAACATGGCTAAATCCCCTTTGGATAACCTCACTGCAGCCTTCCAGTAATTAAAGGGGGTTTAGAAAGGAGGGAGAGTGAATTTTGACATGGACAGACAGTGATAGGACAAGGAGGAAGGGTTTTAAAGTAATAGAGGAGAGATTTAGATGAGATATTGGGAAGAAATTCTTCACTCTGAGTGTAGTGAGGCCCTGGCAAAGGTTGCCCAGAGAAGCTGTGGCTGCCCCTGGATCCCTGGAAGTGTCCAAGGCCAGGATGGATGGGGTTTGGAGCAACCTGAGATAGTGGACAGTTCTGTCCCATGGCAGGGGGTGGAACTGGATGACCTTTGAGGTCCCTTCCAACCCAAACCATCCTGTGATTCTACGCTTACAACCTCCCCTGGAGATACCAACTGCTTCTCCAGCAATTCTCACTTCACACAGGATGAACAACCTCTAACAATTAAATCTACCAATTACCAATGACTGCTGCCTGAGGAGCTGTGTTACATTTTATTTTTCTCTGTGGTCATCTGGGATGGTCCACGATGGCCAAATGCAGGAAGCTGGCGAGGATGGATCTGCACTGCCTGGCTTCAGAGGGTTCCCAAAATGTCTCAGGTTGGATATGTCTTTTTTTTTTTTTTTTTTTTTTTTTTTTTTTTTTTTTTTTTAGAGCACATCAGTATGAGCCAAGAGCAACATCTACTGGCCGAGCTGTTTAGCAAGACCAAGTGTAGATCTGGCAGAATCCATGGATTTTACACATCTGTGAGGTATTTTTAGGTACTACCCAAGCACCAGGACTAGGCACTTTCCGGCTGTGCAAGTTGCCACCAAAGCAAATATCTCAGCCCTGCACACCTGGATGTGGCTTTTATCCATCCCTAATGTGAAAGTTGCTTTTCAAGCCCGCTGTGTCCTAGGGGTAGCTCATCTTGACAGATGGAAGTATCTGTGTATCTCCATTTCTTCACAGCAAAGTCTTCCCTGCACTTCCCATTGGGTTTTCCTGGGATGGAATGGTCTAAAGGGGAGTAACAACCCATTTATTGCCACCAAAACTGCAAAAATAATTCCAGTGGGGGGTATTTAAGTGGACTCATATATCAAAAATGAAGGGCCAAATTTGGAGGCTGAGCCTCTTCTGATGTCTCCTGGTGGGAGCTTAAGAGCAAGTGTGGACTTCCAAGTAGGGGCTCAGCATAAGAAATGGTGCTGGCAAAGCTGGATTGTGAGGAAAGATTATGGGAAGGGGATTCACCCCCCAAAACTGTCCACATAGGTCAAATTAAACATTGTTATCAGCCCTTGGGGTTTTTTTCACAATCCTCAAAAGGCAGCGTGGGAATGTGTGGGAATGAGAGTGAGAAATCAGTGAAGCTACACCCAAAAAATGTTAGGAGAAAAAAAAAAGAGACACTGTGAGTTCATCTTATTAGGAAGAGTGAGTACAAATGGCATAAATAACAGGTATAGCTCATGTCTCCACCCCTGCAGCCTGGAGCACTGGGCCATTTGGGCATTGACAGGAGAACAGAGCTCTGAGGAACTGCAAATCAATGACACATAAAACACAATTTGCTCCCTTCGCGAGGGCCACTTCTCCCTGCAGAGTGAGATTTAAAGGGAATTAAGAGAAAAGCAGCCTGATCTGTATTCTGGGCTCGCTGCAAGATCACAGACCCCTCTTGAGAGCATTGTTAGGTGAGCAACAGCCCAGGCAGTTTTAGAGGTCTGTGGTGCAGATCTGCCCACCTGGGCACTTCAAAATTAAAGAAGGAAGACACGAACTCTGAAAATACAGACGTTATATTTGGCCACCTTGCTAGAAATGCCCATTTTCCTCTGTTGATTGCAGAAGATCAAATGACCTCCTTAGACATCGAGGATGTTTTTTGGCCAGAGAAACCTTTCTCTTCTCAGGGATGAGAGACAGCAGAGAACCCTAAGTGGTTAAAATGATCAGGAACCACCAAGCAAAGCTGTATAAAAGGAGGAGGAACAACCCTGCCTGCTTCAGGCAGGTGGTGAACTCGCCCTGTCCAGGTGTCTTTCCTGATCCTGCTGACTCCAGCCACGTCCAGCTGTCCCTCTGGTCAGTGTCCAGCCCTGCAGGTGGTTCCTTGCAGACCAAACTGAAACCAGGGCATCTGAGGTCTGCAGGGAGCTGTGCCCTCTGAAAGGGCAGGACCAGCAGCATCACAGGACTCCGGAAATGTTTTTTTGTCAGAAATCTCACGCATGACCTCAGGAGAGTCATCTTCCCTCGGCCTGATTTCCAGGGTGGGAGTGTCTCTGATAATGATGGTGAAAGGAACAAGAGGGAGATGTCTTTACAAACAAACTGTGGGGCTTCTGGTAGATAAGGCCAGACACTGATAGGGGAAAGAAGCAATGGGATGAACCATAAATTCTATAGGAATTCCATTAATTGACACAGACTGTTACTCACCCAAGGACATGTTAAATCCCTGGACTTAGAGAAAAAGAATAGAGACACAAAGAAAACAAAGGGGGAATGTACATTAGAAGGGACTCTGTATTGGGTGATTCGGAAAGTCTGTACCTCTTGAGTACCTCAGACAATGGGGAAAAGAGAGAGGGAATCTGCAGCAAGGAAATTAGGATAAAAAGAGGCTGCGTCCTCTAGGAATTTGAGAGACCCCATGGGAAATGCCCATGAGCTCTCCCTTTATTCATGAATAAAGTTACAGGACTCCTCTGTCTCCTTTTTGGACATAAACCTCTGGTGTTTGTGGATTTTTTCTGGACAATGGGAAATAAGATAACACAGGAAGGTGCTGAAACTGGAAAAAGAAAGACAAATTTTGCTCTTTGTGGCCAAGATCTACGGACATAGATCCCAGCGGAAAACAGCTCGTGGTTCCTACCAAGCTTGGAGTAGCCCAAAAACCCCACCAGACCCCACAAACTCATCCAGAAAGGGACTAAACCCATACTCATCTCTTTGGACAGGTGTGCCCACATACAACAGATAAGACAGGTAAGGAAGGTTTATCTTCTGCTTGATTCTGGACCATAGCTGATAGCATAGATGATGGCTGAGTCCATGTCAGGCATTTCAGGATTCCCTAAACAGGGAGGACAGGAAGGTTCTCACAGGGAAATGGATCACCCAGCTCCTCCAAACTGCCTCCAGGAGCAGCACAGACTGGGGTTTGACCCAATGCCAAAGAGAGTTTAACAGGATCAGGAGGATTAGGATGGTTTTTAACGTCCATTTTACCTCTTCTTGAGGATGCCTGGCCTTATCCAATGTTTTGTGGTGACTTCCATAACTTCCCTCTGGTTTCATGCACGAGTTTCTAGACATGGCTTCAGTGCAGCACTTGTGGGAGGACAGGGAAAAGCCACAGGGAGTTTGAGTCTTCCTTCACTCTCTGCCAGAATAATTTCCTGGTTACAGCAACTGGTGCATGGAAAGTTATAATGACAAGTGCTTGGGAAAAAGGAGTCCTCTTAAACCTAAGGAAAAAAGATAACTCCAGGCTGCAGAAGCCCAGGGGTCTGGTTTCGGCCTGATGCCTCCCGGAAATTATCTATTTCTAGATAAAAAGTAGAATCAAAAAGCTGCATCCAAGCAGATGGGATGGCTCTGATCCCTGGCTGAGCAGGCACACGAGGATCCACGCAGGTAATGCGTGAGCAGAGGCCAAATAAAGAACAAAACAGCAACCCAAGGCAGGAGGGGCACAAGCCTGAAGGGAAAGGTTGAGCTCTGGTGTCTCCCTGAATAATACAAGGCCCAAAATATTCTGTTACCAGCCTGGGGAGCAGACAATTAAAACACTACTTGAAGCAAATGTCTCCTGACTCCGGCTCAGAATTTCAATTAGGCTGGGAAGGCTTATTGCACTTAAGTGCAGGTTAGTGACATTTCAGGAAGGAGAGATTGATTGGGAGCTGGGTCACAGCTCAGCAGCGGGGATCATGTCTAGGGGCCTGTCCTTAAAAACAATGTGTGATCTCTGCGTGGCATTTTCCTTGTTTAGCTCGTTTATGTTTCCTTTGAGAACGAATAATCCCAGTAGCCAGAGCTGTGTCCCCTCCTTTCAAACACTGACTTCTTTTCTTACTCATTTTCTTTTTCAAAGTTCTTTAAGCATCCTTAGGTGTCCGGTATTTCCTCTGGCTCTTCTCTTCTCCCTAAGGTATTTAACCTTTTTCTTGTCTCAAGAATCGGTTTCTGACTCACAGGAAACTTTTTTCTTACTTTGCAGAGCCACAGAAACCAGGAGAGTGTCTGCTACTGCAAAGTGAGGGCACAAACAACCTCACTCCAGCTATTCTGTCTGGAAAACAAAGTGGGAAAACGCCCTCAACCAGCTCAAAAATGAAAAAGATTTAATGGAATACATCAAGTGTGCACCAGGGGAAGTCCAGTAGGTGATAAACTCAGGTAGGGCAGTGCACCAGGTCCTTTGGTGTGGTTAGAACACTGAGAGAGCTCCAGTTTTTGGGAGATGTGCATGAGACAGGAGCCAAACAGGGCAGTGGTTGACAAACCCACAGATAAAGCAGATTTTCCTGCCATCAGCGAGTCAGAGGAGGAGAAAGGATTTTTTTTCCACAAAACTTCCCCAAATTCATTCATTCCACACCATTCTCACACACCTATTCACAACTGCACAGACTAATAAAAACGTCACCCAAAATGAAACCCTGCCAGAAGAAAACACTCTGGTCTACCACTTTGAACTCCAGCACAGCCAAAAAGTCTATGAGGGACACACACCGGGGAGTTGAGGAGCAATGCAAATAATCAGATAGGATTAAGTTAACCAAGAGAGGCTTAGATGGGATTTTAGGGAAGATTTCTTCACTGAAAGGGTGGTCAGGCATTGGAACAGGCTGCCCAGGGCAGTGATCAAATCATCACCCCTGGAAGTGTTCAGAAGGTGTGTGGATGCAGCACTTGGGGACATGGTTCAGTGGCAGACTTGGCAGTGTTGTGTTAACAGTTGGAATTGATGATCTCAGAGATCTTTTCCAACCTTGATCATTCTCTGATTCTAAGTTTTCTGCTACCAAAAAAAAGCTGTAGGTAAAGGAGCCTCATTTGGACCCATGAGAGGCACACTGATGGACAAGTCTAATGTGTTCTCTGCTCAGAGGGGGTGAATTTACTTCTTAATCACCATGAATAGATTTTTTTTTTTACTCTGTAATCTTCTGGATTTGATTCTTCCAATGAGTGGTTTCACAGATTCATGATGGGGAAACACTTTTTTCCTCTTACCCTCCCACGTAAAACTGCCTTGGTTCAGTCTCTGAGGATGCCCAGCTTTGAGGTATGGACGTGGAATTATAAAAAATAATCACAGAATCATTAAGGTTGGGAAAGACCTCTAAGGTCATGGAGTCCAACTGTTGGAAATGATACAAAGTTCAAAGTTTTTATATAACTTTAGCCAGGGGTTTTGTTCGCCTTTGCCCAGGGGGAAAGGAATTGAAGTTTCTTTTCAAATGACTGTTTCAGCACTCGGGGCCTGATGAGTTTCACATCTCAACAGACTGGGAGTAGCACAGGAGATACACAAAAGATAATGACCATTAATGACCACTAATGAACATCAACTCCAAACCATCCCTGGCATGGCTGGAGACACCTGCTCTGGGAAAAGAGAGACAACTGAACCAAGAATGAGAACCTAATTAACACTGAAGGTAAAGGGATCGATAACCAACAGGAAACCAAATACGAAGAACTGTGTAGCTTGGGACCAATGAACGCTGAACCAATGAATTTCTCTGGGTTTTGTCTGTATAAATATGTGAAAAATCTAGTAAAGATCATGTGTGATGGAAGGATTTTCTCTGCACAACCTGAGCATTGTGCAGATGAAATGATTTCTCTTGCACATCCTGGCCAGAATAAAGTAATGAATAAAGATAATTCTCTAACATTAAAAAAAAAATGTTGTTGGATGGTTTTTGTTTTTCCCACAGTTTTGGTCACACAATCATTGACCCAGCACTACCAGGTCCACCACTAAACCATGTCCCCAGGGACTCAGAAGAGAGGTGAGTGTGAAGGATCGCCCCTTTTCCTCCCAGGCCAATGCTTCCTATCTTCTCCCCCCTTAGAGAAGATAGCCTTGCCCTGGGCGGGCCACAAAGCCCAGGGTGATGCTTCTTATCTTCCCACCCCTTAGGGAAGAGAGCCTTGCCTGGGCGGGAGTTGGGTCCGCCCTTTGCCTTCTAGGTGACGCCTTTTTCCTCCTCCCTTGGCCTTGCCTAGGCGGGCTTTGAGGCGTGACTAGGGCCTGGATCCGCCCATCCCTCTGGATTCTTCTCTACCGTTACGTATCTCATTGGTTTATTTGAATTGTACCCTCCCCCCTTGCGTTCGGATTGGTTCATGTAAGCTTGTACCGCCCTCTCCCTCTTCCCTCATTGGTCAACCCCCTCCCTACTTAACCGGGTGCTCCCAGGCACTCGGTGCCATTTTGTCCTCATGCCACCTATGGACATGGCCCTCCTTCCCCTGCTCTCCCTCCCGACCACCGAGAACCCTCGACCCTAATAAAGGAGAGCTTGGGCAGGAGCATTCCTCCCGCCACCCTTTGCCTCGTCGTCGTCCTCGTTCATTATCTGCCTACCGCCTGAGCTAGCTAGACCGTCCCGGTCGGCAACGGGCTGACTGGAGGAGGACCTTAGCCTAAAGGAACTAGGCATTGGTCTTCTACAGGTGAGAGCATCTTTCCTCTCAAGAACCAGCCAGCTTTCATCCTGACTTTGCCATTATGGTCCCAAACATTGCTTGTGTGGGGTTTGCAGGTCCTTCCCACCCCTCATCCACACTCCACTTCTAACCTCAATCAGAGCCAGCCTGCACACAGTAGACCTAGAAAAACCTTTCCAAAAAGCCAGGCTTTTCCTTTGGAAAGGGATTTGATTGCGCTGAAAGGCAAATATTTGCCAGAGAAGGTCTTGCTGGGTCCTTCAGGGATCTCTGCACATGCAGGGCAAATTACTGGTACTCACTGCTTGTAGCACAGGAGTAAAACACGATTTTTATTTTTTTTTTCCCTTCAAATGGTGTTTTCTTTTCCCTTGGTCAGCTCTGAGAAATGTTTTATTATCAGAGGAAAGACCATTTTGTGTCGTCACAGATCTTTCCCCACGGAGCCATTCGTGACCCAGAGCCCCTGAGAAACCACCCTGGCCCCTTGAAAGCACCATGGAGGTTTTCCAACACCCCTCCAACAGATTATTCCTCTCTGCATCTGTGGAGTGAGACGAATCAATGGGGGACCCAGGAGGGTTATTTCGCCCATGAATTATTTACACCCACTGGGTAATACTTCATTTTAGACTGGCCTTGTTTTACGCTTGTAATTTTTAATTCTTATAATTCCACCTCCAGCAAGCAGAGGCTCCTGAGAGCAGTAGATTATATCTCAGCGGGCACACTCTGGGATGCATAAATAACCTCTCCTCTGCTGACAGCACATGGGAAATGGGCTGGGCTTTCATTGAGGTTACGATTTTCCCCCTCTCTCTCTCTGTCTTAAAGGAATCTTTATCTCCATGCAGCTATTCTGTAACACGCCTCTGTTTGGTAGCAAAAGAACTATTTAAATGCAAATGTTGACTTTTTGCCAGGGGCTGGAGGGAAAATACTTGTCTAATGATGTCCTTCCAAAAGTACAACTGGTGCTGTTTGTAAAGGAATTGCATCAGGAGGAGTTGGGACTTTGGTTCCTCGAGCTCCTGAACACCTCTGCCCATGCTGACTTCTACTCCTTGAAGTCATTGCCAAGGAAAAAAAATAATTAAAATGACCCCTATATATATATATATATATATATATTTATAAAAATATACTAAAAGCAAAGCAGTCTTTTGATGAGTTTCACCCTTCCTCTACCATGCCTGTCCAAAGAAGGAGGAATTGAGATTGCTGCATGCTCACCCAAGTTTGAGATGTTTGGGGTTTTTTCTTCTCCTCTGTCTTGGGTCTGAAATTTCAGACACTAAATGTTTGGGTGACAGGGATTGTAAGGTGACTTTTGGGCTGGGAGCCACTTGGAAGGGGAAGAGGAGATTCAGATTCAAAAGGTGAGTGAGAAGGAAAGGAGACCTGGAGTGAAGAAGAAATTTAAAAGATTCCTGGAGCAGGTTGATTAATTTTGCCAGGGGAAAATCACTCTTTACTGTTTTGTACCATTTTCCTCTCTTGATTCTGATTTAAAGCCAAAATTAGCCAGACTTTCCAGATTTGCTTGCAAAGCACAAAGCCTGGGGATGCTGAGAGAAGATCAAAGTTGGACCAAACAAAGGGAGGAAAGAAAACCTGAAATACCCAACCAAGAAGCACCTTCACCCACAGCCAGAGGGGAGAACCAAACACATACCCTGGATTTACTTTTGGGATGTGTCCACTGCTTCCCATAATCAAGTTTTGAGCAGGAGCAGGAAGGGCTCAAAGCAGTTGGAGACAGATTTGTGGGTTCCTTCAGGAGCAGTGCCTGGAGACACCAAAGTTTTCCTCAAACAGAGAATATTAGGAAGGGCTGGATGAGCTGCTAGACCTGTCATACATGGGAGCTGGAGCAGGAGCTGGAAAATGGGATAAAACCCGGTGGGTCTGTCTGTGTGATGCTCCTCATCAGCCAGACCAAGGCTAACCACATCCTTCCCTCTCCTTCCCATTCCAGGGCTCGGGCTCTGCAGGCTGATGAATTCCAGCCCCGTTGTGATTTGATGTTCTTCAGTTACCAAGGAGACAACGATCTGCAAAGGGGAACCTTTGTGGCATCCGGGGGAGGAGAATCGATGCAGATCACTCCGGGGTTGAGGATGGCCCCCGGCCCTGAGCTCAGGAGCAGGGAAGCACTGCCCGGGTCCATGTGAGATATCCCTGGCAGGCTGCAGCCTAGAGGACCTCCAAAATACCATTTCAAATGAGATCAGTCTGTCTGTGGCATGAGGAAGAGTCAGTCTGTCCTTAAAGCCTGTCCTGAGCCCCAGTTAGACCACTGAAGTGGGACACTGGGGATGAGAAATGGTCGCTTTGTCTGATATCACCCTGCATCTCAATGAACCTGTCTGATCACCTCACTAAATCTCCTTCAGCTGAGAAGAGCTGGAATCAAGGTTTCAGTCATTCTGCTCAGATCAGGGCTAATTTCTTAGAGTGGGGTAGAAAAATTTGGCAACCTCCTGCCAGTGTCCTGACCTTCCTTTCCCCTCACCCTCAATGAACCAAGGGATTGTCACCTTGCCCTGACATTTGCCCAAATTTGGGTGGAGTTTAGAGGTGCAGCAGCAAGGGGAGGCTGTATTGTTTTGGAGCTCAGATGAGGCACATCTCCAAAAATAAGGATTGTGAGGGATAATAAACCCTTGGCTGGAGCACTGCAGCTCTGGCTGTGCCTGACTTGTCCTGAGCAATCACTTGAAGTACTGACCCACCATCATCCCTCTCCCTCCTTTCCTACTGGAATGCTGAGAGTGGGAAAGACTCCTTGCCACGGGCAGAAAGGGAATTTCTTCCCAATCCCCACCTGATGACCAAGCCATGACCATGAATGATGTGCTCTGAGGGACTTCAATAACTAGAGAGAGGTTGTTCGGTGAGTGTCTGCGGAATGGGGTTAAAAACCAGGAACTCAGGGGATGATCCTCCCTCCAGCAGCTGGGGAAGAGGGAAAATAGAATTCAGTTCTGTATATTTTCCTCGCCTGGGGAAGGCTCCGTAGCTGAGTTGTCAGGTTTAATCTCTTCCCAACATGTATCCTGCAAATAACTCCTTTGTTCCTTTTTAAGTTCAGCAGCTCAAACTCCGGAGCAGTGACAGTCTCCAGTGAGGATTTCATGGGAGAGAAGGGAGGCCCCTCCTGTGTCACCTTTGAGATGTTCTCCGCACGAAGGAGGCTGTGAAAAAAGCACTCAGGATGTGGTGACCCCACAACGAGCACCTGGGTTGGGAGGGACCTTAAAAACCATTTAATTACAACCACCTGCCATGGACAGGGACACGTTCCACCAGCCCAGGTTGCTCAGAGCCCCATCCAATCTGGGGGAATTTTTTATAATCCCAAACATCCAAAAGAGACAGGGACAAATCTGGATGTGGTGGCTCCCTTACTGGTTTTGGAGGTCAGATTATTAGGGATGGACTGGGTAAAGATTAGGGACGTGTTGAGTAGCTCCTGCCTAGGGATGGATGAGCCAATCAAATGGTTCTGATTTTTGAGTCTTGATATCATAAATTTAAAAGTTTGGTCCCAGTGTTCCTGCACATTTCAGACCGGTCTGGGGACAGACTTGTTCAGCCAGATTTTTGCATCCCCACCCTGTGTGGGGAACAGCAGGAGCTGGTTTTGGAGGGGGAAGAGGGAACATGGAAAGCAGGCCTGCAGTTGTCATGGCAGGAATTTCTGGGGATGATGCACATTTTCAGCTGGTATCGGTGCTGTTCCTCTGTGCATCACTTTACAGGAACATCGTTCAGCTTGGGGACAAGTGGGAAGAATAAGTCATTCCCTGTCTAGCGAGCCCTCCAACTCACCCAGCCTGGAACACCCACAGGCCCTTCCCAGGCTACGCTGGGCTCCATCTGGACTGTGCTTTTCAGGTAGAAATTCTAAACCATTCCCCAAATCCGCAGCCAGCAGAGAATCACAAAATCCTATCATGGTTTGGGTTGGAAGAGACCTTAATGTTCCTACCCACCTTCCACTGTCCCAGGTTGCTCCATGCTCTGTCCAACCTGGCCTTCGACACTTCCAGGGATAGGACAACCACAGCTTCTCTGGGCAACCTGTGCCAGGGCCTCCCCACCCTCACAGGGAAGAATTTCTTCCCAATGTCCAATCTAAGCCATTCCCCCTTGTCCTATCACTACATGGCCTTAAACAAACAAACAAATATCCTGAAACAATACCATGGGTGAGGATTAAAAATCTACAAAGGCAAGAGCTACCAAGACCTCACAAGATGAACAAGAGTTTCAAAAGTAATGAATAACATGATTTTTTTTTCTTGGCTTGCAGAGCAGCCACACAACACAGCTGTGCTGGAAGATGGACCACAAAGGTGACTTTACGCAGCACCAAAGTGCAGCTGATTCTGATGTGGACCACCCCAGTTTCCAGCTGACAGTGGTTTTGGGAAAGCCACACTCCAGTAGCCATTGCTCCAGAATTTTGACACTTCAGGCAATCAGGACCTCCAGGCTAAAGAGGCTTTTCCAGCACCTCTGTGATAGGAGCCCACGCAGGAGTAGGAAAAATGAAACAAAACATACAAAAAACCCCTAAAAAAACCAGTGCCAGCAGAGCAGCAGAACTAAGACCTCAGCACAGAGCAGAGCAAGGAGGTTTCATCAGAGCATTTGATGGTAAGAGTTCCCTAAAAGAGTTTTGTTAGAATATCTAAGTTGTTTCCTGACCTGAAGGCAAATTTTTCATGGAAGCATCTGGGTTTTTCTGTGTTTTTAAATGAAAGAGGGAAATGTTAGAACTTGGTGTTCTGTGTGGGACATTCCTGCTAGACCCATTTTGAGGGGGAGCAGGAAGACGAGAACTGGAAGTGTGTCACTGCTGGGGGAGTTAGGAGGAGATCTTTAATGGGTTTGGAGAAATAAAAGGGCAGGAAATTTAAGACAAAACTTTTCAAGTGGGTGAAAATATCCTCCCATGTCTAATTAGGAATTAGTAGAAGGTTCAAAAGGAAATTAAATATCTGTGATGTGAATCATAGAATGAAGGTTCTATGTTGTGAATCGTAAAATTATAGAATGGCTTGGACTGAAAAGGACCTTCGAGATCATCTCATTTGGGTTGGAAAAGACCATCAAGACCACCAGTTCCACTCCCCTGCCATGGGCAGGGACACTTTCCACTACCCCAGGTTGCTCCAAGCCCTGTCCAACCTGGCCTTGGACACTTCCAGGGATGGCACAACCACAGCTTCTCTGGGAATTCCATCCCAGGGCCTCACCACCCTCACAGGGAAGAATTTCTCCCTAATATCCACCTGAGACTCTGGAAAGAAAAGAAGCATTCATGTCCTTGCACCTGGACTCCTGGTGATGGGTCAGTAAAAAGTCTGGCTCGTGGTACACCCCAAGGCAGTGGGGCAGCAGAATTCTTCCCTGATCCTCTTGCCCTCTGCAGGCTTAAAGGACTTGCACTAACCCTGGATGGGTGCAGGCATTTCTGGATAGATGGGAATTGCAAGGAGAAAAAGGAAAAAAAGAAAAAAAAGGAAAGGGAGGAAAGCAGCCCAAGCACCAAGTGACAGAACAAGGTGAAATGGGCTCAAGTTGCACTAGGGAAGGTTCAGGTTGGATATCAGGAAAATCTCTTGACTGAAAGAGTGATTGAGAATTGGAACAGGCTGCCCAGGGACGTGGTGGAGTCACCATCCCTGGGAGTGTTTAAAAACAGGGTAGATCTAGCACTTTGCCATATGGATTAGTGGGCAAGGTGGTGATCGGTTGAAGGTTGGATTTAAAGCTCTTGGGAGTCTTTTCCAGCCTTAATGATTCAATGATTTTCTCATTCTTTGAAGGAGAAAAGAGACCAAGAAAGAGAAAGAGAGACAGAAAAAAAATCGCTTTTTCTCACTAACCTCCTGAAAGCGTTAAAAATCTTTAAATCTTTTATTCACGTGGGGAAACTGAGGCACAGAGACATTGAATTTCTTGCCCAAAGACACGCTGGGCACCCATGAGCAGAGACCTGGAGTCCCTTTCCTCTGTTATGATTGCAGTGAGGCCAGGGAGAGGCACTTGAGGGGCATAAAATCCACTCAGTCCTCCTCACGGAAGGGGTTGGATTTTGCTCTACGTTTGCAGAGCTCAGCTCCTGCTGGTTGCGTCTCCTGGAGTGAGAGCGGCATCTGCTCGGAGGAGCAGGGCACAGCCAAGCAGAAAAAAAGGTCAACTGCTTCCCCCCCGCCCTGCTCCCCTCCAGGTTGGAAGCAGGGAGAGCTCTCCACGGCACTGTGGATCTTCCCTGGGCTCCTCACCCCCCTGATAATTATCCCACCAGGCCATGCGAGAGCGCAACGGCGAAGACCCCTTGGGGCCAGCGCATCGCGGGAGGAAGCAAAGCGGAGCAAAAGCCGCGCGCTCCCGGCCGTCCTGAATCCCGGAGAAAAAGAAACCCAACCAGCCAGTCCCTTCCCCATGACCTGAGCTCACCCCTGGGCCCAGGGAACCTTATGGGCT
Organism: Acanthornis magna; assembly: GCA_036785705.1. Classification (NCBI taxonomy): domain Eukaryota; kingdom Metazoa; phylum Chordata; class Aves; order Passeriformes; family Acanthizidae; genus Acanthornis; species Acanthornis magna. The sequence continues at coordinate 158,196 of JAWUZG010000129.1, read as the reverse complement.
GTGACACAGGACCAGGCTCGCAGGAGGGGGCTGTGGCTTCTCGGGCTGCGGAGCGCTGAAGGGGACACTGCATAGGTTCAGAGTCAGCGCGGGGGTCTGGGAATTCTTCCTGCTGCCTTGATTCAATGTGACAAACTCATTTCTTCTGCAGCGTGGCTGCGTTTAACCAAATGGCAACTTCTGTCCTAGGCTGAGATGTGGCATTTGGGAGGGCAGAGCTGTGGCATTTGGGAGGGCAGAGCTGTCTCTCCCGGTGAGGCCCCACAACCGCCTTGACTTAAGTTGGTTGTGGTAAATGTTTGGTCCCTTCCTGCTGTCCCCAAACTTTATGGGGTGACCCCAACGATGAACACATGGCTTTAATCCTCTAACCCAGCATCCCAGGCCCTTTTTATCCCCTTGGCTCCATGCAGACATTGAAAATCACCTGGATCTGCAGAACTCTGCTGCATATGCATCGCCTGCCCTTTCCTGGCGTCTCCATGCTTTGGGGAGCTGTGCCCATAGGAACATGGAATGGTTTGGAAAATTCCTTAAAGATCATCTCATTTGAACCCCTGCCATGGGCTGGAACACTTCTGCTCGACCAGGGTGCTCCAAGCCCTGTCCAACCTGGCCTGGAACATTTCCAGGGATGGGGCAGCCACAGCTCCTCTGGGCAACTTGTGCCAGGGCCTGACCACCCTCACAGGGAAGAAATTCATAAATTCATCCTCTGGAGCACTTCTAAGGATAGAAAGTCAGGTGGCAAATGGCCTCCAAATCCCAACTTCTTCCAGAAAGCTGATCCAGCTGGTCACAGACTAAGGGTCCAGCTGCCAAGTTCAGCTCCTTGAAGTCCACTCAGCTTTGGAGACAGGTCCCTTGTGCCCATTCAGAATATCTGCTGAGCCCCAGAAAAGCATCCTGGGGCCCACTCCATCCACCCCCTGCTCCCAGCAGGATCCGGGACATCCAACACCAATCAGCAACAGGAGAAAACCCTTCCCTTTAATGCCCCGAGGTGGCCAAGAGCAGCACACCAGGGACAGATTTGAGCCCTGCAGGGAAGAAAACATCGCTTTACTCCCTGAGAGAAGGGAGGGCTTTGCTTTCAGAGGAGCAAATGCCATCTGTTCCCATCGCCCACAGATCTGGCCGCGCTGCGCGGCTGCGTCACCGCTCCGCCGAGCACAAGGCATCGCAGACAGGCTCCAGCAAGGAATGCTTAACCTTCCTCCCTCCTGGCCAGCAGGATGCTGCCAGGACAAAGCCAGGCCATGAACACCATCACACCAGAGCTGGCACAATGTGGGGCTGGCAGTGCCAGGAAGGCGCCCCAAGAAGTTGCTCCAAACCTCCCTGGTGGTGCTGCATCCAAGCAGGGAAATCTGGAAAGCTCAGGCAGAAGGACGAGGGAACACACTAGATTGCAAAGCAAAGGGAAGACAGCCAGGTTTGGCTCATTGCTTCTGGCCTCGGAGCATGCCGTTGTCACCAGGAAATCCCTTTCACACCCACACGAGGAGGCCTGCAGCAGCAAAAGAGCAGGGAAGCTCCTTTGGGATGGAAATCATCCCTACCAGAGAGACCTGGAGCAAAAGGGGCAGAGGGAAACCTGATTCCTGCGCTTCCTGCTCCAGCTGAAATCTGCTTTGTTCGGAGAGGGCTCCTGTATCCCTGCTTAATGATCCACTCTGCATTTACATTTAATTAGAGGAATGAAAGAGCCAATTAACAAGATCTACACTGAATGCAAACAAAAGGGACGGCTGGTGACTCAGCTGCAGGGGCAGAGCCAAGGGCTGGGGCTTTGCAGGCAGCTTCACCACACCTTACCATCCTCGTGCCTCCTTTCTGACAGTTCAGGGGCTGCTCCACACTTTGGGCCTCCTCATGGATCCAAATTCAAACTCATCCCTGTTTTTCTTTCCTGGAGTTGTTTTTCAGCTGGATAACGAGCACAGTCACTCAACACACACTGCAATATTGCTGGGGCTGACAGGGGGGAGGGGGCAAGACCCTGCTCAGAGAGAGGAGGGGAGGCCAAAACACCTCTCTCAGGGCCAGTCCAGGATGATTTTGGCTCACTTGGATCTCAGAAATTCCCCAGAGGATACAAGTCCATGTGCACAGATGCTGAGAGGGCTTTAACTCGCACCCCTGCCTTTTATCCTGCATCACTCCTCCTGTGACAGCACAGCTGCCTGTGGGTCCACAGCAAATCAGTCCATGTAAGTGATCAAAAAACCTTAATTTTCTACTTTTTAAGCTACACTAGCTCCCCATCCAATGCTGCAGGTGGTTGCTGCTGAGGAAGGAAGGAGAGGCTTGGTGCACTGGGCTGTGTGAGCTGGTCCCAGCTGCTCCTGCAGTGTGAAAATCACATGCAGTGAGGCTGAAAGTGTCTCCAGGGCTGCTCCAAACCGAGCATGAACAGAACCAGAACAAGCTCCACCCTTCTCATAGGGCTGGATCTCATTAACCCCACGTGAAGAAACATCTCCATCCTCCTGTGAGTCAGAGTTCATCACTGAGCCCAGCTCCAGACTGAGATAGGCACGGAAAGGTGTGGGAAAGGAAGATTCCAGATGGCATCCTTGTGATAAAAGGTCAGGCTTGAAAGGAAGGGAGCAACAAGAGGGTGGGGAAGGCAACCTCCAAGCAGGGACTGAGGATGGTCATGAAGGTGGAGCAGGCAGGAGAATAACCTGAAGATTTGCTGAGGGTGATGTGAGAGCAGATCTCAGCAACCATGAAATGTGAAACCTCCCAAAGGTTTAAACTTGGATCTCAGAGAGCCTCTTTTCAATTTTAATTATTGATTTCTTTGTTTGCTTTAGTGCTATGGAGAGATACAGCTCCAGCAGGAGAGGAATACTCTGGGATGCACAGGCTTTACTGAGATCCTCCCTGCAATGCTCTTGTGCTCCAGCCCTTAGGGATCGATCCCACAGAAAAACCTCTCCTGGAAAGTGATGGAGAGGAGCCAGCATGGACAGGTGGCTTCAGGGGTGACCTCAGTACCCCATTTCTTCCCAAAGATAATAATTTCAGTCAGAGTCAGTGCAAGGCTGAGATGTCACCCACAACCACTCCTCACCCTCTGCATCCACTGTCCAGTTTCCTTGCTAAAGATCCTGACTCCTTCCCTCTGAGGCCTATTTTGATCCCAAAATAGGTCAGGGCCTGCCCTCACGCCCACCACCCACCTCCTGGGGCAGCTCTTTGTTGGCTCAGGAGGGAGCTCAGGGTGACTTGCTGAGATGTGAACGTCTCCACTGGGGACAGCTGGAGTTACTCACTGCCTCACACGGGACCTGAGAGCTGAGTTCCTCTGCTGCTCACAGTCAGTCAGCTCAAATCAGATCTGAGAGACAGAGCTCGTGGCACAGAGAGATCAGCAAACCATTTACTGCAGTGGATGTCCCAGATAAAATAATGAGGGTTATGATCAAACTGAGCTGGGAGAATGGCACGTCCTAGGACATGTGTGCCGGCAAATGAATCCCTGCCATTACCTGATCTGCACAAATCTGAGCTTTCCTGCCACTCACAGTGCTGTCAGTAAAGATTTTTGAGTAGTGAGGAAGAATTTTCACTCTGGACTCACTCCTCTTTATGGTCTCTGCGGCTCTTTTGTTGAACCACCTCCAGCTGTGCTGAGGCACCAGTGAGGAGCGTGGATCCATGATCAGATAACAACCTTGACTTGCCCACCCTGGGTTCACATCCAGAGGGGCAGCAGATGCCCCAGCCATGACCAGAGACAAGCAAAAACAGCGCAGCATTTTCACCTCCACAAATGGAGCATCACAGAGGTGACAGCACCTTCAGAAGATGGAATGGAGATTTTTCCCCGAGACAACTTATTATTGAGACCAACCCCCTTCTGTCCTTGCTCATCCTGGTGCAAATCAGAGCCCTTCAGCTCAGCAGTGACCCCACCTTTGCACCTTGGCAGCAGAGCTTGAACTCTGGTTCTTTCTTGATTTGGGTTGAAAAAATTCAGTATTGGGCAGACAATAAATGGAGTAATCCGTGTGATGGATAGCACCACCCTCAAGGCTCAGCACGGTTTGTCACTGAAGCACTAAATACCTACATTGGGCCACCAGAGATATTTTCTCTGTGCCACCCACCTGCCTCCTTCAATGCTGGACATTCCCTCTTTTTCTAGAGTAAATGCCAGGGTGTCACCATTTGTGCCATGGCTCTTTTCCTAGAAGAGAAGTAACTCCATGACCAAACTTTAATTGTAGTTCAGTATTTATTACACTGGAGTATTTATTGACTATTACAACTATTTCTATCCAGTCTTGCTAAGAGCCATCAGCACAGCTCAGGGAGTGCTGCTGCTCAGCACTGTACATCTGTTGGCTAAAAAATGCCAATTTTCTCTCAAGATCTGAGTCAGAATAAAGGAAGAAAAGAATAGGAGAATGAAAATTGTGTGCGAAAATGCCTTGACCTCTTCAAGGTCATGGGCAGATGCAGGATCAGAGCTTAGGCTCCCCTACAAGGTTCTGGACCAGCATTCTTAGACCACTCCCATCACAAGACTGAGCTAAATTTGGGTGCTGAGCCCATGTCACACAGCACAGATGACACACGCCGAATATAAAACTAATTTCAGCATGCTGCACCATAAGAAAACACCCACATGGAATGAAGTTTAAACTAACATTATTTTTCTTCTTTTTTTGGCAAGAATACATAACTGGCAAGACCAGATGTTTCATGAATTCATGCATTCCATCAGCTTGTTTGCCTTCGATAAAAGCAAAATCCAGAGCAGAAATGTGCAATCAATATTTGGGTTTTTCAGCTCAGAAATACTGGGCAAGGTGGCTGGTCCACACTTCCCCTATTTGATTTTGTCAAAAAACATCATCTAAAACAAAAGCAATCAATTCACTTTCCAGGCTCAGCAAAAGATTGTCTTCAGTCCCAAATGCTCACAGCCCTGAAGGGTCCTTGATTATGGAATCATGGAATGGTTTGAGCTGGGAGGGACCTTAAAAATCATCTCATTCCAACCCCCTGCCATGGGCAGGGACACCTTCCACTACCCCAGGTTGCTCCAAGCCCTGTCCAACCTGGCCTTGAACACTTCCAGGGATGGGGAGTCCACAACCTCTTGGGGCAACTTGTGCCAGTACCTCACCACCCTTACAGCAAAGAATTTCTTCCTAATATCAAATCTAAATCTACCCTCCTTCAACTTAAGGCCATTCCCTCTTGTCCTATCACCACAAGCCCTTGTGAAAAGTCCCTCTCCAGCCTTCTTGCAAGCTGGATAATTGCAGGTCTGCTTCCATTTCCACCTGTGCACGCTCTGGATGCAGCCCACGGACCTCCCCTGCCCATGGCAGAACCTGAAGGGATCATTCCCTCCAAGATTCCCATGTGTTTACATCCTGCTTCACAATCCTAAGGAGCCTGTGGATTGGGGAGGCCCCACTGGCTAAATGACCCATGGCTGTCATTTTTGTGTATCTTTCTAATGTTTGTTGAAGCAACATATTAAGCTTTTTTATTTCTTAGTTCCCTTCAAGAACAAACAACAAGGAAAAAAAAAGTGTTGTGCCTCAGGCAGTCTTTTTTATTACCTTATATAGAGTTTGTGCAATAAAGTCCATTAATTAAAACATGAATATTTAAAAAGGCTTTCAAGAATGGCAGCCTTATCTCACCAGAGGGAAGAAGAAAGAAGAGGAGGGGGGAAAAAAAGGGGGGAAAAAGTGGTAAAACACAAGAAAGGCAGGAGATAGTTCATTTTGCCAGAGGAGCATTCAATTATTTAATTGCTGAATTAATGCTTTGTCCCCAGGTGACACTGGATGTTCATTTGCAGCGAGAGGATCGGGATGGAAAAAGGTGGGGAGGGAAGGAGCGGGGGCGAAGGCGAATACTTGGAGTTTTAATTAAAACGTGAGGCAGACGAAGTTGTCATTTCTGTGAGCGTTGCCTTTTGAAGCGAGGACTTCCTCAGTGGAACGGTCCTCGAAAGCAGAGCAGCCACAATTATCCACTGCACCGAGGCAGCTCCAACTCCACGGAAGGGATCGGACAGGGAGAGGCAGCTCAGCATCACAGCACCCACCTTGGAGGGCCTTTGCTCCTCAAAAACACACCCAAGGGCCTTGGCGTGATGGGAAACAGCCCCCAGGGTGGAAAAATGGAGAGAAAAATGGGAAATGTGGGAGTCAGGAGTAGATTTCAAACCCTGCACGGGGTTTGTGCACAGGTACCACACCGGAGATGGGATGTGGGGAATGAAGGATTTGAGGAAAGGTCGGCAGTCTCCAAAACCACAACCCTCCATTAAGCCCCCCCAAAAAACCATTGTGGGTGCTGCAGGGGTAGATGCTGCAAGATCTCCCATTGATAAGCCACGTGTCAGGGAGTGGAGAGAGCTTTGGGGGAGAGCTGGTGGTCCCCCGGAGTGGTTCAAACCACCAGTCAAGCACAAATTGGACTTAAAGCAGATTAGAAGCATTTTATCGAGCAGGAAAAGTCTGATGCAGGAGTTGCTGTGGAGGGCAGGGCAGGGGGACGCATGTCCCACATTCTTTTGGGATTTGGGGACAGCTTTGGCTGACTGTAGCCTCAAAGCAAGTCCTTCCTTTGTCCGCTCAGAATGCCAAAGCTCGTGGGTTGTCCTTGCCCACCAAGCTCTCAAGCCACTCTGGGGAATCCCTCAGTGTGCTTTGGCTCTGGGATGATTAACAGAAGTTCTATTTCCGTGGGAAGCATCCCACAAGTACAAACAGAGCCATCTCCTTCTGAAATGCACCGTGAGGCACAGATAGGCCTCATGGCACCTTTTGGAAGAAGCTGGAAAGGTCGAAGGATGAGTCAGGCTCGCGTTCCTGCAGTGCCTTTGCCCACTGTGGGTCTCCATGGACGCTCTCCCTGGAGTGGGAAGCAGCATGGCCTGGGGCTGTGTGTGTGTGTGTGGGGTGTTGGGGCTTCCCACGGGGGTCTCAGCACTGGGATTTGTTCATAGGTTGGGTGGAAGAGATCTTAAAAATCATTTAGTCCCATCTTCCACCATCCCAGGTTGCTCCAAGCCCCGTCCAACCTGGCCTTGGACTTTCCAGGACTTGGGCAGCCACAGCTTCTCTGGAAACCTTGAGTCATGGCCTGACCACCGTCATCGTAAAGAATTCCTTCCTAATATCCAATCTAATCCTACTCTGCTTCAACTTAAAGCCATTCCTCATCCTATCACCACATGCTCTTGCAAAAAGTCCCCCTCCAGCTCTCTTGGAGCCTCTTCAGGCACTGGAATGGGCTCTAAAATCTCCCTGGAGCTTTCTCTTCTCCAGGCTGCACAGTCCCAGCTCTGGACATGCACGATTGGAGATGTGCCCTGGGGCAGCTCTGTGGCTACCCACACATCTCTGGACAGGTTCTGCTCGTGCAGGGGCAGCCTGTGCTCGTTCTGAGGGACAGGGGAGAGCAGGAGGGGCAGGGGAGGTTTTGCATTTCTGGTGTCCAAGGGTTTGGCAGCATCTCCCGCACCAGGTCCGTGGGTCACAGACAGGTGACAGCTGGGACAGGCTGCCAGGTCTGGGCGTGTCACAGGCTCAAAGTGGCATCTTGAAGAGGAGCAGAGGGTGGCTGGTGCTGCCTCATCCATTCTCTCCTCCACCACTTCATTTATTTTATTTTCCTTCTGTGGAATTAAAAAATTTTCTGAGTGCCCAGTGCCTGCCCTGGCTCACTGAGAGGAGTTCCCTTCTGATCCTGAGAGATAAAATGCATGACAAACACTCCTCCAGAAACCTTTGAAATTTCCAAACCTATTTATGGCATTTCTCCAAGGCCTTCTGCTCAGCCCACCCACCCAGCCGTGCTGCAGAGAGCAGGACCCACTCCAGCTGGGTGACACAGGTCACCCACTACATTTTGGAAACCCTAGATCTCCTCTTGCTCTGCTTTTGGGACAGTTTGCTTGTCCCAAAAGGTCCCTTTGTCTCCTGCACCCAACTCAGGATCACCACCAGCCCCAGGAGTGGAACGGCAACCCCAAATCCAGAAAAACCCAGTGGCTGCAGTGGGACCATGGGGGACACCTGCTAAAACACTGGCACAGGTTTTCTTTCCAGGCAGAACCCCAAGGAAAGGAGATTGCTGGATTTATCAGTCCGATTTATATTCCTTCAACCTCTGTTTGAGGCCAGTCTTACCCCAAGGATGCTCAGGTTTCTGGTGAGTGTGAGCTCAGCCTAAGTGGTCCCACTCACCAAAAAAAAAAGCTAATACAGAAGATACTTGGTTTATCTGGCCCATCATCCCATCCAGGCCAGAAATACTCCAGATATGGTATCTTCTGACCAGAAAGAGACCCAAGAGGGTGCTGGGAGCAGGACAATCTCAAAGGCATTGCTGGAAAATGAAGGTCATGAAGGGTTTGTCTACGAGCAGCAATGAGAGGAGTTGAAATTATCACAGGAGGGGAATATGGGACTTCCCATGGTAGGAAATTTCATCCTCCCCACTAATCACAGAGCTCTTTTTGAGAAGGGACAGCCTGTCACCTTGCCCTCTATTGCCAAGCTGGGGGCCAACCCAGCAGGCTCAGGATTGGAAATGGTTGGTTGTGGTGTTTAAAGGCTTGGAAAAGCTTCAACTCTGCCCTAAATCAGGCAAAAGGCAATAAACTATGCCAAGACAAAACTCACACCAAATTTTCCCCCAGCTCCAGCGACAATAGTCCTGAACGTGGCACTGCTGAGCTGCGAAGGGACACCAGGACTGGCAGCAGGGAAGGGCACACTGCAGGTCAATCTGCTGAGCCAGGAAAGCCATCCCCGCCCTGACAGCAGGTGGGACCCCTCGTGGCTCTCCCCCAGGCTCTGTTTTCTCCGTGACAATTCCTCCATGGTGGATCCATGGAGGCAGCTGGCTGAACTCCCCAGAGGGGCCTCCTGAGCTCCTTCGAGGTCCAAAAGCACGGAAGCACAAAAAGCAATCTCCTCAACTGCTCCTCTATGGTTACCTGGGGACTCTCCTGCTCCCTGCATCTTTTCTTCTTCATCAAGTATCCCCCCAGCAACCCAGCCACCCTCCTGAGCAGCTCCTCTGCTGCCTTCTGCTGGCCTTCCTCTCACCAACATCACTGATCTCAAGTCACAGCACCACTTGCTGTTCTTGGCTGACCCTCATGAGGATGCTCAGAGCGGTGGGGCCTCTCTCCTATGAAAACAGGCTGGGAGAATTGGGGTTGTTCAGCCTGGAGAAGGCTCTAGGGAGACCTGGCACAAGTTGCCCAGAGAATTGATGGATGCCCATCACTGGAAGTGTTCAAAGCCAGGTTGGATGGGGCTTGGAGCAACCTGGAATAGTGGAAGATGTCCCTGTCTATGTCAGGGGGGTTGGAATGAGATGATGTTTTGGCCTGGTTGCCTCACAGGGGACTAAGTTTAGAGCCACGAAGCTCTGTACACACCTGAGCTTCTTCCTTGCTGAAAGGAATAAGGGAGTGTCTTTACAAACAAACTGCTGGTAAGATAAGGCCGATACTGAGAGACAGAAGAAACAATGGGAGTGATTTCCATAGGAATTCCACCGATTGACTGCCCCAAGACTGTGTTAATAAACTACAGGAACAGAGACATAAGAAAAAGAAGAAAAGGGGAATGTGTATTGAGAGTGTCTAAATTTAGGAGAAATGTACATTACTTATGTCTGCATCAGGCATTCCAGGAAGTCTGTACCTCTCAAGCACCTCAGCCAATGTGGAAAGGGAGAGGGAACTGTGGCTGGGAAATTACGATAAGAAGAGGCTGTGTCCTCTAGCAATCTGAGAGACCCCATGGGAAATGCCCATGACCTCTCCCTTTTTTCATGAATAGTAACAGGACTCCTCTGTCTCCTTTTTGGACATAAACCTCTGGCGTTTGCGGATTAATTTTTCCTGACACTTGCCCATCTGAGCTCTTATGGAGGCTTTCCATGGCCAACCTGAACCTGTCCTGCTCATCCCCACATCGCATGCCCTGCAATGCCTTTCTTCCATACCTCTGACCAGACTTGGTAGGAATGGGATTCTGTTGACAGCTTTGGTCACAAACAGCAAGTTTAGTCAAGAGATGGGAAGGAAATACCAAAACTAACCCTGATTTTCCTTCAGCAGGCACTTGGGATGCAGACCTGGGTTATGAAGTGCACACAGATCATTGAACACCACCTTCTGTGGGGATGGGTTGAATCTGGGAGAGCAAATTAAACAGGGAGATGTGGTGGAGTCACCCTTCCCCTGTCCTAGCCCAGCCTCCAGCAGATCCTGAAGCAGAAACTCTGTGTGGGTCCTTTTCTGATCAGTCTCGGGGTCTCAGCAAAAGCTGAGGGGCCAAAATCCTCCATCTGGAGGTTCCTAAACCCTCCATCTTGGTCTTGAGGCTTCAGACTGAGGAGAAGAGCCAGAAAAAGTGACAGCACCCCTGGTCTCAGCTGTTTCTCCTGCTTTCAGTGCCATACACTCAACTTCATCATCTTCCTCTGGTTTGGGTGCCTTCAACACAAAGATAGCCAAGCCCCTGTCCCCAAAACGCACAAGCAGGGAAGTGTCAGCTTCCAAATCCCAAAATCCAAACTGGCAGAGACCAGGGCATCCCCCTCTTCATCCAGGCAAGGTGACAAAGCACCAGTGCCTGCCTTGGGGCACAGGGACGGCTCTGACTCCTCGAACTGCCCCAGAAAGAGTGGGACAAAGCAGCCACCCTGCCAGGGCAGCCCAGTTTCTTCAGGAAGCTGCAGCAGCAGCTTTCACAGCCCCTGGGTCCCTTCCTTTCAGCTTCTAAACACCGGGCAGATCCCAAGCCAGTAACTGTTTGTTTAATGACATGGACCACTCAAGACCTATTGAGAGCATTCAGCTTAATGAGGTGTGTGGCAATTATTGCTCTATTGAAACTCGAGCCAGGGAACACAAAGAAATATATTTAAACTCAACAGATCTGCAATTCTGATGTGTTAAAGGACGTCCTTTCCCAGCCTGGCTGTCTCACCGTGCTGAAGGATAAAATATGGGATTTCAGTATCAGATTGTTGTCTGCAAGAGGAGAGTGTGCCAAAAGGAGATTCAACGGCTGGAGGTGACATTGGCAGAGCCACCCCAGGGACACACGGCTGCTGAAGCCTCCCCAGGATGCTTGCTGAGAATCCCAAACCAGTTTTCTACCCTATTTACCCCAAGCGTGCTTCAGAGCTGTCCTGGGGAATGTGGGACTTGCAGGAGGTAGAATCAACACCCAGAAATATTGTCAAAATTCCACCGAGTATAAGAATGGTAAGATATTGGAAAAGAGAGGATACAGAGGTGTTAATGATGCCCTGGAAGAGGTGTGAAATCCACTGGTCCGCCAGCATGGAAGGAGATTCCTCTGGCTCAGAGCACCCCTGTCCACTCCGAGACTACTCATGGATAAGATGCTGTTCCCAGGCAAAGATCCCAGAATCACAGAAGGTCGCAAGGAGCCTTAAAGATCATCTCCTTCCCAAACCCTGCCATGGACAGGGACACCTTCCACTAGACCGTGTTGCTCATCGTCCCATCCATCCTGGCCTTGAGCACTTCCAGGGATGGGGAGACCACAACTTCTCTGGGAAAGAGGTGAATCTAGCGTTAAATAAGTGAATTTAGTGCTGAAAATGACAGAGCCCTTCTCCCCACCTGTATCTGTTGTCAGCAGAGATGATGTTTAGCCAAGTTGCGTGAGAGATTCAGCAAAGTCCTGGCTTCACCCTAAGTCTTTTGCACCTGGATAGAGGAAACCAGCAGTGAAAAAGGGAAAACTCCCTTTAAAGGAAACCTGGGAGGAGCTCCGGAGCTGTATCAACCCTGAGAGTTGGGATCCACCAGGTCAGAGAGCTCAGTGCCAAGGAAATCCATGGAGTTCAGGCACCACAAAGGTGAATCAAACACCTAAAAGTCTCTGTGGATCCAGTTCCTCTTACAGAACATATTTTCCGTTTTTTCAGCCTGCTCCCATCACCTGAATACATCAGGTATTCAGGGTGGGTGGTGAAAAGGGCCAGATACTTAGGATAGGTGGTGAAAATGGACAGGAATGCCTCTGTGCATCCTCCCTTTGAGGCGTCTGCACCACCATCCTCATTTTCTGCAGTTAGGGCTGCAAAACCACTCTGGCGATGTGATGATTTTGACTCTGGCGTCCGTGTTTCCCTGTATTTAAATTTCACCCTGTAATCCCAGGCAAAACATTTTGGGGTGACTGCTATGGAGCCTGAATGCGAGAGGATGTTAAAAAATTGAAAATTACCAAAAAAAAAAAAAAAAAAAAAAAAAAAAAAAAAAAAAGAAAAAAGGGAGAGAGAGAGAAAAAAAGGAAAGTGAAAAGCTGAGCCTTTCACCAGGCTGCCACTCATTAAATTACCCGTGAAAGTCCCCGTCGCAATAATGGGAGTAGTTGCCTGTGAAACTCCCTCGGCAACTGGATGTAAATCCCACCTTTAGTCTCCCTGCGACAACGACAGCGCATGGAGCCGGTAATTGCTGATGTTTCTGCATTGTGATCATGTCCACAAGCTGTTGGGTTCACAAAGGACCTGATCGCTTCACTTTGCTCGTTTTTCTCCTTCCCAGCCCCACACAGACACTGGCAGGGACGGATTTAGGGCTGAAAGCTGCCGGGACACGGAATTTCTGCCGTGTCACTTCACAGCAGTGCTGTGTGCTCAGAGCTCTGTGGCGCTCCTGTGCCCATGCCTAATCCTCCCTGGGGTCCCGTTGTTGGAAAATATACCAGTTTAAAAAAAAATTGTATAACTTTTTTTTATTTTTGTCTGTCTAGTTAGGCTTGACTTGACTTTGCTTTGGGGAGGGGAATTTTCTTTAGTTTATTTAAGAGGTACAGCATCACTCTAAGGAGATGGGCTCAGCACAGGGACAGACTGGAGCAGCCCAAAGATACCCAGAGAGATAAAAACCATCAACAGAACATTAACAGAACATCTGTGGCCATCTACAAACATCCACCCCAGAGCACCTCTGACAGAGTTGAAGACATCTTGCCCGGAAAGGACTGATAAGAAAATTGAACAACGAAGATCTAATTTACATTGGCTGCGAGGGGATTCGGATCCAATAGAAAGCTGAATATTGAGAGTTGCCCAATTCTGGACCAATGAACTTTGAAACAATACATCCCTATGGGTTTTACCTGTATAAAAACTGGGGAAAAATCATGTAAAGGCATGTGTTTTTGGAATACTTTCCTTGGCACATCCTGGCCAATAAATAAAGTAATGCCTGATTCTCTATCACTTCAAATATAGTGCTAGAGGGTTTTTTATTTCTCCTGATTTTCGGTGACACTGTAACAGGATGGATATGTGGGAATGCTTCAAACTGCAGCAGGGGAGGTGTAGGCTGGACATTAGGAAGGATTTCTTTATTGACAGGGTGGTCAAACATCGGAACAGGATTTTTTAGGGAAGTGGTTGATGTCCCATCCCTGTCAGTGCTTAAGAAGTATTTGGGCAATGCCCTTAATTAACCTTTTGGTCAGATCTGAAGTGGTCAGGCAGTGGGACTGAACTGATGCCTAATCTGGGACTACCTGAAACAGAGGCCAGACAAAGTTAGGATAACAAAAAAGACAAATTTATTAAAGGCCTTCAGGTGCATTCAGGGCAGACAGAGCCTACTTGTGAGGCTACACCAAAAATGGACACCGAGTCATGAGGTCTTCACATTTTATAAGTTCTGTCTATTAACATATTGTGCCCCAATTCTCCAATTACAGCTTCAGGTGATGATGTCAACCACCCCAAGCTTGCTCCCCCAATTCACTGTTGTTTACATATTTTGGGTCTCTGAGGCAGTGACGTGTCCTTGGATTTTCCAACTGAGAGCAATGTTTTGTCTAAAATGCTGGGGACAGAGGTTTTTTAGCACTTTGTCTGAAGCCCAGAACTACACACCAAAGCTACAGATACATGAAGAATAGAAGCTAAAAGTTCTTAAGGCCTCAAGACAATCACTGCAGGTCCTTTCCAACTGAAAACCTTTCTATTCTATTCTATTCTATTCTATTCTATTCTATTCTATTCTATTCTATTCTATTCTATTCTATTCTATTCTATTCTATTCTATTCTATTCCATTCCATTCCATTCCATTCCATTCCATTCCATTCCAGTTGTAAGGTTTTTGACGATCCCAGAGGACAGCAGTGGGACAGGCAAGGCTTGTACAGGTCACAGAGATTTGAGTGTTTCAACTGAGCCAGAACTCCCTTTCCAGCACCCAGGGAGAAGTTCCCCACATTTGCCTCATCCATAAAACCTCCTGTGACCACAGACAAGAGGGACATTCCTGCCTGGAGCTGCCCATATGGGTCCAGTGGGGATTCACTGCAGGTGACAAGGTGACCTCTTTGCCACATGCCAGGCTCTGTTTAACCTCCTTCTCCAGGAGCTGGGAAGGAGTATCAGCTCTTGCTGTCACCTGCTGAGCTCTGGACTTAAGCTGGGGAGATGTCAGGTAAAATCTCCAATGATTTCAGCAGTTTGCACAGGAAAATTTTACACATGAGGAGAAGTCAGTGCTTCCTTGCCCCATGTTTTACTGTTCTCTCTCCATATCCAACCTCTGCTTTCGGGGATGTCCAGATCAGGGGACAGGGACAGCCACAGATGGAGAAATGAGGAGCTGGAATGCAGCACACCTTCCAGAGAGGCAATGAAAATGCACTCACCCAAACCCCTTTGCCATTTGGTTGGCAATTCCAACACCGAGACCAAAGCAAAGCCAAACACTTTTCTCTGCAAGCTCAGCTGCTCGGGCCTGGGGGATTCTTGCTGGAGGAACAGAGCCTGTGTCATAAGGAGCTGAAGATGTCAAGGAGAGGTTTGAGATCTGCCCCTGGGCAATTACTCACTGTTCTTTATCAATCTCTGGAGCTTCCATGACCACTAAAGTTCACCTCAAACATAGGAAATGACTTATGAAGTCATCTCTGCCTTGGGAGAGATTGAAGATTCCAGGGGAGGGGAGCTGTGCCACACAAGATGATTCCTGCAGCAGAGAGGATGGGAATTGATTCATTTCTGTGCCTCTAGCTCCTCTTTTGTACCATAGACCCCACTGAGCCACAAATCGAGGTAGAAGCAGAGGAGACCAAAGCATGTTTTGACCAAAGAGCTGGCCAAGCATGAAACAAAACTTCCCCAAAACCAGTGAGGTTTGGAGGGTGTGTCCTGCAGTGAGAGATTTATGGAGTCCAACCTACTCAATGCAGCAGAGATTCAGAAAGAACTTGCTCATGGGCCTCTCCAAACAGAGATGAGACACCATGAGACATCTTAGTTGAGATGATGGAGATGGAAAAGCATCTGAAGATGGAACACCACTAACAAAACAGAAGTGATGAGCATGTGAGAGGAAGGGGAATTTGGTTTTGTTCAGAGCAGTGGGGACAGCAAAAGAATGGAAATATTTAGCAGAAAAGGCAGGAAAATCCCCAGCACTTCAGTCTAGCATTATCTTGTTTCGGTTATTCATTCATCATAAAAACGCCTCTGGCCCTGGAGACACCTGATTTATCAAGAAGCAAATAATATATTTTGTGGGACACTTTGAGCCTTGTTTTGCAGTCAGCATCCTGGACCCCTCCAAGGTGGGGACATGAAGAGCAGAAGTAGGACCAGGATATGATATTTATCTTTGGGCCACCAAAATGTGACAGCACTGCATGGAGACAAGACTAATTAGACACTCATTAAGTGCCTAACTCAGCACAGCACTTAAGCACACATTTAACCTTCTCTCATTACGGGGTCACATCATCATCCCTTTTAAAGCTCCAGCTCTGATTACAGAAGCCAGCTCACATTTGGGAGGGTCAGCAGTGTTTTCAGACCGTGAAGTCCCAATGCCCAGCACTTGAGGAGGTTTCCCTTTCTTCTGTCTCCTAGTGTTGCACCCCAAACCTACTCCAGGAATGGCAATTTGCATCCCAAAAATGAGATTTACATCTAAACCTCAGGACCTACAAACAAATCTCTGTCTTCTTTCTGTTTCCTGAGTCAGCCAAGGGAGATCTGATCATGGCCAAAAATCATTTCCCTGTGGAAATGTCTTTTCCTGGAAAACATTCCCAGTTCAAGCCTGCCTGGAGTAGCACCTGGAGGGAGCTGCCCAAGGTTTCAAAGCATATCTTGCTGATCACCAGGACAAGCTCCACGAGCAGCAAGATCAAAATATCTGAGATATAACCTGAGGGGCTCTTCTCCAAGCCAGCACTGCCTGCTGTACCCTCTGCAATGTCTGTATGGGACAGTGAGGGCAAAGAAAGTCTCCCTAAACCCAGGAGGCAAATCTGGAGCAGTTTCTGCCTCCTCCAGACACTGAAGAACAGATGCTGCAGACAAGACAGGGTAGCTTTGGCAGAATTTCTTTGTGAAGCTCCCCATAAATGATCATAATCTTCCCTGTGCACCCGAGCCAGGTGTAAAATCGTTGGCCGTGAGTGCAAACAGGATGTTAGTTATGTTTTCCTGAGTGTCCCTGTAGTTCTGGAGCAACAGGAGCTCCTCTTGGAGCGAAGTTTTTCACCAGAATCTCACCCATAGACAGTGAGCCAAAGCACAGCTGTGTCCGAGGCAGATTTGCACCCATCCATTTGCTTTGGAAACAGCCAAGGAACTAAAAAAGGCACATTAGGAAAAGTCAGGTTTCATATTGCACGATGGTATCTGGATATCTGGCAATTCATGGGATGGTTTGAGTTGGAAGGGACCTTAAAGAACATCTCATTCCAACCCACTGCCATGGGCAGGAAACCTTCTACATTCCTTCATGTGCCTTTAAAATCATCAGAGTAGATTAGTACAACTCACACATCTCCACTTGTTCCAAGATGAAAGTGTTAAGACAGGCCCAGAAACAACAAATGACTCAGAAAGCAGCAGGGAGGGAAAAATAGCAATGATAATAAAAAAATAAAAAAAATTGGGAAAAAAGCTTGTTGGGAAAAAAAAAAAAAGCTACAAATACAATCAGAACAGCAATGATTGCAATAACCAGCATCAGCACTTGGAAATCAGGAACCCTATCAAAATATTCCACCCACAAAATGCTGTTAAGGGATTGCTGACTCCCTGTCCAAATTGGATCTCGCCTCCATCTTCCTGATCAAGCCTTTGCATAAATCAAAACAGACACAGTGACAGACAGAGCAGCACATGGAGAGCCCGGGCACCCTGCAAGCATCGTTTCTGTGTGGATGGCATCCCACCAGCAAAGATGATAATTCCCTATCTTCAATATGGAGCAGATGTGAGCAGCCAGCAGAAAAATTATCTCCACTCTACAAATATTTGACACCCAAAAAGGATTTTGATTCAGCCACCCCTGAGCCTCTTTCATATTTACTTTCTGGGAACATTCAGGCACTCGAGCTGGACTAGGAGAGATCCCTACAAAAGCCAATATTAAGCTTGAATGCTTCAGGATTTGCTGGAAATCTTATTTCAAATTTCACCTTTGGTTGCAGTGAGAAAGGTCACACTGCTTGGGTGGAATGCATAAATCACCCAATCAGCAAATTCCAGACGTGACACATGACTGAACTCCGAGGAGGCTCCTCACGAGCTGTTCACACAGGAGAAAAGGGCATTGCACAAAAAAAAAAAAAAAAAACAAACCAAAAAAAAAACCAAACCAACCCCAAATCTGGAGAGTCGTGTGCTCATGGCCAGGGAGGGAGGCACGGCTGAAGAACTAATTTGCAGGATTTACGGCTCGGCTGTGCCTTCATGTATTGATTCACAGATCAGTGAGAAACAAAATCTCCCCCAAAATACACTGGCGAAAGCATGAGTACCTGATCATATCCTAATCTCTCAGCTGATGCCAGGCTGCAGGAAAATCACTCTGCACAGCCTGGATCTGTGCCTGCTCACCTCCTTCCTACTGCAAGCAAATCCGGCCTCTTGCCCTCAACCCTGAGAAATTCCACCCTCAACAAGGGTGGAAAAGCCAGGAAGGATCCCCAAATTCCCAACTGACACATGTCAGCTTTCTGCTGGTGGCAGAGGACATTTCAGCCCAGCACCTGAAGAAGAGGAGATTTTGGGGTGGGGGTCAGGTGAGGGTCTGAGGCTCACGGAATCGGAGGCTCCATTCCCTGCCACCTGCACTCCTGTTCAGCATCACAGCTCTGCTTTATGTAACCTGCACCACCTGCAGGGGTGGGAGCTGAGAATAAACACCCCAGAGCAGACCTGACACAGGTAGTGAGGAAAAAAGCTTCACTTTTGGACCCCCTGAGTCCCTTCTGCTTTGCATGGCCACATCAGGGCTCTGGAAGGAGGACTTTCCTCCTCAGACCAAGATCAGACTTCGGGATCATCCCGCCCTTATTCACAGCCCTTTTTGTCATGATTCTCCCACCTCCCCAATCCCTCTCCAGCCCACACCACACTCGAGATCACAATCAAAAACCTCATGAAATATCTGAGGAATGAGCCCCGGCGAAGGCACCAAGTAACCCCATGTGGTGGATTTCCTCCCTGAAAGCCTCCAGAAGGAAAATGAAGCTGAGAACAAAACGAGGGTGCCTTCTGCTGCCATCCCCTTGAAATAGATCCAAGAATTAAGTTTTCCCTAGGAATTAAAGTGGTTGGTAGGGCTGCTGAGAGCAGCCCGCCTCGGGAGGTAGCTTGGATCCTGCCTTTTCTAGGACATCTGTAATTATGTTGGAAAACTGCTCACCCTCAGGTAAGAAGCTCCCCCTCAGCAGCTCGGAGGCTGCAGGAGTAAAACAAGCATTGAACAAGCCCCGAGAATGAATGAAACAACTTGGGGAATATTTAGGGGGAGCTGATTTGCAATTCCAGTCGCAGGCTCGTGAAGAGCCTCCGAGGGTTACCTGACCTGCCTGGCAAGTGGGAAATGAGGTTTTCATGCCAGGCGTCCATAGATGCAGACACAGAGGTGACGGGGACAGTGTGAGACCCGTGAGAGGAGACCCCAACCATCCCTCCCTCCCCAACACCCCCAGCCACCCTCCACTCACCCAGGAACTCCGCTCCGTTGCTATCCTTGGGGCTGCCCACGCAGTTCTCCAGGTAAATTCCATCCTTGTAGCAATCCTCCTTCTTCCTGGTGAACCCCAGGATCTCGCTGGCCTGATCCAGGACCTCCCCTCCCGAGCAGGAGCACGGGGTCTGCATGATGCCACACGGGTGGGAGCTGCTGCTGATGGCCAGGCAGGCGTCCAGCCACTTGCAGAGCATCTGGCAGGCGGCTTTGCTCGGGTTCCTGTTGCCCACCACCAGATATTCCACCGAGAAGTCCCTCTCCTGAGCCTTGGTGGGCTTCCACCGCATGGGCCAGGTGTCCACGCCCGGCGGGGCCGTCTGCTTCATCTGCAGGAATTGTTTGTTGGACTGGAGGAAGGCAAAGCGGGTGGAGCCATCGCAGAGCTTCAACACATCGTCGAAGCTCTCCATGCCCAGGTAGGTGCGGGTGGACTCCAGGAAGGAGTCGAACTGGTAGGTGCGGATGTGCTGGTAGTCACATACGCCGGAGGGTTTGAGGATCTTCATGTACAAAGTGTACCTCCGAGGGTCGGGGTTCTGGATAATCCAAGAGCAGAGAGAGGAGTTCAACGGGAAGACGGCGAAGGAGGAGAAATACCCAAAGAATTTCCCTTGGACCAAAGTGGTGCAGGGAGTTTGTGCCAGGTCCAGAGCGACCACGGTCCACACAAAGTAGAGTGGCGATACCAAAAGCAGGTTCAGGGCGGATCCAATGCTCCTCATCCTAGGTCTCTGGTCCTCTGGAACTCAAAGTAAATGTCAAGCAGGTGCCAGATCCTGGACATAACAGGGACCAGCTTAGAGGAAAAGCAGAGTTTAAGAGGCTCTGGATCCGAAATCAAGCCAATCCTCCCATGTCTGGATTTGAGCTCCCTCCTGTGGCCATCAACAACACCTGGAAAAAACAGGGAAGGGAAGGAGGAGGGGAGAGAAAGAGAAGAGATTTGGGATTTGGGGGTTTTGGCAGTAGTTTGTTGGTGTTGTTTTTATTAACCCTTCACAAGGCTGAGAACACACACAGCACCCCCAGCCCCAGCACTTTTCACAATGCAGCCCCACACCACCATCCCCACGCTTGGTTTGGGGGTGTCCCCATCCCTGGGGTGTCCTAACCCCCAGGAGGTGCCCACCCTGACTCCCCCGGGGGTGAACAGAGCTGTGACCTCCTTTCCCAGTGCCCTCTGCCCGTGCAGATCCCTCTGCTGAGCAGAGCAGAGCCTTGGCTGTGAATTTTAACCATCTCCCCAAAGAAAACAGGATTAATGTCTGCTTTAGGGAGCTTCCAGGCCTCTCCATCCCAAGGGAGCCAGGATGCTGATTCAACTCCGATTTCAGGCTGCACCTGGGGAGGGTGGGCTGGAGGTCAGCATGGGCAGCTGGGCTCTGCCTCCTCTCTTCCTTCTGCCAGCATTTGTTTTTTAGCCTCTTTATGTCTCTCCTTCTCTCTCTCCCTTCCACCAAAACAGTGCAGGGAACGGAGCTGTTGTTCAGTAACCCAGCCCTGGTGTACCCTGAGGCCAGGCAGGATAATGGGCGGATATGTACACCCAGTACAGGAGTAAAAAAGGGCAATAGAGGCAGATTTTATGTCTTCCCACATCAGGCAACCACCCCTTCTTCCACCCCTGAGAGCAGGACACCCCGAAGTTTGCAGTACTGTGGCCAGGCTCAGATCTGCAGAGAATGAGAGCCCTCTGTGCCAGCCCCAGGACCTCTTTCAGCCCCCAAAACCCTTTATCCAGAGCAGAATCCACCCTGCAATGCCCTAAGGACCCATTCCCTGCAACAGATTCCTGCTACAGCCCAGCTGCTCAGAGCCTTGTCCCTCTCCGTGCCAAAGAGGCTCCTCTGCACTCGTGTAAATCTCCCTCTTTCTTACCCCGACAAAAGACTCTCCTATGCCTCCTTTCCTCCATCTCCCCTCTTTCCAGGAGAGAAGAAAGGAGGGGAAATAAGATCAGTAGCAGGATTTTCCTCATTTTGTACCTCCTCCCTGTGCAGTGTCCACCCCCAGATTTGGGGAGGGGCTCTGTTAAAGGCTGCGGGAGGGGCAGACCCTCAGAGTGTGGGGCTGATCACACAGCCATGGTGCCTTTTCAATCCCAACCTTTCCAGGTTTTTCGTTTCCTCCTCTCTGGGCTCACCCCAGGTAGAGAAAATCAGGAGTTTCCCCGGGGGTGAGGCTCATCCTGACCCTGCAGCTCTTGCTGTCTCCTAAACAGAGCTGCTGCCCCATTTCAGAAGGACAAAGGGAGGAAGATTTCCCCCATTAGGAAGGGAGAATCGGTGGTTCATAGAGAAAACCAAATGCTCAGGGCCTCTGCACTGAAATGCAAACAGCCCAATTCCTGAGGTGCAAACATTGCCCTGGGCTGCAACCCCCAAATAATTCAGATCATCTGGGATGTGTTTCTCCATGATCAGGGACCGAAGTGGCACCCCCAGGAAGGAATTTGGGTGGGAGTCTATGGAGAAGGGCATCTGCATCAAGGGAGGAGGAAAAATATGTTTTTCATTGCAGCCATTGATCCACCTCCAGCCCCACGGTGTCCCTACTGCTGTCCCCAGTGCTGCCATCTCCCACCCCATGCCAGGCTCTGCCTTCCCAAACTGCAAACAGAGGAAGCTTTCACCACAGCCTTTCAAATTCCCAGCAAATCCAAGGTTCAGGCAGCTAAAGCCAGTCCCAGGAGAGACTGAAAAATGGAAAATAAGAGATGAGAAGTCCACAGACCATTCTGTGCATCCGCGAAGAGATGAGAAGCTAAACGCACCTCCACATTCACTCAGTTTCTCTCCCTGCTCTATATAAAAGACTTGTCTCTGCATCTCCCTTCTTCTGCCAAAACCTTTTATTTTGGGCAGGAAAGGGTTAGGGAACTCGAAAGTCAGACCTGCTATTTGCGAACTGTGTTTCATCCCAGCCTCAAATCACTGCAGCCCCTGCCAGCAGGTTCCTGAGTGTGTGTTAGACCTGACACTAATCAGCATGGAGTCCAAATGCATTTGGACTTAAATTTTTTACAAGTCAGATCCCCACTCCTGGCTGGTTTGCAGTCTGCAAAGCTCGACAGTGCAAATCTCCCCTTGCCAGACTCCTGCCTGCCTCCGGGAGCAGAATTCAGGGATGAAAAGGGAATGCAAACCTGGTCTTGCTTGCAATGAAAACAGCAGGCATCCACCAAACATCCTATGGATTTGCAGAGGGGTCATCCTGGTTAGCAGGAGGGGCTGCCTAAAAATGATTGTGAAAGCTTTAAATATCAGATTTGGGAGCTGAAAGGCTCTTGCTTTAGCCGAGGGGCCACTGGCTCTCTTAGGGAAGCTCTGGAACAGCTCATTCTGTTTGCAAATCCAAAGTTTCCCCAACCTTCCCTCTGAGGAGCTGGCCAGGGGTCTTTCCAGAATTATGGAATACATTGAGTTAGAAAGAGCCCACAAGGATCTCAGAATCGCAGAGTGGTTTGGGTTGGAAAGGACCTTAAAGGTAATTTTGTCCAACCTCCCTCCCATGGGCAGGGACACCTTCCACTATCCCAGGTTGCTCCAAGCCCTGTCCCACCTGGCCTTGGACACTTCCAGGGAATCCAGAATCTCTCTGGGCACCCTGTGCCAGGGCCTCACCACCCTATGAGTAAAGAATTTCTTCCCAATATCCAATCTAAACCTGCCCTCTCTCAGTGGGAAGCCAATCCCCCTTGTCCTGTCCCTCCATCCTCTTGTAAATAGTATCTCCATCTTTTTTGTCATCTTGACCTCTGGTCCAGACCATAAACCTGCCTCTCCTGGTTGGAAGCAGGAGCCAGCAGTGCCTCCATAGCAACCAGATGATGAGGAGACAGGGTTTGTTTTGAAATCCAGTCCCTAACGGTGACTTCAGCACCTGGGATTCAGCCCAGGGCTCCTGCTCTCCACAAACTCAATTTTTCTCACGCTGACCACAGACCTGCTTCTGTCTGAGGATGTGGTGAGCACAAAACGAATCCCCCCTCACTGCCCCTGTCTGGGAAAAGCACCATGAAAGCCAACAAACTTTACCCAGACCTGTTAATGGGACTCTGTGTTACGGTTGTTAGGTCTCACAATTGATTTCCCCTCAGTGCAGTCCCATCTGGAAGGTTTCACCACGAGGAGCATAAACATATTTTTTTCTCCTTCAGCTGATCCCAGCTGAAGTGGGAACTTTTTCTTGGAGCAGAAGTGGATGGGCAAAATCCCCTCCACACCTGGATCTTGGGCTCAACAGGTGTTGGAGCTGGCAGGCAGAAAAGATGCAACAGGCAGCTGAGTGGCTGCTGCATTTCAGCAGAGAGATCCATCTACAATTTCATCCCCAAAAAATCCCAAGGGGGACATATAACCAGAGGCTACAGCCTGCAGCTGGGGAAGTGATATTAAATGAGCGAAAAAACAGATTATTGCAGTGTTGGAGGCCGTGTTGCTGTGGCACGCAGTCAGATTTACCAATGTTCCCGTGGTTGTTGCCACAGTCAGCGTCTAGGGAGCCTGGCTGTTTCTGGAATTTTGAGTGATGGGAGACATCCCTGCCTGGTCCCATCCTTTGGGACCACCCTGGACCTTTCCTTCCAGTCCTGTGCCTGGGAGATGGCTCTGGCAGAGCAAAACCTGGGGACAGCAGGTGACATTGGAGCACCTTGGACTGTCCTTTGCCCGAGTTTCTCAAGGACAAACCAAAGGACAAAAATACTGTTGCCTCTGTGTTTGTCCCTGGTGAAAACAATTTTTCATCCTAAGAAAATCACAGAAAGAGGCTGAAAAGCTTGGTCTGGATGGTCTTTCTGCCTTGGTGACCTTGTGCAGGGGTCAGAGGTGACAAAGAAGAAGAATATGAAGAGCTCTGAGCCACCAGCGAGGCTCCTGCACCTCACACAACTGGGCACAGCCCTGGCCACTTTTTCTACCTCCTTGCTGAGTGTTTGCCATCTCACTCTGGCACCCACTGGGGCAAAAACACAACCTGGGGCAGACCTCCAGAGCTCAAATCAAAACCAGGCAAGGTTTGAATCACAGGTTGCACCTGGGCTGCCCAAGGGGTTTAGGTTTCCAGTTTGCACTGGTCCCACTCAATTTTGGAGCCCAAAGGGTTTAGGTTTCCAGTTTGCCCTGGTCCCACCGAATTTTGGAGCCCAAGGGGTTTAGGTTTTCCATTTGCCCTGGTCCCACCAAATTTTGGAGCCCAAGGGGTTTAGGTTTTCCATTTGCACTGGTCCGACTCAATTTTGGAGCCCAAGGGGTTTAGGTTTCCAGTTTACACTGGTCCCACTGAATTCTAGAGCTCAAGGAGTTTAGGTTTTCAGTTTGCACTGGTCCCACTCAATTTTGGAGCCCAAGGGGTTTAGGTTTCCCGGTTGTACTGGTCCCACTCAATTTTGGAGCCCAAGGGGTTTAGGTTTCCAGTTTGCCCTGGTCCCACCGAATTTTGGAGCCCAAGGGGTTTAGGTTTTCCATTTGCACTGGTCCCACTGAATTCTGGAGCCTGCAAGCCATAGAATCATCAAATTATTAAGGTTGGGAAAAAACCTCCAAGCTCACCAGGTCCAGGCTTTGACCACACCCCACCACGGTGGGCCCTGCCTTTCTGTGGGAATGATCCAGGTCTGAGGCTGGAGTTTGCCATCACCCTCCTGCCCCTGCTTGAATTCTGCACAAATTCTGCACAAATTCTGCACAAATTCTGCGCACCCACAGCCATCCTGGGGAGCCAGGCAGAGTGGGATGTGCGAGCAGAGATCAGGACATCCCCAGATTTTGCCCACAGCTGCCTTCACCCTCTGCCTGGATAGCCCCACGAGCTGATTCACCCCATCCCACCAAGACCTCCCAGATGGACACCTCCAAAGTGCTGTGTCCAGCTCTGCAGCTGTGCCCAGCCCAGGAGGGCAGGGCAGGAGGAGCCCGTGGGATGCTGGCAGTGCTGCCATGTCCTGCTTTGCCAAAGTCCCTGCGTGGCACAGTCCTCCCACAAGGGAAGGGCTCCACCACGATCCTGGGCTGTGCTGGGGACGCTCTTGGAGCAGCAGCCTGGATGTGGCCAATGGAGGGCACTCTTAGACACGCACACAAACACACGCACACAAACACTCCATGGGAAAAAAAAAATAAATAAAAGGGGGAAAAAATCAGGATGACTGCAGAAAGGGCATCCTTCCTCACTGCTGCCTGTAGGAGCATTCCCACCTCCTCTCCCAGATTTGTTCCCACTGGTTCAGCAGTTCCAGCTCCCCTCTCTCTCTCCCCCCTGGCTCCAGATGTGCCACTGTCCAAGATTTACTTCCCTCTGCTTTTCCTTCCCCTGACCTTGGTGCACGGCTGACATCCCAGCAGGGTGAAAAACCACTCTCATCAAGCTAATCCTCCTTTCCTGGGGCTTCCCATTTCCCTGTAAGAAGGTCCCCAGATATCACACAAAATATCCCTTTTGCCTGAGGCAGAAAACCGCCTGGCCCTGAAAAGCTCATCCCTTGCCACTCTGAGAAAACACAGGAAAGGAGTTTGTTCTGTCCTTATTTGCAAGGAACTGTTAGCAGGGGGAGAAAAAAAAAAGCTGCAACAGCTTGGAAATTTTATTTTTGCGAGGGAGCAAAGCAGAGTGGAAATGCCTGGAAAAACACGGTGGCATCTGTGAGCTGACAGCACAGAGAGGAGTCAGGAAGGGCTCAGACCTGGGGTTTGTTGGGCTCTGCTGGGCTGCAGGAAGAGGAGTTAACCCTGGAAGGCACCCAGGGAGCTTGGACAGCTCCTGGAGCACCACCCCTGCCATAAAATCAGTGCTCAATATTAGGATTTTTCCTTTTTTATGGTCCATTTTCCATCCCTGGAAGTGTTCAAGGCCAGGTCAGAGGGCTTTGAGCAGGGTGGTCTGGGGAAAGGTGTCCCTGCCCGTGGCAGAGGGGTGGAATTAGGTGATCTCAGGTTCTTTCCAATCCAAACAACTCCATGATTTTCAAAACATGGCCCACTCACATCCTGGAATGTTTGCTATATCACTGTAGAGACTGATGTGCTACCCCTGCCTCTCTCTGAGTCTCCTGAGGGCAGAGAACCCCAAAATCTCACCTGCCTGCTGTGTCAATAAATTCTATATATACACTCCATCATCCTTCATCCCAAATTTCTCCCAGCTCCAAGCTGGAAAAGCACCTGCCTTAGGGGTAGACCCCAGCAGATAAATAACAGCCTTCAGGAACAGCATTAATAGGGTGGGAAGCGTTTAATTCTGTGATGGGAATTGGCTTGTGGGGCAGGATTCTGATCTGATATCAACTTCCAAAGGCTGGAAGAGAGGATTTGGGGAAGGGGAGGGCTGGGAAATGGGGAATATCTAGAAATGGATCATACTGGGGTGTCCTGAAGGGCTTTTAACCACATTGAGGAAACTCCAAAGTCCCTGAGCTTTGGTTGAACCCTCCCTCTGTGTCTCCTTCAGCCCTGGAGATGGGGAGACACAATCAGGGGGAGCCAGAGGCTGGATTTGAATCCTGGCTCCAGGATTTGTGCACACTGTCAGTGAAACATCTCTGCCAGTTCATGCTTCAGCTTTCCCACCTGAAAAGATGGATGTGAGAAGCATCCTCTGCTTTCCTTTAGCGCTCCATGATCTGAAAAATTCCAGCAGAGTGCTGGAGATGATGATTCATTTCCAACCAACCCAGGATTTCACCCCAAAAGGAGATTAATTTAAAGACTAAGGTGTCTGTTCCAGATCATTTTAACTGTAGATGGGCTCTCAACTAAAGCTCCCAGGGTTTAGCAGGTCAGGCTCAGTTCCTTGCTCCGGATGACTTCTTTCAGTGAGTGGCATCAGGGGACAGCTGAGCACAAAGTCTGGACCTCAAAATCTAGGATCCAGTGAAAATTCTGTAGAGAAAATCCTGGGCAACAAGAAGGGCCAGCTGTGCTCCAGATGTGGCCGCCTGAGGGAAGGCTCTGTTGCCTCAGCCAGGTGCTGCCTGTGCTCTTGGTGTGTTTTAAGCATCACCTCATCCTGATCTGCAGCTGGTTTTGTCCTCAGATTTTCTCTGTGTGGGTGCAAAGGTTTTGGTGTCGCCTGTTGGGAGCCCTGGCAGCCCTCGGAGTTTCTCAGGGGTTTTTTAGGGGTGGCTTTGATGGCGTTGCACAGCAAAATCAAGGAGAATGTGGGGGATCTTGGCAAAAGGTTATTGATGGAGGTCATAATGTTCCATCTTGCCCTGCCTCAGTTTACCTCAGTTTAAGCAAATCAGATTAAATCCCAGTTAAGGATTAGAGTAAACCTGCTAGGAGTTCCCAGGCCTTTCCTCATCCCCAGGGGAGCACACAATCCCTCTGATCCTGGTAAGATTGGCTTTCCCTCCATGCCAGCATCACCTGTGCTCCCTGCCTGCCCAACTCCCACCATCCTCATCAGTAGTTCCACCTGAGGAAAAACACCAGAAATGCCATGGCTTCTACACCAGCAAATCCCAGAAAAATCCCATTTTCCCTGCTGCCTTATTCCTGCCTGCCAGTGCTCACAGCCAACCCTTTGGGGTCTTTTTCCCCACGCTCCCAGCCTGCCCCTGGGTGTGAGGGTTACACAAGAGGGCCTCTGAGGGCAAGGTCACCACAATGAGCGAACAGGAACGCTTCCATCGTTGCTCATTTGAGCTGGGAACCGGGATGGGATTGATTGGGAATTCAGCTGGAGGTTAAAAGCACTGGCATTAGCTGGGGAGCTAAGTGGGAACGCCCCCGGGGATGGGGGGCATTTAGGGAGGGGCTGTGAGTGCACAACGAGGTTCAGATTTGCAGAGGGATGTTTGGCAAAGCTAAAACTGGGCTTTGGGGTTCGTGGGGTGGGGGCACAAGTGCAAGGCAGAGCTCAGTGCACGTCCTGACACAACTCACTTGTGCATCCCACAGAAATCCCACAGAAATCCCACAGAAATCCCACAGAAATCCCACACCTCAGGCTCATTTTCTGGCCCCTGAGGACAAGAGCCTTGACACAGCTCCTATTTCTGTGGCTAAACTGCCTATTCCCAAAGCAGATGAGCCTTGCAATGTTTAATGTCTCTCCTGAGCTATGCCCAGGCGTGGTCTGGGGTGGAGATTGTTGGCTGAGGTGAAAACACCATCAGAGAGTGTCCCAAGATGTGCAGGCAGTGATGGAACAGTGTTTCAGGCCATGGTTTAGGAAGGAATTCTTCCCTGTGAGGGCACAGGCTGCCCAGAGAAGCTGTGGGTTCCCCATTCCTGTTCAAGGCCAGGTTGGATGGGGTTTGGAGCAGCCTGGCCTTGTGGAAGGTGTCCCTGCCCATGGCAGGGGGTTGGAACTGAAATTTTTATGGTTCCTCCCATCCCAAACCCTTTGATGATTTGGTAATTCCATATCCTGGCTCACTGGAGTTGCGGGATGGCTACAGAGGATAAAGGAAATGCAGATGCCTTGGCCAAGAAACCTGGAACTGTGCTGCTGCCATTCTGGACTGGAATAGATGATCTTTAAAGGTTCCTTCCAGACCAGCCCACCCCATGATTCCATGACTCTGTGACTTTTGTTCCTTCCCTAAAGAACCATTCTTCCATTTACTCTAGAAATGTGCAGGGATATTATATTAAGCCACAAAAATCGTGTCCACATCGCCAAACCATTTCCAGAGCCTGAAAGCAAAAGGAGTGTCACATCTGTCCCGACAGCTGGGGTGGAACACCAGCTGGATTTGGCAATTCCCCAGGGCATCTTGGGCCTGGGCTGCCCATGGGAAAGAAAAGGGAATGAAGACCTAAGAAGCTTTTTTTGCAACCAAATCTGGGCTTGGATCTGCACAGGCTCAAGTTCTAGTGCTTCTCCCAGCACCAGGAAAGGAGATTTCCACTTTGCTGCTCTCCAGCTTGTACCTGGCTGGGGATGATCAGCAGCAGGAGATGACCTGAAGCCTTTGACCAGACCCAATATATGAAAAATTTAATGTGGGCTCTTCTTCTGATTCCTTCCATGGCTTTGAATGGCTGTGCCTCAGTTTCCCCCCACCAGACCAACAATGTTTACACTCCCCCAGTGATGTGGATAAATTTCCTCGGCAGCAGCTGGGAAAAGATGGAAAGACTGCATCAGAGTCCAATTTTACATCAACCCTGAAGGTGCACCATGCTGTTTTTGAATGCTGCTGTCTCAGCAAAGTTAAAACTGGATTGGGAACATTTCCCCTTCTGACAACAGGAATTCAGCTTGTAATTTTAGGCATTCAGTTTCCAATGCCCAGTGAGGACGTCATTAAATTGCACACAGAAGGACCGTAAGATCCTATTGCTCAGATTTGCAATTTTCCAGCAAGAGGAGGATGGAGATTCAGGCTGTGGCAACAAAAGACACTTAAAATACAGGTCCTTTTAGCAAAACCAGAACTGTGGCCATTCCTGGCCTTACTTTCACTGTCCATAGAGCGAGGACCACAAAAGAACTTGAATTCTAGGACTGCTTTAGCTGTGGGAGAGATTCCATCTGCTTCCACACAGTCTGAAATGAGGGATTTTTAAGTCTTCTGGTACCACACAAATGTGGGCAAATGGGAACTTCCCAGTGCCATGGAGATGGTAGAAATATCTGAGCTTGAGCAGGGTGTGGAATCTTTCCACCAAATTGAGCACAGCCCCTGAAGGTGGAGAGAAACAGAGACAAAGCAAATCCCTTTTAAATCCCCAAGTTTCCATGGTTTTGGATCCAGCCATGACCTTGAAGCAGCAGAAGTCTGCCACCTGCACTTACAAAGCAGAAGAATGATAAATACGTGTGTTCCTGCAGCACCTTCTCCCCGAGGTCCTCGAGGGAAGTAGGGAGCAGCGGTGAATTAAGGCTCGTGACGCAGGGAGCCATCCTCACTGACCCCCAAGCTTGAGCACAAACTAAAGGAAGTAGTTTTTCACACAGCTCATAATTCAATCGGGGATCTCATTGCCACAGGATGCTGCGGGGGCTAAAGGCTTAAAAAAGTGACAAAATGGATGAGAGGGTCTGTGGAGGAAAGGCCAATCCACTGCTGGTGAGCACAATGGTCTGGGTGCCACTGCCAGTCTTGGGGTGGCTCTCTTTGCTTTTCCTTCAGCCTTTCATGGCTCGTCCAGGTGGATTTGGGTGGCCCTGGGCTGGGGCATTCCCTGATTTCAATACAGGCTGGGGGATGAAGGATGAAGAGTAGCCTGAGGAAGAGGATTAGAGGGTACTGATGGATGAGAGAATGAACACGAGCTGGCAATGTGAGATTGCAGCCCAGAAATCCATGATTCTGTGATGATGATTCTATTCCGTTCTATTCCATTCCACTCCATTCCATTCCATTCCATTCCATTCCATTCCATTCCATTCCACTCCATCCCACTCCATCCCATTCCATTCCACTCCATCCCATTCCATTCCATTCCATTCCATTCCATTCCATTCCATTCCATTCCATGATTCCATGACTTTTGTTCCTTCCCCAATCAACCATTCTTCCATTTACTATAGGAAGGTGCGGGGATATTATATTAAGCCACAAAAATTGTGCCCACACTGCCAAACCATCTACAGAGCCTGAAAGTAAAAGGAGTGTCCCAAGTCACATCCACGTTGCTAAACCTCCCAAAATGGGTTGGCCTGATCCATTCTCTCTCTTCACTCTGTGGGAATTCAGCCCTCGGGATGGGTGGTGATCTGGCCTGACCTCAATTCTTCTGAAGTGTCATGCTCATCCCCACGCCGGGCAGTGCCTGAGCTAACCAGGCTGGACAGCAAAGGCTCCTGTGCTCCCTGGAGACTCCCCTTTTCCTCAGGGCAGAAACTGCCTCCTAGGCTCCCCTCGAACAAATCCTAGGATGCTGGAATGTGGAGAGGCTGGCAGAGGGATGCAATCACAGCCCAGGCGTTAACAAGCTGGATTATTCCTCGCATCTCATCCATCAGTCTCATGACAAGCAGTTCAGGATTTGCATAAACGAGACAGATGTACTCTGTTCCCCTTCCCAGCCCTCTCTCCAGGAACCCTTGAGCAATGTGACGTGGGAGAGAAGATTACCAGTGAGGGGCAGGCAGGGGGGGTTACTGGGAGGCAAAGTTCTCCTCTCTTCTCACTTTCTTTGGCTTTGTTCAGTCAGAGGAGATGATGGAGGGCATTACGGAGTGATTTGTGCAGCACTGAGGATGTGCTGGATCGGGGCTGGGGTTAGTGAGCTGTCTGTGTGCAGCCTTGATGAAGACGAAGGGCTGAAGGAGGACGGTTTATATTTATTCTGAGGAGGGCTTGGGTGATGCTTCATCACAGGAATGACAGCAGAATCTGTGATTTTTACACGCTCCTTTATTTGTATGAGGATTTACTTCTGGCTCAGAGAACAGGAAGAGAAGGAACAGGAAGAGAAGAACAGGAAGACTGAAGAGCTGGAGGTCAGCTGGAGGTCTGCAGGTGAGAAGGCTTAAATTTGGGTTACTGCACAAGACCCAAGACCCTGGAGGGGAATTCAGCTACAAAGCCACGTGCTGGCAATTCTTCTGCTTCCCATTTCCTCCAAAAAAAGATTTTGAGGCTCTTCCTCCTCCTTCCAGCCCAGCAGTGTTTAGGGAAACCTCAGCCCCAGGTGTTCCCGAGCAGCTCTGCAATGACAAACCCACCCATGCAGCACAGGAAGGCAGGAAATGGAAAATGTTGGAATGATGAGCAGTCCTAGGAAGGTGCCAGGGGGTGAGGATTGCTGCCTTTTTTGCCCAGAGGATAGATTGATCCAGCACGGTGGAAGTGCCCCATCTCTCAGGATAACACCTGGAGGGCCCAAGGCATCTCCACACCGAGTGCCAGGCTGGAATCCAGCACAGGTTGGTTGGGAATGAAAGCCCCCACCTCGTGCCAGACACAATGAGCAGATGGCCCTCCTCTAGTTCCTGAAGAACAGGAATCCACATGCCAAATCAATGCTAATTTGCCCTTTTGCTGTCTGTCTCCACAGGCTCCGTCTCCGCTGCTGAAGGATTCGGAGCAGGGGCTGTTCTTTGGCTCTGGGACAAGGCATGGCACAGCTTGTGGACACACCCCAGCCTTCCTCCCCTCGGAGAGGGGCTGGCCTCGTCCCACAGACCTGCAGGAGAGAGTCCCTTGGCTCAGCCAGCTGCCACGCTGTGTCCTGGCACCGTCTTGGGCCAGGACTTCACCGGGGAGCGTGGAAATATTTAAACAGTCTGGATGGTCGCGGGACCACACTCGTGCCTGTCTGTAAGCCCTCGGTTATTTCTGAGCAGAGATGGAGCCTCAGGGGGACATGGACAGCAAAAAGGAGTGTTCTCTCAGGTGTCACTGGAAGAACTGAGGTGTGCTGGAGAGCAGAGAATCATAAAATCATGGAATGGTTTGGGTTGGAAGGGACCTTAAAGACCATCCAGTTCCCACCCCACCATTGGTCTAACCTTCCAGTGGAACCAGGTTAATCAGATCCCTGTTCAGCCTGGTCTGGAATTCCTATGGGAATGGGGAGTCCACAGCCCCAGCTCTCTGATCTCCCTCTGGGGAGAAAATCCAGTGTCGCCTCTGTGGGATCAGGGACATTTTTGCAATGGAGCCACATCAGTGGGGCAGCTTGTCTCTGTCTTACCCTTCTCTGCACATAAATCATCAGCTTTTGAGGAGATTGTGAGCCCTGTCAATGCCAGGCACAGATTAGAGCAGTGCCCTCATCACTCAGCATTCCTGGCCCAAACATTCAGGTGAAAAAAAGCACTAACCCAGCTTTTTTTTTTTTTTTTTTTTTTTTTTTTTTTTTTTTTTTTTTTTGTCAGGGTTGCCCTCTGTGAACTCACAAAAACCCAGCAGACGTGGCTAGGGCGAGTCGATCCTGGTGAGATGAGCAGGAGCATCGAGCTTGCTGCCAATGCTTTTCATGAGAACTGGATCAGTGCTTTTTCCCTCTCCCTCCTTCCCTCCTTCTCCTTTGCCTTTGCAAAGTGCGACAGCGTGGGGATGAATCGCCTGATTGTGTGCTCCTGTTTCCCCCACCACGCCGCTCCAACAGCAGGGCTGGGGGATGGAAAAGGAGCCCAGCTGCTTCTTGTGGGCTGTTCTCTCTCCACCCACCAAGCACTTTAAATCAGACACAAATTAACACCAACTCCTGGCATCCTTTATTAGCCGGATTGGCTCAGCCTTAGTTTGCTTTGCTTCTATCTTCTATTTTAATATTTCGTATTTTTTTCCCCGCAAGTCCCACCTTCCTGAAGAGCACACCTGACAATAATGGCAATGCACTGCAGAGCAGGGATGGCCCTTCAGCTTCCACAGGGAGTGTTGATATCTGGTTTCTCGAGCTTTAAACCGTGCACTGTGCCCCAGTAGGGGACAACAATCCCTCAAATGTCTCATATTTCAGGGATTTTTTTCCCCCAAGCTGCTCTCGAAGCATCATTCAGGGACAAACCCCATGCACAGAGTCACGAACATGAAGAACATCGTCTTTAGGGTACAGAGTATTTGTCATTTATCATCTGAGGAGGAAATTATGTAAGATCTCTTCTCCAGCGTAGGGAATTGAGGCAGGTCAAATTGACTGCCTAACGTGGGACATGGTGTGGGGAAAAAACCTGAGTCCTCTGCAGCTGCAAGGGATCAGTCTCCAAAAGTTCCACAGTGGCTTAAACATAGGGAGATGTTCTCACACTCTGGGAAGGGTGGCACCAACCTGGTCACTGATCCTCATCATCATGGGACACCAGGAGCGGAGTCTAAAGAAGAGCCACCAGGGGTGGGGACACACCAATGACTTCATGAAGGGCCACAGAGATGGTCAGAGGGCTGGAGCACCTCTCCTTGAAGACAGGCTGAGAGAGCTGGGGCTGTTCTGATCAGTCAGAGAAGAGAAAACTCTGGAGACATCTCAATGCAGCCTCCCAGTACCCTAAGGGAGCTTTTAAAAACGAGGGCGAGGGACTTCTTGCATGGGCAGATATTGACAGGACAAGGGGCAGTGGTTCTAAACTGAAAGAGAGAAGATTTAGATCAAATGTTAGGAAGAAATTCTTCCCTGTAAGGGCACTGAGGCCCTGGCACAGGTTGCCCAGAGAAGTTGTGGCTGCCCCATCCCTGGAGGTGTTCAAGGCCAGGCTGGATGGGACTTGGGGCAACCTGGGACAGTGGAAGATGTCTCTGTCCATGTCGGGGGTTGGAATTGGATGATCTTGAAGGTCCCTTCCAACCCAAACCATTCCATGATGCTGTGACCACAGGGCCCTGTCCCTCTTACACTCCTGTTTCTTCAGTCCCCATCAGCAATGTGCTTGATGGGGACAAGATGTGAGGAACAAATAATGGGTTTCCTGCTGGAAGTGCCATGGAATTGTCTGTCTCCTCCTGGCTGGCTGCATGGCCACGTTTGCCAAGCCGCACACCATTCGGCAACTGTCAAACCTTTTGTGGATTTTCCATCTCTGCAATATTCGTTTCTTAGCAACTCTGTTTGCTTTTAGCAAAAACAAAATGTCTCTGCCTGTGGCATGCTATTTTGGGCAGAAATGGTGCTGTTTCAGGTCCACGACAGTCAGAAGGACCCTGGTGAAAATGGTCCTGTCTGCCCACTCACTCTTAAGAGCACCAAGTGAAAATTCTTATTTGTTTCCTGCGTTCCACCTGCCGCAGGGAAAGCGCAGCAGTCCTGGGCACGGGCTGTGGCAAACAGCTCACACTGCTGCACTGCTGTTCCACAGTCCCTGCCATCCCCGGGATCCTGGAGCATGTTGTATAACCCAGGTAATGAAGGTACAACTCAGCAGCAAATTTTACGGCAGAAAAAAGTTTCAGCGAGAAAATGCAATTTTATGTGACCCCTGTGTGGTTTATTGGGAATGTCCTTGGGCTTGCAAACTGTGATTGGATCCAGCTCTACCAGAAGCTTCCTGCTGGAGAGAAAGACCAATTGAACTTGTAAAAAAGCTCAGCAATAATTTCTACCAAGAATGAACGGCGCAGCATGAGGGTCACTGTGTCATTGCTGGGTCCATATTTTTCGTTTCTTAAATTTCATGGGATGACAGAATGGTTTGGTTTGGGAGGGACCTTAAAGATCATCTTGTTCCACCCTCTGCCATGGGCAGGGACACCTTCCACTCGACCATGTTGCTCAGAGCTCCATCCCTTGAAGACTTCCAGGGATGGGGAGTCCGTACTTTCATTTCATTCCCACCAAAATTATACAAATCCAGTCTGGAAACTGGAATGAGTGGTGAGCTCTTCTCAAAACCCTTCTGCAAGCTAAGTTTTACCCTCCTTCATAAGTAAGGGTAAAGACACACAAACTGACATTAAACAGCATCAGCACCTCTTGAGATTATGATTTAGGAGATCTGATCGATTGGAAACTAATTCCAATTAAAAACCAGCCAGGCAGAAATGCTGCCTCACTTCACAGGCTCAGGAAGGAGCGGAATTAAATAAGATCCCAGAAAAACAAATGGGACTTGAAGGCATTTAGCATCAGTGTGGGGAGACGGATGAATGGAAAATGGGACTTTTAGAAGGTGAAGATCAGCTGTGCTTTAAATATAACTGCAGACATCAACTCTCCCACCCATCACAATCCCTGTATTTTGTATTCTCAGTTTGAGCTGAGCTGAGCTGAGTTGAGCACATCACCCTGAGCATACCCCGCACCTCTGAATCCCTCAGAATTTTTAGGACACGATAGAGATCTCACCTCACCACCTCAGTCTGCCCATGGCTCCTTTACTTCTGCATTGCTCTGTGCCCATGGGAAGAGCTGACCCTCTGATGTGTGATTTGTGGCATTTTATCCACTTTGCAAGTGGCTCAAATAATGATGATTCTCAATATGAATCCAAAAATCCCCTAGAGTTGGTTAAAAACCAGGAAAGATGAAGAGGGAAAAATAAGACTTGGATTTTAAAGATCAAAACTAAAGGTGCAGGATAAGAACAGAGGAAAGGAAGATGCTCAGCAACTCCAGAGTTAACACCTTGAGGCCTCAGGAGGCCCCTGAGAATCAGCAGAGGTGGAGATGGAACTTAAGTGTTGTGGGAACTTGTACAGTTTCTAGCCATTTTCTCTGGAAATAAGGACCCTCCATCTTTGACATAGAACCAAAGTCATTCACTGAATCCAAGAAGCCTCAGTGATGTCAGTGGGGCCAGGAATTCATCTCTTTATTCCTGAGCTGAATGCCTACATATTGTTTTCATGCAGCTGTAAAGACCTCTTTTATGCATCTTCTTGATTTTTCTCTGGCTCATTCATCCTGATTCATCCTCCTCTGCTCGGAGCTCCTTGAATATCCTGCAGGAAGCCCACACACTCAGACACATTCTTGCCCGAGCCTACATCACAGTGTATTTGTCCAACTAATTTTTACTGAAATAAAGTTCCTGCCTTTCAGGTTCCTGCCTTGCAAGATTGCCAAGAGCAATTGTTTTGGTGAATCATAAATACTTCAGAAAGTAAATGTTGGTTCAGGTTGTTTGTTTCCGCCCTTGGCAGACCAAGCTCTAAGGGTGCACACACTCCTCAAGAAATGGAGATTTTAATTCAGCAAATAAACAAGGATGGCAATGGATATTCATTAGGAGAGTCCTACATTTGACTCTGGGAGGTGAATCTGCAGAAAATTGTGAACTTCTCCTTGCCAAGGATCACCAAACAGCAGCAGAAGTGGTAAAGTCAATGTGTGCCTGCAAAGCACCCTCTCCAGGCTAAGGAATGGCCAAGGAAGATGCCAGGGCCAGAAAGAGAAGATAAAGTAGATTGTGCCACTATAACTTGTGGGTTGAGCTCCAGTGGAGAGAGGTACTGTGCTTTTTGTCTGAAGCTTTTTTAGGGGAAAGTGCACAAGTTGCCCAAGACTTGAGAAAATGGGGATTTTCAGTCCCACTCTAACCTCTGGGTTTTGATGTTTAAGACACAGGCAGGACCACCTGGAAGGTCATGGAGTCATAGGATGGTTTGGATTGGAAGAGACCTTAAAGATCATCTCACTCCAGCCCCTGCCATGGACAGGAACACCTTCCATGAAATACACAGAATGAGTGGCTTTGGCCTGTCCTTGGATGAGTAAAAGACAGAGATGCAAATCTGATCTGTCCCCTGAAGACTCCTCGATCTGTCCATGCAAGGAAATGGGAATCTGCAGCAGGGAGTGATTTTGGACAAAGCCACAATGGTCTGAAGTGTCTCAGGCAGTCCTGCCCCGCCAGAGAAGCTTCCAAGGACACAATTGTGGATCATTACTGTCCCCATGTCTGTGGGAGAGGCATAAATTCCCATGGACAAATTAAACAGTGGACAAATTCCTCAGCAGCCCTGCTCAGTGAAGACAATTCGTGGGGAGACAGAAACTGGACCTCGGAATTAGGACCGAGTGCCCAAAATCTTGTCGCTGAGCCAGAGTCCTTTGCTAGAGTTCACTTTGGAGCTATTTCCTGATATCGATGGGAGATCCTTATCTTCTTCAGCAGATGCTGATTACAAGGCCCTCTAAATTCTACTTTAATACAAATAATATATAAAGATAACACTGTCATATTTCATAATATGGTGACTGTAATTCCACTCCTGTTAAAGAGCAATTGCAGTGTAATTATGATAAGTATGTTCTCTGACACGCTTTAATACCACAAATACAAATGTAACATAATTATACTCCATTACGATATATATTAATACTGCAATTTCATTTCGTGGTAATGTAATAATGTAATTGGTAATTAGAGGACGTATCGCATGTATCAGTGCTTTACATATGTGCACACGCACATGCACACACCCCCTCGTGTCTTGGAAAAGAAGGGACTGAGTGGTTTGTGGTGTGGCTGAGAATAAATACTGTAAATGTCACTGCAGTGCTGTACATTCAATTCAGGTAACACGGGGACACCAGAGAGCCAACACAAACCACTCACTCATGCAGTTAATGTTCTTATTATATCAACAGAAATAATTATTGATTGAGGAAAAAACCAAACCACAGTCTAATTACATTTTAATTGCAATATAATTCTACTGTAATTACACTTTTTCTGTTATTTGGCTTGGCCAATAACAATCAGGTTAGTGAGACATTGTTCTCATAATTTTAAAAGATTGTATTATTGTGTGATATTGCACAGCCTCCCAAGAGAAGAGGTTTCATCACTGATCAATTATTTCAACATAAACCTGGATTAGTGTTGGAAAATTAACAATAAAGAGCAACATTGCTGAGTAGCCCTCCTGAACCCTTCATGGCTCTGCTATCTCCAAATCACTGGCACTCAAAAAATCAGAAGAAATATTGCATGGAAAGATGAGATGCCAGAAGATGGGTCCTTACCCTCAGTTTAGAATCCTCTGTCAGCTCTTAAGGAGTCTGTTTGAAAAAGCTGAAGTGTTTAGAGTGGAAAAGGAAGATTATTCTATCTAATTCTACGTTCTATCCCCAAAATATCGCTTGATTCGAGACTGTTGCCTGCCCAGGAAACATGAGAAAGAAGATTATTGATGCTGATCCCACTTTCCTCAAGATGCAATGCCATGAACATCCCTGGCTCCCTCCAAAGTAATTGCTGATGGAAGATGTTGTTCCAGAGAAGCTCTAAAGAGAGTTTTGTTAGTTGTCTCAGAAACAACAAAGGTCTGGGGGACCTCACGAGTGACAACAGACAATTATCTCATCATCAGCCTCGGAGCATTTTTGTGCTCAAAGCATTGGGAAGAACAATTAGTGTCCTCCCTTCCTGCGTTCCCCCCTTTATTTCCTATTCATTAAAAAAGTAATAAAAAATCAAACTGAATGAAAAAGTTGGAGAAGGAATGAAATCCTGTGTGCCTCCCTGATACTCTGGATGATACAGTAGCCATGGCAACTAGCAGTTCAACAGAACTCCTTCACCTTTGATTTTTCCTTTTTTGTCTTAATGTTTACATGACAAAATGGAATTTTTGCTCCCAGCTCATCCCCTGTGTAGGCCAAGCAAAACACTTTGTAGGGTTTCTCATGAGGTTCTCCCTCTTGTTCATCACTTCCACGAGGGCATAACCAAGCCCCAGCTGAAATCAGGCTGTGCACGATGTTTCCATCTGCTGTTATTAAATCCCTCCCCAAAAAAACCCACAAAAACAACAGGAGAGGAGAGTGGGAGGTGAGTTGGAGACTTCCTGAACAGCCCACGACAGTTCAACACAGACTCATTCCCACAGCAAACCCTGGAGACCAAACATCCTGGAGGGTCCCAGGAGGGATTAAACAGATTCACAGAGGAAAAATTGATCCATGGTTACAGAACAGGTTTTTTCAGACACAGCTTGAAATCAGAGAAAAATAATCATCCTTGAATCAGTGACTGCTGGATGTAAGGAGTGAGCATCACAGATGGGATTACTTCATACTCACTCCTTTTTGCTTTATTCCTCTCATAGGCATCTGCCCAGGGAAGAGCTGGAATCCCCATCCCAGGAAGAGTTTAAAAAATGTGTAAATGTGGTGCCCAGGGACGTGGTTTAGTGGGGATCTGGCAGTGTTGGGTTAATAGTTGGACTCGATAATCTCAGAGATCTTTTCCTACCTAAATTCTGTGATTCTGCACTATTGGTACAATCTCCATTATCATTGGTCTCACACAGGATGGATGCTACAGAGTTTTTGTGTCCAAAGTCACACCCAGCCTTCAAAATTCCCACCTGTCCTGGAGAACAGAGGCATTTCACAGTGAGGGATGATCCCAAGAGAGGATCTGAGTCAGGGAGCATCAACATTTGGAAAAAAATCCAGCCTGGTCCCCAAGCTCAGGAAGGATCTCTGGTGAGATATCTTTTCTGATAAATGCCAAATTCTGTAGTAAACCACACTGCTGTGCAGATCATGGACTGCTCAGCTGAGCTGTGTCCCCAGAGCTGGGAGTGGTTTGTGAATTTTCACGACATTCCAGGGAAACCTGAAGCGAGCGCAGTGGCACAGGCGATGAGCTCAGAGCCATGGCCCAGTGCCTGCCACTGCAGAGGCATTCAAGCCTGGTGTCTTGCTTGGCTCTCTTTTTTAAAAATGAGCTGATTTCAGGCCAAGGCTCCAAGCAGAAGTTCAGGGTGGTGAGGCCACACCCTACAGGCACCAGATTCACCCAGATCCTCTGGGAAAACAAGGATCCTCTTGATTACAAGGAAAATCCAAAGAATTTGAGGGAGTTTTTTGTTCTGGGAGTTGTTTTGTGGTGGATTTTTTTGCCAACAACCCCCCCAGGAGACACTGACAGGAGCCTGGCTTTGACTTTTGCTCTTTCTCACCTTGCCCAGCAATAACACGATGGAGCAAAAGAGCCCTGACCCCTCCTTGCAGCTCCAGCTCTTCCTTCCCTCCCAGAGCAGCAGGCAGGCTGCAGCAGCTCCGAGAGAGGGGCCAAATGTTTTCCTGCTGCTCCCCAGAGCCAGGAGACTGTGGCAGAGTCAGGCTCTGTGCTAGGGCTTGGGCTTGCAACCAACGCTGACACTGCATTGCAGCACTAGGAAAAGTGGGGAGGGAGGAAAACTGATGCACGCCCTGCAGGGAAAACAGCAGAGATGGGATCGTCTTCCCCATCTCTGGTGGGAATCCTTGTCCAAGAGGGCTCTGGTCCCATGGCACTTCATCAAAGAAATACACAGAGGGAAACCTAGCCCTGACAGGTGGAAAAAAAAAAAATTAAAATAAAACCAAACTCCCAAATGTGTGAAACATAAGCCTAGCTGAGCTGGCACTTCTGCTTCCTTCCACAGTCTAACTCATTACTTTATTGAGTGCTCTGGGATACTCAGAGTGTGAGACTGTGCTCTTAAAAAATACCCCACTGTCCTACAGTCAATTCCATTCGTGTTCAATAGAAAGCAGATCAGGCTATTACAGAGCAAACCCTGCCAGAACCAATAACTGTACAAGGCATGGCGTTATGCTGAGATGCTGCTTCAATAAATTATCAGCCTGGAAAAGTCTGGATCCTTTAATACTCCAGAGATTTGTGACTGCGCAAACCTGTGTATGGATACAGATAAATGCAGTTAAACACATTCACAGGATGCCATTGGCTGAGGATTCTCTGAGTAACAAGGAATGACACACTTAAAACTCCAGGTTAAAACTGGGACTTACTGGCCCATCTCCAGAGGTGAAAAGAAATCTGTATTTTAGGGACATGGAAGGTAAAGAAGGGGGAATCCTGCATGTCAAGACCTGAACCACTATGTTTGTGTAGGGAAAGATCTGTAAAGGATGATCCCAGTGGATCCCTGGGACTCATTTGTGCCGCTGGGCCATGGTAAACATGGAAAACAATCTTCAGGAGAAGAAATCAAAGACTGGGTGGTAAGAGAGAGGAGATTTGGGAGGACCCCTAACAGAAACTGGGGGAAAAAATGGGGAAAATTTTCATCTTTGGGAGGGAAAAGTCATTTTGTTGAATCCACTTGAAGAAGGACTGGAAGAATGGATGGAGAATAGGTCCACTGAGAAATAACACTGTGACTTCTTTCCCCTCAGCTCGTGGGGATTGAGGAATCCATGCCATGAGCCTTCGTGGAGGCCTTGAGGAGTCCCTCAACATGGAGAGAGCTTTTCCCAAGAGTTTGGGTGGTTTATTTCAGAAATCATGGAAAGGCTGATCCTGAAAGAAACCACCTCAGCTCTTCCTGAGGGCCACACCCTTCCAAGTGTCCTGAGCTGTGTCTTCTCATGAGCTGAGGTTTCTGTTGTTGAGACATTCCTGAATCTCTGGTGACATTAAAAATGGTCAAGTGAAATTTATGAGATAATTTCCTGCTAATCTACAGGGATTCAACTTATTTCTCAAAAATGGGGCAAGAAATCAATTAAGAACTTCCTGTAAGACCTTGGGAGTACCAAAATTGGCTTCAGCATCCATCGTGTTTACCCACCGCTCACCCTCTCCTTACCCTTTTGAAACACCCAGCACATCTTTAGTGAAATAAAGCACCACGAATTTTACTGTTACATAATGAAAATACTCAAACGAGGCAGGGAATTAGGAAGGGGGAGCGCAGCTACGAACAACCGACTGAATTTTAAGCCGAAGAAGAAAAACCGAACGTCACCTGCCCGAACCTCGGCCCTACTTTTCTCCCTCCCTCCCTCAGTGGGCGCCCAGCTGAACCACAGCCTCGCCTCATTGCCTGGCTGATGAACTCTGAAAGACTGCAGCCCCAAGCAATTCTCTTCCAGGGAGTTTCCTTGCATTTCTCTTCACAGCCTGTAATCGGATATGAAGCTTTTTTGGGACGCATTAGCACAGATGACACTCTGCAGAGAGGAATTGTGTTGCAGCGTCTGCTGCGTGCGGACGTAAGTCCTCCTTCCCTTCCCAGCTGATGTTACTATTATTGTTCTGGAGTTCATAACAACATGACTCGGAGCATTTCCAATTTGTCCTGTAGACACAAACCCTAAAAATGATCTCTTCTTCCTTTCCACATCTCCCTTGCCAGCAGGAGGACATTGGCATGATTGAATTCCTGGGGTGGGGGCAGAAAGGGGAGCAGACAGGAGGTCCAACGTGACAGTGGAATTGAATTCCCAGACCCTGAGCTTGGAACAGAATTTTCCATCGATAGTGTTTGTAAAATGAAACTGTGCTGACAATTTTAATAGTGGAGCTTGCCTGAATTCTATTTAATTTTGCTTGTTGACTGGTTTCTTCCCAAGAACCCAGATTTACCAAAAATAAAGGCAGCTGCTTTTTCAATGCTGGAAAGATTCAGGTTTTCCTTCCAGGAGAACTTATTTACAGCAAGATCTGCTTTCTTGGGGAAGCCGAGATAGAACAGCTCAACTTCCTCGTGTCCTGGAGAAATGCCATGATGGGAAGTTGGCTTGGGGCAACTTGGAATGAAGAATGGGGAATTTCATTTCTAAAGGACTGGCTTGATTCCTGTTTGGACCAATGAGGAAAAAAAATAAGTTTCTGTTTGGATCAATCATGAGAAAAAGAAGTCTCCTTACCATGGCTCCCTGATGGATTTTGGGTCCTTCCTGAATTTCTAACCAGGTTGGTGCTTTCACCTACAAAGATCC
The DNA here is from genome assembly GCA_036785705.1 of Acanthornis magna. Lineage (NCBI taxonomy): Eukaryota > Metazoa > Chordata > Aves > Passeriformes > Acanthizidae > Acanthornis > Acanthornis magna. The sequence goes on along the minus strand of JAWUZG010000129.1, from coordinate 115,108 downwards.
AAAGCAAACAAATACTAACAACCCTACTGATGATATTTTTCAGTGAAACTGAGAGATTTCTGCCATCTGAGATCTGGTCTGAGAGATGCTGGGGAAGGATGGATGGAGTCCAGTTTTTTTTGCTTTCCCTGTTTATTTTTATCTCCACAGTTTTCATTCCCACACCTTTTAGAGGCATGAAAATAAGCTTCCAAGCAAAGATCTTCTGCTGGTATAAACTAGAAAAACTCAATCCTATCAACCAAGAAATGTCATTTCAAAGTGACTCATTATTTTTTAACAAGGGACCAGAGAGGGAAAGTTTTCTTTCTTACAGTCAGATGATGCCTCCCTCTAGCAATTCAAGACAGTGAGGCTGGGAAAGTGTCTGGAGCTCAGGTTTTATCAGGAGAGTCTGAGGGAGCTGAGATTGTTTAGTCTGGAGAAAAGGAGGCTCAGGGGGGACCTTCTCACTCTCTACCTGACAGGAGGATGAAGCCAAGTGGGGGTCAGTCTCTTCTCCCAGGTAACAAGTGACAGGATGAGAAGAAATGGCCTCAAGTTGCTCCAGGGAAGGTTTAGATTGGGTATTAGGAAAAATTTCATCACAGAAAGTGTTGTCAAGCACTGGAAGAGGCTGCCAGGGCAAGTGTTTGAGTCACCATCCCTGGAGGGATTGAGAAGATGTGTAGATGTGGGGTTTAGAGACATTGTTGAGTGCTGGCCGTGGCAGTGCAGGGTTAATGGTTGGACTTGATGATTCTAAAGGTCTTTTCCAACCTAAAATGTCTTTGTTCCGCTGGAGGAACTAAGAAAACACCACGCTCCAGCATCCTAGATAGCTTTTGATCCCTGAAAAAGAAACAGCCTGGCTTGATGCTCGTGCAATGCCAATGATGCAGACAAACAGTGCTCTGGAGGGTCCTGTCTCACACCCTCTGGGACTTAGCAGCAGCGCAATAATCCTAAAAAAAGAGCTGGTCATTTTCCAAAAGCTAATGACAAGTTTGTTAGTTAATGGCGCAGATCAGAGCCAAGGGCGATTAATGATCTAACAAACCAGTCGATGAACTGGTAATGAAGACCAATTATAATCTGTATCAACACCCCCCCTGCCCCCCCAAAGAATCCCCTTTATTAGTATTTTCTTCTCTCTGTAGAGGGTCTTGGACAAGCCAGGGGCTATTTCAGGAAATTGCTTGCTCCCTGGAAATCAATAACCAATCAACACCTGGAGCTTGTGCTGAAAAAATGCATATGCCAGAAAACAAACCCTCCAAGAAACATTTTACCTAGAAAATTAATGAACCCAACATGTAATGTGATTTGCCTTAGACTCAGCTGTTCAACAGCTTGTTCAAAGGACTGTTTTTTCTTTGTTTAAATCCCTTGCTAAAGATTTACAATGTAGGAGAAAAGCACATGGAAGTGGAAAACCATTTTCTTAGTTATGATAGCGACTGAGTGACCAGAATGAGCTCCTTTGCTGTGATAGAATCAGGGAAGCATAGTAAAGGTTTGTCCAAAAGAGGCATCTATAATGTAGGGATGTTATTTTAGGAACTGGAGAGTTCACAACAAACTTCCCAGGTCCTTAAACAACCCTGGGTTGGGAGAATATTGAATCATGGATAACACAACTCTTCCAATTCCATCTCCAGACCAAGCCCGTCTGGAGAGAGAGTTTTGACAAGGGCATGGAGTAATAGGACAAGGGAGACAAAAAAATCTAGGAAAAGCTCTGCCATGTCTAATTTGGATATCCAGCACTGCAATCTAAGCCGATGGCTGGGTTCTTTTGTCCTGTAAATCCAGAAAAACATCTTCTTTCCCTTCTTTGCCACAATTCCTCCTGTACCCCTACAGCAGGCAAAGCATTATCATGTCTCTATTGTGTTTTTCTGTAGACTGGAAAAAAAAATCTCATTTATTTATTCTTCAACATCAGTAGTGTCCTAATCTAAACTTTGAACTCACCAGGTCATAAAAAACTCATTAAAAAGATACCTTACCATAAAATCTTAATAATTTTCTTCCAGCACTATCAATGAGAGGTATTATTTGGGGTGAACACATCTCTCCTATTCAGGATCTAGAACTGCTGATTCAAAGGCATTAGAGGAGGCTCTTCCTTTCAGTATCCACCCAGTTTCATCACCAAATAGCTTCCTTTGAGGACATGAGTGGACATGATATGGCAGCAGCCAAAATATCACACAGGAGCTTTGGGAACTCTTGGAGCTGAGAGCACTCCTTTGTGCTGGGGACCCTGGAGCTGCATATTGTCTTAGGATGAGACATCTGCATTCTTCTAAACCTTCTGTGAGCCCCCTGCTAAAAGTATGAAGGACTCGAACTCCAAAAGTCATCCCTTACACAAGATTTACTGTCAGTTTTAATATTAACAGTGCTGGAGGCACAGAGGAAGGAAGAGTGGTACAAGCACGGGAGCCTTCAAGCAGTCAAGAGAGAACAGTAGCAGCCCTCTCGAAGTGATTTATCTCACCAAAGAGCTGAATCACTTCTGTGAGCAGATGATGGTGGTGGTTTCAAGGCCTGGGGCTGATTTCATGCCTGGTTCTGCCACCAGGCTCTGGCTTTGGGGGCAGCAGCGGGAACAGAGCATTGGTGCAGTCTGCATTGGCGGCAGCAGCCCAGCCCAGCTCTGACTGCTTGAGCTGCACTGGTGTAAATCATCTCTCATCCCCCCACGATAATGTGAGTCACTGGTCCTGGCGCTTGGCTGTCTTGGCAGCTCTCCCAGAATCCGTTGCATGGCTCTCAGCAGCCAGGGGATGCTTTCAATGGGATTTGTGGGTAGAGGGATATTGACTTCTCTGTGCCTTGGTTTCCTCTTTGGTGGAACAAAGCTAATAACCCTTACCCACTCCTTGAAACGAGAAAGGAAAACTTTATCAAAAAACTTAGCCAGCTGTGGTTTATGTAATGCTTTGTGATCCTGTGGCAGGGAGAACTCTAGGAGAGAAAAGTCCAGTTATTCTGAATAGTTTAAAAAATCTCTCCTCCACACTCTCTTGATTGGCTCATGCTGACTTAATCTCTGAACTCAGCTGAGCATCTGCTTGCCCAGAATTAGCCCCGGGGATGGGAAACCCAATTCACATTCCACTTGCAACCTGCAAGGTGAGGCCCTGATCTTTTTCACCAGCTGGAGCTGGTTAGAGGGCATTGTCTTGTTTGCTTTTTTAAACACTGAGCTGTCCCGCTCAGTCTGTCCCTACTTGTCTTCCTCCTTTGTTCTCTGATGATCAATTTGATTTAATTCACTCTGCTTTTTCCACACATTTACAAGTCTTTATAATACAGCACCTACTACAGCTGCCAAACTTCTTTTAATTTCAAGTTCCTCTCCCCCTCCACTTCATCTAATCTTTATTAATTAACCAGTTAATAAACATCAATTATTCTGTAAATAAACAAGTGGCTGAGCAGCCCCTGTACAGTGTTTTCCTCCTTCTGAGCAGCATGGTACCAAATTCTCCAATTCACAATCTTTTCAACAGCTATTTTCATTGAACAAAAATTGTACCCTGGGACAAATTTTTGCTGTTACCTAAGAACAGTACATTTCGAACGCTTCGAGTACAAGGGAGCAGTACTAGGATTGCCATTATTCTTCTGTGCTTCAAGAAAGTAAAAAAATCACAGCAGAGCTCCCCACTTCCACAGGCCCCTTTGCAACACCACAGCACTTGGAGGAAGCCTGAAGAAATGCAGCCATCCATGCTCTGCCACCAAATTCGGGACAGGGAGCCATCAGCTTTTCTATTTTGGACACATACAAACCCAGTGAGTCAAAAACTGCTCTCACTTCTACCAGAAGAAACAGGGAGACCTAAGAAATGTGAATGGGATGGATATTTATCTTCAAAACAAGATAAAGGACTGGGAACTGTGTTGACTCGATTCCCAGGTTTGTGATTTCCTGGGTGCTCTTGGGTTAAGTCACTTGGTTCTGTGCCTTGGCTGCCCAAATAAAAAATGCACTGTGGGGTGCCAGGTCTTCCTCAGAGCTCCTCAAGCAATGCTTTGGAGTCTCCCGTGAGAAGCTCTGCAGGAGGGAGCAGCTGTTCCCAGCAGGATCACTCCAGATCCATGCAGATGTAGGTGCTGAGTGGGTCTGCAAAGTCACAGATCACGGAATGGGTCAGGAGGGAAGGGACCACAGTGGGGTCATCTAGTCCCACCTCCCTTGTCAAGCAGGGCCATCGCAGAGCACAGGGCACAGGATTGTGTCCAGTTGGCTCAGGAATATCTCCAGGGAGGGAGACCCCACACCCTCTCTGGGTGATCTGTCACCTGCACAATAAAGAAGTTCATCCTCATGCTCAGGTGGGACTTCCTGGCCATCAGTTCCTGCCTGTTCCTCGTGTCCCATTGCAGACCCTGGTCCATCCTCTGCCACCTCCCTGCAGACACTGACAGACACAGATAAAGTCCCCTCTCTGTCATCTCCTCAAGGCTGAACAGGCCCCAACCATCTCAGAACATGCCCAGCTCTCTCTGAAGTCCCAATGTTTTCTGTTGTCTGCCCTCTCAATTGCAGTGCCCTCCTGCTCTGTCCCATAAACCCGGAGGTCCCCAATGCCACCAAGATCAGACCCCAAACACTCCACACAGGAGGGGAGCAGGGCAACTTTACAGATGAGAGCATAGATAGCAAAGGTTTGAGGTTTCCATCGTTGACGTGGGCTCCAGCTGAGCCAATGTCTGACCCTGCTCACTGAGACTCGGCTCATCCTCTTGTACATACGGATGAGGTACTCCCCAATCTCAGTTTTGGACAGTCTTCCCTGTGATTCACCAGCAAAGAGATTTTTCCTTTCTATCATAGAAGATCAGCCCTGTTCTGTCGAGCACTCCCCCAACAGACCCTTGGAATTAACAGCAAAATTCTCGCTGATTTTAGGAAAGAACATGTCAGGGCATTAATTTCTTGCTCTTCTTCTCCAGAAGGAACCATTTAGTCTTCTCTCCCTGGAACAGTTGGAGAAATTTTTCACCACTGCGCTGATGGAAGAAATGACTCTGCTTAATAAAAGCAGATAGAAAAAATATGAGGTCATTTGGTCACAAATGAAAAACTTGCCTAGTCTCGTAGTTTAGTGCTGAGTTTGCCTGGCCCCTTTTATGATTAGATTATTACTTATTCACTTATTCGTCTATTTAATCATATCAAGGAAGAGTGCCCTACATGACCCTTCTGGGTACTTGCTGATTCCTTTGTTCTTTTATTCTGCTTTTAACCGAGATTATTTCCATACAGGTTCCTTTCATAATGAGCCTTGAATTATTGTACTTTATCATCCACAAGGTGCTTCTCTGGTGTGCTGGTGTGTCCCTATCTATCTGAGCTATTCCTGCAGGACGCATTACTCTTAAGTGACTCACAAAAATCAGCCATTCATGGAGTCCTGGATTTTAAGGATGGCTGGGCCCTTCTCTTTCTTAACCTCCTGAAAGGCGATGGCCTTAGACATGACATTGTTCCTGAACTTCTGGCTATCATAGTTTGTCTTTCAAAACTAATATAAAGTAAATCAAAAGGCACAAAGCTCGCAGGGCGCTAAACCCCAGCAGACCTTTGTGCATGAATTATAATTCCAGATCTCTTTTAAAAAAAAAACCAAACAAACAACTTTAGTGCAGTTCCTCACCCATTAATTTGGGGATTTGTTAGTGTGGGGTATTTTTAAGTAAAGCTGAAGCTGGTTGTGCAAGAGAGAAGTATCACAGCAATATGAAATTCTACATAGGACACACTGTTTATAGATTTCTTGTGAAGTTGTCCCTGTGAAGAGCTATAATTTGTTTAAAAACTGACCCCATGTCTTCTGGTTGCATTTACCTGGTTTAACTAAGAGTCATTTCATACAGGGAGGCTTCTTCTATCACAACATGTCCACGAGACAGTAACAACAACCCAATCTCACATTAAACAGTACATAGGGGGAAAAGTGACTTGTTTATGGCTGTATTTCTTAATTAATAGCAGATATAGAAGGAAAACCATGGAGCCCAGAGGTTCAGATTTATTTATGTCATTAAACCACACCCAATCCTCCCCAAAAATGTGTTATGGTTTATTTGTATTTTTGCTTAGCTTTCTTTAGTGATGGGACCACATTGGGTAGCTTTTTGGATTGCTTCTTAGCCTCACCCCCCCATATATTGAGATGGAAATTTAACTCTGCTTATAAAATCAGAGGATACTTTCAAAACAGCAAAAAATGTTAGAGACAAATTGGGAATCTACAGTGGCACTGCTGCTAAGAAAGGATGCAGTAGTCAAAATTTCATCTTGATTTCATCTAACTGACCAGTCAGAAGAACCCACTTTAATCCAAGCAACAGGAAGGACAAAGCTCAGAAAGGTGACTCAGATCCTGAACTAAGGAAAATACAAAATTTACATGTTCAACTTTGGTCCAGAGCACAGAAGTTTGGACTGATGCTCTTTTACATGACTGGCAGCTGAAAGCTGTGCCCTGGGAGAGAACCTGGGAAGAAAACACGATCAAAGAAATTCCAGGGAGGCAGCGAGGCTCTCAAAAGGCAGTTCTCCTGCCTCACCTCTCGGACCAAAGGTTACAACCGTGAAGATTTCATCCAGCACAGGAGCTGTGACCTGCAGCAATCTGCATGGCCTTGGAAGGGACAGTACTGACTGTAGGAGGGAAAAGTTGGAAAATGTGCCAGGCATCTAATTGGCATTCATGACACCGAACTGCTGCAGGACTGGCCTTGGAAAAGTTCACAGAATCACCAAGTGGTTTGGGTTGGAATGTGCCTTAAAGATCATCTCATTCCACCCCCCTGCCACGGGCAGGGACACCTCCTGCTAGACCAGGCTGCTCCAATCCCTGTCCAACCTGGCCTTGAACGCTTCCGAGTTGATCCTTATAAATCCATGGCTTTCATGGCATTGCATAAGCCACATGAGTCCTAAACCACCAAAATATTTTGGTGTGAGATTATCAGAGGCACGGAGCAGAGTGTGTGTGTAGCCATGTTTTCAATTCCTCCACCTACAGTGATCCCACCAACCGACTTGGAGAAGATTCCTGACCCCAACCTCCACACATATTTGGAAGAGGACTTTCAGGCCCTTCTTGGTTTTCAGGTACATTGAATCAGGCTGGACCAAGCTTCTCCAGCAGATATTCACTTAAGTCCCTCAAATATGGTTTACTTCCAATTATCAGGATCTGAAACCAATGGATATAGACAGCAGGCCCCTATTTCCTAACTCTATCTGTTTTCAAGGTAGGTACTTGCACAAAAACAAGTTTTAATGCTCCCCAAGTAGTCAGTAATAATCTTGGAAACAGAATCAGTGAAGAATCACTTGATTCACTACATGAAAGGAAGATACCTTGCCACTGACTCTCCTGATGGGTCACAGCAATGACTACTCTGGCAAAATTGTGATTTCTGGACATTTGAGATGTACAAGACCTCCAGAAAGAGATGGTGCTGCAATTCCTACACTCGCTGATGTTTGAGCAATGCAGAGGATGACTGGCCAGCATGTTAGACAGAAATATTCATCAGAGTTCGTTCTGCAGTGACCAAAAACTCCAACACCCAAAGCAGAGAGGAGCTGGAGGAGTTCACATAAAGAGATTACAGAAATGGTCTTCAAATACGGCTAAAAGTTGAAGAAAGAGCACCCATGGGGAGGTGCCTGGTGGGAGGAAAAAATGCCTGAGACTGACATCCACTCCTTTATTGGCCAGGGACAGTGTTTCTCCTGAAAAATTGCAATTTTAATTCCTTCAGGAGGGTGGGGAATGAAGTTGTCTCTTTGAATTATGTTCATTCACAGCACAGAATCAGACACACCTTTACAAATAATATTCTTGTCGTGCTGTGTTGCTGTTAAAGCCTGTGGGTTTGGGATGGACTGGGAGGCAGGCAGTGATTTAGACAAAAACTGATCAGGAGCCTGAGCAGCGACTAAAGGACAAGTTTATAAAAGAAGCTGGCAGATGATGAAAGGAAATTGTCAGGTGATGTAGTCATGAAAGGCAAACAAATAAAAACAAATTTAGGCAGAAGCAAATTCTTTCTGAATGTAGAAGAATCAACATGTCTAAAAGGAAAGGGAAGGGAGTGTAGAGGAGAGGAGACAAGATTGTGCTTCCATTCTGAGGAGAGAAAAAACAAATTTCAGACCAGACAACCCAGTGAAATAGTTTATTACTTCAGCTTTCTGCTATTTGTTGCTGTCTATTTATTTTATTAAAGTACTGAATCCTTCTCCTTTGTGAAGTGTCCATTATAAAGAGTTAAAAATAACTTTTTAAGCCTCCTGTGATACAGATTGCAGCAGGAGCAACGAGTCAAAAAGGGAACTATTTCTCATCTGCCGCTTCTATTTCCAAAAACCAATCACGTGAATGTGCTAAGATGGACTTAACAGGATCAGAGCATCCAGTGATTGGGATCGTGGAAGGAAATGGGATCACAAAAACAAGCTTTCCAAAAAATGAGACCTCGTGTCTTACAAGGCTGAGTTCAAGGTCCTGCACGTGGGTTGGAGCAACATCTGGCACTAATAGAGGCTGGCGGATGAAAGGATTGGGAAGAACACGGGGGTCCTGGTGGGTGAAAAATGGGACATGATCCAGTAATGTGTGCTCACAGCCCAGGATGTCAACTGTGTCTGGGGTTTCTGGGATTTTCCTTCTCAGCCCCACTCTGGTGAGAAGAGAATGCTCCAAGGAGACCTCATTGCAGCTTTTCAGTACCTAAAAGGGGTTTGTAGGAAAGGTGAGAAATTTTAGTAGGGTCTGTAGTGATAGGACAAGGAATAAAGATTTTAAACTAAAAGAGGGAAGATTCAGGCTAAATATAAGGAAGCAATTTTTTACCATGAGGATGGTGAAACACTGGGCAAGGATGTCCAGATGTTGCTGGTAGAATCCACATCCCTGGAAACATTCAAGACCAGGTTGGATGGAGCTCTGAACAAGCTGATCTACTCGAAGATGTCCCTTTTCATGACCTTTAAAGGACATCTGGCCCAGTCCAAGCTATTCTGTGGTACCATAATTCTAATTTGGATGAGCAGGTTATGTTATCACCGTGTACCCCCTGCCAGTGCACCAAGGTGGGAACAGCTCCCTGATATTACCCGTAAGCACTGATATCATCCCAGCTCATCTTCTCAGCCTCTTCAAACATGGGAGAAGAGGGAAAAAAGCAGAAAAAAATCATATACCCAGTAGGGTTCTAAAATCAGATACCCAGGACATCACATACCCAGTGGGGTTCTAAATTTAACCATTTTCGGGGATACCAAACATCTCGTCTCAGGTTTCTCTTGCTGGAAAGTAAGAGGTGTAAAGAGACAAACCCATCACACAGGGATTTATGATGATGTAGCTTAGAAGATGATGGGGAATTGATCAGAGAAGAATTAGCTTCTAGAATTAGATTCTAGAATAATTAGATATATTAGAATTAGAATAATCCAAAATTAGATTCTAGAATAATTCTAGAATTAGAATGATTTTCACGCCTCTGGCTGTACTCACACTAACCTTGCCCTGAGCTGTCCTCATAACAGGGCAAGCCCTGTGAGATGGTCTCGAGATCAAGCAGGACCTGCCTTTCTCTGGTGTTCAAGCATCGTTGGCTGCTGTTCTTTGGGAGAAGAGATCTCCCACCTGTCCAGCTCAGCTCTGAAGGAGCCCTTGCAGGTCAAAAATGAATGTTCACCCCCTCTTCATGAAGGGACTCAGAGCTGTTTTGTCCATGTTGCAGACTTGGACTTCAGAGAGAGACATGGAACAAGATTTTCAGGATTGCACAGGGCTCCTAAAAGTAAATTGTAGTTTCCTGCTGGTTAAACCAACCAATTTCCCTTCCAACCCTTCTTCGGAGGATGTGTCTCTCTTTGCAAGCACAAAGAATGAAAGAGTCTGAATGGAAATGGTTGCAAAGCCAGGGAAATGTAGGAATACATCTCTAGGCTCCTTTTGCACTGAAAATATTCACTCTCATCTCGTGGAATCATACAATTGCAGAACCTCCTGAGCTGAAAGGGACCCACAAGGATCATTGAAGTCCAACTTCTGGACCTGAACAGGACAGCCCCAAGAATCACACCATATATCTTTAGGCACTTAACCAATTATTGCAACAGCAAAAGAAATTAAATACATTGCAATATAAATAGATATCTATACACAAAAATGCATTTGTAAATATAGCTATATATATAAATGCATGAATGAATATGCATTATATGCAAATATATATATATTTATAAAAATACATTTATATATGCATATAAATACATTATATTGGTTCAGGGAAAAAGATAAAGGCAACAGCTGCTGCTTCAAAAAGCAAAAAATAAAAATCCTGGAACAAATTTCTCAGACTCCTGTAGGGCTCTCTTTTACAGCAGCTCTCCCAGGCATAAAAAGAAATTTTTCCTGCCCTGGGTAGAAGGGCATATCAGCCCTCCAGCTCCACTGTTACGTCACTTAATGCCTATTGCCTGGATTAATAGGCCTCTCAATTGAAAATACTTTTTGGAGCAGAACTTGGCTGCAGCTGTTTTCCTTTCTGGGGATCTCCTACAGTGCTCTATAAAGCAGCAGATTAAATACTGATGGAGCAGTGCTGGGAAATAGCAATTGTAGCTGTGGTGATTGTTCATACTTATGCCTGGACATTAGAGCTCAGCATCTGAGTGAGAGAATATTAGTTGAGATGATGGGGTCGTGCTTTGGTGTACCCAGACTCCTATTTAGGAGGTATAAATAGAGCAGCAAACACCTTCACAGTGCTAAAGGTACATTAATTATACTTTCTGTGACTGTCCATAGTCTTGGTAGAGATATACACACTGGTGATACATCCTAGCCTTGAAAATCCACATGTTCATTGGATTTATTAAGAAGCAGAATGGTTTCTCTTTAAACAAAACCATTTTAGGAGGTTCAATATATAATTGATCCTGTAATGTATAATTTGGATCAGCATCACTGCTTCTCCTCATTTCCCTGAAGGTGCCTAGCAAAGTCTGATTTGTTTATAAGAGCCTTGGCTGAGAAGGTTTTGAGAAAGGAATCCTGTCCTTCTTCCCTTACTCCCCATCCAAAGCCACTGGGCACCACAGGAGCTTTGCAAATATGGGCAATGTTGGTCAAACATTGATTTTTGTGCAGCACAAAAAGCCCAGCTGGCAGCAGCTGCTCTCTGTGTGTCCTCCCATGATCTGAGTCCAGTGCTGTGTGAACCATAGGTTGATGGGAGGAAGCATATTTTCCCTGGTCTAGGAAGTCCTTCCTAGTGCCATCTTCATGTTCAGGTCACCCAGAGATGTTCCACAACATCCTCCCCATCCCTGGAAGTGCTCAAGGCCAGGTTGGATGGGGTTTGGAGCAGCCTAGGATGGTGGAAGGTGTCCCTGCCCATGGCAGGGGTTGGAACTGGATAATCTTGAAGGTCCCTTCCAACACAAACAATTCCAGGATTCTCTTATTTTATTTTCAATTACAGCCCAAAATAGTGCTCCGAAGAGATCCCCAGTAAAGATTCTGACAGAGAATGGCTTGACACAGGTCACTCATTTCTTGCAATCAGCATCATGGAGTGACGCTAAGAACAGTGCAGCATCCTGGGCTTAGGCACTAACCTTAAACTCCCTGGGGACAGAAATGTCCTGAGAGGCTGCCTCGTGTTTTCCCTCAAGCTGAGAGGGGGCAAAATCACAGAATGAGTGATTTGGTTTGGAAGGGACTTTATAGATCATTTCATTCCACCCTCCCTGCCACAGACAGGAACACCTTCCACTAGACCAGGGTGCTCAGAGCTCCATCCCATCTGTCCCTGAGCACTTCCAGGAATGGAGCACCCACAACTTCTCAGGGCAATCTCTGGGCAGAGAAGATGTTTTCGACTTCTTCCCAACAACCATCACCTCTGCATGGAAAGGTCACCAATCCCTACCTGCTGCCGCCCTAGAAACAAGCAGTTTGAGAGGAAGTAGCTGTCAAGGAGAGGAGTACAGCAGGAATCTGAGAGCAGATCTGATGCTAAACCCAGGCTTTCTAAAGCCTTGTAAATGTCAGCCTTGTTTGTTTTCAGGTAGGTGGTGGGAATAGAGCAAAGGCTGCTCTGTGTTACTTCAGTCTGACTAACGCTGCCGCAGCCGGGCTGGTGAGCTGCTGATGAAAATGTAACTCAACAGGTCTCTGACACCTTTAAACACCTCTCCCTGCCTCCCTAGAGGAAACTTGGGTCTGAGGTCCATAGGGATGATGCGAAATGGCAGCAGAGGCATCCCAGAGGGACGTGCAGCCAGAGGCTTCTGAGGGAAAGAAGCAGAGGAAAGTTGTGGTGCCGGGTGGAAATGTAATTCTCAGGGGTGTCGGGAGCTTGACTGAGCAGATTTTCACTCTCTGTTCACTCTGCTGAGGTCACCTCCCTACACCACCACAAAAACCAGGATCTCCTCTTGGTCACCCCCTTCAGCAGTGCCAGCCTGCTCCTCCTGGGAGCAGGAGATGTCAGGGTTTGAAGAGCATCATCAGGATAATAGCACGATTGCTGTTTGACTCCTAAATTATGCATCACCCCCCCAGCACACGCTCCCAGCAGGTGTCTGTCTCCGAGCTGTACAAGGGCACTGTCAGCTCCACGCTTGTCACCAACCTGGAGCAGCTGAAGAGGAGACGGTCCCACCTCTCCTGGGTGCTCCCAGTCATTTTAACATGAAGTTAGGGCAGCAAACTGAGAGCCATCACTGATGGATAAGCGGGGACCAGAGCTGGGGACAAATGAGGGAAGGTGACCTCAATGTGCTGTGGACAGGAGATGGTCAGAAATTTTTAAACCGATCAAAGCAGTCTTATCTATTTTATATCAAATCATGTCCACCTGTTTTTTGAGACTGAAAGAAAGGGTTTCTTTTTGCATAAGTAGCTTTACTGAGTCTCTGTTGGGCTGTGGTCTAGCTCTGCCAGGATTATATTGGCTTTTCTGCAGCACAATCAATAAAATTCTTTCCAGTTTAATCTAATTTTTTTTTTTGTCAGGTGACAAAGTGGGGACATCCAAAAAGAAGCTGAGCAGTTAAGTAGAAGAGTCACAGTGCTTTTGTGCTGGCTCACTGAGGTCCATTTTTCGTGTGGATTATGACCTGTGGTCCCCTTACACAGCAGGACTGTGCTGGTTCAAAGCATGGTGTGACTTACATGTGCCTCGCTAGAAAAAAAGTTCTTTTCTTATTGTGGCACATTCACAGCTCTGGCACGAACCCCTAAGTGCCCCATAAGTGGTAAAGACAGGGCTGAAGCTGAACTTATCTCCAGGGAGGGAGCAGAACTGGAGAAGGGAATTTAGCGAAGCTCCTTTAATGTGGATGATGAATGCCTGACCTAAGGGGACGGACTGCAGCAAGTGACCTTTCCGACATCAGAACTCCTTCACCGCAGCCTGAATTATCCTGTGATCCTTGCAGAAAGGACCCTGGGATCTGTCATTCTAGATTCAAAATGCCTATTAAAGCCATCTGCCCCAGGCCTGACCCTGTTTGCTTTCTGATCCCAAACAGGTACCGTGATCATTTCTGGAAGATGGGGAGCACACACAGCCCACGCAAAAACCTCTTCCCAAACATCTAACCCACATTATTTTTTTTTTCTCCTTGGACTCTCCTTTGAGTTGATCTTTCCAAAACACTGACCCAGTGACCCCATTCCCTCCCCCACCCCCCCGGCCCTGCCCCCAGTAGGTCTCCAATTAAATCCAAAATTGCCTCTGCACAAAAGCAGCTCTGTCAGCTCCATTCAGAGAGGAACAAGTGGCCTGAATAGCTTTGGGCGCATTGGAAACCGAGAAACAGTGTGGTCTTGTGTTAAAGTTGAATGGTGGCTGGGGGGGCGGTTGGAGGTTGAGGGGGAGCCTTGAATCAGTTAAAGTAATTATTGAGTCATTCGGGAGGCTGGGGATGGAGGAGGATTCTTCTCCAACAAAGCCCTGCAATAGACACATAAGGCATTTCACCCCTTAAGGAGGTCTTGGGCAGAAAAGGAAAGTATCAGGTATAAAGCAGTAATTTGTACAAGTCAGAGCTATTGTGGTGCTCTGGCCTCTTGTTCCTCTTTCCAGATGGTTGATCTTGGACCTCGCTCTTCTTCACTTTTCAAGTCAGGGAGTCCAAAGGTCTAATTCAGTTCTTGTGGTGCAGAGGGGAGCAGCTGAGGGTGTTTACACACATCGTGTAGACAAGGGATTTGATTGCTTTGTGTGTCCTGGAGTCATCTCGGCGGTGACAGCCGGAGAAACGCTGTCAGGATCATTACACAAAAAGCTCTGTCATTTGTCTGACAGTTAATACTAATCTGACAGCCTCCTGAGCAAAGCACTCTGGGTGTAACCCAAACCCTAAAAACTGTCACCCATCAGCTCAGCAGGATGGCCACATCCATGGACGTGTGGGTGCCATCCATCACAAACCAACCCACAGGGACGGAGGAGACAGCGATTTAAAAGGCCAGGAGAGGAACTCTCCAGCAGGAAGATGAGGCAGCAATCCAAAAACCTTTCTACAGAGGTTCCTCTGCTGCTGCAGGGCATGTGCATCTCTCCCAAATCAGGCTGTGATTCGGGGGCAGGAGAACAGGCTCTGTTACTCTGTCACAGACAGCATTATCCCAGCAGCACTGCGTCCACTGCAGGCTGCCTGTCTCTCAGAATATCTCGAGATGTTTTCGGACAAACTTTTAGTGAAGAGGCTGATGTTGATTCTGTATCAGACCAAGTCACGCATAATAAATCAGAGGACATCAAAGAGACAAAATTTGTAGCAACAGCTTATTATCTCTACTTATTCCAGGTCAGGGAAGACTGTCCAAATGTTCTTTTTTCAGTGTTTTGATTGTTCACACTGAAATGTGAGTCCTCAGTGAGTAGCCCACCCCGGGTAATGATCCAATACAATATTTTTCCCTACTGAGAGATTAGAATTCCAATACAGTTATTAGTTATTTTGACTCATTCGCCTATTTTTTCCTTGGTGAATGTAATTATTTTTTTTTTCAATATATTTCATAATTTTTCAACAAATGGCAAGAAGAGCCATTTGGATGCCACACAGGTTATTGATATCAGCCCGAGCAGTCACAGATTGCTGCTCCTGCTCCTTCTCGGGCAGCATGTGACAGCCCTGCTGTCAGAAACACTCTTGTGTGAGGGTAGAAACCATCACACATTAACTCTCCTCCCTTCCAGAACCTGTTTTTCTTGCGAATGAAATATTCACTCTGTTTGTTACTATTTATTCACATTGCAGTAGCCTCCACAAGTGCGGGCCACTCAAAGGAAACTATTAGTCTCCCTTGCACTGTGCATGTCTAGAATCTAAGAGGTTAATGACAGAGATTAAGAAACCAGAATAATTAGATATCTGCTGGAGTTTGTTTTTTTTTTTAAAGTGAGCAAATATTCTTACAACACCTGAGATTTCCAGTATTTTGACAATATTACCTCTTTCTCTTCCTTTGGGTGACAAAGTCACAGCTTTGCAGAGCTCTTTAGTAGAAAATACACCAAGAACCAACTGCATGCTTTCCCCCTAATTACCAGAGTTGATAATAACCTCACTAAAATTCAGCATAAGGTACCATAGAATGGTTTGGGTTGGAAAGGACCTTCAAGATCACCCAGTTTGGGTCCCATGGGCAGGAACGCCTTCCACCAGACCAGACTGCTCAAAGCCCCATCCAGCCTGGCCTTGAATATCCAATGTATCCATGCACACAGTCCTAGCAGGGAATTGGTTAAGTCCAGGAATATTCAATCAGTTGATTTTTGCTCGGGTAGGCCACGCTCACATGTCTAAGGTGCTTCCAAAGAGTAATGTGGTGTATAAAGAACTTACCCAGATCTGTGCCACGCCAGTGCAGAAATTTTCTAAGATAAGTCAGAAACTGTTTTCACTCCTGAAAATTCTCTATTGCTCCCTGACACAATATCGGGGTCCTTCTCCTGCTCCACCTTTCCTTTCCCACATCTCTGCTCCTCAGGCTCATCTCAGCAGCTTGGGGCTGATCCCTCCTCTGTCACAATAATTAAATGTGCTACTGGAACCTGCTGAGTCACGACTTGGCACAGCCCAAGGCAGTGTCACCCCCTAGAAGATGCTCACGGGATCCTTGCGCGTGCGAATCTGTGACAGCAAGCACGTGCAAAGGCTGCCAGGGAAGTTTTCATGGATCTCATGCCATGCCTTCCTCACCAGGAGCAGAGGTCATAGCAAAACCAAGTTTTTATGCAGAGCATTTCCTGGTTCATCCTGTGACCAGAATTGCCACGAATGGCAGCACCAAGACAGAAAATAAATCCTGGCTAAATCCACCAAAACGAGAACCAGCAGCACTCCTCAAGCCGAGCTCATCCGAAAGCAAAGGTGCTTTACGCCATTCTTACAACAGGCAATTAGCCATAGACTGTTAATGACTTGGCTGGCCTTTGTGGGAACTGCTCCCAGGTGGAATCAGAGCCACTGGAGCCTGACTCATGGACGTTGTCCTGACAGAAATATTTTGTACCTCGAGCCCAGGGAAGGCCCATTACCTTGGAGCTGAGTTTGCAGCCAGTGCAGCTCTCGAAGCTCCACTGCTACAGTGAGATCCTGCAGGTGCTTAAGCAGCTGTGAAAGAAGTGTCACCTCCTGGCTGTGCCACCCAGCTGGAATGAGAAAGTCTGGGCATTTTCTGCCCTGCAAAATCCTCCATCGCTTTGTTCGTTGCTTGTCTTTGGCGCAGCAGAGGCGAACCTAGGTTCAAGCCTCATCAGCTCGATGATTTTAGGGAGCTTGCTGCTCTAAATGAGTCATGGGCGTGGCCCTGTGTGTTTGTTAAGCACCTGATGGAATGGGGTAGAGTTTTAGCCACAGCTTTTAAGCCCTTCATTACACTTTAAAAGTCCTTCCTTTTACAGTCCTCTCCTCTATCCTCTATCCTCTATAAAGAAAAGGGCAGGTTTACAGCATCCATCACAGTTAACAGGGTGAAATAGGGCAGGGGAGTTGATACTTCCAATTGTGCAGGAGCCAATTAAGGTTTTTAAGCAGAACATTCAAGTCATAAGACACTTATCACCCTTTTGGAACTCGTCCTGGAGCAGTTACCTTCCATTTTCCCAGCTTTACTTCCCTTCCTGCTTGGCTCCACTTTCTTCTCCTTCTAGGCTGTTCCTCTCCTCCTATGATCTTGATGTGAATTTAAAATATCATGTTCCAGATTTGGAGAATAATCACAGAATCTTTTAGGCTGGAAAAAACCTCTGAGATTGTCGGGTCCAATGATTGTTTGACCGATTCCCACCTTGTCAACCAGACCAGAGCATTGAGTGCCACGGCCAGTTGTTTCTTGAACAATTCCAGGGATTCTGACTCCACCACCTCCCTGGACAGCTACTTCCAATGCCTGACCACCCCTTCCATGAAGAAATTCTTCCTGATGTCCATCTAAACCTCCTCTGGCACAGCTTGAGGATACATCCTCTTGTCCTGACAAATGTCTTAAGTCTAAGAACATGGAAAAAATAAGAACACTGTTTTTTTCCCCCTTTTCTCTCCATTTCCAGAATTATTTCATGATTCTCTTGAAGCCATATATGAGGCAGAGAGCAAACAGGAAGAGTGGGCAGACCTTGTCAAGGTACACGAAATGCATCATTCCTCTACAAGGTACAAGCCAACTGTATCATTAACAGCAATGGTAATAAAAAATGCAGGTCTCTCTCACCTTAGGGGCATTTGAGTCACTGGCATTTTAATTAACAAGGTTCCTGTCTCCCAACATCAACTGTGCAACCTGCGCAACTTCTGCTTGCTGGACTGGATGGAGATCAGGTGTCCTTTGCCACAATGATTCCATGGGGAATGACATGTCCTGGGCACTGGGGACTCATCTCAGGGAGAGCCACACCTGGAAAATGACGGTCTGTCCCACTTTAGAAAGAAAAAAAATCCAGAAGAAGCTGGCAGAAAGCAGGCTGAGGGCAACCAGTCTACATGAGTCACAAAGAATGGTCACCAAAGCCTTGAGTTTATCAAAATATACAAACCTAGCAACAAGTGAGCGGATGGGATGCTTTAAGGAGATGAAACTCTTTAGCTTTAGGGGGTAAGGCCTGTCTCAAAAACTTGGTAAAGATCATGGGATTGTAAATGACTCCATCACAACCAGAAATGTCTCTGAAGTCTTTCTTCACAGCCTCCCAAACCATGAAACAGGGGCACCAACACATATGTTCTGTCTGTCACACAATGAAAGCAGGTAGAACTTCCCTTTTTCTCCCCTGACGTTCATGGAGGTAAAAAATGGCACCAAGAATGAATGAAACCCACTCTTCTTTTGCTGCTCAAGACAAGAAATCTTTGATGCAAGGAGGAGCTGGTGGATGGCTGGAAAGAGGCCAAGGAGAGAAGGGATGAAGGTGGTTTTGGCTCTAATAGGAAAGCCTATAGACAAAGAAAAGAGAGAACTTGGATAATCCAAATTTTCCTCCAGGAAGAGCAGAAAGGTGGGATTTGAACCAGTATTACCTAGAACTAAGTTATATCCACACCTGGCACACCTAGCAACCAAGATCTTCACCCACCCTTCCCATCAGTGTTCCATGGATAAATCCTGACATGAACTAATGATATGGAGCCCAAATAGGAACTGAGAATGGAAACAAAATGCCTTTGTGTGTGGTGTGTGATAAACTGTGATAACTAATCACAGAAGGGGCAGATGCTTCTCTGTCACTGGAAAATGTTAAATTGGACTGGATCTAATCCTCCTGATTAGTCTGAGTTAGGGGACTGTTTCAGAAACTGCTGAGTGTGGCTCCCTGCTCTGCTCCACACAGATGGCAGATCATCACATTCCCTCCTGGCTCTGAAATGGTTTTGTGGAGTGAAGCCTCGGGGGTCCTCTGTTATCTGTGCTGCCCAGCAGCAAGGAGCAAAAAACATCTTTAAAACACCTTTATTTGGTGTATATGTTGGGAAATCTCTTCAGCCAAAAAATTATCCCAGGTTAAATTCAGCAAAATTGTTTGAGCACCCCCAAAATATAGATCACGGGATCACAAGATGGCTTGGGTTGGAAAAGAGCTCAAAGTTCATCGAGTTCCAAACTCCCTGCCATGGGCAGGGACACCTTCCACTAGACCAGGTTGCTCCAAGCTCTCTCCAGCCTGAACATGATGGAAATAAGGACATGAGATCCCATCCTCCAAGCTCACGTATTTTGAAAGTCAGCCCATGCCGCCATAAGACAGAAGTTGACTTCTGCAGACTCTCAGGGTGTTGATGAGCTCTGAGATTGCCCTTTGCCTGCCTCCTGAGAGTCCCAACCCCTTTTTTGACTCCAATATAAACCTGTACAGCTCTTTCATAACAGCACATTTGCCTCTGGGTATTACCTTGTCTCGACACAATCCATTTTTAAACACCAAAGCTGCCAGTTGGCGCAGGGTTGAATTGTGTGTCTGGAAACCAAATGGTTCTTTGAAAATTGACAAAATTGTATTTACAAGAGCAGTTACTCCATCAGCACTGTCAAATTAATTTTTGAGACGTGACCTTTTTGACAAACTGCTTTTCTTTCCTCACCTTCTGGCACAAAAGTCACCCCTGAATTCTGTTTCATCCTAGTTCATTTATAACCATCTTTAAAATAATTATAACTTATCTGTTGTTTCCACACTGCCGTCTTTCCTCCCCTAAAACTTAACTTCATCCATCACATTGGAAGACAGGGACAACTTTCACCATCTCAGGTTGCTCCAAGCCCTGTCCAGCCTGGCTTTGGATACTTCCAGGGCTAAAATAATTCTAAGATAATGATGGCCATTGAATAGGAGGACCACTGGTTGGTTATTCGGATGTCCCTCTTGAAAGCAGAGTTCTGCAGGTGCAACTTCTCCTTGCAAATTTGACATAAGCAGCAAATCATCCCTGATCTTTGAGGACCATTTCATTTTTTAAGGAAAAAAAATTTGGTTTTTATTATAAATCAATATTATTTGGTTTTGTGGCCCCACAAGGCAGCCTAAGCTCTTTAACAGAGATGAAGAGAGAATCCCATGTGGAATTTGTCGATGTCTTGTGTAGGCAGTTGTGTGGCAAGTGTGACTTATGGGACCAAGGCACTCTTGTCACCAGGTCCATTGCCTTCCTCCACAAGGGCACTACAGCCAAACATGCCCAAAACACCTGGAACCGTTGATCCTTGGATACTATCCATGGCCAAAACCATTTTTGCTAGATCTAGCCCACTGGTCACAAAGTGGTGACCCTGGGATGGAAATCTGTGCAAAATTCCACATGGATATCACAGGGAGGGAGATGTGGAAGGTGAATTTTTTGATGTGTTCTTTCCAACTTCCCAAACACTTGAAGGATAACGCACCCAGGAGAGATCAGAGCAGAGAGCCTTGTTCCCCGAACTACTCCTCTGTTTCTAGTCTGAGATCTATGTATAAATAGAAACAGAATTGTGCATTGTTGGCACAGCACCAATAGAATAAGGGAGGAGGGAAGAGAGAAGGCAAATAAATACAGTGATAAAACTTTTGGAAGTGCACAGGACCATCACATCTATTGTCTGCATCATCCAGTGAGTCCTGCATTGAGATAAACAACTTGCAGCTGAGCTAGGACCTGTCTTTCAAAACCACAGGCAGCTCGGACTTAAAATTTTTGAGGCATGGAAAGTCTACAGCTTCCCTTGGGAACTGCTTGTAGCAGTTAATTAATTTTTGCTGTTAAAAATGTTTGCTGTGGTTCCAATTTGAATTTGTCTATGTTGCTCCAAGGAAGGATTTCATCAAGACTGTTAGGAGTTCCTGGTACTTGCACTCCACCTTCATAAGATCTTCTTCAAACACTTGATAAATGTTAGAGAAACCACACAACATCCCTGTGAGACACAAAAATGTAATTACCTTAGCGCGTTCCACGGGTGAGAACAAAGGGAGAGAGGAATTGAAATTCTGCTCAGGCAAAGCCGAGAGGTGAATCGAGTGGGATTTCCAGGCATAAAAGCTACCAACTCAATTCCCTGCTCCAGGACACTGTCTCCTGCATCCATGTTTGAGGGACAGTCACAGTTATGCGTCCTTCACAACTCAGACACCCGAGGGGGTGATCTCTGCAGTGCTGAGCAGCTCCAGGAAGATCTGAGGGCACCAGGAGCAGGCAGGTTAGATCCCCCGTTCCCCTCTGTTCCTGGAATCTTGCACTGATCCACACAGGATCCCTTTATGCTGTGGAGTTTGATAACAGGAGACGCTCAGTGGACAGTCTGGCTTCTCCTCCCCGAACCCAGCAAGGAATACAGAACTTTCTTTAAAAATACTGGCAATTTCCAAGATACCTCACCCAGGTTTGTAATTCCCTCAAGTCCCTTGACAAATCCCTCGTCCCTACTCCGTGTTAACCACTCACTCAGTCAGTGACTGGCACTTTTTGTCTCCACAAGCATTTTCTCCACTACTTATCCTCCAATGTCACCCCCTCTTCTCAAATGGGATTATATGACATGGTTGGCTTGATGACCTAGAAGGTCCCTTCCAGCTTTATGTTGTAGTAGAATATTAATGACTCTGCTAATTCAGAGCTGTCTGACCTCCACTCTGTACAGCCACAAGCAAGATGATCTCTCTCTCATTATAGCTGTCGTGTTCTCAAATAACCTGTTCATGTAAAATGCATGCACAGTTTTCTCCTTCTCCCTGCAATACAGTGATTGCTCTCTACCCAAAAAAAAAAAAAAAAAAAAAAAAAAAAAAAAAAAAAAAAAAAAAAAAAAAAGCCAGGCGCTGCTCAGATTATCTTCTCTGCAAAACATTTTGGAGGTTGTTTCCTTTTTATTCCAAAACTAGAGATATAACTATGAAATAAACAGAGTTCTTGGTGTGAAATAATTGGAATTAAAATCTGGAAGGAATCTAATGGGATTCTTTCATCTCATAGACCCCCCACATCCCAGCAATTGCAAGAAAGGGCTCGATGAGTTGTCATGGAAGGAAAGAGGCTGTTCCTGCTCCTGCAGATAAGGATGGCTCCTGCTTGCCTTCAGGAATGCACTTTCCTGCCTGTCAGCTTGGAAGCTCAACCAATTTAGGCAATTCCAAGTATTTCTGTGCCCCACGTGCAGCAGAAATATCAAGAAGCCACATGGGGGTTTCCTTCCAGCACTCGAATGAATGCCCAAAAGGGTGGAAGAGGCTGAAAAGTGGAGCACACCATATTCATGGAGAGCAGGCACACCAAGGGATTTTCTTCTGCTCTGAGGGATTTGGAACAGACCCACAAAATCTCTGCCCCTTGTTAGACCTTGTAAGGTGAGCTACAAGTCAGATTGATGGAACAGGCCCACAAAAATGTGCTATAGAGACATGTAAATGTCTTCACTTTACCTAAAGATCTCATAGGAAATGCATTCACAGAATTGTTATAGGAATTAGTAATAATAACAAAAATAACAGCAGATTTTTTAGAGGCTCCTCGGTTAGATTTTGGGAATGTAGATTTTATGGAATTAGTAATAATAATTTTAAAAAAATCAACAGATTTTTTAGAGACTCCTCAGTAAGATTTTAGGAATGTAGATTTTATGGAATTAGTAATAATTAAAAAAAAATTAAGAGTTTTTTTTAGAGACTCAGTTAGATTTTAGGAATGCAAATTTTATGGAATTAGTAATAATAATAAAAAAATAATCAACAGATTTTTTAGAGACTCTTCGGTAGATTTTAGGTATGTAAATTTTATGCCTTACAGATTCAGGCTTTTAGCCAAAGTTAAGCCAAAAAAGAAATGTCAAGGGAACAGGAATTAAAGATATAGGTGAGTGTGGAAGGAAAGAAGCTACCAACTCTACCACACAGCAATATCAGATTGACTCATATTTCAAAATGGGCTGGAAGTTAGATTTAGTCTGACCAACAACAACAACAATTTGCAATGATACAACAGACTGTAAATCTCATGTCAGAGGCTGGACAATGGGAAATTTCTTCCCTGGAGCAGTGTTTTGCTGGCACTGGACTCCTGTTCATGCTGAGGTTCCCACTTGCAGGTAAAATAAGACCCTCATTTCCTTGCAACTTAATATCTGAAGCTTGGGAAAGATTTACTCCTACCAGGCTGGCCATCTGTTATCCTTCCTTAGTCTCTTCAGACTTCTAAAGATATCAGTAATTTTCCTCCCTGTCTGTCAATTTTATAGAAATGACACTGCCTTTGCATTTCTCTCCCGAAATATTTCTATTACATTATTGTACTTCCTTTGTTGCATTTCATGATTAATATTCTCATTAAAATCTCTTTTACAGGCAGCTCTGTGGCATATTCTGATTTTCTGGAGCTCATTCCTTAAACATCTCCAGTTCCAAGCTCATGTCTAGTCAACATCTGCCGCTTGCCAATAGTCTAAAACCAGTAAAGTCTTGTACAAACCCAGAAATTTTGCAGATCACAGGGAAATCTCAAAGGAAACTCAACTGGGAAGCCACACGTGCTGACAGTTATTATTTTACAATGTGCATAAATCCTCATCCCATTGCAGGATGCAAGTTTTTTCTAAAGAGGACAGAGACAGAATTTTTTTTAAAAAGGTATTCAGAATATTAAAAAAAACCAACCCTGAATTTAAAAAAAAAATTCTTAGAAATTTAGTTCCTGTTTTCTTGGAATGGTGGAATCCTGAGCTCTTTCTGTGCCAAGGGAGTTGGAACAACTTTGGGAAGAGTCTGCAGGGACCAACTGACTGATAGAGATGAATGATTTGGTTAAATGAAAATTCTTCTTAATTTCTTTCCAACTGTGATTGAAGGGCAAAAGCCACTGAAGAACAACAAAGTCTCTTAGTGCAAGACCTGCTGATCAACAGGGAAGCATCGAGCACAATCTTTTGTTTTAGTGAAATATTTGGCATGTCCTGCAGTGATCAATGCCAGAGCTTTGGAGGGAACGATGGCAATGGACTATAATTAGCTGTGATAACTCATTACAATAACAACCATATTCTGGTTTGAATTATTCATGACCCACTGAGTTATTTATGGCAATTGCAGCATTTCTCTTCCTCTGGTAATGTGGGGTGGTTTTGTTTTGGGTATTTCTCTTTTTCTTTTTTTTTTTGTTTTTGTTTTTGTTTTGCCAGACACAATGTTTTCATTGCTAAGCACAGGGATGGATAAATAAATAAATAAATAAGATTCAGGGGGAAGAAAAAAGTTTTCAGCAAGAATCACATTTTCATTCACAGCAGGGGATGAGGAGGGAGCAACAGGCTGTGAATTTCTGTGTTCTTCATCAATTTTGTGTCTTCCTGACGATGCAGGATATGGAGCGCCTAATTGGAAGCAAGGAGGGACTGTTTCTTTGGGAAGAACCAGGCTCCTCAGCTTTCTGAGCACGATTTCTCACCAAGCAGATGGAGGGATTCAGCTTTCCCCCAAGGTTCCCCGAATGAAGCACCCGAGGAGGCGCTTGGTCAATGTTCTGCGTCTGACTGATGTCTCTACTCCCAGCAAATTGACCCAACAGCCGGGATTTTTCTCTTTTTTATCTTGAGAGATGCATTGTTTAGTTAAGTTCCAGCAAGAAAAAGAGATGAGGGAGGTATTATGCATTAAAAATTAATTTACGTTGGCAGCCCAAGATAATGAAGTTCTCTATTCACAGAACAAGAACAGGCAGGCACTTAAGGGCTGCTGCTTCACTTTCCTGTTGCTCCACCTTCCATCCTTGTCCTTAGGAGACAATTTCCTGGGAGAAGTTGAGGTTTCTGCCTTACTGCAGGGAGTTCTACTTCTCTTTTGCCTATAAAAGTATCAGTCCTCCAGGAATGAAAGCTCTGATCCAGAAAATCAGAAAAATAACTTCACTTTTCTTTTGAATCAGGAGGTTATGATTATAGGTAAACCAAAACAGACCGCAGATCCGATCTGAAGCAGATTGATGTTCATGGCAAAGCCTCCTTCCTCCTGTTCAATGGCTATCATTATCTTAGAATTATTTTAGCCCTGGAAGTGTCCAAAGCCAGGCTGGACAGGGCTTGGAGCAACCTGAGATGGTGGAAGTTGTCCCTGCCCATGGCAGAGGGGCTGAAATGAGTTGAGCTTTAAGGTCCCTTCCATTCTAGGATTCTCTAGGGACCTTTAAAGGTCACCTAGTCCAACACCCAAATTTAGGGGCTTTGTGGGGTTCTAAGACCAAGAATTACCCCTGTTTATTTCCCCAGATAGCCCTCCAGCAATAAAAACTTCCTGTCAACAAAATCCTATTTTCACCAAGACCTTAAACCTCTATTTCAGAGGTTTTCTGTACCCAGGTTTTACAAACCACTGGCCCTTTGCTGCAGCTTCCCCACAGAGCTGTTCTGAACTGAAATGTTTCTTTCCAAGATGTGAAACAATCCCCACGTTGCATCATCGGTTGGAAATATTACTTCTCACTGCATCCTCCCTGAAGAAAAACTGTCACATATGTCCCAGAAGGGAATGAGGGTAATTTAACAGTCATATTAATTAATTAATTAATAGATAAGTTGTTGAGACCTATGAAGTAGCTGCTATCTCAGATGGCATGGAGCTCTGTGTGGTACAAAATCTCACTGTGCACACTCTTCACTAATTATGATTTAACCAGAACAGAGGAAGGGCACTGATAACACTGATCACATAATCAGAGGATGGTTTGGGTTGGAAAGGACTTTTGAAATCATCCAGCTCCACCCCCTCCCATGGGCAGGGACACCTTCCACCATCCCAGGTGGCTCCAAGCCCCATCCAACCTGGTCTTGAACTTTTCCAGGGATGGGACAGCCACAGCTTCTCTGGGAAACCTGTGCCAGGGCCTCACCACCCCCACAGCCAAGAATTTCTTCCTAATATCCCATCTAAACCTACTCTCTTTTGAAGCCATTCCCCTTGTCCTGTCATTCCCAGGCTCTTGTGAAAAGTCTCTCCCCATCTTTCCTCTTGGCTCTGTTCAGGTCCTGGAAAGCCACAATTAGATCATCCCTCACCTTCTCCTTTCCAGGCTGAACAGCCCCAATTCTCTCTCTTCCCTCCCAGCAGAGCTGCTCCATCCCTCTGATCACCTTGGTGCCTCCTCTGGACTCTCTCCAGCAGCTCCATGTCCTTCCTGTGCTGGGACCCCAGAGCAGCTCTGCAGGTGGGGCCTCACCTGAGAGGGGCAGGGAGAATCCCTCCCTCCCCTGCTGCCCACCCTGCTTTGGACACAGCCCAGGACACATTTGGCTATTAGGGCTATTTTTGGCTGGTTCATGCCCAGCCTCTCACCCCCCAGCACCCCCAAGTCCTTCTCTGATATCCCAAGGGCATTATTGGGTATTGGATTTCTGGACGCTTTAAAGTCAAATAACACCACAAGATATTTGGCACTGAAAGACCTTTTACAAAACTTGGCTTTGAGTTCTGCCAGCTCCAGAGGTGATCTCTGTGTGCCCTGGAGACCGAGAGAGGACGGACACCGTGTTCTACCAACAAAGGCTCTGCCTTGGGTTTATGATGCGTTTCAGAACCACCTTTCTGGTTGCATAACCCTGTCCTGAGACTTGCCCCCTACGGTGGGAAAAAAAACCAAACCACTCCTCAAGGCATCCTTCAAGGTTTCCCTGATATTTAAGAGCAGTGCCTTGACTTTTCAAATGAGACAGAAAGGTGAAATTCCGGGGGAGAAGGAGGGTGAGGAAGTCACAAGACCGCGTCTTTAGGAGAGCTCCCTGTTCTCACCCATGCAGAGGACGTGTGAATCACTGCCGAACGCTCTGCTGAGCTGACTGTGCAGCTTTCACCTCCACTGCTGCATCTCTCCACCGCCAGCAACTGGGGCAGAGGACACATCCAATAGCTACTGGATATAATTAAGTCTAATTGCAAAGTTAATTGTTGAGGAGAAGGGGGGGGGGGGAGAAAAACAAACAGCGTGAAGCTAAGTGAGGATATCAGAGCTCAGCAGTCTGATACCCTCAAGATAGAGCTGGAATTCAGCTTCCTTGCCCCATATTCTCTGCATCCTCCTCTGTGTGTGTCTGCCACTCCCTGCTTCCCTGAATAACACCAGTGAGCGCCAAACCCCTCTCTCCCCAAGACAGGATCAGCTCTATTAGCAATTAAAGCACTAAACATCTCTGCAGAATTCGCTTGAAAACTTGTTCAGGCTGGGACTCAAGGAGAACCAGGGCATCTTGGTACTAGGAGAAAGTTTTTTGACTGCATCACAAGCCTGGCTGTCCGTGGTTATATTCCCAGATGATATCCCTTGCTGGAGGTTCATTGACTAGGACAGAGCCATTCTGCTGCCACAGCTGCTGAGTTATCCCTCAGATGCTGCTTCATTCAGAAATCAAGCTTCAAGCCTTCCCAAACCTGACCTACTCTGACAACTCGGGGCCTCCAGTCTGAAGGAAACTCCCTGGGGATATGTTAAGTGTGGAGTGTGCTTGGAGACATATGAAGGAATGAAAAAATTTATTTGCTCTCACTGCTGACAGGCTCAGGGAAGGGATAGACATCTCAAGTTCAGCGTAGAACTTTTAGAGGTTGGGGTGGGGAATGTGTTGCCTGTCCATGCTGTCAGAGGTGGGATGCCATCCCACATGGGTCCTTGCAGGGGTCCAGCCTGAGACTGGAGACCTCAAGCTCGTTGGTTTTGGCAGTGAACAGGTCCTGGAAGCACTTTCCAGCACTGAAAGAAGCTGTGGCAGGCAGGGAATGCCAGGAATAAAAGGGTCTGTGATGTGGCTGCTGCACAGACATCCCCAGACAGCCACTCTTCTGTGATGCAACATTAAATATCAATTTGCAGCTGGAGTGGATTTCCTGTTCATTCAGGAGAATTTCTCCTCCACTCCGTGTTCCACACAATTTTGGTGTTTCCCAACGCAAAGACCCAAAAGGAAGGAAGGAAGAGAAAGCACACCAGTCATCTGTTTTACAAAAAACCTCCCAAAACCAGGAGAAATGGAGGTCCAGCCCCCTGGAAGAGGCCCATTATTCAGATTCCTGCTGAGTTTGAGTCACAATCAGACAACATCTCACCTGTGCTGGCTGATGCCAGGTGGACTTGCACAGGTCTGTGTGCACAGGGAGGGTGCTGAGAACTGATGCAATGACCTTGTGACAAAGAGCTGGGCTTGCTTGTCCTCTGAGATGTCACAGGAGGAGCAGCTCCCCTGAAACCCTCCTGGATCCAAACCCTGGATCCTCCCAGGGTTTTTTGCATGGAACAACAGCAACAGGCGCCAAAAAGTCATAGTCACTGCCAGAGGTATTTTTGGAACTCAGCTCTGTCACTGAGCTCAAAGATCACAGAAGAAGTGCAGAGAAAGGTCTTGGTCTGCCACCAAGGGCAAGCAAACCAAACCCTTTTTTCCTCACCACGTACAAGCAAGGGTCACAGGATTGTTGTACCATCAAGAAGGATGCCAGGGATTTGCTTTGGGAAACATGGAAAAAAGCCAGGTGATTTTGTCGAGGAAGAGGGTTCTTTGATTCCCAGCAACTGTTATTTTTTCTGTTGTTTTAATGTAATCAGCAGGGAAGCAGGGTGAGAGGGATGAAGGAAATCCAGCTGTTGCCATGGCAGCCTCTAGCTGGCCATCTCCCACATCCCTCGGGTTGCTCGGTGCTGTTTTCCTCCAGTGCCAGCTCCTGATTTAGGATCAGAGGAGTTTTCCTGCTGGGGGTGGCAGGGAGGGAATGATGAGCAAAGCAGTGCAGAGAAGGGACCAGAAATCATGGGGAGAAGTGGCCTGGGAGAAGGAAGAATCACAAGAGTGGGTGAGGACAGACCATCAGGAGAACTCAGTGATGGATGGAAAGGAAGAGTTTAAAGGCAGAAACAGCATTATCTTGGTGGAGACCCCAGGCAGAGACCTAGAAACTCATCTAATTCAGGCTGACACTCGCTCCAAACTGCTGGAACTTCCCCAGCCACTAGAGCCCCTTAAAAAAACACTCCACTCCTTTCCCTCTAAACCCATCTCGGCTTCTGCCGCAAATAGCAGCGCTGCTCTCTGAGTTCAGGCTCCAAGTTTAGTCTCCGTCACGTTCAAGATCTTAATGCAGCCCAGACGTTAAAAATTCATGTTCTGGCAGTTCCCATTTTCACAAGGGCCTGTTGGAACTAATGACGTTGCCTCGGCGAGCACTTCATAAGTTAATCATACACTTTCCCTTCTCACTCGCCTGAAGACGGGAGCAGGGAAGTTGTGCTCACAAAGTTTCAGCATTTGTCGCTCTTGTTTGAGAAAATTTTTCATTCCTCTGCAGGATTTAACCAACTCCTTGCCGAAGTCTCCAGGAAGGAAATGTGAGGAGCTCATAGGGGCATTTTTGGGATCAAGTGACAAAGACTGGCTGGGAAGTTTCTACTTTCCTTAGTACTAAAAGGGAAAATGCATTCACAGGTTGAAATTCATGGCCTTCCCTATAGTTGACATTATGCAGCTGTGGAGGGTCCACTAAGAATTTGCTCCATGCACCACAGGAAGCCTTAAAAAACAGAGGTTTTCTTGGAAGAAACCCCCTACAAACTACCAAACCCCCGTGCACCACAATAAAGCAGCAAGAGGAAGGATGAGTTGTTTAAAAATCACACTACTGGGCCACAGCAATGATTTTTTTAAAAATAAAAATGTCACGATGGGCCTAAACTGACCACATTTAACACTGCTAATGAAAAGCTGACCTGGTGGATCGTGCTGGTTTATCTAAGGGCAGGACTGACCAAACGGGCACCTGCCAGAAGTTCTCGTGTCACTCTGAGGATGGGTAGCTCATCCCATAACCAATCTAAAAACCTCCAGATCACTGATTTTTAACTACACTGGAGGTTTTTGAATGCAGTGATGGAGGCAGACCCTGAGAGACTGATAAGAACCCAGTGGAAAGGCAAGAAATCAGTCAAGAACTTCCTTTTGTGCAAGGTCATCTTTGCACTTTACAGGAGGAGAAAGGATCAGTCCAGGTTTTAGGAACACTGAAGTGGGAAAGGACTCGCAAGGTCCCCCTTCAATGTGTTCTTCCAGTCCAGGGAAAGATTTATTTCACCCTGTCTAAACAATTCATGGAGCCATTAAGGTTGGAAAAGCCCCAGAGTGCTGCCAGGTCCACCACTGAACTGTGTCCTTAAGCACCACATCTACAGGGGTTTTTTTGACACTTCCAGGGTGCTGTGTCCACCACTTCCCTGGGCAGCCTGTTCCAATGCCTGACCACCCTTTCAGTGAAGGAATTTTTCCCAATATCCAATATACACAATATCCCAATATACACAATTTCAGGCACTGGGCCAGCCCTGGGAAGCCCTTTGCATCTCCCTTCATTTTCCACTATCAGCAGCACAACTTCTTCAACCTCCTCATGAAGGTTACAGATCCAACCTGTCCTTGGACAATAGAAACACCTTCTCTCAACTCTTTCACCCATACTCTTTCTTTCCAGTCCCAGATTGTTTTTTCTTCCCAATTTCAGCTTTGTTGGAGCTCTGGTGTCTGGTGGCCCCAGTACAGAGATGGGCAGGTGATTTTGTGTCCTGTTCTCAGGCTTTGGCTGAGATCAAGGTGCATGAGAGATATCAGATAATCTAATCAGATATCACAGCTTCCTCACAGACATGACAGGGCAGAGATTTGCTGTTCTTTCCCCAAGTATCAACAAAAAGCAGTGGTTCCTCCTCTTTCCTTCCCCAGCGCAAGTTACAAGTGGAGCTTTCAGTCCTTGTTCCTCTTTCCCTCCTCTTCCACCTTGGATTGCTGCTTTCCACCAACCTTTATCCATGGCATTTTCTAGGATATTTTTTTCACCAAAGTTACATATTTTGCTGCACTGGGATCCTTTTATATTGCATCTCTAACCCCTGCATTGTTTTACTCCTCCTGAGCATCACCCAGGTACTACTCCTTCCATCAAAAGTGCATTTCCCTCCGCCGGAAATTAGCACCACCAATTATCCTAATACCCCTAAACCCTTCTAATCCCACTGATGTTCTGTTTCAGCCTCCTCAAGCTGAAGGAAATCCACTGATTGTTTCACCAGCTCAGCCACGAGGATGAGGCTTAGGAGGAAGAGAGCAGCTGGTTTCTGTCTTCCTGGGATTGTTATCACAGATCTTTTGTTTTCCCAGTCAGAAAAGGCCACTGATGAGGGTAATCACAGGGAAAAGCCCAGATCAGAGTGAGAGCGAGAAAGAATGAGTCAGAGGGTCATTAAAATCGATGGCCAAGCACGGTAATTGCATAAATCTAGAACTATACCAACCTGGGGATACGTGGTGTGATTTCAGAAGCAAAAATAGACATTATCAGTGATGAACATGCATAGAGATGCCACACAGCGAGAGGCGTTTCTAAATGGCTTTTCAGTAATGAGACACTCCTAAATGTAGCAAGGAAGTCTTTCTCTGCACAAAAATCATTGAAAGCATTAGAACAGCCCTACCACTGGCACGGGGAAAAGGAGAGACAGTTTTGATTCCCCACTTCTCTGAGTATGAAGTTTAACCCAAGCAAGGTTAAACACCCAATTTATTATAAAGTAGCTGAGGAGGATTAAAAAAATTAATGAAAAAGACTTAAGTATCATTTATCATTCACGTGTTGGGCAAGAAGGGCCACAACAAACAGTCATCACAGAAGGGGATTTACCTCAGAAGGGACAAAGTCTTTCGACTTCGGTGCAGAGCATCCCAATAACCCCCAGCCAAGGGCAGCAGGACACTGTCTGTCCTGGCAACACTCGGAATTCCAGCCCTCCGTGACGTTTGTCCTCCCCTTGCCCTTTGGAGGCAGGTGCAGTCACAGCTCCCCCGGGATGGCTCTGTCCTCTGACGTGCCCAAGGAGGTCAAGATCTGTAATTTTCCATTACCGCGGCTGATCAAATGTCAGCGTTCTGCCAACCTTCAGGGGAGTCCGTTCCCCTTGGCACCTCTGGCACCTACGAAAGCTCTTCCCCTCATCCCCTGTTTGGAATTTTCAGGAGGGGCTCAAACCTTGAGAGAGTTGTGACAAAAAGGGAAGTATCAAACCTCTCATTTGTGTCACCCATTGTTCTCCCTCCAGTCTGGCATCTCTTTCCATTCTTCATCCAGGACATCTATTTGTTGCAAGTGATCAATACTGAAGCTACTGCTTTGAAGGATCCTCAGCATCCTTCAAAAGCATGGCACAAGAGATTTGAAGCTGATTTCAGAGATCATGACATAAATCAGTATAAAAGGGACCCCTCTCTGCAGAGAGAATGAGAAGTGGGATGTCCTCAAGAAAAGAGTTTGGTCGAGGAGTCCCTATTTGTAGACACACTTAGTAACACAAAAGTGATGGTTTGTGTGTTGGGAAAGTCCTTGGTGACTTTATTTCTTTTGGCTGGGGGGTTTTCAAGTGAAGGACCCCTTGAGGGGGTTAGGAGAGTTTTGGGGAGGACCTGTGGCAAAATATTTACTTCACTGGGGTGTCTGTGGAGTGTCTGGGGAGCCACATCCAGACAAGGATCAGAGTTTTTAACCCCTGTCCTTCAGAATGGGCTGCCCAGAGAGGCGGTGGAGTCACCATCCCTGGAAGCGTTCAAAGAAAGGCTGGACATGTGTCACTCGGTGCCATGGTCTGGTTGGACTCGATGATCTCAGATATTTTTCCCAAGCTAATCAATCCTGTGATTCTCCATGGAGCTACAGACTCCTTGGAGAGGCTTTATGGATCCACCTTCATCCACCTTCACATACCAGGTGGGCAAAACAGGGTCTGTAATTCTCTTCCAGGATTACCTGGACACTTAAACCAACATTAACAGCGATTCAGGGATATTGGGACTCCAGCTGTGGCTTTTAGCTCTTTTTGGCCACCTGTGGGTGAAAGTAGAAGTGCAAATGGACAATAATAAATTGCTAGAGAATCCCCAGTCACCTCTTCTCATCAGGCTTTCAGCCAGACACCAGCACTGTTCATAGAGAAAGACAGAGATTAAATTGGAGTTGACCTTGAGTTACCCTTCCAGACAGCTTGGGTTCGTGGAGAGTCTTGCCTTGGAAAGAGTTTGTGGATCAAAATTTGGGTTTTGAGTTCCCTGGCTCGGCTTTGATGCTACAAAACACCTTTTGTAGGTGTGGGAGTTGGAAGTCTTGGATCAGGAACACATAACCATCTGATGAAAGATGAGGTAAATAATCTCCATTTGGACTTTTTTTTCTGACCACAGATGTTTTATGTGGAAATCTTGTGATTTTGCTTCTATAGAGTGTGGAAACCTCTATTTAGGGGAGCAGGGAAGAGACGCTTCCTTACCATCAAAGTGGACAAGATCAAAATCTATCAAAGTTTTTAATGTTTATTTGTTTTTAATGTTTTTCTAAGCCAGCAGACAAATTCTAAGTGTCACAAATGCACAACTGAGAAGAAAAGGAGCACACAGAGCTTCAACCTTCCTGGCTGATACTTCAGAAAATTAGCAAGGCACTTATTTAAGATGGATAGAAGGAAAGTCTTTCATGGAAGTAAAGAGCCAGTGGGACTCACTCTCACAGGTCATGGGAGGAAAAGATACAAAGTCATTCTTCACTCTCTGATTGGCCATTAATGACAAATAGTAATTAGTAGCGTAAGTAACCTTTTAGCAGAGCTTTTAATCTGCACACATTCAGGCTCTTTGGGATGGAACTAAGGCTGTTTAGGCTGAAAGCAACAGGTTTTTAATTTTTGTGGAAAAGTCACCATAGGAAAAGAGAATTTCCTTTTCCAGGTAAAAATCAAAAGTGCAACGATCTGCATGGCAAATGCTGTTGCAATTCCAGGAACTCTGCAGCCTTTATTTTAATATTTTTTTTAAAAAACAATATTTTTCTTATCCCATTTTCAGAAATTGATTCTCATGCAACCTTCAACATGTTTTGTAAATCTTCCAATTCTTTATTATCCAAGACATTCTCCTCTGACCACCATCTGATATTTTTTTCTTATCAAACTCCTTCCACAGATGGCGAGTCTCCAGATTTCATAAATCTGGTGGACCTGGGTTCAGGGGGATGAGGAGGAGGAGCAGGCAATAGATTCGAAGCTGTAAGAGTAATTTACTGTCTCTTATTTTCTTTCTTCATAGAGAACTTCTCCAGGGCCTGGGACATTGTGAAAAAAACACCTTATTTTTTATCAACTTTTCAACACTTGTCATCTCTTTGTTCTGATCAGCTACTCACAAAAGGAACAGAATTAAATGTACGTATATATGTATAGGTGGAGAAATATGTGCACACCCCAAGCTGAAAGAAGACTTCAAAAATCCCAAAAATGTCTATCTGGAAGTGTATTATATAACCAACATATCTAATTTTTAAAAAATCTTGGAAAACTTCCTGTACTTGTTATATGTGGACTTGCTTGAACGACTTTATGAGTGAAATGATCATGATTCACTATCTATATTTTATCAAATATAATTTGGTATAGAATTCAAGTGAAGGGATCATTAATATATGACAGGCGAAGAGAGTTTGGCAAAAATCACTGACTAAAAATTAGTTCTGAGATAACGTGTTCTGAATGAAAAAAAAAAGGTTCACAGGAATTAAAAATCTTTTCCCAATGGACTTAGGGAAAAGAAGGGAGAAAGGGAGGAAGGGAAAAATGGAGGAAAGAAAGGACAGAGGGGGGAGGGAGGGGGGAGAGGGGGAAGGAAGGAAGGAAGGAAGGAAGGAAGGAAGGAAGGAAGGAAGGAAGGAAGGAAGGAAGGAAGGAAGGAAGGAAGGAAGGAAGGAAGGAAGGAAGGAAGGAAGGAAGGAAGGAAGGAAGGAAGGAAGGAAGGAAGGAAGGAAGGAAGGAAGGAAGGAAGGAAGGAGATTAAACTAACTGGGGCTTTATTTTTATTATCATTAACAATAATAAAAATGTTAGTGTTATTAAATTTTACGTATATCATTAAATTGCTGCAACAACCCTTATCAGCTCTATTTTCTCAATCAATTTAGAGAACATCCACATTTGAAAGGATTTGAATTTTCTCTCTGAAACAAATTCACCTTCATTTCCAAATGCCTCTTGTTCCCCAGTTTTAGCAGCAGAAGAGCTCAGGGGTTAAGGAGCTGTCATAGCCTGAGTAACAATTTGCAGCCTTGGATTCCAAGTGGTTGCCTAGCAGTAAAAAACTCCTTACACACCACTCCCAGTTGGAGGTGTTCCCTGTTTCACATATATAGTTAGCTATAGAGACCATATTTAGGGATATATAAGAAGATTTATTAATAGGAGCTCCCTGTCAAAATCAGAGTATTGAGTAGAACTGCAAAAAGCCAAATCCCTGCAAAAGCAGTGGAGCATCGCACAGAGGCAGCAGCTCAGCACAGGAAATCAGTGTTGGATGCAGAGAAACAGATGCAAAAATTAACTACCATGAAGCACTTTCCTCAAGGAATTTTTCAGGATTATTCCTTCAGCTTGAAAGAAATACTGGGATGGTATTAGGTCTAGGTAATTCTTCATAAAACATCTTGAATTTTTGTTTTTTGGGTTTTTTCTAATATATACATAAAATGTCAGAAGAGACACTTATGCTCATGTAGTTTGTCCTCAGGCAGAACGAGGCCATTACATCTCATCCAAGAATTCCTGTGCTCAGCTCAAAGTTTAGCACAGCCCCCCCAGTTATGCCTGGCTCGTGTCTTTTCCCCATGAGCCTTTCAGCAGTGGTGACCAACGCCACCACAATGCCTTGGATGTCGCTTTTTCCAATAAAAAAAGCAGAAGTGATGAGCTGTGCAGAAGGAAAACTTGTATTTATCCACAAGACAGAGACTCCTAACCCACCCCATGAGTTTGCAAAGGCATCAGCTCTCCCTCAACCCCCTCCTCATGGACAATCCACGGTTATTAATGATTTTCTCTTTCTGCTCCATGGATCACAGGCAGAAGCCATCTGGCTTTTCCTCGGACCGATGGAAAAGGCTTTCCATAAACTTCAGGCTCTTTTTCCCTATTTAGGTCAGGAGTTAACATCCCCTGTCACAAGCGCGGGGTCATGTCCTGCTGTTTAAAGTCAGCCCACTCCAAGAGGGCTGGCAGGATGAGCTGCCCCTCTCATCCACGGAGAGCTGGGCTGAAAGGAGACCTGTGCCTGAGCACAGCAGAGTGAACAACACCACAATATGCTGCCAAATACTCGCAGTGCATCTTGAGTGAGCTTTGCACAGAGGTCTTTTCTGGTCTAAGACACAAGGGAGAAAGAAATAGTGCTAAATCCTCTTTTTTTTTTCTTTTTTTTTTTTTTTTGGCATAACACACTGCACTGTCCCAGTCTATCAGGCTTGGCTTGCTGAAAATTAAGAGGTCAGAAGGAGCTGCCCCAGTCTGCAATAAGTCTGACCCCACCATGCGGTCTGGAGAGATTCTCCCCCTGCAGAGCGAAGGAGTTCAACACCAACTTGGATAATGAATAAAATGAATTTAAGGGTCTTGAGATCCCTAAAAAAACCTCCTGCTTGGATCCCATGGATTGACCTGGCCCTCTCTCTGTGATTGCCATGCCCAGCAGCTTCGGGGAGCAGAGGTGATCAGAGGAGCTGTGTTTTTCTCCTGCCCACACTCCACCACACTCTCACCCCTGCCAGGAGAACATCATCCACCCCAGACAGCCCAGGATATCATATCCCAGGATTTGAGCTCCACGGACAAACCACAGCTCCCGGCTGGCTTTGTCCCTCTGTCCCCTTTCACTGCTACCGGTGCTGAGGACAAAAGCTGAGCCATTTGACTGATCCCTGCAGCTGCAAATCCTCCTGGGATGGGAATGATGCCTGTCCTCGGGCATGGGACAGCACCTTTGACTGTCCCTCCATCCCAAACTCCCCAGCACCTCCCCACTGCCCTCTGCAAGGAGGAAATCTGTCACCACCAGCACAAGGGAGGCAGGGGACGAGGATGGGCAGTGTCACCCGCTCCTCTGACCGTACAAACCTTCACCTTGCTGACCAAAAACCCTGCTGGGGGCCACACCAACCTCCTCCTTCCTCCGGCCCCGGCAAAGCAAACAAGGCAAAGGGCTCTGTTGTTTCAGCCCCCCGAGCAAAGAGAAGGACCACAAAGCAGCCCATCCTCCCCGGCTCGCATGTGACGAGCCACAGAAGAGCAGCGGCGCTGCCAAGCCTGGTGACTAAAGGCCAAAGAGAGAGGAGATAGAGGAGCACAAGGGGCTGCTTGTTTGGGTTTTGTTTGGGGAGTTATTTGAAATTCAGCAGCGACTGGGGTCGGAGAACAGAGTCCACTCAGAGCCTCTCTCTTCCCATTCATCCTCGTCCCCAAGGAGGGAGGGGGGATGCAGGCTGAGGAGCAGGGAAAACAACCAGGCTCCTTATAAGAATTCCTGCCTGGAAGAGGCAGCCCCTGCCCACGGGGAGGCATTGGAACCTCGACTTCATCGGCCTCGGACAAATCTCTGATGCCAACAGCAGCCTTGGTGTCCAAGGAATCTCTTTCCTTGCTTTTGGCAAAGTTTTGCCACCTCCTCCTTGGAGGTTAAGTCGTTTTTTTGCCTCTGCCTTTGTTTCCCCAGGTGTGACGTGAGAATAACGCTGTCACATTTAGATAATGGGGACTTCCTAAGGTAAAAACTGAAAAAGAGCAAAGTGATTTCAACAGAGCAGAAAAAAAAGCAGAAGATGAAGATACAGATTGGGTAAAAACAAATAACACGCTGTGAAAAAGGCAATGTATCAATCTAGGACACAGTGAGGGGGAATATTTCCAGGTTTCCAGATATTAGGAAGACACTATCTTTGGCCATATCTAAAATATTATATTCATTCTTGTACTCAGGTTCAAGAAACAGGAGTTCACAGTGAGACAGGGTTGCAGAGAAAAATCACAAAGATGCCCAGACTTGCCAGAAGATACCAGTGCACTTGGCTTTGCAAAAATTAAAGAGAAAATTAAAATACTTTAATTAAAACTCTGAGAAGGAAGCATCAGGGGAATTTAAAAATACTTTAAACTAAAGGGTAATGATGCTGTGAGACCAAACAGGCATGTTTTAGCAAAAAAAAAAAATACACCTGGGTTGAGGTTTTAGCCACCAGAAAAATTATTGCCCAGGACAGTCAATCACATACAATTAACAAGGAAATCTCCCTGCCAGTGCTGAGGTGGATTTCACCAGGAGAGGTGGAAATTTCTCCACCCCTCCGCAGCTTCCACCTCCAGAGCTGGACACGACAGGAGGTTTGCTTTGCTGTTTTTCTCCACCCCTGAGATGTTTCCTCTCAGGTGTTCCGTGACTCATCAGCAACCAAGGGAGAGTTTTCTGCTCTAAGCTCACATGAAAGCCTTCGATGGCTGAAGGACTCAGGTGACAGCCTGCAAGTCTGACAGATGACCTTCTGCAGGCAGGAGAGGCTCCTGCCATTGCTCTGCTCATTTTTAATTTAAGGTACTCCACCTCTAATGCCTTATCCTCAAGGATACAGAAAATTTAGGGGTCCAGGGCAAATTCCAGGGAGGAACCTTGTCCTGATAAGATATAGAATGATAAAAGCTGGGACACGTTTGAATTGCTCTGTCCAAGCCCAGCAGCCCTTCTCATTGAAAAATTATCTTTAAACTCTTTTCAGCCCAAGCTATTCTTTGATTCTCCTCTGTCCTTACTGAGCTTTCTCCTCCCCCTTTGAGCCACAATCTCCTGGAAAAACCTCTGGGGGGTGTTGAACACCACAGAAATGGGGACAGAAACCTCCCAATGCACTTCCCTCCTGCCTTACTTTCCTCTTGCTATGAAGGCGAACGTACCCAGGAGAGAGGAAAGAAGCTTCCTGAAGCATCTCCTGCCCCTTTTGAACGTGGCAGAAACCTTTGCACGTGGACAAATCTGAATCAAATGATGGAATGATCATCCTGAGTGACCCTTGACCTCCTCCTGTCTGTTTGATCCCATGGAGTCTCTTCCCCTCAATGCCACCCTCACCTTCCTCCCACAGTCCTTGCTCTCCCCAGCACAGGTACCACGAGCGTATTTGGAATCATAGAATCGTTAAGGTTGGAAAAGGTGATTAAATCCAAGCATGAACCCATTTATTGACAGCAGAGGGACAAGGTTCTTTAGGATTTTTCTCCCCATAGGTGTGACACAGTCTCTGTCCCATGTTTAAATCTCACCTCCAAGTCCAAACTTGGTGCATTGGCGTTGTCTAATTTTGGGCAATTTTAAGTAAAAAAATCAGATTTTCGATCTCCACATGCACAATGAACCTAAATTACATGTCCTTTACAGCCAGGCTGCTGATAAATGTGGCTCCAGTGCCAGAGAGACCTTCATTCCCTGTGAACTGCTGCTTTCAGGTTCTGAGATGCTGCTGCTCCAGAGACAGAGCTCCTTGGAGACCGAAAGAAAAGATGCAGAAGCAAATCCTTCACTCCCCATGGAGACTGTATTCTGTCATTATTACAGTTTGGTAATCTCCTGCTCCTTTCTGACATAGCTCTGCCCTCAGATTCTCATTCCACAACTCTTGAAATACCTGGCATTCAAATCAAAATTTCTGAAGCTCTGCAATTATGAAAGACAGATAGTATTAAAAAGCGAGTACAAGTAGCATTTAAAAAAAACATCCTGGCTGTGATTTTTGAAATAAAATAGAGAGGCTGACCACAGTCCATATTCAAGATTAAAAAAATTAAATCTAAGCGACTCAAGATTTGACAGGCTCTAGTTTCATAATTTCCTTTTTTTTCTTTTGGCTGTGTTTCATTACAAGGTGAGCAAAGATAAGGCCACAGATCTCTCCATTCAGGCCCATGAA
The DNA here is from genome assembly GCA_036785705.1 of Acanthornis magna. Lineage (NCBI taxonomy): Eukaryota > Metazoa > Chordata > Aves > Passeriformes > Acanthizidae > Acanthornis > Acanthornis magna. Next base: position 75,274 of record JAWUZG010000129.1, on the reverse strand, counting down.
ACTCTCAGAGATTATTGTTCAATTGCCTGTTAAACCCAGCCTGGCTGCAGCTTTTGGGGAAGAGCCTCAGGAGGAGCAGCAGTGTGACCCTGCTCAAGGAATGTGGGGTCTCTCCTCTTCCATGACATCGTGCTTGTCCCTCACCACTGCCAGGAATTTTGGTCCAAGTGTCCCTTAGCACCTTGTTCACATTGCTGTTTTAGACTGGGTACCCTGTGCTACCTCATTCTCACTGCAGTAAAGAAAAAAAATTAAAATATATACAACCAAACAAAAAACAACATCCAAAAAACACCCACAATTAAAAAAATCCACTCGTTACTATAAACAGAGGCTGAAAATATGGCTATTTCACTGAAGTCCTGAAACAAATGACATCTTCTCAGGAGAACACCATTGTGGACACAGGCACATTTTCTGTGTTTTATTTATAGCTCGAGTTTTACTGCAGTCACTCAATCAAGCATGGCCAGGGCTGTGTGTGGGCAAATGTGGCTCATTTCTCCCCAGCTCAGCTTTAAAGTGCAGCTAACAGCTTGTCCAGGGTGTTTGGTGGGGATGATATGAGCACAACTCCATCACAGAGATGGAAAAGGAATTCCAGGAATTCCAGGAATGCAGCTGCAGGAGAGGGAGGCAGATCCCCCCTTGCTGCCCTCCCAGAGAGTGGGTCAGGATGTAGGGATGCTTCCAGCAGGAGCCAGGCTCCCTCTTCCTGTCAGAGCCTGACTCGAGGCTCAAATCTCCCTCTAAGTGCTCCATTTATCACCTTTTGGAAGACTCTAAATCAGGGGAAGGCATCTCTGACAGCTTCACTGGACTCCTGACACAAGTCACAGCATCCGGGGAGTAATTGTGCGATGAACCCTCCGTCCCTGTCCACAGGAGTTCATAACAATTCACAATCACAACAATTCCTTCTGCTGCCGTCCCTTGTCTCCCCCTCTCTGATGTCCACTGCTCTGCAAAGAGAGCACTGAACTTATTCAAGGTGTGATACAGGTGACAAGATATCGAGGTGTGGGTACAGAATGCAGAAGGTGGAAGTGAAGATCAGGTGGTAAATTTCCTCTAAGTCCTCTTGCTGTCACCCCATTCCCTCTCCTCTCTCTTTCAATCTCCCTTAAAATTGTCTAAAAACTTTCCTGGAATAGAAAAAGTAATTATTCTTTGCTGTGATCTCCTCTGGACATTATGTCCCATGCCTAAATTTGCTGTTGAATCTAGAGGAAGTGCCTAAATCCCATCACTGCGGCAAGTCCCACACGAAGGCACCGACACCAGGTCACCTACTAACCCCTTGCACCTCGCCCTGACTCTGAGCTGCATTTTCCCCTCAGACTGCAGCCCTGTCCTCCTGTCCTGCATTGTGGCAGGCTGGCAGAGACCGTGCTCCTTCCCAAACAGCCAGGAATAGAACTGGGCCAGTTCCATTCCCTATAAACTCGCACTTCGCAGCCCCAGATGTCATCCCTGACGTTTAGATCTACCTCAGTCTATCTGCTGGCTTGGAGCAAAGGGGAGGGCAATCAGAATCCTCCTGACACAGCAAATCTAGGGAGGAGAAAAGGGGGAATCAATTTTTATAATACGTGTTTGGCACTACATAATAGATATAACTCTAAATGCAAGCCATAAAGTTGGAGAGGATTATAAATTAAATCCGTTCTGTCCCTTTTAACTAAAAAGTGACCTTACCATCGAATTAAATGTGGTTTTTACCCAGTGATCTATGGAGCTGTAAAAGCGCATTGTGGCAGGGGGATGTTACAGTCCAGAGAGGAGCCCCCGGACAGGCATCTCTACCCAGCTCAGCCCACGAGCTGCTGCTTGATTTAAAATGAACACAGGGCAGCAAGAGCTGAGGATTTCACCCCTCTCCCTGCCAGAAGGTGACTCATGTCCCTGCTGGGAACAGTCCCTGGCCAGGTTTTCCTCTGAACTGCCACCAGTCTTGGGATGAGAGAATGCTGCCTGAGAAGATGTTCTAAAAACATTTCTAAAAATTAAACTGTCTGCACAAATGCCAGGCACTTTTTGGATCTGTGTCCTACCCCTGTTTAGTTTACCAAGCCTTAACTACAGCACAAGAGGGGGAGAGGATTAGAAAGTGCCCTGGGGTTCATCTAAATGCCAGAGTGGTGGTGAAAAGGGGATGGAAAGTCCTTGATTGCTCATGTAGTGACTCCATTCCCCTGCTCCAATAATCATACAGGAGAATCTGAAATACAAAAGACTTGACATTGCAATCCAACCCAGAGGACACAATTTAGGATGCTCCTGAATGTTTTTGAATGGCCGGAAATTATCGGGTTTTGTCTCAGAAGCAAATATGGTTTCGAATCCACTGCTGGGTTACAGGTTGGTATTCATGGATAAAAGCTCTCTGAGCCTGTGGGAGACTCAGTGCCCCCCGGAACATAACACAGGATTGAAGGCTGTTCCACTTCCAATCAGTACAGCAGTGAGGAAAATCACTTCCCCCATGAAACAGATGCTCAGGGAAGTCAGTGGTGTGTTACCTCATTACTGCTGAGAAGTGGTGCAAAGGAGGAGCCAAGAGCCTTCCCAGATATTGAAAGTCACCGAAACTTGGACAAAAAAAGTGCTGCCAGGTCTGGCTGTCTCTTCTATGTCTGTGCACTGGGCTGGTGTTGCCCTGAAAGCCACGAAAATTAATCAAAGATTTAGATTAGGTTTAGTTTGGGTATTAGGATTCTTTTTTTTTTTATTCATGGTAAAGGTTGTAAAACATTGGAATGAACCGGCCAGGGAGGTGGAGTCACCAGCCCTGGAAATGCTCAAAAAAATGTGTTGACATGGATGGTGGTGAATGTGGTGGCAGTGCTGGGCTGATATTTGGACTTGATGATCTTAAAGGTCTTTTTGAATTCTAACAATTCTGTGATTCTATGAAACAGCAAGATTGGATTCAGGAAAGCAGCCCAGATGGTCAAGGTTATGTTGAAAACTCAGCTGAGCTGCCACGCTCCACTGTGCTGGACATCGATGCCAATGGCTCCCTTCTCATTTTGGCCTTTCTTTTTCCCCTGGCCACTTGTTATTTATTAGCATTGTTTCACTCAGGAATGGTATTTTTGCCTGCAATTTTACTGTTGGCAATACTGTCAGTTGTGATATTTCATTGATTGCAGATCTGCAGGGATTCAGACCACACACACACACACACACACACACACACACACAGACACACAAGAGTTGCTGGAATATCAAGGATTAATAAGGAGGAGAAAAAAATCTGGTGGTCCCAAGGTGAAACCCACCTCCACTCCTGAATTAAAAAGGAAAGATATCTTAAAAAATCTGATTTTACAGAGCTCAATCATGTTCAACCTCAGTCAGAGCCTCTACCAACCACCATGGTGGCAACAACAGCATCCTATCTACCCAGGTTTCCTTGCTATTCTCTCAATCTGAATATTTACCAATGTTAGAGATTTTATCCTTAAAGGGGAAGAATAGTTCATATAGTTGATAGTTCACTGCACATTCTACGAGATAAAGGAAACAGCCATTAATCAGCAGATGGTGAACTGGGCTGGGCCAGGCTGGTGTCCTCCACCTCCCAAATCTGCCTATCACACTGGTGCAAAAATGCCAGGCTTTGTGCTCTTGCCATTTCAAAGCTATTTTTGGCTAATATTTGGCAAAATCCAAGTACTGCAGACATCCAGGGCCTGCTGTGGATCAAGCCAAGAACATCTGGAGGACCAGACTCACCAGCCGTAGTCCTGATGTCCAAATAATAAATTTTCTGAAGGAAAGGGTACAAACAACAGTCCAGAGATAGTAACAGCTCTCCAGGAGCTTCACAGAGGAAAAGGCTGAGCTGGAGATGAAGCACAATCTCAAGACCTCCAGGTGTTGACTTCACCTCTGACAGAAGTTCACTTTCCACCTAATTCAAGCCTCAGACCAACCTCTGTGCTCAGGAGCTCTGCATTAGCCATGCTCATAGTCAATGCTGTGCAACCCACGGTGATCAAGAGTTGTAAATTCAAAAGGTCTCACCAGGAAAATTTGGAGATACAAGATAGTGTTGGTCAATAATTTGGGAAGAAATAAAGGATAATAACTTTGAATTATTCGCTCTCTTGATGGCCCAGGGAATAGCCAGTCAAATCACCATGAAAACTGAGAAAATCAGGGCTCAGGAAGAGCCCCAGCTGCCAGAGCTTGCTGAGGGTGACCGGACAGAATAATTCCACCACCAAAGTCACCTTCCAGACTGGAAGCCAATTTGCAGGGCTAAAACCCTCTTTGAAATTCTCTTTCCCTGACTGTCTAAGGAGCTGTAGCCCTCAGACCGATACTTCCAGAGCAGAATGAGCCCCTGAGTGGAAAGAAAGGCTGGGGTGATCCATCCCCCTCCCCAGTTCTGACCCTGCACTGGGGTGATTGATTTCCTTCCCCCCAGCTCCCCACCAGCTCCAAATACCCTCCACAGGGAGATTACACCGCCTGTTCTGTAATCAACAGCGACTTCAAAAGGGCTCGGCGCTAAAAGAAAACCTCCGAGGGACGGCATTAAGTGGGAAACAAACACAGCATTTGGGTTGTAATTTGAGGTGGGAAGCTGGGGTTTTAATAACCACCTCGCCGCGGCCTGCTGGGCACCTTGCGGCTCATAAATTGCATTTATGAGAGCGGGAGGTTACAGGGGGAGTCTGGAGTCCACGTGAAAGGCAGCCGTGCCTGGTGTGGCGCATCGAGGTGTTCGTGGCAGCTGTGCTCAGCGCCAGCTCCGTTGTCACGCCCCGGCGCTGTCACCTGCAGGAAGCAGAGCCTCCTGACCCAGCTCTAGGACTGGGAAGAGCCGTGTCCTATTTATGTCCAACCACTCTTGTGGGCAAGGGAAGGGAGGTGTGAAAGAGCAGCGCCTTGCCCCACATTCCCCTCACCAGGCAAAACGGAAATAATTGTGGCGAGATTTTCTACAAACGCATTTAAGGCCTGTTCAAGGTGGGGAAGAGAAAGGTGCTTCGTTCCCTGATCCTTTTAAGATGAGTTTCAATCCAACAAAGACACAAAAAACTGTTAAGAATCACAGTTGTCCTCACCATCTTCCTCATCCCCACCACCGCATCCCATATTGGACCTGATGCTGTTGGCAGCCAGGTGATATCCTCAGGGGCACTCCAGGATGGTCTCAGAGGTCCTTTTGGGAAGATCATTGCTCTTAATCAGACGTCAAAACCTAATCAGAAGTCAAAACCAAGCAAGGGAGGGATCCACCAGCCATAAGCACCACAGAACAAGGAAGGAAATATTGCAGCTGGTGGTGGAGAATCCCCTCTTTCCACATCCCAGAAAACTCAACTGCAGAACAAGCCAAGGCTTTTCCCAGGACAGCAGAAGAAGATATTAATAAAAATATGAATATCTTGTGATATGAGAGTAAAAGAATGTAAGCATCACATCTTAGGGCACGGTGTGTGCACATTTCTGATCAAAGATGCTGTGGCATTGCCTCTGGTCACAGCCCAGCCAAAAAATCAGAGTTAGACTCCAGAGAGGCGAAGGGGTATGGACTTGTCTGGAAAACTGGGATCAGGTCACCAGAACATCAAACCAGGGCTTTGTCCCAATGCAGGGAAGGACAGTCTCTACTTCTTGAAGGGTTGTAAGGCTGTCCTACATAACAAAAGGTTTTTCTTTCACTCAAAGCACATCACAACCTCAGATTTCAGCCCCCAGACCTCAATTTCAAACAGATTTCTTCCCTTCTGAGGAGGCCACTGTGAAGGATGCTGCCACATAGCCCCACCCTGGAGTTTGTTCTGCACCTTTAAATACCCTGCTGGCCTCCCACTCACGAGGAGTTAGCTCCTGAAGGCACTCGTGTCCCATCTTCACAGAATCACAGATGCTTAGGGATGGAAGGGACCTCTGGAAATTGCCTCCTCCAAGCCACCTCACCATCCTCCCTGATGGTAGAGGATATCTAGACTAAGGATTCCCCATCTGGGGAATCTCAGTTCCAGTGGCATTTCCCTGCCTGCAGGCACTTCCCACAGTTTCTAGTCCCCGAGGGATGCCTTGGGTACATCTCCAATCATGTCAAGGGATGCCTTCCTGGTATTTCCACTCATCCCACTTAACTGGATCCCCCAGCCAACTGGCATTTTCCTGGGATCTCTCCCAGCTTCCCCCCTGCCCTCCCAGCTCTGCTGCTCTTCTGCCTGTCACCATCTCTCCTGCTGGTTGTAGCATCATCTCCATCTGGAGACTCTGAAAGTCCTGACAGCATTGCTATCCCTGGTAACATATCTGAAAGCCCCGAGCTGGCAGGAGCCAGCAAGTGGCACAGGACAGAAAATATTTAACATTGCTCATGCCATTTTTTAGGCGTTCAGAATATGCAGTGAACGTGCATTCACTGGTTGGTTATTCCTTCATTTGCCCTCGTGGCTGAGCTGCAAGTGCTGAAACAGGGAATTGGAAGGGCAGTGCTGTGTCCAGGGGCAGGACCCGATGGAAAGGCGTGGAGCTGTGTCAGGAGAGGTTTGGATTGGAACAAGGAAAAGGTTTTTCATACAGAGGGTGGTCAGGAACCAGAGCAGGTTCCTCAGGGAAGTGGTCCCCGCATGGAGACTGCCAGAGGTCCAGTTTGGATGTCACTCTCAGGCACATGGGCGATTCTTGGGGTTGTTCTGTGCAGGTCTGTGAGCTGGACCTGATGATCCTTGGGGTTTCTTTCCAGATCAGGGCATTCTGTGATTCTGCTGAGATGTGGGCTGCTCAGGCACCCTCTGGCCTCTTTGGGGTTTGCCCACGTGCTCTGTGGACATAATTCACATGCTCCTTATCCGAGTTTTACACTCCTTCGAGCTGGCTGCACTCAGCAGAGCACAGCAGGCACTGAATGTCCTTTCTCATGGACTCTCCTCAAACCAAAACCCACCCCTGGAGCCACCAGAGTTTCCCTAGAAAGACGCTGTGCCTCAGGGAATGCTTGCAAGGCACTGAGAAACCGCAGCACTGCCGAGCTCCATCCCAAGTGCCAAGACAGCTCAGCTCTGCTCAGGGGAGAGGTTCATTGACATTTACACATTTAACATCACCAACCTGGGAGACAGCAGCTGTACAGGCTGCTAGGTTACAGCGATTTTCCCTCTCCTCCCACCCCTGATTTCTGCCATAAAAATCAGAGGCTCTGCTGTTATTTTACCTTCACAGATAGATATTCTCGGGGCACACGCGAGAGCCAAATTCCCTCACCGTCGCCGGCACACGATGAGATTCCACTAAGCTCCAAAAAGTGAGGTACTCACCCTTGCCCCTTTCTTTGTATGCACTCAGGTGTGGAGCATTTTGTTAGCAATTAACCCTTGTTTCGGCTCAATAGAGCCGATCAGATTGTGGAACAACATCTGAGAAGTGGAGATTAGCAGGCCAAGCTCTTTAGTACTTAAGACACCAGTGCAGCTACTCAAAATCAGATTTCCCTTTCTTCCCTGGCAGTTGATTAAAGCATTTTCAAGCAGTTCTTTCCAACCTGCAGATGTTTAAGTCAGGTGATGGAGAAAAATTCTTTCTTTTTTTCCTGGCTGGGAAATGGTAACAGCATGGACCTCAAGTACCTCAGGAAAAAAAAAAAAAAAAATCAGGCCCTGAAAACAAACCTAAGTGTGTGTCTGTCTGTACAGAGGCACTAAAGCAGAGCTTTGGTAGACCTGACCACAGCACAGACATGCAAAGGCTTTGGTAGCATGGCTCCAGAAGGGAGAAAATACTCTTCCAGCAGGAACTGAATCCAGAAATAGCCTGTGAGAGGATCAATTTCTGCTGCATACTGATTTATTCAGACCTTTCATGGTGGCAAAGCCCTCTATAACAAAATATCTGATTACAGGACTATGACCATAAATTCCACATGCCCTCGAGCAATGGCCAATGAATAACTGACTTGTTAAGGGAACGGCCCTGCACAATGAATAAATCTACCAACAGGGCTTTCGATACAAAAGACCCCACCGGGACAGATTTCCTTGTGAAGGTGTATCGACTTTCATTTGCAGATATTTGTTTGGAGGAGATCTCCATCGTTACATTGCTGCTCAACAACATCCAGCATAAAGCCTGACTCCCACCCCAGGCTTGATTGATTGGAATATCCAAGTGGGCTGGACTACACAAGGGACCATTCTGCAGTGCTACACAAGGTTCTCCTAGAAAAGGAAGTGTTTAATCCAGAAGGAAACCAAGGCAGGTAGAGGAGAATTGCCAGCTTCGGTTGTAGAAGGACCTCCAGAAATTAAAGACTGAGGAAAGACACGACAAGACAACTCTGGAGGAATGTTTAAGGGCTGACATGTGCTCACTGTCAAGACACAAGAAGAAGAAATCATTCCTGGTGCTCGGCTGGTGCCCTTCACCTCGGGATCCCAGAGGAAATGTGGTTTGACCACGTTCATTTGGATACACAGCTGGCACAGAGCCCCACCCAGAAGGAAGGAGGAAGCCAGGCATCCCCATTTCACAAATGAGAGCTCCAAAGTGCAGAAAGACCAATGTCTTCATTCCGTGTGACCTGACCCCTGGTTTGGCAAGGGATGGGATCAGCATTTTGACGATGTCCTTGGCCCACAGGGAGAGTGACACAACAGCAGCTTTTAAAAGCAACCACGGAGTTTTGGTGTTGGGTAACCCAAACTTCCAGTGGCTTGTGGAGCTGCTGGATTAAAGGAACATCCACAGGGAGACAGGAGCACAGATGGGACAGAGACAAAGCATTTCTGCTCCAAATCCATTCTAGCACGGATATCACGATGATCCCTATCCCAAAAACGTTTAGACAGAGAGCTGTGCTAATTCTCAATGAATATGGAATAGGGCACGTCTGCCAGGAATGGGATATTCCTAATAGCTGACAGAGGGCAGAAAGAAAAGAGCCATTTTGCAAACAGCAAGGACTTTGTTACAGGCCAGCTGAGCTCAAAAAACTGAGGGAACATCTCCATCTAGCAAAGCCAGCCTGGAAACAGGCAGCTGACAAGGTGAGCCTGCAGGTGGGAGTGCTGAAATCATGGCAGGAGGCATCACAAGACCTGCCTCTGACCAAAGCTCGATGTTCAGAAAAAGAGTTGGCAGCAGTAAATACCGGTACATGCACATGGCACGCACGAAATGGTGCCCCAAATATATTCAGGATTCCTCAGTCTTTCTCCCAGGCCAAATCAAGTCAGCAAAGAGCAGCTCTGCTTGGAGTAAATCATGAACCTAAAACTACAATGCTACTTTTAGCACTGGAAGGAGGATTTTATATGTGATGTATTTTACATCATACACTCACTTCAGCCAACATACAGTGCACCACATGAAGATGACACCCATCTGTTCCAATTTTTACCCCTCCCCAAAAAAATCTGCATTTCCTTACTAGGTCTCTGTCCATTCTTCCTCCAGGCACTGTTTGCTTTCCCTGATCCTCCTTGTCCCAGGGATAAGGCAAGACACCAAGCACGGCGGAGTTTGCCACTTCAACAGCTCGTTTGTCATCAGCTGATCACTCCTTAATCAATCTTTTATGGAAGGATATTTCCGAAGAAAATGCAGAGGGAGTAGGAGAAGGAAAGTAGGAAACCAGCCCTGGTTTAATTTTGATAACATTGGCAGGGAGTGATTCGCTCCAACAAATTAAAATCAGCAGATCTCTCATTTTCTCTGACAGAGGTAACCAATTAAAATTTTCATAAAGGGGGCAGTGATGTGTGTCTGCCAGACAGAGTCACCAATCTAGCAGTCCTCTGATTTAAAATATTATCTTTCCTTTCCTTTCCCCCCACCCCCGGCCTCAGAGCTTCCTGGAGCAACATGACAGATTATCTCAACATAATCAGACTAATACAAAACCCTCGCTCCAAGAGGCACTGCGAGGAAATTCTGAACTCGAGATGTGACGATGAATGGATGTTCTGAAGGGACTTCATTTACTGCTCATTTTCCTTTTTAAAAAAAAATTTATTGTTGTGTTTTGTAGCCTCAGCATGCTGCAAACCACGTTAGAGAGCCAAATATGACACTGAGTGCATGGTAGGGAAAGGGAATTACATTCCCCCCTGGGCTGCCCTGCCAGTTTGCTCTTCAAGAGAGAAGTTTGGCTTCTTGCTGATGGTTTCTTAGGCTCTAATAAAATGCCTCCAATAATGGGTCAGGGATGGTGTGGAAGAAGTGCTTTTTTTGACAGCACGACCACTAAGAAAGGGTACAAGGCTGATGGGACCTCCAACACAGGGATGCTGGAGGATGCTAAAGACCGAGATGACATCGGTGGTGGCCCTGTCTTGGAGAAATGAGGGTTGCCACAGCTCCCTGCTGTGGTGTTTTGGGACTTAAAGGGGTGGTACCCCGTTGATTTGAGATCTGAGGGGGCCATGCGTAAATCACAAAATCACAGAATGGTTTGGGTTGGAAGAGACCTGAAAGATCGTCTTGTTCCACCCTCTGCCATGGCCAGGGACACCTTCTACTATCCCAGGCTGCTCCAAGCCCTGTCCAGCCTGGCCTTGGACACTTCCAGGGATCCAGGGGCAGCCACAGCTTCTCTGGGCACCCTGTGCCAGGGCCTCACCACCTTCACATTCACAATAAAGAATTTCTTCCTAATATTTAAAGAAAAGCAGCACATTTCAAGTCAAAACGAGCCCCTGCCTCTCCAGCACAGATGGAACACTGAAATACTGCTTTCCCTGGCAGAGATGTGCTTCAAAGCAACTGAGATGCCAAGAAGGAGACTCCTATCCCCACCTGGGCTGAGAGAACTGTGCACCAGTCCCTTTCTTCCCATCCTTCAGAGCCCCAAATTCCCATCCCATCCTAATTGATGGATGTATGTCAACCTCCATCAGAATTTCACTCTCAGTCACAAGCATTCCTTCTGCCATCTTTTTACCCAGCAGACTCCAGGCAAGCAGAGAGTCCAGGGAATTTGGGGAATGAGCCATGGGAAGAACTCAGGAGCACCCTGTGAACGGTGAGCACTGGGATGTGAGGGGACCCCCGGGCTTCGTCTGCAGCCACATTTGAGCCATTCCAATCTGTGCTGCGACACCGAGCAAGACTCTCCTGCAAACCTCCAGGCCAGGTGCCAGCTCCCTTCCCTTTGAAGGCTCGCCTGGGGATGTGAATTTTCTCCAAGGGGAGGAGGCGAGCTGGTTCCAGAGACAGCCTGTCATCCATCTTGAAGAAAATACTCCTCTCCCTTTGCACCTCTCCTAGAAAGGTGGCGAGCAGCGTTCCACGAGCCCGGAGAAAAGCTTTGAGTCATTTGTTTACCAGCACAGGTTTTCCTGGAGCTAATTAATGAGCCAAGCTGATACCCTGCAACAGGTATCGATGACAGAGGATTTCCTGCCTGCTACGCTTGAGCTACGGCAGAGGGTGAACCCGGCTCTGTGAGCACACTGCTTCCCCTTCTCCCTGTCCCCCCAAAAACTGGGAAAGAAAGGCAATCTGCCACCGCACAGACACTGCGGGAAGCCCCTCTGTCATCTCCTCCTCAAGGATGGGGCACATTTCCTGCTGGACCACACCGTGGGTGGATTCCCAGGAGCAAAGTGCTCGGGAATCCCTTTCTCGCACTTGCAGGGAGCAAGGGATGGTGTGAGGACCTCCGGCAAGCCCTCGGAGCTGGGGGCTGCCTCCGTGCCACCCCCCAGTCCTGGGCACGGGGGTGACAGAGCTGCACACACCAACACTTCCACTGCCCTGGAGAGCCCGGGGAAGCCTCTGCTTTCACAAGGATGCTGAAACTGGGGAGGAGAGGGGAGGAGAGGGGATAAAGCATGCGGGGGAGCATGGTAAAAAACCCATGGGGTGGGGGGAGCCAAAAGCCAACGCGAAGGCGATGCTGGAGAGTGGGAAATAAACCCCGTGGGCTGCGTGTTTCGGGTGCGGGGTGGGAGGCAGCGCTTTTTGCGAGCCCCAGCCGTGCGGGTGGGGTTTTCTTTTTTGGGGAGGGGGGGGTTGGATAGTGGGGAGCAGCGCTCCACGGGCTGTGCCGAGCATCCGAGCGCTCCGGGGGTGGCGAGCGGCGATAGCCGGGCTGCGAGCGCCACCTCCCCGCCGCTCGCCGCAAGCCCCGGCCGCCCCCGGCAGCCCCCCCGCCACCGGGCTGCCTATGGGGGAGGTTGGGGGGGACCCTGGCATTAAGTTGAGGTGCCCCCCACCCTTTCGCAGCCTCTCCCGCCGCGGGGTTGCAGCGGGGATGGCCCCGATGCTGTGAGAAGGATGGAGTGGGGATGTGAGCGTGCGGGGGTTGCCAAGTTTGGGGTGGTTGTAAAAGGGGCACGCGGGGTTCTGTAAGGGAGGGAAGGGCTGTGGGGGTGTCGCGGAGCACCTCTGGGTGCCTGCGGGGCGGGGGGCGATGCGGGTCTCCCTGGGGTGGCAGAGAATGGGATGGGGGTGCTCCCCCAGCCGTGGAGGTTGCCTTTGGTTGCTCCCTGGGCTGCGATGGGGGTTCAGGATCTCCCCCCAACTCCCCCACACACGCAGTTCCCATGCCGGCTGTGGGGTCTGGCGCACCGTCCCTGCCTCGCTTTCCCTCCCGTGAGGAGAAGAGGGTAAAGACCTTCCATTAATGGAAAACCCCTCCGCTTTGCAGCCAGTCTTTCCCTGAGCCTGTCCGCCTTCGCTGGCCAATTACGGGGGCTCCAAGACCTTCTCCCTGCACCCAGGGCTCTGCAACGCCATCCCAAGTGCGATGGAAAGGGCCAGGAGCCCTGCTCCTGCCCTGCCTGTGCCTTGTCCCTATCCAGTTCCTTCCTGGGCTTCCCTTTCGCCCTCCCAGCAGGAGCGGTGCTGCACCCTGACCCTGCTATAGCGCCCAGAGGTAGGGAGGTCCCCTGGGTCCGCCTGCCCCGGCATCCCTGTGCCCCTCCGAGACCTGCCAGGCAGGACATCCTGCCTGCTCAGCCCTCTCCCTGTCCCTTGTCCCCTGCCTGCCTCAGCCCCGTGGCCACCCTGTCCCCTGGCAGTGCGGCTTGGCTGAGCTGGTGCAATTCCTCAGCACTCTCCAAGGGTAAAAACCTCCCTGGCTCTGCCCTGCCACCTCCTTCCTCTTCCTCAGCGAGGTCTCGGGCACAGGAAGGACTGTGGGACCCAGGTTAATGAGTCATTAATTAATTAGGGGCCCACTTAATATGCATGGGGAGTTGTTTGTTTCCTTTAGCAGCCCGGACTTTGGATGAGATCCCAGCCCTGCGAAGCCTCCAGCCTCGTCTCCCAGCTGATAATAGATAATACAGATATTTCAGCACCAGCCAAAGCAGAGTCATCATCATTAATACAGAGCCCTCCCTGCTACCCGGCGGAGGGCACCAGCCAACTCCTCCGAGTGTCGGGGGCTCAGCCCTCCTGGCTTTCCTCAGGCTCTGCATGGCCAGGTGAGAGAAAACCTATCGGTAATCAACAGGTAACGGGGCTGGGGAGGTGCACTCTGCACCCCGAGCACCCCTGGCTCCCTCCCAGGGAGGCTTTCGAGGCGCTGCGATTTTCGCTCTGCCTCGCACGCAGGTTTGGGCATCTGTCAAAGTAGCTCCGCTCTTCCTCAGCCCCCTTCTTCCCCTCCTCCTCTTCCTCCTCCCTCAGCCATCAGCTGTCAGCTGGCCCTGGCACTTGGCAGACCCAATGCTGGAGCTGGGTTGAGCCTGAGCCTCGGAAAGCCCCAGCTCCACAGGGATGGGGTGGTCAGGGATGGAAGGGGGGCGTCTTTTTGCCCTCCATCCCTTTTGACCTTGCCTCGATGCTCCCCTCCCTCCCAACTCCTCTCAGTGCAGCTGATTCACAGCGTTTGTTGGCTTGGCCAGGGCAGGATCAGGGACATGAGTGTGAGTCACAGCCGAAGGTACCTGGCAGAGTTCATCTGCAAACCGTGCCTTTGATTCGGGAACCGGTGCTGCTCTCAGCCAGGACTGAAAAGTCCCTTTAAAACCTTTCCCTGCTTCCCTCGATCCCGCTTTTCCCCTTTTCCTCCCAGCCTTGGCAGAACCATGGCTGAAACACCTCTCTGTGAAAGTCTGAAGATGCATCAACAGCCACCCTCCATCAGCGAATGTCAGGCCGTGAAAGGCAAGGGGGCGGTGGGGGAAGAGGGAGAGACAAATTTTGCGATTCATTCCCACACAGGGTGATTCAGAACAAGATGCTTTGTAATTACGCATCCCTGATGGAGACTCCTTCTCTCTCCACCCCCCCTTCCCCAAGAAAGGCTAAGCCATGCCTGGGTGCCAGCATCCCCCAGGAGAACAACTCCGGGAGCAGCGTGTGTGTGTGTCTGTGCCATACTCGGAGCTCTACAGAGGCTAAAGGTTAATTTTCTCCCCCAGTGTGAAGCGAAGTGCTGAGAAATGGCATTTGGGGGGGCACACGAGGAGCTCATCGCCTCCCCAGCCGTAGCCTCCAGCGCTGGGTAGGTGCCACACAAGCAGCGAAGCAAGCGAGGATCCCCCCACCCCGAGAGCCCTCCAAGGAAAACGGGGGAGGCAGGGAGCTGCGATGGGGGCAGATTCATGCCCGGGGCAGGCAGCTGCCTGTCCTTCCGAGACTTTGTTTGCCAACATTGCAGGCTGAGGAGTCCCGGACCCCAGGGCTGCCCGCGAAGGCACCGCGGCTCCACAGCACTTTGCAGTTCAGCCCCGGCTGGCTCTGCAGCTCTCCTGTCGCGATCCCTCGCTCCTCTTTCCTCGCTAGGCTGCCTTCTCCCCCCCACACAGCCCAGTCCCCATCTCCTTTCCCCAGGACACGACCGCATTTCCCCCTCCGCATCCTGCAGACATTCAGTATTTTCCACCAGCGCTTGATGTTTGCCCACAGGACCTGCATGCACAAAAGTTAAAACTTCCCATGTCAGGGAATGATTATGCTCTATCAGTCCAAATGGCAGAGTGGAGGGGACGAAAACATCCTCCGGGTGCTGTTTCCAGGGGCAAAAGCAGAGGAGTGGGTGCCCCACCGCTGCCCCCATCCCCGTCTCCCCTGGGGATGGAGACAGACCCCGCTGCGCTCCAGGCAAAGCGCAGCCAGAGAAGTCGCGTTCCCCCTCTCCCTCCCCTCCGTGGAAGAAGGAAGGGTGGCCGGGAGCCCCTTACCTTGCCGAGCTCCCCAGGTTTTATATCCTCCTTCTTCCCTTTGTCAAATTCCAAATGGAAACCAGCAACATATCCAGGGGTAACCAGCCCAACATTGGGCAGCGCGTGAAGTCCAAAAGGATGGCAGAGCTCTCTCTCCCTCCGCTTCCTCCACTCTTGCCTCTACATATATATATACATACACATTTTATATATATATATATATATATGTATATATTAAATGGAAAAGGGGGGGAAAATCCTAAAAGAAATGGGGGTGGGGAGGGAGAGGAAGGGAGAACCTTTGGTGTCTCTGCAGACAGGCAGGTGGAAGAGAAAAGCTGAAAATAATTAAGCCGTTTTTTGAGGAATCCTTAGGAGAGGGGAAAAACGCAGTTAAAAGCCAGTAAATCATTAGATCCAAGCAGACAATCAAGTCTTCTCCTTTGAAAAAAAAATATACAGCAGGGTTCAGAGTAGCTTTCCCAGCAGCGAGGAGCGAGAATGGTCTTCTTCAGAAAGATATGTTTGTTTAAAATCCACTCGACTGCTTTTCCTTCTTTCTCTCTCTTCTCCCCCCACTTTTTTTTTTTTTTTTTTTTTTTTTAATTCTGCTTCTGAATCTCTCTCTCTGAAACTAGATCCAGTCTTTGTAGCCAGGGGCTGCATTAAGGATTACATCAGGCTTTTATAAGCTTTCCAGATCACACATTAGAGTGAGAGAGAGAGAGAGAGAGGAGAGAGAGAGAGAGAGAGAGGGAGGGAGGGAGGGATAGGAGGGAGGGATGAAATGCACACACACATACACACGCACACGCACGGATCGGAGCTTTGTAAAACAGGCAGCTATAGGCAAGGACCCGAACTGACACCGTATCGCATCGGGCATGCTCCACTAGCCTCCAGGAGGAGAGGATGGATGGATGGATGGATGGATGGATGGATGGATGGATGGATGGATGGATGGAACAGAGGAGCCAGCGACAGCCGGAGCGCGCTGGCGGCTCAGCAGCGCAGCCTCCCCGGGACAGCTTAGCCCTAAGCGGGGAGCCAGGAGGTGAAGAGGGAGCCGGGATGGTGGTGGTGAGGATGGCGAGGCTTCTGCTTCCCCCCCCTTCCCAGCTCCCCAAAAAACCTGCGGAGGCTCAGCACGGAGAGGTGCCGCTCGCCCGCAGAGGGATGCGCAGAGACGCTGGTGCCGCTGCCTGGGTACCGGGAGCGAGAGGGGGGTGCTGGGGCTCTCTCATCGCCCCCCGGAGCCTCCCCCGGAGCTGACAGCCTGGCAAAGGGGACGGGACAGTGGCCAGGGCGGCGGGGAGCCGCGGGGCAGTGGCTCCCCAGCCCCTCAGCGGCGGGGAGGGCGGGCGGGGATGGGGGGCACCTCCCCCAGCACCCCGGCTTGGCCGTGCCTTTGCACCAGGGCACGCCGCTTGCCCAGGCAGGAGACGGCAACAGCCATTAACCCTTCCCTAATTATTGAAATTTTACCTCTTTCCTAGCATCCTCCTCAACTCCTCGCTCCATTAACCCAAAATGGGGGGGGAGGCGGGAGTCTCACATCCAGGCGACACCCCAGGGTAGCAGGAGGATGCGGTGGGGGGAGGGAAAGTTTGAGAGGATGGAGGAGGAGGAGAAGGGCTGGGGTGAAAGGTACGTGCTACATCCCGGCAGCTTTGGGGTGAAGGTGCTGCTTCCAGGTTTGCAGCCCGAGGAAGATCCTCCGGTAATGAGAAGCCTGCCGAGCAGGGGAGGGGAGGTGGGAAGGGGATGGAAGGGAAAGGGATGAGGCTGGAGGTGTGTGGAGAGCTGGGGGACTTCAGCATCCTGTCAGACTTCGGGACCTGCCCCTTGGTTTTAACCCTTTCTACTCCAAAAGGAGAAAACCGACCCTCTTTCCCTGAAGAAATCACCTCCCTCCGTGCCCGGGGCTGCTGCTCCCCATCAGAAAAGGGGCACAGACCTGCCCAAGGGGCAGAGATAAAGATCCCATCTGCCACCACCCTCTGTCTCTCTGCCTCAGGGAGGGTGAGGAGCACCTCATTTCTCCCCCAGGGACCCTCCAGGGCATCTCCACCCCCCTCCCCTTGGCCTTCTCCCCCTTTCCTCCCTTCCATTCACTCCATCAGCCCTTTAGCCCCCATTTCCACACCTTCAAACCTCTTGCATCCCTAAAAAACTTCTGGGGGAAGGAGAAAAGAAAGAAAATTCTTGATGTAGACGAGCAGAGCTGCAAGCCCTGGCTGTGGAGGAACGCAGCAAAACAGCCTCTCATCCCCAGCCAGCACTGCAGCATCGCTGGCCAAAGGCATCTGTGACATCTCCAGTTCAGCAGGGACTGGAGCAAAGGGGCAGCTGGGGCCTGAAATGCAGGTTTTTAGCCGACAGGCGGCTATGCTGGATTAGCACAGTGCATGCTCCGAATGGAAATCTCTCCCTCTCTCTCTCTCTCTCTCTCTCTCTTTCTCTCTCTCCCCCCAGCCTTTCGGGAGTTTGTTTTCCTTCAAGAAGGCTTCCCTGCTCCTCCGAGTCACCCCAGGGATTTCTTCTCTGTTTCTGCAGCTTCTCCCTCTCCAACCCTCATGGGTGCCAGCAGGAGAGTGAAAAGCTTTGGAGGGAGCCAGGGGTGCTTGGCAGAAGGAGCCCAGCTCTAACCCTAACCCTAATCCTAACCCTAATCCTAACCCCAATCCTAACCCTCACCCTCGTGCTGCCCCTGTGAGCCCCATGGGGCAGCTCTGCCTTGCTTTTGGGGTGGTGGGGGAAGTGGGGGAGCTCTCACCTTCCCTGTCCTGTGTTTGGGGCAGAGCAAAGTGCTGTTGGCCTCTCTCCTGCGCTGTGTGACAGAGCCCAGCAGAAGGACAAAGCACCAGAAAGTGCCACTGACCAAACTAAACCCATTTTCAGCTGCTGCAATGGGGCCTGATGAAAAACTCACCTTTGTGGGAGTGGGGAATTGGGCTCCATGGATCAGGGAATCACAGAATATACTGAACTGGGAAGGACCCAAAAGAATCATCAAGTCCAGCTCCTGGCCCTGCACAGGACACCCCAAGAATGCCACCATGACCCTCAGAGCATTGTCCAAAGATGCTGACAAATGTCACTGCAGAACATTTTTTTCCAGTCCTCATTAGAAAGATCTGTGGATCCCTAGACCCCCATTTAACAAGAGGGTAAACACAGCCCACACCTCAAAATCATAGGGAAGAGAGGTCTGATCTCCCCATTTTTCAGTGTGTGACCTCCAGGGAGAACTGAGGCTGAGCTGTGGCAATGAACAGGACATGTGAGGATTTGGGGTCTGCAGCTAGCTGAGGTAACCAAGGGCAATAGCTCACCTCCTCTCTTCATCTGTGAAGTAATGAAGGCAAAATAACTTGACCATAAAATGGATCTGTGAAATTCCCTGCCGCAGGATAATTCTGAGGGCAAAGAAGGCCATTTGCAGAGCAAGAGATGCACTCAAAATATCAGGTCTCCCAGAAATCTGAGTTTGGGGAGACATGCATCCTTCTTTCCATCCTGCCATCATAACCCAAACATGGGATCTGTGGGGAGAAGGGTCTGTCCTGGTTACATAACAGATTTAAAGACACCTTTGTGTCAGTGGTTGTCCCCTCTGCTCCCCGTGTAAGACCTTGCTGGAAAACACTGCCCGGTCCTGGGGCAGTATGATTTATTCATGACTCAGAAAACCCCAAAACAGAGATCCCTGCCCCGTTTTGCTTGAAACTGTGCAGAAATAACCAAAAGGCCTCAGCTCAGCCCAAACTGGCAACATCTGTCCCATTATGATGTGGTGTGAGGATTCCTGAAGTTACTCACGGCAGATATTGGTGCCACCAGTGACCTTCCAGTTCATTCCCAGAGGAAAGAGAAGCAGACAAGAATACAAAAACAGAGGTTCCGAGGCTCAGCAGCTTCTGGGACACACCATCCCCACACCATCGTGCTGATAAGGCCAACCCAGCCCTAACTCTCCTTGGGGAGGTGCTGGGCGGGTTTTGTGACAAACACTGACTTTGCTGTCTGAAAATGTAACCAAGAGAGAAGTATCTTTCTCTTCTCTGCTCTCTTGTCTCTGCCATGATCTGTTTTCCATCTGGGTTTTGGAGATGGAAAGGCTTGAGCTGGATCCAGCTGTAATTCTCCTCTTCCCCCATCAAAGGAAAACAACAAAATCAAGAGAGGTGAACAAACCTTTACACACCCTTTGAATTTAGAACATGTTTAGTGCACAGAAAATGCCTCTTGTTGTCTGAGTCAAAACTGGTCCAGAGTTAAAAAAGGGATGGGAATATCCATGGTTAAATGTAACACCCCTGGGAATATGCAAAGAGATTTTGGGAGAAGGATTAAGCTGCCCACTTCAGGAGCCTAAGCTGGTCTCAGACTACAAAGTACATGAGGGAGACATGAAAGAGAGAGGAAAATATTTTCTATTTGCCCAATTTTTCCACCTGCTTTTGAAGCACGGAATTCGGACGGAAAAAGGCTGTTTGGGCTGGGATCTGCTCAGAGCTGGTTTAGGTTTGTTAACTCCATCCTCCCACCTCCCACATTGCAAAGGTAGGCTGAAGGCGCCATTGGAATAATAGATTTGCCCCTAAAATCTGCTGGAAGCATAATTGTAATGCAGAGAAACTGAGTTCAGTTTGTTGGGAGAGTCTCCTCCTGCCAGTGGTAGCCCCAGATATCGTAGGTGTAGATGAGGATGGCAAGGGAAAAAAATAAAAAAAGGAATGCCTGTGATTCCCAGGGGATCTGTTTGAAGAGGGTGAGTGCAAAGCAGGACAGCTTGTAAGTGATCAGTTTACTTCCCCTCCAGCAACAGATACCACTGTGTTTACATCTATAACACTTCCCATTGTGTCTGGTTAAAAATCTACTTGAACATTTCAAATTTCCAGCCAGCCACCATCCTTCTGCTGAAGGGGGACATGGGATAACTCAGCTTTACCCAGGGCTTGAAAGGGATTTTCCCATGCCTGTTTCTCACATGACCACTGGCTTGTGCTTTCTACCTTGCTTTTGTTGTTGTTGTCAATTTTTGTATATTTTTAATGACTTTTCATGGCTGCTGCCGGCTGTGGTTTGTGGTGGCAGTGGCTGCCCAGGAGTGTTAATGCTCACCTACCACAGGTCAAACCCAGCAATCCCAGCCTCTCTTGAGTGCAAGGACAGAACTCCTGTTCCTCCTCTCATGGGCTGCATTTATTAAGTGTAGGAATTATCTGTGTTCAAGGAGTGTGTTCACTCAAACTCCTTCATTCTTGGACAACATGCTCAGGGAATTCCCCTAAAACAGGAATTTAGCATTGAGCCCATTTTACAGACTTGTAAAGTGAGGCAAAGCAGCAGTTCCAGTTTTCCCAAGCATGGAAAATCCTAATTCCAATCCTCATTCCTAATCCCTGACCTGCCTGCTTTTAGCACCAGGGCCAGGGGACAGTGACATGGAGCCCCAAAAAAGGTTTTAGTGAGGGGAACAAGCACCAGCACAGGTATGGTCATGGTCAGTGATGTGGAGGGAGCTTGGATGAGTGACTGCAGCTTTGGTGAGGAAGTCAAGCTATTCCCAGAGTCCTAAAGCTCTTAGATCATCAGGGGAAAGGACAGAACCCTTCTCTGAAAGCATTTGTGATGCTGCCTCTGGCAGCAGGAAGGAACGATGGAGGCCCAAGCCCAGATGTCCACAGCTCCTCTCTTTTTCCTGAGCTTTGAACTGATTCTGAAGTTTGCTCTTTCCCCTCTCATTGCCTAGGAAGAGGTGGGGAGATGTTTGTGAAGTCCTTCTGCCTTCCCACCCCACAAGGACCACCTGCACCCCCTGTGGCTCCAGCATCCTCTTCCTCTTCCCCACAACTCCTCCGTGCGTCCATTCCCCAACACACAGACTCTTGTGGGGATCACGTGAGCTTTCCACATCAGTTTGGGTCAGATTTGGGAGGGAGAGGGATGCCCTCTCCTATGGCAAGGCCAAAAGCTGGTGAAGATCCAGGAATGAGAGTCTGGGAGCCAAGAGTGAGGGCAAAAGCAAAGTGCACTTTGATGTTATTGCCAGTGAAGACAAAACTGGCGCATCCCAAATGGTCACCATAAAGAATTTCTCTAACAAGTGCTCAGCTCTTCCTTATCCTTGTTTAGGAACTTTCTTCAAGAGGGAAGGAGCTGAACACCTTCTAAATACAGAAATGGAAATAATAATAATAATGATAATAATTACAGCATTATTTCAGTCACAGAATGGTTTGTGGTGGAAGGGACCCTCGAGATAATCCACTCCCACCCCCTGCCACGAGCAGGGACACCTTTCACTAGACCAGGGACACCTTTCACTAGACCAGGTTGCTCCAGTCCCCCTGGTCCCCTTGGCTGGGCAGCCTGCAGCAGACCCCACTCTAATGTCACCTGTCCCTGCCCTGCCTCAGTCCTGACCCATAAATTCTCCCTCAGCTCCTCTTCCATCCTCAGGCATAGCTCCATATATTCCATCAACACAGAGGGAGACAAACTCTGTTTCTGAGAGAATTCCTATTCCTCTTCTTCCTGTATCCTTCCATTCCATCCCCAGTCACAGGATTCACCTCAAACCACTCCAAGGAGCCATCCCACCACACCTCCACAATGCCAGTGAGATCGCAGCCCTGCAGGAGAGCACACACCCCTAACTCCTCTGCTTCCCCATTCTCAGGTGTTAGAATAGAGGAATTTAAGCTGGATCTGTAAGGAAGCTAATTTCCTCTCTGGAGCGCCTGGAATTCCTTTGTGCTGCTCTCCAGGTGCTTTCCTGCTGACCTGCAATCCCTCTCCGTGCTCTAAGCAACTATTGCCAGCCCTGGCACCAAACTGGCAGGAGAGGGATGGATTGAGATTCCCCTTCCCCTGGGAACTTTATTTTCCCACACCAGCTGCTGGAAGCTGCGAGCCACTGGTTTAAAACCCCGCTCAGCACAAAAGGTTTCTTTGATGGTGGAAAAGCAGATTCCTTTGCAGGGCTCTCCCAGCCAATGTGCTTCCCGAGCAGAGCCATAGATGGCAGTACGTGGTATTTACAGAGTTGTTTCCACAAGTAAATCTTCTTATTTTAGCAGAAAGCGAGAGAATTTCATTTCCTTGTAGTTACAACGCGCTCAGAATGAGAACTCCTAAATCAATGGAGAAAGCAAGAAAAGCCTCCTTGCCTGAGCACTGGCAGACAGAGCTTGAAATGCAAAATCCCTCTGTGCTCCACAGGATTGTCTATCCGCTTTCACAGGGATGATACCTGAGGAGTTGAACAAGAAAACAATTTTCCATACTGGAAAAAAAGTTGAAGATCTCTCAAGTGACTGTCACAAAAGCCTGAAATAAGCTCAAAATTCCGGGTTCACTTTCACAAACCAGCAGTTGAGCATGTGGATGTGAATTTAATTCAGGCCAGACAAAAGACTTTATTTTGATTTTAACTCATATTTCCTCTTTGTTATTGCTTTAATATCACCAGGTTAGCTTAAAAAATCCAAAATAATTTTAAAGTAGCAATGTTTGGGATTTCTTTTCCTTTCTTTTCTCCTTCTTATAGTAAAACACTTCCACACACTGGAGTCTAATTTCAATAAACTGACACTAGCCCAGAGAGCTAAGAACCATATTGAGGGAATATGCAACTTGCTGTTGCAAGTTTCTTTTTATATCTCATGATCCTTCCTGGTTTGATTTGCATTAAAATAAATTAATTTCCCCAAGTCGAGTCTGTTTGGCCCGTGAGGGTAACTGGTGACTGATCTCTCCCTGTCCTCTTCTCAACCCAGGAGCCTTTCATTATATTTTCTTTCCCCTCTCTAGCTGAGGGGACTGACAGATCATTTTTGGAGGGCACCTGACATCCAGCTGGGGTCAACCCCACCCAATGATCTTCTTGTTCCCAAAATCCAGGGACTTATTCTCACTTGGTTTCTTTACATACAAGTATCCAAGTCAGTTTTTCGCAGATGTCGGAAGAAATAAACACCAAAAAAAATCTCAGAAAAGTCACACTTTGTTGGTTTCCAACCACATTTTTCAGATTTAAACATTTCAAATCACCTCCCAAGTCTAATTCTTGTGAAGGCAAATCCTTCCTGGCTCCCCAGAAACCAAAGGAGTTGGAGAATGCTCAGGACCTTGAAGGATCTGCTCCTTTGATGCTCTCATGAGTGGAAATCTGTGGTTTTCCATATCTGTATTTCACCCAAGAATCCTGAAGTCAAAGGTTGATCCTGTAACTGTGTAAATAATTTGACATAAACGTATGAAAAACAAGGTTGATCCCATAGTTTATGGTTTATTAAAACTGGAAGTCCCTCAATGGAAGGTGGGATTAATACCGAATAAGGGAAGAAAAAAAATTAAATAAACCATTCACCCAATCTCAGCCTCGTAACCTTTGTGTTTGTTTTATTTCCCCTCAGATGTAATTATAATCTCTGCTGGGGCATGTCTGTTTATGATAATGGAGGAGTAATTTTTCAGATAACTTATCTCTGTCTCCTGCCATAAATCACCACGAGCAGCTGGGACGACCCTGGCTCTGGAGCCAGGTGGTACCTGCACAGGACTCATCCTTCACTGCTGCACGTGTTCAGAGAGGCTCTGCAAAGGCTTCCAGCAAAGTTCAAAAGCTCTGCAGGGGCAGGGATGGTTTAAAACCATGGTTTGGATCCTGGGCTGCATCTAAAGCAGCACAACCTGGAGGGGAGGGAGGGGAATCTCCATTTCTACTCTGCTCTGGTGAGACCCCACCCAGAGTGCTGCATCTGACTCTGGGGTTCCCAGCACAGGACGGAGATCAACTCACTGGAACAAGTCCAGAGGAGGCCACTAAGCTGATCACAGGGCTGGGAGAGCTGGGGCTGCTCATCCTGGAGAAGAGGAGGCTCCAGGGAGACCTGAGAGTCTCTTCTTGTACCTAAAGGACCTCCAGAAGAGCTGGAGAGGGACTGTGGACAAGGGCAAGGAGTGATAGCACAAGGGGAAATGGTTCTAAGCTGAAAGAAGGTAGATTTAATTTAGAAGAGACATTAAGAATAAATTCCTTACTATACTTCGGTGTCATGAGACACCGAAACAGGTTGCCCAGAGAGGTTGTGGACTCCCCATCCCTGGAAGTGCTCAAGATCAGGTTCCATGGGGTAACCTGGACTAGTGGAAGGTGTCCCTGCCCGTGGCAGGAGGTTGGAACTGGATAATCTCTAAGGTCCCTTCCAATCATAACCATTCTATGATTTTATGCTGCACGAGTCTTTCTCTACTCACTCTGCATTATTAAATCTCAAGTTTTAAGATGAATCTCTTTGAAGAGATTTCAGCAACCCTTTGGTTGGTGGTGCTCTTCTAAGGAACAGTTCTGTCTCTTCTCACAGCTGTTTCCCTTAATCTGAAAATAAGTCACTTTAGACACAAAGAACACGTTTTTCTCCCTCTGAGTGTTGAACATAACATTGTGACTTGTGCATAAAGCCTGTTTCAATTATGGGTAACTTTCTTCTGTCCTGTTAAACCTCTGTGAAATCCATATGTAGTCAGGGATGGAACAAGAGAGAAAAATTAAATGTTTAAATGAGCTTAAGAGACACAGTCAGGTCACGTTAACCTCAAAATACACAGCTACTGCTACTCTCGTATGTGTTTTCTCTTCTGTTTTCTTTTTTTTCTAGTTCTTATTTTGAATGACCTTCAAGTTCGATAGCCCACTTTAGTGTTAGAAATTGGTGGAGTTTGAGTAAAACCTGTCTCATTATCTTCATTATGTACTTTAATGGAAAGCAAGGCAATTTACACTCAAGGACATTTTCCACCATACCCATAGATACCACAAACTCCAGAAACCACCTCCCTGTCTGGTTAGAGAGGTTTTGGGTTTAGGCACATCCTTTGGAGGGTGCTGGGAAATCTGGAAGGCAATCCAAGAGGCACATTAGAACCAATAATGTACCTTTTATGTACCTTTTATGTTTATCTGCACTGGAAAATGTGGACCTGAGGAGACTGAGGCAGAGAGAACAATCTTGGTTCAGAAGTGTGGCAATGGAGCAGATGACCCCAGGGCCAATTCCAGATCCCTAATTCTGCCTCACTTTGATCAGTCTTGGCAACACAACCTAAAAACCCCTGTGCTGATTAGATGTGTCCTTTCCCTCTTCATAAATAACATTTTCTTTCTCAATTTCCCTCGAAGTAGGCTGCTCTATCCAGAGGCTCATTTAGAACATAATGAACCATGTTTGTTTGCTTGTTAGTTTTTTTTTTTTTGGTTGTTGTTGTTCTTTCTAATAATAGTGTTTTTACACCAAGTCCACATTTACAGTCAGATATTGCTATTTTCCCTTCTTGTCTTTCCGTTCCTCACCACACTCAGCACTACAGAGTGCTTGATAAAGGGGATCAGATCCACTGGGGTAAGTCTGGGATCAGCAGTGACAACTAAAGCCCAAGCTGAGGCATCCCTGGGTGCTGGAGACAGAAGAAAGCAGAGGAGACTTCATTTTAAATTTATTTTTTTGGAGCAGGGGGTGAGATATATGTCTCATATCAAGGGATACAGAAACCTTTCACAGTTTTTCCTAAACTGCTGGTGTGTAGGGACATGGGAACAATTGTGTCTGGATGTTCTGTCCCAAGCACCATTCCAGTTTTCCTTCAACTCCTACAGACTTGATGATCTTGCGGGTCTTTTCCAAACTCAATAGTTCTAAGATTCTATGACTTTACCCCTGCAAAGGGTAAAGTTCCAGTGCAACCCTGCCAAAGAAAGCACAGGAGTTTGTAAAGGCTTAGTGAGATGGCAGTAAGGATCTCCAGGGATGTTCGAACTCACAAAATCAGCAACTCCACAGGAGTGTAGGATTGACTTGAAATAATTGGAAGAGACTCAGAACACGCTACTCAATATAGCTGCACATTCCTTTCCCCAAATCCACTCTCTTTTTGCTTAGTGAGCTGGTTTGCATCAAGCTGCGTGGAGAACTTGGAAGACTTCATGTCTTTCCTCATGTCATGGAAATATTTAGTCAAATATTTAGTCAAATAGCACAATTGTAATGTTTTTACATGTGTGATGGTGTTGAAGGCAGTTAAACACTGCACATTGTAAAGGTTTTGGGGCAGAGACCCTTTTCTGCTTTGCCTTCCTTGAGGTTCTGCTGAAGCAGGGCATAGACAGGACAGAAATCTATAGATTATATCATTATTTTAACAATGCATGACTTGTCTCCTGCATTTCCCAGATATCTGTGTCTTCACAGATACATTTCACAGATATGAACCTGATGGTAATGCACAGCTAGAAGAAAAATACAACCCAAAATCTTCAAACAAATGGCCTTGTAGTAACAATGGTCCCACATTTGAACACAAGCATGACCTTTCCTTGGTCAAACGTGCTCATATTGACATATAAGCCCCACACAGGTGCTTGGTGGGAGACAGTGATGCACCTTCCCCATTTCCCAGAGTGGGTGTCTCTCCATTGACATGGATTTAGACAAATTTATGAAGAAAAAGTTCACCAGAGCTTGTTTAAAAGAGTGTCTGGATGTGCTGACTTCCAGCACAAAAAGGAGAAATGGTTATAGGATTTGCTTGCAAAAGACTGACACTTAAAATGAAAGGCTGATCACTAAACCAGTAGACAGCCCAAATCCGACTGAGCTCATCAGAAATTCTAAGCAAGCACAACATTAGGCACAAAAATAGTTTTGGTTTAGGTTAGGCTTTTTAGCAATTTCCAAAGGAATTTGGAACAATAGATTTTATACCAATCAGGATAACACGTTATCTGTGAAGAGCTATCTTTCTTGTTGAGTCAGATACTTCTGGTATAAATATAACTGAAACACATGGGGAATATTGGGTACCCAGTGGAAATATCTCCAGCACAGAAAAAAAATAACTAAACACAGGGAAAATGCCAAACTGGTTGGCGACAAGTTGTTTTAGATGTGGATCCTGTTTTGTCCCCAGCTGGATCTCTGTCCCAGGCAGCAGCACTCAGGATAGGGATGGATGGTTGGAAGAATCCCTGCAAGACCATGCCCCTGTACCAAAAATTTTATGGACAAGGTGACAAACTACACAATTAGCTGATATAAAAAGGACTATGACTCTGGTTCCAGTCTGTCTTTTGGGCCTAACCATCTCTAGCTGCTTGCTCAAAGAAAAGAAAAAAATAGAAAAAGACACATAGATGAAGCCAGTTCCATCTCCTGCCCACGGAGAAGGAGGAAAAAGAGATTGTTCCATCTCTTAAGCTCCCTGGTTATCCTCACTTGGGGGGGATGCGGGGATGGAGCTGTTTTTCAGTTAAGATGCTGTTTGTCAGGCACGGCAGCACAGACAAATGAAGTCGCAGAAGGTGCTGCCATCCCCCTGTGGGCACCATTCCAGAGGAAGCGTGTTCAGCCTGACGAAGTATCCTGCTCCAAATCCAACCCCAGGATCCAGCCCTGAGTGGGTTTGATATATATGCAGCAGAGATTTCAACAAAGTCAGTAGTGAATATTCCTCTTCCCAAAGGCCAGAGTGGAAAGGTATTTTCAGTGAATATTCCTCTTCCCAAAAGCCAGAGTGGAAAGGTATTTTGTAAATGTGCATTTGCAGCTCAGAAAGCCAATCCAAAGTGGGGTGGAAAGAGGGGGGGGGGGGATTCTGCCCCTCTGCTCTGCTCAGGTGAGACCCTACCTGCAGAGCTGCTCTGGGGTCCAGCACAGGAAGGACATGGAGCTGCTGGAGAGAGTCCAAAGGAGGCACCAAGGTGATCAGAGGGATGGAACAGCTCTGCTGGGAGGAAAGAGAGAGAATTGGGATTGTTCATCCTGGAAAAGAGGAGACTCCATGGTGACCTATTCGTGGCCTTTCAATACCTGAAGGGGTCCAAGAGGAAAGATGGAGAGGGATTACTTAAGAGAACATAGAGCGACAGGAAAAGGGGGAATGGCTTCAAACTGAAAGCCTAAAGAAGGTTTAGATTAGTTATTAAGAAGAAGCTCTTGGCACAGGTTGTCCAGAGAAGCTGGGGCTGCCCCATCCTTTGAAGTGTCCAAGGCCAGGTTGGATGGGGCTTGGAGCACCCTGGGATAGTGGAAGGTGTCCCTGCCCATGGTAGGGGGATTGGTATGAGGTGACCTTTAAGGTCCCTTCCATCCCAGGCCCTTCTGTGATTCCATTCTCTGATTCTAAAAGTCATGTCCTCATGCACTGGAAGGTTGTCTGCCCCACATTGTTCTCCTTCCACCAGCCCAGGTTACTCAGAGCCCATCCAACCCAGCCTTGAACACTTCCAGGGATGGGGCAGCCATAGCCCCTCTGGAAAAAACTTCTCTATATTATCATTATTATTACTCTGTAGTTATTTCTATCATGTCTGTTACTTATTCTCATTTATATTAAAACATCTGGAGATCTAGAGCAATTTCTGGACCCCTCTAGGTACTGATCATGATATGCTATTTCCTAAACCAAGATGTGGGAATAACAAGTTTTCAATTTTTTGCTGCCAATTCATCAAGGTAAGGAAAGAAATGAATAAGTTGGATGCAGATCTGAAATGGAACTAAGAAAAACAAAAGAAAGTCAGCTGACTGAAAATGGAAAGCAAACAAACAACCGAACAAGTCCAACAGATTTGAGTTTAAGTGAATGTTGTCTTCCACCCACAATGAATTTCTTCATGTTGTTTTCAAGCTTTATAATGTGTTTCCTCAGCATAGCAGAAAACATATCTAAATGGAACATCATTTCAAATTAAAAGAAATAAAAATAAACAGGAAGTATCCTTTTTTTTTAGAGGAAGAATAATATTAAATATTTTGATTTTGTTTGTTTTTTCTGCCGATAAGAAAATAATCAAGCCCTCTGTCAAAAATTCACATGGAGTTTTTATCAGTTTGGAATCTACCTTTTACACCAAAATTCTTTCAGCTGGAAATTTTTTGGCTGCCTTAGAGCAAGTCACAAAATAAGCAAATCTGTGTCTGGGGAACTGGAAGGGCAAACCTGTACTTCAGAATAACAGTCCCCTTATCCCAGTGATGGTTCCAAGTTTTAAGTCACCGGAATGGAATAAAGGAACAGCTTGCTCTGAAATTGTCTAAACTCAGAGAAAAGTAACTTCTCGTGAACTGCAAAATTCATCCATTCATAAATTCAGGGCTATTTAAAAAATATTGTGCATTTCTGCAATTTTCAGACACACTGTAACATTAGGGGTGTGCCTCACTCCAGTGTGCATCCATGAACCCTGCAGCATTCTTTAATAATTTATATTAATAATTAAGCATTCAAGAATCTCTTTATAAATGAATCATTGTCTGAAGTAAGAAATTAATCTTGTCAGAACTCTACTGATAAACTTCCTGTGAGATGATATTGATACTCCCTTCTCCCAAACATCTGTTCTGTGAGGGGCACTGGAGGATCAGAAACTTTTCATGTCAATCCACCAAGTGTAACACATGACAGGGAGAGGAAGCTTTGATTTTCCTTATGTATAAAGAAATGCAGATATGAAGTTTTGAACAAGTTGCCAACCCTGGAATTCGTTACTGAACTTTTAGTATCTGTAAATCTCGTGAAAGCTGCTCACCAGGAACGCTCATTGGTCAATGGAAAGAATCAGGGAATGGTTTGGGTTGGAAGAGACCTTCAGGATCATTGAGTTCCACCCCTCTGCCATGGGCAGGGACGCCCTCCACTATCCCAGATTGCTCCAAGCCCTGTCCAACCTGGCCTTGGACACTTCCAGGGATGGAACATCCACAACTTCTCTGGGGAACCTGTGCCAGGGCCTCACCACCCTCACTGGGAAGAATTCCTTCATAATGTATGGCCTAAAACTCTCCTCCTTTAGATTAAAACCACTCCCCCTTGTCCTTTCACTCTCTGCCTGTGTAAAAAATCACTCTCCCTCATTTTTGTGAGCCCATTTTAAGTATTGAAATGTCACAATGAGTTGTCTTTGAAGCTTTCTCTTCTCTCATTTTCTGCTGAAGCAGTGTTTCCGTGTCTTCCTGAGGGCTGCCCTGACTGCCCATGAATTTGGCAAAGTGAGCCAGCAGAGTTGGTCACAGGGACAGCTGGGGACATTGTCCATGGCATAGCAGGGCCTGGAGCACCTGCTCGCACCTGGAAGGTTGACCTGTGAGAGGAAATCTTTGGAGAGAGAAACCAAAAAAAAGCAGTCTGAGTATACAATCGTGGAGAGAGAAGAGCTGTAAGGTGAATCAGTTGAGGGTTGCGCCAGTGGGAATTAGGATGAGGGGAACCAAGGGATCAACCTGTGTGAGGAGATGAAGGATGTGAGATAATCTGGTGTCCTGAAGGGTCTTCAGTCTTGGAAAACTGGCAGAGCTTGCCAAGGAGGCAAGAAAAAAAACCAAAACAATTCACATTAATGTCCTACAAAATAATGCCTGGGATACACCTGGCTGACCTTGTGTCCTCTTGAGGGGTGTTATTTTCCTCCTTTGCTGTTTGCTGGGTGTTCTTATCAAATAGTCCACAAATGTGGATTCCCACTTTGATTTTCCTGCCAGACCTTTCCAGCCTCAGCTGAGCCCAGGAAGGCAGGTCAGGTGGAGATGGCCAAATAAAAGGTGACCAAGACTGAAGACAACATCTCAGAATATTTGTATTTTGACTATGGAAACCAGTTTTCCATCTCATATCAAGCCCTCTTGTGTTTCAGGTGCTGTGTAAATATTTCGTTTCAAAGTCTGAGCACAAATCCAAAAAATCATCCAGTCCTCTGTCAAGGTGCAGTAGGGAACCAACTCAAATTGTGAGAGCAGCAGACTACAACCCTCATCTCCTTATTGATGCATTTCCCACAAAACACTTTAAAATCTTTCTTGGTCTTAGGGATGTTCAGGAGTCCAAGAAAAACAGGACAAAAAAAAAGATGGGATTGCCTACAGATCATGATAACAATTATTGCTGCCCCAAATTTTTACTGCCAAGAGTTCAAATTTGTCCAAACTATAAATAAACCCCCAAATTTCCCTGGTGTTAGCAAGTGACAGGCTCAGGGAAGAGGATCAACCTCTCCCAAGCACTAATTGAAACACGACAGGTTCCTGCTGCTATCACAGCAGCTCCGTTATTGATTTTCCAATGGGAACGCTTGTCTCCCGAGCGAGGCTCTTGTATAGATAATAAGGCTGCTTAAAAAAACAGAAAAAAAGAAAAAAAAAAGGAAAAAAAGAAACAAAAATAAAAAATAATAATTGGCACTCCGAGCCCTCGTTTTTTTTCCCATCCCAAATCCAATTGCAGATCTCTCTGATAGCTAATAATTTAACGGTCATTTATGTACAGTTTAGGGTCCATTGTTGGCGGCGGTGCAGCGAATAAGCCAATTAGATTAGCTTGGGTCTTGCATTCATGTAAAACAAATATATATCAAAGCAATTAAATGTGCAGTTTAATCGCTCCCCAACTATGAAGAAGACAGTTGCCTGAAGGTCCCAGTGTTTTTCCTGCCTCCCATTCCCAGCTCCTGATGCCGATGAAGCGAGAGCCGCTTGCTTCGCGGGTTTGGAAGTGCTTACTTAGCACGGCAAGGTACACAAATGAATTATTGACCTCAGTATTTCCCAGGTGGGGAGGCTGAAGCCCTGAGGGAAAAGAAGTTTCTGCAAGATGGAGAAGGAGTCAGCAAGACAGAGAGTATTTTTATTTTCCCATCGTTGCCCACATGTGCTTCTGCCCCACAAGGTTTGGTTTTCCCTCGCAGCCTTCTCCCACACAGACGATTTAGTGCTGCTTAGCACTGCTGAGGCCTGGCATGTTTGTTCACTGACAGGCAGAGGATGGGAGGCCACAAAAGAGTTGAAATTTTAATCAGCAGTTGCTACTCTGAGAAATGAGGGGGTGATCTCACCCACCCTCTGGAAGAGACCCTGGAGGAAGATGAGTCCTGCAGAGGGTGCCTATTGCTTCTTGCTGACACAGGGGATCCTGATAAATTCAGGTTCTTCCATCCGGGGCTACTCAAAACCCAGGGGGACAACCAATGACCCACTGAGAAAAACCAGTGCCCTCTCTTTGTCCTCTTGTGGGACCAGAGAAAGTTCTGCTTTGCTTGTCACTGATTATTTATGAAATTTCCTCCATTATTTCAGAATATTCCATGTAGCCACCCTTGGTTTAATGCTTCCTCTGCTGAACCCTGAAAATCGATTTCCTTTCTCAATACACGACCAGAGGAATTGATCCAGGTCAACATTATAACATCCTTTTATGATGGAATCATAAAATCACTATCCCAGGTTGCTCCAAGCCCTGGCCAACCTGGCCTGGAACAGTTCCAGGGATGGGGCAGCCACAGCTTCTCTGGGAAACCTGTGCCAGGGCCCCAAGGGTAGGAATATACCCTGGACTGTCTGCTGCTGTGTTATCTCCTAATTGAAAGTGCACCTGATCTGAGGGTTTCTCACTCAAATGTTTTTATCATTGTTTTGTTATTCTGGTATTGACAATCCTCAGCTCATTTTGGTCTCTCTGTCACCCATGCCTGGACTGATCCCAAAGCTTCCTTGGAGCTAAAAATCTTAAAGAGTTGCTTTGGAAAACAGCAACCTAAAGGGTTTCCCAAACCACTGCAAAAGCCCAGCTCCAGATTTCTCTTCACATTAGTCACTAGAAACTCTTTCTTGGCTGTCTACAAATGGTTTAGACATATCTGCAGTCTAGGGAATGGAAGATTGAGAAAACACATGGAAAGTTTCAGTCTTCCTAGAGGGAAACATCCCTGAAGGGTGTGGGAGAAGCCTTGGTTTATATCAGAGCAAGAACAGCATATTCAGCAAAGAGCAACTCTTGTAGTGAGAAACCTCATAAGGGAAAGGATGAGAGGAAACAGCCTTAAGTTGCGCCAGGGGAGGTTTAGGTTGGATATTGGGGAAATTTCTTCGCCAAAAGGATTGTGAGGCTGCTCAAGGAAGTGATGGAGTCACCATCCCTCAAGGCATTTAAAAGATGTGTAGATGTGGCACCTGGGGCCATGGTTTAGTGGTGACCTTGGCAGTGCTGGGGGAATGGCTGGACTCGATGATCCCAGAGGTCTTTACAACCCAAATGATTCCATGATCCTCCACCATCACTTGTGCTCTGTGGTAGCTCCAACTCGCTGCTCTTCTGCACAGGTCAGGGAGATGACATCACCTCCCTTATTGACAAGACCTGATTTTTGGGGAGCATCAGTGGTCAGAGTAGGCACCAAACGTATTGCAGAGAACTGGGGTCCCAAATTCAGGTGATGGTGTCATTTTAGGGTAGGATTCACCTGATCTGTGGTTCTTCCCTGAGCGTCTCATCCCAGTGGGCAGAGTAAGACTGAAACTTCCAGAAGACGATTCAGTCCATGCTGTAGACACTTTGTTGTCAAATAAGTCTTCATCCTCAGGGGGTTCAATGATGGGACAAGTGGCCTGTACTCCGTCACAGAGCAGAAAGTGGTGTCGAGAAGGAAGATATCAAATCCCTGGATACTTGACTGATGCCATTTAAAGAACAAGGACAGACAAACAAGAGAAAACCTTTAGAGAAATAACAAAATTATCCTTTTTTTTTAAAAGAGACTGTAAAAACAAAGGACACCTGGACAGGCTTCACTGATGGTCTTCTTCTGATCAGACCCAGAAAGCACTTTTTTCAATCCCTGTTTATGTCCATTTGCAGTTGAAAATTCTGCAGCCAGATCCTCTCAGACAAATCTCTGTTCTTCAGCTCTATTTCCTCCCAGCTGAAGTTGTATTTTACTGATGACATCTGCCCAGCTTCGCTCAGGATGTTAAACCCAGAGGAACCAAATCAAACCACCTTTCCCAGCAAAACCCAGGCAACAAGCAGCTTTTTGCAAACCTTGCAAATCAAGTCCAAGTGACTGATTTTGGAACAGCATTATGTCAAGCACTGTCCTATTTGTACGAGGCTTTTAAGGAGCTGTCAGCTTTCTTCTTTCTCTTTTACACTGTCTTTCCAACACTGTCACTTCAGCTGAGCCTGGAAGCATGGAAATGCCAGGTAGCAGCAGTGGCAATTGTGTCACTGCAAGTGCAGAGCTCATGGAGCTCTCATCAATGCACCAGGAGTGAGGAGCTGGCTATGACACCCAGAGAAAATTTCAGCTTGGGAAAAATGTTTAAAGAAATTAAAAAATTATTCTATGAGGGCAGCCTGAGAGAGTTGGGGTGTTTCAGCCTGGAGAAGAGAAGGCTCTGGGCAGACCTCAGAGCCCCTACCAGTGCCTGAAGGGGTTCCAAGGGAGCTGGAGAGGGACTTTGGACAAGCGCATGGAGTGACAAAATGAGAGGGAACGGCTTCACACTGCCAAAGGGCAGGGTTAGATGGGATATTGGGAATAAGTTCTTTATTCAGAGGGTGGTCAGTCACCGGCACAGGTTGCCCAGAGAAGTCATGGCTGCCTTATCCTTGGACGTTCTCAAGGCCAGACTGGATGGGGCTTGGAGCAACCTGGGACAGTGGAAGGTGACCATGCCCACGGCAGGGGTTTGGAAGGAGGTGAGATGCTCAAGGTCTCTTCCAACCCAGACCATTCTGTGATTCCATGGTGCTCTGAATGTGTGCCCTCTACCCAGCAGGGCAGAGCCACAGCTGGAATCCTGTGTCCTGTTCCAGGCTGTCCAGTAAAAGAGAGACATGAGCACTGGAGAGAGTCTATCAAAGGCCATGGGGATAATGAAGGAACTGGACCATCTCTCCCACGAGAAAAGGCTGAGATCTGAGAGCGTTCAGCCTGGAGAAGAGCAGGCTTGGGGGATTTTATTAATGTCTATAAAAACCTGAAGGAAGAGTGAGAAGAGGCACTTTTGAGTGGTACCAGAAACAATGGGCATAGCCTGAAACACAAGAATTTCCTTCTGAACAGCAGGAAACACTTTCTTTTTGTTAAGGGTAGCTGAGCACTGGCATAAGTTGCCCTGAGTGTTTGTGACATTTCCATTTTTGGAGATATTAAAAAGATATCTGACATCATCCTGGACTATTGGTTGTAGGTGACCGTGCTTGAGCAGGTGGGTTGGACCAGATGACCTTCAGAGGTCACTTCCAACCTCAACCATTCTGTGATTCTGTAATTCTGTGTGTCACTTGCTTCCTAAAGTGAATGAGTTCTGTGTCCCCTCTGCTACATGTGCCAAGATAACATAACTCAGCATTTCTCAGCCCCTTCTCAAAGTGATCTTGCTCTGAGGAACTCAGAAGTGCAGTGAATCTATTGATGAGAAGGCTGAATTCTCTTCCTTCCTTCCTTCCTTCCTTCCTTCCTTCCTTCCTTCCTTCCTTCCTTCCTTCCTTCCTTCCTTCCTTCCTTCCTTCCTTCCTTCCTTCCTTCCTTCCTTCCTTCCTTCCTTCCTTCCTTCCTTCCTTCCTTCCTATCCAATATACTTTTTCTCTGTCTTTACCCTTTCTTTCCCCCCTCCCCAGGCTCTGTGAATTTTTACAGGTATAGATCAGGGGCAGGGCCACAGTTCAATCTCACTCCCCAGAGCCATCTCGGTGAGCTCAGCATTGGGAGTGTTACCCCTGGGTTTTTCTTACACAGCAAATCCTGTAACAAGTCGAAATACAGGTCAGCTAAAAACACCGTGAAACCTGGCAAGCGCTTTATTAACTGTTACTCTCTGGCTTCAGGATGGCTT
This sequence comes from Acanthornis magna, assembly GCA_036785705.1. Lineage (NCBI taxonomy): Eukaryota > Metazoa > Chordata > Aves > Passeriformes > Acanthizidae > Acanthornis > Acanthornis magna. The sequence goes on along the minus strand of JAWUZG010000129.1, from coordinate 39,507 downwards.
GGGGATTCAGTAAGTGGGTTAAGGAGTTTTCCCATCAAGGTCAGTGGCAGGAATCTGGTGCAAAGTGGTAATAACCACAAGGAGTTTCCAGGCCAACAGGAAGTCAATAAGTTTGGGTATCAGCTCCTGCTGTGGGAATAAGAGCATTTTAAAAAGCCTCTAATAACAAGAATGGAGAGGTTTGGGATTTTTTTCTTTCATTTTTTAATCCCAGACAGGAAAATGTAGGAATTATTTCGGACAGGTCTGTCTTCTCCAACACAGGCTATGGAAAATAAAGGAGAGGACTACTCCATCCTGATGGCATGGCGTTGGTACCATGCCTAGAGTCTCTGGATACTCTCCTTTGTCTTTGCAAAATCCCTGTGATTATAAATGGACTCCATCACCGATGGAGTCCAAAACATGTGTCCTACCATCACCTGGTTTAATACAGGAAAAACCTAGCTGGATTCTTTCTCTATTAAGGAATATTTGGAAAAAAATAATTCCCAGACTGGATGTTGAGGCTTTAGCACTGTCAGTGTTAAGAGATATTTTTCCAAACAGAGTTGTGAAGATATATGTTTCAGGGTCCAGTTGGTCTGGTTGTCTAAAATGGAGGCATCTAAATCCTAAAACAGGTGGACACTTTCATTAGGTGGTTGGTCACCTTATTTACACATTTATCATGGGATGGGCTTGATCACACTCTGAGATGAAGGTATGGAGGAGCTATTTCCACTATTTGACTTGTCTGGGATCCACCCTTCCAATTTAAGGTGTCCATGCCCACTGCAGTCATGGAGAATTAGCCAACACATTCGGTGAGGGAAGGAATATGATTCACCAAACCTCAGATAAGCATCTTCTTTAGGATAAACCAAATCTCATCCTGAACTTCATCAGTGCCACTGGCACTCTCTCTTGCGAGAAGAAAGGCAGCCTGGGCTGACTTTTTAGGAGGCGCTTCCCTCCTGGAGACATGCAAATACTGGGATAAATCCTGTTCCTAAAGATAAATCAGGTGAATGCCATCCTGAATGCCTGAGAACAGGTCAATCTTCGCTGCCTGGCCATGCTGTTACCACCCTGGTAACCAGATGTACTGAAGTTCTGCTGTAGCATTCCTGTTATAAAGGCAATAATTCCCCTGACAATGAGAACTGTAGCCCACAGCTGTAGAAAAGGTTTTGGGAAAGATTTATAATGACCTATCTGCCACAGACCTCTTGGATTTTGAAAGCCAAGTTACAAGCATAGAAATTAAATTGAAGCATGCCCCAGACATGTTTTGGTTCCACCCTGGCTTCTGAAGAGAACCCAGAGGTCTGACTGTACCTACAAGGTCCTTAAAATGTTCGGTGTCATTCTTGTGTCCACCATCACACCGGGAGAAGAACATGAGTTGAAGACTCATCCAACTGGAAGAGGGAAGAGGGTTGGTGTCAGAGATTCCCTTCTGTGCACAGCACTTGAATGGCCTGGATTATCTTGCATCTGTGGACCTGTCAGAGCTGCCACAAAGCTCACCAGCTTGACACGGGCTGGCAACCAGCAAGGCATGGGCTTCCCATCTGAGCTTCTTGTTTTCTTGTTCCTTTGATTTACTCCAGGGTCACATATGGCTTGGCTGGATGCTGGGGGTTATTTCTGTCTGCACATCCACATATATCAATATTAATTGTCCTTTCACGGCTTCGGCTACTCCCTCTTTAGCAGAAAAATGTAACTCCGCCAGTGATGAATTCTCAGTTCATGCCCATAAATCAAGACTGTGAACTCAGCCCCGGATTATTATTGTTTGTTTACAGATGATCAGTTGGGAAGATGGAGAGGGACCCAAGCAGTGCTGTCAGCAATATGTTGATGAGCTCCAGTGCCTTGCAGTGACGCTTCCAGCCCTCCTTGTAATCTGTCAGGATGCCTACAAGGAAAAGCATCTGGCTCAAACTCAGCCTAGCAAGACCGAGCACATCCTGACTTTAAAAAAGGAACTTGAAAAACTTCCTTTGTCACTAATTGTTTTAGGAATTTGCTTTGTCACTGTCCCAAGCACCTGTTTGCATCGCCTATTTACTGCAAATATTAATTAATAGCTGCATCCCTGGATTTATCACTACCTATAAAGGCACTTCATCAAGCTGGTCACTGACAGACTTCCTTCAGTTACAAGAGCACTTAGGAGGAAAAGGGAAGAAAAAGGAACCAATGTAAACATGTTGCTATGGAGAAAATGAATGGAAACCTCATTGTGCATTACATGGCTTAAAAAGCATAAAAATCTTTAAATGAGGGGAAAAAATGTGGGGAAGTTTGAAAGAGATTCACTATTTGAATTAACATCAGGCATGCACTCCTTTCATCAGAAGAGATGAAACTCTTTTTTTTCCTTTTAGCCTTCTCTCTCTCCTTTTTTTCCTCTCTCTCTCTCTTTCCCCCCCCCCCCCCAATAAAATAACAGTTCAAAAATAGCAAGAGTGGGAAAAGTAAACTGGCAGGTATTAATTAGCTGGACAGGTAGCAAAAGAAAAACCTCCACAGCTACGCACTCTGGAAATTCCGGGGCGGAGTAGGAGGGGGCAATTCACATTTAAATATTTAACCCGTTTGAGTCTTTTTAATCAGCTTTCTTATTGAGTTAGAGGAAAGAAAGATGGATATTGTTTGCATCCTCTGATGGATTTTTTGACTTCGTTCACTTCTGTTTTCTGCACCAAAAATCAACAGCATTTCCTTTAGGAAGAGAGTCAGTGCTCTGCAATGCCCCAGTGCCTTACTTCCCCCCGCACATGTTATTCCTGGACCTGAGTGCCTTTGAAAACCAAGGATTTGGGTTTTAAGTAGGAACACAGAAAATCAGGCCATTGTTTAACTCCCATTTCCTTTCACTACACTTAAAGATAACAAACTGGTTCTGCTCATTCATAAACCCTCCAAGACCTTTTAAAATATAAAAACTTGACCCTTATTCCCTGTGTCTTTCACCTTACAGATTCAAAGAATTTCAAAGCCACTCTTTTTTGCCTGATATGAGAAGTGGGGGCTGCTGAAGGGGCCAAGTATCAATTCCTTGCCATTTCTGGTGGCAAAGTGTTTTCCCACAAAGCATGTCGGACACAACCCGTGCTTCCCCCAGGTCTGCACAACTGGAACATGAGATATTAGGAAAAAAATCCTTACTGTGAGGGTGGTCAGGCCCTGGCACAGGTTTGCCCAGAGAAGTTGTGGCTTCCCCACCCCTGGAAGTGTCCAAGGCCAGGCTGGACAGGGCTTGGAGCAATCTGGGATACCTCCGTGGCAGGGTGGATGAGCTTTAAGGTTCCTTCCAACACAAAACATGCTGAGATTCTGGGATTCTACAACAGAAAGATCTTCCCAGAACAGCTTCAAAAGCTACAATTTTTCTACTTTTCCACATTTCTGGTAAGGAAGGCAAGAGAAATATCAATTTTTTCCTAATACAGTCCCACAACTCTACTTGACCTTTCAGGGGAGCAGAAGTCAAATTTCTATGACCTTATGAGTTCTTGTTTCTTCTCCTGTGTCTGCCAAACAGGAATTCAGGTGTCAGGCTCCTCCAGAGAAGAACAAAGTGCAGGAGCTGAATCATGGATTATATGACCCTGACTGAGGGCTTTGTACTCCATGATCAACCACCATGTCATCCACTGTCAACTCTGAGCTAGAAATTATCCAGGGTTGTGGTTGATCAAAGACTGGGATTGAACAATAAAACAAAAAAATGTAGGACAAAACCACAGAGGGCTGGCTGCCTTGAAATGATAACCAGATTATTTTTTTAATTTCTCAGGAGACATAATTGTGGAGGTCACCTTTTTTCCTTCTCAACATGTCAAAACAATTTCCTGTACTCTCTGTGGAATTGCCACCAAGGTTAATTTAGAGTCATAAGTCTACATTTCCCAAGTATCTCCTCCTGGAAACAATAAAATACAGTAGAAGCAAAGAATCAGATGAAATTAAAACATCCTAAGACTCATTGCACCTGTCTGTCTCATCCTTATTATCTGTAAAATAACCTCAGAGTATTACAGAAGAGAGGAGTATAATTTGACATTATTAATATCATCAGTCAATCTTCACCTATGCGGAGATGCAAAAATGCTTGTGTTCCCTAAGACAGGAATGCTCTGCTGCGTTAGGAACACGAAGGCAAGAGTGACTGAACACATCAGAAAAACCCTGATATGGGAATTTCCCACTCTGCTACTCACTCATTAATGCATTTCAGAGGAGAGGATAGAGCATGGAGGGTTGATCAGGCAGCTCGAGAAATATGAGCTTTAAAGGTAGAATCTGCTTTTCCAGATTTTAGCAAAATTAGAGAAAATCAGAAAAAACCACAGCGTGATCCAATAGCTGATGGAGAAAGAGCCCAAGAAAGCCTTGGCAGCAGCAATGTGGGAGAGGATGAATTTACCTGGTTCTTTTTCTGATAACATTTCAGGCTGACAACATCGTTAACTCCTGATTTTGCCTCTCATTACACTTTGCTTTCATCTCTTCCCTACACGAAGGTCTAATCCCTTGGCCATGTTGCCAAATCCTTTTCTTTAGATGAAAGATGGGACAAGAAACAACAGATGGATATAAACCAACGACGCAGCGCGGAGAAGTCATGAGACAATCTGGTGCCACCATGCTCAAGATATTCCTCCTTGCAGTTTTCTGCAGGCTCTAATTTCTGTAGACAGCTGCTTGGGGAAGGTTCTCAGAGGTAGGTGTGCCGTAACTCCCACAGCTTGGGAATCTCTGGGCTAGAGGAAAGAGGATATTTTTTTTCTCCTTATGTTCCAGAACTCAGTGAAGTCCTACATCCTACACAGAGTACATCTCTGCTGAGATGTTTTTCTAATCCCACCTGCGGTGTCTCTCCATTCCTGTCCATCCCCAGCACTGACAAGGTTACTTGGAAGTCCACATTACCACCACAAACGGCTGAGAGCTGCAGGAACTTCCCAGGAGGCCTAAAAGAGAAAAGAAACTCAAGCTGCAATAAAAATAATCTCTACATATTAAAAACTTTTTTCAGCAGGGTGATAGTCAATCTAGGAGAAGACTTCTGAGTAATCTCCTGAGAGAGGGACGTTCCATCAGAAACCACGAATTCTTCCCTCCTTGTGTCGCGGTGAAAACTGCAAAACTCTCAGTAACATCAGTGCAATGAAAAAGGAGAGTTGCAAATGTCCCATGAGCCTCACGACAATCATCTCTCTATTAAACATATTCTGCTGCTTGGGCTGAAAAGACAGCTCAGAAATCCTCCATGGGGCCACCAGCACCAGGGGAACAGTGAGTGACAGGAGCCAGACAATAAAAAACTTGGAAAAGATGCAGTTCCTCCACCTCCAAGAAACTCAGTTGCTTTGCTGGAGGTTGCCATCAGCTGCCACCAGCCTTATCTTTTGATCTGTGGGCACCTTCCAAGCTCATGGGAGATGGTGGGGACGCAATCTACTTTCCTACAGAATAAAGAATCAAGGTCTTGGCTGTTATCATGTTCTGTGAGATGTGAAATCATGGGTGTATTCTGATGGCTGGCTTCCTTTTGAATTGACGTATATTTATTTTTAATTTTTTTTTAATGGTTTTGAAAAAAAAATAATGTACTACCAAGAGGTTTAATCATGGAATCACAGATTTATTTGTGTTGTGGGTTGGAAAGGAAATGGAAGAACATCTCATTCCAAGTCTCCTTCCACTATCCCAGGTTGCTCCAAGCCCTGTCCATCCTGGCCTTGGACACTTCCAGGGGTCCAGGGGCAGCCACAGCTTCTCTAGGCCCCTGTGCCGGGGCCTCACCACCCTCACCATCAACAATTTTTTCCTACTATCTAATCTAAACCTGCCCTCCTTCATCTCAAAGCCATGTGAAACCACTTTTGTTGTCACCAATACCCTCCTTGTTTCTTAGCATAGTTTCCAGGAGGATTTGCTCCATGATCTTGCCAGAAAAAGAGGTGAGACTGACAAGACTGTAATTCCCTGGGTCTTCCTTTTTCCTTTTTAAAAAACGTGGATTATACAGGTTCCTTTTCCAGTCAGTGGGAATGATGCCAGACAAGGGAACTGAAGGTGGGTGAACTATTTCAGATGGCTGATGTTGATGGCACAGAGAGATCAACCCATCAGGAGCATTTGTTCACATTCACGATAGATTTGTCTGTCTACATTTTCTCTGAGCTAATTCTCTGTCCACATTAGAATATAGGAGTTGCAATGCAAGAATCAATTAATGCTTCATTAAAGTATATTTTCAGAAGTGGGCAATATTTATTCCATTGGGAAAATGGAGTGTTTTTATTTTCCCTGGTTTCCTCAAACACTCACTTCTGAAATTTTCTTATTAATGTTCAATTTATAGGTTGATGACCCATGTCATTCCTGTACAAAATACAAGTTTTTCCTGCTTGGCCCACTCCCTCTTGGAGATGCTGCTGGGAAGGGCAAGCAGAGATTTCTGTGCTGGATCTTTTCCTTCTTTCATAACCTCACACCTTTCTGACAGGTGCAAAACCCTAGAGGGTGTTGAGATTAAATTGAAACACTTCCCAAAGCCTTGCAGAGGTGCTTACGTGAAAGGAACCACTGCTAAATTTTCCACAGGCTGAACTCAGTTTTTGCCATCAGTAACCACTCCTTTTCCAGTCAAAACAGCAACACAAGTTTAATTTATTTAGCTCAAAGGGTGCAAAGACATTCACTGAAAACTGAATGAATGGTGAAACTGCAATGCAAAAGTAATCTGAAAACCTGAAGAGACACTAAGGTGAGTTAAGCTCTTTGCTGTGGTTCAGAAACCTCCAGCAGAAACCAAGAAAACTGATGCTGGGAGAAGCTAAAGGATATTTCATCCCTACATAAACACCTGGATCTCATTCATGAGGTAGGTGTCAAGTCTACAGGACTTGAGTTTCTCACTGAAGAGAGGCAGATATTAACATAAAACATAGTATTAAAGACTAGAAATGTCTTTTTTTTCTTTTTACTAGGCAAACTGAACATTGATATTTGCATAGAATTAGCTCTTTTCAGCCTCAGATCAACAACATTTTTAATCTGCATGTGAACCTGAAGAAGAGACTTGTGCAGACACTCCCATGGAGACACACCAGGATCAAACCTGTTCCCACGTGGCAAAAAACAGTGGAAAACTTCTACCTCTGCTATCCTGGCCGTTGGTGTGCCAAACTTACCCATTTAGATAGTCAGAATTTTATTTCGGAATTAATTGAAATGGAAGAGCTGCAGTGAGGGTTTCATCATCAGGAGGGAAAACAGACAATTTCCCAGACCAGAACAGATCAATTTAATATCTGGCAGCCTAGAGGGTTTCTCTTCCTTAAAAAATCAACCCACTTTTCCTTCAGATCCAGTCATTAGCACTTGAGTCCATGACAACCCTTCCCAGCTGATCTTTAGGACTGTATAAACACTGCTCTAACAACTCTGACAGATTTCTTTTTCTTTTTGAGGGAAAGGACACATCATGGTTTACAAGAAACTGTGTTAGATGCCAATTAAGCCAAGAAATTTTGGAATTTCTGTAACGAGGATAAGGCCAGTATTCAAAACTTTTCTTTTGCAACATGGTATAGGAGCCTAAAAAACCCCAAAACTGAAAAACTACCAAAAAAAAAAAAAAAAAAAGAAAAAGGAAACAGGGAAACAAGGAATCTGGTCTTCTGCTTTAGTAACCCAGAAGTCCCAACACACTCAAGAAAAACTATCTCTTAGGGCTGCAGGACTGTCCTGCTGCTCCACTGCCTGCAGGAGCTCCTGGGATCATCAGGGAATTGTTTCAGGTCAGTGCCTGCAGTCACGTAGGACATGTCTGGACACCAGACTTTTGCTATTGGTTTATGGGATGGTTACTCAGGTTCCATAAAGATGGGACTGTGAAAATTACAAAGACAGACACAGCTCAACCCATTCCCCACTGCTCATGGGCACAACACACCAGGACAACTCAAGGCCACTGTCCTAGGTTACATGGAAGGTGTAACCAAAAGTATGTATTCTTTTACCATCTCCATAAGCTGTTAAAACAGGTGGGGCAGTGTTCTTTGTGTTCAGCATGACCCAGTCCTGATAACACCATCGGGGCTATCTCTGCTCATGGCCATCAATGTCCCCAGGAGTGACCCAGCCCTGATAACACCATCGGGGTTATCTCTGCTCATGGCCATCGAGGGCTCCGGGAGTGACTCATAATCCCATTGTGAGATGCCCTACCCAGAGGGGAGGAACTGAACATTCCTACCTGCGTATGAACTGAGACCCTAGAACACCGGGGTACCTTTCCCACTGATCCCCAGAGGAGAAGAGCTCAAGAGCCACCACTAGACCTCCAGAGAACAACGAGATCCTTCTACAAGATCACCTCTTCAACAAGAGCACATCCATCACTCCAACGGGACTGCAGCCACCATTTTAACTGCACTGCTAGCACCACCCTAACAGGGTGCAGGTTGTACTCTGACTTTGTCTGTCTAAACCGTTGTTTCTGTATTAATGCCTTGCTCTAAATATTAGTGTAGAACTGTTATTCCTTCTCCCATATCTTTGTCTGTAAGCCCCTGATTCCAAAGTTTTAATAATTTCGAGGGAAGGGGTCACATTATCCATTCTAAGGGAGGCTCCCACCTTCCTTAGCAAGACACCTGTCTTTCAAACCAAGACAGCCACTCATAATTCAAAAGTTTGCCTTGGCCACAGGGGCACAAGTGTCCCTCTTGTTTGTGCAACAGGCAGCCTGCTCACCTTTGGCTGCTTTCCCATCAAAAAACTCAGGAGAAGGCTTTAAAGATTTTGAGAAAGCTCAATTTCCACTGAGGGACACTGCAGGAAGTTACACTGTCAGTAAGATCTGAGGAAAGCTGCTGGGCATTTTATTTTTTACCTGCAGTATACATTGTAAGCCAGCGACAATCTAAATCTTCCCTGGGTAAATGACCGCCCAAGAAATGCTACCAAGGGCATTTCATCTGGAATTCTGAACACATATCAGAGTCTGAAGAGCTTCAGGATAGTCCTGAAGATGATAATCAGAACCAATAGAAGTATTTTGAAGTGAAATTCCAAAGAATAAGTGTAAGAGGAAAGAAGTAAAAGAGTAGAAATAAAGATTAATTTCTTTTCCTCTTGCCTTGTACCTTTGGAGGGCTATGAGTCAGAATGAAGAGTTATTCTCTAAAAACACATTTGGGGGACTGGCTACAGGTAGGCAAGAAAGGAATGACAGACCTGGGAGAAAATCAGATGTTGTCTTCAACGAAGCTGGAGAAGGAGAACCGTCTTCAACAAACTTCCAGGTTCCAAGCGAAATGTGAATGTGGGATGTCAGCAGGACTTTAGCTGATGAAAACGCTTCATAATTTATGTATTTCTTCTGTTCCATAGTACACCCTCCTTCAATTCAGCTGTTCCTTCATTAGACCAAATGCTGGTGCAAGTCTCTGTGGATCAGCTACATCTGGCATATGAATATATAATTATATTTCTCTGTAAGTGTCCAGGTAACTGTGACATTTGGTATCTAAGAAGATGATGTTTTATCTAGGTCAAGCTGAAAACAATCAAATGGAAAAGAAAAGCCTACTAGAATTAAAATAAGGACATGTTCTGGTCATCAGCTCTTTGGAGGATGTATTTTTGTTGACCTACCTCACTCAGCTGCTGTTGGGGAAGAAGAATGGAAGAGAAATAAATGCATGAAAAGTGGTCTCAGAAGTGTTTCGTACAGATCAGCTTCTTAGAGGATTGTGGGAGCATAGATTTGCCTCACATCCTTTCAAAATCCACCATGTTTACACTTTCAAATTAACCTATTTCATAACAGATTTGGAACTATTACTTTTACTACCTTGCACAAAAATAATTAAAAAATAAAAGTGAAGCTTTAAAATGCTTATACATTGTCAATTGTATAAAAATTATGATCAAACCTCTTGGACAATTTTTTTTGCAAGATCCTAAAAAGTGAAAGATTTCCAGATATACATCAAATCAGAAGGAAGCAGGAGCTTCAGCCTCACATGTTTTCTCTAAAAGAGATCAAAGGAAGAATCTCAAATTTGGGCACTCTGAGATTTGAGAAGAATTGAACTCCAGGTCTGGCATTTGCAATTCTGACCCAGGTCTACATTACTCAGAAAAGCATGATCTGAATTTCCTTCTCAAACCATGCCCCGAGCAGGCTGAACTCCATTCCAAAGAACTCTGCTCTGCTCTATGGAAGCAAAAATATTTCAGGCAAAAATAAGGCTCTGAATCACTGCCTGAAATTCATCTTACCTTTGCTGGAGGTCCTGAAGTTCGTTCTCATTGCCCTCCCATACACATATGAATTTTTAATCTGGCGAGGAGTGGTGCCTGTACTGCTGAGAACTGGAACTGAATGATGAGTTGAACTCATCTAATCAAACTTGCTTTCCTGCACAACATCAAATTGTCTGCTCTGGTTGCCACATTCCTGCCATCTGCCCCTCTGGAAAGTCTATTATGTTCACTACCATCCCTTTAATGATGTGGAAGAACTCATGGTCTGGGCGTCTGGAGGTTTCTCCTCAGCACCAGGAGCTCTGGGCATGCACTCCCAAGTTCTTCTGCACAGAAATATGGTGAGGATGGATGGATGTGACTTTTGTACCGAGGTCAATGTGATTTTCTGGGCAGGCTTACGAGGGCTGACTCAAATCTGATTTTACTGTTATGATACCAAATGTCATTTAGCTAATCACGGCTCTAATTTTCACACAGCACCTTCTGGCCACAGGCAGCCATGGAATTTCAGAGCTACTCCATGGAAGTAGGTATGGGAGTTATCCGACCATGCATTGGCCAAAAAGGGAAATGAATAAAAGGGAAAAAGCTCCCAAAATGTAGCTGGAAATAGCTCAGCAGAAAGCTGGTGAGCAAAGGCGCAGACACACATGGCAGGGCTTTGAGGTTGGATGGGGCTTGAAGCAATCTGGTCTGGTGGAAATTGTCCCTGCCCATGGCAAGGGTGGGACTGGATGGTCTCGAAGACCCTGCCCAGCACAAACCACTCTGTGATTCTCTGCTTGTAAAACATGCTGGCTCCTGATTTTGCCGAACACATTAAGGCTCCCAGGAATGTGCCTTTCTCCCCTCACTGAATCAATGCCTGGAGGAAGTGGATCCCTGTACATCAGGAAACGAACCCTCAATATCACTGCATGCACACTCTTTATTTACAACTCTGGATCCACCCCTCAGCTGCTTTGCCCAGCGTTTTCCTAATCCTTTCATTCTCTTCCCTGCACAAAAATACATCAATTTATGCCCTTGCTCATCACCAGCCTGACTTACCCCTGTGTTTATGCAGCTTGTAGCTCTGACCTTTCCAGTGACTTGAACATCTGTAGCATTTTCTTGCATTAGAAGTTCCACAATCGCCTTTTCTGTCTCATACTCACTTGCCTTTATCTTTGCCTGGGCTTTTATTCTCCTAACCATCACCCCAAAGGGGTCAGCAACCCCAGCCCTGGGCAAAGCTTTTATAAAGGGCTTGAGAAACTCACAGTTGTTCCACCTTTTAAGTTTTATTGATCTCTATAAAAAGCTCAGCTGCTCTGTTAAGGGCATTATGTGGATGAACGCACACAAATGATGATTCCAGCCAGAGAAGGGAAAAAAAATAAAAGGAATAATGTTGAACATTTTAAACTGTTCAATGGGAAAAAAACTAGGCACATAATCAGAGTTGTACTTTGGCTTCCAATCCTCATTCTCTTGTCACCATCTTTTGAGATGTCTCCCTGCTCCTCTCAGGAGTTGGTTTGTGGCTCAGGAGAGAGATTTGAAGGTGTTCAAGTGCCCAATGATGTGTGGAGGTGCCTGGAGGAAACTTCAGACCTGTTTTCACCTGAGTTCCGCACAAATATTAAGGATCCAGTCTTTAAAGATCCATCTGGAGATGTCCATGACAGGATCCACATTGTCTTTGTCTTCTTCTGTGCTCCACAGAGGGACATGGACACGAGGAGTGACTCAGATTTAAGCTGGGCTGAGTCACCCCTGAAAGATGCTGAGCTATTCTACCAAAAACCCCTCCAATCCTCATCACTAAAAGGATAATAAGCTTCCCATCCTTGTCTCTGTGTGTGTTCGACTTGTCTCCTCAGATGGCAGTTTGCTTGGGAGGGAATTATCTCTGACTAAGTATTTTCAAGTGGCACAAAGCATAATGTAATTAATCACATTTTGTTCAATAATGTAAATTAGGAAAACAACAACAAACACTCTGAAAATTTAGCAGTTTTTGTTTTTTGGAAGAGTTGGCCTGAAAGCCTGCCTGTGACCCTTGGGGAAGCTTTGGGACAGGGTGCAGTCTCCACCCAACAAAAATACCCAATTCCATAGCACATTTATGGCTACATTTTAGTAACTCAGAGAAACTCGCAGCAAAATAACAGAGACAGCAATTCAGGTGGGCGCATCTGAGATGAAAGAGTAGAGGAAAAATACACACAATAGGTCTATAAAGAGACAATTAATTGAGGGAACAAACTGAAAAGAAATCAATGCAGGTCCACCCCTGGGCTGTGCCACTCAGCTTCTGATTCTGCCTTTGTCATGGTGTCACTGGCAACCACCAGGTGCCCCAGGGATGTATTCAGCATAATTCAGTCTCTTATCATCAACAAGTGAGATTAGGTGAGCTGTATGTCAGAATTATCTTACAGAAGATGAAAAAACCCACCTGCTTTCCAGGTACATACAAAGAGAATGTTCCATCAGGACCTTCCTCTGGGCAATTTAGCAGTTACAGAAGTTAGTAAAGCAAGCAAACTATCAATTGTGTCTTAATTTTTTTCCTCTGGAAAAAAAAAAGCAAATCGATACACAATTAACTAAAAATATGCTGTAATAAAAATGCTCTTTTCAGTGCTAGGAAATACTGAAGTGCAGTTTTCCTCCTAGAATAAAGACCTCTTAACTTCCAACTAAAGCAACACCATTTTATCATCCCTTTCTTCTTTCTGAGCTACTCCCATGGTCACTGTCGTGGGCAGTCCTTGCTGTCCTTTACAGCAGGTCCACTGCTCTCTTCTCTATTCGTGTTCTCTTCTTGCCATCAGCACCATAAAATCAGAGAATAATTTGGGCTGGAAGGGACCTTAAGCACCATTCTGCTCCACCCCCTGCCATGGGCAGGGACACCTTCCACTCGACCAGGTTGCTTAAAACCCCATCCAACTTGGCCTTGAGCATTTAATCAACATTTTCAGACTCACCTTCCGAGGAAATCCATTTCAAGCTGGTAAAACAGGGATTGTTTCTGCCTGTTCCTCTCCCCAGCAGCTCTGAATTCTTTGGCTAATTTCAGATAACTCTTGACAAACACAGGAAGCTGGAGGAGAGCCTCATGCGAAGAAGTGGCTGTTGCATGTCAGCTTTTATTAGCTAATAAGGAGCCCACGTCTGAGAGGTACAATCAGAAAGGTATTTTGAATGCTCACAACTGAAAGGAAAGCTTTGATCATACCTTGGGTCAATCAAGAGAGACAAATCCAGGGGATTTCACTGATCAAAAAGGTTTGGGTTTGCAAAATCATTCTCTACCATTTCGAAAGGTGCAGCTGCTGCCAGATTAAGAAAATCAAAGCCTGATTTGTGTTGCCAGCAAAAGGGACAGTCCCACTTGCGCTGGCGTCCTCGGTGGTGTGTTCACACAGCCTCCTACGTGCCAGGTCTGGCGAGTGTGGTCACACACGGGGACTGCTGACTCACTGATCCAGCAGAAAACCACAAATTCTCAAAAGGAAGAGGCAGAGGGAAAGGTGATCCCATCTGTGCTCACATCCGTGGAGAGAATACTGTGCCTTTGGCTCTGCAGAAAGCAACTTAAGCCACACGTAAAGTCACAAACTGGCAGTTTCCTGAAAGCCCTGGACAATGATTGGTCCCTTTTTTCCCTAAACCATGGATTTTTACACAAAGCCGTGGGAACTCACACTGGGAAAATTGTGGGAATTAATGCTTGAAGGTGGAGCTGGTACAAAAGGAGCATTAAAGTGATCTTGGGACCAGTGGTGTTTCATTCCGTACCTTTTCTGACTGCATCCAATCCACTCAGCTCCCTCTCTGCAGTTTTCCCATGCTGATTCCTGTGGGGAAATTACTCTTGTGCAGGATTCAGCACCCAAGGAAGGTCTCTGCCTGCTTTCCCACCCCGTGGGCACCACGAAAACCTCAAGGCCACTATGAACATCCCTGATGCTTCATCTGTCAAGAGGTGCCCTGCAGTGCAGGGAAGATCCCCATGCTGTGTTAAGGGATGGCTTGGAAAAACGATTGAGGGGAAACAGGAGCAGATTATAAAATCATGAGGAGCCAGAAGATACTGAATAAGGTAATAACCATTTAAACTTCCTTCTAATCCAAGGAACCCACCACAAACACCAGGAGAGACTGTCTCATGTGAACTGTGCTAATTGTGGAAGCTCTTTGCTGGATGTTGCTGCTGGTGCTTGCATGGATTTGAGAAGTGTTTGGACAAATTCACGAGGGAAAAATCCACACGGTGCTGTCTGGTACCATCACCCCAGCTCTTGTTCAGAAGGTGTCTGAGTCCTGCCCAGCTTGGGGTACCCCAGGGATGTATTTCCAGTGCATTTACTCAGCTCTTGCCCTCCCCTTGACATCTGCTTTGGCCTCCCAGGGCTGCACTGTCCTTGGCTGCAGCTGTGCCATCCCAGGGAAAGGCTCCTCCTCAGAAGTCTGAGGGATCCCACAGTGGGAACTGCTCGATTTTCTGCCCCCAGCTCACTTTGGGCTGTTCCCCTTGGCAGCATCCCTGTCCCCCCCTCTCTCATCTGCTCAGAAATCGCTTTCCTGAGCCACAAGAGGAAATTCAGGCCCCCGACACCCCCTGCCTTGTCCTGCCCTTCCCTCCCCTCCTTCCCTCCCAACTTTCCCTGCTTTCCTTGTCCTGTTTTCCACAGCAGGCAGCCCACCCCAGCAGAGAGATGCCAAACAAAGGGGCTGACGCTAATTTTGTTGCCCACCAGCTCCTCCAAGTTCTGCCAGAACTTTGTTATTAGAGCTGCTGGGATTTTTAAATTCCCTTTTAACCCCCCCCCCCCCCAGCTTTTTGTTGAACAATTGCCATTAACAGGGAAGGATCTTGGTCTCTGTTTAAGACCACTGTGAATCAGAGCGGAGAATGTTAAAATTCAGATTGGGGCTGAATTTTATCCCTTTTTTGTCTCTTTTTCTGCCCTCTACTGCAGCTGGTGGGGGAAAAAAGAGAAAGCTCAGCCTAGGAAGGAACAGAAGGAAGATCCAGAGGAGGATGCAGCTGAACCTGCCCCACACACCTTGTGCCCACCAGCAGCACCAGCAGCTCCCCCACACCCCACGAGATGACAAAGGAACCTTGATTACTGACTCACCACGCCAGCTGAACGAGAGGGGAGGGAGGAAAATAATGCATTTCTAATGGTGGGCTCCGAGCCTGCCGGGAGATTGGCTGGCATTTCGGCAGCTGAGGGGGTGCCCTGTGCCTGAGCTGTCACACTGACTCACCTGCCGCAGCAGCAGCGCTCAAAGGCACCGCGGCACGAGTGGGAGAGGGAGAAGCAGGGCTTGGAGGGAGATGTACACCCCACAGATGTGCCCAGGGAGGGTCTCTGCTCCCTCCCCTCCCAGTTCAGCCCTGCAGGTGCACATTTGCCTTTCGGGTGTCGCTCACTGTCCTTCATTTGGAAGCAGGAGAAAAATTTGTGTTATTTCTCAGGTCCCCTTGATGCCTTAAACAGGCTGGTAAAAATATGAAGCAGACACAGTAGTACAGGGAAAAGGGAATTTACCTCGGTTTAATAGGATCCTAGGTGCCCAGACTCATCAAAGGTGGAAAACACACCATGGAGTGAACGACGAGCTGGAACTCTCCCCGTACAACGCGTACCAGATTTTTATGGACTTCACAAAATTAGCATATCTACTTAAAATCCCCCAATAAGAAACTTAATAAATGAATAATTGCCCCCTATTCTAATGACCTCCCCCCAAATGAGACTACAGCCTAGCTTACAAAAACATGTTCCAAGAGAGAATAGGTTGGAGCCTCTGGTTCTGAGATAATGTGAATGTTTGGTCTTCCTCGCTTTGCAGGACCCCAAACTAAGCTAAATCTCAGACTACAAGGGTTATAAACATGCAGGGCTAAAGTACAAGGAGCGTTTGTGCAGGGTACAAGGAGTGTGTTTAGAGGGTAACAGGGAAGGGAAAGGGTATAAAAATATACAAAAAGGGTATAAAAAGAAAATACAAAAATCACCGGCATCACCCTCAGCTTTCTGCCCACGTTTGTCGCAGGATAAAATGGCATGAGGAAGTTCAAAAGTGAGAAAGACAATTGTTCTATCTCACTTCACCAAAATATCCCTTTTTTTCTGTTTTCAGAAAGTGTTTTCCTGGGTGCTGGACTCAGCCTTGGGACAGGAGCATTTTCCCCTCACCAGGGGCTGACCATGACCATCACAGGTGAGTCAGTGCAGTCCCTTGTCCTGAATATGGACCCAGGAGAGAAATTCTGATTTCTGCAGGAGCTTCCAACTCCCTTTCCGATATTCATAAGTGATTCCAGCACACTATGGATAAAATCAGTGTTCATTTTAACACCAACTACCTTTTCTCTTTGGGAATTTTAGGGCCATGGGGTGAGTTCCTGTTCCTACCTTGGGTGCTGCTCCATCTTTCTGCCATCCTACTTCTATTTCCTTTTCCCCTGAATATTTTTCACGCCATATTTGGCCACTCCAGCTCATCTCCATATGTTATTCTCTCCATCCTTGCTACTTCCTCCTGCTTTTGCAAATCCCCTATATGAAAAAACAAAGATACCTGAGTATCTGCCTTTTGCATTGACAAATCATCTGAAAATAAATGGGAAAAAGGGGGAGCACTCCTATGTTTTTTTCCTCCTATTTTGTTTCATGAGCAGACAACTTCTGCATTAAAACTTTATCCACTGCTCAGGGCCCCGTCCGCTCACCTCGCCACTAATGGCATCCTCAAAGGATTCAGTCTCTGCTCTGAAGCTGTGGGAATGCAGCCCTGAGTGGAAAAGGAGAGCTTTGATATGGGGTTATCAAGAAATCAGTAAGGAAGGGTGAGGTAAAATGCCTCTGGGTCTGAGAAAAGAACATCAGTGGCTCAGAGGGGTGGTAGGTAAGAGTTAATGAGCAGGAGAATGGGGTTGATAACCACTATGAACCTTTGGATTCCATCACCTGGCTGATTAAAACACCTCTTGCCCTGCCATGGGCCCTTGGAATGCAGACCCCAGCCCCACAGTGAGCTTTTAGTGTGTGTTTGCAGCTCTCAAATGCTTCCAGATTAATAAGAGTCATGAATGATAATTGATAACTGTACACTCTAATAAAATTCCTCACATTTCCAGTCCTCCTACAATCCCAAAAGCATCAGAATCCCCAGAACATTATTATTCAGGACATTAAACCCTCAAAGGAGAAATCTAAGAGTGTACAAGCTGCAAGCCCCAGGACTTCCATCCAGCACAAACAAAAACTCAATGAGTGAGAAAGAAACCACTAATTCCAAGGAATTTTGTTCCTCCTTCCAGTACTGTAAGTGGATGGTGAAGCTTTTTCCTTTCTCCCTACACAGAGGACTCCAGTGTTTGATTTCTACCCTGAGGCCTTGTTTGCTGCCTTGCTTCTGAATCAGACTTGACTGGCACAAGTGTGATTGGGGAAAGCTTGCAGTTGGCTCACTCCTGGCAAGAGGAAAAGGAAACAAAAGGAAAAAAAATAGAGGGGGAAAAAAACCCAGAAGAAAGAAGGAAGGGAACACCACAAAGGAGTTTAAAAGTTTGGGGAAGTGTTGGTAGCTCTATGTTCATTTCCAAGGGTTGCTCCTTTCATATCCAATCAATACTGAGCTGGGAATAACTCCCCAGGATTGATGTGCACACTACACTGAGTTATTTAATTTCAGCTTGTACTGGAAAATCATTTCAGCGGTGCTTCCTGGTGACTGGTACTGTTCCTTCCACCTCTGACGCACTGGGTTTGGCTGGGAAGCTCTGCAGAGAGGAGAGAATGGAATTAAAAACACCAGAGAAAAGTCAAAGTAGAGAGGAACCCTTCAAAAAGAGGGAATGGGGGAAGATGAGACAAACACATGGCAAAAGGGAGAAGAGAGGAGCTGGTGTTGTGCTGGAAGTGTGGTTTATTGTCCAGAACTCAGCTGGTTTTCACTTGGGTTTGATTTTTCTGCCTATTTTCCGCAAGCGTTGGTGTCTCTGGTTTGCTGGATTATGGTTTGAACATTTTTCTCCGCAGGGTTTGCTTTCATCATCCCAAACTGGGGAAGACTGGAGCTGCCCACACTCTCCTGTGCCAACTCCAAGATTTATATTGCATAGGAGTTCTTACCAGAGGCCAATATCCCTGTGTCAGTATTGTCAATCTCTTCTCTGCTATGAGAAGTTATTTTTAGTGGAGGGAAGACCCTGTCTGGCAGCAGAACAGTTCACTTTGCTCAGCTCTTCATTCCAACAGCCAAATTTGATAAGCAGAGCTGTGCTTTTCTTCAGGAAGTCACAGGTCAGACATTTTCCTGACGTGGTACCAAGCTGGTCGGAAAGGAAGAGTGACACAGATGGAAAACAGGGTGGTTTTGGGAGTCATGGATTTATCTTCACTGCCTGGGTGAGTGCTTCTCCCGCACCTTTGCTCCAGCAGAACAACCTCCTGGTCCTGCTGCTGTGTGCTGTCCAGTGTGGGATGGTGGGGATCCATTCTGCTTTCCCTCACAAACGCTGGGAATTGACCTCCAGCAGTTCAGGGGAGGGGATTCTGCCCCTTTGCTCTGCTCAGGTGAGATCCCACCTGCAGAGCTGCTCTGGGGTCCAGCACAGGAAGGACATGGAGCTGCTGGAGAGAGTCCAGAGGAGGCACCAAGGTGATCAGATGGATGGAGCAGATCTTCTGTGAGGGAAGAGAAAGAATTGGGGTTGTTCAGCTTGGAAAAGAGAAGGCTTTAAGGGCCTTCCAGTAGCTGGAGGGAGCATAAAAGAAAGTTTTGGAGAGACCTTTCACAAGGATATGGAGTGACAGGACAAGGGGGAATTGCTTTAAGCTGAAGGAGGGCAGGGGTTAGGTTGCATATTAGGAGGAAGTTTTTGGCTGTGAGGGTGAGGAGGCCCTGGCACAGGGTGCCCAGAGAAGCTGTGGCTGCCCCATCCCATCCGAGGCCAGGCTGGATGGGGCTTGGAGCACCCTGGGATAGCGGAAGGTGTCCCTGTCCATGGCAGGGGCTGGAATGAGATGATCTTTTATGTCCCTTCCAACCCAAACCATTCCATCATTCTGTGACCTTCTCCAACAACGTGTTGAGTGTCTGGCACCGTGAACCCACAGTCTGACAGTTTTCCAAGGAAACCTACAAGCAGCAGGTTCATGGAAACGTGGCAGGGATGCAACAGTGCCTTTCCTTTCTCCTTTTCCAGGACCCAAGTTCTGGGTTGTGAGACCTAATTGTCATCTACCTTGCTGTCCATCCTTTTTTCACAGGTCTCTTTCAACATGAGTTGCTTCTTAGATTCTCTTTTGCATTACATTGACACATTTGAATTTATTCCTCTATATCTCCTCACACTCGACATAATTTCAGTCTTTTCTGCCACCAGTTCTCAATTATGATCCATCCCATCTACTTTTCTTCCTTTGCTCGTTGGTTCAACCCTTAGTGTTTCAGGCACCTTTAAAAAAGAAGTCATGAATATGTTAAGAACTGACTTTAGAGCTAAGATAATTAAAACCTCTGTGGGTCTTGTTTCTATTCCGTCCTCTATGCTATGCCTGACCTTCTACTTGCAGTTTTTTTACCTGGTTTCTAATCTGCACATTTGTGGAAATAAATCCAAACTTCCCTAAATTAATGCTTTGAGGAAGTTTTGTGAGACACATAGGCTTTTTGACATTTTCTGGGTCTGGATTAACCCTTAATGCAGCAGAAAAATGTTCCTCAGATTAATTTGCTGGACTGCTGCTCCTCCTCTTGATCTTTGTTGATAGATGGATCTTGTGGTGTTTTATTTTATTTTCTGCTGGATTTTCAGCTTGCTCCAGAGGAAGCCCAGGGTAGGACTGAAGTGTCAATCAGCTTCCCCACCAGCTGGCTTGTGAATAATCAAAGCTTTAGCCATGCATAACTAACATTTTATAAGGATGTCCTGGACGAGCGCGGTGACAAAAAGTCCTCCAAGTCTCTCCCTTCCTATCCCTCTCACCAAGAACTTAATAAATCCTTTTAGCCACCACAGCAGCCGCTCCCAAACCCTACAGAGAGACGCAAGGGGCTGACCTTCTTGCCTCCGCTGGTGTCAGAATCAGCGTAAGAAGTTCCTCTCCCACACACAGCACTCGGCTCTCCACTCCTTATCCCACTGGGAATGCAGGCACAGCACACGCCCCCACATCCATTGCAGGCAGTCAAACACACCAGGCAAGATGCTGTTACCTAGGCAATGGTTATCACAAGTCTCTGGGAAGGGAGCTGGAGGAGAGGTGCAGGACAACGCAGGACTGGGGAAGGAGAAAATAAAGCCACCACGAGAGATCGAAACCGAGATATAAGGCCTGGAGTGCTGTGATAGGGGCACCAGCTGGCACTGGGAGATTGAGTGTTGAAAGTTTTTTTTTTTTTTAGAATTTTTTTAAACAGTTCTGTGATGGACAGGAATGCTTTGACTCTGATTTCTTACCAGCCTGAGAAATACTGCCAGGTTGTAGGTTTGGGGTCTAACCTTTGCAGAAGGGCAGGCTGCTGGTCAGACCCACTGTGGTGTCATGGCTGGTCACGATTTTGGACCAAGGCTTGTCCTTCATACTGCTGGGCCTGAGGAAAATCCATGAGGAGGTATTGCCTGAAGCTTTTTTTTTTTAAGATTCCCTATGGAAAAAGTGTCTTTTTTCTTGCTGCTATTCACCCCAAATTCTGTCTCTTCAAACCAGCCCCAAAGAGAGTAATGAGTTGACGGCACAACCCTCCCAAAACAGAGATCCTTGTTAGGAAAGTTGATCCCAGGCATCAGTACTTGGATCACACAGGGATAACACAAGAGTGCAGCTGCAGTGCTAATGAGCATATCTGGGAAGCCTCAAAGCCTTTCAGAGGCAACATCTGAACTGTTTTATGGTGTGTTTAAGAACAAATTCTTCCCTGTGAGGGTGGTCAGGCACTGGCACTCATTTCCCAAAGAAGCTGTGGCTGCCCCTGGATCCCTGGAAGTGTCCAAGGCCAGGCTGGACAGGGCTTGGAGCAACCTGGGACAGTGGAAGGTGTCCCTGTCCATGGTAGGGGTTGGAACAAGACAATCTTGAAGGTCCCTTCCAACCCAGGCCATTCTCTGATTATGATTTCAGCCACAGCAGGATTGTTTAAATGCTCTCTGCATGGAGCTCAGTGGGCATCATGTGAATGTAGGAGACAAAACACAATGAAATCCTTCCCCTTCCTCTCCAAGCATTTGTGTGTGATGCTTGTGAAAATAAAGGAAACATTGGGAAGTGGGGGAAGACAAAGCGCTGCTTGCAGGTTTTGCTGTCAGTTGTTTTCAAACCGATAAGAAAGGAAATGTGGAAAAGAGGGCTTTAAAAAGAAAGGGGAAAAAAACAGAAAACACTCCCCACACACTTAAAAAAACAACAAGAAACCTCCCCTCCCCAGCAGCTCAATGTCACAGGGCAGGGAGGCATTTTCCTCGCTTGCAGCATTTCCTGTGTCCGCCTTCCCACTGGGTCTTTCTGGATTTGTGAAAGGGAAAGGATGTTGTGTACAAAAGGGACCAAGCTGCCTGGGCGGAAAAGCGATGGGGGAGGACCAAAGAGAGGGAAAAAGGAGTCAGGAATAATAAAGGACACACAAACATCTTGCGCTAAGTAGAAGGGTTTGGAGCACTTAAGCATTTAAGCCCCTTGTTGGATTGTTTATTCTTGCCCAAAACAAGAATTGCTGATTGGCGACCAAAACAGCATTTTGATGGTTACCAAGGGGGTGGAGAGAGGGAGGTGGGGTAGGAATGAGGCATTTTCTGTGCATGGCTTTGAGGGAGATTCAGTATGGCAGGAAAAGAGAGGCCTTGTTAACACAGCATCAGGGTGGTCCTTGTGACGGACAAACCAGACAGGAATCCTTGGCATGGCTCAGCAGCACCCCTGCTCTGCTGGGCTGAAAGGCAGGAATCTCCCAGAGAGCCTGGAGAGAGCACTGGGATCCCTCCTGGAGTTAAAGTGAGTGCAGACCAACTCACAGACTTGGGGGGTAAGAGGTTGTTTAAATTCGGGAGTGATGTAGCAGCAGTGGCAGTGAAGCGCACAGGATGGATTAATGGTGTATGGCCTGAAGCAGGCTTTTGGCATATCCAGCATCCCCAGTTTCCAAAATGTCCAGAAACCTCCAGATCCAATCACAAAAGACAGGCTGGAAGGTTCCTAAAACCAGTGCTAGAAGAGGTTACCCTGTTAGCATGGTGTGGCTTGCAGAGGTGTTTTGTCCCCAGTGAGCCCAGCAGTGTGGAAAAAGGTCTCTGTGCTGAGCTTAGTTTCTAATCCGTGTCTCTTCCGTGGTTTGATACAGAATTTCAATCCAGTTTAACTCCAGCACACCAAAATTTGCCACACCAACAAAGAATAGCAGTGCATGATTGCAGAAACAAAATTACATTTGGATGGACATTCCCATCCGCCTTGGATTTACTTTTTGTTGAGCATTTCTTCCAGGGAAATTGCACTGGATGTAGCTAATATAGATAGACCCCAGACTTTTCCAGGCAAAGCTCTTGAACTGCCCAGGGAAGTGGTGGAGTCCCCATCCCTGTGGGGATTTAAAAGAGGTGTAGATGGGGATGTGGTTCAGCGCTGGCTTGGCAGTGGTGGGTTAATGGCTGGACTCAATATCAGAGATCTTTTCCAAGTGAAACAATTCAATGATTCCATGATTCCACAACTCCGTGATTCAAGGATTCTATGAACAGCTCACTAGTGAACACCATGAATTCCTGCCTAGAATATCACCCATTTCTGCGAGATGGAAAGGTTTGCTGGAGCTTTCACAGTCTCAAAATGCATTTCCATACCATGCCTTTTAGACAGCGATGATTTAAGAACTTCTATTCTCTGCCATGAGTCACTTTGTGAAGAAAAATCTGGTGAAATCTGAAAACCTTGATTTCAATTCGAGGTTTGAAGCTTGGCTGTCCTTATCTCCCCCTGCAGCCCATGGAAGAGAGGCCTGACTCGAGAGAAGGATGCAGGGAACTGGTCTTGATTAGGCAGCAATATTTGGGTAGGAGGGAAGCATTCAGTCCATATGAGCATGAACAGCTACCTCTGATTTTAGCACAGGTACCAACCTGAAATCACCTGAATCAGGGCCAGCTCATTGGATTATGTTTCACCACCAATTTCTTTGTGCAATACAGATGAAGCACCCAGGACAGGGCAGGAGAAACAGAATTGAGCTCAAATAACTCATTTCAAAAGCTGCTCCGCAGTCCTTAACCTTGATATATTCCTGCTGCCTTGACAAATCCTTGTCTCTGACTATTAATCATGTTAAGGCAGCCCAGAAGTTGTTATCCCACCATTAACCCTGGACTGCGTGTTCTTTGCTTCGCTTGCAGAGTCTTTAAAGAGCAAGAAGATGCTGCATTTATTCAAACATCTCCAACAAGCACTGTGAGTAAGCAGCCTTTGGTCCTTGCTGAGGAGTTCTAGAGAGCGAATCTTAAAAAATGTAATTTGTGGAGAGGGGTTTTGTGTTAGAACAGTCATCGCTGCTGAGCTCAGTTGAATGGGGAAGGAGGAAGCACGGGTAGAAAAATAAATTAAAAAAAATAAGGAAGTAAATAATATCAGCAAACATAAGGGACCAGTGAGTGATCAGAGCATTTGCATGAAAATGTTAGTGTTGGAAGCAAAATCTTAGAATGTTTGAGAAAGCACAGCTATGTGTTCCTGGACAGGGAATGTGTCGCTTTTGGCTTGGGGTTGGAAATGGATGATCTTTAATGTCCCTTCCAACCCAAACCATCCTGCGATTCTCACCGCCAACATCTGCAAGGCTTCCCAGGCAATCCTGGAGGAGTTATAAAAGCAAGACACGGGAGTACAAAATCTTTACAACAAGTAGGCCAAAGTGTTGGATTTCAGGCTGATAGAAGCTGACAATTTGCAGACATAACAGGTAAATTAGTTACACCAGGAACATTTATCATAATCAGCGTGGAGTGTGAGCAGTCCTCCAGGAGGAACAGCAAATAACCAAAGGAGGATGCTGTCGAATTTTTTTAAGTATTTCCAGAAAAACAGCTACTAAGAAAGAAAAAAAAAAAAACAGACAGGGCCAGGCAAAGACAGAAGAACACTGAGAGACACAGAGACTGGGTCTGAATATCAGCTCCAGCTCTCTTACTGAAAAAGAGACTCCTGAAACAGGGGGGCTAGGAGTTATGAGAAAGTCTCAAAGGTGACTGTGACCAACAGCCCACAACATCCTTTTTAGCCAAAGTTTGTCTGGATCTGATCTGTTCCTTACAATTATTATGTGAAAATTTCTGTTTCATCTCTATCTGATAAAAAAAAAACCCAAACAAACCCACAAGACAAAAATCATAGAAAACATCTTATTTTCTTTCTCTATTTTTCTTCCTTTTAATCAGGCACGAATAAAAAAGGTGCTGCCCGAAATACTAAAGATTTGACTGGAACAGCTGAGCCCTTAACTTGTGAAAGGATCTTCAGCTTCTGCATGGTGACACAAAAATATAAATTTAATTTCTACCACATGCCCACCACACCCCTCTGCCAAGGAGAACACACCTCACACACCTGAGTCTCCAACCCTCCTGCTCTCATTTCTCTGGCTGAAATCTCAGCTCACTGAGAGAATTGATTCAATGTACACTTTTTTTTTTTCTTTTTCTTTTTTTTGCTGATGTTGTTTTATCCCTTGTCTCTAATGGGAATGTATTATCTTTAACTCTTCTCAGAGCACTCAAGATGAGGGGAAAGCTGTTGAAAATAAATTAGACTAAAATAAACTCCGATTGGAAATGCTAAGTACTGCATGTTCCTGCTTTAGGAAAATGAAATACTTCATTCACATTCCTGAAACAGGACTTGGGACCATTTCAAGTGTTGTGACTTTTTTTAAATCCTCCAAAAATAGTGAGCGAGTGTTATAAATTCTTACTTTTCTCATATGATAAGGAATGAATTCATTATTAACAGAGCTTTCCTCTCTATGCATTTAATCAGAGCTGGGCCTCATTAACTAAAATGAACACATATTGTAAGTGATTTTTGTCAAGTGCCTTTCTGACTGGTCACTGGGGACCACCTGAACACATCTATGCTGTAATTAATAATATTGAGATGGCAATGTTGTTGCACATACCACACCTTTAAGGGTGAATTTGGCTTTCTGCTAAAAGCTGGTTTTAGTCTAATTTGGAAAGGAATCGTAGATACAAAGGATGGTTTAGGTTGGAAGGAATCTTAAAGATGATCCAGTTCCACCCCCCTGCTCTAGGGCAAGGACATCTTCCTCTATCCCAGGTTGCTCCAAGCCCCATCCAGCCTAGCCTTGAACATTTCCAGGGATGGGGCAGCCACAGCTTGAGGAATTTTCCAGGGATTTCGATCATTTCCACACAGGCAGAGGGACAGACTAAATTGGGAAATCTGGACGTGATGTGGACTCCACCTTCCTTTGTGTCTCATTTGTCATCTCAAATTTATTTGGCTTAAGCTCCTGTTCCCCTCGTCTTTTTTTCCAAGGACAGTATCCATGTGGATTAAGTTCAGAAAAAACAGTAAAGCACAAGAAATTACATTCTGCAAGGACCCTTCCCTCCAGGAATAACCTTCCATGATGAGCCACAGGATTTTCAAGGGAAAAAGCAGGGGATATGAGGATAGGCAGTGAGGCCCCTGGGGGTACAGAGGTTCCAGAGAAGTCCCTCTCCTATAACTCCATTTGTCCTCTTCCTCTGTATTTTCCCCTCTTTCCCCTCCATTTACCCCACCCCATCTGGTCTCCTTGAACCTTTAAGTAATTCCTCTCTCCCCTTCCTGTCTGCTTCACCTTAAATCCCATGGTTTGTCCTTTCAGGTCACATTGCCCTCCTGAATTGTTCTTCTCTAAAGTTCTCCAGCTGGTACCTGCCATCTCCATCCCTATTTAAACGCTATTTTCTGTGTCCTTGGGGATAAAGGGCCTGGGGATGACCAAGAGCTGCTGCAACCTGAGACACTGAAGTGAAAAGCTTTGAAAATAGAGCAGGGACATCTCATGTCTTTTGAGGTTGCCCCACAGGGGAGTCAGGCAGGGAGTGGGGAAATGAAAGAGCGGAAAGAAGCCTCTGCCACAAAGATTCTTTGCCCCTTACACCTTTTCCCTCTTATTCTTCAGGCTCCTCTACTCCTTTCTTATCAGACATAATGGGGAAGGGTAATGGGGTCGCTGTAGGGGGACTGTGTCCAGCTCCACAGCCTGATAACTTCTGCAGTGAGGTGAAGAATAAGGCACACAGAGCAAATTCCTGCTGAGATTTTGCTGTGTCACTCAGCGCACTTGGCAGAAACACGATGCAAGTCTGAGAACCCTGGGCTGATTAAACTGCAATAAATACCGCTATGAAAAGGATGTTTGTAAATGGTTTGGATCAGTTGTGTTTTAGAATTGTTTAAAAGAGATGAAAATCTTAATTAATGGTTATAAGGAAGTCACCACTTACACCAACCCCTCAGGGTATTGTGGTCCCCCAAATTTTAAAGGGTGATGAAGATGATTGTTCCAAGCTTAGCCAAGGAAAACGCTGTAGACAGCACTGCAAATTGTTTCTTTTGTGTCTCAGCACGCAGTTTCTGTTGTGGTGCTCACAAGTTGTTCCCATCTAATTTTGTTAAGTGACAAGCTCTGACCTTTGAGTTTCTGATAAGCCCCATTTGTTTCACTGATACCCAGCCAAACCTACCCAATTTTTCACTTCGGCCCAGCTGACAGGGCCTGGGTTAGGCTGTGGCTGGGGAGCACTCCAGCTTCTCAGACCTGTCAAGTCCTATATTGAATAAGAGACTCCTCGTGCTGACTCTCACCTTGAGTTACCCAGGAGCCTGGCTGGTGTAAAACTCTTCCAGCCCTGCCCTGCTCTGCACTGCAGCCATCCTGAGCCCTCAGATGATGGTGCAGAGCAGGGGACAGCTCTGGGTGCAGCAGCTGGCAGGACATGGTGCTCAGCAGAGCCATTTTAATGTTGTCCCCTCCCTGCTGCTGCTGAGGTCTGGCTTCCCTCCCTTCAGGCACAGCTGTGCCTTTCCGTCCTGCCTGCAGGAGTGGAGTGGGATGGACAGCAGGAATGGTCAGACATCCCTGAACACACTTTTTCCTTGTGCCAGAACTAAGAAAAGCCCCAGTGAGCGCTGCTGAGTGAGAATTCAACAGCTTGGCCAAGGATCCTCCCTTTTAGACCCTTTGTTAAACCCATGTCTCCCACCCCTCTGAAGAGCAGAGACAAGCCTGATAACCCAGGGCTGTCCCTTCAGCCCTCTGTCCATTGTTGTCCTTCTTTCAACCTTGTTTCTTTCCCTGGAATCTCTTCAGCCCTTCCCAGCTTTGATTAATCATCATTCCAAACAACAACCTTTGATTTTGGTGAGGCCCTGGCGCAGGTTTCCAGAGATGTTGAGGACTCCTCACCCCTGGAAGTGTTCAGGCTCTGTCTGAATGGGGCTCTGAGTAAGCTGGAAGATATTCCCACCCATGGCAGGGGTTGGAGCAAGATGACCTTTCCAATCCAAACCGTTCTATATTTGATGATTCTGTGATTTTGTTCACAGTGCTCAAGCAGAGCTGTCTCTGCCATGACTATTTTCAGTGGTGCTGTAGCCATGAAAATCTACAGAGAAAATCTGATTCCCAGGAAACGTAACTCAACTCTGGACACAGGACATGAACCCTTCCTTCTACAGACTTTTTTCCCCCTGGGGAATACAGTGCCTTAGGTCACTGGATGAGCCCCAATTCACATCAAGGCAAATCCCAAAGCCCTCAATTAATTTTTGAACAGCCTCTGCCCAAGTAGACTGGACTGTCTGCTTGAAAGACACATGAAAAAGAAGCTTCCCAACTGTCAACTTTGCACCTCTGTGGGAGGAGAGCAAACCAGAAGGAAAAAGAGACAAAAAAAAAAGGACAGCAAATCTCTATTTCCAAAATAGCACTCAGTGCTTTAATGGATTCGTACGCACAGCTCCAAAAACAAATGGTTGATTAAGTTAAATCAGATTAAATAAACAAAAGAAACAAAGGGAAAGCACAGATAAGAATTTGGCTCTGTGACTGGTGTTATTAGGCGGGGAAAAACAGTTAATTTAAATTTTAAGAAGGATGCTGTTTGTCAGGGTGGTTTCATTTGAACAGATCTATTCTGCCCATGACACGTTGCCAGATCTCCTCTTTGTGAAGCCAATGGAGAAAATCAGTGTTATTTTACCAGCACTGTGCTATGGAGAGATTGGGATGTATTGACATGAAGTTTTCCTGTCAGAAAGAGCACTCTGGGCAGGATTTATTTCTGAAGCCACCTGTATCATTCTGTCCAAGGGTGTCCATGCTCCAATCAGAGCTTCCACTGCTGCCATTGCATGTCAGGGGATAGTCAGGAATAAAGTGAAGCATCATCTGAGTCATACAGGTTCACTCAGCCTTACAATTCCTATTTTTTGTCAGCATTCCTGGTATTTTTACCATTTTCACATGATGACCCTGGAGTGTTTTGCCTCTTTTCTGGATGGAAACGGGGGTCCAGCTGAAGGTTTTCATTGTATGTCCTTGATGATGATTTCTGGTTTGCAATTCTGCTTTTTCCCCCTCAAACACTCAGCCATGGGGGAATGTTACCAACGGCCCATTCTCTTCTTTCTCCAGCTCATCGATATTAATTAAAGAGGAATCTACCAGCATTGATTGGGAAAATGCTCCCATTAGCTGCACAAATGAACACCAAAGGAAAATCAGCATGGACAGCCCTGTGGAGCAGGAAGCCACAGTCAACACAGGGCTCAGTTCTGAGAAGAGAACAATGAATGTTCCTGCTCATCAGCCACACAAATATTCATAAGCAGCAGAATTAAAAGCAGACAGATTTTCTAGAGAATAATGTGCACAATATTTTGTAAACAACCCCGACACAACATCCTCAGCTCTCCTCTCATGTACAGAACCATCTCCTCCTGCTGAGATACACGAAGGACCTTCCCAAGTCCCAAGTCTGGCAATGCATCAGCTTTGCAGATCACTGCATCTCCAGGCCTCCACAACCCTCAAACTCCCCAAATCCCTCCAGTTCTTCCCAAGAACCCCTGAACTCTCATCCACACTGTCTCCAGTCCCTCTCAGGTACCCTCATGACCAGTTTAGCAGGCAGCAGAAGAGGTAGCAATGCTCTCAGAATGGACACACAGTGACTGAAGTGCCACCAGGGCAAGAGGAATGGGTAATTCTGTCTTTCATGCTGAAACTCTGCCTTCTAAAGGCCCACAGTTGAAGTCTTCTCCTCATTTCTAGGAACAAATTCTTGGGAATTCAAGTAATTTTTTCGGTCTCATTGGAAATGACAAGCAGACAGAAACAGTTCTAGGAGGGGGAAGCAAGACTGGCAGCCAGCTAAGACGGATGGACAGTTACAGTGTGATCATGTTAAAAATGAAAATCAAGGTAAAAGCCCATTTTTGAAATGTATCCAGAGGTTTAGCCAGCTGTCACTCCATCTTCAAGGGCAGTTAAACAGTTTGGAATCAGTTAAACCTCCAGTGGGATTGGATGGTGTGATCCCTGCAACTGCAGGCAATGAAAAGTGCAGCTGGAAGATCATCTCAGCACATCTCAGGGGAAAGGAGGGATTAAAACAAAAGCAGCATTTCAAATCTTCCAGGCGGCCACTGGTTCTAACCACCCAATGTTAGTATTTTTTTGGGGTGTCCTATGGAAGAGGGAAGCCCAAGAAGAGCCCTGGAATAAAGGACTTGGGAACACTGATGGATGAAAGAGTGGACATGAGCTGGCAATGCGGGCTTGTAGACCAGAAAGAAACTTGTAACCTGGGCTATATAAAAAGTAGCTTGGGCAGCAGGTTGAGGGAGGGGATTTTGCTCTTCTACCCTGGCAGGGGTGTTGCATTCCAAAATAAGAAGGATGTGGAGCTCTTGGAGCGAGTCTGGTGAGGTCACAAAGATGATCAGAGGCATGGAGCATCTCTCAGATGGAGATAGGTTGAGAGAGTTGGGATTGCTCAGCCTGGAGAAGGTTCCAGGGACACCTTAGAGCCCCTTCCAGTGCCTAAAGGAGCTCCATGAGAGCTGTAGAGGGACTTTAGACAAGGGATGGAGTGACAGGACAAAAGGGAATACCTTTCTTCTGAAGGAGAGTAAATTTATATTATCAATTACTAGGAATAATTTCGTGATTGTGAGGGTGTTGAGACCCTAGCACAAAGTTCTCAGAGAAGCTGAGGCTGCCCCATCCCTGGAAGTGTCCAAGGCCAGGCTGGATGGGGTTTGGAGCAACCTGGTCTCATGGGAGATGTCCCTGCTTGTGTCATGGGGGTCGGACAAGACGATTTTGAAGGTCCCTTCCAACCCGAACCACTCAGTGTTTCAATGTGAGTGCGTCATCTTCGTGTTGGCAATGCAGAACTTGGAGAGTGGACACAAATTGTTCCTACAGCTGCCTCTGACAGCTCAGGTCATGGATGAACTTGCACAGAATCCCTATTTATTGTGTGTGGAGCCTTGACCTCTCACTCACAGAGAAACAGACATCCCAAATACATAATATGGGATTTATCCTCCTTAACACAGGCGTGTTCAAACCCTTCAAACACTGATGATGGTCCAGAGGAGAACAGGTCTCCTGTAGGTCCTCTGTCACCTCTGTCAGCTTTCTTCAGATCCCTTGGACACTCTGGAACTCCCAGAGTGCAAAACTTCACACATTTGCAAACAAACCCCAGCTCTGGATGTGGGTGGGATGCACCTCCCATGTGGCACCCAACGTTCTGATGGCTTCCAGAAGTTTCAGGCAATGACAAAACCTCCCTGCACTTTGCACAGTGGGATACGAGCTGGGCTTGCAGACCAGGCCACATTATTTTTAGTCGTGATAATAATAATGATCACGAGGGCTCAGATGTTTAAGTTCAGCCCTCGAGAGACTGTGACCACAGAAGTCTAACAGCAAGAAACAGCCCCATCTGCTTTCCCATCTGAAATTAGCTGGAAATAGTCTTGTTATCCATTCGGCCCAAGCATGTCATCTGAAACCGCTTCTCAGCATATGCTTTTCAAAATATATTAGCTTGGTTCTGCAGGGTTTTGGCAAAACATTTTCCGTCATGATTTGCGAAGTCATCAAAATCTCAGCCTACCCGAGGAATGCGTTGATTTCAATTCGACGCTGCTTAAAACCAGCTTTTACATAATATATATCAGTGTTTGGTTGGTAGAGTTATTTCATTTGAAATATATATTTAGGATACATTGTTTATTCTGATTTATTTTATGTTAGCAGTTTATTTATTATGTTATCTTTTATTCTGCATTTATCTTCACGTTTAATTTTGTATTCACTTTCTTATTATAATTCCATATTCTACGGCTTTATCTAGTAAAAATGAAATACCAGATGTCAAACAGAAATAAACGTTGGAATAATTTTAGTGATATATTCTCATTGACCAAAAAAAGTGATGCTTTTTTAAATGCAGGAGAGGCAAAAATCAAAATATAGCATTATATTACAGATTGCAATGAAAATAACCATCAGAACTACTGAATTTCTCATAAAGCTGAGACTAAAAAACTCTCCTGGCTCACTATACATGCTGATATATTTATTCAATCATGCAAATATAAACGACTCTTTCCCTAATACTGACATTGCTTGTGCCATTAAAAATTGATTTACAAATATTTTTTCTTTTGTGAATAAACACTGCACTCGCCGTGATTTTTATTTTTTTGGGAATTACATCATGATTATTCCCGCGTATTTGACGTCGCTTGTTTACACTCACTGGGTTTGGATCCTCTTCAATCTGACTCTAGATACATCCTGCCTCTCATTAGAAGAGCTAAAGAGCACACAGATCCTGCCTAAGCATATGTGGCATGTGCTATTCCTTATCCTCCGGCTGGAAACATTGATTTTCGCAGCGAGGGAGAAGCAGCAGAACAGTGCAAATTTTGCTAATTATCCCTACACTGCAAATTCAGAAGGAGAAATAAAAGTCTGAGAAAGACCAAGCCCTGAGAGTTGCGTGAGATTTTCCTCTGCTTGTAATTCTCCAGCAGGTTTTTTGCTGAGAAATGCATTTGGTGAGAGCCAGGATTCACACATCACCAGTGTTTTAACCAAAATATGTGTGGCAAACCCATGTCTAGTTTATCTCTCCTCACCCTGCCCACAGCAAAGCCCTGAATCACAATAATCTGCCTTCCCCTCTCCCAGTGAACAGAGCACTGGGTAGAGATTTGCTTTTGTTTTTGATTGCTTTTTAATGTCTTTTCACCACAGCAGATAGGCCTGACGTCATTAAGGTTGTTGTTGTTATCTTTTGAGAGGATTACTAAATATATAATTGATATCAGTTTCCTTTCCATTAAAGATTTGGAAAGTTTGGTGGTATTTATACAAGTGGGATTTTTTTCAAAGTATTCTATAAGACAAAAGAAAAAAAGTGTCTGATTTCATTACATTCCTCAGTACTGATAAGTTGCTTTGGGTTGGTTTGGGTTGCTTTTGATTTCATTTTCTGGATACTGAGCACTGTCTCATGTAACACTAAACTTTATGCAGATTTTGAAAGGCCAATAAAGTTGAATGCTGAGAAGAATCGATGCAGAAAGATGTCCAGGAAAGCCACTTCCAGCTGACAAGGGCTCTCCTGGCCTCACTCTCTTTTTTGTAAGCACTAATAAATCCTCTGTTTATTTTCTTCCTTCTGAACACCCTTGAAATTCCCTGTTTCCCAAAACTGCTGAGTAGAGCAACATCCAGCCTTTCCTTCATCGCTATGATGAGGATCTCAGACAGACAAAGAAGCACAGACAACCACCAGAGACATTTTGTAGGAGCTCACACTGGAATTGCATGACTTTTTCCATCCAGGATAGGCCAGGAGAAGCATCTAGAGCTGGTCCTGATTTATCTCAGCATCTGCACCCACGCCAGGAAAAAAGGACTTTTTCTGGTTCAGAGGATGAGCATGGGTAGGATGAGAGGGCAAAAGGAGGCTCTGACACATCCAAAGTTAATCTAGGGGCATATCCAGACGTGACTTTTCCATTTCTCCAGCAAAACAGCCTCTGAAGGAGGCAAATCCATTGCAAAAATGTCCATATGCTGCGTGATCTCTTCCTAAAGATATTTGGAAATGTGTCTCTTCTGTATTGGGCAGAGAGGAAATTGGAAAAGACAGCCAAAATCATAAAAACAAGCACCAAACCCTCAAGGCAGGAGTGAAATTGTACAGAACCAGCTGTGCCCAGTGCAGAAACACCTTTGCAGACCTCCAAGGATCATCAAAGATTGTCTGAGAGAAGCAGCAGGAGATTCCAGCAGCAGCAAGGACAGCTCAATGCAAAGCTTATTTGTGTCTCCTCTTTCAACCTCACTTTGCAGCCTGGGGAGCGAAGTCCCAAACATGTTTAACTAACACCTTTCCAGTTCCATTTCTCAAAGCCAAGCTTTTCACGCCGCCTGATCCACTGGCAATATTTTCCCAGGGCAAACTGGGGTCATCTGCCCATGATAACCCAGGAGGAGTCCTCACAAAAGGCACCCAACTGTACTTTAATTTGTGGGACTGCTCGCTTTGGTCCCAAGTTGGGACCTGGACTGTAAAAGACCAGAACTATTAACAATGATTTGCATCCTCCTTCACCCAACAGAGCTGCATATTTATATTTGCCTCAGGATGATGGAAATGTCTTGTGCTCTGAATCATACTCGAGTATTTATCGCAGGAATATTGAGACTGCTTTTGAATTCACCACAGTGGTAATTTCCCATTTACTTGGATTTGGTAGGTGGGGAACTTGGAGGTCTTTTCCAGCCTTAATGATTCTGTGATTCTTGAAGTGTTTCCATTGTAATGAGTGTAGAAGAATTCTTTTGTTGGTTCTTACCTCCTCCTTTGCTGTGGTTTCCCTCATCTTTCAGAGTATTTGGATCAGCCAATTTGGATGTAGTCTTCTCCAAAGGAAATGGATTTGGTAGCAAGGTAAAAATCACAGAACCATTTGGGTTAAAAAAGACCTTTAAAATCACAGATTTTATATCTCATATGAGATCTGTTCAACCCCAGCACTGCCAAGTGTACGACTAAGCCACGTCCCCAAGTGCCACACCTACAGGTCTTAAATACCTCCAGGAACGGTGACTCAGACACTTCCCTGGACCACAATGACCACACTGAGGTCCTAACCCAACAGTGAGAAGGGACAGTCCATAATACCTTTGGAAAAAATGAAGAATCCCTACAGTGGTGTACACAATGAGTTTTAAATCATAGGAGCTGGGGACTTTTCCACTGCTCACCAACCTCTAAGAAAGAAATAATCCCCAAATCATCCATTCAATGCAGGAGACTTTCATTCCCTGAAGGGTGAAGCTACTGGCAAATCATCTGTTTAACCAGGGAGAGGCTGCCCGTTAGAAAAAGGTGATAAATCATCCCGTGATCTAAAATCTGAATTTAATTTCAGACACATGCAGCAAAAAAAGGGGAGGAGGGTAGATGAAGCATTAAGAAATTGCTATTTTGTCTCCAAAGCAATTGAGCAGCATGTAATGAGTACCAGCAGGGACAAATATTCAAGGATGAAGCGCGGTTTCCTGGAACATGAACAGATGGAAAGCAACTCCTGTGTGTTGCTGATGACTCCACCCAGATGCCTTTGTGCTGCTTCAGAGCTTCTACTTCCAAATTCACCATTTCGAGGGAAGGACCAACGCTGCAGCCCCACCCTGAATCACCTGGGAGAAGTCCTTAGAGGGAGGTATTGCCTGAACTAGGACATTTCTTGGTTTGGGAGCCAACAGATGCTTTGTCTCCTAAGAAGAAAGTCACAGAATCATAAAATGATTTAAGGAAGAGACCTCGAAGATCATGGAGTCCCAACTTCCCACCATGGACAGAGCACTTTCCACAAGACCGGCTTGCTCCAAGCCCCATCCAGCCTGTCTCAAACCTTTCCAGGGATGGGGCAGCCACAGCTTCTCTCTGGGCAGTCTCTGGGCCTCAGCACCCTCCAGGAGTACAGCAAGGTTTGGAGGTGTAAATCACCTGGGATCATAGGACTCTGTCTGCCCTATCAAATTACTGAGCTCCAGAGTTTGCTCTGAGTCCTGATATCTCTAAATCTCAGCCAGCACAAGCACAGAGCGAGCCAGGGGCAGGATTGTTTTTCCAGAAAGAGGATCTGCAGGTAGCTGGACATGGGCTCATGTATGAGCTGAAGAGGTTTCCCCTGTCCTTGTCCTCACAGGAGAAAGTTTTGACCTTGAGGACAAGGACACTGTAAAACTCAAACATCTTTACCTGTCTGTTTTCCATTTTTTTTTCTTTCTCTGTGAGATGTAGCATGAAACTGCTCATGTTATTTTTTATTTTTCTCACAATACTCTCTTGTTCCCTGCTAAGGTGGACTGGTGAAGGCCAAGGCTGGAACAAATTGAAATCTCCAGGTATCTAACAGTCATTTCAGCTTCTCCACATGGTCCCTTGCCTTGCTGGGTTTTCTGCAGTCAAGTTGTTGCTCCAGTTGACATCTCCAATCATTCCTATTTCTTGAAGATGCAGAAATGCCGAGCCCTGTGTCTGATGGGTGCTGATCAGCAGTGCCACGAGACCAGGACCTGTCTGGGCAGCCTTTGGTGGGCCAGGCAAGACAAACACGAGCAAAATATTCCTTGAGAGAGTTCATTTCTTTTTAATGCACTCCAATTTCCTAGCCCCACTGCTTCTGCATGAACTGCTTCCATATGAGTAAATGAGAAAATTCTGGTTCACAAATTACCACCAGCTAGTGGATGGCTTCTGTGCTCAGCAGCTACCCACTCACATGATGTCTGAAGCTGTGTGTACATTATTCCCCGAAGTACCAGGAATGTTCTTATACATCTAAATTCAGCTCAAAATTTGCCGTGCTTCGTGCAGCGATTAATGGAAGGCCTGAGCTTATTTCGTGCTGCCGGCGCCGTAATCAGTTTACTTGGGGATTCACATCGGGGATTAACAATTTTGCAAAGATTGTTACATCAGATACAGTTCCCAGAGGTAAAAATGCCATTCTTGACATGATTAACTGAGGGAAGTTGCAATTATAAAAATAGACATGCATGGGGCTGGCAGGAACCATGCATGGGGCTGGCAGGAACCAAGAAACTGAGTGGCAAGGGGATGCTCAAAGCTTGTTTTTACCCTACCTGATGCTTTCTGCCATTCTTAGGAGGCAATGAGGTTCTTGGGCATTGCCCCATATCTGTTGAACTCCTGGGGCCAGGTCTTTTTGCCAGTGTAAATTTAAATCCCTGCCCAGTTTGCATTGGTGAAGGCCAGTTGATGTCTTCACACCAAAAATATTGCACGTTGCATTGCAAATTGCCCGACACTTTAAGCAGAGAAGAAACTCCAACTTATTTCATTGCTGTTACACCCACTTTCATGTGGTTGTGAAGTGCAGCAGATTTCAGGATATTTCAGTTTAAAGGACTGAATTTTAATGAGAGTATCTGTTAACCTCTCCAGTCCCAGCTATTTTCAAACACACTGTAATTCAATGCAAACTCATTCTGAGAAGTATTTGGCCTCTTCAAAGAAATCCCGCCTGTTGAGAGGTCTAAGAAGGCTTCTGAAAATGTCCTTCATTATCCTTTAACCACCACATAAAGGTGTCTTTGTTTTCTTGCTGGGTAACTTTGTGCAGGTGGGGATGGGTATCAGGTTTTCGATCACCTGGGATAATGAATCTAAAGCCCCCTGGACTCAGCACATGTCCAGAGTGATCTCTCATCCTCCCAAAATCTTCCTGGGAAAGTTTCTGGATGGAGGAGTTTATTATATCAAGCCATTTCTTGGAGCCTTCTCTGCAGTACAAAAAAAACTCCTCTGTCATTCATGTATGAAAACATGTCACATAATGGATCTGAGTGTTAGAAGAGCTTCCCTGCTCTCCTGCAAACAAAAATAATGGCATCTTACACACAGATAAAAGGAATGTAGGAGGAAGGAAAGCTGCCCAGCCCCTGACCGAGATACAACCATTTCAGAGCTTTTCTTCTTGCTTTTTCACTTCCAGGTCGCTTCCTGGACTTTTATGCACATTTTCTTCCATCAGCTTTTGCTTCAGTCACCGAAAGAAAAAAAAAACAAACAGAAACTCGATGGCCAGGGTGATGTTGTTGATCAGAGCCGCCCTGCCAGCTTGCTATTTCTGGCTGGATCCTTTTAAACTTGTGGACGGCTCTGTGAGCCTTATTTACACTTATTTACCAAACTCCATCTGACAGAAAACACAGCAGCTTCTCTCCCCCCCTCCTCTCCGTGGCTCTGCAGAAGGACTCACGCAGGCAGAACCACAGTGCCCACTGAACGGCAGAAAATGTGATGGGAATGGGTGGT
The DNA here is from genome assembly GCA_036785705.1 of Acanthornis magna. Lineage (NCBI taxonomy): Eukaryota > Metazoa > Chordata > Aves > Passeriformes > Acanthizidae > Acanthornis > Acanthornis magna. Next base: position 1,757 of record JAWUZG010000129.1, on the reverse strand, counting down.
GAATCCTTGCTGCTACGGGAACAGAGGAGGAAAAGGAGCAATACACGTTCAGACATTTTCGGAGAGGAGACCTCTCTAAGTGACCCCTGCAGACTCAAATGGGGGCTGTGATGTTTCACACTGGGTGAATAAAACACCTTCTTCTGATTCAGGGTTTTGTGGGGTTTTTTTTTTTCTAGAATGGAGGGTGGCCTGCTTAGATGTGGGACACAGCAACACCCAAAGGCAGTGCCAGGCAGAAATGCTGTGGAAGAAATGAAATGCCTGGGAAAAACTGAAGCAGGTAGGATGTGATTTCTTGGCAGTGTGCAATCACAGCACTAATCCAATAAAAAGCACCACCTGCCTTGCTGAGCTCAAGAGCACCCTCAGCATCATGCTGGGACCTTGAAGTGAAAATAACATGAAACTGCTTCACCCCCCAGACAGGTCCTAGAGCCTCCAACCTTTGGGTTTCTCTCTCTGTAGAGGCTCATCACACATGGATGAGCTCCTGCAATATGGAAGTCCCTGTGAGAGAAATTCTTCCAACCCATTGCAGGGATCTTATGGCTTTTTCAGGCTTGAAAATAAAATTAAATGAAGACAGCCCAAACAAATCACTAGAGAAGGGACGAGATGTGCCATCACTAAGCCTAGAACAGCCATGAATGAACCTGCAGAAGGATCATTAACATTTAAAATTTGGGCTTTGGAACAAGATGATCTTTATGGTCCCTTCCAACCCAAACCATTCTAAGATTTTATGATTCTATGATTCATGGGTTCATCAGCACTTTTCTTGCCAAAAATTCTTAGGACTTTTCCTTTAGAGAACAACAACATCTTCATTGTCTCTCCCACGAGGGCTTTAGGCTTCCTTGTTATTCAGGTGGGTGTAAACCCAGAGTAACTCTGACTAGGGCAAGGAAAAGTCACAGGGAGATTCTTGATTCTTCTCTTCTCTTCTCTTCTCTTCTTCTCTTCTCTTCTCTTCTCTTCTCTTCTCTTCTCTTCTTCTCTTCTCTTCTCTTCTCTTCTCTTCTTTCTCTTCTCTTCTCCTTCTCTTCTCTCTCTCTCTTCTCTCTTCCTCTTCTCTTCTCTTCTCTTCTTCTCTTCTCTTCTCTTCTCTTCTCTTCTCTTCTCTTTCCTCTTCTCTTCTCTTCTTCTTCTCTTCTCTTCTCTTCTCTTCTCTTCTCTTCTCTTCCTTTCTCTTCTCTTCTCTTCTCTTCTCTTCTCTCCCTCTTGCCTCCACAGCCCAATCATTTGAATTTCAGCCAGAGCTGGTACCTACCTACATTTAAAACATGATTACTTTTGGAATATAAGAGGATTTTGGGAGTTTCAGAGTAGCTTTTGAAACCAGAAAAATGTTTTATACCTTCGTAGCACAGGTGACTTTCAAAGGGAAATGGTGGCTGGTAGATTTGAAGCAGCTCCGCAGCACCTCACATAAGGATGGGAGAGTGGATGATACACTGATGCATGAACCAATGCAGAGAGTCTGAAGGACACTGAAAAATAATAATTACCCTCCCTGGCATGACTTATTCCCTCTCTAGGAACTCTAGGAACTCTAGGAACTCTAGCAACCCCTTGAAGGTCATTTCTTGAACATGGAACTTCTTCTAGGAGACTGTGTGGGAGAAGGACTTGGAGATCAGGAGCTTCCTCACCTCTCCTGGTGTTTGCACCCGCTTGGCCAAGCTGAAGGATTTCAAACACACATCGCAAGTCACCTTCCTGATGAGATCCCTGAGGAGAGCAGACAGTCGATT